>CM076454.1:15975698-17342573 GCA_038419695.1 Scomberomorus guttatus | reverse complement strand
AGGTGGCAAAAGTTGCAAGAGCTTCAATAATGAATCTCTTTCTAATTGATCACAACACAGTCAAATGCTCCCATAATTATGAGTTCCTCCTCTACCTGATGAAGAGTCACTTTGAGTTCATAACATTATATTTCTTTATTATGATAAAATATAAGTATGAAATAATAAAAAAAACATTTAACATTTTTGACTTTTTAAAGACAGTTTCAAATTTTTCATCCTTGGACTCAGCACCTGGACAACATATATACATAACTACCTTTTATTTATTATCTCAATTATGTAGCTTATTCATAAATTTGGCTTCAATCTACACCTTTCTGGTCCTTGTTTTTGCATTTACTCGTCGTTTTGCAGTGATTCAAGTGCTTAGATGGAGTCCTGTTTTAAGTTTTGTTTTATTAAAGTACAGCAAAGAAGGACTCACACACATTGAACAAGTTCGAGTCGAGACAGAAAGATGTAGAGCTGCAACAATTAGTCGATTAATTGATTAGTCGATCGGCTGAAAATTAATCGCTAACTATTTTGATAATCGATTGATTGTTTTGAGTCAGTTTTTAAGAAAAAAAAAAGTGAAAATTCTCTGGCTCCAGATTCTCAGATTCACACTGAATCTTTGAAAGCAAGAGAGAATTATACAGAGTCAGAGGTATTTATGCACAAACCGTAGGATTTCACACACGCATTGTGGGCTTTTCACTCTGGTGCTGAGGCTCAGTGCATTCATCAGCATCACAAACACAGATATTAAAGCCAATAACTGACTTCCAATAGTGCTAATACTCAGGATAAGCTAGGGCTAATACCTATAAATGCTATCATGGGTCTTCAATTTTATTGCTGCCATTTCAACTGAAGATGTTTGTGAGGAGGTTTTTCTATCAGTGTGACATTTCCTGCCACTGTTTATTGGCTTTCATACGCTTTACAGGGATTGCTTTTTATAATGAACGGCAGCACACATAATATGTCACTGAAAACTGCACCCAGATGTGGTCTTGAAGAATAATTTGAAGAATTTACTGTGCATGGAGCTGCTCGTACATCACTGTCCCAAACTGTTGGCCCGTACCGTGATGGTGCTTGTTTGTTTAAGATGGTGGCACGGTCGTGACAAAGACAAGATTTTTTTTTTTCTTGATGATGGCTAACACCAATCATGTCCACAGTTACAGCCTGCTGCTGAGAAAAATTTACGTTCCAGTACAAATAACTGCCCTCTACAGCAAGTCTTGTCTCCTGAGGATATATTTACTACCCACTCATGTTCCCAGAGTGGTTTATAAAGACTTGAAAAATGTGACATCAAGTCTTCGCCAGCCTAATAAACATGTCTGAGCCCTAGACGTGATCTAACTCACCAAGCCTCAAACGGTTTAAAGGCACATTCACAATCATGCATGCCTTTGGTTTGTGAAACAATGTGCCTTTGTGCTCATGGCAAAATTATCTTATTTAATTGCAATTATTCTAATGTGAACATAATTATAACCCTGGAACACAGCGTGGCATCTCTAATCAGTTTCTTTGATTCCCTGGTTACCTTATTTCCTCCATAACAAAAGTGCAATTCAGGCCACTGAACTAATCAGAGGCTTTGGAGGCTGCAAAAAAGTTGTCTGTTTTTAATTGTCTCTTGTGTGCATATATTGTCATCTAATGTGCTGAAATAAAATGTTTACAGTGCCAGAAGCTGTCAAAGTTAGGAAAGCTAGAATCAAGCAAGTGAATCATACTGATTTACACAAGTCAGAGCCAAAATCTTTAATCATTTGCCTCAATTCCTCAGTTCTGTAAATGCTATGTATTGTAAATATTAAGGTAAACATTAGGTAGCCAAATTTCGACAAGAATAACCACAGAATCATCAAATAATTAATCCTGTGACACTGTATTTGATGATTAAAAATACATTAAGTCAAAGATGGACTCAACAGTGAGATTACAGAATAAGGATACTAATTTGGTTAAAATAAATAAAGCCAGAAATAAAACCAAATAACATAAAAAGTATTTGACCAAAAGTTCCCTAATCACTACTTGTTTTGTCACTTTAAAGTGAATCAGCTTATTCCATTTGCACAGATTTTCACCCACAGATTGCTCGGACAGCAGTGCTTAACTGGTGATCTGTGCAGAAGTGTTTGCCTGTCAGGAATGTCTCTCACACCACTGTGACAGACAACTCTATATGGATTTAAGCTTTGGTGACGCTTTAAATCCCTCAAGTCAACAAAAGAGGTTTCAGGCGATTTGCTGAAAGCCACCCAGTGGCTGTATTTCTGCACCTGCAGCATTTAACTACTGGAGAGGGCATGTCAGGCTTCTGCCATGAATCAGACCCAAGGCTAATATTTCTTGGAGTTTGCTTTAGCTTAGTCAGGTGTCACACAGGTGAGATGAGCTTTGTAGTTCCACAAGACAAATGGAATTGGTGAGACAGTCATGAGGAGGTAATGGGCTTGTTTTGATTAGCCTCATTGTCCTTAGTGTCACATGCTGCTTACTGATCTTATACTCACTGCATTTAACATCTGTGAGAGATAGCAACAGTAATTATTTGATTAAAAAAATATATTTTTCAAGTCTGTCCTAAAACAACAGTCAGGTACCCAAATGAACATTGAATAGTTTTCATCATTCCAACTGTTCACACTGATCCCTTCATAATGCACTTACAATGTAAGTGATGGAGGCCAAAATCCACAGTCCTTCTGTGCAAAAATTTATCTGAAGCTAATATGAAGCTTCAGCTGTCCAAATTAGTCAAATCAAGTAGATATTTTTCAGCGTTACAGTCTTTTTAGTGCCAAAGTCTCAGAGATATCCACTTGATCTGACTAACTCAGACTGCTGAAGCCTCATATAAACTTTTAAATGCATTTTTGCAAAAAATGACTGTGTGGACACACTGTGGATTTTGGCTGCCATCACTTACATTGAAAGTGCATTTGAAGGGGATCTTTTAATAGCCAGTATGAACAGGAGGAATGATTAAAGAGAGCAAAACCTGTGTTAATGTGGGCACCTGACTGTTTAAAGACAAACTTGAAAAACAGTGAACCTAACCTTTAGTAGCCAGTAGAGGTTATTTTAATGACAGGATGTACACTGTGCTGAATAGATGCTAAAATGTTACCTAAAACAAACAACTTTTATGACTTACAGCTGATGCAACAATGTTTATCTTCATACGCAGCCCCCAATTTAATAACCAAGCCCTAATTAACTAATTTGTTTCATCAAACACAACTGTCCACTATTAGATTTACATACAGGGAAATGATTATTCCACTGATTTCCTGTAAACCTAATTTCAGCTCAGCATAACCAAATATATTTCATTATGGGTAGGATGTGACATGGCAGAGCTTTCACAAAAATGAAGTGACACTCTGCAAAAGACAGAGGACCGTAATGCCTTATAATGGGGATAGATGGTGAAAAACTGTCCCTGGAGGGTTTACAGCCTGCCGCTCCCTGGGACAGCTGAGCAGATAGGGCTTAAATAGAAATCAGTGCAAAGGCATCAGGCTGCCTAGTGTGTGCCAGACTATTATGGTCCAAACACCCACGAAGCTACCTCTGAGTACACACCATTAAGAATCACCTTGCTGAACTACTGGTCGCTAGCTGAGGTGCCAGTGCAGTGATTGGCAGGACGTGCAGCAGCGCTCGCACACAACTGGCAGCTGCTGGACTGTTTTCATACTCACAAACCTGGAAAAGGGCCATAGTCATCAACTGACCTTCCTCATTAAAAGATTTACAACAACAATCTTACTAATAAATAAATGTCCATCCATCTATGTCCCATATCCGCTTATCTGCAGGGATGATGTGGGACACTGGAGCCCAGCATGCATTTGGAGAGTTCACTAACCTGCAGGTCCAAAGTCGTGCAATGTTAGGTAGACTGGCCAAATAAATGAAGATGATTTAAATAGACTTCTTGCAACATGTGTACTTTTATGTTGCCCTCCAGAGATGTTAAAAGTTAAAAAAGCTTGAATTTCAAATGAGAAATTTGAGGTTTGTCACGTTTTCCAACACACTTCATCCCTTTACATCAACATAGCATGGACACTCATACACCGATGGTGGCAAGCTACCACGCAGGGTGCTGGCACTGCCATCGGGAGCAATTTGGGGTTCACTATCTTGCCCAAGGACACTTCGACATGTGGATTGGAGGAGCCGGGAATCGAACCCTGATAAAACTGTTGTCTGGTGTAAAATAAGACCCAATTTAGTTCAAATTTGTTGTCCTGCATTTCTCAGATCCCATAAACATTTAAATATCATCACATCAACCAATAATAAATAGACCCTCTTTGTTTAATGCTGTTTTTCTGTTTTATTTCTGAACATTTTGACAAAGCATAGCAGACTTGAACTTGACTTGATTAGGGTAATTAAAAATGAATTACATGAATTAACAATGGAGCACTTTCATAAATAACACAAGTCAACCATCAGATTTTAAATCACTGTCTTTTCTTTTTCCACTTCAAATAGAATTTCATGCTAAGTCTGCCAAGATATTCAACAGCATGCGCTGTAATAGAAATTGATGATTCCAGACATATTCTGACCCTGAAAACTGTCCAACTGATTGCTGAGCCGCTGCACTAAAAATGACAAATGAATGCAATGCTTGAAGGATCACTCTCTGATCGTAAGACCCTCTTCCATTAGTCCAAAGTACAAAATAAAGACTTCAAATGCCACCACTGTTTGTCTACAATAGTCTCTACATCAATCACTTTTCCACTTGTCATTATTAATCACCCTGCATTGATTATCCACATCAACAATTACAGCGTTCAACATTTTAATCCAGTTTAGCATATTTTTTAGATCTGTTTTACACTATAGGCTCTGTATGGAGACCAAACAGGCAAATATGATTCATATATTCACTATGTAACTGGATCGTGTCTTAGCATCCGGTGGCTGTATAAAAGGGGTGTCAGCCAGAGTCACAAGTGACAGACAGACAGACACACACACACACACACACACACACACACACACACACACACACACACACACACGGTTTGATGCTCCTCTGAATGCTCTACCAGGTTTCTATGACTCCAGTTTCAGATAGTGGGACTAAACACAACACGACTCTGTTCTTTTTTTTTTTTAGAGATTAACAAGGTTATTTAACTGTTAAATAAAAAGTTCTGGGAAACCAAAATAAATTCATAAGGATGTTCAATAAGTAAACAGAAATGTAGGGCTGGGTGATATGGTTGAAATCAATATCAATATATTAATGAGAACTTTCCCTTCTGTTTTTGATATTGATATATAATATAACACACAAGATGCATTCAAAATCACGTATGACATATGAAGCTGTTGTTTAATGTGATGATAATTCTGTTAGTTTTTAATTACAGTTTGAATTTGGACAATAGACAAAAACAATAATATATCAACAATCATATCAACATAATGATTCTCCCACCACCATTAGAGGATGGTGCTGGGCTCATGTTATGACTGTACCGATCAATAGGGTTAATCAATTAATTGGTTGAGAGAAAATTAATCGCGAGCTGTTGAGTCATTTCTTAAGAAAAAATATCCAGTTTCTCTGATTCCAGTTTCTTAAATGTGAATATTTTGTGGTTTATTTAGTCTTCTATGACAGTAAGCTGAATGTCTTTGGGTTAAGGGCTGTTTTGATCATTTTGACAAATCAATTAATCGAGAAAATAGCCAACAGATCAATCAATAATGAAAATAGTTCTTAGTTGCAGCCTTAAATTGGATATAAACTTGTACTTGACGGTACAACATTTCACATTGTGAGATAGTACATGTAGCCTCAGTGGCATAAAAAAACAGTAACAAAAAAAAAATTCTAATCAGTAGTGCAAAGGACATGCTAATACATACATAACTAGGAAGAATATCCACACAACAAATTGTAATATTAATTACTATCAGGAGGCAACATTCATACTACAGGCTCATCAGTCAGTGTGATGTGAGTCATCATGACTCATTGTCTTACTCTTGTTTCTGTTATTCATCCTGTTAAGCATGTGCTCGTAAGAAACTGTTTTGTCATGGTGTTTGCTCATTCTTTTAATTCTGGAGATTTAGGTGTTTTCCAGTGTCTAAGTATTGTCCTGGCGGCCACTGTGATGCCTACCATGATTACCGAAAATTCTCCACTTCATATGTTGTGTTTTGGGGTCTATCCCCTCATAAACATAATCTTGGAGATGGTGGTAATGTCCTTCCCAGACAGTTCAGATATTCCAAAATTGTTCTCCAGAAGGGTTGTATAATTGGGCATTCCCAGATGCAGCGCAACAAAGTGCCTGTGTCTTTCTGACATTTCCAACACAAATTGCTGTTTATTAAATCCATTCTATTGAGTCTTAGTGGTGTCCAATAATATCTATGTTATTTTATATTGGATGAATTTCCCTTTAGCTTCCCTTATGTATTTGTACATTGTTGGATATACTTTTCAGCCATTCCTCTTACTCAATTACACATCCCAAATCCTTTTCCCCTGGTCTTTGTAAGCTCTTACAGTCATCGCCAAGCAGTTGGTTGTTCTGTAAAATACAGAAGCCTGACGATGCTCCTCAGGTAGCATGAAATAGTCTGTGATGTGGTTTCCATCTTTGTACTGGATCCTGGAAGTAATGCCGTTCCTGATTTGTAGATACTTCAAAAATGTTCTTTTCCCCTGAGGTTATATTTTCTCATTATGTCAGCATATGACATAAACCCACCCTCTTCATATAGATCAGCAATATTACATAACCCATTAGGTGCCACTTCTTCCAATATACTGGTGTCTTTCAGATGCTAATCACAGAGTTATGCCATAAGGAAGAATATAGTTGTTTACAATATGATAATTTATACATGTTATGTATTTTGGTCCAAATCTCTCTGGAGTGAGACATGATGGGATTCCATACATTATGTGTACACAGAGTTAATCTATCAATAGGGGTAAATGGAGATAATAGCTTATTTTCAATAGTAACCCACTCTAACTCTTTTTTCCAGTGTTTGGCTGTTTGGCAATTGCAAAGGAAATATAGTATAATCTTGGATCTGGTAACCCTAGGCCTCCTTTGTCCTGAGAAGAACACATTTTACTAAGTTAATCCTGGGTCTTTTCCCCTCCCATAAAAAGTCTTTAATTATTGTGTCATATTGTTTAAAAATCTGAGGAAATAGTGTAACTGGCAACATCATAAGTACATAGTTGAATTGCGGGGCCATCACCATTGTTATTACATTAACCTTCCCCCATAATGTGAGCTTATTTATCTAAGTTGGTTTGAATTTTTTGTAGCACTGGTTCAAAATTTAATGTGGGCAATTCCTCCACATCTCCACTTAATTTGATGACAGTTCATTGTTGACCTTTTTAAACAGCAGTAGACAAAACAATCTCTACTCAAGGCCCACTTATTCATTGTTCTGGAGATTTCAAACGTGTCATGCGGTCTTCATCAGCAGAAGAATTTTGCTTAGCTCAAGTTTACTCGACTTTTAGGCCAACATGGGGAGGGAATAGATTGTCAAAACAATATTTAATGGCCAACCTTTGAATGTTTGAGTGCACCAAACCCTTTCTGGGTTACAGTTTCAAAGGCTTCACCTTTGGTCTTTGGCCGAGATGTTAGGTCAAAGGTCAGAGGGTCAGGAGGATGTTGCAAGAGGATCACTCATCCAAGGCAAAACAAACTCCCTCTCTGTGACATAAAGTGAAACGGGTGCACATCATTGAAAAACTAGCTGCCTGCTGGACCTCAACATGATACTCATACTAAACCTTACAACCTGGATCTGAGTGATGTGTACGTAATCCCTGTGGACACTGTAGGCTTGTGATGAAACATGAACATGAAACACAGGCTGCCCCTCATAAAACATTAACACTGGATCACAGAGCATGTAAAAAGCATGTCAGTTTCAACTTAGGCTGCACAAAGACCCGACTTTTGGGGCAACCAGCATCCTACACCAGAGGATGTATGTTTTACTCATTAATATGGATGCACGCCGGACACTGTATCCCTCGGCTGAATACACTTGTGAACTGGCGAGAGAAACGTCTCAGGAAGTGTCAACATCTGTGTAAAAAGTGGCCTATGGTGTTCATTACAGACAGCTTTGGGCCCCTCCCAGTTGGATTACTCACATGAGATGTTTTTTGGCAGATGAACATTTCATTAACGAGATTTGGCAAGAAATACACATGGATTTTGTGGATTTTGCTGAGGTTTGTAGTGTGCTTGGTTGAGCACTCTGAGTAGTGGATAATACATTCCCATTTCTCATTATAGCTGCATATTAACATTCCATTTTTTTATATTGCATAACTCGGGCTACTAATATAGAGCACATACACTGATTTAACAGTCTGGTTGGAGGTGCAGTACATGTAGGGCATGTATAGAAAAGATGATGAGATTTAAAACTAATTAAACTGTCAAATACATTTGCATTTTGTCACTTTTGAGCAAACAATGTCTAGTATAAATGATCATCCTTCCTTTTAGTATTTAATAATAGCATCATCTTTAGACACATGTCTAGAGTCCATATGGCTTCAGCACCATGCTTGAGTTGCATTTCTATTTGCTCTTATCTTACTAATTGCAACACTTGCATAAGTGTCATGCTATTCACATTTACAAGCCTGTGTTAACATGCTCCTGCACCCTCTCAGAGGACTGTAAGTTGAACTATGCTGTGTTTACTATTCTCTCAACATGCTCTTCTTTCCTCTCTTCCCCTAAAGCTATAATGTACCCTCTGGAGACGGCTCCACTACGAGGTACCACAGCACCAAATAATAAGCTTTGTTTTGACTTCCACTTGTCTTAGCAGGATCAGATTGATTTTGTCTCTTCATGACCGCTGACGGAGGAGTGAGATTGAATTGTAAAGCTTTAAAGTGAAGTCCATCTCTCAGCGCTGATCATCCCATTTTGTGAGAACCCACAGAAATGATAGTTCTTTATGGTCATGACAGCCTCAAGGACAGGGAACAGGCTTTCACGTGAGTGGCCTTATAGTCAACAAACAGCAAATCAACCTTGTACATCCTTTTAATCATTAGAGATACAGAACACTTAAAGGGGACCTATTATGCTCATTTCCAGCTGTATATTTTTATTTTTGGACTCCACTAGAGTAGCTTTGCATGATTCACAGTTCAAAAAACTCTTTATTTATCTTATACTGGCTGCTGACAGAGGAGTGCAGCCCCTCAGTTCAGCCTCTTTCTCGAACAGACAGTCTTAGCTTCTGTCTATTTAAGCCCCCCCCTCCAAAAGAGCCAACTCTGTTCTGATTGGCCAACTTTCCAGAAAATACTGAGGGCCAGCCGTATCAGTTGTGTTAAGTTACAGACGATGCAAACCCAACATTTTCTGTTTTGCTCACATGGATTACTTCTACATACATGTACCTCATTATTTGACACTTCGGCCACGTTTACTATGAACATCCGACATTGTAACATTACATATATATATATGACTGAAAATTAGGAAAAGCACAATAGGTCCTATTTAAAATCTTGAATTTCAATTAGATGTTAGTTCTGTTGGTCACCTTGACATCGACTCCAGACATTAACAGCTCCTTAGCGTCCCTGTTGTTATTTTCCCAACTGAAATTAAACTGCCTTTTTTGTGTCTACTACAGCATATCTGCTCTGTAAATCACTTGTCCTGTGTTCTCATTTGAGAAGAAATTTAAAGCCAAAAGGGAGAAACTTATATTTTAAATTCTTTGAATTTCATGATGGTGCCCCCTAGTTTTACATTATTTCGATTAAAAAACGTGCCATCATCTGCTCATATAGCTTGAATCCTTATTTCAATACAGCAAATCAAATCTTGCAAAAAGCAACAGAGCAGACGGTCACACTGAGCCTGATAGCATCCTGCTACACAACACAAGAGTCACAGATTCTGAGCAACAACCCACATTAGCTTTCCTGCTAAAATCTCCTTCTTATCTGAGTTACAAACATGAACACACCTCTTGTCCTGCAACTTAGCTTGTTGAACGAGCTACCAAACAAACATTTGCCTGTTAGAAGTTCTCCGCTAACGTCAGTTAGCATGCTAGGTAGCTAATTAATTGCTTAGCTGCACATTAAACAGCATGTAAACATAGCTGCAATGTCACTTCGGTCTGGTCAGATGCTGTTTTGGTCGTTGCTCTCCAAAATCCCTGCTAGCGACACACTGTTTGTCTATGACTTGTAGCTACAGCAGTTTGTTTACTTTGTCTCAGTTCAGTATAGTGTAACACCAATAGCCTGCCAGCTAATGTCAATCAAACAAGCTTCCCAGCTGGCTGAGACAAAAGGAAACATTTTTGATATTTCCCCAAAGACTTTTTTTCTTCATTCTAATAATACAAAACTATTAACAATACAGTAAAAATGTGTTTTCAGTTGGGCTTTATTTTGAAATTTTAAAAGCAGCAAATGACACATTAGAGACAGTTGACAAATATGGACTGCTGCCTCTTATGATTGACAAGTTCATTATTTTAGACTTGAGAGAATGGCAACTTGTCATTAGAGCTGCAATGTTGAGCATATAATGAGAGGAATATTTTGCTCCACCGGATGCCAGACAAGATGTGTGTAATCCAGGAAACAAATTCCAAGCCTCTTGCAACAACAAAAGATCACATTTCCTATAGTTTAATGAGAAATGTAGCCCTTTCATTCACCTCAGATCAGTCTTTGAGGAATCCTCCCTTCTTGCTGGTATAACTCAAACAGCTGTGCAACATGAGACATCTAGCTGTACAGGTTTACTGTCTGTTCTTTACAAAACAAAGCAAATTTATCCTCTGCTTTGCTCCTTGCTGCCATCTGGACTCTTCAGTCTAATGTTCTTCAACCTGACCTTACTCTGCCACTAGCACTGCAGCCTCATGCAGTGCACATTCAGTCATCAATATGTTCATGGTTGTGGTCAAGGCTAAAGACACCCTGACTGCCTCATTTGTAACACCCACGAAAATGGCCAGAAATTAAAGGAGGATGACGGGAAACGTGCCATTTAAAGTTAATGAAGTAGCTGTAAAATTGCAATTGAAGGGTTCCAAATGGAAAAATGTTGGCAGAAGAGGTTTAGCCTTCACTAATCATTGACCTACAACTCCAAAATAGGAAAAAGGTTAACAATCAACTGGAGATAGATGTGCTAATTGGGAACAGAGAGAGAAAATCCACTCTAAATGTTCTTCTGTAAGACCTCCTGCCAGTTTTAAGCAGTGGGAAAGAAGTACAAGTTTAGTGCCACAAACTGCATCCTTACAGTATTTGCCACCCTGGAATGCAAAGGAATTTCAGTATATATGGTGTCTTAAGTAAATTTTCACTGGAAAATGGCAAAAGTACCTCCACAAACCAGATCAAAGGAGCAAAAATTACATTTTATAAAAAGCGTATTCTTCCCCTGCATAACATCAATACTAAATGAAAACTTTCTATACTGTAGGGCGCATAAGCTCAGTGTTATTACATCGAGTTTATTGTTCATTTCTCAGAAGCCCAAATGACCTGGCAGCAAGGCTTGACATAATGGTAAGTGAAGCGCTGTCTCTATTTCCATTGTGAAACAAATAACAGTGAGTCAGTTCTCTCCTTAATCATTCTTTGTACAGTAGCTACACACCAGCACTCATGAACACATAAGCCATCTGTGAGCTACTGAAGGAAGCGGCGAACTCGTGAAATACCAACAATTCAGCAATTCCTCATGTGAATTTGCTCCTCGGTGCACTCTGTCGGCTAAGATTAATGATATGCAGTGTCGGCTCATTTTTTATTTTAAACTACACAACTGCAGGTGTGTTGTTTTCATGTTTTTTAATGTAAGTACTGAATATTTCAGGGGTCTTCTATTGTATTTATTGACCTACGGTATAATGTGTTTATCAAGGAAAGATTTGTTGAGTGTTTATTTCTCAGTAATGTGCCATTAAAATTGCACTTAGTTACATACTGTACATGTAAACCTGGGTCAACCACAATCTTCATGCACCTCTGCAGTTTTTCCCAGCTGATCTGTAAATTTCAATCAGCAAACTTTGCAGGCCCGTTTTCATAAACGTAAAGTTGTGAGATTTCTCTTTTTCTGTCTTGAGTAGAGAATTGGGAGTCCCTCAGTCACAATAGAAAGAAACTCATCTGTCTGATTTGAGACAAAGGACACTGACGTTCAAAGCTGACAAATTAATTCAGGTTGTCATTAAACTACTCTTCACCCAGGTTTCTGTCAGTTCTGTAATGTCCTCCTCCTCCTCCTTTTATTTTGAATTTGGATCCAATATCACATCTGTCAGGAGGCAGAAACCAAAAGAAAAAAAATAATCTACATAATTTGCCTGATGGACAGAAATGACCTGACAGTTGAGAATAAATTAATTCAGCCTGATATTAGACCCCTCCCACTCCGGTGTAATCAAAGGGACGTATTTCTAATAAAAAACAAAACAAAACAAAACCTCAGATTGTCTCTTAAATTGACCTCTTCCACTTTAAATGCAGCAGCTTGACCCTATCTCCGATTACCTGACCCAAACTCGTCCATTTCCCATCATCGGTGCCCAGTAGGACCTGCCAGTGTTTCTCTCAGCGCTGAACTTGGGGTTGTAATTTCTCCAACAGCAGCAGAGCCGCCAGCTGGAGGCCAAGAAAAGAAGCTGACATTTTAGTCTTGTAAGAGTGCCTCGTCTTCTCTGCTGCTGAAATGCTGCTGCACATCTCTGGCTATAATTAACCTATGAGGAAGAGGAGTGAAGGGAGAACAGAGCACTGCTGACTTATTGTCAATTTCAGATCACTGAACTACAACACAGGGTACAAATTTCAACGGACTTTCTAGACTTTACCAAGTGTTCATTTAAATATTTTTATCTTCATAGAAATGATTAGTTCTATTTAAAATTTTGAATTATTCGTGACCCTGTCTACTAGAAATTGCTGTATGTTTCTACTAATATGTTTTTCCAGATGTGTTTTTGGAAAAGTAATTGCTGCAAGGATTTGTTTAGTGGTTTTATTCCAGTGACAGTAGTGTTTTGTTTTTGTACTACACACAAGTTGTAGGCTTGTGGTGGATGGAGACCCGAGTTTGCAAGTAAATCCTGCGTGTGGTTAGGTTTAGGAAATAAAAGCACTTGTTAACTGCTTTAAATACCAAAACATTACCATAAAATTGTTAATTTTTACAAGTGGATATTGTATTGCTATGAGTAAATGTTGCAGGGAAAACAAATATGTTTTCAGTGAATGTTTTGCAAATATGTTCAGAATTAATATTTTGCAGCTTGGAAAGATACATTCATTAAAAATACTTCTTTAATTATGTGGGCTCATTGGGAGGGGGGCCTTAAAGAGACAGGAACTCTGCTTCAGACAGTGGCTGAACTGAGGGGCTGCATAAAGGGTCCATATAAGATAAATAAGGAGTTTCTTGAACTGTAAATCATGCAGAGATATTCCAGTAGAGGCCCAGAATATAAATAAAGACCTGGAAATGTGCATGATACACCCTCTTTAAAACATATTTGCTGTTGCAAATTCGTTGTAGGCCTACATGAATGCAATGGTTATTTGACACCTAGTTTTAGTTATAATCAGCACATTAGACATTGTGCAATAGCTCGAAACAAAACAACACAAAATCTGGCTTGTCTCCCTTTCTTCCAGATATCACTCATACACATCTGAGAGTGACTTTGAGAGCTAATAGGGGTGGCCACGATGGCAAGAGAGACTGAGAGAAGGATTGAAGGATGAAGGCTGGTAATGTGGCTGGGCGGTAACACTCACCCTCAGGCTGAACTCTCCCTCTGCCTTCCCCTTTGATAACTCCTCATATCCTGGCAGGACAAAAGCCCTCTCCAGGCCCCAGTGGCCAATTTCCTCTTTCCCCATTACCTGCCCATTAAGAAAAAAACTATGGAGAAAGAGGACACTGAGCCCCCTCTCGCAGAGCCAGCACAAGTCATTACTTACACTATAGCTGTGTCACTACTTGCTGCTTGGCCTGCAGCTGCTAATGATGAGGGATGGCAGTAAAAGGAGGAGGATCCCCTCTGTGCATTGAGCAGGAGCGTACAGTAACCTGATTACTAGCAGCTGCCTGGAAAATGGCATTACATTCTCGCTGCAGACCCGTCTCGCACTTCGAGCCTCCTACTGTCCTAGATCCGGGCGGCTGTGCTGTCTTTTTCTCTGAAGATGAGTTTATCATTGTGCTTTGTAAGGAGTTGTCGCACATACTGAGCTGCTGTCTGCATCTGGGTGCTTTGATTGCAAAGCGTGGCTTTCTGTCTCCTCGTGCATTACTGTCAAGGTCCATCAAGATGTGTTTTGATTTAATCATCCACCCACACAAAAGGATGCAGGTCCAGCTGCCTTTCAATTACATGACGAAGACGTTGTTAAGTACAGTACACCACTGGGAATTACAGCTGACAAGTGGACAGCAGGAAAAAAAAAGAACTGACCGTATTATGCAACTTCAAAGCGGAGAGCTATTCACAAGGCAACCTTTTAATAAGTTGACTTAAACCAGAAAATTGCCTTTTATCATTTGGTTACCTGCAATTCAATCCAGGCCCACTCATTTGTCTGTTCTGTCTCACGTATCTGTGGTACTGAAATAGACTCTGAGCTATTTATGGAGAGAGGGAGCGAGAGAGACAGAAAGACAGAAGAAATGAGAGAGTCTCATAGACATTCAGTGTCAAAGACGTCGCTGTTGGCCATCCAAGGATAATTTTTTTTCCTAGATGGACATCCTTTACCACAAATTGGGTTTTAATTCTGTGTATTTCAATCAGGATTTTACTCAACATCAGTTTTCTTTACCAGAACTCCTATAGAGAAACACAATTTTAATCAAGGCAAAACATTGGCTTATTTAATCATTTTACCACTGTAAGCAATTACATGTCATCCTTGTTGACTTCAGTGCCCCCATGGTGATACCTTTACCCAACTGGTACACACACACACACACACACACACACACACACACACACACACACACAGAGTAATCAGGTTGCCCAGACACAGGCCCATGAGGCTCTTGTTACCTTGAGTGACTTTGGCCAATTAAAGCCTTTGAAAACAGCAGCCACAGGAATAGAGAATTGTTGGGAGGAGGAGGAGGAGGAGGAGGAGGAGGAGGAGTCATTATGTGCAAGCATCAGCACCACAACAAACTCCCAGCCTGCTGATCATGACCAATTTCTAACCCAATCCTCCTTTTTTTTAGACATTTTCTAACATACCAGTCAAAATCTCATCAATTTATTTCCATCACATAGGCTGGGTAACTCTTGTTTGTTGGGATATGTGTCCTAATAGGCCAACAGACATTCAAAAATCAATCTCCCAAGCTCTCCATTAGAGCTGCAGAATGTGACAAGTAAGATGTATTTTGTGTACTTCTACAAATGGTTGAATTTGATACATATGATGGAAGAAAAAATGTAAAGTATTTATTCATTAACTCATCGTATCATCATACAATCCTAGGTCAAGTGTAGGACTCCTGAAATGATGCTACACATGCCCACCCCCACCCTGATTAGTACGGTTTCACACTGCCCCTATAAAAGGCCTTGATACCCAACCCCACCTCCGTGCTGTCACCCAGCCTGCGTCTTGTTCACCGGTCCTTCACTGGAATGGATTGAGGTCCTGCTGGGCAAACAAGATAGGCTGCCAGTAATGGCTTATTGTTTGAGGATGCTCACCCATGCTGTGAGAGGAAATGAATGCTCTGTAGATGCATCCATTTACATATCATAAAAAAGATCTGACGACTTGAGGATATGACAGCCGTGGCAGAGCAATTGGCTGTTAATGGAGGATTGGCTCCATCACGATGTGCTTTTATTGGACTAACATGGTATGATTCTGATGATTTACGTGAGTTTTTCTTTTGCAAATTTCTGCAATTCTTTGAAAAAAAGAAAATTTGGTGACTCCTAAATTCTAAACTCCTTAATTTCATGTGGTGACATTTCCATGAATTATAAGAAACTATACTTTCTAAAATGAACAGACAGTTTGTTCCACTCAGGCATTTTGTCTAAAGAACACTATCTGGACCAGCGCCTATTTGGGCTGATACTGTTATCAGTAAAACTGAGCCAGGAAGCTTTTTGGACGTCCAGTACGCATACAGATCCAAGTGATTAAGCACAACATTTTAAAAAGCTATTAGGTAAAGCACAGAACACAAGGCAGAATTACACCTCAGACTGCCAGCCTCGGCTTCTCTATCTTTTTTTTTTTTTACATTTTCTATCTTCCTCACAATTTTCTCTCTCACTCTGCATCACACAAACACACTGTTGTTCTTTGAAAGACACACTTGATATATATAGAGATAATTTCCGCCGAAGAAAAAAACCCTTTTTACTTCAATAAAGTGATGAATTACATGTTTTTGAAAGCTCCTGTCAGACAAGGTTTTGTTTTTTAGCTGTGTTATATATATTTGAGCATTAGAATTAGTTATGTGGGCTGGCAGTGACTGTGGAACAAAGGAAGCAAGGCCATTTCTCTTACAGTAATACGCTCAGTTCCTCTGAACATGAGTTTTCATGGGAGATTTTTTTTGCAGTAAAATATCTTCCTGCTGTCTATCAGCCCAGGAAGTTTGAGAAGTTATAATTACTAGAAGAAGCCTCAAACATTATGGAAACTTAAAGGGAAACTTCGGTATGACCAATTTTTGAAATTGGTCCAGTACTGAGTGAGAGCACTCCAGCCGGCAGCCGCTAAATGGGCTGCAATGTAATCTGACAGGGCAATAGCACCCTGTCAATGTACGTCCACTAAAAGTGCTCGTTTTTGCCACTGACAGGCTCAGATTGTTATTATAAATGTCTGACAACATTATGGAAAGGACCTTGATCTGGTCTGTTTGTTATTCTGTCTAACCAAGTCTCGTTCAAGGAGAAGTCTCGTTCTGAAATCTCGTGAGAGTTGAGTTGTTGAATCGAAATCAGCTAAATATTCAGCCATGACTTTGAAAATCATTTGGATAACACTAAACTACACTTTCTTTACTCCAACACAACAAACTCCTCCCGGCACTGCTCTCTCCAACTCTGTCATGAATATTTAGCTGATTTCGACAACTTAACTTGTGAGATTTCAGAACGAAACTTCACCTTGAGCAAGACTTGGTTAGACACAATAACAAACAGACTGGATCAAGCAAAATGAAAAACATTTTATTTCTCTGTATGGTCCTTTCCATAATGTTGTCAGACACTTATAATAGCAATCTGAGCCTGTCAGTGGCAAAGACAACCACTTTTAGTGGACGTACATTGACGGGGTGCTATTGCCCCGTCAGATTACTTTACAGTCCGTTTCACGGCTGTCGGCTGCAGCACTCTCGCTCAAAACTGGACCAATTTCAAAAATTGTTACCATTAGTCTCTTACACACAAAATGATGGGAAAATAGGGTCCAGGTTGAAAAATACCGAAGTTTCCCTTTAATGTAAAGGCACATCCAGGGGGACCATTAAGCAGCAATCATGCACTTAGCAAATCATTTGTGGTTGCTGATGTTTTAAAAGCCTTTTCTGGACAAGTTCAGTGAGTCCATTTGACACGAGTTATTCAGCTGAGTGAAGCAGATGACCTCACATCCTCTTCAAGTCGAAGATTTCAGGACTTTTGTCACTTATAGTTTGTTTCTCTGGACACAAGTGAAGTGAGTGAATTTGAGGACTTTCTTGGAATGACACTGTTCCTGCAAGGCATACAAAGTCATTTCATTTTGAGAAAGGGGGCAGTCAACCATCTAATGGCTCCATTGTGATCATCACATTGTAACAGTACAAATTTATCACACCAAGTATGACCCATAGAGAGCAGCATGCCTTAAATGGGAACTGCCAGCTGTTATAGATGGTTCTCTATTGTGGAAATGCTTTACAATGGACAAGATTTTCTTCTCTTTCAATATGTCTGTGTGTGTGTGTGTGTGTGTGTGGAGGTGTGCAGATTAGTATTAGTGCACCTGTGTGTGTGTGTGTGTGTGTGATAAAGAGAAATTGTGACAAAGACAGAAAGAGAGAAAGACGCCCACAGGCAGCTCATTACCCTTCCACCACAATCACAAGGAATCTGTCAGAAGATAAATGCTTTCTTCACTACCATTGATCTCAATGGAGGCAGGATGCCATCTAACTCAACATGGCAAGACAACTGACTAACATGCAGGGCAATACATGGCCACGAATATTAGTCTTTTTAGGAAATTTCACCAAAACATGGAGGTGATGTGTCACGGTCGAGTCTTGGTGTTTGACTTTTTTAGATTAAACTCAGCAGTAATCCCTCTTGAAATGTGACAGTAAATCAAACTCAAATCAAGGGTCCGTGTGGCCCAATGCCATTTATTTGAAGTAAAGGAGGCATCAAAAAGCAGTGCCAGTGTTACGTCTTCTATCTTTAGCAAAACTCAGACCAGGCTGGATTTTCCCCCCTGAGCCCTTTATCGGAAGAAGACTGATGTCCTGATATGACTGCTAGCACTAAGCCGAACATCACAAAAACAGATTTTTTTTTCAGGAGGCTGTGGCTATTCATGCAGAGCAGCTGTGCAAGGTGAGATACTGACGGCAGCTTTATTGCCAGTTATTTCTAATTCTCTGCACACTGGCTCACTAGGTGTCATTTGCTGTTGTCCTGACAGCTCTTTAAGCAGATTTAGACACAGTGTGCCTTTTTGTCTTTTCCCTCAAGACCTTTCTCTTTGACACTAACAGCTTTTAAAAACGAGCAGCAGCCAGTCACACCAGCAAGCCAAGATAGCGCTATAGTTTCATTCATCATCAAACAATGAATAAGCGCAAGGCAGGCCATTAGCATCACATGTAATTAGGCTAATCTATTGTAATCTCACCCTCTGGCAAACACACATACAGTCCCACTTCAACAGATGCCCTTTCATGCCAGATTATGCCGGGATGTGCTTGTGCAGTAAAATCCACAGAGTAGAGCAGAGGAGGAACATGACGCGTTAATGTTAACTTTAATGGATGTCCTTTAACGCTCCCAAACGCTTGGTAATCTTTAATCATTAGGTGCTTGGATGAATGATGTCGCAGTGAGAAGTGTGTTTTCTGCATGGAGGAAACTGATATCCACAAAGGGCAGAGATCCCTCAGCATAACATCCACAAGTTTAGAGCAGAGGCTGGCTTTGTGCCCAACATCGATCGGGATTTCAGATTTCACAATAGTTTCCAGGTGTGTGGCCAATTTAGCCTCCTATTTTTAAAACTGAAGACTGAAGCAGCTCTTTTCAGTTTTTTTAATTTGTCATCAAGCTGTTGGTGCCTGCCATTACATCATCAGCCCCAGTCCCGAGACCTGCTCGATCTGCCTTTGCAGTTTTATATATCAACATCATATGACAAACCAATCAGTCTAAAGAGCTGCCCTCATCAATATGGATGAAATTTAGCATGATGATTTTCTCATGTTGGTTCACTCAAGTAGACTCCAACCGGTTTTTCTGATGAGGGACAGATGCTGCTGTTGTAGCTTTCGTCATGTAAATGTCAGACACAGCGCAAATCACCACGTTGAGGAGTTCATCATCAAAGGACAATTTCTTTACTGGTCATCTAGAAAGGGCTGATGGTGTGGTGTGTGTGTGTCGGGGTGGGGTGGATGCTCTTCACACAAGATTACATGTGGGCAGCGGTGCTGATTACACAAGGGGCTGTGAGGCACACGTAATCACGTCATACAGCTTAGTTTGTTATTACCATCTCATACTCTCTGCCAGACTGGAGAGTTTCCATCTCCACTCTGTCTGGCTGCCTTTTAAAAACTTTGTGTAGCAAATGAATGCAGAGAGGAACAAACTGTAATAATGAACATGCTGTGAAGAGGCAACCATCTCGTCTCTGATAGTTCCAATATATGATTTTTCTCTTACACTCCCTGTTATTGGAGTTAAAGCTGCTGTCCATAAAATAGGCTGCCAACAGCGCAGTGAAAATACCACGCATTATCTCGCTCTTCAAAGCATGAACACTTCCTCTGTTGTGCACAACAGACTGATTTACATTCACAAAAAAAAAAAGAAAGAGATGATGCTATATAATAATAACGCTCTAACAGGGTTGATGGTTCTGGTCTTTATATATTATGCATGTCTTTCTGGATACCTCTGCTAATGAGACTTTTCAATATACTGAACATTCACAACAGTCCATCATGCAGATGATGAGTAACATCTTTGCATGGAGTTTGTTATTATAGGGATGGTTTGGAATTAATAAATCTGAACCACTGAGAAATAAGCACAGTGTCTTCATACAAGTTGCAGGATCTGTGCAAAAATATCTTTGGGATTTGGACTGTTGGTCTGACAAAACAAGAAAGTTGAGGCTTTTTTTTCAGGATTTCTGACATTCTATAATCAATTAATCGTGGTGATTAAATGATTAATTGAAAAAAGACAGTGGTGGAAAGTAACTATCCGCATTTACTCAAGTTCTGTTCTGAAGTATAATTTTGAGCTACTTGTACTTGAGTATTTCCATTGTATACTTCTTACTTCTACTTCACTATATTTCAGAGGGAAATATTGTACTTTTTACTCCATAATTTATATGAGATCTATGGTTGCTGGTTACTTTTAAGATCAGTGTTTTACATATAAAATATATTATCAGCTTATGACATATGATGCATTGTTTTAAATAAAACTAAAATTAGCTTTACTTTTATCAGCCATAGCAGATTCATTGATAATGAAGACTATAAAGCAAAGTTTTGAAAATTTTATGTTGCTGTTTGTCTTATTTAGCCAAAACCCTCACCCCAACCTTAACTGAACTCAGACTGTCCTCCCATGAAAAACAAGAGCATCCGTCATCTCAACAAATTTCCAAAAACAACATATGTTTACGTTCACGTGAAGCTCTCGAGTGGACGTAGTAAGTGTGACTCCTGTCCTTTGGGAGCAGAGGAGGGAGAGGTGTGACGTTATGGAGCAATATAGTCTGCAGAGAGAAGAGGTCAGGGTGGATGGATGACTCGACAAAACTTACTTTAACAAAAGAGATCACTGTTCATTTCCTGTTGCCAAGCGGCTGTCGACGTTTAATTTAACCATGGCCGCACATCAGTCCCTAACCTTAACAAAGTAGTAACTGAACTCAAACCACGATGTTTCCCTAACCTTAATCATGATGTTATGTGCCTAAACTGACCTGCTGATAGGACCATCAGATCAGAAAATACTTGTATGTGTCATTCTGGAGTGCATGGACTGACAACGCATTTTGACGTTAAATTTAGAAGACTACCTGAGCTAATTCAAGTTCAAGTTGTCCCTATTTAAGTTTACTCAGATCCACAAGAAGACAAGTTGTTAAAGCTGTTGAAAAATAGTTGGTGCAATATGTGCTATAATCTTTTTAAAAATAGACAAAACCAATTCTGTCGTCTTTTCACAAACTGTTGTAAAACGGTAAATAAGTAATAGTCTGACCTGCTGTTGCTTCGTGTCAGATCTGCCCGTCATTCCCAACAACAACAACACTCTGTCTTTTCTATCTGTCTTTATTTCTCTCTGCACCATTGTTAAGGCTGTGACTGACCTTTTCTGTGGGAGCCAGTCTAACTACCCTGGGGTGTATGATAGCTGGAGGATAAGCTTTAATTGACGTGATAGCATTCTTGAGGTTGGGCGAGGTGAGGGAGACGAGTAGGTAGAGAAATGTTGAAAGTAGAAAGGTTGCGCTCTTGAGAGGTTTTGCTCAAGGTTGAAAATGCTTCTTCGTGAGTTTAGATGACAATGATGCGATAGGAGACAGCTGCATTCCTCTGTTTTCTCAGCAGCACCAGTACAGCATGATGTGATCATTGTTTTTACTTTAAAATACGGTTGCAAGTGAAATATTTTAAAAGTATCCCCCTGTAAGATGAAGTGGCGCTTAAAGACCACTTTGGAGTAGTTGTACAGTCAGGTCAGTTTGGGGAAGTAATTTTGAATTTCTCGAGTCAAACCATGTTTCACTGCCTGACTGCACCCAATTGAGCCCAAGTCTTTTCTATGACCTTTCCATTGGACTGTATAGATTTCTTTCAAGTGGAGCTGGGAACATAACAACACCAAGCCTGGCTGCCAGTATACTTTAAGTACCACAGACATGCAACTCTTATCTCAACAGCTCGCTTATCTTTTGTAAGCTGGAACAAGACAACTCCTTTTTAATAAGGTCTCAACTCTAAATGAACTTTAGTGCTTGAATTTTTCTTTGATTTCCTACATTAATTTCAAAAATACATTTAACATGTATTCACAAATAACCCTGTGATACAGGATGTTAACGTCTATATATTACCGGATGACTGTCAAAGGTAATCCTCCACTGAGATGAATCAGAGTTTTCAGCTGACCAAAAATAGAAGTGAAAACGGAAGAGAATCATGATTTATTATCTTTACTGCAAGTTTATTTCCATCCATAGACTTCCACATACAGTATGTGCATTTTTTTCTGGCCCTGCTTGGCTTACATGAATGAGCCTCGTCACTTTCCTGCACTGCAGGATAGTATTGCGAGCTGGAGCAGCAGGGTGCTTCTTTTCAGGAAAAGCTTTCCACAAAATCAGCACATTCAGGTAAAATGATCCTGTTGTTTAAGAACTTTTTAGAATCTACAGTTCTTTCTGTACTTTGGTTTTGATCAGTGTAGCTTCATTTGTAAACCCTAAATCCTACATCAGATTTGATTCAACGACGGCAGAATTGTGCTAATGCAAACATTTGCGTTAGCGATGTTAGCATAGCATTATGAGTCAGCTAATTAATGGTTAAGTCTGCATTAACTAATTTTTTGGCCACTTCACATTATCATTCATTTGAAGTCATATTTCTGTCCGCCTGGTGAATGTTACTCCAATATTTGCTCTCTTTTTGCTCTGTTTTTGGTCCCTACCAACTCCTGAGGGAAAAATGTGGCTCTTTAGCTGCTAAATGCTCCACTATGTTCACCAGCTAGTTGCTAACTGTATCTGTTTGCCGTTCGGTGCTGAGCAGGTTAGTGTACAGTGGGTTTTTAGAGCTTCTTCTCTGAAAACAGCCGCCTGCTGCTGTGAGAGTGAACCAAAACACTAAAGTTGCTGCCGGACAGCTAAACAACTTGCTACAACTCGCTATAAAGCTTCGTAAAGCCGAGGGGAGCTGCAGAGTCAGGTGATAAATCTGTGTAGGTTCATCACTACGAGTGATGCCTCTGACATTATACATGGTATCGCTCTGCATTTGCTAAACCATGCTCACTTTTGAATGATCCAGTCAAATCTGAAGCATTTGACCAAATCCCTCTTGTAATTATACCGCGTCAACCCCGGTATAATTTCCATTTCACTGTGACTTTAAGGTCTGTAAACTTTAGGAAAGATTACACTAGGTGGGCTAATTCTCAGCCTTAATGCTGTATTTGTAATTAATGCCCAATTTGTGTTTATCATGTGTGTTTTAAGGGAGAGCTAATATTCAATCACACGCATGGCTGGGTACGGCTTTCCCATATGTTAGTTTTAGTACAGTAGATAACCTAATTGAATAAATTCTTACATACTTGCATATAAGTGTACTTAGCCATGAAGATTAATTTTCATTATGCAGCACACTTTGTGTTACCGAAGATTCATTTGAAGAGTTTTTCTCTCACAGTGAGGTGTATTGAGTTTACTGTAGTTGCACAGTATGAAAACTAATTAGATGAAATAAAGTATTAACACCTTGCTCTGTAACCATCGTAACTCTGCAAACGAATAACTAAAATCATGGAAATTCATCTACAGGTTGTGAACATACAGTACGGTGCCCTCAAATGCTTTCATTAAATAAAATCCTTTTGTCAATGGCTCGTATACTTTTAATTAAAGGGATGAAAAGTACATGTAGTGTAGTACAGATATTTTTAGAGTTAGCAACATATTCTGAATTTATCAAGGATGTGTTAGCTAAATAAATCAAAGGTTGATTTGTTAAAGGTTGGTTTGTTAATGAAAGTTAACTTACATTTTCTTCCAAAATGTGGGGATTGGTTGTAACAAAATCAGGAAGTGTGTTAATAATACTTTGAAATGGACTGGAACATACTCAGGCTTTTAATGCCACAATAAACTGGAGAATGAGACAACAAATTAAAATCTCAGCAAAATAAAAAAACTATGTGTGTGGCACTGTGCTCTACCAAATGTAGACAATTTTAAATGTGAAAGTTAACAGGATTAAACAGTCTTTATGTGCTTGTGTCGACATGACTCCAGACGCACACATATGCACACACAGTTCTGGATGTATTAAACTCTTAATGGAGCATATTGGTACTTTAACATCTGCTTCTCTATCTGCAAAGTAGGGAACTAATTTTGCTGAATTTTAGGGTGGCCTGATGATAAGTGTTTATGATGATGATAAGAGCAGGTTCATGATTAGAGATTCACTGGTTCTAATCCTGGGCTGGTTGGGGAAAGTAATGAGTTTGACTTACAGTACTGTACATAAATTTGTCCTCACCTCCAAACACTCCCATCAAGGTGAACCTGAATCAGGTGCTCCCAGTTAGTCCAGTATAACTGCACCAACCAACAACAGTAGAGGACAAATGTGAACCTCCCAGGTGGGAATGTGTGTGGTTAGCAATATATTTTCTTTAATGATAATATTCTATAGTTCCTTCTTTTAAATTCAGATTGATCTACACAACTCAGCACGTTTCCTGTAGAGCTGCAATGATTAGTCAAGTAATTGAATAGTCGACAATCAACAGAAATTAAACTGTGTAGCTATTTTGATAATTGATTAATCATTGTCTGCTTCACTTCACAAAATTTAAGACTGGTCTAGACAAAATGGTCCCTGAGGGAATAAGGTCAGTTGTGATGACAGCCTGAGAAAGTGAGGTACCCAGATTTGACATTATTTACTGTATGTGGTATTTCTGGAGACTGCAAAAACAACTTCTACATATTGTCACACACTGTAGGGGCATGGGACACTCAGCTTAAGCGGTTCAGTTACTTTCTCCAAGTGTGTGATGATCTGACACAAACATACAGTATCGTAGACACAGAGATAGAAAGCTTGAACAGCCCAGAATAGCAACAAACTCTGGTATCTATATTGCTTGAACTAGACATTCACACAGCCAGCAAGCCCCTAAATGACACACGGGCCTCTTTCCTCGGATACAGACAGTGTCACAGACACACAGAAACACCTACTCTCTCACTGCCTCTGTCAGTGATGGATTACACTGAGATAGGAATGAATTGGAAGATGCAATAGAACAATGTTCATCTTGCCACAAGAGTTGAGGGCTGTGGAAATGAATAGGTACCTTTTTTAAACGGGGGAATAGTGAGATGTCTCTTTGTTTTGCTTTTATGTCTAAATTGCGGTCTTCCTGTCTTGGGCAGCCTCAACATACTCTGCCTTGTTCCCAAATCAGTCACATCATATTGAAATATTTGTTTATCTCTTTCTAAGGGATTTGTTCCCACTGAAATTACAGTCCCATTGTTCTCTCCTTCTCTCTCCGTATTCATATCCCACGCTTACTCTCCACATGGGTGTGAAACTCTCGCCCTTATAGACCAGCAGCTAATTGCATATTTTGGCAAGATCTTTTAAATTGTGATAAAAGGCACTTAGCTAGTAAAGCTGCCTATTTGTTTATTATTAATTAGAAAATAGTTCTATGTCTAAAGCAGGTTTACAGTATTTTTTTTCTCTTTGAAAAATCAATAACTAAAGTTCAGGCTTGGTCAGATTGGGGTCAGGCATCAGTTAAAGACATAGGTATGGGCAAATACAGGAGATGGTTGCACCAAGTTCGTAGGTTCAAACTTAGCCTAGTTACAACGAAAGTGTTTACTAAGGAGGGATTTACACACCACTAAATTAAAACTGGTTACATCACACAAACTAGTTCTTATTTAGAGTTTAGATATCTACACCGACTAACTGCTAGGTGGAACTGTTGCGTAAGCTAGCTGAACGAACCAACTGACAACGCTAACGTTAGCTTGCTAATATCTGACCTGTTTAGACAGACTGATTGTTTTCAGAAAGTGAATATACTATTATAAATTGCATATCCTGTGATAAAGGATTTCATCTATATCCGACACCCCTAGTCTCAGGTTACCTAACTCTCTATAGAGTATAACAGACTCCTGCTGATCATATTAGCTGGCACCAAAGACCTGGCGAGGCTGGTTTAATATTCTGCTTTTCACAACTGATATCGATTTCAAAAAGAGGTGGTGGACACGGTGATCTTAACTCTGGAATGCCTTAATATATATCTGACCAAAATCCATACAGTATATGACATGGGCATATATACATATTGATTGGTTTCTCGAATGTTTACTGAAAATTCTTTTCAGCTAGTCCTAACTAACACCAGAGCTGACTGTACTTAACATCACCGTGAACAAGACAGACTTAAAAAAAAACCCACACAGATGTCTGGTGGTTTAATCTTGGTATTCATGATCGCAGATTCTGTTTTATATTATATCCAGCTAATGCACCATATTTGAGAGGTAGGATTAGTTTCGAGCTTTCATATGTGCAAAACCAGGTTCTGCATATTGGTGAAACTATTAATCAACACTAAGAAAACCACGCAACTATGTCAAAGCCATACAAGAAACCATATTTCAATCTTATTTTGGCTGTATGGAATGTTTTAGGTGGTAATTGACCTCAGGAGATGACCCATGCAAGATCACGTATGTAACATCGTTCACTCGGCTGCCAAGCAGCATTGTTCATTCTCTGGATGTATGGACGGAAGCCAGGGGAACGGGGCCTTCAACCTCATCACTGGCACACTGCTACATCCTCTGTCATGTGGACAAATATGAATCACACATCCATGCCTCGCCTCATTATCTACACTTGTGCGAACATGCCTGCATGCTCACAGGCATACAGATGCACACATGCACACAATGGCATGCAGATATTGTATGCGCCTTTGGGAAGACCAATTTACAGACTGTGAGCTTGTACTTGCACACATACAGGCATGAGCTGAGATGCACACAGTCAGAGAGATTGCTGCCAGTGGGGCTGCTCCAGGTGAGGAGCAGGTCCTGCTCTGCTTAAGAAACCTTCCTGCCTTTAGACCTCTCAGCTGGTGTACCCTTGAACTCTGCATACATCCCATCTGTACACCCAGATCCTCCCTGTGCTCCGCTCTGCAGCCCAGACCTCAACTTCTGCCAGGGAATTCATTAACTGCATGTCTCATAGGTATTTATAGAAATGAATGGCGTTTCACTCTCACCTGCAGACACACAAATACATACAAAAGTCATGAAGCACAGTCTGAGATACACTTGGTGAACAACTGAAAGAGAAGTGGTATAGTTTGACCTTTCTTGCTCTTTTTTACTTGCCTTATCTTCACCTACAGGAGCACTTAGAGCCCCTCTCAGACAAAATCTAGACAACTGCACCACAACAACAACTACAACCATGTTGATGGGATACTCTGAGCCTTGGTAATGTCAACAAATATATTGATGCAGCATAAAAAATTTAAAGTCTCCCTCCATACAAAAGTAGGTTTTATTTATATTTTACTTCACTGTGCTGTTCTGAGTTCACTGTTTATACATTAATCTGCTGAAGAAGGAAACGTTTCTCTAAACTCAAATTAAAACTAATTTCAAGATGCTCACATACGAGCACAATTTGAGACATCGCAAATATTTTGGTACCCAGTCCCAGTCCAATAAGCAACTTAATGAAGTGTGCATGCTTATAACTTCCTGCATATGTACTGATCTTGTTTTAAGCAGTTAAACTTTAAGAATGAACAATATTAAATATTCATAGATCCTGAATTTTTCAGTCAAGAAGTCAGTCAAGATTTTTTCACGAGTTAAATGTGGAAAAACCATATGAGAGATAATTTATTATTCAAAGCAGTCATTTTAAATGTCTGAATGCATGACTGGAGCGGACCTTTAATATTAAGGTTTATTATTCTTTGTCTTATTTCTATTTGAGGGATAATGATGCTCTCACTTTTGGAGCTACAGTTCCCATGATGCTTTGGAGGATGTACACAGAAAAATAATGTTTGTAATGTAACATTTTGGCAAATTTACCACCAATAAAAGTGTGTTGAATTAGCTACTAGCATTTTCTGCATGCAATATACCAAGGGATGCTCAGACAACTGGATTACTCTGATACTGAAGAAAACTAAAAAACGTTTCTCAGGCAAGTTCTGGAGTTCATTTATGGGCGTTTACTGGACATTTGAGATAATTATATCCTCGGAAAGTGCAAGTCACACTAATCTAAAAATATGTGTATTATGTCTTTGTTTTCAGATTTGACTCGGAGGAGTGTGATTTTTTTTTTTTTTTTTTTTTTACACAAATTGCGTCAATCAGGTGCTAAGGGTTTTAAAATATCTTAATTGCCTCCATGAGCCGACACTGCTGCTGCCTCATCACCCCCACGCCCCCCTGGGAAGGTGCACCTCACAGTTTGAAAACCCTCGTCTAACAGGAACAGTGGCTGTAAATCCATCCACCACGAAACACTAAACAAACTCCATGTTCACACATTTTCTGTCTGTCTTTGCAAAAAATGTGAAATTGCCACATCTTTCAGCTACAGTGTCATTATCCTGCACGCTTCATCCTCCATTCACTGTTTACGAATGACATCAAAGATTCCTATTCCCACTTCAGCGTCACACAAGAGAGCTTTGGAGAGACAAATTATTGGTTCATGTGGCAAAAAGCTCTTGAAATGAATTTAAGTGAAATTAGAGCAGCTTCAGTTTTCATTATTTTGACTTCTCTGCAAACAGCTTGCTTCTCCCTGCTGTAAAGTGCCGGGTAAAAGTACAAGCCTGTGATGGAGAGTGTTGAAATTGTCATTAGCGGTGATCATGAGAGGGATGTAATTGGTATTTGTGGGTACATACTAATTGCTGTGTTAATATGCAGACCTTGGTTTTTTGCGGCGCGTTCTCCTGCAATTATCTGACAAGATCACCAGCTCGAAGAGGAAGAGCTATTGTGCGGGGTTGAGGGTGAAGATGGAGTTGCTAGGCTCAAATCTAGAGGCAGGATGTCAGGAGTCGGTAAATCAAAAGATGAGTATCTCTTGCTTGAGGCACAAAAAACGTATTCTCTCAGCAAAACAGTGATGAGAATGAGCCACGATGAAGACGAGAACAGTGTTTCACGTGTTCTCCATGTAGCAAGAGCCTTTGGATATACTGTACCTCACTTTCAATGTGTGAATCTGTCCTCACTATCCGTTCTTAGTTTACTGTGGCTTCTGTATCCGTAGAAGCAGTGAGAGAGGGACAAATATAATGTGCATGAGTGTAAAAGTATGTTTAAACTATATTAAGTGTGTGAGCTTTGAAAAAATAATGTTAACATCCCAGAAATGGGAGGTTTAGGCAGCAGAAAATGACATGAACCAGACAGTTTAATGATTGTGATTTGATGAGCTTCTAATCCTACTTCTTCTAATAATATTTGTATTAAGAGCTTCAACAATTAGACAATACATTAATGAGACTAACTACCAACAATTCTGATAGTTGATAAATTGTTTGCCCAGAACAGACAAACCAAACACTGGCTCTAGAGAGGGCCTTTCACGTTTTTCGCGAGTTTGGTGGCCACCGTAGTTTCAGTATTCAGTTGGTTGCTACATACCACTAAATCTTACACACTGGACCTTTAAATGTGAGAATTTTCTCTTCTTGTTATTATTGTATAATTGTAAATTCAATATCTTTTTGTTTTTAGATTGGTTGGACAAAACAAGCAATTCATCACCTTGGGGTCTGGGAAATTGTGATTTGGCACATATATGGCGGGTTGTCCCTTTAAGTATGTAGGTGAAAGCCCTGCTCACATCTGCCATGGTGAAGTGCATATTTGTTTATCAACAGCTCTCATCCATGATAGCTCATATCTCCCCGGAGAACCACATGCTTTCTCCACTCCAGAAGTGAGACGCCTGGTTTCTGGAGCAAATTAATTCCCAGTTGGAGAACGACTGTTATGAATGGTTGGGCAAGAGAGATGGATGGGCTGCCCATTCTTCTGCACAACCCTCTGCTCCCAGTAACAAAGATGCTGGGGCTTGTCCTACTTTTGTGGGAGGAAAAATGTGGCTTTGTACAGTAGCTCAGGGGATTCTCCATGTGCGGCTGCGAGGGCTGCTGTGTTAACAGACTTGGAGCAAAAAGAAACCCAGAGGAAATCTACCAACAGAGAGAATGATGTAGAGCTGTGAAGCTCCGAATTTGGATTCTTCACACTGATCAAATCCCTCCTCAGATACAGGCTCCTTGTTTGAGAGAGCTCGCTACACTGTGTTGACATTTGGTGTGTGCATGTGTGTGTGAGTCTGCAGTTCAGGCCGAGGCAGTCCCATGACATTCAGTCTGAGACTCATAATGTTGTGCAAGCCTTGTGAACTGCTATTCTGCCGCGCTGTAGACAACATATATCCACGAATGCTGCTGATTCCTCGACCAGAGTTGACGACATTTGTCTCTTTGAGCATAAATTGTGCAAAACAAGTCTGATGGCATTATTTATCTTTAAAGCAGACGTCACTGTCTAGTAGCAAGGAGCTGCGCATGTGCACCACAATCCATCTCTGGTATCTGGTAAAGGTTCTGCACCTCTAAAATGTCAACTTATTAGATATTAATGAAAACAGAGAAAAGTCACTTTGTAAAATGTTAACAAATTCTGATTTATAGGGTATCATAAGACCAGTAGTCACATTTTCACATCGTACGCAAAAGCCATGATTAAATATAAAAAATCCCACAAATCCTGCTGTAAATAGAAAATGAAAAGTTCTCTGTGTAACATTTTTTTGATAGAATGGTGATTTATCTTGTTGCAGGTGGAACATCAATGAGATATGTAGTATTTGTAAAATGTGCGACATTCTCTGAAAGTAATTTGATGTGAAAGTAGCTCCTGAAAAATAAAGGTTGCATGAAATGAAAAAAGCTGAATGAAAAATGTTGCGGCCTTCTCCGCCGCCTCATGCCTCAATTAACCCGATCATCAGCAGTGTTGTGCCAGAGGTGTGAACTTGGTTGTTAGTTGCTGTGATTGTGGTATGAGTTTTTACTTTTGACGCCTCATTAATATTTAAATGTTCAAATCAACTCCCTCTCTATATTAAGTTCCCAACATTTAACATCCAACCATTAAGGGCAATCTCATGGATATTTCATGGGATCATTAAGTCTGTCTCTAACAAAATAGTGACTGAAGAATATGCAGTCATGAGCATATTTAAATTATGAGTGCACAACAGTCCTTTATCAAACACTAATAAAGCTACAATCTCTTTCTTATTGTTTACAATAGCAAATGTGGTGTTTTGTTCCGTTTGTCAGTCAAATTGATGAATGGCAGCAGAGAAAATCCATAATCTGACTCAAACCACATTCATCAATAATAGGATGGAGCTGCTCTATCAAGTATTTAAAATGATTCCTGCTTTTCCATCGAGTTGTGGTAACCTTTAGCAGGACTGAGTGATCAGACAATAACTAGTGCGAGGTTATAAATATACATTTACATGTAGGATGATATATAATAAAGGCAAAATTAGAGCACAGGTGAATTAATACATTGTTAGGATTAGATAGACAGAACTCAAATTTAGCTGAAAAACAATTAAATGCTTCACTTTGGGTAAAAAAAATGTACATTTTGGATTTATGAATCTCCTGTCAAACCTGTGAGTTAAAAGTAGAGAAGTTAACTTAAGACACGGCTTCATTAGTCCCTGACAATTTCAGTCTGCCTTGTGAGGAGTACAGGACACGAATACGCAGGAAACACAATCTCATCATTCCTATCCCATCACAGCTCAGCTCAGGAGTTAAATCAGGATATCAACTATGGATTAGATCCTCAGACAGGGATGAGTGAAAGACACTATTTCTCACACACATGCCTGTACACTTGTACACTCCTACTGACAAACTTTGACTGATGACTGATGTGTAGCACTGACAGAAACCCAGGAAGACCCAGGTAGTCCTGAGAAATGATGATGTTGGGTGACAGATTAGAAACCTAATGATAGCATTGTATGCCTCTCTGTCCTCTTTTCACTCCCTTCATCCGATCTCTCATATCTCCTTACATCATTCACACCCACATCTGTCCCTAATGTTCACATTATTTATTTATTATTTGTACAGCATGCAGCACAGATGACAGTGAATAGAAAAAAAAAAACTGAATTCCCATGCTCTGTGGGCAAGAAGAACCCTTGCCTCCTCAATCAGCTTATAGGACAACTGCTGCTGATGTATGCCTGAATCCCTCTAGTCCGCTTTACAAGCCCCACAAGCTGCTCAGAGCCTCTATAGAGCCTTAACTACCCAACCAGGGAGAAGGAGAGATTCCCATAATGCCCCCCTACTGCCACCAGTGACTGAGAACTGGATGCCGGCCACCTTGCTAAGCACGATGACACAACTCAAATCCTTTATGTTGTTGATCTGGTCTCTTCAAAAAACTTTACAGTGTCTTTTAACATTTGTTTCTTTGTCCGTGAGGAGGGAGAGAAATACATACAAGATGAGAGTCTGAAAGTCATCTGAGTTGGAAATAGCCGTGCAATTAACCAAACAATATCACACAAGTGAAGTATACACAGCAAGTAGTCAGTAAAAAGACGGAGAGAGAGTGGTGGTTACTTATAATCTTCAAAATGCATCAGCCAAATAAATAATAAAAAGCACAAACTAATATTATTGCCTGTGTTTTACCAATTTTATTACCAATGTCACTATTTAATTACCAGTAAAGGATTATGTGACAGTAGTATGAAATAGACATGCCATTTTACAGTTTTAATTATCTAAAAAAGTTTAAGCAATTTGCGAACATCTTTCCTGCAATAGCTGATTCTTTGGCCTCTTGCAGGCAACAGAAACAAGCTGACATGCAGCGTATTATCACCTTATTAGCAACAGTTTCCTGTTTACACATCCAGCAGATATGGAGCTACATTAGCATTCATTTGCAGTTGAGTTTCTGGCCATTTGGCAAACGTATCATTCTCTTTTTTGCTCTGTTTTTGGCCTCCACCAACTCCTGAGGGAAATATTAGGTTCTTTCAGCTGTTAAATGCTAATGCTAACTTCCCTTCGGCGCTGAGCAGGTAGTGTACAGTGGGTTTTAAGTTGAAAACAGCTGCAAATTATGCTAACGAGAATGAATCAAAACAGTAAAGTTGTGGGCTAGAAAACTAAAACAATGAGTTAAAAGAGGCTAAAATGCTGAGGGAAACTGCAGACGCAGATGATAATTCTCTGTGGATTCATGACTACATGTGACTCCTGTCACATTACACTAAATAATTTGATCTGTTGTTAATATAAAAAATATTGATAGAGCAGCTTTAAAGTAAGGTTTTGTTCCTGGTTGGTGGCAAAAGAGAATCCAAGTTTGTTACAGCTGAAGACAAAAATATTTATCTACCACCTCTAATCCCTTCACTGTCAAGCTAAAGCCTGTTTCTAATCATGTCCTCTCCTTGTAATTATCCTTCGGTGTAGAAATGTATTTCTCTCCCTTGTTTGCATTGTAATGTACGATGTGCTCATTTCACACAAATGTCTTTAAATACTATTTAAATACAGTTATTCATAAGCTTTAGACCCCACTATATTCCCTCCTGTAGGCAAAGATGTTTAGTTTCCTGCCCTACCACCAGATCCAACAAGGAGAGCAGTACTGTCTGTGGAGCCTTTTGTTCCAGCCGGATACCACCTGATTTCACTCATTATCCTGGCTCCTGAAATAGGCAGGCCTATTAAATCGCTTTTAATCAAGACCATGGTTCATTAAATCAAGGAGACTTTAAAACGCTCTCTGTGGAAAACGCGTCCAGGACCCCTTTGTCATGCCTGAAGCTGACCACCTCGGGCGTGGGAGAAGCCTTGATGAAAGCCTCTTGAATAAAGGAGGAGCTTTAGTCGTCTTTAACCGGAGGTCAACATCCATGAATGACGGCCTGACAGACTGTGCTACTATGACTGATAAATTCTTGCTTGCATAGACTCCTGCTGGTGTTGTGATGCCCTGTCGCCCTGTGTGCCAACTGATTGATTTGAATGATTCCTCCACTCTTTTTTTACTGTGGGTGTTGGTCAAGAGGGTTTCCTCTATTAAACATTACTTAAATATGCTTTTAGCATTGATTGGAAGATTCAAAATCATTCGGACTTGTAACGTGTTGTTTTGCATTTCATCCAACACATCTGATTATGCTAATTAACTGCATTTTACTGTGTTAGTATTTAGCCTGTCTTTGAAGTCAGGTTACCAGGCAAAGCATCAGTAACAGGAATCTATCTGGGCTTTTGTGCCACTTGAGAAAGTTTTTGACATGTCTTGGCTGCAATGATAAGAAACCAGAAACACAAAGGAACGCACCGGGATGCTACAAATATCCGTAACCACCAAAACAGAAAAGAGGAAATACAAATAGAGAAAGACGATTCTGAACAACTCAACGATTTTTATATTGTATCAGTGACCTATTTACTCTTTACTCTTTGTAAACAAATCATCTTTCACCTGACAAACCAAACCACTTTAATGAAAAGACGGTGTGAATGGCTGGGATCTTAAGAGTACTTGATCTACTTCTGATCAACCATAGCATCCATCCAAGATTTCCCCTGGGGGACTTAGAATATGGTAATCAAATTATGTAATCATGTTGTGCTTAACAGAGCAAATATCCAAAGGCCTTGGAGCATCTCTTTCATTAAGCCATGATGTCTTTTATACACACAGTACAAGCACTCCTGTAATTAGATTCACTGTAAACATGTATACTGAAGTAAGTAAACCACCACACAATTACACTGAAATCTAAGATGTCAAAATGTTATGGGAAAGTGCCATCTGAAAAAAATGTAGACAAGGTCAAGGTGTTTCTTATCATATACATCAAAGGAAGAATATACAGCACATTGGTTGAAACAATATCTCTTCTAGCTTTTCGTTTGATAAAGATGAGCAGCCATGCTGAATCAGCTCACCTCACAGCATCTTCAATTGTACCTTTGCAGAAAGAGCAATGAAGCTGACATCCACACCTCCAAATTGCTTTTCTTCTTCTGCATCAATCTTTTACAACATTTGATACAGTAAGGTGATCCCTTTCTCACAAAACACACCGACACGCACTGTCGTTAACGTACGCAACACAAATGAGCAACTACTGGACTACAATACCTTTTATTCACATGTGTTTGTGACACTTTTAAGACCAAAATCATGATCGGAGAAATCGAAGACACGAATCCAGCATTGTATTTCTGCCAAGCAGCTCTGGTCGTGCCAAGTTCTGATATTACCCATGCAGAGCCCAATCTACACCAGCCAACCATGAGGACAAGAGTTGGCATCCGTTCGTGAAACCCAACTCATGCCAAGACATTTGATCCACCCAATATTGTATCATCGTATGCAGGCCCACGGCAATTATGCAAACATGCTACTGTGTTTACTGAAACACCTTACGCTCCATGGATTATACTGCCACATTAACCCACACTTATACATAGATGCACCAGATCCTGGAGAAATTAGAGGGTGAAAAAAAAGAGGAGAAAAATACTATGGAAAAAAAAGACAAAAAGATAGGACATCCTTATCTTGTTCCCACAGTCAACTGCTTCCTGAGCTGCCACACCATAAGCTAACAAATCTCACTGACTGACAATTGTGTAATAAATAAGGACTTAGAAGTGTATCTACTTTGAGGAAGGGAATCTGATAGCTCTGACTGATGCTGCACCACTGTTACATCAAGAAATGTGCACAGTATGAGCTTCATTTAAAATTCCCTGTTACAGAGCACAGACGCAACTCTTGCAACTCTCAATAGTCCCTTTTATACAGAGATCCTGCAATGTTACTGCAAAGAAGACCTGTTATTATGCTGGCTTCGCTTTTTTACACTGGACCAAACAAAGTCGGCATGATGCCGCCCCCCGTGTGAGATTTTAGATAGCACGCCCACGTTCCGGAATCAGAGCCGTGACGTGTAACACAACAGCGCTGGCGTTTAGTGTGCGTCATCCATGCCATGCCGGCTGTCCCTTTTACACAGACGTCGATCCGACCATGTGACTACCTCAGCTGCCGGCTTCATGGCGGAACAACAATGCCCCTCATGTCCGTATTTGTACCTTTTATACAGAATGGCGAGGGCGGGATACCGGCACAACATTCCCGCTTGGAACAGGCTGAGTAAAAGGGGCTACTGATTTATGCCTCACGCCTCTGTGCAGCGGTCACATCATCACATACTCAACATCCATGTAATGTTTTACTATGTTTTAAAGCAACATACTGTATCTTCAATGATATTAATGCAAGATATGGAAAATTTCAGGAATCTTTCTCCTCAAAAAGTCCTCTTGTTCTTAAAGCGTGCACCCTCAGCTAAAGTTTCAATTTAGCAAAAACATCAAGATGAAATTTAAAGGTGCAGTGTGTAGAATTTAGTGGCATCTAGCGGAACGGACTTGGCAGAAATGGAAAATAATATTCATATGTATGTTTTAATTAGTGTATAATCCCATGAAAATAAGAATCATCATGTTTTTGTTACCTTAGAATGAGCCCTTTATATCCACATAGGGAGCTGGTCCTCCATGCAGTAGCCCAGAATGGAAAAACCAAACACTGGCTCTAGAGAGGGTCTTTCATGTTTTACTATAGGTTCTCCTACATGCTGAAGTTGTTGAGGGGAAGTGCATTTGCTTGCAATCTCCAACCTCACTGCTAGATGCCGTTTATTCTTACACACAGGCCCTTTAAATGATCACAAAATAGAGTTTGGACGTGTTTTTAAGGATTTATTTTAGCCTGAAATAGTTCCACATTGAACAAAAAACGCCCAAAACTTTTACACATTTTGCGTATTTGTCTGTAGTTGACAACGTTATAACACAATTTACTGTCCACTACACTATGATGATATAGCAAACCCCACCCATTCCCCACACAAGCGATATATTTAATGACCAAAGTCTGGCTGCATTATACACAAATTCAAGTGGCTCTAATTTCATATGCACACACACTTGACTTAATGGAAAAAATGTTGTCAACATCAAAATAAACGCATCAGTTACGCAAGCGCCATGGCAAAAGATCCATTACCGACAGATAAGAGCATCTGCTCTGCATACGCTGGACATTTGCTGCTGGTGCAGTGCCGTACAGTGTGATGGTCGAGAAAGAGCAGTATCATGTTTCAAGCATGATCTAAACAAGGCACAGTGTAAAGACTTGCATGCACGTGATGAGAAACATACAAAAAATGTCAGATAACTGAAGCATCATGGAGTGAAACATGGAAAACTGTGATTGAAGGGGAATGTGTTTAATCTTTGATTATATGTCCATCACTCACTATCCTGGGCTTTTTCATTGATCCTTAACAAACTCAACTGAGGTAATCCAGACAAGAACTGCTGACTTCCTTGTCATGCATTTTCAATGAATACTGCTGCCTGAGTAATACATCATGAAATATTAAATTTTGGTCTTTAATGCTCCCGAGTACTGACTCAGGAGTGGTCTTTTGTTACATAATCAACTGTCTGGGAGCTGAAGTATCTCTGTCAGCCAACTGTACTAATTTTAGTCACGCGTCTAAAATCAAGAAGAGGCTATCATTAACCACTTTGGAAGGATTATTGTTTGCACTGTGAGAATGTTGTATTCAAATGACAATGATTATATTGTACATTGAACATGCTGTTGGAAGCTTTTAGGAAGCAGTTACCATAGTCCTCTGATTTCTACTAAAGGAAAACCAGCTGAGGCATGATCACTATGTTTGCTCATTTTGACATGTTTTGGACATTTTGTGCCTTTTTGTCCCATTTTTCTCGGCGTCTTGAGTTGTTCAGCCTGTACCCGTGATGTAACATAAAAGCGTCTAGTCGCCAGTATTAATTTGCTGTATGGAAATCGACGTGAAATTGCATGACGTCACGTGAGCATAAGCACGCCTGTTAAGAAACTAATGAGTTGTTGTTCCCAGTGTCAAGGCTGCCCTGCTTAAACCTTGCAGACTTGCCTCCTATTCACCTCTGACATACACCTGCACGTGAAAATAGGTGCGCCAGCCCTCTCTCTGTTTCCAGCATTAGAAATAATTTTAGCTGACCAAGTAGAGTGCATGCATAGATAATTAATTATTCTCCCCTTACCATCAATTTAAGCCATTTTGCCAGAAGGAAAATGCTTTGCTGCCTGTCTTTTCAGCTGTAACTGATCAGAGTCCAAATGAACACATTTCATCCTAACACCATGTCTGTGTTGTCAGCTGACAGTCTGAAAATCTCTACCTGCCTCGGACTAAACCTGATCATATCCCTTGTGTGAGAAAATGGCATGCTGCATTTAGAAGTGCGTCTTGATCACAGCATCAACTAAATCATAGAGGATAAAAGAGCGTGCCTTCTTACCTGTAAATGCCCCTGGTACATATTGAGCACACAGTCAGTCGCGGATCTCTCCGTCAGCGGATCTTCAGACTTCTTCCAGACTTGTCAGGCTGAGAGTCGAAGTGGAAGTGTTGACATTAAAAGCTGCAGCAGAGTTTGTTTTGGGGTTTGTTGTTGTTGTTTTTTTTTTTTTTGGACAGGAGGTCCGGAGGAGCTGTCCTCTCCTCAGGTGCTGAAGCCGACACTTTGCGCTCATCCAGGATGCGCTGAGACACCGAGGCGCGCCGGGCGCAAGAGGAGTGCGACGTCGGACCGCACTTTTTTTTTAAAATACATAAATATCTCGCTGATTCCTCACAGTGTGCTGATGCTGGATTTGCACAAGTATCGTCTTCGGGTAATGTAATGCAGCCCTTGTAGTAAAAAAAGAATCTCCACGTTTTTAAGTCTTCATCCTGATCGCTTTGTCGTCTTCCTCTCTGCCTGCCTCTCACCTCGCCTCTGTCTCCCTCTCTCCTCCTCTCTCGGCTGTGGTAGAAATGTTTTGACGCTCCTCCGGGTTCATTCTCTTCTTATAGTGCGCTCCTCTTCCCTGTTTGCCAACTACTCCCTCTGACCCAGCCCTCTGGTGCCTCCTCCAGTGCTGCCGTACTCCACAAGGAGGCACACAAGAACATTTCACCCACACTAAAGAGATTTTTTTTTTTTTTAGAAAAACACACAACAAAATGTCGAAAATGTGCATGCCATTTATTCTTTTTTTTAAATTTATCAATGTACATCTATAGGAATACAGCATATATATTTCCTTTGTGTCCTGTATACAGCACATAGGCCTACTGTAGCAAGTATATTTAAAATATATTTCAGGAACTTCCATTCTTTCTTTGGCCAATCTCTGTAGATTTTCTAACACAAATTATGTTTGAAAGAGTGTGATATCTGCATGTGATGAACAAATTAGCTGTTGTTCCCAGTTGTCCAATTAGTGGAGAAAACAATTATATAACCAAAACTTTCCAAGTCATATAGCTTCCATGTAATTATGTATGAGATGTAGAACACAAATTACCTTATTGCAGTCCAGACATGTAACAGCGAGGAAGGAAGTATTAAAAAGCCTTTATTGTAGTGGCTAAATCATTAAAAAAACATGTTTCAACCACTGTAGATCTTTGTCAGGGCTTTCTCTTTTCCACAAATTACCCTATATTTATACAATATTGCCTACATTAGTCCAGTGCCTGGATGAAAACTCATATTACATCATAAAATATAAATGTTTCTCACAGCATTTGAATGTTTATGATGAGAGACATACCTGTAAAGGTGAGGTTTACAGTCAGTAAGAAGGATACTTGTCTAGAAAAGAAAAGGTAAATGAGACAATGGCTATTTGCGATTTACACTTTTTGTGCATGAATTTTGCATGTTGATGTCACCAAATGATAATTTTGTCTCTCATCACCACTCAAAGTAAGGAAATCCTGGGTTTGAACCACAACAATGGCCCGATGTTTGTATGTTCTCTTCATGTCTGTGTGGGTTTCTTCCGGCGCTCCATTTTCCTCCCACAGTCCAAACACATGCAGACTAGGTGAATTGCATGCTGGGATAAGCTGCAGCCCCCACAAAGATGGATAGATGGTCACATTTTAATCAACAAAGCTATTATCATTGTGACATACAGTAACAACTATGTTAATATACTCCGCAGTTTTCTTCTTTGGGACACATATTTTGTTATAATGTGCTGTTCAGACTATAGAGTACATGATATATCCAGGCCTGCATCTGTATTATAAATAACCTCAGTGGTGGAGCCACTCATTGTTATCCTTACTGAATAAGAATGTGCTGAGGTCCATTCACACTTCTTTTGCATCGCCCCTTCTAAGTAAAGAAAATGCATGATAAATAACCTCAGCTGCTCATGTTGGTATCCGAGTATCCGAGCAGCAAAAGATCACGAGGTGTTAAGAACTCATAGGCACTGATGTGGAGTGCACCACCATCTGGACAGCTACCGGTATCTTGTCCTTGACCTGTACCCAGGTCAGATGTGCGCGTGTTAAAGCCGCACCGGGTAACTTCTCACACTGGGGGCTCCAGATGGCGGCGAGGGGTAACTGTTTGAAAATTCAATGAACGTCACTGCTCAGAAATCATGTTACAGTATGTGAACTACAAACAACGCTCTCATGTCTGCTGCCTGTGAAGAGGCAATGGCACTAATTAGTGAGTCCAGGTTTCTCTTTGTAGAGTCCTAGAGGAGATAAGAGGAGATCACTTTCTGCGGGCAGGAAATTGTTACAAATTTAATACTTAAGGATGGGTTCACAGTTTTTCAGGTCAGGTGCCCTGCTGGTGTTTAGACCTCAGTAGATCTGTTCTCATGCAGAAACAATACAAACCTTAAACCCAACACAACATCTGAGAAAGACAGCAGTCCTCTCCATCCACAGTGTTGTGATATTCTTCATGCCACACCAGATGAAAACAAATCCAGCCCCCAGGCATGAAAATCAGCATTGTTATTAGGCCCTGTGTTTCAGCGTATATTGTTCATCAAAAATACATAGACATAAATTTGCCACACTGCCAATAGATTCTCATTTTTTCATATTCCCCTCTCACATGTTTTATCAATGAATAATGATTACACATTCATGCTCACACGATGTGAGATGACAGATGTGTATATGCTGGCCCCTGAGTCTATTTTTAGATTTCATTGGACTGTGGTTCTGGTTTTTTTTTTTTCTCTTTCCAAGCCACAAATGTCTTTGTGTTGACAGACACGAGGAGAACATAATTAATGTTAAGATGAGGGGAATTACTTCTCTGTACCAGAGACCAGACAGCCTGTGTTCTCTGACAGACAAATTATTTTAGTCAAATTGAAATTTTTTTATCTGCTTCTGAAATGTAGCAGTTGAGCTGCGGAGTTTGATAAATGCTGAGCAGGTAATTGAGTGAAAAGAATCAAAATTGAAGTCACTGGTCATAGCTGGTGCGCATGTGAATATTATGCGCTGCTCAACAGCTCAGGTTGTTTTAAGTAGAGATTTCAACATGTTTGCCCCGACGAAGGAGCAAGTTGGAATTAGATGAACATATATGTACATATAAATTCTGATATTGTGGGTCAGAAATTCATGTAATGCATGAGAACACGCACTAAACCATCATCAACAAAACTGCATTTACTTACACCACAACCATCTTCTGCAATTTTCAGCTATTCAGTTGCATGTCAGTATTGGAAAATTACCGTTTTTCAATGTAACATTTCCTTCAGTTACAGTACAGTATGTCTATTTTTCTGGGCTTGGAAACCTAAAATGTTCTCCTCCTCTGGCTTGGAAACATTTAGCAGCTGTCGTGTTTCTAAGAAATAAAACCTGATTTAAATAGTTTAAATTAATTTGTCTAGGGCACACAATGTTATTAGATTAAAACCTTGTTAGGAATAATCTACACAGACTAATAAATTCTTTACCCATATAAGAGTAACTCAAAAAAAATCAACTATGACTGTAGATGGGGTTAAACCAGAGAAACTAATGTATCAGTACATGGTTATCCTACTTATCCTGCTTATTTTTAAGCTTTTTCACAGTTCATTACAGAGGAGCTTGCCATCCATCAACTTTAACAAACATTAAAATCACTAAACCTGTGGAGGTTTTCATCCAACAGCGATGATGAGAGCAGGAATACTACAGTATGTGTGAATTGTTTTTGCATAAAGACACTCAGGCTTCATTTAATTACTTTGATGAGAGAATCACACAAGGGGGCACAAGTACTGCCACTTCAGATGAGTGTTTATGATAATTATGATAAATTTATGATAAAAAGAAACACTTGTTTTGCTTATCTACAGCAGCAGTGGTTTTGCTAGTGTAAAATAAAAGCATATTGTGAGAAGCACAACAGGCTTTTTTTGTATTCATGACACATGTATTCACCCCACACTATAATTCAATCGTTACTTGTCAGCTTTCAAATCTGGATCACAGGTGGCAATGGCCATTACTGAAATAGCCTGTCAGGACAGATATTTAATTCTAAAAATATAATAAATCTCAAACATGCCAGAATACATTGACCCCTCCAGTATTTCAAATGAAGTAGTTCCTGAATATTATGAATGAATTCCAAAATTATTAAGAGGACAAAAATAGATGCAGTTGGCACATTTGGCAAGCCCATTATTAGCAGACGTAGGCCAAATATTCACCTGACAAATTGTGTGATTAAAAATTGAAATTTCCATTTTGCCCCATGCAGCATCTCTTGGCTGAAAGGTACATCAAATGTCAAGTTGAGCTAAGACTTATCTGCCAGGTGGCTACTACACTGTTCACGTCATAAAACACGCACCTACCACCCAACGTAACATGTAATGCACTGTCGACATAAAAATTGTACCTTCAAAGTGGTGAGTTCTATAAATTCAGTCACACATTTCTTTCAGTGAAGCACTCTGCTCACTCTGTTACTGTCTTTTTTTTCCCGCCGCAAGTGATTTCCACACAGCCAGTTGTTGCAAAACCCACAGCAACAGGTCACAGACTGTGTCAGTCAACACACTTCGGTACCTCAGTTCCTGATTGAATGGAAATGGCAGTCTTATGTCCCTGGCTATTTGTCAGTCTGGGCCATTGTATGTTTGCTGTTGTGGTGCAGAAGAGTGGAATGACGTCATCATCGAGCTTTGTTTGCCTTGAGACAGATCTGGCCTTCAGTCAGTGTCACCTGGTAATCTGAAAATCTGTGGTCTCAGAAACAAACCTATTAGGGGATATGAGTGTTTTTTGTTTGTTCTGTACTAACTGAGCGTAGCCGGAGAGACCTTTGTACTGTTGCTATTCATAGGAATATTCAAAGGAACAGTCTGTGTTTCTGGGTGGTCAACAAAAAAGAATTTATCTGTGATTCTTGTGCTTTTATCTGCAGTTATGTGACTATCTTTTCTTTTTTTTCCTGCAAAACCTGAAAACTGCATGCTCCATCAGCTCATCTCAGGAAATAAAGTGATTTATTTTGACTTCGCACACGGTGTAACTACCACACTAACACCTAATCTGCTGTTTGGAGGCCAAGTCATTAGCAAGGAGCCAACAAAACACAGAGCTGAGGAGCAGAATGACAAAAAGTTAATAGAGCAAACAAATGATGTCAAATGATCTGCAGTGGCAGACACTTTGTACCACTTTACACTCCAGCAAACATGACTCCCTCTAAGCCTCTGCTGTGCCTTGGGTTACGAGACACACCAACTTATTGGACTGGTCTCAATTTCACATATGTGTACTGTAGTTTACTAGAATCAGGGGTGTCATGCAGTTACATTTTTTGAGGGGGCACAGTTTCACAATGCATATGTTAATGTTCATACCAAACCAAGTTATTACTAGTAATTATGTGCTTTGGCTTCTATATTTATGGTCAAACTGCCCCCCCAATCAGTAACTACCGCTATAATTAAATGGCACTTTAAATGAGACGTCTCCTTTGTGGAACTAGGGGAAACAACAAAGTCTTAACTACATAAGAGAAAAAGTAAAGGGGTACCCCAACTTACCCACCATCCTTAACCTCCCATATACCTTTTTTTTATTTATTTTCTTTAACAGGTTTATCTGACAGTGTACCAACAGCTCATTCAGACACATCAAGGGCAGAAAAATGAAAGGCCTTCACTGTCGAGTTCTGCTCTTTTGTAGAGGGCTCTGGATGATGACTGGCTGATTCAAAATCTGAAGGAACCAATGAGTTGTATGACTGACACACACAGGTGGAAACCAATTAGCTGATGACACCTGGAGAGAAGACAGGGGCCAGGAGAGGGAGAGAAAAACAGAGGGAAGAAAATACACACACACACACACACACACACACACACACACACACACACACACACACACACACACACAACTGAGCGACTCTACCAGAAAAGTGACTTTTATTTATATACTTATATCATTAAAGCTAATTAAAAACACTGTAAAAATAAAATTTAACAATTTCTAAAGCTATCCAATGTCAAATATTGGCACTACGCCACTGACTAGAATCTATGTTTACTAATAACTAATGTACAGTACAACTGAACACAGAGGTGAGATTACCAGTCATCTCGACACCAGCAGTAAGGGGATCTAAGAGCTCACCTGGCCAAACACTGACATATTCTTTTAACGCTTTAATGACAGTCAGGACCTTTCAGCAGTATAATGTTTCTTGATCAGTGTCTGCAGTGAACTGACTCCAGCTGTAGTTTGATTAAGCAAATAGTCTTGCTTAACTGTGATGTATTAGAGGATTAAACAGCAAGCGTTGGCCGTGTACTCTCCTGGTGGTAAATAATAGTCTGATTCACGACTGCAGCCAGAGTATCATACACAAGATAAGGATCAAAAAGGCTAATGTTGCAGAGAAACTGGATGGTGTCGGCAGAGATGCGTCTCATTGCTGAAGGAATGTCTAATTATGCAGAAACAAATTTAGAGAATTACAGAAAGGAAACATTTTACAACTAAAAAAGAGCATGTGTATCAGAAGAAATAGGCTTATTAAACGATTTCTGTCTATTTTTGTGGCCTCAATTCTACCTGGGCCATGGTTTTATGTTAAGAGGATGTTCCAGTGTGTGATTAAAGACATTGGCTGGTATAATGATGTGCAGTTGAAGGCCATGAGTAATCCCTCTACATACGTATGTGCTTCTGTAGAATTTGTGATGCTGAATACACAGTATTTACTGTAGCATGTGAATATCATTAGCATCCCAAATGTGCAACAGTAACAATTTAGCATATTTTGAAGTGTTTGTAAAGGTATTGTGGACACTTCACAGTAAAGCTTACATATGCCGTCTCGTTACATCAGCCTTGGCCTCGCAGCTCTGGTTTCTTGTGAACATCATCCTCATAATGCTGGCCAGATAATACTCTCATCTCCGACCCACTCACCCCGCAGTCCTCTCTAATGTTGGGCTATCACAACGCCTGAATCTTTAATGCCAGGATGACATGTCTACAAAGGTAGTAGCCTCTTTAAATATGTAGCCTATCTAGTTGTTCTGCCGGCTTCATTACCACGGTTATCTGTGCACGGCATGGGATTCATAATTTATGTTTCTCAAATATTCCCTTAGAAGAGTAGAGGCGTACACAGAAATGCAAACACACACTTGTATGTCAGCTGAACTGCTCCAGATTAACCAAACTAGGAATATTCATACGCAGAAGTATTTATATTTATCAGTAAATGCAGGATTTTCATGATGAATACAAAAGTAGATCAAGGGGGTCTGCAGCGCTTTGATATCACTACCCGCTGATTATTAGAGTGTTTAGAATGCAAATACAGCTGCCCGGTTTCACTGCATTTAGTTGTTTGGTGGCCGATAAAAGCAGGTTGCATTCACAGGCCCGCTGAGCAGCGAGCGCCTTCAAACAATGTTGACCCTTCAGTGCCTCCCCTTTTATCTCTGCACTTTACTATTTGTAGCAAGGTCAATTACTGCACCAACAGAGATTATTTGTATTTTATTTATTAAGGATCCTCTTTAGCTAATGCCAAAGGTGAGCTCCATTCTTCCATGGCAGAAAACACAATCAGCAGACCATGCAGTGCTGTAGACAGTTTTGACTACAAGGCAATATAAATAGATATTACAAAGTGCTTTGTATTGTGATTGAAAAACACAATTGCTTATTGATAAGGTTATGCTCTTGCTGTGTCTACATCAGTTTTCTCCAGGTGTTCTGGTTCCCTACGATTCAAAGCCATGCAAGTTAGGTAAATGTGAACATGAACATGTCTGTTTACATATGTGTTAGTCATTTAGTAACTGTAGTCTGGTGCAATGCATGCCTGATTAGAATCTAGCCCCCTCCGACCCTGAACAGGATACACTGTTTAAAACAAGGTATGATGGAGGTGTATGAAATTGTGGGCGATACCACAAAATATGTAAATTGTAAAAAATATGTAAACATTTTTTAATATAAATTGTGTTATTAAAAGTGGCTAATGCATTCTTAATCAGAATCAGAAACAGGTTTATTGCCAGGTATGGTTACACATATAAAGAATTTACCTCTGTGTTGTGGTGCATAACCATAGACTGTAAAAAATAATGGACGTAGCCACCGTGACGTCACCCATTGGTTTGTGAACCAATTGTTCGAAAACCTTTAAAACAAAATGTATTTAACGGTAAAAAACTGAACATCCAACGCCGTAGAGGGTCTTTTAGTACAACCAAACGCTGAACATGACTTTTTTAGGAGACCAAAATGTTACAATTAACTTTCATGAACTGAAAACACACTGAAATAGCGACGGCTACGCCTATACTCTGTGAATCTGGGGTTATGCCATGGTTACATTACCTAACCAACGTTGTCGCCATGGTACCACGACTTGCCTGTGATTGAAACCACCTGTCACTCAAAGCGGCCATGCCCTTAATTATGCATAACTTTAAGCCATATAGTTGTCTTGAAGAGGGAAATTAGCTATAGACACCGAAAAGCATGCTTATTTCTGCTGTAAAGTTGGGAATTTTAGGGGTCTATGGAGATTGACTCGCTTTTGGAGCCAGCCTCAAGTGACCATTTGAGGAACTACAGTCTTTGGCACTTCATGTTGGCTTCATTTTTCAGCCCCAGAGGTTGCAACTGTTATGCACAAGCATAACAGTCAAAAAATAGAAGGTAAAGCGAAAATGCCACTAGATAGGTGATACAACTGTATAAATAAAAAATTACAATTAAGATGTGAAATATCGTAAATATCGTAAAAATATATTCTAAGTCAGAATTGTATAATTGTACAAGATATTGACCAGAGATTGTGTAAAAATGTTAGTCGATGACTCGGAAATACATGATATTCTTTTGTGCAGCCTTTTAAATGGTTGGATGATCTTCTTGATGAATCAGTCAGTAGCTGAATAAAAACCAACAGACCATAATGTAAATCTGTGTCACCTGCCATCATTCTTTACGTATATATCCACCATGATCCACCATGAAAACTGTACAACAAAGAGAAGACTTGCACGTTGAACAAGTTGTCATGGCAGGTTGCGTTACAGTTTCAAACAGGTTGGCTCACTTGTGAACAAGCTCCCTGTCCATAACAATGAGCTGTTAGTCACCCCTGTATCTGATCTCTCTCTCTCTCTCCTTCCAGTCTCATTTACTCGCTCACTCCGACGAACAGAAACCTTCAGAACAAAGGAATGGAGATATGATGAGATGAGATATGAGACAGATGGAGGGATTCAGAGTGTGTAGCCTGAGGGTGATTAATTGTTGCAGTAGGTTGATAACTACGTAAGTTTCATACAGATGCTAATTACACATCCCGTTAGCACCAGGACTCCCACATACTGCAGCATTTCTGTGGGAGTGGAGTTCCTTAAGGGGGTATGTTGTTGTGAGCTGCCTTTTGTGAAGTTTGACTGATATAAACTTGTTAGTTTTAGAGAATGAAAAGAATCTGATAACGTTGGATGAATTTGCTGCAAATTCAACATTGAGTTGACAGACAAACATCATTAGTTCATATTGTTGTGATGTTATAAGAATTTAATGAGTATTTGGACATTTCAGAAACTATACTTGTTTACTTTCTTGCCAGAACCCTTACAAAAAATGTCCCTCTGCCCCAGTAGGAATTATACAGGTATTATGCATTTCCATACAGCTGTTTTTATGCTTGTTTTTCTTTTGCACTTAGCAAAACCTGAAAAACTTCAAGTATTGTAAACAAGTTTTTATGCTCGGCTAAGGTGGAAAAGTTGGTGTGTCAATGAAAAAGAATGCGACAAAGTGCAACAGACTTAGCGAAGAAATCAGTCACGTCACTCAAGCTTTCACTCTGCTGAAAAGACGAAAACATCAGATCTGGGTGGACAGATGAGACTGTAATGTTCCTTAAATTGATACATTAAACAAACACAAATGGCATATTTCCATCACGTCTTCCACATGGGTTTCCATCGTTTGAGGTTTTACTTGCGCTTAATTCCGCCACCAAATATTTATCTTGATGTACCCAACTCCCATTTTCTGGAAATTCTGTTAAAATTGGTGATACATTTGAAGGGGAACTTGGCAAATGCAGGCAGGACTTTTTGTGAGGAAAGTCAGAAGATAAATCAATAAAAGTTTCATCTCTGTAAATAAAGTAGAGTAGATTGGTCCAGGATGTAGCCTAGCTTAGCATGAAGCAGGAGATTACGGCTAACGTTAGCCTCCACCGATAGAGGAAAGAATACTCCTTCCAAGAGCTCAGGAATTGTGTTTGTGTTTGTGTCTTGTTAGCTACTGTAACAGAGCACGTTTTGTTTAGAGTTGTGAATGTGTGGAGACTCCGCCACAGTGTCTCATTTTCTATTTCTACATGTGTAAACTACACATAGGCCTATATGTTTAAATAAGATAGCTTTGTTGTTAGAAAGCACATTTGGAACTAAGCTAACTGTTTTCCTTGCTGAAGTCAAGCTAGGCTAAAAATAAGAATAAGAAAGCAAATACGTGTATTTCCCAAAATTCCTTTAAGATCGGACATTGATACTTTCCAAAATCCTATAATATTATATAGGAATATTGAACAAGGGTTTAAATGTGGGTGAACACAACAAAATGTGTGTTTTTGAAGTCATACGATACTAATAGTAATACTTTAATTCTTCCCACTAACACACAAGCTGAACGAGTCGGCCTTTTATACATTCTGGATGGATAATGCTACACTTATAACAGAAGGCTATTAAGACTAATGGTGAGTTTCATGCAGCCCCACTGTATTATACAGTTGCATATATTATGTGCTATTTCTGTCCCAATAAGACAGAAATATAACGATGTTTCCATTTTCAGATAATGCTGGACATGCTATTAACTCATGGATTATTGTTGACAGATGTGTGCTCAGTTAAATCTCCTTTAATCTATCTGTCTGCATGCTGCAAGGTTATAGTGAAATGAAAACTGAAATAATGTTTAAAGGTTTATGATAGTAGTTTAGAACATGTTGCTGGCGCAGAGATAACCCATTACACTTCATTACTTTTCATTGGACATGGTCTTGTAGTACATTTAGTACCAATTGTACTGATTCAGCTGAGGAGTCAGTCAGTCAGACCTCCAAACCCAACTTTTTGCATCGTGAATTAAACATAACCATGCACCGCCGTCCAACTAGACGTCTGTTAGAGGCCTGTGGGCGGTGAAGACAGCGAACGACAGGAATCTGTGACCAGGATTAAAACCACAGTCACTTTATTTTAAAGTGTATTAATATGACAGTATTTTGTAAGCCAACATTTTGTGTTTTGGGCTGGATTTAAATCTGAACAAACACAACATTTAGCCAACTGTTACACAGATATTCTCAAATTCACCCTGCATGACAAAAAATGATTACATTTGGCTCACAAAGGATTACACATCAATGCCCCCCCCCTTCCCCCGCCCCTTGTGTAAATCCCATCAGAGTTGGCTGCCTGCCCGGTGTGTGTTTTGACCGGGTACAGGGTATTCAGGCTTTCAGGCTGACACAGAGATGGTGTGATCATCTCTCAGTGCCGCCTGTCAGTGGTGACAGCCAATAACACTTTTGTGACCTCTCAACAAACGACTGCACAATGGGATAATTGGCTGGATGCACTTACAGCACAGTGATACATACACACAGGCAAAATATTGCTGTGTGAAAACTTCATAATGTCAGTTTTTATTAATGTTTCACATACGTTGAAGGATTTCATGTTGCTTTCTTTGAATTTTTCACTCTGGATAATGTCAAAGATACATGGTAGCCATGCAAGCTGACAACAGGTCAGCTTTTCTTTGATTCTGAAAATTTAAAACATTTTCAATTGAAGTGACTTGAAAGCTAAATTAATGCCAAATCTGTATTTATGTAGTTGATAAAACAAACTCATCTCAAGGTCCATTTGAACTTTTGATTTTGTCACATGATTTTTTCACATGATCCTCCTCAGCTTTGAACTTCTGGGCCAGCACAGATCCTTGAAGTGCTCAGAAAATATTTGCTTTTGCAGTTATTTAGATGGTTTGAACATCTGCTGATGAAAATCCAGTGATATGATCGAAAGCTCCAGAACAGCTTCTAAATGAACCTTTAGGTGAGATTGCTGCTGTCAAGAAGGTCAAGAAAGACCTTTGAAGTATTTGTAATTATTTTGTCACTCTGTTGTTATCTGTACATTGTGGCATTTCAGCCATCTTGAATGATGTCACTGTCCTTCTCTGCAATCAGGAAGATGTGACCTGAAATACTGACTTCAGCCTGACGAACTCAGAGATAACAGGCTGGTCCAGACAGACAGAGAGAGAGTATGTTTCCTGCTGGTAGAGCTTCCAATATTGTTGAAATGGAGCAACAGAACTGGCAACATATATACTAGATACAGTATATGGTTTTAAATAGTTGACCTATGATGGAAATTATATGTCTGGACATTTCTATTTTCAAAGATTTCTGCGTACATTTCATTTGTTTCTAAGCTATTATTTGCCACACCAGATCCAGTGAGAACATTTAGAGCCTTTTGTTGTGATGCTCTATCATTATCGCTATCAAACACTCACCCACGGTTGAAAGCTGACTGTTAACAGTTTGAAGTTTCCTCCTTCACAAAGAACTGCAGATGTGGTCAGCTTGAACTGTTGTCAGTTATAATGTACTCCAGTGCTACGTTTTCATGAAAGAAAAAGCACCAACTCAAACAGAAACGTCTGCACTTCTGCTGCATGTCTATATGATAGTTTTGACAAAGTAAATACGCTGTTTCTGTTTGTTGCCTGCACTTTGATTGTATTTAGCAAGAAAATACTAAAAGATGAATAAAAAAGATTTTGGGTGGATTTTCATAAATCAAAGGTGCTTCTAAGATTATATACACACAATCTTAATGTAATACACATAAGTTGGTACACACAAACATTAAGTTGCAGCGCAAATTCCTTTCACTTTCTAAAATGACATTTTATTTTATTGCTCTTTTCCATGGCCTGAATATTTTTCCCTTGTTAAAAAAATGTATGATTGATTCACTGTTTAAATTCACTATATGAAACTGTGCACACAATGTGGTCCATTGATAGTCCAGTCTTTCCAAGTGATGATCAAATAACATTTTGGCAAAGAATGATGTTATCAAGGTGTCCTTGCGCAAATCGATTAAACCACAAATTGAAGCAACTGCTGCTCAGTGACCGCCAACAGACCAGTACAATGCCATTTTTTGGTCGAGATATAGGAACAAATAAGTTGAAAACGTATTCTTATTATATTAGCAGTAGCAACTTCTTATAAATATTCTTAATATTTAGAGTCTATTTAAATCTTCTTGGTGTTGTTGGGCTTCTTCCCACCTGCCAGAACACGTCAGGTTGGGTTAGACAAGTCTTCAAACATAAATTAATTCACTAAAATTCTGTGAAAAATGTGTGATTTTATAATTTTTCATAGTCACTATATTCACTGTATTATATCTGTGACAAATATCACCCATCTTTTACTCTAGTTAGTTTAAATCAAACAACGTTTATATTAGGCAATTACTGTCTGACACCGTGCCAAATTTAAGATTAAATGTTTCACCTTGTCAGAGGACACAACATAGTAGCAGAGGAGCAAATGTTTTACACACACCAAAACACAAGCCAGGCTCTGTACATGCCCACCCATGATGAGCTTCAATAATTTGCCCTCTCGTTCTCTCTCTCACTCACTCTCACACAAAGCCAGAAATAGGGTCACGTCTCCCCTCCCGCTGTCAGTTGTTGGATTATTAAAGACTATTCTTGTCCTCCTCAATCAATTGAAACGACTGCTGTGGAAGGATTGCGTTGGTGAGATGAGCCGAGCAGTTTGTGTGGGTTAAAGTATGGACAAAGTTGAATTATTGTACAGTAATTGTTAAATAAATAATGCTAGCATACTTAGTGAAAAATCTTATATTTTATGGAAACAACAAGGAAAGCTATGAATTTCAGAAAATCCTGACACTACCACTTCTACCTCCCATTATGCTTCAGTGTCCAGTTCTGGGTTGTTGTTTTTTTTTTACTGCACCACACTCAAAGATCACCTGTCAATCAAACAGAGCGGGCAGTATTGTGAAGTTTCTTTGCTCTTTAATTATTGTCTCTTCAGCCATCACTGTCATAGATTTTGGGAAAAGCCTTATAATTGTGTCCCAGTTCAGACCTCAATGGACTGTTCTGAGTTAAGAGCAAGACTCAGTAGACCCAAAACTGCATTACTCATCATATGTCAATATTGGACTGAAAGAACAAGTGTTCGTTGACAGGACTAATGATGTGAAGACAGTGTCAAGGGTTCCTACTCAGGGCAGCATTTCTTCCACTCGTAGCAACATTGCACACATCTGCCATGCAGTAATATCATGCACCTACTATAGGAGCTCAGCTATCTTATAAGCCTACAGATATTTTTGCTCATCAGATTTGCATTCGTATATAACATGATTTAAGAAAACGTTTTTTATTATTGACATTTAACTGGACATATATTGAGTTGAAACGCAGGATCTGGGTGCAAGATACCAGCCATTATTTAAAATACACGTAAAATATTTGGTGAGATTGAAATAGAAACGGCAGTCAGTCAAGGCCAAACATACAAGGCGAGAAAGAGAAAACAAACAGGCAGGCAGATAAAATAAAGATGTGAAATGCATGAATTGACAATGCAGTATGGATGAATGTTGGCTGTTGGAGTATAATGTAAGTTTGATTGAAGAAAGTACAGAAAGGTGATTGAATGAATTGTTTGAGAGGGATAAATTGACAACAGCTGCTACTAATATGACTCTACTTGACTGTGCTGTGTTAAATTTTCTGACTGTTGTCATGTGGTAAATAGAAACATGTTTATCATTACCAAAACAAAATATATTTGTTGTATTTATTGCTCCAAACATGAAAAGGCTACCTTCATTAATTGCGGTTTTCTGACAGTGTACATCACACAGTTTATTTTTGTTTATTTAATAAATTAGTTTGTTTTAAAGTACCCGAAAATGTGTTTCTCAGCACAGTTCATTAGCTCAGAGATGAATCATGTGTAGCTCACTCTGCTGATATTGCCTGCTTGTTCAGTGCTGTAGAGAACTGCTCCGTGTTACGGCAGCCTGAGGGTTGAATGAGCTGAAGGAGCACGTTTGTTGTTTTTCATTAGTTACACACTTTTTCACAGTTATACTCACATCTTAGAGCTCCACAATAGCCTACATCGATTCACAAATGCTCCTGGCCGCTGAGCAGATGTGCTGGAAGATTCATATTTTTCTCAAGGGCATCTTGACATTATAGTCACTGATGGAAACAATATCCCAAATGTGTCATTGTGTAGCCTACTCTGGCAGCCCTTGGCAGCTGTGTGGTGTCATATTGAGCCCAGACAATCTAGTGCTGACCCCTCACACACCAGAACAGCTTGCTGCTGTTCTGACAAGTTGACACCGGGGACTCGAACATGCAGGCAAGCTTGTGTTAATCACATCACCATATGGTATCTCAACAGTTAAATGCTATGCCAGTTGTGGAAGGGATTCCTGCTTGTTGTATATTTTGGGAATAACAATTCTAGCAGGTTGGTGTGTATTGTATGCCTACTGGTCTTCATGGTTAACATAATTTAAAGATCGGGGAGAATGTAATTGAGTGTAGCTCCAGTCGAAAATGGCAACAAGGTATTTATTTTTTTATGTATGTTTAGGGATTTTGAGTTTATTTCATGTGTTAAGTTTAGCTAACTTTGTGGTGCTACTAGCTAGCTAGCTAACTCTAACAGAGTTTTATTTTATTGTTTGGCCTTCTGTTTGTTTACTTCTCATTTTCTTACATTGGTTTAATAAAGTGCACGTAAACAAATAAACAGCTTTAGATCATAAATCAAGGCTGTCATGAAACTGGTACTTTTCAACCCTATTTTCCCATCTTTTTGTTTGAATATTTAGCAGATTTCGACAACAACACAACTCTCACTTGGTGAGACACAATAACAAACCGGACAGACCGGATCAAGCGAAAGGTAAAGAGAAACGTTTTATTTCTCTGTATGGTCCTTTCCATAATGTTGTCAGACACTTACAATAACAATCTGAGCCTGTCAGTGATAAAAACAAGCACTTTTAGTGGACAAAAATTGTCCCCATTAGTCTCTTAGACACAAAATGATGGGAAAATAGGGTCCAGGTTGAAAAATACCAAAGTTTCCCTTTAGTAGATAATCGTGTGTGACTGTATATTGACAAAATAACTTATTTCCAAACCTGATGTCATAATGCGTCTGTATCTGAAACATTACAATCCCCGAGCATTTTTTCAGCTGTAAATTAACCTTCTCTAGAGCAAACAGCTTTGCAGTGTACCAGTCTTGGCTTTGCTGTAGCTGCTGTGTAAATCCATGGACACATGCTGAGAGAATGACTGACAAGGTGAGCATAATCACTGCCAGGGTTGGATGAATCCGCCAGGCTATATCTGATAAATTAAATGAGATGGAGAAATGATGGAGCACAGCAATGCAGCAAAGACTCTCTCTCTCTCTCTCTCTCTCTCTCTCTCTGTTAGTCTCTCTCTCTTTCTGTCTGAGCCCACTGTTGTCACCATCGTGACAGGTAAGCAGAAGGAAAAGCAGAAGGTACAGGCATAGATATTTGTTGTGCTCGCTGCTTTTAGGAAACATATGAGGTGCCAGTCTAGAGGGACAGAGACAGATTTTGTTTCTTCCTGCTCTATTGTAACCATGTTTACTTCACTTTCTCGTTTTCTTCTTCACTGACAAGCAAGGTGTAAAGTCACCTGTCACACACACACTTTCCTTAAAGGATGGGTTCACAGTTTTTCAAGTCTGTCTTAAAACAACAGTCCAGGTGCCCATATGAACACTGAAAGAGGTTTTCCTCGCTGTAATAATTCCTCCTGTTCATACGGGCTATTAAAAGATCTCCTTCAAATGTGCTTGAAAAATTGTGAACCCTTTAATCTGAAAGCATTTTTGTCATGTATTTTTCACTACATACACCACTGATTAGCGGGATGAACGCACGTACAAAAGATTTTTTTTTTCACTCAGGTTTAATACATTGCACACGATGTACAATTTGCAGTTAGCTGTTCTTCTTGGAAGATTTTTAATGTTTAAAATAGCTTGAGAATTGGATTGTCTGCACACCAGGTGAGTCAGCATTGCGGGTGCCACCAAAGTCGGGAACATCTTATTCCACTGTTGCACAGTCAGAAAATTAGATTGTTTCCTTGAGCAAACACACGCGGGTTACATGCTGATTAGCTGTGTCTCCGCCTGTCTGAAAACATATAATTCATTCATTCATTTCTGGTGACCTTTCATGACCTCTGAACTTGACATCAGAGGGATCTGTGGTAGAAAGAGATTGCCCTTTACCTCAGGCAATGAAGTGAGGTTTTAGGAGATTACATGCAGGTCTTAAAGTTAAATTACTCCGTCCTCTGTCTTTGTGCAGCTTCAGTGACTAAAATGAGTCATTACACATGAAAATCTACTTGCTGTTATGTAAATTACATTCACATTCATTCAAAACCACTGCTCCATTCAGCTTATAGCCATTCTTGTGTTCAGTCATTGTAGTGAATCAAATGTATGATGGATGAGGCTGTTTTTTTGTCTTTTTTTTTCTATATTTATGTTCTCTGTCTTTTAGAGAAACATTTTTTGCTTCTTTGACTTAAAATTACTTTGTTGTATAGTGTAAAAATGTAAAAAGAAAATGTAATAAGAAAAAAAATCTTTACATGTACATGTGCCTTAAAACAGTGTAGTGCACAATTTAGGCCTGTAGAGGTCACGACAAGAATATGAAGATGTAAACTGCAGACTATTTGATTTATTATTTTAATTATTTTATTTATTACCTATTTATTACCCACAACTAACGTAGTCATGACAATGACTTAGTATATGCTTTGTTTTTTAAAAAATCTAGTCTGGTGGTTTCACCTGTAAGAAATGATGACAGGCTTAAAACTAACATTTAAAAGCTTTTAATATGAAGCAGCAAAAGCAGGAAATGTTGTGTTTGCATCGGCAGTAACTTAACACAACTCTGATACGGCTGACCCTCGGCAGGCTTCCAGAAAGCTGGCCAATCAGAACAGAGTGGGCTCATCAGGAGGGGGCCTTAAAGAGACAGGAGATAAGACTGCCTGTTAGAGACAGAGGCTTAACTGAGGGGCTTCATAAAGGGCCAGAATAAGATAAATAAGAAGCTTTTTGAACTTTGAATTATGCAAAGCTACTTTAGTGGAGTCCCAGAATAAAAATATAGAGCTGTAAATGAACATAATAAGTCCCATTTATTATTCTGGGAAAGTCTCTGTCTAGAGCAATGGTATGATAGGAATGATGAAAAAAAATATATTACTCGTTACTCTCTTCACATACATGTAAGCCTATAGCATAGATAACATAGATAAAAAGTGCTTAATTTCATTGGGGAAAACACTAGAAATCAGCTTCAATCAGATGAGACAAATTTCCCCAAAAATTCACTGGTCTTTTCTATATCGAAGACCACTGATTGATTGTATTATTATTACTCAACATCTCATCTGAGGTTTGGTTTTCTCTAGTCTGAATTGATTCTGATGAAAGACAGCGCTAAGAGGATGTTTCCTTACTAATTCCACAACTTTGATAAATTTCTGTCTTAAAGGATTATAAACATTACTTCTTCTCACAGTAGGGGGTGGGGGTAAGCCTCTTAGAGATTAAAAGCAAATGTCCTTCTTTCCTTAAGAACTGAGAAAAGTCTATGATTTGGCCCATTCATTGCATTGTTTTGCAGTATTTTAAGTGAGTGCCAAACTACTGACTTTTCATCATGCAATAGATGCTGTCTTTGCCAATATAAGGAAAATATAAGCCAGACTTGAGAAAAGCACAGAGGTGCCAGCGTCTTTAAAAAGAGCAATCACTGCCTTACATAACACTGGCAAGTCTGCTATATTGCCTCAGAGGGAGTTCACAGTTCTTCTCTCCTCATTTTGAACAAGTCTCCTGTGTGTGAGCCACGACAAACATCCACATACAGCCACTCTACACAGACAGAAATGTTTTCTATCTTTTGTGTCTTCACAGTGGTTTCAACCTGCACACTGAATATCAATAAGATTTTCCAGTGTCATACACTTAAAAACAGTGAGAAAGCCTCTGATCTTACATCAGTAATGCTCACTTCATGGAAATTCAAGCAGGACACTTACCAGCAGTAGGTGTGACCTTGCATCCACTTGCCTGAAAGGCCTTAAGATGCATTTCATTTGCATTTTCCTCCCTCCTGAGAATGAATGCAACTCATACAAAATGCTGTAGAAAAAACCTTGACTGTTTACTTCCACCAGCTGCTTCTTAATCAGAGAGACTTATTAAATAGTTACAACTGTGAACTACACACCAGAAGAGACTCCTGCGTGTGAAACGTAGTATTCTGCATGAATTAAAAGCAATCATACTTGACCTGCAGGGTGACGGTGGACACAGAGTTTTAATATTTGAGGAGTTCAAAATAAAAAATTGAATACAATCAGCCCGTTCGCTCTTTGTTTCTGCATTTTAATACTCCAACACTACATCCAACCACTTCAGACTTCTTTCCTCTTCCTGTCACTCCCCTGCCTCCTCAGTCAGAGAGATGACAGCAGCCTGTATTTTTTTTTTTTTTTTACCGATCATTGCTCAGAAGAAAATCTGAATGAAATGTGGAGGACATGAGGGAGTTAGATTTCTTTTCGAGAGGGTGAATAGCTGGCATGTCACTGCAACCTATAAGCAAGCACGTGAAGTAGTCTCAGCTCAATTTAATGGAGAAAATTAATGCAGCTCCTGAGGGGCACATGAGGAAATTTCTGGGAAAAAAATGAAAGAACATTCTTCAGAAAAAGACGTAGATCAATTTATCACTTTTAGTCTTTATTATTTAATTTTGTAATGAAAACGTAATCAGGTAAGTCATACATTTTCTCCATCAGGACACAGCACAAGAAAGACCGGAGCACACTGTTCTTTATTCTTATATTTTTATATTTATGAGGATTTCAGGGTAATCGATATTACTACTACTACTTTTGATGGATTTGTTGGTTGTGAGTGTTTATGCAACGCCCATTTTCTTTAGTCTTATCTAAATCCTTCTCAGTCTATTTTGTTTTATTTACATGCATCTTTTTTCTTCTTGCTTTGTTCGCAGCTCTCGTTGTGATAATTCTACAAGAACCATTTACAGGATTCCTTTTGTGGGTCTGAAAGCATTTCACTGAAACTATCTATCATTCAAAGTTCCTTGTCTTGAAAAATATAAGTCTAGTATTTTGATTGAGGAGGAGGAGGATGAGGAGGTTTTTTACGACCCCAGTCTGATAACCAAACATCAAATGAAATGTGGCAGGTTCAGGTGAGCTGAGATGTGAGATTGCTATGTGACATTTGAGAGGGCTGAGAAAACAGACTGTTCCCCTCTAACCTGCTGGTCTCAGTCCCAGTGGTTGACCGCTGAGTCATTCTCCCTCTTGACAAAAACAACAGCAAACATCCATCTATCCATTTTTTTATACCCCGCTTATCCTACGCAGGATCACTGGGGGGGCTGCAGTTTATCCCAGCACACACTGGGTGACAGGCAAATTTCAACCTTGACGGGTCGACAGTCTCACAAGATTAACAAAAATTCACACCTAGAAGCATTGCAAGGTCACTCTTTATCATAAATCATATAAGCATATGCTTGATTCTAGTGGAATTTATTGATGTATGTGTTTCGTATTGACACAATGTCAAGCAGAATAACCTCAACTGCTGTGCATCTCAGATAAAACTTCTGGGTTATCCTTTGGGTCATCTACAAGTTAGCGCTTTTTCGTAATGGTTATGATGCTGTTTTCATGTGCAGCAGTATGTTGGTCGAACAATGGTAGGTTCTTGGTTCTTGCAGCTGTCTATGTTCTGTCATCTAGTACAGAGAGAGAGGTCAGCTGCCATTTCTTAACATCTTTGCTTTCATATGATCTCAATAGCCGTTCACGATGGACTTAAAAGGCAATCAAAATGAAAAATATAAACAGATGAAACACATGAATGAAGGATTATTTGCTTGTTGATGTAGGAACGTCAATGTACTGTAGGAATGTAGGAATGTTCCGTCGCAGCTCGGAGAGGAACTTCATTCCCGGGAAACAAAAAGAGGGAAATTCATGCTAATTAGACTGCAACTTGGACAATACGTCTCGATCTCATTAACTCAGACAGCTGGAGCCTCATATTAGCTTGCAATGCAAGTTCAGCTGCTCCCATCTCTTATAGTGTAGTCACGGTCCAAGATAATAACTTCAGGGCCAGTTTAGAGAGTAGGAATTGTTACAGCGACCAAGACCTATATCCACAAACATATGGGCACGTCAGTATTGTGTTAAGACAGAATTGAAAAAACTCTAACCGATCCTTTAAAGTTGTCAGTCTTCACCCCAGCCACGTTATTTTTGTGTCTAAGAAAACAGTCTGTGACAGATTCTTGACTGCTAACCATCTAACTTTCACACTGTCAGTCACTGGACTTCCATCTAGTCCAGCTGCATTTGCCTCACTCTGACATTTTCAGTGAATAAACCTGATTCCTTCTCCTCATTGAACGGCGAGGCATCTGAGGGTTGAAAAAGCAGTCTTGTGGCAAGAGATTTAAATAGTTTCTAGTTATGGATCATTTAGCTCTTCTCCAGGTGAATGATCATCTTTGCGACCAACTCCGAGAAGACCTTTTCCCTTTCAACATCCAGCAGATTCTGCAAAAGTTTATCGAAATTGGGAGTCAAAATCATTTTTTTTGTTATCTTGAAGGAATTGAGGATAACATGGTAGTCATATACGATCAAGTTGCTACCAAGACTGTTTTTGGTTGAGTTTGTAGCTACTTCGGATAGAAAACTATTTATCAATCATACTCAATTTGGATGGAGTACAAAAGTATAGAGTGCATTTGAACAATAGACACATAAATCAAGATTAAGAGGCTTTCACTCTGGGGATTATGTCCTCACCAACAAGCAAGTAATCCTGGCAGTCATTTCCATGTCATCTTTATCATTGTTACTTATCTGGAAACATATATTGTTTCCTTGCACTCCATCTTCTCTATATTGGAGGGTCTAATTTCCATTTATATTGCCACTTAATGCTCACAGTGGCCCATTGTGAGGTTAACTGAGGAAGCACCCTGACACAGCAGACAGGCCCTTCTCTGAGCCAACACTGCTGACACGTGTACCGAGATGACTCGTCGTCGGTCAACTGAATGTCAGTGTGAAAGAAGGGTCAAGTGGAGAAAGTGAGTGTGTGTGTGTGTGTGTGAGCATGTGTGTATTCAAAGACAGTAGTAGGGAGAGAATGGATGTTAATGCAGTTTATTGACATAGTTGGCTCAACAGATTTAAAAGCAGTTGGATAAGTAGCACAGCTTTCATTTTTTTTATTTTAATATGCCCATTTTTGCTGTGAGGTGTGAATTGTTCATATCATCTTTCTTGTCAGTTGGAGGATGAAACAAACAAACACAGATATTGGGATGTGATTATTGGTCTTGTCTTTATTAGTGAATTATCTCTCCCAATAAGAAACCAAATGCAACCTACAAAAAATGTTAGTTTATTAAGTTAATACTGACAAACTTTGTTGATTAAAATCTGGAAAATGTCTTTACATTAGGCCATGATACAGATATCAGTTATATTCAGTGAAAATATGCATGAAATTCAGTAAACCTGCTTCTTCAGACAGACCCTCCTTTCTAAACAGAGAAGGCGTACATCAATATCCTATATGCTGTGAACAAATAAAACATGTTCGTGAAAACATTTTAAAACAGGTCTAAACACAGTTCTGCGTGGAGACCTTCATTCATTATTTTAATATTTTGGTGAATCAGTGATAGAACAAACACTAACCAGCAAATTTCCAAACACAATTTTGTATCTGTTTATTTAAGAATATTGTATATACTTAAACGCATAAATGTGGACTTTCAGATGTGCAGAGCAGGTGTAGAACTGTGGAGTTTAAATGTATTAATTATCCTATATTAATTGTTTGCACTAAATAAACAGCAGCACCGGTATGCCAGCAGCTGCAGCACACACACATGGGAATACATCAGCTTTATCTTAATTCTACCAGGGTCTGCATAAGATGTATATTAATATTTGGGGTGTGTTTATATATTTTGGAACTTCAGGTGCTTCACAGAGGTGAAGCTATTTCTCTCCCTCACTCAGCCTCTCTGCCCTGTTTTCACCTGTTGCTGCGTTTAAAGGGAATGATACTAAGGGAGTGATACTAATTGATAATTGATACTAACTGATACAAATGTTAACATCATGGACTAAAACCAAGCTACTAGCATGAACTTAACTTCCATTTGACTTTTTTTGTGAATTCTGAACGTTGCTGTTTGTCACTTCCGCCACAACTAATAAAGTATGTGGTTGTGCTAATATATTTATTCCCTTTTCATCAACGTTGTAATCCACCATTTAACTTTGTAACAATAAAGACACATTAAAGAGCTGAGAATGCAGGAATACAAGAAAAGTTTACTGATTCAATACTATTCTGTATGTGTGGCAAAGCATGCTGAACACATTACAGATGTTCAGTTGAAAAGATGTTTCGAATCTAGAGATACTTTGTCACGTGACACTGGACTCACTCCCCACTTCACACTGTTTTCAAGTTAACTTGAAAGTTGGCAGAATTGTAGAGTTCCTTAATCTGAATATCTAAGATAACATCTGAAATGAAATCTCTTTTTTTTCCTAAACTCGGACGATCTGACAGTCACATTCAATCTGTTGGGAGCTTTTTGTGCAGAGACAAATCATGTGGTCGCTGTTATTGTCCAAACTGTAAATCTGTCTGATGATGACGGCCGCACGCTGGGCTCCAAATCACCTTCTGTTCCATCTCACCCTGCAGTATCACTTCACAGCGACTTGAGAGCCGCTGTGAACTACACACCAGAAACAGTACGTCTTCATCGTTGCAAGTGATTGTTTGTACGTGTGAGAGGTACAGTACTGTTAACACAATACCTTTACTTACTGAGAAAATACTCATGTGCTCATTATTTATAGGTATGCAGCCACTGGAGACTCACAGTGGACCATCGCCTTCAGATACATCATCCCAGTTTACAGAGTGGCAGATATCATCCTCTGTGCTGCTCGGGCAGTGTGGGACCACTGGGCGGACAAACAGCAAGCTCCTGGGAGACTCGAGTGGAGGGAAATTTCCATTGATTCCCAGCCGAGGTGACACTTTGCTACATCTACACAGTTGCATTCACAGTGAGTGTGTTGTGAACCAGGCTGTTGTATCAGCTCAGTCGGTTTATGAGAAATTCAACTCCAACTGAGCTCTGCACAGATTTTTGTGATAAAACACTGAAAAAAAGAGATCTGCTGAGCCTCAGTTAGCTCTGGGTTTTGAAAGATGACTCTTCCTCAACCTCCCCGTGAATGCCTTTCCTATTCTGTTAGGTAGAAGAAGGTTTGATCATGAGCTTAGCTACACCATATGGGTACTTTGCTGAGTAAGCTAAATGCAAATTCATTTCAGAACAGAAGCCTTCGAGTATTTCAGCAGTTTCATGTTGGTGTGGCAGTTGATTCACTCTGTGGTTTAGTGTTGAGATTGTTTTGCTGACTTGGAAAGAATCAGTGCTTTCTTTGCTATTTCAACAGATTCACTGATTTGAATTGCTGATTTAAAGTTATCCATTATATTAATAAAGGATGTCACAGCCTACAGTATATTTAGGAATTTTGTAAAAGAGTGGAAAGTCGTATCTTGCAAACTGATGAGAATAAGAAAAAAATGACTGGTATTATTTTTTTTATTTCCCAAGACCTCTGCTATCAGCAGTTGCTACATGAAATTAAAGGTTTTTAACTACAGTGACACACACTGTGTGTGCGTGTGTATGTGTGTTATTTGTGCAGTGTGATATAATCAGCTGCTTCGGCCGTCCTATCTAAGGCTGTTCAGTTGATGAGACTTTGTTGTTGGATTGTTTGAAAGATTTAATTGGTTGTCTCATAACTTTTGAATCTAATTTGACAGAATGGTGATACTCTTATCTAAAAATATCCAGCTTCCAGTTTAAACATGAAACAGTTCAAATAAGGACAAACAGAGAGTGGGTGTAAATCACTTGAAAAGCCTCTTGGCAAAATGTATTCTCTTATTGTGTGTCAAAGTATGTGTATTGTGTGTAATCGCCACATTTCCGGCTTATAAAGTTGTCAGGGCTAAAGTGTTTTTGTGTTTGGTGCCAAGCAGGTAGCGTACAGTCATACTTGAACACATATTAACAATAACTTTTGTTTCTTTTGGCATTGGTTGGAGTCTTTTATTTTATCTGAGAGAGCTGAGACCCTTTAACATGTGCAGCAAGATGTTGGAAATCTCCTAGCAGTCTATTGTGGCCAGTACACTGTACTTCGCTGTAGTCTGCTGGGGGAGCAGCATTGGAGCCGGCAACACCAACAGACTTAATAAACTGATTAAGAAAGCTGGCTCCATAATTGGCTGCAAACCAGACACCTTTGAAATTGTGGTGGAGAGGAGGACACTGAACAAACTGTTATTCATTATAGATAATACTGACCACCCTCTCTACCACCTACTGGACAGACAGCGGAGTACTTTCTCTAACAGACTGGTTCAGCTTCGCTGTCACAAGGACTGATACAAGAAATCTTTCCTGCCCAAAGCAATAACTCCTCACTTCTAACAGAGAACTCTCCGAGAACTCTCAGCCTCATAGTTTCTGTCTCAACCACACTCCACGTTTGCTCCTTCAATAACTTTGCTCATGGTAAATTTGCACCTCACTGCATTTTAAAGCTTCAACAACTTTGCACACTTGTCTAATGTATATAGTAAGTTATCCTTTGTTTTTATTTTATATTTTATTATATTTATAGTGTGTGCTAAGGTTTATTCTTATATTCTTGATTTTATATTCCTTGATACTTATATTTCAATTTTATTATATTGTTATTTGTTGTGTTTATTTTTCTATAGATATATATTTCTCTCTTTAGTGTTTATGTATATTTACTGTTTGTGACAGGAACTTCCTGTGCAATGCCTGAATAACCTGCTGCTGGGATCAATAAAATCTATCTATCTATCGATCTATCTTTCTTTCTTTGAAGACAGGTAAAGATTTAATTCAACACTGTTTTGGCAACACACAATGTAATAACAAGAAACCACAGTACAAAGTATAAAAGAAAAATACAATACTGCAAATAATTTTTCATTGCATTACATATTTGTAATCAATCAATCTGTGCCCTGTTTGGTCTCCATTCACAATGTTTATTATTTTAATCTCTAAGTTTCACATTTTATAGCTGTAAAAGTGACGACTTTCTGTACAAATGCAGCACAGTATGGTTCTGTTAGTCGGTCACTATTTAATATAGAATTACTGGATGGCAGCATATCTATAGGTCACGTTGAAAACCGTATACTTCATTTTATTCTAATTATACCCCAAACCTTTACTTAGTTTTTGACCCACAGAGCAGTCCTGTGGGGTAGGAGAACAGAAGAGAAAGAATTGCTCTAATTGCAAATGGCCAATTAAGAACCAAATGCTTGGCCCAGGAATCTGGATGTTGAATGGCAAAGTGTTCTCCAGTGTCCTGTATGCTGGGCTAATGCCCCACCATTGACAAGGGGTAGCGAAGGTGAAACATCTCATTAAGTCAATGACACCATTATCTCTGGTGTGTTTTAGAATGACATCATAGTCCAAAATATCCCAAAATATCTGAAACTTTACGGACTTAAATTGACCTCTAAATGAACAAATTGATGGGACTTTGAGAACTATGCATTTTTGTGCGTGTGAATCCAGGTGTGTTAATTTTTATGAAAGACATTTGCGTCACTCTCAAAGTTGTTCCTTTAATATTTGCAACACCCTTGTCGGATGGATGAGCCCTCTGCCTGGGCCGCCAGAGTAATTCTTAACTAAAATTAGACAATAGAGAAGAGGACAGAGTAAAAATAGGGACGTCTTTTTTTTTTTTTTAAGCAGAGCTATTTCTGTCCCATTTCCTCATACAAATCCTGACAAGTCATTATTTGAAGCCATTATTTCTTCTTGTTTTGGCAGCTGGGTCGTTGGCATCGTTATTCAAAGTATCATCCGAGATTCATCTTCTCATCGGCTCAGGCTCCAACATTTTTCACTTCCTTTTTTCTCCAGGGACTGTTAACATACACTGTAGTTACTAATGCTGACTTCATGTTGCTAAATGTTTTTATTTATTATTTTTTATTTATTTAGTTAAGGTGGGTCTTACCCAAAAAATGGGTAAAATGGGTGAGAGAGGGTATTACACAGAAAGAAATGGGTAAAATGAGTAAGGGGGGGGGGGGGGTCACCTGAAAAATGGCTAAAGTGAGTAAAGGGAGGGCTTTTACCTGAAAAATGGGTAAAATAGACATTACCTGTTTTGTCTTCTTATCACTTACATTTTCTCAGCAACAGTCCTGGTGGCTCATTATTATGTATTTGCAACTGTTTGGGTTTCATAAGTAGCCTGAGGGCCTCAGCAGCTCCCTCAGCTCACAGGTTAAAGATTCTGCCTGGAAAAAATGCCACTGGTACTATACAGTATCTACATCACTGAATTCAGTTTAACAGTAAAACAAAACAAAAAATCCCCTGAGGAGCTACATCATCTGTGTAGATTGACTTGGTCGAATTATTTCATGGAAATAAGTAGTATCAAAAATATTTTATTTGCTCTGTGCCCATTGTGCCACTATGACAAGTTTCAGTACCTGGCAGATTCCATTTTTAGCTGTGAGAGAGAAGGTGTCATGGTGACCCCAGCTCCGTGTTGCTGCAGCCCGCCTGGGGGGGTGCAGCTGGCAGGCAGAGATTGGACTCAGCTGGCACTGCTGGAGACTCCTTGGGTGGGAGGTGGGGTTGAGGGGGAGTGTGTGCGTGAGACACCAGAGCCAGGGCGGTTGTGTTTTCCAGCGCCAGAGGTCAGGGCTGCCCCTCAGCGCAGTCTGTGTGTGTGTGTGTGTGTGTGTGTGTGTGTGTGTGTGTGTGTGTGTGTGTGTGTGTGTGTGTGTGTGTGTGTGTGTGTGTGTGTGTGTGTGTGTGTGTGTGTGTGTGTGTGTGTGTGTGTGTGTGTGTGTGTGTGTGTGTGTGTGTGTGTGTGAGAGAGAGAGACTGCTTGTGTAGATGTGTGCACTTGTTTCTCTATACTTGGGAAGACCGCTTTGTCTAAAAACAATACAAGGATGAGGAAGCTGCTCTGCAAGTGGTAATAATGTGCCTTTCTCCTTTAAAGATGTTAGGTTAGTGTAAAGTTACATTAAAGGGTAAAAGTTGTTAGATGTTAGGCAACTGGTGATGAAAGTTAAGGTTAGAGCTAGGGGTTAAGGAATGAAACCACTCAATTAACATGCATGTTAAGGGTTTCTTTTGTTCTGTGTCTTTATAAAATGTGGCACAGAGGAAACTTTGTGTTTTTGTATGCAAATGTAGCCCTTACAGGAGAAATTTTAATGCTGCCAACACTGGGTCCAATATCAGGAAGGTGGTAATATAAAATATCTGATGGTCCGCACGCTTGTTTAGTTCCGGTTTGTTCCAGGCTCTCTGTGTTCCCGCTGTGCACACAAACACAGCAAGTCCCAGGGGGCTTCTACCTACTACTTAAGGGAGATGTTTAGGGAACATTTATCATTTATGGCTCAAATGAGTTATCAGAAAGTAAGAAACCAGAATTTATTGTTTTTCCTTGCGTGTTGACATTTGTATGTGTGTGTTCACGTCAGCAGGTAGCAGATGGACCATAAGGAGGTTTCTGGAGGCTGGAGGGCAGCTGTAGGACTGAGTCCACTGAGCCAAGAGAGGACGTCTGCGCTGCCCGTCTGTCAGTCTGCATGTCAAGATGAGCCTAGTTGGGGAACGACAGCAGTGTTGGAGGCTTAAGGCAGGAATAATAGTGTAATTTAATCCTCCACAGAAACAAACAACATCTGAATGCAGAAAATAACAAGCAGAACATTAAAAAATGTGAAATACTCTGTTCCATGGGTTTTGCAACTTTGAACTCACTGTTTTATTTCCAGGTGTTATATTTTACAGGTGATGCATTGACCATCAACAGAGCCTTGACAATCTTCCAGTAGTTTGAGAGCAGCACGGGCCCTGTTGGAGTTCTCGTTCTCACAACCTTTCAAATGTAAGTCCAATATTTTCTTGAATTTCAATTTTATCCTGGGTCTGGTCCTTCAACTTATGAGAAAAACATCTGGGTCTCTATCGCTAGATGTTCCTCTCTCTTCACCAGCCAATTATTCAGTTTTGCTCCCTGTCAATTCACACAGTTGTGTGTTATTGGTTTGTTTGAGCTTGTTTCCTGCTTTCTATGGTTTTATATAATCATGATCTGCAAGCTTCACAAAGCTGCAGAGTTTGCTTTTGTTTGCAACTTTTGCAAACTGCAAATTGTGTGTCTATAAAGAAGCCTTTTCTTGTTAAACCTTCTTCACTGCTGATCCTTTCAGGGTATTTTTTCCCCGTACTGCAGATAAAAGAACAAATAGATGGCCAACTACAAAATGAGAGGAAAAAAATGGACATCAACACTGACAATCGCTCTGAATGTTTTTTAAATTTACTTTTGCTTTAAGATTTGTATTCTGTAACCACTGTTGAACAAAACAGAGAGCTTTTCTCGTGACTTCATGAAGCAAGAAAATATTGTGAAAAATGGGAGGTAGAGTGCCCAAGAATCAGTCAGCCACATCTCTATCGTATGTTCCACATATTCTCTATAATAGGCCTCTGTTGGTCATTAACCCCAGGTAATCAGCTGTACCATCCCAGCTGAAAATCCGCCTGCTTACTGCAAACTATTTTCCAGTTGAAATGTCTTAGTTTGGCTGTAATGGACTCCTCCTCATTTTATGGCCTCTTATGTTCTTTAGCACATTGCCCTTTTCACACGCAATTACCTCCTCAGCTCCATTTCAGGCTCATTAGCAGGACTTGCAGGGTTATCCTTCCCTAAAAGCAGAGGCTTGAAGGGATATGACAAGTTCTTCTGCTTCTGGAAGAGGGTCGTTTAGCTCATCTAAAACTGTAGAGCTGTAGAGCCACTGAATTGCAGGATGAGAAGTTAACGTCAGCCAAATTGCGCACTTGTTTTCTTATGGTAGACCTGTGTGGTAATAGAAAGGATCATGGAGGGAAGATAAACGTGAGTTTGAAGTTATTATATCAACATAAATAATCTGGGTGTAGGTGAGATTAAACCCAAAGAGGTTTAATCCCTACAACGACCATGAAATGTTTCAAGGTGTTTTTGAGAGAGAATCTGATCCTCTGCCCTCTACCTCATGTTTATGTGGATAAAGGAGGGTCAATTGTGAGCCCATGCAGCAAAAGCTCAAATGCATTGCTTTGGAAATATTTAAACGTAAATACCCTTCAAGCAGGGCATAAGACTCCATAGTTAGCAAATAGCTCCTACCAGTGATTATAGTCAGGCTGCCTCGTGGCGAGGTCACTATTATCTTGCTAGATATAACTACTGTAACCTTTTGATTGCAGTTCTTGTTGGCCCATTTACAAGTAAATTGTATATTTTAGCCTCTGAGGCTCAGGTGAACTTATATACATAAGGCATAAGAAAAAATAATAATCTATTTTGTTTCTAGCAAAATTTATTATATGAGCAAATCTCATAGTACTAAAGGAAAAAAGTAAATTAAAAATGAAACATTAAACACAAAACAAGAAACTACCAGGCTTCTTAGTAATTTTGCAGAGAATGCCATTTTTATTTTTATAAATGTTTTGGGGCTGTTGGTGCAGAAAGTTTGAAGCGGTTTGGCAGTTCACATTCAAAACATCATCCAGGGGATTTGGCTGACCGGGATGTTGCTTCACCTGAGGATATGGATGGTTGTTTTTGAAGTCCCTAGAAGTAAAGTAGGACATTTTGATGGATGTTAATGGAAAGTCAGATAGATAGTTTTGAATGCACAACTGGAACTGCCAGTTCAATAAGAATTACTGTATAACAACACTTTTTGGGGTTAGTGACAGAGAAAGAATTTGACGATTAGCCTCCATCGACCTGAAGCATCTTCATTAAGCGTAACAAGTATTGGCTTCAAAACTAGTTGTGATCTCATAAATCATGCTCATAGGGTATTTCCAGTGAGCACCAGTGCTGGAAGAAGTATTCAGATTCTTTACTCAAGTAAAAGTACCAATACAGCAATGTAAAAATACTCCATTACAAGTAAAAGTCCTGCATGAAAAATCCTACTTGAGTAAAAGTACATAAGTATCATAAGCGGCTAAATGTACTTTAAGTATTAAAGTAAAAGTATTGGTTTGGTCCCACTGACTGATATATTATTATATATGACATCATTAGATTATTAATACTGAAGCATCAGTGTAAGCAGCATGGTACTGCTGTAGCTGCTGGAGGTGGAGCTAGTTTCAACGACTTTATATACAGTTAGCTAGTTTAGTCCAGTGGTTCCCAACCTAGGGGTCGGGCCCCTCCAAAGAGTCACCAGATAAATCTGAGGGGTCGTGAGATGATTAATGGGAGAGGAAAGAAGAAAAAACAAAGTTCTGATACACAAATCTGTTTCTAGTTTTTGGACTTTTTCTCTAAACTTTGATTTTTGGTGAAATGTTGGATCATTTGAACATTTATTGAAATGAAACCATGTGAGAAGTTTAGAGGGAAAAATCGCTATTTGGTGGAGCTGCTAACAACTCATAGACATCTGAAATGTGACCCCGACTACACACTGCTTTTTGTAAGATGTCAAAAGCCAAAAAGGTTGGAAACCACTGGTTTACTCTTTAACAATGTGTTGTATTTTAAAAGCTTGTTATACTATCCAGTAGTAACTAGTAACCAAAGCTGTCAAATAAATGTAGTCGAGTAGAAAGTACAATATGACATGTGGTACATCTGACATGTGGTGGAGTGGAAGTAAAAAGTAGCATCAAATGGAAATACTCAAGTTAGTACAGTACTTGAGTAAATGTACTTAGTTACTTTCCACCACTGGTGAGCGTCTTCAGCAGATGAATGTGAAAACAGCCTTGTAGTTTCAAACTCTGCTCATACATCATTCTGCACAGTGAAGCTCAAACATCCAACTGTAGGAACAAGAAAAAAAAATTTGAGTGGAGGGAGACTTTAAAGAACAACATCCAAAGACGATCATTGGTTCGCAGAACGATCATTAGTTAGATATGATGATGTCAGAATTTTAATTATGACAAGAGATAGAGAAGATTAGAATAAGAAGAAACTTTCACCAAAGCTTCATGATGATGTGATGGATTTAACACTCACCCAGCAGTAAGGTAACAGCGGGACAATGAGCAGTATTATGTACCGATGAGTCTGGTGAGGATAGTAATAAGATCTCATTATTCTTAATAACATGGTCGAATGGAGCTGACAACTGATACCACATCATGACAAAACATGTTCTGAACCTGACACATTAGAGACATCAGACAAAAACCAGTTTAGCTTGACCAGAAAGTCCAGACCTGACACAGAAGATGAACTAATAAGTCTTTCTCCTCCATATCCGATAGAAAGAATTACATTGTGAGAACCTTACTGTGTGGACTTTTGTATGGTTTTGGATTGAATGCATGGATTAAAAAATTAATTTTGACCATAGAATATAGAAGTCTCTTAAAAAACATAAATTCTGCATCTGAACAGATCCAAACAGATCACCTGTCTGTGTTTAACAAAGGTGAATTTCAACATTTTGTTATACACCTCAATATTAGTGCTATGAATGAACTCAAATTGTGCCCTCCTATTGTATTGTATAATGCAGTCTAATTTTTTTTTTTTTAAATGTCCTGAACTGTTTTAGCTGCCAAGCTATGATGCGCCACAAAAACTAGTTAAATGTTGGAGTGGATGATTTCAACTGTTCCCTTGTTTTGGCTCTCCCTCTTTGACAGTCACAAGTCCCAAGACTGAAACTGCTTTATCTTTAATGACAGAGACACACGGAAAGTGGTCTAAAATACATCTGTCACTCAAATCCGGGTAAATAATAAAGACATCAGATTGTTTACTTCATGTGGAGATGAGAATAGCTTTGTGGTGCAACATCAGAGGAGAAGACGTAACAAAAGCTAACTGTGCATTACACTTAGCTGCAATTTAGAGTGGGATGAAATATTTAACAACACATTTCTTTGGGTTTCTTGACATCTTTCAGTTGAGTTATGTAGCATGTTGATCTTCATCAGTGCCAGACGACATCTGTTCGCTGCTCAGGACTTGTGATTATTTGATTAAGAAACTGACATTAACAAATGCATTTAATTTTGGTTTGCATGCTGTCCATTGTGACATAGCTGCTTGTGTATCATTTTCCCCTTACAGCATTAGAACACCCATTTCTAATGTAACTGAGTCATCTTTTGCTCTTGGCTTGTGTGTGTGTGTGTCTCCATATAGCCCCAAGATAAATCTGATAAAGCAAAGTTATGTAAACCCTCATTCAGTCTCATTGACTATTCTAGCAGTCTGGCACAACTTCATAACTTTTTTTTTCTTTTACAGAAGACTCTCCCAAAGGAATTGATGTAAGTTGCCGTGTCTGAAGTAGTCTCAGCTTGGATACTATCTGATTAAATATGAACACATATTCTATTTTACTTTCTCTTGTCTGTGTCACTTGCTATCAAGTGGGAACCTACTCTGTAATTCAATACAATAGTTTGACCAAGGGGAGGAACACCACAGGGACCGTTTTAAGTAGTGAAACAGTTAAATAAATCTTTTCTGTGGTGTTTTCTGTTTACAAGGTGGTGTTTTATCTAATGCAGAAGTGCCCTCTGGTGGAAGAGATCTTGATCTCTGTATCTCCACATTGCTGAGTTTCTTCTTTGTACAGCAAGAGATTTTAAAAAGCAGTAAAAAAAAAAAAAGTAAAAGAGACAGCTGAGGAATAGAAGGTAAATGTCCAACAATATTACAACAGTTTTTTTAATGGTTCACTAGGCAACCACATAATATTATTACTACCAATCTTGCAGCAAAATGAAAAAAAGTTAAATGTACAGTTTTTGTAGTTTTTCTGTGATATACAGTGCAGCCCAAAACTTTTACAACACAGATATGTTTTTCATTGTTTTGGCTCTGTTTCAGCACACTGGATTTTAAATGAATCAGTAACCATGAGGATAAGGTGCTGACTCTGAGCTTTAAGGGTACTTGGGATGAGGACAGTGTCAGGACTCAAAGCCTCGTTTACACATTTAGGGGTTTGTATGAAAAAGGCTGCACTGTAAAATTAAAGTTGCCACATTCACACGATAGTTGTTTACTGACACAGCCATCATGGTGCTATACCAATAGAAAACACAACTTAATTACAGGGGCAGTCAGGCAGCAAATGGTATCTACTAGAGTAAATTTTAGTTTTTAATTTTGTCTCTCTCTCACACACACCCACATGCACAAACTCTCACACGTCTGCACATAGTCTAGGTTAATGAATCTGGTCTACTGGTCTGTTTCTGTGCTACTGTCTAATAAAAGGCCTAATTAATGTATTTAACCTTTAGCTATCAGGCAGATAACCCTACCAAACACAAATCCCAGTCCCAGACTCCTGCTCAGTGTTTTCCACTCTGCCACTTCATGAATCTATTACCTGTGGGATTCATTTGTTTTGCTGTAAAGATCCATTTCACCTTGCTGAAAAAGTGCAACAATTTCTGATTTTGGTAAGCTGATTTTAACATCACAATATTGAAACCTCAGTAGAAATGATGAAAAAATTAAGCTGTAGTATTGCACTTGTACAGTAGAAACAGGCCATTACATTTTATTCAGCCTACTAGAAAATCATCTTAATTGCAGACACATGTTTACCAATTCCAGGCTGTGTTAGATGAAGTTGCCTCAGCTCCTGTTGCCCAATGAGACAGGAAAAGAAGTCTTGTGGATCTCTGGCTCCCCCTGCTGTAAAAGTGTGTCTGTTGTGTACAAGTGCTGGATTTCAGACATTACACAAACAGATTTGTAGCAAGATGTTTTTTAATCATTGCACAATACATTATGTTTATAACATGTTATACTTCTCAGAAATTCTTTACAGCAAAAAAAAAGATGAGACATTTCTGCAGGGCATATACAACCTTCAACCAACAACCCTCTGATGCCTGTGATCAGCAACATGATTATATCAGAAATGTATATCATACATTTTTATCAACATTTTTAATTTTCCAAACCTATTTCAGTCAATGTGTGTTTTCAGAGCTGGTACTTAGAGAACAGTTCAGCTGTAAATCAATGTTTTTGTTAACAATGGATGAAATGACTATGTGCTGAATGATGTAAAAGGGGTATATAACCTGTATATAACCTGTTCAGCACCAAACAGCAGACAAAGTTAGCGAAAGCTGGTAAACACAGTAAAGCAGTTAGCATCTAAAGAGACAAACATTTCCCTCAGGAGTTGATGGAGCTCAAAAACAGAGCTAAAAAGAGAGTGAATATTAGACTTACATTCACTCCAAATTAATATTGCGCGGTATCTGCAGGATGTGTAGCCAAGATAGACATATGTTTGCTAACAAGTTTACCATATGAAGTCTATAAGGTGAAAATATGTCAATGTTGTGTTAACAGCTTGTTACCGCTGCCCCCAAGTGGCCAAAAAATCAGTTCATGCAGGTTTAAGAAAAGGCAAAGGACCTGCATAGCTCCATCAAAATGTACAATTCCAGATTTTCCATATGTTTGGATTCCTCTGTCTATTCTTTATATATTATGTTTGCCATTATCTGAACAAGCAGGGGTTCAAAATCTAACTGAAGGATCCTTTGACAGGTCACATGACTGTTACCGGCACATAACGGTGTTGGTGATAAAATCTATGAACCTTGCCATAATTGTTTACGGTCTTTGGTCTCTGTCTCTCGTAGAGGCCTATGGACTATCTCTCTCCTGTAGGAGAAGCGGGTGAGTTTGACCCTATTGTATATCCTCTCCCGGCGCTGCAGCAGGTGGTAAAGAGAAAGGGTAAACTTCGCCAGCACCAATGTGCAGGTGTGCAGGAATGATGGGGCAAATAAATTGATCCTCTGTTAATGATATGATTTCCTGTCCTTTTAGATTGTCTGGATACTCACAAACCACAGGAAAACCTGACACGATCTTGGGTGAGTTTGCCTTTATCCAGTGGTGAAAATCTATCAGATTACAATCACAGTGCCAAGGGTTGTCGCTGAGGTAAAGCTTTTTGAGTTTCTCTAACGGCTCAAAAATATCCCCAGGAAGTGTCTGGAGGTTGTTGTGACGTAGATTGAGTGTCGTCAGTGACTGTAGCTTTTCAAACACATCTGCACCCAGTGACTTTATGGTGTTGTTCAGGAGATTCAGCTCTAGGAGCTTCTCAGGGCCTTCCAAGTGCTCAGCAGACAAAGTGACTAAGTGATTTTTAGACAGATCCAGCTTCTTCAGTTTCTTCAGAGGGCTGAATATTCTTTCGGGAAGAACGCTAAGATTGTTTTGACTAAGACTTAAGTCAGTCAATTTAGGCATTTCTCCAAAAAGCACTGGTGGTAGACCACTCAGTTTATTCTTCTGTAAGGTCAGTGTTTTAAGCTGTGGGAAGCCAACAAAAAACTCTTGAGGTAAACCAGTCAGAAGGTTATTGTCCAAGAGTAGCTTAGCCAGTTTGTCTTTATGTGGAAATTGATTCGGTGATAATTCTGTTATTTTGTTCCCCTGCAAGGCAATTTCCTTCAAGTTTGTCAAATTATGAAAACTCTCCTCAGGAATGGAGGTCAGATGATTCTCGTAAAGCCGTAGTGTGACCAGTTTGTTTAGGTTTGAGAACAAGTCAACGGATACAGCTGAGAGATTGTTTTTAGCTAAATGGAGGAGATTAAGGTTCTCAAGACCATCAAAAGTCCCATCTTCAATTGAGCCAATCTCATTCCCATGTAACTGGAGCTCTCTTAATTTTTTAAGGCCGTCAAACAAGCCTTTGTCCAGATTACGGATCTTGTTGAACTTTAGTACAAGTTTCTCCAGGTTGCTGAGGTCTTTAAAGACTCCCACTGGGATTGAAGTTAATAGAGTGCCGGAGATCTCGATATGCTTGAGGTCTACCAAACCTTCAAAAGCTCCTGGTTCAATATCTTCTGTGTTAGTGTTCATGAATTCCACCTTCTCTAGCTGGGGGTTTTCAACAAAGGCTTCTTTGGGGATTGTTTTGATGTGGCTCTCCACAAAGAAAACCTCTGTCACAACTGCTGTCAGATTGCGTGGAATTTCCGTTATATCTGAACCAAAAAGTTTTAGGTTCAATACACGGCAGCATTCGTTTTGAGTCAATGCAGAGTCAAACAGTAAAGACATCAAAAGAATGATGATTTCTCCTCTTCCCATGCTTATTCACTATGAAAAGAAGAACAATTTTGCAATGATGTATAACTTATATAAAATTGAGATTACATTTTGATAACACTATATACTGTATATAGTAGCTTTCCTGTGTCAAGTTATCATTAAATCTATGTGCTATTAAAGTCAAATGCCAAAAAAGCATTTGCCTACCTGATTATTTCCTGTCCCAGGATGAAGCAGAAGGTTGTTACAGAAGTGAGGAAACATAAACAAGTGCAGACTCATTAGTTATCTTCTATATCAATGTTGTTCAGCCTGCCTGTAATGTGTTGCATCCCATGTGAGGCGTGGTGTAACATGCTTCTGCAACTTGAGATAAGAGAAGGGATGGGGTGTTGAGTTTGAAAGATGCGTGTGTTTACCAGGCAGAAAAGGCCTAGCAAAAGATGCTAACTAGTTGCATTATGGGAAGTCCTGTGTTTTTGGAGCTTGACCCATATCTGGGACTAAAAGTCAGGTTATGTTGGCCTCTGCTGCTTTAATTTGTCATTTTTAAAAAATCTGTCTTTTGCAAATCCACTAACTCTATTGAAGTGCGGGTGTACCCCTTAAAGTCAATGCTAAGTTTGGCACAGGTTGATGCCGGTACCTCGGTCTAAAGCTGAGTACAAGCTGATAAGACTTAAAAAATGCCACTAAGGTGGCATGAACACTGAACAATAGAGATAAAACACTGCAATTTACCACTAAACATCAATGTTTGCAACTCTAAAAAGTACTTCTCAATTCACAAGCAATGGGGAGGATTACTACATTTGTTGTGTTTAACTACACTGCAGTATACTGTGATATTATGATCTCTGTATCTCCACATTGCTGAGTTTCTTCTTTGTACAGCAAGAGATTTTAAAAAGGAGTAAAAAAGATAATAAAAGAGACAGCTGAGGAATAGAAGGTAAATGTCTAACAATATTACAACAGTTTCTTAATGGTTCACTAGGCAACCACATAATATTATTACTACCAATCTTGCAGCAAAATGAAAAAAGTTAAATGTACAGTTTTTGTAGTTTTTCTGTGATATACAGTGCAGCCCAAAACTTTTACAACACAGATATGTTTTTCATTGTTTTGGCTCTGTTTCAGCACACTGGATTTTAAATGAATCAGTAACCATGAGGATAAGGTGCTGACTCTGAGCTTTAAGGGTACTTGGGATGAGGACAGTGTCAGGACTCAAAGCCTCGTTTACACATTTAGGGGTTTGTATGAAAAAGGCTGCACTGTAAAATTAAAGTTGCCACATTCACACGATAGTTGTTTACTGACACAGCCATCATGGTGCTATACCAATAGAAAACACAACTTAATTACAGGGGCAGTCAGGCAGCAAATGGTATCTACTAGAGTAAATTTTAGTTTTTAATTTTGTCTCTCTCTCACACACACCCACATGCACAAACTCTCACACGTCTGCACATAGTCTAGGTTAATGAATCTGGTCTACTGGTCTGTTTCTGTGCTACTGTCTAATAAAAGGCCTAATTAATGTATTTAACCTTTAGCTATCACTCTGGCTCCCCCTGCTGTAAAAGTGTGTCTGTTGTGTACAAGTGCTGGATTTCAGACATTACACAAACAGATTTGTAGCAAGATGTTTTTTAATCATTGCACAATACATTATGTTTATAACATGTTATACTTCTCAGAAATTCTTTACAGCAAAAAAAGTCAATAATTCCAGATGAGACATTTCTGCAGGGCATATACAACCTTCAACCAACGACCCTCTGATGCCTGTGATCAGCAACATGATTATATCAGAAATGTATATCATACATTTTTATCAACATTTTTAATTTTCCAAACCTAATTCAGTCAATGTGTGTTTTCAGAGCTGGTACTTAGAGAACAGTTCAGCTGTAAAGCTGCTCTAATCAATGTTTTTTTGTTAACAATGGATGAAATTACTATGTGCTGAATGATGTAAAAGGGGTTTCTTGTAGTTACAAACCCACATAGAATTATCATCAGCAGTTATCCTCAGTCCCATGGAGTATTTTAGTGTCTTTCAGATATTTGTTGTGGTTTTCCAGCATGAGTGCTGTTCTGTCCGCACCGCACTCATGAACATTGTTTCCAGACGCAGCAGGCTACTGTTTTCAGCAAAAAAGCTCTAAAACCTGCTGTATATAACCTGTTCAGCACCAAACGGCAGACAAAGTTAGCAAAAGCTGGTAAATGCAGTAAAGCAGTTAGCATCTAAAGAGACAAACATTTCCCTCAGGAGTTGATGGAGACCAAAAACAGAGCTAAAAAGAGAGTGAATATTAGACTTACATTCACTCCAAACTAATATTGCGTGGTATCTGCAGGATGTGTAGCCAAAATAGACATATATTTGCTAACAGATTCGCCATATGAACTCTATAAGGTAAAAAATATGTCAGTGTTGTGTTTACAGCTTGTTACCGCTGCCCCCGAGTGGCCAAAAAATCAGTTCATGCAGGTTTAAGAAAAGGCAAAGGACCTGCATAGCTCCATCAAAATGTACAATTCCAGATTTTCCATATGTTTGGATTCCTCTGTCTATTCTTTATATATTATGTTTGCCATTATCTGAACAAGCAGGGGTTCAAAATCTAACTGAAGGATCCTTTGACAGGTCACATGACTGTTACCGGCACATAACGGTGTTGGTGATAAAATCTATGAACCTTGCCATAATTGTTTACAGTCTCTGGGTCTCTGTCTCTCGTAGAGGCCTAAGGACTATCTCTCTCCTGTAGGAGAAGCGGGTGAGTTTGACCCTGTTGTATATCCTCTCCCGGCGCTGCAGCAGGTGGTGAAGAGAAAAGGTAAACTTTGCCAGCACCAGTGTGCAGATGATCTCCACCACCAGCAGTGTGGTGTAGAACATCACCTGAGCTTTGCACTGCTGAAGTTTTGGTCTGTCCTGATATGTAAAAGAAGGTGACGGCTTCTTAGTGGTTGGCTCCATGGGACAGGTGAAGATCACTAGAGTGGTCAGTGGAGTAGGTGTCGTTTTGTGGGCGGTGGTTGGTTGGGTAGTCCTGTGGGTGGTGGTTGTGGGTGTGTATGTGGTCATTGCTGTGGGTGTAGTTGTGGTTGTGGGCAGACTTGTTGGTATCGTGGTTGTGGGTGGAATTGTTGTCATAGCAGTTGTGGGTGCAATTGTTGTAATTGTTGCAGATGTAGCTGTTGTTACGCTGGTCGTGGGTGCAGTTGTTGCTATTGTGGTCATGGGTGCAATTGTTCTTACAGCGGTGGTAGGTGATGTTAAAATGGTTGTGAGTGTGGTGGCTACACCTCTTGTGGGTGCGGTTGTTGGCAGAGTAGTGGTTGTTGGTGTTATGGTGGTAAGCATGGTGGTGGTTTGTTCTGTGATTGGGAGTGTAGTGGTGGGTGTGGTGGTTGTAGGAGGTGTAGTGGTGGGTGTGGTGGTTGTAGGAGGTGTAGTGGTGGGTGTGGTGGTTGTAGGAGGTGTAGTGGTGGGTGTGGTAGTTGTGGGAGATGTAGTGGAGGGTGTTGTGGTTGTGGGAGATGTAGTGGAGGGTGTTGTGGTTGTGGGAGGTGTAGTGATCGTTGGCCAAGTGGTACTTGGTATTTCAGGAGAAAGGTTTTTAGTAGTAAGGATGGTGGTTGTCGGTTCTGTAGTTGGGAGTGTCCTGGTGGTTGTGGAAGTTGTGGTGGTGATTAACAGAGTGGTTATGGAGGGAATGGTGGGGCAAATAAATTGATCCTCTGTTAATGATATGATTTCCTGTCCTTTTAGATTGTCTGGATACTCACAAACCACAGGAAAACCTGACACGATCTTGGGTGAGTTTGCCTTTATCCAGTGGTGAAAATCTATCAGATTACAATCACAGCGCCAAGGGTTGTCGCTGAGGTAAAGCTTTTTGAGTTTCTCTAACGGCTTAAAAATATCCCCAGGAAGTGTCTGGAGGTTGTTGTGACGTAGATTGAGTGTCGTCAGTGACTGTAGCTTTTCAAACACATCTGCACCCAGTGACTTTATGGTGTTGTTCAGGAGATTCAGCTCTAGGAGCTTCTCAGGGCCTTCCAAGTGCTCAGCAGACAAAGTGACTAAGTGATTTTTAGACAGATCCAGCTTCTTCAGTTTCTTCAGAGGGCTGAATATTCTTTCGGGAAGAATGCTAAGATTGTTTTGACTAAGACTTAAGTCAGTCAATTTAGGCATTTCTCCAAAAAGCACTGGTGGTAGACCACTCAGTTTATTCTTCTGTAAGGTCAGGATTTTAAGCTGTGGGAAGCCAACAAAAAACTCTTGAGGTAAACCAGTCAGAAGGTTATTGTCCAAGAGTAGCTTAGCCAGTTTGTCTTTATGTGGAAATTGATTCGGTGATAATTCTGTTATTTTGTTCCCCTGCAAGGCAATTTCCTTCAAGTTTGTCAAATTATGAAAACTCTCCTCAGGAATGGAGGTCAGATGATTCTCATAAAGCCGTAGTGTGACCAGTTTGTTTAGGTTTGAGAACAAGTTGACGGATACAGCTGAGAGATTGTTTTTAGCTAAATGGAGGAGATTAAGGTTCTCAAGACCATCAAAAGTCCCATCTTCAATTGAGGCAATCTCATTCCCATGTAACTGGAGCTCTCTTAATTTTTTAAGGCCATCAAACAAGCCTTTCTCCAGATTACGGATCTTGTTGAGCTTTAGTAAAAGTTTCTCCAGGTTGCTGAGGTCTTTAAAGACTCCCACTGGGATTGAAGTTAATAGAGTGCCGGAGATCTCGATATCCTTGACGTCTACCAAACCTTCAAAAGCTCCTGGTTCAATATTTTCTGTTTTAGTGTTCATGAATTCCACCTTCTCTAGCTGGGGGTTTTCAACAAAGGCTTCTTTGGGGATTGTTTTGATGTGGCTCTCCACAAAGAAAACCTCTGTCACAACTGCTGTCAGATTGCGTGGAATTTCTGTTATATCTGAACCAAAAAGTTTTTCGTTCATTTTTGGGGCAGGGCAGCCAGTCTCCATTTTGCATTCGTTTTGAGTCAATGCAGAGTCAAACAGTAAAGACATCAAAAGAATGATGATTTCTCCTCTTCCCATGCTTATTCACTATGAAAAGAAGAACAAGAACATTTTGACCTTACTTTTTTTCTTGTGATAAATTAACAATAACACTATATACTGTATATAGTAGCTTTCCTGTGTCAAGTTATCATTAAATCTATGTGCTGCCAAAAAAGCATTTGCCTACCTGATTATTTCCTGTCCCAGGATGAAGCAGAAGGTTGTTACAGCAGTGAGGAAACATAAACAAGTGCAGACTCATTAGTTATCTTCTATATCAATGTTGTTCAGCAGGCCTGTAGTGTGTTGCATCCCATGTGAGGGGTGGTGTAACATGCTTCTGCAGCTTGAGATAAGAGGTTTTTAATGTTTCAGCCAATTACTACAGTGCTCTGCGGGAAGGCTCCAAGATTACCATACTGAACTGTCTTATTTCTTATAATCACCTACATATGAACCGCTTCCACAAACTCTGTTTTCAATATTGTGCTTAATACATTAAATCCTGCCATCACTGCATATAAGTGAACTGAATGTTTCATTTAAATTTGATGGATGATGAATCTTTCACCACATACTTAGTAAAAAAGACTGCAGTACTTACCATAAGATGTGTTTCGTGTGTTAGGTTATTCACCTAGTAGTGTAACAGTAGTGTGAAGAACACATCTGTTTAAAAGCTTAAGTATTCATCATTCTTGCACATACTCTAAACATCACCATACTTGATATGTAAACATTTTGTCATTTTAAAATATGGGTCTGTATCCACATCAGGAAGAGTAGAAATAAAGTAAACATTTGAATATCCTTGATTTTCTCCCAGTTTAACTTCTTTATCATGTCTTAATTTCCTTACTAGGAAATTATTATTGTCAGGAACAACATTTGGTTCAACATTTGTCAGGTTTAACATTTGCGACTCATTTGTTTTGTCCATTCCTTGTAATTACAGTAAAAAGAAAGGGTGTAATTTTTGGATTTTTGCCAAAATGTTTTCAAACATTATTCTGAGTTCCTTCCAGTAGATGGTAGTCTTACAAATATAATTAATTTCATCAAGAGAAAAGCTGACATCAGGTAGTGTCAGAAGTTATTACCATTGCAAATTGTACACTATTACACACAAGTCTTACTTCCTCACACAGACACAGATAGATGTGAATTTAACCACAAAGTCTGTGGTACAGTATCATGCTGAGCTTCCTTCCCTTCACCATACCACTTTAAAATCTACTCAGTCTGGTGTTATAAAAATTAGGATTACACTGTGAGTAAAGGTTTTACCATATGCGTGTTCCTGTTTTAGGCATGTCATGTTGAATGTTTCTGCTCCATCCTGCAACGTTGCATAAATAGTATAGACAACAGTGGGGTGTCAGCATTATATGTGAAGGAAACATCTCCAACTGGCTACTAATTAGAGAACTGAGAAAATGCCATGACGTTATCCATGGAACATGTCTGTAAACATCTTAAGGAAGTTGAACCGCCCAGTTTTAAGGTATATAAGCTGACTGTGAATGCTCCATGGGGAGCCTTTTCTTTGTAACCTCATCTGCGTGTTGCATTGCTAAATGCTCCTTCTTGTACAAGAAAATAAATTCAACTTAAACTTTGATTCTTCGGATCCAGTCTCCATTATTTAAAGGTTATCAAGAAGAAATTCTTTTAACATCTGGACTTTTGTTGTGGACTTTCCACAAATTTAATTGGGAATTGAGATGAAGTTTACATATTTGCAAGTTAAACAATGAATTGCTAAGTAAATGAGTAAACGATTAAGACAATGTAAGATTACTCCCACTAAAAGTAGTGCATTTATTCAATGTATAGTAACATTTTGCATTGTGTTTAAACCACTGGATGAGTTGGGTTACAGTAGATTTTTTTATGGACAGCCATTTTGCAAATAAGTAAAACTGCTCCGTAAATGTGATGTTGTTAGCACAAAAAGTCATCATCAAACTACAGTTATTAATACTGAAAAAATGTTTTAAAATTAGTTTTTCAAAACTATTGAACAGAGCACTGAATAGAGTCTTAATTTCACTAAAAGAAGTACTCTGCTCAGTTCACATTCACCAAAATATCAAAGTCTTCATAAACATGGCAAAGAGGGTTTTTACAGTTAGTATATAATGTCCATTCTGTTTTTAAGGCCCAATGGAAGACAAATACTGGCTGGTAAATTTGATGATTAAACATTGAGAACAAATGACTTCAAAAGCAAATCTGTTGTTCGCAAATCTCTCGTTTGTTCTAGTTGGTGCTTTTGAATGGAGCTGAAGTAGTTCTTTTGATGCCTTTGAGGCTCTGAAATCAACTCTGCACTTCACATTTTCCAAGTAAACCACATTAATCAGTAAGTTTCCCTTGGCTTTTAAAGTTCTTGAGTTGCTGATGTTGGGTGGTCTCGTCTACAGCACAGAGTTCTTATTCCTGCGGCCTATATTTCCCTGGCCTCTCTTGTTTCTCCTCCAGCACATACAGCTGATGATGACAGTGCTAATGATGACAGTGGACACTACTGCGATGACAATGAAGATCGTCAAAGTATTATTAGAATCCATCCCTGCTTCCCCCTGCCCACCGCTGGTGACCTCCTCATAGTCTGAGGGGGGTGTGGTCTTGACTGCAGGTGAGGAAGTACTTCGTCTGGCCGGAGGGGTGTTGGGTTTCCTCCTTTTCTCCGTTGAAGTCAACACAGGCTGTTCAGTAGAGCTGAGAGCCATCAGATTCTCATCTGTCAGCAGAACAATTGCCTCACCATTTAGACTGAAGGGTGTTTCACACACTACAAGGGTGTGGTTGGTCTTGGATGGGTTCTGTCTTAGCCAGTTCCTAAGTGGCAGAATATCCTTGTCACACCTCCAAGGGTTCTGCTGAAGAAGTATCTCCTTTGCCACAGAGAGAGTATCTAGACTTTCCTGTGGCAGGTTGGGAAGGGAGTTGTTTTGCAGGTCAATCTGGCCCAGGTGGCTCAGGCCTTGGAGAAAACCCAAGGGGAGAGAGCTGATGGAATTGTGCTCCAAGGAAATGTTGACCAGGTTGGGGAGACCTTGGAAAGTCCCAGCTTGCAGGGTTGTGAGTTGATTGGTATGAAGCGATACCTCTCCCAGCTGCTCCAACCCTCTAAAGGCCCCAGTGGATACATAGCTAATCTGGTTGCGACTTAGCACTAGGAGACGCAACTGAGTCAGGTTCTTGAATGTGTCATCCTCCACACGACTCAGCTTGTTGTCATACAGCCATAGCTCCTGCAGGGCCATGGGCCCAAACACCCCTGGACCAAGACTATTCAGATTGTTTTCATATAGGGACATCTGGGAGAGGAGGGGCAGGTTTAAGAAGATCCCTTGTGGGAGAGATGTGAGCCTGTTGTTAGAGAGGAACAGCTTCTGGAGTTTCTGAGTCTTGGAGAACAGGTCGTGGTGGAGATGAGTGATTAGATTGTCATGTAGGGATAGTTCCTCCAGGTTTGCAAGGTCATCCAAACTGCCACTGGGGATTTCCCGTAGCAAGTTTTTGTTGAGTCGTAAGGTTTTCAGCTCAGACAGACCTTTGAATGTCTCTCTAGATACTTGACTGATGTTGTTTCCAGCAAGCAAAAGGTATTTCAGCCCAGTAAGAGGGTGAAAAGTTCCCACAGGTATAGAAGTGAAAAGGTTTTTACTGAGGTCAAGGAATTTCAGATTTGTCAATGGTAAGAACCAGTTTGGGCGGAGTACCAGGAGCTTGTTGCTCTTCAGATTCAGAGACTCAAGCTTCTGAAGATTGTGGAACAAGGCCTCTGGTAGATCTTGCAACTCGGTGCCAGTAAAAACTAAGAGACCTATGTTCAGAGTGGAGTCAAATGTGCCAGGGCGCACTTCCCTCAAAACAGTGTCTTTAATCACAAAGATGTTAAGGGCATTAGAGAAATCAGTCAGGTCTTCTGGTTTCAGAGAATAGACACTGCAATTCGAGAAGTAGAGTTCAGTTGCAGACGAGGGCACAGCTGTGGGGAAGTTTGCGAGGCCAACACAGATGATTTTGGTTTCTTGACATATGCATCTATCCGGACACGCCCAAACAACAGCATTGAGGGAATGGAGAAGTAGGAGCACATGAAGGGTCAGTGGCAGGTCCATTATTTCCCTAGAACAGAAGAAACAGCTATGTTGCAGTTAAGGTTGCTTATGAGTCATGTAATAGATTTACATTAAGGTCTTTGTGAACATAGTCATTATATACTAAACATCTTTTTGTCCTTAAAGGGGCACACACACACTTTTTTATATCCTATGTGGCTCTGAAGGTAATAAAGATACTTAAGTTACATTACAAGAGTGATTTTGGGCATGTAGACTACATGTTTTTGAAAGAATGTCTGTCTTACAAACTGGGGTGTTGAATTTGAAAGATGCATGTGTTTAACAGGCAGAGAAGGCCTAGCAAAAGATGCTAATTAGTGGCATTATGGGAAGTCCTGTGTTTTTGGAGCTTGACCCATATCAGGGACTAAAAGGCAGGAACACAAAACAATAGAGATAAAACTCAATTTACCACAAAACATCAGTGTTTGCAACTCTTAAGAAGTAATTCTCAATTCACAAGCAATGGGGAGGATTACTACATTTGTTGTGTTTCAACTATACTGCAGTATACTGTCATACTGTGATTTAATTGTAATTGTTGTTGTTGTTTCCAGGGCAGTAAAAGAAGAGATTGTGGTCTGTTTTTTTTCTCCTGTTCTTGCTCACACAGCCACAAAGGAGATTCTCTGCGCTTTAAATCAGCACCATAACAAAGCTGTTATACTGAGGGCAACCTTAATTAGTAACAGTGCCTACTTGTTTCAGCCTCAGCATTCTTGTTTTAACCAGACAGAAGATATTTGTATATATTTCTGATTCAGTGTTGTAGTACTTTGTTGTTTGTCGCTCGGAGTGTTGCCCGTCAACAGGACTGACCGTTTAATAACCGTGCTCAGCAGCCTTTGGCAGTAAAACAATTTATTCAGCAATTTGGAAGCTGCCCAAAAAGTTTGTTTTTAACAGTGAATCTCAAAACTACCAAGCATATCCTCATTTGATATGGAAATGATGTTTAGGTTGCTGTCACAAACAAAATGATTTCTGTCTATATCTCAATATGACAGACTGTCTGCACATCTTTAAGGCTGAGGCTATGCTCACTGTTTGTAATGGAACATGAGGCTCCAAGAACAAAGCTGTGCCAACACAATGACCTACTTCTTCGTAGAAATCCATTTAAAGTTCGGCAACATAAGGTTGGCAAGCATGAGTTGTTTCTCAGTAGCTGATGTGTATTAGGGTGCAGAAACAGTCTTTCCAAGGAAGTAACTTTCTAAAGAGGCCAATACGTCCCTCAAATGAGCTCAGCCACAGAGGTACCAGATTTATTTTCTTTCTTTTTTCTTTCTTTCTGTCTTTCTTTCTTTCTGTCTTTCTTTCTTTTTTCTTTCTTTCTGTCTTTCTTTCTTTCTGTCTTTCTTTCTGTCTTTTTGTCTTTCTTTCTTTTTTCTTTCTTTCTGTCTTTCTTTCTTTCAGTCTTTCTTTCTTTTCTTTTTTCACATCTGAGATTGAGAACAGTAAAATACATCCTGTTGCATCATAAATCTCGTTCCTGCATTCCCTTAAGGGGTGCAGTCCTGGGTCCTTGCTGTGAGAGGTAAATTAATGTTTTCATTATCAGTAAAAACGCTACACATCGCGTCATTCTCTACTTCCAACCCTACCAGTGCTCCTACTGCTACTTTTGCTACTATCAATAACCTAACTCTATAATATATAGACATTATAACATTTGTTATTACTTCTTCTTAGTTCATGTGAGGTTTTGTGATACAACACCCACTGGTTTCATAATTATCCCCACTTCCTTTTTCTTTACTGCTGTGTATGTGAAGGGTCAGTGTTCACATTTAAGACTGGGAATACACAACCACTAACAAACTAAAAATCAGATATCCACTGAGTAATGTGATATCTGAATAGAGTTCCTCTTCCCTTGTATGTTTCCCAATGGAAAAACATCCTACATGAAAAAAACTTAGTAACTAAAAGTACTTAAAAAATGTGGTAATATTCCTGTTTGACAGCTAAACCACATTTTCTCTCTGGTTTATATTATAATGTCCCAGTCAAACCAAAACCACTGTCCGCTCTTGACTGGGACAACCTGGATTGTTCTGCAGCGCAGTGTAATGGCTAAAGCATTTCCAGTTCACCATTAATTGCTTCGATTTTTTTTCCCCTGGCCATAGCTGAAGGATCAGAGCTTCATCTGTCATGAAAAGATGTTAACTGTTCTACCAGAGAGCAGAAACTCACCGCCACTGAAGTTAATTCATGTTATATATGAAAGGTTTTTGATTGCCACTCTGACATAGTGCTACTTATCCAAAATAAACCACGTTTCCAAACAGACAAATTTGCTCATTCACTAACGTCAGTCCATATTCAGAATCCGAGGCAGTATTCTGTTTCACACATGAATACACTCATTACTTGGAAAAATCAAAAGTTGAATGATGTACAGAAGGTTGTCTTTTTTTAAGAAAGACGTACCATATATTACACACAATTATTGCTGTTATAATTCACTGTCTTATTTCCTTATGTTAAATTAGCTTTCTGACATATTCTTTCCAAAATCTTCTTGACAAGTGCGTCACTAATAATCAGTACTCTGTTAACCAGAACAGCATGCCGTTTTGCAGAACTTACCTCCAGTGGTGGCTGACGATTGAGTGAACAGAGACAATGAGTTGGTGTGGTTATCTTTTATGTGTGCCCTCCCTTCCACCGCAGCTTTACAAATCCTCTGATCTCTGAACTCTCGCACAATCACATTTTCCTAATCTTCGTCATCACTCGATTCCCTTCATCAGTCAGTTTTGTTTTTTTTAGCATGAGCTCATGAGATCTGCAGGTCTTTTCCTAAGGCTTCAGCAAAACTGTTCATCCCCCCAGCTGTCCCCCCCTGCCCACTCTGTTTCTTTCTCACACTCACATTTTTGCAAAATGTGGTGGTGGGGGATTTACTAACGGGGAAGCCTCACCCACTGGTGTCACTCTGTGTCTGAACTGGATTTGTGTTTATACTATTTGAATGCATGTACAGTAAGTGGATGTGTGATCTTATAGGATCCATATGTTTTCAGAAGCTACATGCATTTCCTGTTTTCTTCCAGGAAAAAGAGATTATTTGTGTCAGAGGTTAGGGTTACAGGGAGGGTGAGAATTTGGTTTGGTTAAAGACAAAAGACTTGGTTTTTGTGTTTCTTGTTTGTGATATTGTTTTCTGAATGCGTGTGTGACTTCTTGTTTGGGAGGGTGTGCAAAGATTGCATCTTTTGCATAACGTTACTTGAATGTTTGTAAGATGATGTTTTGGACTTTCTTTTGGAATTTCAGTGTGATTTAGATGTTGTGCTCTTCAATAAATCAGTGAAAGGAAGGTTGAGCAAGGAGTGCTCTGCCGCTTTTAACATTCCTGTGTTGCTGTAATTAAATCAATCTGTTTCGTAAAACGACAAACTCCCTTTTTACAACAGAAAACAGATAGCGAGGGTGGAGTTACAGTAACGTATAGAAAGTCAGTTGCTGCAGCTCAGAAAACTCTGAAAACTTTGTCTGATGTGATGTACAGCAGTCAGCAGGACTGACGAAACCACCATGAAGTCCTCTATTATGGCACCGACAAAATTATGCTTAAACTGGCATACAGTTGATATACAGCTGGAATCGAGCCTTTACTCAAAGTAAAAGTTGGGAACAATCATATTGTTGCCAGATCTTTACTTTACTTTACTTTACTTTAACATAGGTCCACATCAGATGTTAACATCACTGATAAACTGGACATAGAGAGGCTCCCATTCTTTGTCCTCATGTGGTTGAGGACGGTTAGAGGTCAGCAGATAGGGATGGTGCAACTAGATGGGAAAGGGTCACAGATTAAAGGTAGCAATAGTACTGTCTGATGGGCTTGCAAAACCTAACCTAACCCCCTGTAGTACAGTCTCCTCTCCCCTAGCCTTATCCTCTCTTGCTGTGTGTGTGTGTGTGTGTGGTAGTTTTTGCCTGCTGTTGTGTGAGCTCAGCCTACTGGAAAGGCCTAATCACTGGTTGTCATAGCAATGAACTTGGGTGCTGTTCACCAATTCATCCTCTTTTGTTTGCCGTTTGTTTTAAAGTCCAATCACTTCTCGTGGAATTTGTGGCATCTGCTGTCATTTTGTAAAGGTTTAAAGGCTTTGAAAGCTTTTTTTTGACCAGCAGTCGAACATTCTCTGTTGTTTTGCCATCAGTGAACAATGTTAAATGGCATTATCAGTGTAACTATAATTATGAACACCATTTGACAAATGTAACCTTATTTTTAGTTTAGAGTTTCACTGATAATCTACAAAGTTCCCCTGTAAAAACCTTAAGTCACTCCAAAAAAATGGGAAGCACAACTATGTGTACATTGTGGTGGTTTTGTTTCGTAATGGAGGCTTTTGAAATGACAGATCACTATTTTGTAAAAAAAACAAAGCATCATTTCAAAAGTTGTTTTGCTCCTTTACCTTGTCAAATCTGACATCCTAAAAGGATAAATTTGAAATAAGCTTCCTGTTTTGAAGGTTCATCGAGGATGACGATGTAATCTTTTTGGGAAAGTACAGTTGTGAGCAATCCCATCTGGGGAAGGGAAATGTAGATGAGATAAGAGAGGTCGATGTTTACATCCATCAATTCCAGCTAGTGCCCTGGCACAAAACTACAGAACAAGAAAAAAACGGTAAAAAATAAGAACAACAGATTTTAGATATTTCTGCCTGTATGATTCTTAAAACACCTTCATTATGATATTCATACATTAGCTAGCTGGTTCTTATTACTGCCAGCATATGACATGTAACATGTGGCTTTGGTAAGATGTAAATAGATAACAGATGTGGGTGTGGTGTGGTTAAGGGGGGGGGGGGTCAGCATGGTCTACTAAAGAGAAAAACAGACTTTTTTAACAGACTTTTTTAAGATTATGATTTATTTAGAACTTTATTGTGTGATTGAAAACAAAACTTCCTTTTAAGCAGTGATGCCTCTTCATGTAGTTTGAAGCTTACACCACTAGAGGGAAACATACACACAAAGATGCTTGTGATTACTGTTGACTACATTAGGGTGGCTCAGCTTTAGGAAAACTTACAGTAACTTAGGTTTTGCATAAGGGAAAAACAGATAAAACAGAAAATGTGCAGATGCAATATTAGAAATCATATTTAAGCTTCAACCGTCAAAGAGGGAGAGAGAACTAAGAAAGAGCGAAAGAAAGTTATGTTCAGATATGTTCATTTAAAAAGTTCAATCATATTATAAAATTATAAATAAACAATTGGTAATAATTATTGACTTACATTAGTAATATCTTTTTTTAAGGCTTAACATACTATATTATTTTATTGTCATGTCTTAAAATACTTACATCGTCCTTGATGGAGGAAAATGTGTAATGTTCCTTAGGAAAGATTTGTGGAAAACATCTATTACTCCTTCTGTCCTAAAGTAACACTAGGAAAACAGCTCAACACAATACTAGGAAAATCAACACCTAATAGTAATCTTGTATAAACTACAGCATTGGGAAAAAGCCACTCTGGTCTCTTTTGTACCAGACCTGATAGCATGTTTTGTTAACCTTAAATTTGTGCACGCTCAGCCTTTATTTCTTCCATGGTCTTGTTGAGGCGATACATGCCATAAATGGCAGCAAGAATGAAGAACAAGCCCGTGGCCACAAGAAGGATGTGACAAAACATGAGGAATGCAGTCAGGGTTGTATCTGAGGGCAGAAACCACACATACACCCAACCCTTGTGAAGGTTGTGGTGAACAAACTCAGGCCCCTGTTCAACCACCAATTTGTCAAAGAAAGCAGGTGACATGTGATAAGGCGTGGAGATCTCAGTAGTGAAAAGAAACTCTTCATCAGTTTGGGCAGTGGTTAGAGTGTGGAGGGATGTTGATAGGGTCCTGGAATGTGCTGTAGGTGGGGTGGTTCTGGGGACGGTGATTGGTTGGGTTGCTCTTGGAGTGGGTGATGTTGTTGTGGACGGTGTCATCACTGAAGTTACAGCTGATGTTCCTCTGCTGGTTGTAAAGGTGTGGAATGGTTGATTTGGCTTGTGCGATTTAGTTTGTTTTGGAAAGTAACTTGTAGTGACTGTTGTAGCATCACAAAAGTTGAAGTCCTCATCATGCAGAGAGTCAAGGGTGCGAAGCAATTGGTGCATTGGGGTATGGCACATCACATCTTCTCTGTCAAGAACCACTTGCTCATTAAGTCTTATCCATTCTGCAATACCTCTGATACTACAAGTACAGTCCCAAGGGTTGTCACTCAGAGTAAGATTCACCAAAGCTGTATTTGACGAGAAAACATTTCCTGGAAGAGTCCTGAGATGGTTTTTCTTCAAATCAATTACCGAAACCCCTCCAAGGCCCTGAAATATGTTGTCTGGTAGGCTCTGAAGCTTATTGTCATTGAGAAGCAATATGGCCAGTGTGGTTAGTCTGGAAAAGAGATGTGGGTGGAGGTGCTGGAGGTCATTGGATTTCAGCGAGAGCTTCTGAAGGTTGGGAAGGCAGCAGAAGAGTTCTGATGGCAACTCCCTCAGCTTGTCATTTAAATGGAAGTTAAGCATCAGCAGCCCTGACATATTAGCAAACAAATTTCCAGGAACAGTGGTGAGGTTAGTGGCATACAGATAGAATTCTCTCATGTCAGGCATGTGGCCCATCAGCTGTTCTGGTAGAGATAATAGGGGGTTGTTGTAAAGGGTAAGCTTGCTCAGCTTTGGCATGTTGTAGAAGCTCTTGTGTGGGATAGTCTGAAGTTGGTTGGAGGACAGAGTAAGGACCTTCAGGTTCCTCAGTGACCAGAATACCTGAGGTGGAAGACTGGCAATCTGGTTATGGTGGATTTTTAGCTCCTCAAGATTGACCAGTCCATCAAAGATATCATCTTCTAACTCCTCTAGCTCGTTGTTATAGATCATGAGCCGGCGAAGTTTAGTCAAGGGGTTAAAGATCTTAGGAGGGAACTTTTTTATGAAGTTCCTGCCAAGGTTCAGAAAGATGAGGTTGGTCAGTCCACTGAAAACATCTGAAGCAGGACTAATCAGTTTGTTGCGGCTCAGGTCCAGATCCAACAACTCCACAAGTCCTTCAAACATATCTGGAGCAATGGTCTCCAACTGGTTCCCATCTAAATGGAGCTGCTCCATAGAAGTCAGCGGACTGAAAACTCGAGCAGGAAGGGTAGAGAGATCATTGGATGACAGCTTGACAGACTTGAGCTGTGGAGCGATGTGAAAGGCTTGGGGATTGATGGTGTGTAGATGGCTGTGAGTTAGACTAAAGCGCAACAGTAAGTCCAGGTTTTCCAGGCTCCGCTCATTTATGACATTCATATTTGTGTTACTGAGCTGCAGCAGGTATGTGTGAACAGGCATCGCCTTCGGTATGTCTGTGATGATGTAACCAACACACTTGACAGCACCTGTTTGACTGCACAGGCAGCTGCTGGGGCAGAACATGTTGCCGGTGAGGTGTGGCAGTGTGAAGAGGACGAAGAGTATCATCCGCAAGGTGCCTGCACAGTTGAAATAAAGGCACATTTTGATACATGAGATTACATGTGAAATTAAGATAGCAGTGTGTGATAATCTGCTGCAGTTTATCCAAAAGGCCAACATTCTTCTTTGACTCGGATTTTATCAAGTCACATTTTAATATTAATCTGGAACTCAAAGCTTGACAGAGTTCTCTCAGAATAATTGTCAAAAAGTACATTTTTTAACATTTAAATTAAAACCTCTTCTTTGCCAATCTGTGGCTAAAATGACTTTAAGACAAGTTAAATATTCTACCAACCTCTCAAGTAAGAATCCATCATTGTCCCTTCAATGTTATGAGCTTAATGCCGCATGCTCTGTGCTGCTCTTCGGGCTGGAGCTGTCTGAAAGAGATGGACACATCTGCCTATCAAGTTACCCTTCCCCACTAAGATGCCCACCCAAAAGTCATCACACTACAATTCATCTATACTACCTCAACCAGTGACTGTACTGTAACTCTGTAAGACCTTGTACAATATGAAGAAACTGGACCCAATCCTTGGATGTATTTTATTGGACTTCTTAATAATGAGTTTACTAAATTAGTCCCTTTATACTCATATTAAATTATGATTTTTTGCTGTTTTTACTAGCTGTTACAACTTTTGTAACTGCCAATGTCCTACCTACAGTATTAGGGAGGGTTTTTTGTTTGAATTGCCTTTCCAGTGGTTTCTGTAATTTTATTTTCCTATATGCTATGTTTTTTGGTGTGTATTTTTCTTGTATTGTTGGAGTGTATTGGCTGGGTTAGGAACAGTAAAAGCCCACTGTGTGTGATACTTGGCCATGTAAAAACTTGACTTGACATGATGTTGTGTGTTTTACTAATATACAGTATGAGTGACACAGAGGATGCTGGTTCATTTCCTGTCAGACTTATCTTGACAGAGTGGTCTGACTCAACTCTGCCTCCAGTTTATGAACTGAACTGAAACAGATAACACCCTTGTCTGTAGCAAGACCGTTTTTTTTTTGGGGGGGGGGGGGGGGGGGGGTTTGGTAAAGAAAAGAGTAAAAAGAACTGTACTGTTTTATTGTTTTATCAGTCTGTAAAGGACTTTGAATTGCTTCCGTATGATATTGTGCTCTACAAATAAACTTGACTTGACAAAACTGATACTTATATTCATATTTGTAAAGTTTTGACCCATTTGCATTTCTTCAACGGGTCATGTATCATGCTGTGTGTGAGAGACGGAGGGAGAGAAGGGGAAAGTGAGTTTTATGACAAGTGAAGTTTCTCTCCCATTCTCAGCTTTTTTTCTTTTAAGTCTTCAGAGACTTAATTGTGATAGGAAAAAACAGTGAGTGTGTGTTGCTTTAAGCTACTGAAAATGATGTAGTAATACTGGGGTGTAATTTAAAGAAATGTCCTTCTGGTGAACATAGTCCTGTATTTCTTCAGTCACATTATACTGGCTAAACATGTCACACAGAAGCAGATACAGTGCAAAAATAAATATAAGTATTAAGTATTACATAAAGTCATATTGAGTGATTGATTAAAGGGTCACAGAAAATAAAATCATAGTAGCAGTGATATTATAACAGTCTATTATACTATGGAAAATGTATTTCCTTTCAAAATTTAAAATGAAAAAAGGAAAATGTACTCTGGAAGCAACCAGTAAATGTGTTATCTTCACTATATATTGTAGAATTTTATTTTGTATCACATGCACAAACATACTGCATGTGTTATATGCTGATGTGCATGTGAATATTTAGTGTGCATTAATCATTTCTGAAAACATTACTGCAAAGGACTCTCTGACTCAAAGCAAAAGTCATCCCAATCTTTGATGCTACTGTTGTGAGACTGTGAATGCTGATCCATGTCACATGCAGTCTGGTTTCCCTGAAGCTTCCTCTGCTCATCATGCACTGTGTGATTCAGGTCTTTTCACAGCAGCGCTCCCATTATTTAGACTAAGCCTGTGACTCAGCTTTGTCACCCTCCTCTAAAAGATCCCATCAAATGAACTTCACTGTACAGTTACTTCACCCGTCACTGCAGATGTGCACATGTCACATTCCTTTACCCAGACACGTATTTCCACAGTTAAAAGGGTTTAAGGCAGCTATGAACGTTAAGAATTGTAATATGTTGTTCAGTGATATTATTAATGTCCTGTTTTTGAGAGAGTGATGCAAAAATAGTTTTTGTCTCCAATCATTTTCTCCAAAGATCTTTTAGAAAACAAAACACTTCAAAAAGTACAGATTAACGTTATAATTTTATTCATTTTGTAAAATGAAGAGCATTTTTAAAAGCAGTGACAGATGTGATGTTTGTCGTCAGTGGTACAAAAAATGTTATCCCCAGTTCTGCCACAAGAGAGCGACATAAACACAAGCAGTGGGCAATTAAAGTCCCTGGTAAGATAATATTATGTCTTTGAAGTCAAGTACAATTGTCATATGTGACCCTCAAGTATTTCCAGTGAGCAGTAGGTTATTTACAGATCAAAGATGTACAGCCGCAGTCGTTAGACCTCTCATGAGAGCACCTCAGTGCAGTGGAAATTAAATATTTATTGATGACATTGATTATGGTACAACTCTATATTGCTGGAATAAATACAGTGTGATTAAATTACTGGTGTTGTGATTCTTAAGGCTATGTTGGGCTTTGCAGCAAGATTTCACAGTGGACCTCGTCGCTTGCATCTTCCTCACACACAGTACTTCCAGAAGCAAGCTGCAGAGGAAACGAGACAAAGACTTGTAGAGTGACGTCTTACATGCAGAATATTCATACTGCATTAGTGATAATAAACTACAAATGCTACTCAGTTTGTATGATACATATAAATACAGAGGTAATGAATCCAACTTACGTTCACCCCTCTTCCGAGTTATGGGTTTGCCTTCTGCTAAATTGGCTGTGATCTCCCTCTCCAGTTCCAGGTCCTCCCTCAGTGCCTGTAGCTTCAAGCAGAGATCAAAATTTAAACACCCCGAGACAGGTAGCCATCATCTCAGTATCAATACACCATCTATTCAACGGCTTTTGTAATGAAGTAGTGTTATAGGTTCTCATTTGGTGTCTCTTGTCTACTGAGAAATTCTTCAAATTTTTTGAGAAATTGAAACAAGATGCTCCCTTTATATGCAAACACAATAGATTTAGACAATAGGAAATCATGATAGGTTTCCTGCCTTATCTGCATTTTTTTCCAAAGTGACCTTACCTCCTCTAATTCAGCTAATTTATTGGCCAGCTCAAGACCTGTGGGTAGAAAAAACAGTTAACACCTAAGTAAGACTGTATTTGTATTACTTATTTTAGTTTGAGCATTTATCTCTCACCTAGAGGATCGTCCTTTTCAACAGGAACTAAGCTTTTGTGTAGTAGCAGTGCAAGAATCTTGGTCTGGGCATCTGTGTCTTCTTTGGGATTAAAAACATGGTTTCCTGTACATGCAAAACCAATACAAATGCAAATTTAAACACCACAAATATCACAAAACAGTCACGGAAAAATTAAGTCACATCCATCCCATTTCAGAGTCGGAAATCACCTCTTAACCTGCTGCATTTTGGCAAAACCATTCACTAACATTAAACCAGTGATGGCACTAATGTAAAGGATGCAGTATAGTTGCAAGCAGCACCCTCAGAAATCATTGTACACAGACCTAAATAGTTCCATTTTTGCGCTCACCTGTGTTAAATATGCTCCTTCCCTCCACATTTAGCACTCCCTGCAGTAGTAACAAACCCAGGAGTCCTAAGCAGTAGTTCATAACTGTAACCCTATCCATGGCACTCAAGTGAGGTCCCAAACAAACGCGGCACTATGAGCTCTCCCTCAAGCAAAGCAAGCAATCCACTGCCTTGTGTCTATCCCATCAATATATTTATCCTTTCAGGGGCTGGGAGGAGGGGCCAGTCAGCCCCTTTGTGTACTAAATCAATAGCTAGTCATCGCGGATTTCGTCAATAGGCAACATTTTCACTGGGACCATGGGGCATCTGACTGAAATACGGTGATCTGACGTAGGCGAGGCCAGTAACCCTACATCACTCTGACATGGGCAAATCAAACTGAGAGAGCAAGTTATCAATCAGCCCGTTAGTTATGAGAGACCAGAATCAGATGTTCTTGGCACTTGCAAGTCTTTTTCTTTTACATTAATTGCTTCTTTAAATAGGTGCACAGGAGTGTGTTGGTCTGGGGAAGGAGAGGGAAGTAAATTGATTAAGTCCGTAAGTGCATCATAGACTGAGATGAGCTCCTCAATCTTGGCTTCAGGACTGATTTTGGAGCTGAAGAAGCATCCATCACTGCAGCCCGGCCAACTACCCAACACATCCTAAATCACTATAGTCTATTTTGTGCATCAAGGAAATCACATCTCATACCTCTGCCAGAGGAGCAGGCATTGTGCTGGTGCAGTAGGGAAATGAGCTGGCTGGCACCTGCTGATTTTGGCTGGTGAGGGTCTCATAAAAGCCCCTGGCCGCCTTGCACCCCTTCAGACTTGACTTAGGAGCCTGTTGACATCTCATGTCTCACAACCAAGTACCTTTCACAAATCCATCACTTTAGTCATTCAGCTGTTGAATGTACAGAAGCTCAAGCACTGAATAAAGAGACTAGCAAATGTGAACAAAATTAAGTCAGGAGAGAGTCTGATTGGCGGTTCTTGGGGATCAAATCACCAGTTTGTATATATAAAGTCAAATTAAATGTATTGATGACAGCCCCTGAAACAAGTATGTCAGAAATATGACAAACTAGACATAATTAGCTAGGGAAACTAAAAATATTGTATGCAGGAAAGCATTTATTTTCTTATTCTTTATATCAAATAAATGTCAGATTATTGGTTATTTGTGCACCGAGGCCTTACTCTATCCCTAAATTATACAACAATATAGTTCAAAGTCTTTGCAAAAAATTGAACGAAGTTTTTATTTATGCAGGAAATGTGTTTGAAGTGTGAGCCAAAGCCACGCAGTCATCAATCCTGTTTCTGTTCCCAACTAACCCACAGCAGCACTAATGAAAAAGGTCAGGGTCACATCGACCTCATAGTATGTCATTGAAAATTAAGCATTCAGACTAATTCAGCATTAGGTATGGACACAGTCTGTGGGCATTTATTAATGGTGTTATTGACTGGGTAGTAAATGGACCGCTAATACCAATTGATTATAACTGATGCACTGCATTGACTAAAAAAAAAGGAAACAGGTGTGTGGCAGGTGTGGTAGACGCCTGCAAGTTGGAATGGAGAACACTAGAGGGAGCAATTAGATTAGCATCTAATCAGAATACCAGCTGCTGTCACATCACGTGATACCTTTGTGTGTGTGTGTGTGTGTGTGTGTGTGTGTGTGTTGGGGGTGGACTGGCATAGGCTACTTTCGTTGACAAATTTCAAATTTCAGACTAAAGACCATTTGATTGGGGACGGTAAAACATTTTTGGGTCAGTGGTTAAGTTTAGGGTTAGGATAAAGTCTCCAGGAAATGAATGTGTCTATGTAATGTCCCCAGAAGTGACCATGAGCTGATAGGGTTAGGGTTAGGGTTAGGGTGTGTGTGTGTGTGTGTGTGTGTGTAAATGAGAGCGCAAAAGAGAGCACAGAGAAACCCCGTTGTGATACTTTATGTCGTCTTTATTCAAACTATCAGGATGTGTAGCAAGTCTACCTTTTGTCTGTCTCTGTATTGTGCCCAAATATCGTCCCCATACGGTAACTCTGGGCATCATCATTCATCTGCATCACAGATTTAGCCCAAGGAGGTGTGTTCCCTTTCGCTTCATGGTGAAGACTTCTTGTAGCTGCAGCTGCAGCTGTCTACAGTCAGTGAACCTGCATCAAGTCAGCCGCATGTAGGTAGAATTATACCGGAAGTATGGCAATTTTACCTTCAAAATTACATCGAAACTCGAAAGAATGACGAGATGTGATTCTGCAAAAGTTTTTGAGTATCCGTGTTTCTAAGATAGTGAAATAAATGTTTACCTTATATTTATTATTTTACGGGTTTGGTATTTTAGATTCTGATGCTTTCTTGGACCACAATGGAAATACGTTTTTGTTTGTTTTATCTTGTTTTAACAAACGTTTTTAACATTTTTGTTTCATTAATAGCCAAATAAATCTGATCAACCATCAATCCAATATTTTTGAATTTACAATGAATACAATTTAAATAATAATAATAATAATAATAATAATTCTTATAATTAACAGTAAAAACATAAAATAATATTACAGTGATTATTTTTCAATGATTTCAACAATTTGAATTGTAGAGTTATGTTATATGTTATACATTCAAACCTGAGACTCATTGTAAAATTGTCTAAATTGTCTAAAAATTGATGCACCCCTGGTCCGTTACAGATCATTTCGGTCCCTTAAAGTAGATAAATATACATCTTTATCTACTTAAGGCACCAATTTAAAAAAAAATCCCTATCGAAGTTCTTCAATGGGAACATGTTAAAAGCCAGTGAATGTAGTGTTGCTGACATGGCATTGGGAGTGTTTTATTTCGACATGGGTAACCGGACACGTCGTGTTACCTGTGTCTAACTTGGCGGTCTGGACGCTCGTAGCCAATCTGACACGCTAGCTTCACCAGAGGAGCTGCCAGGCAATTACAGCAGCGACGTATCGAGAGAGTGTGGCCACCGAAACTAATCAAAAGGGCCGTCCAGCACCTGAACCATCAATCGGGTTTATGAGTTAAGACGATCAATCAGCCGGCGGATAACCTTCGGGAAGAAACGCGGAAGTGTAATTCACCGTCAACGCTTTTTTTTTTGTTTTGTTTGACTTATTATCGGTGACAACATGGCTGAATGTAACGTTAGCATCGACCAGAAAAAACTACCTGGAGTGAAAGAGGGTAACGTCTCTAACATGTTTGCTGGTTACATCTGAAGCAAGCTAGCTGTTTAGCATTACGTAGCTATGAGGTGACAGTAGCGAGGCTAATGTTGAACGCAGGTGTTAGGTTGTGATAGTGTTTAGCACAGCTTGCTAAGAGATGCTAGCAGGGTAGTCCTTAAGACTGGAGTCAGTCACACAGCACTGATTTAACTCCTTAGCCAAGGTACAGGACACACATTTTGTATCCCCGTATAAAAACCCAGTTTCCAGGCAAGGTTACAAGCAGAAACATTAGTTTAGAGAGAGAGTAAACACACAGCTGGCACATTTGTCTTCCCTTCATAAGTCACACATTGTTTGGACTGTGTTGAAATGGTTTGTGGGATGTCGGAACACATTCTAATGGGTATACACAATCTGGCACGACACCAGTGGAGGTAAATCCAGGGCAACAGGAGACAGGTGACTTGTTAGCTTCAGTGCTGATCACATGGATCTTGTTTTGCTGGCCTTCTTTTACCTTTTGAATTTCACATCTGACATATTCAGTGAGACCGCAACCTCTGAATTAGCTTTTGAAACATTATTTTAAAAGACTTTGGGACCCCCCCCCCCCCCCCCCCCCCCACACACACACACACACACACACACACACTTTTTAACTTTAATACACACCCAAAACTTTGTCTCCCGTTCCACCTTGTTGCAAAGATGTGAAGGTGAAAAGCAGTAAAGCAGGTGGAGAGATGGGCTTTTTACACTGAAACTTGGATGGGATGATGCAGTGGTGTTGGTGTGAAGCAGCTGCTCGGCAGGGTGTTTGTTATTCTGGTCAGAGAGAGAAAGAACATGCATTTCCACAGCTTGGCTAGTCTGCAGAGGGAGACTGACTGAGAAAGCTGTTGGAAAAGTTTCAATTTCATCCCTCGTGTGATAGGAAAATAGTAAATATTGTGAGCTGGCTGCTCGTACTGTAGCTCACAGATGAACTGAGCTTGTGTTTAGCCTTTTCCCTCTGCACATGAATCACAGTGGTAACCTTACATTCGCAGCTGCTTCAACGCCTCAGTTTGTTTATTGGCCAGTGTTGAGTCTTTTGGTCTTTGTGCAGTGTGGTGTCATGTTAGGCTGATTTTTGTTTCCAGCCCTGAGAGTGTGAATGATAGTGTGAGAACTTAAACCGTAATTGGCTTCTGTCACTTGTTGCTTGCTGTGAAGACTAAATCCAGTCATATAGGGCACTTTGCAAAATATAAACTTGTACACGCTATAAAAGGATCAGTCACACAAACCTTAAACTAGTTAAAACTGCTATTATATACAGCTACTGTATACCAGCCAGAGTTAAGCTCAGGTTTCTTGGTTAAGAGGATTAAGCATATGGTTGAAAATGGTCAGTGTTAATCCAATCCCATACTGGTTTGAGGCAGTGGGGGCTGCTCTTCCCAGCATCTGTTTATCCCAGTGGTCACCCAGTCATCCCCATCTACATCTACTACAACCAGTCTGGACCACTCACCAGTGCTGTGTTTGAGTCCCAGACGTGTTTGCGCCTGTCAGTAACACTGGCAAATGATTTATTTTTCATAGCTATTTCTATCTAATGCACACTAACACATAACTGTAGTCTGTCTGTTGCTGGTTATTAATTTTTTATGTGGATGAAGTAATCTCTGTGAGAGCAGATGATGGGCTCTGAGCCTGGCGGTGTGAGGTTATTGAGTGTGGCTTGGCTCTGTAAGGAAAGCGAGGAGAGTATTTACATAAGATTAGTGTCAAAGAAAGGATTCATATGACTGAATGTATATGATGTATTTGAATATATAAAAAATTTGTAGTAGGGTACAGAAAACAACAGTAGGTAGAGTTAAATTTAAAGTTGAATATGGTCTTTATGTAGTGAATAGATTCACTGCCAAAGGCAGAGTGCTGTGTGGCTTTTTGCAGGATGAAATCATGGCTTAATTTTATTCTTCTATATTTGACGCTCTGCTGTTTTCTGAAGAAAAGTTTCTTACTGTAGGATTTCGACATGTGTGCTGAACAGATGAGAGTTAAATTCACGTTGACAGAACTCTATGAAGCAGATGCTATAAATTACATACATACTGTGCTATAATGAATGAATATCTGAGTCTGTGAGAAAGGTCTGAAATGTCATCTCAGCTTCTACAGTTTCCCCAACTGGAAACTGTCAGCGTTTGAAGACTCAAATATTCCAGATCAGATCATTCTGTCGGGTGTTTATGAGGAAAATTCCCCTCCTTGTTTTCATAATGAATGGTTACAGCATATTGATAGTATCAGTAATACTGAAACATTAAAATGGAAAGTTTACTGTACTGTAGTACAGATTTGTTGTGAAGATATTCATGTAAATTGGAAAAACAGGGAGTATAATGTGTGAAGCTTTAACCCTGCAGCTCAGAGCTGGGAAGAGAATTTGTTGCCAAAAACTCAGCAGCTGTTACTGTGAATCATCTACACATATGTTTGTTTGGAGGATTAATCCCATCCCAGTGTTTTGTAGTATTTTAGGATAGTATTTCAGATAAGTTGCATCAAAACACACATTAAAAAAAACATTTGTCTCTGTCCGTGCCTTGCGGATAGACACACATTGGTTTTTGGAGGGAAGCGTTTTACACACGCTCTATCGCCTGTTTATCACATGTCATCAGCCAGTTTAAACTGGCAGCTTGTCAGTAACAAGACTACTTCTCACTTCTTAAGTCCCTTCTCACCTCAAAATACCATCTTAGAAGAAGCACTGTCGTTATTTAGGCTTGCAAATTTAGGCTTTTTTAGTCAGAGGGTGAACAATGCTTCCTCATACACAGTTTCACTTCATTTTTTTGTTGACAAAAAATAACCACAAACGGCTAATTTCTTTGTCAGACCGGCCAACACCGTCCAGCCCAGTTTTTAATCTATCTAAAGGTGTAAATGTACAGTTATTTTTAAATGTCTAGTATCATGTTGTGTACATAAACATTCTCGTAATTAAGCTCACAAGGCAAATCCAGACATCACCTTTTAAACGAATATACTGATAATTATGTAAAAAATGTGCAGAAATAATTAATTTCTTTAACACTTCTCGGCTTATCTTATAGACACCCGCTGAACACAATTAGTTCACAAAACGCTGCCTTTACAACACCTTTTAACGTCTGCTTGTGTCTTCAAGTTAACCCACTAAACTCGGCTTCCTGTCCTTGATTGTGGGTCATTTAAAAAAAAAACAAAAAAAAAAAAAAAAACGATTTCCTGTTTACGGGCTGGATGTTAAACATCTGAAACATTTAACCTCAGACTGGCAGACAGGCATCTCAACTGCCTCAACTTTGTCATGAATCACTCACACAGATTAGCGTTTGAATCAACAACCATCCAGTAGTCAAAACTCATTTTGAACTTAATATTTTTTCATGCGAAGCTATCTCAATATTCTTTCAGTTTCTTTCTGTGTGTTTTTCTTTTTTAGTATGCCGAGACTTTGCCGTGCTGGAGGACCACAGCCTGGCCTACAACCTCCAGGAACAAGAAAGTAAGAAACTACAGATTAACCATTATTTTATTTTGTCCCCCCCCCCCCCCCAGTTCTCAGATTTAAGTTCAAATAAAAGTTCAGCTGCTGTGGATGGGTCCTGAACTACATGAATTCAGTGAGTTCATACAGATCGGTCCATTCCCTTTTCTGGACAGTCTGTTTAAACATTGAAGTCATTCATTGTTATGTTTTCTGCATCAGGGCCATTAAGCTGCCTTGCTGCATTCCTGGGTCACCTTATGCTTACTTTGCAAAAGGATAAACTATGAAAGATGTTTTCAGAGCATAGCCGTAAAAAAAAAAAAAAAATGAATGCAGTCCAGTGTTCCACTTTACCAGGAAAATGTATAACAGGGTAAACCGCAGCGTCAGTGGTTGCAGCCTGATTAATCCTTTTTTTTTAAACCCTGCTTTAGCCCCGCAGTTAACTGTGTGAATGGTGCAGGATGCAACAACAATACTGTATCGGGGGCCGGGTTGTGGCTGACTACAGCGGACCGGTGCGTGTGATTTTTGTCTGGATCACATTAATTTGTGTGCACTGCAGCTGTAGCACAGAGACACCCCAGCTCCCAGATTCTGGATAGAAGTTAGACAGCGCAGTCAGCTTAGCAAAGGGTTTTATATGGACCACGCTGTGAGATACTATTGTCTTCTCACCGTGTGTGCAGCTATAAAGATAATTTTGTGTGCACATGATGTGCAAGTACACACTCCCAAACTCTTCTATTGTGTATCTTGACATGTCTGTTTCTGTTAGCTATGCGTTTGTCCCCGCATGCCTCATCAGATTAGCTGCTGCTTTTTATGTTTGTTCACGTGTGTGTAATTAACCAGCATCGTTTTCACATGATGTGAAAATGCACTTTGGAGACTCACTATAGAAGGTCTGTTCCCCTGCTGCTGATTTTATTTTTTTCAACAACTGCACAAAGTTAAATTGTGGAATTTCCATGATGAGATTTGTTAATTTATTAGTTTTATATGTTCTTTTATTTTTGTTTTTTTTAAATCTTTGAACTTCACAGTTATTTTAGCTCTTTTAGCTACCAAACTAAGTTGAAAGGACATTTTCTGAGACGCTGACAAACACAGACCCAGACAAAACAAGGCCTTCCTTTCATCAAACACAAATGAAAAACTGCAGATGGCTAATAGCCACCACACCTCCTCTCATATCCTTCACCTGCACTCATTCATAGAGGACTGGCAGGAACCAACAGGAAAAAAAGGCTACTGTTTATAGACAGTGTAGGAAATTAGTCCTTTACTGTTCAGATTTCTTTGGTGAGTTTTTGTTTTGAAGGAACGGATAAATTTAGAGTCGAGACAGCTGAAACACAACCGCTATCACTTCTCTCGACTGGACAATAATTTGGTTTTCTGCCTTTCCATAAATATGTCACTCTATATCGCTGTAAAAGGCTGCATTATGCAACAAGCCCTGCAAGAAAGAAGGCCAGATGTCACCCAGCTATACCCTAAGTGCAGATTAGGCTCCGTTTTAGCTGTGATTAATTTGGTTTTGGCTGGCCCGTCCTTGTCATTAATCCTTTTTAAGGCCTTTAGTGATCCATGACCAAGGCTCCTCTCCATTTATTGCCACACTAACTGATCTGGTTTTGAGCTGGAAAACAGTTTGTTTCACCTTTTGACCCTGGAGGTCACAGAGGAGAATGCTGGTGGACGTCGCCTGGCAGTCCTCCAAATTTGCATTGTCCCCTTTTCTTTTTTTTTTCCCTGGATCAGATCAACAGATGGCCATTGTAAAGGAGGCTTTTTAGCATGTTCACCTAAAGTTAATGCGGAGTTGCAACTGGCTTTTATTTCCATTCAAACTGTTGAGCGTGCAAAACACTGAAGAATCCAATTGTCGCCTGGAAAACATTTCTCTGCGGCTGTGTTAGCCCTTGGCGTCTTTGTTTCTGGAATGTATTCTCTCTATTTCAAACAAAACAATATTCCAGTGTGCAGCTCCTCAGTGATAATTCTGAGATGTGGATCGTCCAGCTTTCTCACCCTTATCCCCCTTTTTCTGAATGACGTGAGACCTCTTCAAGGTTTGTTGAATGAACGAATGTCACAGTGTCCCATCTCGGTTTATTTGCTGCCTACAGAGATGAATCAATTTTCCTGTTGGAAAACGTGGCAGAGGATAAATGATAGCCTCCTTATCTTGGGTTGTGACATCAGTTTTGCCTTCAAATATTTTTTTATAAGGTGTTATAACTTTGACAATTGATCGGTGTCATCCAGGGAAAAAAAAAAAAAAAGATCAATGTCAGCCCCTTTGCTACATCTGTGACTCACACTTTCCTCATTTCATCCCACCAGTCAGAAAGCAGAAACTTTATGGAGCCTCTCACGGGTAAATTGCCAGATGTAATTTGGTCCTTTTCACATGAAAGCTGGAACCAGATCGATAGCCAGGTGAAACAGAGCTGAGCAAGTGAGTGATGCTGTCCATGCTTACCAAGTGCTGTGAGTGCGTCAGCAGGGAGGATTTATCATCTGTTATGGCCCACAACGTGCCATCACACAACCTTGGAACGGCACCTCAGCTGCGAACATTCATTTCTCAGCGGCTAAGAGCGCTCTCTGTTTATCACCAGAGACCGAAGAGTCTGCGTCCTCGACGTTTATCTTGTTCTCCACAGACCCTCTAAACAACACTTGTGCTCCTTATAGAGAAAAACATCGAGAAAGTGTGGATCTGTAAATAAACATCATTCGTCTACTGTAATTCCTCATCAGTATTGCGGTCAGGCCAAGTGACCTCCTCTGGTTTGTGTGCACACAGTATTAAGAGCAGCGCTTATGTGTTTGTGTTTACAGTTGAGAGCCACTTGGCGTCCAACGTCCATAAGAGCCGTCTGGTGCAGCAGGACCTGCAGGTGGCTAAGAAGCTGCAGGAAGAGGAGGATAAGATGGCCAAGGTCCAGACCAAGAAGCAGTTCTGTGACATGTGGGTGTCCCTCACACACCGACACACTTACCCTTCATATATGTCTTTACTGTATCAAAGCAAAGCTCCGCTGGGAGAGATAGAAAATACAACCACATGCACAAGAGTTGTTAGACCAAAAGAACGCTACTTAGAAGGAAAAGAGAGGATTTCCTTTCACATTGCATCTATTTTGGCTGCCTGATTTTTCTGGTAAAAATTTAAATCTAATTATAATTAACTGGAATAGGTCATTGCACACATGAAAGATAAATTACATGAGATTGAGTATACACTTGAAAATGTCTGTTTTCCCTCAAAGATAAAGACAAGTCATCATAATAGTAATAATAGCTTTGTATCATTTTCTTTTGTTGACAGCATATGTTTCTGATTAGTGTAATTGAGGGTAATTACTCCCAAAACCTAAAGCTAAGACAGATTTCTGCTTTTCCAGTGATGTGATCCAGCAGTCAGGCCTTAGATGCCTCTAAATTGATTCAGTGTTCACTGTAGGTTTAACCCTTTAATTGTTGTACATTAGCAGTTATACATCATGTCTTGCATTCGCTACCAGTTGGGGCTGCAACTAACGATTATTTTCATTATTGATTAATCTGTCAACTATTTTAATTGATTAGTTTTTTGTCCATGAAATGTCAGAAAATGTTGAAAAATGTTGATCACTGTTTCCCAAAGCTCAAGATGCAACGTTTTCCCAACCAACAGTGTAACTCAGAGATATTCAGTCTCACAGTTCAATCATAGACTAAAGAAACCAGAGATTTTTTTCTCTTAAAAAGTGACTCAAGACAATCGATTACCAAAATAGCTGCCGATTAATTTTCTGTTGATTGACTAATCGTTACCGCTCTAGTTACCAGAAGTAAGTGTGTTTATGTTCTGTGGAAATTGCTTTGCTAGTTGGGTCAGAAATGTTTTTGTGGTTACTGAAGAAGAGACGATTACTGAGTCATATGTTCATTATACATCAGAAGTCATCGTCTCCACATTTCTTTACTCACTTTATGATAAAGAGCAGGTATTGCTTTACAGAGAACGGCTTTGCTGGATCACAAGATACAAAATGTGTCCCGCTTTACTGACAAGGAGATTGAGACGGTCTTCAATTTGAAATATGTTGCAGCCCAAGCTGACCAAACACAGTCCTTGTGGTCGCCATGTGGTTGCTCCGTAGCCCAGGCCAACAATTAAAACTTCAGAGGTGCGCGTCAGCTCCAGCGGCACATCCAGCAGCTTAGTGCAGAAGCATAAATCCAGCTTCAGTGACATCTTCTAAACACAGCCAGGTGTTCTGTTGCCCCTGCCTCAGTCTAGATCAGGGGCTGCAACAGAAGCCTGCAAAAAGGCACTTGGAGTAATGTCTCTCTCTCACTTTCTCTCACTCTCTGCTCTGCAATTTTTTTTTTTATTAAAATAAAAGTGCTGACACACAGCTCAGTGAGATCACAGTTTCAAACACACACACACACATACAGAAAGCCCCAGTCATGGGATCAGACCTCCTGAGGAGAGGCCAGATGCTCCGCCATCAGTGCTCGCAGGCCAATGCTGCTTGTCTTGCTGGGAGCTCACACTGCCATGCACTCTGCACTTGCCAATGCCACTTCATATGCACCCACTCTCACATTTGACTGAACACACACACACACACACACACACACATAGGGGAATGCAGCATCATGCTGTTTACTTGCCAGCTTAAATCCTCCTGAGCTGTCAGCTGCCTGGGTCAAACACAGGAGAAACGCAGGTTAGGTAAGCTGTTACTGTTCCCCTGCTTACAGTAAAGCATTACTCATATAACTGCACACAAAGAGAAATGATCTTTGCATACCAGCCCTCCAGGCAGATGGTGTTGTCAAAGTCACGTTGCTTAAAGATTTGAGGGGGCCAAAACGAGCTGTTAAGATCAACAAGATATTTCTGCTCCTGTCTGAAGCACCCGCGCTATCTCTCACAACACGCTGGGTAATAACTTCAAGGCTGGTCACTTGGTGTTCTCACTGCTCCGTGTTCCTCTGATGTAAATGATTATTTCAACTGTTTGTTGTGTCTGGAAGTGTGTAAAAATGAGGGAAAAAAAAGCACTAAAGGTCAGAAAAAAACAGTCAGGTGCCTAAATGAACATTGAGATAAGTTTTTCTTGCCATAATCATTCCTCATGTTCATACTGGCCATTAAAAGATCCCTTCATAACACTTACAATGTTTAAAGAAGCATCAGAATGTATATAAAAATGAAATTTAAAGCCTGTTTACTGCGCGTGATTTGCAAATATGTACCTTTCTTCACAGTAGAAGGATTTCAAACTTGTGAATGTGTATCTAGACATCCCTTCATGCTGAGAGAAATGGATCATCCGCATCCTTACTCGTATGATTCTTAAAAATTGGCTCCTTATTGTGAAGCTATGCCCAGTTGTATATCTGTTATTAACATTTTAATGTTCTCCGACCCCGTTCCCATATCCACTTGAACAAACTCGAACACATGGAAACTTCAGCGAGCGTCAAGATAATGAGATAGCCCAGGAGATTCAGGAACAACTGGTCCGACAGGCAGAACAACAGCGGCAGCAGGAAGAGAAGGATGCGGTAGGAAGCGCGCGCACACACACACACACACACACATACACACATACACACTTGACTGCTAGTAGCGATACACTGTAATGGGTGGGTCATTCCAGTTGAATAGTCCCCTTTTTTGTGCCTCCTCATAGTGACCCAGCCTGTATTTTTATTATCTCAGTCTTAATCTTAAGCGTAAAGAGCTGACTGTTCTGATGTGGTAATTGTCCATTCCTTAATCTGAGTACCTCAGATGCCGCTGATCACTTTTTGACTCTTTGAGGGAGTCATGGCTCTTGTGCTCCATGTGAAAAAATATGAAAAATGCTCTAATTTGCCTGGTTAGAGCACAACACATGTTTACTGATTTGGATTCTGCTGAAACATCAGGGAACAATTCATCTCACCACTGTAACCTCACATGTTTAAAACTGCACTGACTGACAAAAGAAGAAAGTACAACTACAGCTCAAAAACAAAGTGACATATTTGTTACAAATCATCCCAAGCTGTTTAAAAAGAAAAATACATAAATAAATAAACCTTTGAGACGAAATGTTGAGTGTCACCTTGTCTGTTTCGTAGGCCATAGCGCGCAAGCTGCAGGAGAAGGAGATGAAAGAGGAAAGGAGGAGACAGAAGCATCTGGAAGCAAACTTTGAGGAGGAGTACTTTGAGGATCAAGGAGGTGAGGGGAGCACCACTGGTTCATGTTAATGTGACTGCTTGTGTGCGTGCATGCAGTCTGTATGTCTGCGTGTGTGCGGTTCTCTATGTGAGCTTGTGTATGTGTGTGAGGACATGGGAGAAGATATCTCCTTTCTTTTCTGTAGACTGGGTTTTTTTTTTCAGCTCTGGATATGTGAGGGCGTGCCTTTTGATGCTCCACAGCACTGGAGATTGTTGCTGACTCGAGGCTAAGATTTTGGAATGCATTTATAAGCGCATAATTAACCTTGAAACGAGGCTTGCATGTTCCTACGGAGAAATAATCTGAAATTTCGTTTCCATTCAAGAGCGCACACCACTGTAAATTGGTTTAACAGTGTAAAGATACAGCATGAACGTGGTAGATATCTGAAACGCAGGCTGAACGTGGGAAAGGCATCTCGGTTTTTCAATATGAGAAATGTGACTGCTGCTGAAATGGTTTAGGTCTGAATGCAGTTATAGTGCTTGAGCCACAGATGCGAGTTTGAGCGTATGAGAGAAGTATATTTCACAGGGCTCCTTTTTAATGTTCCCTCCTGACTCATAAAGGTTCAGCTCTTTTCCTCCAGCTGTCTCAGCCTGCTGAATCTAATCTGGCAGATTGACTCCCAGGTTTTCTTGCCTAAATCCTTAAGCCATGTTGTATTTGGATTTTGACATCCACACTTATGTCATTCCTTGATAGTGAGCAGAGAAGGATATCCGGTTCAGTTCATTTTAATACACCAAAAACAACTTTTTTTTTTTTTTTTTTCTTCATTTCCAGCACTTGGTTTTCTTGATGACTGACAAATATTCACCAAAGACACATTACTACACTTAACCTCCACCGCCACGGTGCTTGTTTTATCTGCTTACAATGTTTGGGATACTGAAATTTTAACTTATTCCACTTCTTGTGCTTCGTGGGTATCCATGTGATCTAAACAGGATGCACAACAGGACAGAGAGGCTGTGGTTTGAAGGGTTCTCAGCCTGTGTGTAGACACAGACGCTGGCCTCTTTGTTGACATAATCTGGACTGAGCAAGTGTCTCCAGCTGTCAGTCTGTCTGTCCTCTTCTGTGTCTGTCGCTTCACCTTTCCTAAAGATGTCACTCACGACAGGTGGCCGGGATGAAGCTACGTCCTTGCTGACTGTGCCACGCTGCCCTGCTCTCTTTATACTAGAATATTTTGTTCCACTGCCAGGCTCACTGTTTGTTGTACAGCCTTGTGAGTTAAATAACCACTCACCTGTAATGTGTGCGTGTGTGTATGCAAACAACTGTGACAGTGTGAGTGAGCACACAGTAAAACAAAGATTCAGCTCCTTTGCCTGCAGATAATACTGTAAGAGAATTACGTCACAGTGTGTAACTAGAGAGATATTATTCAGGTTACGAGATTGTCAGGATACACAGAGATGTCTAGTTTTGAGATTTGATCTCTGAGCTATTTTACCGTCTTGTGCTTGTGTGTGAAATGATCTCGTCATCACAGTATGTTGCATTTTAGGATTTTATCGATACTAATACTCTTATTGATACTCATTATCGGTTCGGTTCTTTATCGATACTCTTATCGGTTCTTTTTCATCACTAAATAATTGCTTTTTAAAAAATATGCTATTTTAAAAAAGAATAACTTCTGGATTAGAATTTATTTATATTTTAAATATAACTAAATGTTGTGTCTGAATGAAGAACATATACATAAGTTACAACATAAGTTTACAGTTTAAAGATAGCTACGTGGCAAACTAAGCTAAGCAGACTACCTAAAGACAGCTTTTGTTTTAGCTTGTTTGTAACAATGCACTATTGGCCGAGCTAGCGCGCTGTGCTTGTGTGAAACGTAGCAACAGTGGATGAGAGACTGCGGACAGGTTGAAATATCGCTTTTCTACATGTTTACATGTTTATGCTTATTGAACGGGTGTATTGGTAATAGGTACGAGACAACATGAAAATTTTATGTCACGATTATTCTGGCCAAAATAATTGCGATTCACAATATTATCCCGATAATCATCAAAATATGCTAAAAACTCTTAAAATGGCACTAAACATACTGGAATCCCTTTACCTTACATTTTCAAATATTTTAATGCATCACAAATATCTTTTTTTTCATCCTTTTTAGTGAAAAACAAACAATGACTGGAAGGATGTGGGCTCCCCCTTGTGGCAATTCAAAATAAATCAGGGAATTAATACGTTAGCGAGTTAGACAGTTTTCCAAGTCACTCGTGAGGATATTCACGATTATCCCGATAATGGAAATTCACCACAACTTATCTTGAGTGTTTTTTATCCTTATGCACGATAAAATCTTTTATACTCACATTTCTAATTAATAAAGTACTGACTTTTTACTCGCAAAGGTTTTATTGCGCTTACAGTAATGAGGGTAGTTGTCATCAACTCCCAGTAATCTTCGAGTTATCTTCACTTCACCTGGTTCACTGTCTCCACCGCCGCCTCTCAGAGGCCACGTAGAGCAGCTGTTTGCTGACTTGGCTCCGTGTGTGTGTGTGTGTGTGTGTGTGTGTGTGTGTGTGAGAGAGAGAGAGAGAGACACGCAGAGGAGAGGCTGCAGTGTGATAATAAATTACACCAAAATGTTAAAAAGTACAGATAAAAGGGCCGGTAACATCGGCACTTATTAGTACTACAGTCTTTAATAATTTACCCGAAAGGCCTGTTTAATAGGTTTCAGCACCCATCCCTACCTGTCCCACATGTAGCAGCAGGTAGAAGGCTCCTGTGGTCAAAGTTTGAAAGTCAAAGTCGTGTTGATCAGATGTTAAACAGCCGGTTAAATACCTGGAATTCCATTGAACTGACTCATAGTACAGAGACTTCTGGCCTCTGCTGCGCGCTTTTCAACTAATCTGTTTTCATTCAAACTTTTGTCAGTCACACAGGGAACTCCCAGCAGGATGGTTTTTTCCTAGAGATGAACATGGTGTTCTCACTTTTCTTTCCCCTTTTTGAGCTCTGTTTATGATGTGGCATTTGCTAGGTTGCCATGATGTGCGCCACATAGTGATTTTCAGCTGTGTCCATCAAACAACACACAAGATATTCAAGGATGTTAGAACACATTGTGTGTTCACTACATCACAATCAAAAGTTTTCGGTGTTTAACGTCTTTACATTAATGTTTAGGATCATTTTGCAATTTTGCCTCCAAACACGTTTCTCCACTGCCAACATGGTCACAACTAATACTTTACGACTATAGTATGAAGTTTGTCTTACAGTGTTTCCCTTATATGCTTTCAGCAGCAGCGCTGTGTGTACTATATAATAATCACAATGAATGTAAACCACGTGCACTTTCTCCATTTCAAGCAGCTAAGTGGATCTAGTAGTGAGCGAATGGGAATTGGTTTCATTGCTGCAGCTTCTTCTCTCTGTCCTCTCCTCTGCTCCCTGGAGAGGAGGTGTTTGACAGAGGGCGGGGCTCAGCTCCTCCACACACACACACGCACACACGCACGCACACACGGAGCAGACAGCAGCAGAGAGGCCGCGGTGGAGACAGTGAACCTGTAAGTGCAGTCAAACCTTCTCGAGTGAAAAGCCAATATGTGTTTTATCAAACCACCAGTTCAACAAGCATAAACATGTAGAAAAGCAATATTTTCAGCTGCTTTCTCCCATCTTTTTTACACAACAGTGCACTGGTTAAGCTAATAGCGAATAGTTACAAACAAGCTCAGATGAAAGCTGTCTGTATGTAACTGTTTAGCTTAATTTGCCACATATCTTAAAGCTGGGGAAGGCAGCCCTTCTCCTGCAGCTCTCCCCCCCTCTCCTCTCTGTCCTAAGCCCCTCCCACCAGACGAGCACAGGCAATATGCACGTACTTCATATGCACACACAACACAACCGTGTTTACTACTGCACTCACTCACACACACACTCTCTCTCTACCAGCAGCAGAGGGAGGAGGACAGGATGAATGACTTATGTCTTTGTTCTTCATCTTGCTAATGTCTGAGTGTACTGTGGAAAAACTACAACCTGTGTTTTTTTTAAATACTGTAAGGTCCAAAATGATTTGAAAATGCGTAGTGTTTAGTCAAAAAACACATTTTCTTCCCAAACCCCCCACCTGTGCTGGCAATTCATTCTTTGACATTTATTACAACTACAGCTAACTGGGCCTCCAGAGTCCTTCTGGTGTCAAAAGCTCCTGTAAATGATCACACACACGGCTCGATGAACATGAATAAACCTATCTGGAATGATTCTAAAGTACGTCTAAGTTATTTCACCGCTGCTGTGCGTAAATACTGGTCCTGGCAGTGTGGGCTCTGCGGGCGCACAACAGCACCGCTGCTGAAAAAAAGTCCTAGGGGAAACACTGTCTGTTCACCATCACTCTCCTCACAGGTGCTATGACTAACTCAGTGCTTACTAACTATCTCAGCTCATGTCATTCCTGTGTGTGTTATTTCTCACATCTCCATGCTCTCATCAACCATCATCATTCTCAACGCCGCCCTCCTCCCTCCCTCTCTCCTTCATCTCAGCTGCAAAAAAGCCACTTGACTTGGACAAACATACCCGTCACAAATCTAGTTCTAGTTCCCCGGGCCGATATGATGCGTATGCTCCAGTGAGCCCACATCGTGATTACTCCCCAGATTACAGCTCAACCGAGCCAAAAAGAAGCAGGTACCCAAAACAGGACCCAGCAGCACCCCACAGCCGCTCCAGATACCCTGAGCAGTATTTAGTGGCAGAGGGAGGGCGGAGCAGGCATGCAGATCCATACCCAGAACACCTGCTGCCCTCCAGAGGCAAGCATGGGGACAGGTACCCAAATTATGAACCCACAGAGACTGGCAGAGCCAGGGGCCCGCAGGGGGACGACACAGAGAGAGTGGTGAGGAGGAAAGAGAGACCAACCAGACCACCTCCGCCACAGATCCTCATAGAGAGAGACAAGGCATGGGTCAGAGAGAGGGACAGGAGACATGACAGAGACAGGGGCAGAGACCTGGAATTGGAGAGGCAAATAGGAAAAGACCAAAGGAGGGACAGGGAGCAGGACCTCAGGGGGGCGAGAGCAGGAGGAAGAGACAGGGAAAGATCCAGAGATAGAGGACAGAGCGGGGACAGACACAGAGTGAGAGACAGGCAGAGGGAGAATGATGGACAACGAGCGAGAACCAGGAGCAGGGAGAGGGGACTCGATGAGGATTTCTTGGAGCGTGTGCCGAGGGAGGGCAGGGCGTCCTGGGAGGAGGAAGAGGATCACGGTGAGAGGGAGAGGAGGGCCAGGGGCCGGCAGCGTGTCCACTCCGGCCCCGAGGAGGTGTTTGACGAGCACTGGAGCAACGAAGGCAGAGGGGACACCAGGGAGTTCTGGGGCCCTCGGCAGGGGGAGGGTCCCGGCAGGGAACGCAGTCATACTCACCCCAACGGAGAGACAGGTACCACCCTGAGACCCCCCTCTGGGCTCTGCGGGGGTGTTTGTGTGGTGTGCTGGAGCTGCTTTTTCGCTGTGGCAATCTCAGGTGGTGGGTTCATCTAACATTGCAATCACTAATGAAGACGCTCATTTTCTCTGTTCTCATGAGGACGGCGACGATTTCACAGTAATTTCCGATGACTTGATGTGATTTCGATTTTGATGCTTGAAATGATTGGATTTGTTTCTGTTGTGCTGTGGTGTTTTGCTGTGGATCATTTTTGCGTTGACTGCTGTGTTATTGCATTGAGCGAGGAAATGATTACACTGAGACTGAAATGTTTGCTGTGATTTTCTAGTAGAAAAGCTCCATAGATGAAGTCAAATTTTGCAAATTCACAAAGGGCTTCAGTGCTGCTGAGCTGGCTGTGATTCCATTGTCATATCTTATCTCAAAGCTGTCAAAGACATTAAACAGATTAAAGTGACGAACACCAGTGGACATGCACTGCAGCCCTTTATGTTGCCTTATAGCTTTAATCCAGCTGCAGTTGTATCTGCTGTAGTGCTGAAACAGTTCAATCGATCAATTGACAGAAAAATATTGGGGTGATTATTTTATTCATTTATTTTGTTCATTTAATGCCAAAAAGAAATGATGGCTTCAGCCTCTCAACTGATGGTTTGCTGATTTTTCTGTTATATATCACGTAAATTGATTCTCTTTGGGTTTGGACTGTTGATCGGACAAAACAATTTCACAACTGTCTGATTATCTTAAAGACTTGACCATTAGTTGCAGCCCTAATCTATTGTTAATATAATGTGGTGACACCCGCAGGTCGTATTGTGCACAAAGTGAGTGGAGCTGTAGTAGCAGAAACTGAGTATGGACTCAGCGAGGCCACCAAGGGGCTGACGAAGCTGGATCTCCGTGAGCAGGAGCTGAAGGACATGGAGGTGGCCAGGAGAATGCAGGAGGAGGAAGTCAAGGTGAAGAAGGAAACCAGAATTTTATTTGTCTAAACATATAAAAGGAGCGTATAAAAACATAATCAAACAACCAAAAAAAGAACTCTTCCTCTGTTAAGCTGCCTTGTTAAAACTCGTTACTGTGCAGACATTAATACCTGGTAATAAATATTGCCAAGACTGACTTCAAGCACTTAAACTTCGTAATGCTGAAGGCCACAAAGAGCGAGAGCTGCATAATAACACCCAGCTCCTGGATTATGCTTTAATGTCTGTTTTACAAAGTCGGATATAAAGCCTGCAATAAATCCTAGTACCAAAGGGCAGACAGCAGGTGTATAATAAGTCTGATACCAAGATTATGTCCCAGTATAAAAAGTACAAAATCAGTTCATCAAACAATTTGATTTTAAATGGTTTTAAATTATGGAATGAGGGTTTTGTGCCAAAAAAGAAACAGAAAATGTGTAAGCACCTTTTGGTTTAAATGATTTATATTATGTGTGGCCACTTTGACTTTGGCAACATCTAAAGCTCTTCTGTGTCTGCTTTAATATTTGGAGATGATATGAAGGAAACACTGGAAAAAAGTGCAATCTGATGTGGCCATCTGTGCTGTAAATTCACATCGTGAAAAAAAATGTGACTTTTTAATTGTCTTTTGGTTTCAGGCGAGCAAGAGCCATGTGCGTGCAGCCCAAGTGGCGCAGGATGAGGTGAGTCTGGAAACTTTTCTTATGTTGTCTGTCCTCTTTTTATATCCTTTCATTTCTGTGCTCAGCCAATTGAATGTGCTTTATTGTCATATAACCCTGAATATATAAAACCATGTCTGAACTTGCCTCCAAGAAGAAGAAATCTACTATTGTACAAGTGGTGTTACAGTTGCTGAATTCCCTTTTTAAAATATGTCTGCGAACAGGATGTTTTTATCCTTGAGCAGAAATAATGGTGACGGTTGAAATGCAGTATAAAAATGTGTATTGACCTGAAATGCAGTCGACGTGTCGGCAACACATTGCATCTTGAAGGATATGGAGGTCTTTCTGTGGTTGTGGATGTGTCTGATGTCTCTCTCTGGCAGGAAATCGCTCGACTGCTGATGGAGCAAGAAAAAAGGGAGTACAGGAAGAATCGAGAGCGGGAGAAAGAGAAGGAGCGAGAGCGGGAGAGGTTAGCCATGGAGAGGATGGCAATGGAAAGGAGGCGGCCAGAGGGAGACTACAGGGTAATTTTCCATGACCATATTCATTTGACTTATTTCTTAAAGTCGTGCTTTGGGGGGAATTATTTTTGCAGGCTACAACTTTTTTTTTTTTTTTTTTTCCCCGTAAAAGTATATTTCCACTGTGGTATAAGAACCGTAATTTTATGAGCCATAATTGTGTTGGTTTCCAGCCAAATGCGGAGGAAGTTGTCCGGCCCCGAACACGAGATGATTATGAATACCAGAGGCAGAGGAACCACAACAAGCCTGTCAGGTAAAAAAACAAAAAAAAACCCAAATATTTCCAGTCAGCCAAGAAGTAGAAGCTCAATAATTTCATTATTTTTCCTTGTTTTTTTTTTTTTTCCTCTGTCACCTCTACTGTCTCAGACCTCCTCAGCCTCGCACACATGACTATGAGAATGTGAACGCTGGCTACGGCCACTCAGATCACCCTATCCCACCTCGTGCTCCCACTAGACCTGAGGCTGCTTACAAAGGTATGATGTACATGTTAGAGATGTGCCGGTATGCTGCGTTTCCATTACTGTGACTATTACCATTTTCAGACGCCACTGTGAACACAGCACAGCTGGACAGTGTGCAGGATTTTTTTTGGTTCTTTCACAGCTAATAACACCTAAAACTAATCACAACATGCGTAGAATCTAAGAGGAAGTGAGCTCTTCCTCTATACAGTTCTCAGTTTTTTGGGTTTGATTAGATCCAAGGCGATCATGGTGTGAAGTAATTTCACTATGTTTTAGCACTAATGGTAAGTTTAATGGTGTGATATTTTTGGCCACAGTAACGTAGCGTATAAAGGTCACATCGTTGTGTCTCTGTGTCATTAGTGTATAAACAGCTGAGGTTTAGCTGAGTGGTCAGCGCAGATGTCTGTGGTCTGAGAGAACCCTCCCTCTCAAGATAGTTTTTTACTTTAACACTTTTAAAGTACATCTTCTGCCTTTTTTTATTAGTGACTCCAGATTCGAGAGATGACAGGAAATGAAAGAGAGTTGGGCAATGAAATGCAAACGTGTTCCCCAGCTGAACTCGAACCTGAGACATTGTGGTTCACGGTTGGCGCCCCGGGGAGTGATTTTTATTTTAAGCATAAACTGTTCTTGTTTCACATAAGTAGAAGAGTAGTAAGCATGAGAGGCAGAAACCAGCTAGCAGACCCACATTAAAAAAAAAAGAAGAAAAGTGCAGTACAAATGCAAATACTGATGTATCAAACTCTCCTGTCTCTTCCATCTTTTCCAGGTGCCTATTACAAGCGGTGACTCAGGCTCTCAACCACGTCCAGACATGCTGTCAGTCGTCCTGTGTCCCCTCTTTTATTTATCTTTTTGTTTTCAACCATTCACACTCTGTTGACCAAAAGCTTTGGGACAAGCTAATGAGTTGGCAGTGGGATTTTTTTTTTTTAAAAAAAAACCCTCTGAAGTTCTCTGAGTGCTGGAACCACACTCATCTTTTCCTTTTTTTTTTTTTATTTGTAAATCGTATCAATCATTATTTCTTTTTAACTGACTCGACATCAAGACAAGCCAAAAGAGCAGCCTCGTGACATTAACTCTTAATTCTTCTTCAAAGCTGTTGAAATAGAGGAAGCGACTCCTTTCTCGCTGCGGTCATCATGCGCTAATGTTCGTCCCATCACAAGGGCTCAAGGCCTCTGCTGGATATAACCATGCAATCTCAAATCCCTCATGACTCTCTCTTCATGGGATGTGCCTGTTTGGTCCAACATGGCTGCTACAGTGTCTTAGATACCAACATGGCAGCTGCTTTGTACACCCGTGCTGCAGTTTTCTCCTCCTGTCATGCTGTGCAACGAGGCTGCACAGGCCCTTACCATGTGCCACACGGCGTATGACTCTGGAGGGGTACGTCTCTGTTGCTGTAATTCACACAAAACATAAACAAGCCTTTATCATGATGCTGGTAGTTTTGGCTTTGACATGTTTACCACCTTGTAATGATCCATGGACCTTTAAACTGGCTGTAGGCTGCGGTTTTTTTTTCTGCTTGAGAGGGCCACTTTTTAACCCCATTGCCCTTAACATGAAATTGGAAGGATGATACTCTGTGTATGACTCACTGTTTCTATGTGCATGCTTACTGAAAGTGTCCAACTGTGTACATGCATTTCAGCTCTATATCAAATTATCCGGCTCCCTCTTTATCACAAAAGGGCTAAAGCCACAAAAATCTAATAGTCTTCTCTTTTTGAATTTGTAAAATATGTGCTAGCTAATATACTGCTGCACAATATACCACATTTCTGACACATTTTCATATCAGCTTGTCATTTACAAACCAAAACTGGTAGCCATTTTGTGCTAAGTCCATAAAAGTACCAAAATGAAATGCATGTACATCGCTTGTTTGTGTCCAACCTGAATTAATTGTGCTAACGGCACAGACATTGTGTGATTGAATATTTGCTCTTGTTTTATTTAAATGTAAATATCTTTTTTTTTTTTCTTTTTTCTTTTTTTTTTTTTAACTTGTGCTACCAAATCATGTTCCCCATTGTGGAAAATACAAGACTCTGTCCAGTCCCCTGTACTGTATGTCCCACTAGTTATCTTTGTTTTAGAAAGGGAGCCTTATATTTTATTTTTTATACAATATCTTCCTCAGATTGTTTCCTCAATTTTCATTCTTCTAAGTTTTCCCGCTGTCACTTCCAGTCCTCCTCTCATTGTCTCAAACTCAAAGGCAGACTTCACTTCCTGCCTGCAGAAACAGAAAACACTCCCATAATAGAAATGCATCTGGATGGAGGGAACTTCACTGAGAAAACTGACATAAAATATATATTACTGCTCAAAGGGACCTATTTTAGTGTTTTTACTGCTCCACAATTTGTAATTTTCTGTTCATAATGAATAAGGATAGTGTGCAGTGGAAAATCTAACAGCACATTCAAGCCCTTTGGTTTACTGACCGACCTCAGTGCTACTTCCAAGTCCTCACATTGTAATAAATGATACTGAAATTATAAATCAGCCTTCAAAAAATGGAAAAATTGTAGTTTTCTTTACCCCAGTGTGAGATGTTTGTTTGTATTGCTGATGACACTCATGCAGGTGTTATTGAATTTATAATATGTGCTGGTTGCAGGTGACAGAACGGGATATGTGCCATATGTTGAATTTCTTTTTCAGGGAAGAGCTTAAAAATGTTGTGGTTGTAGCAGAGCTGCCACACCCACCAAGGCGGGACTCCTAATTTATTCTTTGACAAGAGCACCACCATGTGGACATGTTGACAATTGGAGTGACATCAAAAAAATGTACAAAATGGATCTGATCAGGATGCATCTTTATGTATTTGTGGATGTTTTGCATCACGTGTGCTGTCTACATCAAACTTCAAGTGTTAATTTTTTAATTTTCTTTAATCCGGGGCTTGTATGCAATCGACCAATCATAAATCAACACATCTGTGTTGGAACATGCTGTAACTGAATTTTTTTTAAGTAAAATGAATTAACAAGTTGCTTTTACCTATTGCATCTCAAAATGTAATAAACTGTATCAGCATTTCTGGTGTTTATGACTCATTCATGAGGCTGCAGTCAGGCCACTGAAACACTTGATGCTATTCATTGCATTGGAGTGCCATCACAGCAGTTTAGTCCTCAAATGGCCTTTAAGCGCCAGAATGTCACCTAACCACAAAGATGGCACATCATCTACCTGTAGTACAGGTTTTAAGCTTCCACAGATAGACAAAAACTGCCCACAGCATCCAGGAAATGATGTCTCCTCTCCAGCTCTGTACTCTCCCTCCAGTTGCTGACCTGCTGAATCCTAGCTGGAGAAAATCTGCATTGCAAAAATGTCAAAATACATTTGCATTTTAAATTGTGGTGTTAGCTGAAACCCTGGTGTGTGTGTGTGTGTCACATTTCCCCTGAAAAATGTGTCACTTGCCTTTCACAAGAAATTCACACGCGGCCACTCTGCTGCCCTTCGGCAATACCAAGTGAAAGAGAAACCAGTTTGAAGAACTATGTTTTAAACTATGTGCAGACCTCCAGCTGTTTGTGTGTACAAATATTAACTATCCAAGAGGAAAGACTATTGACTGACAAGAAAACTTTGCTTAAAATGGCAGCACCAGCTACTATGTGACATATAGAAACAGCAGTACAGACGTGTTTCTCATGTTTATTTAAACAGGCATATGTCAAATTTAATACATTAAGATGATTTGCTTTCATACTGGACTAATTCTTCTTTACGTTTATCTTCGCCTCAAATCTATAACTGTCATAAGCTTAGTCCATTCATTGTGCAACAGTTTCCTTGTTTGAATAAGAAACACAGTGGTGGGTAGTCTTTGAATCTTTTATTGTCAGCATTTTTAATAAATCATGCCATTGTCATGGAAAGTACAGAGTTACACCCAACATCTGAGGACGGCTGAGTGGAGCTGGTTCACCAACATACCTGACATACTGATGGTTCGTCTGCATGTGGTAACACCACTGCCATTACCGCAGCTGGGATATGTCACAACCAAACTACTGGAAGCTACACCTCCATAACCAGAAAAGTGGCTGCTGCTGCTGCTGCTGGGAGATTAAAAAGTTTTGAAATCAGACAGAATATCAACTTTCCTCAAAGTGGCTTTAGTGTCTGGTGAATTTTTAAATCATCAGCTAAAATGCTCTTTAGATAAGAGCCTGCTTAGATATTTGAAACACTGATGGGTTGATTAAAGCTCCCCGTAGTTTGGCTGGTAGCTTGTAATTTCCAATGCTGTGTGTAATTCTGTGATAATGCAGATTTAAGATACGCTTTCCAATCCAGGTCATTTGAGCTCAGCTGTGTTTTCAGGCTCTGCTGCCCATCCATCTGGATGCTGAAATTGTATTTTAACTATTAACTATAAATATGTCACATTTTTTAGTAGCAGAATTCAATTTTGCATCACAGCCTGAAAACATCAGCCAATCTTTGAAGCGCTGCCCAACAAAAATCCATCCAAAACTTGCTCGTGCAGTTCCTGTTTGGGCTTGGATGCACATTACACACACGACCAGAAACAATGACTGAAATTTTTGAGCACAGAAATTCCCAGGCAAAGTTTCCAGCTGTGCGGGTAACAGAACTGCTGTGAGATAATCCTGTGAGGAGAAACAGAGTTACAGTTAATGTGAGGGGTGTAAATATGTCAGTGGCACATCTTCTTATAGCTACCTGCTGAACCACAAGATGCAAATAATACAGAATCTCACAACTGCAAGCAAATATTTAATCATGTTCAGGCTCAAACTCGTTTGACATGTTAGCTGATTAATTAAGATCAGCACTGTGTGCCACAACTGTTGCAGCAGACCAGCCACAACAGGTGTTTGCTGAGCAGGCACTGAAAACTAAAAAGAACATGGTGACAAGCATCATAACCGGCAAGACTGCGCAGAGAAAACAGATCAATATGTATTTACAGGTAACTCACCTGTGTTCATCCAGTAGTTCAAGCAGCTTGAGTACGATGAACAAGTTGCTGTATTGGGTCAGCGAGTCAAATCAACTCTCAGGACTGAATGTTTTCCCGTGTCTCACCTGGCAGGTAAAATGGTGAGTGCAGCTGTCTATCAACTGGAGCACGCCGTGTTGAGACATGAAGACACACCCACTCATGAGTGGGAGAGAGAGAGAGAGAGAGAGAGAGACACTGCCAGTCATCTTCTCTCCATAAGTTTCTGTCTATCTAGGCTTATATTTGTTGTGTAAATGTAAATCAAACAAGAGAAACTTTTTAAAAAAACAAACTATGCTCTCTCCAGGTTCTGTCATAGCACTCTGTAACAGAAAAAAGTGCCAGTTGTCTTTAATCCAAGTGTGTTTTTTCTTCTCTCTCTCTCTCTTTCGACCTGATATAGCCTGAGGCACATCTTCAGGAAAAACCGGTGTAGGTAGTCGGAGAACTATTTTGTCAGAAGTTAAACTGATCCAGCCTTCAACAGAAAAAAGAAGCTGCTCTTTTTTTTTTTTTTAAGGGAGAGAATCATTACAGCCAGAATCAGATTAAAATGTGAAACTATAACGTAAACTGTAAATGTTACTTCCTGTGGCTTCATTTATTGAATTATGCCAGAGAGAGGCCTACAAGTTATTTAAACCACATTTCCATTTTTGCTTTTTAATCTGAGCACTTTATGCACTAATACTGGCTTCATATGTCACGTATTAGTCCTACACTGACAGGATTGGATCAGCAGAGTTGCTTCTGGGGCCACACCTAAGCCAATGTCTTCTCCAAAATCACTAATAAGCAGTTTGAACCACGAGATAAAGTCCCCAGACTCAAGTCTTTACAGAATAAATTCAGATCACTTGATAAAAAGTCTCCAGTAGGCCTCATGTAAGCAGCTCTTATATTTGTGGTTGCATACACGAGGATAATGTAATCTGTTTTATATGAGCCTAATCAAGTGAGGAATGACTTTTCCCCTCAGCCTTAAAGAGGTGTGTGACATTTTAAAGGGTTGGAGTGGAGCTACAGAAGGTGATGGCTCTCAAAAGCTGGCATGTGGACAAAGGCAAACATTCTCATCATGGGGTGTAAAAATTAAGCAGGCCGTTTGGCCCGGGGCGCTCTGTGCTGTGCCTGATGCAGGAATGACATCAGACTGGTTTGGAGCAGCACCTTGGCTCATCTGTGCAGGGAGTCACCCGCGCATGCATGCTAAGGCAATCCTTTGCTGTGCTTTGTTTAAGCTTGCACAAAAAGGGAAGGATTACTACGGAATTTATTTTTGGATATTGATCCGCTGGTACAGTCGTAGTTAAAAGCAAAAGGCCACACAAACACCCAATACATACGATAATAACAAAATATATGTCTCAAGCATTGATATAGTGATGTAATACTGAGTTTTAATGTTTTAATGTTTACTTGTAATAATAGTAAAGATGTCTAACTGGCAGATCAGCTACTTTAGGGACAGTGTGCTGGTATGAGGCCTTTTTCCTAGAAGACATTTTGTCACAGAAGGAAAAACAGGTGTAAATGATGCATTTAATAGTGTCTGAATTTCATTTAGCTGCTTCAGTCTCTGGATCCTGAAATCACGTGTGCTGGCTCACTGTCACACTGTCATACTGAGACACAAGAATCGAAAGGAGCCATCATTAATTTTATTAGCCACATCTGTGCTTCTACTACAAGAAATGACAAGGGAGCAGACTTTCTTGCATTTAGGAGCCAATGGGAAAGCACTCATGCTTTAATCTTTTGAAGACGTGGTTACTTTCTGCTGTCCGATCACACCTCTGTGTTATCTCCAGCAGCTACTGTTGGGAGCCAGATCTTATGTAATAATGCTGCTGCATAACAGACGCTTCTGATAACCTCCATATTAATATTCTGTTTCAAGCAGGGCCAAAGCCCCTTTGTGGGGCAGAAGAAGACAAAGTAGTTCTACACAGTGAATATAAATTCATGTCAAAAACACTTTTTTTAGAAGTTTCTCACAGCAGGCAGTGACAGGTGCACCTGATAAAACTGATGTTTCTGTTACATTTACATGTAGCTGTCTGGAAGCTGTGGTGGTTTTCCTGTTCACTGGTTACCTTTGTTTGTTAACGTTGGGCGTTTCTCATGGAGACGGCAGATGTTCCAACCACGAAAAGGAAACGTAAACTAGGCTATCCATCTGATTAATTTGGCTTATTGATGGTTTATGGAGTTCAGTGAAACTGTGGGATCAGAAATATTCTTTTTTTATATTTTGATGTATTTTCTACAAAATAAAAACTCCCCATATCTATATCTATATATCTATATATATATATGTTCAGCTTTAATATGACGGGGACAAAACACAGGAGGCAACTGAAGATGTAAAATATAGTTAAAGATTTAAAACATATATAGATCAAAGACAGAGACATGACTGTTAGCTCTCAGTCTGATGCAGTGATAATGTGTTTGGTGATTTGCAAAAACGGTGTCAAAGTTAAAATACAGTAGATTTTAAATTTTTAGACATATTTGTATCTCAGGTCAACAGCATTCAGTGATGCTGCTCGATCCTGCTCGCTCAGAAATATATAATCTCCAATATTATCAGTGCAATCAATCACATCATGAGTGATAGATAATTATTCATTGACCCTATGTGAATAATAACACTTATTAACACTAATAATAGTGTTAGTAGTGAGCTGAGGCTGAATTCACTCTGTATAATATTTGAATAAAGGCAAAAACCGCCGTTCAAAGAAATGACTGATGCGCATAAAAGCGGTAACTTTAGAAAGTCCTGAGTAACAAACTAATATCCAACCAGGATTTAGATCCTCACAGACAGTAAACCTCCCCTAATTAATACGCTTCAATACGCTTTGATACGGACTGAATGAATGAGGAAATGAAACAGTGTGTCTGGCTCTGTAAGAAGGAGGAGACAGAGAGAAACTCAGGGTTTGTTGAAGAAAGCCTGCCAGCAAGTTACCATGGTTACCATGGTAACTGACCCCGAGTTTAAGTTAGCTCACTTTCTGGAACTGAAAACTCAGAGTTTCCTTCATCTCAGGGTTAACAAACTCAGAGTTTTCACTAATCCTGCTTCCTGAAACAGGCCCTGGTATCGAAACCTGGGTGGGGAGTTTTTATTTTGAAGAAAATACATCAAAATATGGTTATGAGTGATATAAAATCATAATCAGGCAGTCTACGTTTCCTCTCCGTGACTAAAACATCTCTCTCCATGAGAAACACCCATCATTTACAAACAAAGGTAACCAGTTGATTTGTAACACTGGCACGCTCAGTATCAGGGCCCGGGCTCAGAAACAGCTGAATGGAATGCAGCCGTCATTAATGTTATCAGTTACACCTGTGTTTGACAAGTGAAACTTTCCTTATGTGAGAAATCGTCTCTGACAGGTCTACACCTGTGTATTTGATGGTTTCACCTGGAGTTACACCTTGTGTCTGTACAATTTAATTCAGCATGATGTGAATGAGGAATCAGCACTGATAGTGATACTACCTGATTATCTCTAGATGCCAGACCGGTGATTTCCTCTCAGACCTCCTAATGTGAAAAGTACCATTTGTAGTAATGCAGCTGGAAATGAAATAACTGGGATCCAGACTGACACTGAAGTAGGGCTGCAACCTAAAATGTCTTGTTTTGTCCCGACCAACAGTCCTCAACTTAAAGATATTCAGTTTACTGTCACAAAAGACTGAAAAATAGAAAATATTCACATTTAAGAAGCTGGAACCAGATCATTTTAAAATATTTTTCTTAAAAAAATGACTCAAAGGGATTAGTCAATTATCAAAATAATCATCTAATCACTGCAGCTGTACACTGAAGTCAGTCTCAGATGTCTGTGTCCGCACAGACATCTGCTCTTTGCGGGCGTCTTGCTCAGAGCGGCCAGTAGATGGCATCTTCCTCACATATTTTCCAGTGTGAGGTCAATCTCTGCATGGTGTTTAAACTGTGTGAGGGTTGTGCTTCTGTAGGGTGGTCAGTATATGTGAAGCTTGGTGACTGTCTCATAATGTTGTAGTATTAGTAGGTGTGGTCCTCGTCTCCGTCCTCTTTCAGACGTTTTGTTTATTGTTGTGCAATTTAAGGGCAGCCCAACTTTGTCACACTCCCAAAGGACGTGGATTTAACCTACTTTCGATTCTCTTCTCAGTGACTCTACTAAATAAATATTTTTGGTGTAATTAACTCCAATGTCTCGCTGCTTTTTCCCAGAACTGAGATTATCACTGTACTGTAGCTCCTCCCTGATGTCGGCTTCCTCCTTTTGTGTGATGATAGAGAATATTAGGCTGCCTTTGCAGGAAGCCATGCTTCAGAAATCTGGTATAATGACAGGACACAGGACCTCTGTCCTTATAACAGTGTAACAGTGAATTATGATGCAGGGTGCTATATTCAAGGAATTTACTCTGTGCACCCACTGACCTTTCCACATAAAGCCTAAAACACTTCATAAGAATTTCCTTGATGTGTCATGTATTATATTCTGTCCAGGTCATTTTCTTTTGTGTTTCCACTGTGCTTGTTGCCTCACAGTTACTGTTTTCCTTCCAACCACCTTTTTCCCTTCATGAAAACAGACAATGATAATGTTGATATAAGAGAATAAAACTGCATTCAAGGGAGAGGAAACAATTTGCAGGAGCCCGTGAGAAAACTTAAACTGCTTTCAGGAATGATGGAGAGAGGAAACAGTGGTTTTGAAGAAGTAATCAGATCTTTTAAGTAGCAATACTGAAATGTAGAATATTACAAGTCAAAGTTCTGCAGATATTATTATTATTATTATTATTATTATTACAGATGCATTAAAATGTAAGCAGCATTTTAATTTGACTAGCTTATGTGCTATTAGGTATTTTGATCATATTTTGATGTATTTTTTATCTAAAATCTTAATCTGCAAATGTGGTGGAGTAAAAGTATAAAGTAAATATTATATATTCATGTGAAGTACAAGTACTTTACTTGAAAAATTTAGTTACAATATAATACATTTCATGTCAGAGAAGTACAGGAAAAAACAGGTAAATGATTGTGTTCATGACAATCAGCAACCTCCTTAATACCAGTGACAGAAAGTACATTTACTCAAGTATTATGATTAATTATAGTTATGAGGTACATGTACTTAACTTAAATATTTCCATTTAATGCAACTGTATATTTTTCTGCTCCTAGTAGGCGAAATTCAAACAATTGGTTCCAGAGGGAAACATTGTACTTGTTATTCTACTACATTTATCTGACAGCTTACTTGTTACTTTGCAGATTCAGATTTTACACTAAAAAATATGTGATCAACAGAAAACATGATACAATATTATATATTAAACTATCCAGCAGTATATAAAGTTATAAAAATGAGCTCCACCTTGAGGAGACTCAAAGTGCATTTTGTTGATAATACTTCTGTACTTTTATCAAAGTATAATTTTGAATGCAGGACTTTCACATTTAACAAAGTATTTTCACAGTGTATTACTTAATTACTGTAACATGTTTACTTAATTTAAAGATGTGAGTACTTCCTCTAGCACTGCCAAGAGAAAGGCTGACAATAAGGCGCAGCGGAAGCCCTGAGTTTGCCTAGAGCCTCCAAATCACAAAATCCTCCGCTGGTTCTGCAGGAAATAATGAAATCGGTTTACTATAAACAGTTTTTTAGGTGATTCACAGCAGCCCATCACCCATAGCTGAAAACTGTCAGTTGATTATAAAAACTCTGAGGGTTGTCAAGGCTGTGATGGCTCACCGTGTGGTAGGTAGATTACTTTAGAGGGAAAACTGGTTTGGTAACCTGTGTACAAACAACGAATCACACAGGTCACAGAGAATCACACGCAAGGAACATAATAGAAAAGTTGTCAATCTGTCAGTTAAAGATTCAGGGCGCAAAAGACAAAAAAATGAAGCTTTATAATCCTGCTCTCTTTTATTGAATGGAAGGTCGTTCCAACAGCCTAAAACAATGCACAGGCCACAAAAATTTAATAGAAAACAAGAGTTTACTGACCTCGGAGGACTTCAGTTTCCTGAGAAAAACAACCTTGGACTGCGCCTTTTCTAAACAGAACATTTACACTTTCTGGCCACGTTATGTTTCAAATCCACATAAACACCCAGACATTTATGTAAGAGGAAACAATCTCAGCCTGCTGATTCTTGATAAAGTCTCGATTTACTGCCTCTTTCTTTGTTTGGAAGGTCAACATCATTAAGTGTGTGATAGGCTTTGTCATTTTCCCTCAGTGCCATTGACTTAATTTTCCTTTTAAGTGGAATAGTATGTGTTTATAATGTCATTGCAGACCTGTACATAGGCCATAGTTTGTCCTCTATCCATCTGAGGAGCCAAGCTTTGGCCAGATCATAGAAGAATTAGTTCCTCTGTGGAAAAATACTGAATACAATATCCTTCAAATTCAGATTAATGGCTGTATTTCTTGTTTTGAATCCACTTCCGTAGTTTAACCCACTGACACTTTAGTGGGCTCAAATTGTATTTAAATGTAATCTAAAATTTAATTTGTCCGTTTTTAGCAGAGTAGCTCGAGGAAGAGCGATCGGTTTGTACAGACATTCATGGTCTCCAGAGGATGAATCCTGATGACTTTGGTGACCTCCTGACTTTCATCTAGCACCATCATCAGGACAGAAATGGGGTGCCACAGGGTTCTATCCTTGGTCTATTGCTATTTACATTATACATAAATAACATAATTCTTCCTAATCAATACTTCTACTACTAAATGCAGAAAAGACCAAGCTTCTTGTATGATTTTCTGTATTGTCATGCTGCCCCATCAACACAGTTAAACCCTGTGTATCATCCTCATCATTGTTCTCTGTATCACAAGGTCGGTTGGACTTCCTTCTTCCTTACAGACAAGAAGAAAAACCCATCTCATGTTATTCATCTATAAAGCTCTACTCTCTTCTCTCATTTAAATCTAGTAACTACTTAACCTCAGATATTCCTCATATTCACACTAATGTTGGCTGGTTTCAGGTACTCTGCACCTTTTAAATGGAATGAACTGCAAACTGCCCTCAAACTTGAGTCTTGTATTCATCTTGTTTTAGATTTTAAAGCTTTATTATGACTCTTGTAACTATTTTTATGATTTTTTTGTTTATCGTGTAGTTGTGTTGTTTCTGTCTGCTGACTGTGTTCTTATCTTATAAATGTTTCTTGTTCTTAGGTCTCTCTTGGAAAAGAGATCTTAATCTCAACGAGACTGCCTGACTGAATAACTGATTAAATAAATAAAAAAATAAATAAAAATGTCCAATGCTCAAGTATTTCAGTTTGGTTTTCTTCACAATGAGTATTAAAGCCTCTCAGAGCCTCTCAGAGCCTCTCAGAGCCTCTCAGAGCCTCCCATTACCAACAGATGAACCATAATCAATATGGATTTGATGTGCTAACTACCATATTGGGGCACTTTGGGTTTAACGTGTTAAAATGTCTTCATTATTAGACATGTATCATACCACTAACATGTTTGCTGTTGATTGGTTTGCCATTATCCAGGGTTTCTGGAGTAATATTTCTATAATGTACAACATTTAACATGTTTAATTAAACTCTGATAATTAGATTAAATGGATTGTGACACTTAGTATCGGAGGTGTGTGAAGATGTTATATTGGATTTTTTTTCCCCAAATGTCTTCATCTCAGGCCGATTGACATAGACATTGACGTATGACTCTACAGGGGAGTGGGAGTATCCACTAATCAGACATTAGATTCATAGTCACGCTGGCCAACCTACTCAAAATCTGATGTCACACACAGTGAGCCCTCCCCTGTCTTGAACCATCCCATTAAAACTACTTACTGTAACAGCCTTGTTTGTTCATCCACACACTCTGTGACCTCTTCTCCTTTTGATAACACATGGTTTCTATTTTAAGAATAATGGGAAATGTATTGTGGAGCAACCCTAACCCTAAAAGAGAAGTTTGAAGGCATAAATGAATCCTGGTTTCACATTTTAAACTATATTAATGCCCATATCATGATGATTCAGGATTACTGACAGCAGTGTCTGTAAACCTCAAACAAAAGTCCTTAAATTGTACGACTCTGTTTCAGCTGCCCCTGTTCACAAAGAATTTCCAATCACAACTGCGTGAATTACATCAGTTTTTTAACAATATCAACAGAACAAGATATATGATGACCTTTGTGGTGAAATCATAGTTTCAACCACAAAAAGATATCAATTAGCAGGGTAAAGGATATAGAATTAATGTACAAACACACATGCAAAATATAGTATATAATGGCTAGCTTGGTGCGGATCACAGAAAAACAAAATCTTACTACTATGCATTAAGATGCCTCTCAAACCTGGACAGTTAAATGTTGGTTGAACAGTAATGGTTCCTACTAGCAACAGGATGCTCTTGCTCTCTGCTTAATGTAATACTTTTTACAAAGCAGCCATGTGGACACACAGCACGGACCAGCACCTGTTATTCATATTGATGACACATAATTTTACCATCATTTTCATAGCATTCTCACCCTCCTAGGATGTGAATCAGTCATTACATGCGAGGGAGTTACTGTATGTTGCACAGTCTGTGTTGATTTACAAACACCATACTGTTCGTTCCCTTCAAGGAACATCTACACATTCCTCTGGCACTGAGCATATGTCTGAGGTCAGAAAGTCTGAGGTCTGAATCACAGGGAGGTTTGTATACTTTTTCTGATATTGTCATTGTCCATCTGCACCTCCCCGCAGCCTGCAAATGTATAGCAGGAATTCCTTGGAAATAAAGTTTGACTTGGGCTCACCTTTAAAGTGATGTTATACAAAGGGAGTGATAAAAAAAATAATAGATGTAAAGGGAGAACGGGCTGGAAGGATACGAAACAGCTGCTTTAGGCAAACTCAGACGGGAGCTGTGACTTAAATTATCGCAAAATGTTTTGATTGAGGTTTATTACAGGAAAGGGTGGACACTGATCAGACAGACAAATTCACAGTGTTTACAAACTGGCATCCCCTTCACCAAATATGGTCAAATAATTTGGTAATTGTCTGGAAAGAAATGAAAACAAAGTTTGTCTACATAAACACAAGCTTGCTGCTGTAAATTGCTGAGGAAAGAATGACAATTGAGCATATTAACCTTCACTTATTTGGGTTAAAGACCTCCTCTCTTACTGGTGTTGAAAAGTTACACAAAGAAACTACAAATTTGATATCAAAGGTGTTGGAAAAGGTGGATAAATGTGCAGTTTTGCAGTAAAGAAATAACAGTGGTGATTAAAGCCAGCATGTTTTTATTGGTTCATGCTTTCAGGACATAATTTCCTCTTGTGGGACAATAAAGATCTGAACTGAACTGTGACATTCAGTGTATGTCATTTGTAGTCCGCTAAATAGACTACAACAAGCAAAACCACTGGTCCTGTAACGACGGAGGTCTCTGGACCTGTGCAGGAACCATTTAGGCAAGCATCCTGCATTAAAGTGCTCATAATAACAAACAAATTATTTGTAAAGCTTGTTTGGTTTAAATGCAAAATGCAAATTAAAACCATGTCTATGTGAAGGTGTCACATGCATGCATATCACTTGATCTACCCTGGTGGCTAAAACATTATTTTTGAGAAATTGGTAAATTGGTAATGTTTATGTAGATTCTGTCAGAGAAGTGTTAATTAAATTATAAGATGAGGTAATTTGCGGTGTTATGTTTTATTATGAGGAGTAGTATGTAGTAAGTCTAACATAACCAACTTTCTGATGTTATGGCTTACTTTTCTTTAGAAGAGTGGCTTGTATTTACCGTCATTTATGAATCGCTTACAGAAATCTCTTCCCACCATCCGTTTCAGGTGGAGTAGAGACCTCACATGCGTCACGCGCCACGGACTATAAAAAGAGGCTGCAGCGCAGAGGACGTATAACGGTCTGAGCTACTGCGAGGAGCCACAGAGGGAGATCACTTCACATCAGGAACCATTGACTACAAAGGCTCCTAATCACCTTTTACATTTTCGGCCATTGTCAGCCAACTTCTCTGAATCTTTTTTTTATTCTTTTAACTCGTCCACTCTGCGTATCTGGATACCATGGCCAGCTCGGGACTGCAGCTCCTCGGTTTCCTCCTCTCACTGGTCGGTGTCGCTGCCACTGTCGCCGCTACTTTCATGGTTGAATGGAAGAGGCATGCGCAGGGTAAGACGTACAGAGTCTACGAGGGCTTGTGGATGAGCTGCAGCGGCAACGAGAGAACCACCTGCGAATTTCACGAATCCCTCTTGAAACTGCCGCGTAAGTTTTACAGCATCTGCATCTCCTCCAGTAACCAGGCGCTGCTTGTTGAGATACCTTCCACTGACAATAGGTTACTATATTTAGCCACAAGTTTACAGTAAACCTCTGTGGATTGACCTCTTCTGACCTCATCTGGCATCAGTCTAATACTTAGACACTTGTTGAATTTTTTATTTTATGTAGTTTTTTTTATTCTTGTGGGATTTAGGTACTGCCAATCTTCTCCATGTGTTTTATCTAGTATCTTATTTTTTGTTTCACCTTTATTTTATATTATTTTGTGCTGTTGACAAAGAGTTTGGTACACAAAGAAGGAAGAGGACAGAATATCTTACAGACTTAAGCAGAGATCATGCCCAGCAATCACACACTGTATCAATGAGCAGTTAACTAACCAACGTCGTCTTTCCTGCCTGTCTAGCTGAGGTCCAGGCTACCAGAGCGGTGATGCTGCTCAGCCTCTTCCTCTCTGCTCTGGCGCTGATGATCTCCACAGTGGGGATGAAGTGCACCCGCTTCATGGATGGCAAGGCCGAGAGCAAATCCACAACAGCTATGATTGGAGGAATCATGTTCATGGTTTCAGGTGTGTTCAGTGGCAGCAGAACCAGACGTTCACAGATAGGATATGTCAAAATACAATGTTAAACGTTCCCATTGATTGAGCAAAAATCAAGCTCCTACTACAGGTCATTACAAAAGTCAGTCTAGAGACATCGCCTCATCCATTCAGCTGGTTGCAATCTCCAACCTCACTGCTAGATGCCACTAAACCCTACAGACTGGTCCTTTAAGAAGAATTATAAAGATTAAATTAATCATCACCAAAACAATAATGAAACAAGACAATCATTTTTTAAAGCTCACTTTAAAAAATCTGAAAATTATTGTTACTGCAATTATTTTCAAAGAAATCATATTAAAGTAGAGTTTTGGAAAGATTAGCAGAATTTAAATTGTTAATATTGTGTTTTCTTTGTTTAGGTTTATTGACTCTCATCATAACCTCCTGGTATGTCAAAATGATTGTTCAGACCTTCAATGAATCCCATCACCTGCAAAGGTACAGCAAACACACACATACACATACACACACACACACACACACACACACACACACACACACACAGAGATCTTTTATACACATGTGTGAATCTAAATGTGTGCGTATCTGTTTTTTTCTTGGCAGCTTTGAGTTTGGGAAGGCAGTGTTCGTCAGCTGGGCTGGTGGCCTCCTCACTATGGCCGGCGGCGTTTTCCTGAGCTGTCGGAGATGCTCGCGGTCATCGTCCGAGTCCATAAGCTCCAACCACCTCATTTCCACCACCCTCCCCAAGTCCAACTACGTCTAGTGGAGGAAAGTGAAGGAGGGGATAGCTGAGGCCTGAACACTGTCAGTCCAGATGTGAACTTACAGACTGGGGGAAGCTGTGTTTCTAAGATGAGAAAAAGTCCCACTGCAGGATTAATAAAGTCTGTCTACATGCAGCCAGTAAATGGATCAGGATTACACTCAGGACCAGGCTGCGTGTAATGACTTTGAATCTACTTTTTTTAAGCTTGTTTGTTGATTTTTTTATTTTTACTTGTGACATCTTGTGACTTGGGGTCCTAACGGTCAGATCAGTATTTTTTTTTTTTCATTTAGAGAAATTAAATTAAGGATTCAATGTTTAAATTATTCACCAGTACATTTGAATTACTTAATTTTGCTGAAAAGTGTACATGTCCAGTTTGCACACAATGGGCCTTTTCATACGAAATGAAATCATAAAATTACTCTTCACAGCAACAGTTTCAACGATTCACAGACATGAAAGGTAAATTCCAGTATTTTCCAACCTGGACCCTATTTTCCCATCATATTGGGTCTAATTGACTGATGGGGACAAACATTTTTGGAATTGGTCCAATATTCAGCCACAAAATGGGCTGCAATCTAATCCTTTGGGGCAAATGCGCCCCGTTAATGTAGATCCACTAAAAGTGATTGTTTTTGCCACTGACAGGCTCAGATTGTTATTATAACTGTCTGACAACAAAAGTAAACACAGTAACTAGCCGCCTGTAGCAGCATTACAGCTAACTTTTTAGTTTCCTTACAGTCCAACCACAGCCTCATACATGTAAACAAACCTGGCGTGTGCTCTTTTCATCCAGTTGATTCTGTGGAGGTAAAACAGTCTCCAGGATGAGCTGAAGCGCTCTCACTCAGTTTCCCCTTTAAGGTAGTTTTTTTAAAACACTGTAAGAAATATTTTTGTACTTTCACAGTATACTTTGCCAGACAAATCATTTACCTCTTCAGTTTCACCGTGGTGTGGATATATGTATATATTTGTTTGTGTTGTTAATATGATTTCAGTTTAATATTTTCTGTCTTGTAACTTGTCAGGATGTTTTATTGTTTATATTACACACTATATGGCAGTTTGACAGATAGTTGTATATACATTTTTAAAAATGTATATGAAAATAAAAAATGTATGTGTATAAATGTATGAAAATAAAATTATTTTGTTTTCATCAGTGTGGTTTGCCTTTACATTCAATCACATTTATATAAAGTTTAATTGTTTTGGGGATACTGCTGACATGGTGAATTCTTGTCACTCCAATACAGTCCTCAAACGTCTATCTTTTGCATAACAGTTCAGTAACAGTTCATCACACTGAACATCAGTTTGATTATTTGATATGTGATTCAGCCGATATTTGCCATGTTGTGATATAGAGTCCAGACAGTAAGTATTCAGACAGCTACACATTTTTTTATTCTTCAGGCTCTGTGCTTTAACATATTGAGTTTGAAATAAAATAATGGATACTTCATTAAAATGTCAAGTCTCAGCTTTAATTTGTGTAGGTCTCTGCCAATATTGAAAGAACTGTGTGTGAGATATAGCCTTCTTAACATATAGTGCCCAAAGTTTAGGGGTTCAGATGTAATTGGACACTTGGCTACTAAATATTTCTTGGGCAGCTGTGTGTTGTTTCAACATTAGTTCTGCACAAAAGAGCTCACATGGCTCAGAGTCGACTGAGAGTTGCCATTTAGATTGAGGTGGAGTTGTCTGTCAGTTTGAGGAGTAAAGAGGTGACCATGCAAGATAATAATGAGGCTGAATAAAAGCAAAAATCTATCAGAGAGATATCAAAGGCATTTGGTTTGCCAAAATTTAACAGTTGGGTACATTGTTAAAAAGTAGGCGCGCACAGGAAAACTAGAAAATGGCAAACGAGCTGGTTGGCTGAGGAGCACAAGTGTTGTGGATGAGCAGAAAATCATTTGCATGGTCAACAAAAAAAAAACCTATGACTTCATGACCAGAACCTCTGAGGATTCACCACAAGATACAAACCCCCTGATGAGCCTCACAAACAGAAAGGCTCGGTTACAGTTCTCAAAAACATACAAAAAGAAACCGGTAGAGTTCAAAAACAAAGTTCTTTGGATTGATGAAACATAAATCAATCTCTATCAAAATTATGGCAAGGAACAGCTCATGAGCCAAAGCTATCACCTCATCCGTCAAACACGGCGGTGCTTCTGTTAAGGCTCGGGCATGTATGGCTGCCAATGGACCTGGCAAACAGACATTTATTGATGATCTCCCTGCTGACGGAAGCAACAGGATGAATCAGAGATATAATGTGTTACAAAGGCTCAAAACCCACTCAAATTAAAGCTGAGACTTGGCACTTTAATATAGAATCCATTATTTTATTTCAAGTGATATGAGAAAAATATTGATCACAGCCATGTCAGCCTCTTTTGAAAACAATAATAATTTTAAACACTCGTGCTATGTTACATTTTGATGCTGCATGCATTTCTGAACATGACCCCTCCTGACTTAAACTAGTCTTTCATACTCAAATTGTTTCTTCCAGTGTGTAATGCAGAGCAGTAAATTATTCTCTATCTTTCTCTCAGTGGTGGAGATTGTCTGGTATCGTGGGTAGACTGTCTGGACCGAAACAGAGACTAATACTTATGACAGGAAAAGCAACTTCAAGATTGTCTGGCATAATGAAAAAAGGCAGTCTTGCATCATTTTTTCTTTAAAAAATCTTACATTTAACCGATAATCTCGTTGGATTCCTCTGTGTTTCATTTTTATGTAGATGCCAGTAAAACATTTCTGTTTTCTTTGGCAAAACAAATCCCGTTGCCATAAGAATGCCCACAATGCAATTCTCTGGTAATGAGGGATTTCCTGACACAGAAACTGTTTCCTTCCTTTCATATCTAGTTTACCATCCACTCAATGTATTTACAATACTGGCATACGGTGCTGGTATTACAGGTGCTACAATGGTGAATTCAAAATGTGTTTATCAGAAAGGGGAGTGAGAACTTCCAAAGAAATTGAGTGCCTGCCGTGGAGCATAAAGGTAGTGCTATGGGAGGTGCTTTAAGGAAACAGGAATATTACATCATACTGGATAGACATCATGTGCAAGAATACCAAATGCATCGTAAAATTACTACTTGATCCATTTGAGATATTAATTATTATTATTTGAATATAATGTAAGTCATCTTGGGAAAGAACTCTTGTCATTAGCAGAAGCCCGCTAATATTAACCATGGCAGTCAGAAAAACCCTCCTCAGACCAAACAGAGTCACACTGCAGGAAGAAAAGACCTCACTCTTCACTTGAAACACAACAAATAGCAGGAGATGTTGTTCCCACAGCGGATGTAAACCGATGAAGGAATCTCTCATGGGACTGGCACACTGCAGCCAACGCCTGAGGTCTCAGAGCAAGTGAAACTAAAACGGGGCAAAGTGAATATGGCAAGATACATGATGGATATTTGGTGGCAATGGAACAATGCAGCTTGTGATAAAACAAGCTGATATTTATCATCCTGATGGTGTTTCTTTTTTTGCTAATTATCTTGACATTTGTTCTGTTTTTTTTATGATTTTATCTTATAAATAAACTAATTCACAGCATAACTCTTAAGTTTCGAATTTTTGTCATGTTGTGTCTAGTGAGAAAAGTGCACTGTGAGGAAAAAAAGAGTTGTACTTGGCTGGAGTTATCATACTGATTCATCTTTATAAGTGTTCCTGCCAGACTCCCTTGATCCAAAATACATTCACTTTCTGTAAAAAAAACCCAAAACAAAACACACACACACACACAAGGAGACCACTTACACGGAAGGCAGAGGAAAACATTAAAGAGCACTTACAAGTTCACCCAAATCAGTTTTCTCACCACATAACTGACCACAACCACAGATTAAACAACGTGTGGGTGATGGATCTGCTGCTATTTACATATTTTTAGCCCATTATACATGGAATTAATTAAGTCTGAGCAATAATGAAAACATCTAGACAGTAGGCTGAAGAATGTGCTTGGATTTATCTTTCTTGCATTTGTGAATTATCTTAATTTTGACAGGACTGTAGCACCTTACAGCTACAGTTAATACCTGTTGGGTGGACATAACAGACATAACAGCAGGCGCAGCTGTATAATGTAACAGCAGAAAAGACCTGCAACAAACACTACTGTACCAATGTGACACTTGTAATGAGTCAGAGCTGCTGATTAAACTATACTCTGGATGCGCTTAATCTGTTGCATTTGTTGAATTGCACTGCATTAATTAAGGCATAACTCTTATTTTTTTCCATTCATTGTATGGACCTGCGCCACATCTGGAGATTATAACTGTACAAATAAGCAGAGTCATTAATATTTATCTTTTTATGTTTTCTCTTTTTGCAATTAATGCATTATGGACAAATGCATTTTACTAGGGCGGCAACTAACGAGTATTTACATTATCAGTTAAGTTGTCGATATTTTCTCATTACTCAGTTCTCAAAAAAGAATGATTAATTGATGATCAAAATAGTTGCCAATGAATTTTCTGTTGATTGACTCATCAATTAATTGACTAATTGTTGCAGCTTTACATTTAACCTATAAAATATTACCTACAATTGTCTCTGCAAAAGTCAGTTTTTTCTATAGTTAATGTGCAATGCCATTAAAACTATGAATGAATGATATAGTGATATAATTCACATGTTTAAAACTTTTAGTATATTGTGCACCAAAAGTATAGGCAGTTATCCAAATACAGATACAGTCTCTACAATTACTAATGTGAAAGTAAACACTTACAGTGAAGAGCCTGAAACTGAAAGACACCTCAGCAGATGTGAAGTATCAATGGTTTTTTTAATGATTCATCCTCCCACACATTCAAACATTCACTCCACTTTATTTATATAACGGCGAAAAGCACAAACTGGGAGTATGATGGAGGCAGATTATGATAAAAAGGCGAGTGAGACAACTGCAGGATGCCAGTTAACTGTTTTAATGGTTTTCTCTGTAATAGTAAGTTTATGTTGTGTTGCTAAAAATGAGACTTGATCTGCAGAATCAAAGTGTCTCTACTGCCCTCTAGTGGTCTCTTTTGACTGTGGTGACTTTTACATTTTGTTTTCAGATAACATTTAAGACATTATAGCAATCACACAAACATATTACAGCTAGTTTTAAGACTAAAAAAAAGTCACAAACAAAACATACATTTTAAACATGTGCCACACGTGTTTATTAAAACACACATGGGATTATTTCCACATAACATTTGACTCTCAGTGACGTTAGAAGAGAAGCTGAAGTGTCTAAGGTGTATCTGAGAGGATTTAAAGAAGTGTTTTACCTGCCTGACAACATACCTGTGGCCTCTACAGTTTCAAAGAGTAGCTATAGCAACGGTTCTCAAACTTTTTCACATCAAGGACCCCTAAACTCACAGAAATTAGACGACGGACCCCCATCTGATAAGATTTTTGGCTTTTAGATGTTTTATTACAGAAAGCGTAAGAAACCCATGAGCAAAATATTTATACATTCTGTCATTGTGTTACTTGTGAATGTAATTATAGTGAAAATAAATGATTCTCCTTTTTGCTGGGGACCCTCTGAAACCCACTCGAGGACCCCTGAGGGTACTTGGACCCCACTTTGAGAGCCACTGGGCTATAGGGTATAACAGTTACTCAATACTTGTTCAGTTGTCTAACAGTTATTATTTAGTTAACATTATTTGCCTGTTTTTAAGCTGAATTGAACTGATTGAAACTGCCTGTATAACTCAAACTTACCTCAAGAGGGAGACAGTCTCCGCTAAGTGTCTCTTTAATACAGTCTGAGACGCTGAACACTCAATTAAAGAAACTTCCAAGACAGAAAGTATTTTTACTTCTGTATCTCAATCTTAATGTAATTTTAATACAAACAACAATAATATTCGTAAATATTATCACCATATAATGTAAATAAGGCAACTCTATTTACAATTGTCCACGCACCCAATTTGTTTAAACAAATAATCAAATGAGTTTACTCAATATAATTTCATCTATTGTTGCCAACTCTATGAGGACCTCTTTTAGTGTTTAGAGTTGTTTTTTTTTTCAGGCGTGTTTGCAGCCAGCTGATGGTTGACTCGCATTTTTAATCAGATATGCAACGGAGCCTTTGAAGATTATTCTGGTCCATGAGGGGGAAAAAAAAAACCATTCTTGCGAGTCGTTTGACTGTTGTTGACAGTAAAACAAACATACCCCTCATGTTTGAGGCGGACTCCCTGAAGGACCCCTGAGAGCCTGGAAGCAGAGCGGGCTCTGATTGTTGTCTGGCCATTCATTTCTTGGAGGGGAGGAGTTAGCGGAGCCAGAGAGGGGTCATAACAAAATGTGTGTCCCCGACTAACAGAAACATTATTTCCGCCCTGGTCCGGTGCCGTCCTGCACATCCCTGTGAGCCCGGGAGAGTTTAAATGGACTATAAAGCGGCTCTGAGCTGATTGTTGTGACTGACAGCCGCTCTGCTCTGTCTGCTCTCCGCCCGTCGCTCCTCACAGTCTGAACCCGAGCAGAGGATGGATGGAAACTTTTCACCGGCTGCTTTCTTATCAGGAGTCCTGCTAATAAGCGTCGCGTTGTCATCTTCAGCTGCTTTTCTGGAGCCTTACGACCTTCTGTACGACAACGCGGTGCGGGCGTTTTACAACAGCGACTATGCGAACGTGGTGCGCTTCATGGAGGGAGCGCTCAGCAGCTACACGGAGGTCCGCCGCTCCAAGGTCCGCTGCCGGCTGAGGTGCCAGGACCAGCATCCGTTAGATGAAACCTTCTCGGACCTGCGCTTCTTCGACGTGGTGCTCCGGAGAGCTGCGTGTATGAACACATGCATAGAGAAGAAACTGGGCGCACAGTCTGTGCACAAAGTCAGCGAGGATGTAGTGCAGGACTTCCAAAGGCGGATCCCCTACAACTATCTGCAGCTGGCTTATCAGAAGGTAAGGAGGGGGGGGGGGATGTAATCTGCATGTAAAGTGGTCCTGAATAGGCACCATTGTTGTCTACTCAGCAGGGAATCCTTCATTTAGCTGCGCTGCTCCACATTACCTCCTGCATGCTTCACCAGCTGGTGCTGCTGCCCGGCAACATGATGCAGAGATGCTGAGTGATGAGAGTGGCTGCACACATGTAGACTGGACAGGCTGGTAGAAAACAGCTCCACAGGATTCAATGGTGCCTGTTGCCATTTAATTAGTACAGTTTAGTTCTGATATGTTGGACATGCACACACACACATGGACCAGTACCTCACTTACATCCTGTGCAAAATAACCACACACACACACACACACACACACACACACACACACACACACACACACACACAGGGGCCATAGGTATTTGTTACAAAACATGACGATGGGTTGCACAGACCTCTGGAAATTGAGACAATTCTGCAGTGATTAGCAGTAGAGCTTCAACGATTAGTCGATTAAACGGATTAGTTGCCAACTATTAAATTAATCAGGAACTATTTTGATAAGTGATTCATCATTTCGAGTCATTTTTTAAGAAAAAAATGTCAAAATTCTCTGATTCCAGCTTCTCAAATGTGAATATTTTCTGGTTTCTTTAGTGTTCTGCTTTAGAAAACTGAACATTTTTGGGTTGTGGACTGTTAGTGAGGACAAAACTGGACATTTGAGGACATCATCTTGGGCTTTGGGACATTTTGATCGAAAATCTGACAACAATATATTGGCCAATGTCATATTGGCCTGCTGACAATAGGCTCAGTGCAGAAACCTGATATATGTTTGTCAGACAAAGTACAAAGCTGTGTGTCTTCTTTAAAAGTTAATATTTTGGAAATAAGCAGCAATATGTAACAGTGTGATATACTATGTACTGCATGTGCCTGTGTCCATGATACTGTTAATGCAGATTTACTTAGAGTTGAAGTGGAAGCAGGTTGCTTTCACTTGTTTACAACCATGCCCTGTTCTTTATGGCTGCCCCTGTGTGCAGTGTTCTGTTTACACAAACACTTGTGGGTCTTTTTGTTTCGCCCGCTGCAGTCTTTGCTTGTTTTCCATTCTAACTCATCCCGCATGGGAACATGGAAACGGGCTTCCTAAGAGATCGTTTATAATTCAAAGTCTAATTACAAGTGCAGTCAGGTGTTTTTTGATGGTTGCAGTACCTCTAAACTAAACATCCTCTTTTCTTCCGCCTCTTCACATTAGAAATTGAGGTTATTTGTCCTACATTACAAATTTCCAAGTATTTCCCGCGGGGGCCATCCCTCGGCTTGTTGATCGTTAGGCGTGGGAACAATCCAAGAATCAGATAAAACAGGAGGAACAAAGTATTATTTCTTATCCAGACTCTGTGTGACTTCAAATACTGCATGGGTCCCACAGGAGCAGCTAAATTTGATCTCTCTCTTGTACTCTAAAAATATTTGCCATCAGTTTTATGTGTGTTTATAAGTATTTGTCACCCATCCGATATTTTCATTCAAAGTTCTGATTTTGAAAATGAAAGATGTGCATTGATCTTACATCTATTTGAGAGTATTAATGCAAGGGTTTGTCTGCATGTTTTGTACAGAAGAACAAAATGAGTTCACTGAAACAGGAACATTCATTAAGTCTCCCGACTGTTATTCCAGACTTGTTTTGACAGATAAAAGAGTGAAATTTGAGCTTCGTTCAACATGCAGGTGTGGAATAAGAGAGTGTAATTACGATGATTCAATGATGGCTGCAGGGAAATTGTCTTTTCATATCAACAGCACAGTCAGGGTCACATTCAGGACGTTTCAGGGATTGGATGCTTGCAGTTTAAGTGGCTTGAACTGTAACTATCACACAGCAGTGACTACATGTTAGTATTTACACAGAAATAACACCGGATGTTTGTTGCTACCACGCAGGAGCAGTTGAATCTTATTCAGTGTGAATAAGACGGTGACATTTTAACCTAGTTGGGGCTCAGATGTGAAGCTGGCACCAGCTCCTCACACAAACCTGAGACTCAGCCGACCAGCTCCAAATGCCCGGGTGATGACACACAGCTTCCACTGCTCAGAAGTGGTGGGAAGTTAATCGGGCCTGTTACTGTCTGCGGGGCAAATGGTTTCTCAAATTCTTTTCTGAATCAGCAGAGAAAGACTAAGAGCTGAAGTGATCCACTTATAAAAAGCATGCTCCTGTCTAGACATGAGCACGGCCACAGTCACACAGACACAGATCCTTGCCCAGCTGTAAAAATATTACTCATCTTCGTAGCAAAGAATTATGATTTCTCTAACATCTGTTGCGGCACATTTTTCACTCACAACAAAGCAGAAACCGAAGCTCTCGTGAATGTTTTAGCAGATCTTTACTTCGGCCTCACCTGAGTCTCTGTGAACTGCGCATCAACGCAGAGAGGTCTGATGTTGATCTTACCTCAGGTAAGGCAGAGCTGGACCGTTCCTATTGGCCGCGCCAATCAGAGCACACTGCATGTGTTTACATGTGTTCAGGCACCCTCACATGCGTGTTGGTATGGGGGTACTTGGTGGTGTTTGTGAAAATAAATAACATTCCTGCAGTATTTAACATTCCAGCATCACACACCCTCCTCCTGACAGCCTGTGGCATAATGCCGCCATTGGGCCTGTTAGAAGAGGCTCCACAGTCACCAACTGTTCTCCTCGCTCAGGCTGCTGCGTATGTCCCCAGCTCGCCCATCATTTAGCCTGGCAAATATTTTATTTTCCTGTTGTGGTCTGTTTGCTTTTCTAAAAAAAGAGAGACACGCCACCTTTTGCAGGTATTAAAGGGAGACTTTTGTAGCTGCCAGCGAGCTGGAGCCCTGATGGCCTCCACTGATCTCTACCACTGGCCACACTTCTCACTGCAGTCGCCCAACTGCAGAAAGATCAAAGGCCCTTAAATGCCCCCGGGGCAAGGAGCTCTGCTGCGCCAGATCATATCTCCAGCCGCTGTATCCTTAATGTAATAGGTCTCACAGTGCTGCTATTCCAAGAAAAATCGTGAAAGCCGGGCTTATTATTCTCAGTTTTATTTCTCAAAACACTCTGTGATTTATCAGTATTTATTTTGATTATGAAAAAAAGAGTGAAAATCAGATAAACATCATAATATAAATATCCAGGTACAAATTTGTTATTGAAAATACTGTTTGAGTTGCAAAACACTAACTTTTATGTTATTCTATTTATATTTTACTTAGATGGACTCTCATGCATAATCAGCAGCTCATTTCCAATTTTTCCCATTTTTTTCCCTGTCAGTGTTGTAAGAGGACCTTTTGGTTGTCTGGGCACATCAGATCCTTTTAAAAATCTATTTCAACAGAACCTTTTCCCTTTAGAAATCTGCAAAAACAATGAGTCTTAGGTAGCTTAAACATGTGCAGCTCAAAGTATTGTCAAAGCTACACAACACTATATAAAACTACTATTTTATCTGCTGAAATCACAAGATGAGGCAAGAGAAGATTGTCTCATCCTCCCCAAATAAAACCTAACAAATGCATCTTGTTTGCCAAGATAAAATTCTTATCTTGGGTAAGGCGAGGCGGGTTTATTTGTATAGCACATTTCAACAAAAAGGCAATTGAAAGTGCTTTACATAAAGAGATCAAGACACAATGTAACAGAATGTAAACACAAGGCGATATAAAAAGACATTTAAATACAGTTAAAAAGTGTTAACGGCTAGGTACACACTGTCATCATTTAGTGTGTGTGTGTAGACACACTCATCTCGCGATACACTGTGTCTCATATTTCCAGGTCGTAATGGTACTTGTATGACAGCTCGCTTTACAAGGCCGCCAGCAAAAATATAATTTTTGAGAATGATCCAGCGCGTCCCAGACGAGTTTGGGAGATTGGAATTACCAGTAATTAAGGGGTCGATGATGCTCCATAATGACCTTGTTGATGTGCTCATCCTGTGCGCCCAGTTTAACCCCAGTTCTGAGGCCGGACAAGACTTTTGGAGCCATCAGTGTAAATGTCGCATCAATGCTGATGAACAAGGGTTTACAGTCCCCACGCTGAAAAATGCGGAGACTTGGCAGCAATTACAAAATGCAAGCAGGCTACGATTTGACACACACAAGTTGTACGAATAAGGATTTCATTTTTCTCTAATTGCACTGACATAATAAAGTGAAGAGCAGCTTTCTCATGAGTTGATTTGTCTCGGGAATTTGGACACATGATTCAATAACTTTCCCATCCTCATTTTGTCTTGAGAACTTCCCTGTGCCTCCCAGCGTGATGTGAAAAGGTGAAAAAGGTCAGGAAACTCTCTGAAGCCTGCTGATGTTGTGAGCCTTCATGTCGTCTAAAGTCAGACTCATTCATGACTCTCTCTCAGCTGTGAATCTGATGACTTGATTACAACACAGCAGGCAGTTTGTGGCTCAAGTACAGTCCTCTCCTTAAATCTCCTGCCTGGGCTTATGTAGAAGTTTGGTGTATGTACAGTATGTGTGTCTGTTTCCAGTTTTGGGAGTCCCACATCAACCTGAATCCCAACAAGGAATGTTGGATGTATTGAACATTTTAATGGAACAGAAACAACTTTTTTTTTTATTCACAGCGTTCACCTCAGTGGGTGTTTTTGTGCGAGATGGGAATCGCAGATGATGTTATTGTCATCTGCAGCTGATAATAAGAGGATAGAAGGGTTCAGACAAAAAGAGAGCTCTCTCTCTCTCTGGATTGGTTAAAGCAAACAGAAGTGCTGCCATTTGCTCGGAGGCAGGCAGGTTGATCGCCGCCAAGTCAGATTTATGCGTTTGATGTATCCGCGGGGTCGTTTTGCGGTTAGTCTATTTTCAAAGTTACTGGGAGCCTGGAAGAGGGACAAGAAGTAGTGCAGGAGTAGATCACAGTACAAATCAGCTCTCCACCACACTCAAATTGGTTGCACACATGCTCCACTTAACGATATGAAGACTGTGAATGAAAAGGTCCATTTAGAGTTGGTTATACATAAAGTAGCACAGACTTAGGGCCATGAAGCGATAATATGCTTGTTGGTTTTAGCATCTTCCAGCGAAGTGCTGCAATTCCATACTTAAAAGGAATATTTCAACAATTTGGGACCTGGAGTCTACGCTGATTGCCTGGCAACGTCACGGTGAGAACAAGACTCCAGGAAAAACTCTCGGTCCTGACTATTAAATGACTTCTCCAGAAATCAGATCTAAAGTATCTGTTTATTTTACTCCCCTGCACAGAACGCAGAAATAGAATTTAAACGGCCTACCATTTTCTAGAAAAGATTACATTTCTTTTACGTCCTCTTTCATTGACATTTCCAAGGAAATCAATCCCATGTGTTTTACAGCCTTGAAATATAAATCAGATTGATGGTGGAAAAAGTGGATGGGTTAAGAGATATGACACTGGTTAGTGTCTGTAATGAATGTAAATAATACTCCATCATCTTCTCCTTTCCACACACCTGCAGTGCCAACGCGCTCTCCTGGCTTCCCTAACCGACCGTGCGGTGCTGTGCTTTGCCCAGACAGCCAGACATTGTGGCACTTGCCTGTGCCAAAGGTCTTCTGCATGACTGAATTTGAGCGGATAATGCGCCAGAGGAATGTGGGTGCACGCTGTGGCGCAACACCACCAATATTGTTCTCATCCTGATTAACAATTTAACAGCCGCAGGACAGGAGGAGGCGGAGGCTGGTGAAGGATCACTGCTGAAAACCTTGTGGTGGTTTGTGTGCTGGGATGACACAGCAGGTTGTGGAGGGGAGTCGGCGTTGGCTCGGGGGTGACTTTGTCAAGTGCTGGTATCTGTGAAAGTGTAGCTGAATCCAAGCAGAACAGCAAACCAGCCAGAAGCAGGAGCTGACAGCAATCAGGACATTTTGTTTTTGATGATGATTCCAAGCGCTTGAGATATTTATCACAGCGACCGCATTCTGACCACAGTGTATCCCTTATTTATGGAAGATCACAATATCCCCTGTCACAAAATGGAGGATTTGGAACAAGATTCATTGTCTAGATCCAACCAGCTGGTGGACAGGATTTATATATAAATATATAGGTGAGAGTGTGTGTGTGTATAATTTATTGGTTGTGTGTGTTTTGTGCGATGTGTTAGGTGATTATCAGTCGGGCCAAAGTTCCTGGGTGGATAAATCAGGGCTGGGATGGAAAAAACAGAGTTTGCCAGGCATCTGTTCAGTTTCACTAGTGACTTGAACTATGTGTTGGCTGCTCCGCGCATGCAAACAGAGAAAACATCTCTATCTGTCCTATTATCTTCACGGCAGACATAGTGACTGTCACTTTTTGTTTTCCATCAACACATGGAAATGTTTGGGTTTTTTTTTTTTTTTTTTTTTTTCATTTCTGAACACAAGGAAAACATTTATTTAATAGTCAAGTGTGACACTAATGCACTCCACACAAACTGAGTAGACTTAAACCTTTTCTGTGTCTGACGAATGTGTTGATTTACCAAGAAAAATACTAAAATCAGCTTTGGCTAGTTTTGAAGATGCAGTAGTTTGGGCAGAACATCTGTATTCTAGGGATGGGAATCGAGTTCCCCCTTCTCCGCCATTTTCGAATTGAGTTGAACATGAGTTGAACGAACATGGACCAAATCAAGGAGAAGGTTAATTGAGAAAGTCCGTAAATATGTACATTTGTACAACTCTTCTTCGCCACACACTTCTTCTGCCTCGAACGGTTCAATGGTCGTACACACCATCTCCTCTGATGGCTCCTCTCATTTCTGGGTTGCAATAATGTCAGTAAAAGTAAATGTTTATCATCAGCTGTAACATTTATCAGCTCCAACTCCAACATGATCCGCTCAGTTTCAGTCGCCATTGTATGAAGTACACAAAGAAACCGGAAGAAACTCAATACAGTGGCATAGAAACCCCACTGCCAACTAGTGTTTTGGCAGTGTAATTGCAGAGCGACGCAGACATGCTAGCGCACAAGTATAAATGCTCAAAACAGTGTAGGCCACTTGCGTTGGCTACGGCGTAGATTCAACACAGAAGTATAAGTCAAGCTAAACTCATGCGTCTACGCTGCTGGAAACTTGCAACAAGAAGGAGTCATGGCGGCAGGGCCGAGACAGCAGGAAAAACCCCACCCAGAATAACTGAGAAGACCGGGCCGGGCTGCAGGGAGAGCTGCTGTTCTGTCAGTCTGCTGCTGGAGCTAACGGACCTAACTAACGGACAGCGGACCATCAGCTGTTACCAACTGGTGCTAACAGGCTAGCTGACAGGACACAGGCTCACCGCACTGCAGTGCAGTACAGTAATACTGAGGGAACTTGGGAATGATCTCCAAACAATCCCTTCTCTGAGTAGAACCACTGCTGCTGCAGCATGCGTTGCCTTTTTTCTACTCTGTGTTTAGACTCAGAGATAGTAGATAGAACAGTTGCGTTGATGCTGAAAACCTGTGTAGGCCTACTTCTTTCCACACAGAAAATTAATCAGGAATCTTACTGTAGACAATGTGCTCTTAAAAACACAGAGGAGGAGCCTTGTATGGATTTATGGATATGATGCTGATGATGTTTCTGACTTATTCATTGGTGTGTCACATGCTGCAAACCCAGCTGTTTAAAGAGGGGAAATGGAAAGGGCCAGTGTACACTGACTAGTCTAGTGTTCATTTTCTTTTTACCAAAATGTTTGTTTCTTATGAAGCCAGTAGCTACATCAGTATCCACACTGAGAATCTCGTGTTCTATACCTAAACACATATTTTGGTTTGACTGAACTGTTGGCACAGATTTAAGCCAACCTTTTAGTCCACACAAAGAGTAAAATGTTCCTCAAGTTTTCTAAGGTATCCTATATCCACCTCACAGCTTGTTCTGCACAAGCGTGAGCTACAGCTTGTGCTAACATCTCAAGTTGCTTCTGTCCCTTTAGCAGATGATTTCTTGGAAGTGGAGAGGTTTGGGATTTCACGGTAGAAACTGCAGGGTATAGGGTACAGGAAGTCAAATCTGTTGTGGAAAACACAGGAAAGTGAAGTAATTCACTAAGTTAGTATAGTACAGGAGCAGTACAGGAGCAGTAAGTATAGGAGGTTCTTTTGTGTTTCAACAGTTTCCCAAAGACACAGTGCTCACATATTTTAATAAAGAAGTTAATCTGTGCTGCCCAGTCATGTATTCAAATAAGAACTCTTCTGGTAAATTGGGTGAAATTTCTTTTAAGGCTGTTTATTGTATTTGAAGAAAATGTGCTATATCAGGATATGTATCGTTATCAGGATATGAGATTTTGGTCATATCGCACAGCCCTATCGGCCAATATTCATCTTTTAACAGAAACCTGTAACATAAACAAACATTTTTGATAAGGACATTTAGATTTTTTAAAGTTATTTAGTTATTGAAGAGTTCTAAAGAAGATATGTACTTATTGGGACAATTTATCTGCAATTAGCTTAAATCAGCTGATAAAATCAGCCTGCCGATGTATAGGTTGGGCTCTAATCTGGAGCCAAACAATGACAGTCTTCACTCTCAACTGAGCTGTGTTGACAATTATTGGATCAACACAAATCTGGGTCCTTGGTGCAGGCTGTAACAGCTGTGTGTTTTGTATCCAGTGTGGCTCCTGCTCAGGTTATTTTTAGTGTGAATGTAACTCTACGTTATAGATGCTCCAAGGGTATATGACTTCAAAGTTTTTTTCAAACTTGCTATGCTGCACACCAATGATGTAGTTAATTATGGGTATTCTTTTCAAACAAATATAATGTAGTTCTTCAATTGATGTATTTGATATAAACCCTCCCAGGTCCAATGTTGTCAGCCAGGGTTATTGAAGGGTCAGTCCAGGCCATGCCCAGTTATGAGGCACAAACCAGAGTTAAGTTGGAATATTCAACTGAATAAATTACATCTAAAGTTTTAATGTCTTATCATATTTTGGAGAGAGAAATTATGGATCCTATGCCAAGTGAGATGTGAGGTCAGAATCATTCATATTCTGAGGGCAGCTTGCCTTTTTGACCTCCACAACTGTTTCCTGTAAAATTCAATTAGAAGTGTTGATTGTTTATCCAGACCCGCTCTGCTGTCGTCAGCTTGCAGGGCGATGGTCCCATGGTGTGTTTATGTGACACTGTTTATTTGTGTGTAGCATATGTGTGTGTGTGTGTTTTAGTGTGTGGGAGAGACTAAGATAGACGGCTGGATGTCCGAATAGGTCTACATCAAAAAGTCAACAAGGGTCAGGCCTGTGAGATGTTCTCCATCTGCTTTCTGCCCGTCTTGTATTATAAACATTCCAGTACAGATTTCTTCATTTCACACCATGAAAAGACATTACAGTTCTCTGAATCCACCCACACTTCACATCACCAAGTTAACTTTGACAGTTGGCATAGAGAAAGGGACTATTTCCAATTTGCACACCCCCTCTTCCTCCCCTGGCCCATGCCAAAGAATAATTCATCTTAGCAGTGCATAACGCCAGGATTTCCAACTATTATCCCCTGCTGCTCTGTGGCCTGCTTATCTTTGTCGTTAGATCTCCTTGCCTGAGAGGCTTTCCCCTGCAGGGAAACAGGTAGTATTACCTATTTAGAGGACAGGAGAGAGTGGTTTTCATGATCCCATGTTGACCTGACCCCTGGCCGACTCTGACCTCTCAGTGTCTCCACATCTGGTTCAGATCTCTGTGAATTGCAGCTAATAACGGTGCAAAACAGCATTAGGCACAAGGAGCCACAGACAGGCCTGTCTACTTTATCAAAGTACTGTGACAGGAGAGGGAGAGAGGGAGGTTGAGGCAGGAATATGCACTAAGGCGCTTTTTTGGTAGCAATTATGTCATCTTACTGGCTCACGTAATGAACCAATGAGGTCATGGCTGTCAACATACTGCTGGTCTCAATTTTTGGGGTAAGCCCTGAATCAATTCTGTGAATTTCACAGAACTGCTTTATAGCCTCAATCTACCTCTTGATTTTACACCATTATCTATGTGGCTTAAGTGGAACTGAGACAATTATCTAGAGAAGAAAAATTCATCTGTTTCTAAAATAAATACCCCAAGAAATATATATATGGCTGGGTCATATCTCATGGCTTCCAGAGACGTTGATTAAATAGGATAATAAAGAGATGTGTTGATCTTCCTTCATAAGAAGCCTGAGCCAAATGTTCTTCAAGAGCCTTTGCTGTAATTTCAGGACTTCCCCTGAGCAGCAGGAGTATATCATCTGCAAAAAGTTAGAGTGAGGTCAGTGTAGTGAGTGAGGTCAGTTTTGCATCATCTAGCTTTAAAGATTAGCTCAACTGATTAATAGGGTGAAAAGTGAGACAGAAGTTACTCAGGATGGAAAATCCATGACAACTTTTTGGTTCGTTACATTTAAGTTCAAAACAAATTAATCATAACAGACTTAGTAACCATCTGCTGGAAGCATAGCTGTAACAAATGATTAGCTTGACAAATCAGTAATTCTGAAGATTTGTCCAGCAATTAACTGAGTTGCCAACTTAATCCCACAATTCTTTTGCCAACCGAGGGCAGCAGAAACAAGCTGTGCAAACAATATTGACATTATCACCTTTTAAGATGACAAACTTTGGCTTATTTGTATCCAGAAAATTTGGAGCAACATTAGCATTCATTTGCAGTTGTGTCTCTGGTTTTAGCTCTATTTTGGTCTCCACCAGCTCTTGAGGAAAATATCTTGCTCTTTAGATGCTAAATGTTCCACTATGTTCAACAGCTAGTCGCTAACTTTGTCTGCTGTTTAGTGCTGGGCAGGGAGTGTACAGTGCAGCTCGCAGTTGTTGAAAACGACGCTATGAGAGCAGTGAGAGTGAATCGAAACTTAAGTTGCGGGCTGTAAAACCAAAACAATAACTAAAAGTTGCTATAAAACTAAAGCTATTATCACCTGATAATTCTTGGTAGGTTTGAAGCCACCGCCTTAACATACAAGTAATCATGTGACCCATTGTGAATAGAAAAATAGTGATTATAGCAGATTTGAGAAGAAGTCGTAACATCACATCGTTATCATCCTGTCAGGTGACAGAAACTAAAAACTAAGGTAAGATGAGCTGCTATATAGCGTTCAGAAAACACTATGCTAACAAATGCATTTGGCATTCAGAGTTATGTGCCTAAGGTGATACACAGCACATTCTACAGACAGCCATTTGTATTTTTAAGTGTTTGTGATGGTACAATATCAAAATGAAAATAAGCATTTTGTGCCAACACTGATAAGCACTGATCAAAATTGCAGGACCTAAAAGCAGATCTTGGTTTTATGGTTTCTATGTAATAAAAATGATTTGTATTGTACGTACTCTTTTTTAAGCCCTGCATCCCCTGAAAATCACCCCACTGTTGGTTGAAAACTTTAAATGTTTTACACTTCTGGCCAAACCAGAAACAGTGATGCAAGTGGGGATATTTCACATTTGGCAGAGTCAAATGTTTTGTGATCAGGAAGGTTTTTTAGTTGATGATTGATTTTTACAGACATGTTGAACTGATCACTCTCACTTCATATTCCCTTATGCTTTTAAAAATTGGCTGAAACTGAGGGGCGATACACTCTGTAAGTGTTTCTTAAAGTAACAAACACAGATTAAGACATTCAGGATGATAAAGTAATTATTTCATTAAGGCCCATCCTAATCCATGTAACGCCTGGTTAAATCCCTGAAAGAGAAGCTGTCAGCTAACAATACGTGTCCGTGTTGCAGTTTATTTTACAATAGCGCTCTACAGTTGGCCTCTGCTTGAGGCTCGTGTTTATGGTCAGCTCTGTTTGCCAATTTAGTAATGAGTCGTTAAAGTGCAGATTTGGAAGTTTAGTTTATGTAAAAGCCTTCAGAGCTCTGTGATGCCACCCAGTGGGAGAGCTTCCGCTAGGGATGTAAACTTTTTGGCTCTTCAAGAAGATGTATGATGTTGTGACCACATGCACCCAATAAAGTGGAAGGCATCAGTCTTCTTGAGTATCTGCATGCAAAAGTAATCATTGTGGAAACAGACAAATACGGGAAAATAAACGCTTCCTTCTGCTGTAATCATAAACATTACAACACAGCCAAGGCCAGAGACCCATTCAGCTTTGGAGAAAAGAGTCTTCTAGAAAGTTCACAGACTCTTTGGAATCCGTGCCGAGGGGATCCAATGTCACCCTCAATATATCTGCTTTGTTTAATGGGGTGGCATGTTTACAATCATTTATTGTTTTGTCCTTGAAGCTATTTTGTTGTACCGTCTCTGGTTCCTGTTTGCTAAAGCCTTGAGTTTTGTTGTTATAGTTATGGTGGATAATACTCTTCGTAGAAGAGGTGATCAGACAGAAAGAAATTGGAAACGTACTGGTTGAGATCCACTTCACATTTTCCGTGTTGTGTGTAGTGTGTATTTGTCTGTGGTGCATATACTCATATTCATTTTACTCTAATATTTCTGTGAACAAAAATTCTTCAAAATCCCCATTTCCATTTTGCTTTTTTGTGATTTTCTGTTTTTTTTTACTGTTATAATGTTGGATGTCTATTTTAAACATGGTTAAAGGTCCAAAACTTGAGATGAACACTTGTAAAAATGTCCCTTTCAAGTCAAAAGCTAGGGCTTCAGCCTGCTCTGAACGCTTCATTTGCAAAGTTACCTCTACTTTCCCATCAAACTGACGTCAGACTGTTCACACATGTTCACAAACTGTCATCCGTTCTGTAGCCTTTGTTGCTAAGGTTGTTCCACGGGTTGTTTGCATTGTTCATTTGCATATTTTGGATCGGATTCTGGCTCAAACATGGACGTTTATGTTTTGAGTAAAGAACAGGAAAAAGAAGGGAAATCCGACTGCTATTTTTGTTGACGTAGCCTCTGGAGCCGGCAGAAGCATGCGGAGAGGCAGCTTCTGAGAGCTGGCCAATCAGAACAGAGTGGGGTCATCCGGACGGGGACCTTAAAGAGACAGGAGCTAAAACGGCCTGTTTCAGACAGAGGCTGAACTGAGGGGCTGTATAAAGTGTCATTATAAGATAAATACATTTTAAACTGTAAATGAGGCGAAGATATTCCAGTAGAGCCGGAAATGTGCGTGATATGTCCTCTTTAAGTCAAGTCAATTTTATTTATATGTCACAAAATAATGAATTAGTCTGAGGCAGCTGTACAACACACTCTATTCTCAGATCATCTCAGTTATTAAAGGTAGCAGAAGCTAAAAACATTAATGTTTAACACAGAAAGTCCTCTTCCACTCCTATTATGACTGATGAAGGAGGTGAGGAAAGCAGAGCTGCTGAAATATTACAAATATTTGTCCAGTCTTCAATGTAGATGCCATTTTAAAAAGTGTAGCAGTGTCTTTTCATCTGGAGGAAAATTATGCTTTTTTTCCTCTGCTGGGACCGCTCTGGTTTATAGGAATTTAATAGAAACAGGATTATCCTCTTGTATTGTTGTCTGGAATGGAAATCTTGACGTGACCATTTAAATAGGCTTGACAGGCTTCTTAATTTAGCAGACAAAATATCTGGAGTGAGGCAGGCCCAGCTAAGAGAAATTCACAGAATGTCTTCAGGAAGGTTCAGAGTCAATCTGTCGTGACCAGCGCTGCAAAAAGAGTTTGAACTGTTGCCATCAGGAATACTTGTTAGGAGGACAAAATAACTGCAGGTTACTTTTATATTCATGGAATAGCTTATGCCATCTCTTTCTCAATTAACTCTGTAATGTTTCGCCTTGCACATGGACATGTACTTGCACCTTATACATCCTCAAAAAAGTAATTATTCTGCGTATTATTTTAATCTGTAGAGTCGGTATACACCTTTATTATTATACATTTATTTTGTTTTTGTCTATAACTGCTTTTAAACTTCTTAACCTGTACCTTTCCAGATAAAATTATCTTATTTCTCCCTTTTGAATATACCTAATCAGCAATGCAGAGAGACTGCAAAGTAAGGATCTCATCGCATCGTGTAACCTGCTGAATAGTCATACAAGTTACAAAAACAAAGTAAAACTTCATTCAACGCAACTTTTTTGACAATTCATTTTGACAACTGAATCTGTGTTAGTATTAACTTTATTACATCTTATCTAATGTTAATTATCAACATAATTGCATTACAGTCCATGTTTACATGTGAGGTAATGTGGATGCTGAGGTGTAGTGATAGTAATGTTGTGTTTATGGTTGCTAAGTAGCGGGTAAACATTTGATACCAAGTAAATGATATCGACACTGGCCAAGTTGATACTTAAGCATGTCGACTCAATCATAAAACTCACTTTATCTGACAGGCCGAATAACTGTTACTTTGAAATAATAACCGCCAGATTCCAAACTGAAGATTAACTTTTTATTATCTTGTTAACATTGGCACAGGCTCCACGACAAAACGCTGCTGGCAACATCCACCACTGTGTCTTCTACTGTTGAGTAACAGCACTTGTAGCGAGTAAGAATGTGGTACAAGCAGCGTGGATGAAGAGGCCAAGCTGCTGAGTGCTGACAACAGTGCATCTTTTGTGTACAGGCAGCTTCATGGCTGTATCAGATCTCTGTCAGAACATCTGTAAAACAACCATCTAATACGTCCTGCTGTCTGTCGACATGTGGACGAGTCCCCAGAGCTCTCAAATCTAACCAAACATAAGTAGAAAAGCAGCTTCTTCTCTACACAGTAGATACTGAGTTAAAGTACATTCAGCCTTAGTTACCTTCCTCAGAAGACTGTACATTTTTCCATAGAGGGGGTTATAGAGCTGACGTATTAGAAATCCACAGGACTCAGATATTTCCTTTCAAGTTGCTTTACTGGCAAACCCCTAAGCTCTTGTAAAGAAAGTCCCGACATATTTGCTTTTAATGGTCTAAATAAGGCTGCGCATGGTAGTTAATGTGGTTTTAGTTAATGATAGATGTAAAGCTCTAAGAATATCTCACATGTTTAAGGCACATGTTTGCGAGGGGGTGATGTTTTTTTTGGCGTAGCTAGAAATAAATCATAAACCGTGTATTTTAATCCCTCACTTTAACTGCGGCTTACACAAACTGAACCGCATCTCATTAAGATGCTGAATGTCTGTCAAGGAAAACGTTCGCCATCCTTCTGTTACCACGTCCTCTCAGAAAAGGCTACTAATTAATGCAAGGCAGTGCGGGAGCTCACCTTGCGGGCTGGTTTCTAAGCAGCAGCAGGGATACAAACAGAACCAATGAGAGAGTCGCTGCTCTGTGTGGCTTATAGCATCTCTTCATCAAGCAGGAATTTTTACATGGTTTGGGCAGAAAGCTGGATCTTGGAGACTGTGTCATTCTGAGGAAATGAGTGTTTAATTCCCCAAGAGAGTCAGTAATATTGACTCAGATTGGGACTAGATTGAGAAATATGGCTTTCTGTATAGTCGGGCCATTGTGGCGTTGCACAGAAATTGCTTCATGACATCATGTAGATGTTGGACAGTAAACAACTGTCCTTTGTTATACATACTTTGGGTGGAAAATCATGCTATGGGTTATTTGAATTCCATTCTCTGAAGTAATGTTTTATTCATTTTACTGCTGACAGTTTGTCACCTTATCTTGACAGCTGTTAATATATTGTACATCAGCCACTGCTGGAACTAATTTAACAAAAACAGCAGATCATTTTCATTCAGGGATATTTTTGAATAACTTTTTAAGTGACAGCACATTTTGATTAATCTTTCACTGCTCTGCTGTCTGTCTCTATGAAGCAGCCTCTTCATCCTCTCTGCCTTTCTTACTCTTAGACTCTTGTGTGGGCCTGCGCTCAAAGCGGCTCCATCACAGCCAACAATAACACCGCTCTTCTTGTCCTCTTACTTGCCGGGTGCAGTGCGGTTTTCACAAACGTGTACGCATGTCATACATACAGTCTGGCCTCCCTGTTTCATGTTTTCCACAAACTGCTCGCTTCTACTGTACTGTACAGCTTGACTGTGGTTTATGGCCGAGGCGGTGAGGTATAAGTGCACCGTCAGCCTGTTGGAGGCTTCAGCTCAGGCTCGCATGTGTGGTGGGAGAAGCATAGCCAAGAGGCTCAGTAATGGGATGCACAGGCGCTGACTTGGCCTCAGACATTGTATCGTTGCCAGGGCAGGATGATCTCATGTGAATTAGTGGTGCTACAATAGGCTTTAAATGTGGAAGGAATGATGTCTACAGTTCAATCAAAGTCTTTCCAACGCTCTTCTCATTCTTGCAGTCACACCAAACAGTTTGTGTGAGAAGGTGACAACATGCAGGTCAAACTTGTGAAGTGCCAAAATGCATCAAGATATTTGGTAGAGCTACAATGATGAATTAATTTAGATCAACAGAAAATTAATCATTTACCATTTTAATAATCGAATAATCATTTTAGTAACGTTTTTAAAGCAAAAAATTCCAAATATTCAATGGTTGCAACTTCTGAAATGTGAGAATTTGAAGCTTTTCTGTCATACATGACAGTAAACTGAATATTGGACTGTAGACTGCTGATCTGATCAAGCTTTAAGAAATTATAACGGCATGGTTCTTTATTTTCTGACATTTTATGGAGACAACGATCGGTTAATTGAGGAAATAACAGGCAGATTAATTGATAATGAAAATAATCCCTAATATTTAGGATTTATAGCTCTATTGTAACTGTCAAGGCTACAGCAGCTATGGAGAAACCACAATGGGGACCGCAAAAAGAATTCTGATAGTGAAGATAACAAGGATCACAATGAATAGAAGAATGTAAATCTGACAGTCACACAGCAGTAGTCTCCTATTAAGTTATTTGGATGTAACTCCAGTTCTATGAGTAAGTGCATACCCAACAGCCTCTGTGTGTCATAAAGTGAAGAGCTTCACTGTGGGGAAGATAATGAAAGTACAATATGGCCTGGCCACGTATAATAAAATATCTAGTGTTGCAGTGGTGCTATAAAGGGACCACCAAATAACTTACACCATATTTATGGTATCTATGACGGGACCACCACTAGCCCCATTGTGTCAAGTACAAACCCAGCTTCAGACTCTCAAAGCATTATCATGAACTGAGGTTGACTGATGCTCATATTCAGCTATGTCTTCAGGTGTTTTTAAGTGATATGAACCATGACACTGAATACTCTGTCACAGTATCCAGTGTCAGAAGTTGAGGTATTAGGGCTTTCCACTGGAGTGGGGAGGGCTTCTGTGCACACAGGTTTGTTATTGTCTCCACAGTTAAAGTGGTCTGTTTTTGGATAACTGGTGTGAGAGTCAAGCAGTCTGTGTGTTTTCAGTCATGGCAGCCCTGTCACTAAATCACCCTCACCTTTGCTTCAACCTCTCCTCTGTGCCCCCCCCCCCCCAAAGGAAAACATACACTCAATGAGATTGAACAGACCTAAGAATCCTACACTACATCTTTTGGATAAACACTGTGTGCCTCATTCTGATATATAAAAAGCAAACCCGGAGTTACACTTAAATCATGTGAGAGGTCTGCTTTCCATTGTCTTAGAGGAACACTCTCACCCGCTTGAGATTAAAAGGTAAATGTTTGGGAATGTCTTAGGCCTGGTTTGCTTTTGTCAGCCCCAACACTTACAGCTGTCATGGCTTAGTGTAGAAATTTACATTCAAAACAATCTTTGAGCCTTAGTTATCCTGCTGGTTATTAACGGCCTTACATGTGGCTCATCCCACACTTGTCGCATGCAAATGCAAGTACATACCTTTGTGGTTTGCTCAGTGAAAGTTTAAGCACATACCTGTCACCCCCTGCTATGTAATTTAAGGATTCTGTTTTGGGAATTACCCCTGTTTTGTAAGCATGTTATTATTATGTTTCCAGTTGCTAACATGCATTTCAGGGGCCTCTGTACCTCCCGAGGCTATCACAACCATCAAGTGAGTCCCTTTTTCCAGTGACGTGATGGTGAAGAATGCAAATTCAGGTTTTATGTCTGTCATTATTTCATTTTCTGTTTGTTTCCAACTACTTCTCTACACAGTGCCACACGTAATATAGATTACTGGATCATTTCCTGGCATTGCAACCCGCAATAAAAACCTAAACAAAAGAGCTGTCATTGGAGTATTGTGTCTGCAGTTTGCGGTAAGCAGCTAATGAAGTTAATGAAAACAGCAGTTGTCACATCTCCGTCGCGGGCGAACAGAGGCAGGAAGATGAGACCAGATATGGCTGGTTTCATTCTCAGGCGCTCAGAATGAGCCAGCTGTGAACAGGCAGGAAATGAGGTCAGTCCACACTTGGGAGTCACATTTTTGGAAACACCCCCACGCACATCACCAGTGATGACGATGCGTTTCTTCAGCTTGTTTTGTCATCTCCCTGTGTGGATAGTAAGGCACCATACATCTGCATTACAAGGGAAGAAATTAATTACAATAAATTAAGACCTACTTGTCAAGCTGAAAGCCACCTGGTTCAATTTTTAACGGTGTTTTCCAGGAAGCTTTGTTTTGGGAGGGCTGGTGATTATTTTTCCCTTCCAGATTGCTGGGGATTTCCTCTCTTCCCATGGGGACATCCTGTTATCTGAGCTGTGACTCAGTGGAAAGACTTCATTCCAGTGACTGGACCTTTTCTTCCCTCTACATTATTACATTTGATTGATGAAGGCAGTTTTTCTTATCTAAAATTCCACATTAAATACCTTGTTTCCATTATGCAGCATTGTGCTTGATGTAGTAATTTGGCAGATTGGGGAATGTAACTATTAAGTTCTTTAATTGACAGTCCACAAAAGAAAAGAAGTAGACATCAATCATTCTCTCCTATAACTCTAGCAGCTGTGTGTGGGATGACTCCGGTCTGGACAAGAGGAAACACTTTTTTGAAGGAGAATTAATATAACAGCTCAAACTCCAGCTCCTTTTTTGGAAAGGAAATTCTTTTATAGTTGAAGAAAGGGATAAGCGGGTAGAACATTCAAAGCTCATCTGTTTGGATCATTCTTGTTGTTGACATGGCCACAAGAGGAACTTAAATAAGCCTAGGTTTAGTTTGGAGGACATTGGAAGATTTAGCTCTGAACCACTGAACAAGCTTCTGTCCAAGACTGCAACGCCAAAACAGGTATGATGAGCTCAACATTGCAGTAGTTAGTAGTCAGTTACTCGGCCTGTTGGTCCAACACTTTAAAGCATCTTAACGACTGTTGGACGTATTAAGGTAAAAACTTTCATGGTCCCCAGGGGACTAATTCTAAGTCCAAGTCTTTTCATCTAGCGCCTCCAACAGGGAAACATTTCCTTCATCCAATTGAAGACCTCCAAAATGAATTATTTTCAGACTTGTCAGCCTCGGCTGTACTGTGCGATGCTGACATAGCTCCTTCTCTCTCTAGCGTGGTCACTGGCTAGTGAGACACCAACAAGCTCGTACTTTGTATAAAAGAATAACCTTTGGACAAGCTTTGATTCGGTTCCAAAAGTCTTGTCCTTTTGAAAACGCAGCCACCTCTTTAATTCACTGGAAAACACCAGTATAGCTGATCAGATGGCTATTATACAGCCCTGACAACTTAAACTGAGACCTTTCCTGAGTGATCTCATGCTGTCCCTGATTCCTCTTGTGCTTCACCTTTGAGTGAAGCATACCTCAATGAAAAAGTCTCACCTTAGCAGAGTCCATGCAAAGTCCAGGTTTGCCCTTTGCTTCTACCTTCAGCCCTGATTAATAAAACATCTTGACACCAGTTTGGTCAAAGCCTGCTCTGTGTCTCGTTGAGTAATTAACATTAGTGTGTGCTGTGAAGCAGAGGGAGGGAGACTGATAGTAATATAGGCCAGTTGTGCCTGATGGCCTCTTGTTAAACAGCTGGGTGGGGTCAACTCTGGCCTCTCTGGTCTGTACTTTGTCAGTTTATCATCTTCTTCTCCTCCTGCGGAGTCACGCCCAAAACGTGCTTTCATAACAGAATGTGTATGAAGTCACAATTAAAGATGCTGGGAGAGATTAAGTTGTACAACTTTGGCTCTCAAATCACAATCATGTTTCACTAACAAATTTGGGATTTGGGGACTCGCACATCCAATAAAGAGCGATGGTAATATTGTATTTGAGTTGAGCAAGGCACAAATATATCAAAGCCAACATCAACCTTGCAGCTGTTTGCATCTTGTTTGCCTTCTTGTCCAAAAAGCGCTAGTTTATGAGTAAATGTGTTTCTGGGACTCCTGACTCACACTTTGAGTCTCGTCCAAGTTTAGTATCAGACATTTTCCTCTCCCCATTTCCTCCTTCATTTCCGCTCTACACAGTCTCTCAGGTCTGGTTCAGAAATTTGGGATCAGCATATATGTAAAGAATGAAGCTTTTCTTTGTCATATATGATAGTAAACAGAACATTTTTGGGTTTTGGGCTGTTGGTTGGGCAAAACAAAACAAGACAGCTCTACGAAAGTATACAGATTTTCGCTATTTTCTGAGAATTTATGGACAAAACAATTAATTGAGAAAATATTTGGATTAATCGATAATCCTGACCTCAGCTATTATATTGGAAATAAAGACATTTGTTTGCTGTTGGATACTTTTTTTAATGACAGAGGGGGATTTTATTTAAAATCTAAGAATGTACTGTCTACAATCGCTGTGCTGCGTTCGAGTCCTAAAAACCTAAGTTGACTCTTATGTTCATTTGAACAAGATGGATGTGCTTTCACGTCGCACTACAGGGTAGTTGAGAGTGCCGTTATGACAGCTAGGTGGTGTTTTTAAGGTTGTTCCTTTGAAAATGTCACTGGCCAACCAGATAATGTGAAGGTGAATTACTGAAGTAATTAAATAAAGGGCAACCCTACAAACCTGATTGGAATTTCAGTGATTTCAGTGCTGCTTTTGAATGTGTTGATGAGTTAACAAGCAAATTTTCCTGGAATAAACCAATGATTCAGCCTGGATTTTATTGGCTTTTGTGGTGCAATCATGACTTGTAGTATGTTTTCTTTCCTGAATCAGATCAGTTGTGTTTTCTTATGTTATATATTATCCTATCTCTAGATGTGTTTGTGGAACAAAGTCAGATGTTAATGGGATACTGTTGACCACAGTCTGCTGTCTACAACCAGGATTATTCTGCAGAAGAGAAGCAGACTTCTTATAATGAACAGATGTCTAATTCCAGACCTCTTGTGTGTCCAAACCACTTCCTCAAAGTAGTATAACAGGGCATAAAACTGAGACCTTTCAGCCTCTCACCTCTGTAGTTACAGGTGACATCCATCCAACAAATGTCTCAAAAATACTCACCAGGTTTAATAGCCGCTGAAGTCCAGAAGCCTCTCTGTTAACTATTTTAAGTGGCAGCTGGCATTATTTCCTGCAAGAGTCACAGCCCTGAAAATAAGTTTTGTAAGTGGAGCGGAGAGTGTCCGAGCTGCCAGAGACTGAATGTTCGAGATTCTTGGAAGAGCAGACACAGTAGCTTGTGTTGGACACTGGGGAGACTTTGTTTTGGTTCATCGCTGGGGAGGTTTGCTGGGGAGGTTGAGACATTTGAGTGGAGATTGTGCAAAAATTCAGAGAGCATCAGCGCCCTTTTTTCGAGGGTCAGTGCTCATCATTATTTATTCTCTTTGGTCAATTAGACCGGAGAGTCTGTAAACTCTCAAACCCAGCAGGGTGATTGGAGAACACATGGGTGGACGTGCGGATACACACATTCGTGCATGAGCGCACAGATGCTCAAACAAACCTCTGCCTGAGGTGTACACATGCAAGGCTGCACACACAGGCGGGGGAAGCCGATGCAGGTGGGACACATCAACAAGCAATAACTCAACACATGCATCCTCCTGCCCACACACATCTATTTCACCTCGCTCCGATTCAAGCTGGTCTCATACTGACTCTTGCTTAACCTCTACAGGTAATATCAGCACATGTTTTTACTTCCCCTGGTTCTCTTTGGAGGAAGGGGCCGGTGTTCGATCCTACAGTAGAATATGTGTTGATTTTATTGCCTGTGATCCAGCATGACCGCAGCAGAAACCATTGCCAGGTGGGTTGTTGTGCAATGCAGACCGAGGGGTGCCGATAGATATCTCTGTCTCTAAGTGTTTCAGGATGGCCCGTATGGAGGCATTAGCTGCTGCCAGTCATTCACTGTCATGGGCAGTGCTGAGAGAAACAATGCACACAGAAACACTTATTCCAAATGGAGGCTGGTGCTGCGAGTGGTTTTGTTGTTGAGACAGTGTCATGATGAATTGTATGATAAATCAGTAGACAGTCAGCTAGTGTGTTCAAACTACAGGCCTTCAGTAGACAGGGCCTTTGAATATCTGCAGGGTTTTAGACTGTTTAAATTTTACAGATTGGAAATCCATGAACCAAAAGAAATAAAAAAGTAACAATAAAAAAGACCATTCAAGATCCATTTCTGTTCCCGCATTTCTTTGAAAATGTTCTTGTTGTTTTATGTGTCTGGATGTTTTGAACTGAGCTGTTTCCATAATTTTCTGTAGTCACATCAACTCTTTAATTTTTGCTCTGCTGTGTGTTCTCCAAGCTAACCACCAGCACCACCAAGTATTATAAACTGTTGTTTATTTTAAATAATACTGCCATGGCAGTTGTCAAATGCCAGTTGCATGAAGGTTTCAAAACCACTAGATTTGGAGAATTTAAAGATACTGTCCATGACAATACATATCAGATATGTGGGACTTGTATGGGAAAACATCCAAATTAGGACACTGCTGTTACTATATGATTGTATCTGAAGCCAGTCAGTCAATCATATGCTTCATTCAGGCACAAAGCCTCTCAAGGGACATTCAGGGCTCTATCTGTACAGGATGTGAGATCGTTTCAGAGTAGATGGAGCTGATTATTTCCATCTCCCACAGTGCTGTCCTCTGATAGTGGCCCCGGCTGCTGGTGTTATTTTGGAGCAGTTGTAAAGTCTATTTTTTGACATTTTTAGTAGTGTAGCGATTTATAGCCACTAAGAAAAACAAACTATACAAGTCACTATGTTTAGTGTTCAAATCTGGTTATTTTTGTTCTGTCAAGCATAAATTGTACTTCAGTTTCAAAACAACATTCTTTCTTTCTTACTGATAAAAATGTGACATGTTAAGTTTATGAGTATATCTCCTGTCGTTGTTCAGTGAACTCTATAAAACCCTCAAGAATATCCTCTATAAGAGATTGTACTGTACCATTTCATCACACTGCATTTTGGCAGTCAGCTTTCTCTGTGAAAACCACAACTCAGTGGGACGCCCTACCTGACGACATGCAGCTCCATCAATACTTTTAAAAGCAAATTAAAAAGTCTGCTAAAAGCTACTCAGCTCTGTAACCACTGACTCAACATTTTATCTCATGGTCGTCTCATGAATGCAAATAATCTTGCTTTGAATTTGGCAAGCATACATTTGTCATTTCTAGTTGACATTGTGGGTGTGTGTGATGTGCTATTGTGTGTATTATATATGTCCTGTCTGTTTTTTTGCTTTGTACTGTTTGTTATTGTGCTGTTATATGTTTTAATTGTGACGTGCTGAAGGGACTGCAGATGAAAATTAGCTATAAGCTAACTCTGGTGCAGTACATCAAATGGTAACATTTATGTTCAACACTGTAAATGGTCCCTTCCAAATAATATAAATGTTTTTAAAAAAGCTTTTTCTCGTTGACATAGACACATAATTTGACACACACACACACCCAAGGACACTGAGGCTCTCAGTGTGTGGCCACGCAGGGTTTGCTCCAACAGGAAATAGATGTTATCAACAGACAAGCAAATAGTGTAAGACTGTAAACAGACTGCTCACATCTTGGCCCACTTTCTCCCGTGTCCCTTGTCCTCCCCGTCTATAGCAACAGCAACACACTGTGGAGAATTCAGATCTGGACTTACTTTCGGTGTCTTATGAGAGCTCAGTTTCTTTTAAGTGGCCCAATCATGGAGACACAGACTTTTACTCTTTCTTTAATTTGGCGTGGAATAAAAACCAAATGGACAGACTTGGACTCAACTGGGGTCAATTGCTTTCCATTAGCCGGTACCCCTACATCGCTAGCGGTGCAATACCTCCAACAGTAGAGGTATATGAGGGTTGCCTTTGTAACAAAGAAGAATGGAGGGAATGGAGAAGTAAAGTGGAAGCAGCTTTTCATAATGAAAGATGGAAATCCTATCTGGAACCGTATTTAAGGCCTCAAGGGAAAAACACGTGGAGCGTATTATTGCCAGGTCTGAATTTAAGATTGTAAGAGATTAGCATGGTTAAGAGGTCCACGTTATGGATTTATTGTATGTTTTTCTTCCAGGTAGGATTTTGACTGCGTTGTCCTCTTATTCTGAATTGTTTAATCTTTGTTATCTTTTACATGAAATTCACCATGTGCTTGGCCGATGACTCGGGATCCAACTCCTCACTGTTTCACTCATGTTGTACAAAACCACGACCTAGATTACATGGTGCAGTCGAGCAGTCTTACCCTACCCTATTATCAGCACTTTCCCTACAACACACAGAGTCTCTTTTATAAAACCAGGCAGTACCGTCACTCCTCACCCCTTAAACCACTCTTTGGGCCTGGTGAGGCCTTTGATAATATCTCTTTTACATCCAGATCTCCAGATAGTACAGTAAAACACACCAAGGGTTTAAGAGGTAAGGGGAGAATTGAAGGAAAGAATGAAAGTCCATAGCTGAGTTTTCCACAGGAGAGATCCAGTCTGGAGTGTGAAGCCATGAGACTTTTAATTGTCTTTTATTAGTTTGCAGGGATTGAAAACCAAGCGAATGTTAAATATTAACAGCATTTGTCTTTGGAGGATAAACTTGTGAAACAAAAGCATTACCGCATAAATTCCTTGGTTGGTGTGCGTTCAGGCCAGACAGTTCTGTGTTAATCACTTCTGGGGGCTGCGTTGGTGGGGCATTTTTCTTCTGGTGCCTGAGAGACCATGGATGTCTTAAGGAGAAGTGGATAGTGTGAAAAGATGACACCCTATGAAAGTTGCTCAGTGTTGCAATAAAAGCCAAATAAAGCCAAAAAAGTTTGCCATGTTTCTGCAGGCTTTCTCACACTTCTGTGTTTTTGGGCCCATAAAGCACCAGAGTCCTTCTCCAGTGTGTCTGAGACTTCCACTGGCTGAGCCGGCTGACTTCTGGTTGGCTCCTTGCTCACTTGAATGAGGATAAAATAATTTAATCATGCTGCTCTTTTAGACTTTCCAAATGTTATTGGACAAAATGGGTCAAATTCAGTCGCTCCTTTTCCATTAGTGGTGTATGGGAAAAATGCTTTTTGGGCCAGTGTGCATCAAGTGACGGACTCAGAAGTTGTAATTACATGATTTGGCCACTATGTCAAAGTGGCTTAACAGCCCGGCGCTGTTCCTGGAGGCTTGGGTGAGACATATGATAAAATATGATCCAGGAAGTTTGAGAAACAGATCTGTGAATCTGAAGGCTTCTCAAATGCCAACAGGCTGCAGGACAAAAGTTATCACGGCAGGAACTATTTTATGCTTCAACATGACAATCGCGACGTAAAAGGTAGAAATACTCCTGTTCAAGTAATCCACCAGGAATGTGCGCTTGCATGTATGTGATGGGCCAAAGCAGCACTTTGCCGGATGATGTCCTACTGCTGGACCGGTCTTACTCAAATAAATGAGAAGGCTGCAGTTTTGCATGCAGAGCTAGTCGGTCATTGTTCTTTAGTCTCAAACTGTGTCCCTGTCTGCCTCTGTAAATGACTGGCAGCCAATCAAATCTAAGAAAAACAGTGGCTGTGTATCAAACAGTCTCTTGACTGGCTGCCTGTTACACTGCTGTGCACAATAGTAGCATACAAACTTGTTTGGTTACCATAGTGGTTAACCAACCACAATGAAAGATTAAAATTGAGGACAAAAACACAATAACTTTACATTGTCAGGAAGTTTTAAATTCAAACTCTAAATCAATTCATGTCTTTTTATTATGCTTAGAAATCATATTGTGTTCACACAGTAAAAACACACTGACCAGTAACCTGACCAGTGTTGTGTACTAGCAATTAATGGTTAGACATTGAAAGGTTTTTCCTGATATATGGAGCAAAGATCTCTGAATTGACCCAACAGGTGGGCTGTAGTTGCCTCTATCTCGGTGTGTCTCATCTGAACTCCACGGCTCCTCCGTCATTGCTTGAGAATGTCAGGTATGCTGGTTCCTGGGATGTCTCACCGCTGGGTCACCAGCTTGGCACCCACACGACCCCTGACCTCAGCCCTGTCCAGCCACTCGCAACCAGTCACATCAAAGGAAAAGGCTGAGGGGGAAGTCCCTGCCTGTGCAGTGTTTAGCTGTAGACAGGAAGAGGCAGACAGGCGCAGACTTGCTTATGCACACACGTCTTTTTTTTTTTTTACACAACGCTTGTTAATCCACAAGTGTGAGCAAAAAACATTTCTCCTAAAAGCACGAATGGAGCACAAACTGATTGTTTAGATTTTACTGTGGTGGAGAACATCTGCACATAGATGCACTGTTGAGGCACACAAAGACTCCCAAAATCTTCAGGATCTAATAGGATCTCAGAAAAATGTCTGGTTATCAATATCATGTGATCTGAAAGTCTCTGTGTGTGTGCGTGTGTGCATGTGTGTGTGTTTGTTTGGCCAGTTTGGCCTGAATTCCAGTCAGCATGCTGTGTGTCAAGAATGCTAGATTTGTGTAATGTGACAGCAGCAACAGGAACAAGTCGTGTTTATGAAAGGAGTACAAATCCTTTTTAGAGATCCCTGAAGAGGCTGAAAACAGGGTTGCATTATTGTATTTCACTCAAAAAAGTAACATACTGTTTGGATGTCACTTGGTAGACATATTGCTCTTTGTCTAGGCTTGGATGGTGACCACTTTCTGGGGGTCCTCCTGAGGGTAATGGGTTTTAGCCTGAGTTCATGGGTTGGCAAAGAACAATTCCTCTGCAGATTTTGTTCTACAGAACAGTATAGTACAGTATAATTGTTGAATATTTAGGGACACCTGTCAATCATAAATTAGTATTTTTGAAATACTTTTCTGTTTTAATTTGTCACAGATTATCTGTTGCATTGTAGTTAACCAATTTATATAATTCTTTTAGATTATATACCAAGATATATAACTTACTCTAAATAGTCCCCAAGGAGAGTTAAGTTATATTGTTGTGTGATCCAATTTAATGTTGCACAACAAACATATGGGTTTTTATTTCAAGATGGTGCCACGAATGGCAGCCTCGGTACAGTGCTCTCTGGTACTTTCTTTGTTTTTCTTTATTCTCTGTGTGTCGGTTAATCAAACCCGATTACTTTCACTAGAGAAGAAGTGCCTTACATCAGAACTCTGATCACTGCTTGGTTCATCTTATTCAACCTACAGGCAGAAACTAAAATCTGCCTGTGGTCAAACCAGTGAAGAAATGGACCAGTGGGGCAAAGCAGAAACTCCAAGACTGTTTTGAATGTACCGATTGGAGTGTTTTTGAAGACGCAGCTGGCAACCTGGATGAACTGACTGACACTGTGATATCTTACATCAGCTTTTGTGAAGACATGTGTGCCAACCAAGACCTACTGCACATACAACAATAACAAGCCATTGTTCACAGCCAGACTAAGGCAGGATTCCTACAGAAGTGGGGATAGAGCCCTGTGCAAGCAGGCTAAAAGAAGCTACACTGAAAAGCTGAAAAACAGGTTTTCAGCTAACGACCTGCATCAGTGTGGAAAGGCCTGCAAGACATCACAAACTTACAGGAGACCCCCCCCCCCCCCCCCCCCCCGCTGAGGCAAACAAAGACCTGGCTGACGACCTGAATGTCTTCTACTGCAGGTTTGAGAGGCACAAATTTACACCACTCACCCACTCCAGCTCAATGACAACATCCCCCATCACACCTCTGGCAACTCCTCTACCCTCCCCCCTGATATTCAGGCTGCACTCAAGACATGAGACAGAAAACCACGAAAAGCACCGGGTCCAGACGGTGTCTCCCCCTCCTGTCTTAAAGCCTGTATTGACCCACTGGCTCCAATCTTCACGCAGATCTTCAACAGATCCCTGGAGCTGTGTGAAGTCCCCTCCTGCTTCACCATCCCGGTCCCCTAGAAACCCTCTATCACAGGACTGAAGTGGGAGACCAACATCAACTCCATCCTCAGAAAGGCTGAGCAGAGGATGTACTTTCTGCAGCAACTGAGGAAGTATGGTCTGCCACAGGAACTGTTGAGCCAGTTCTACACCACAGTCACCGAATCCATCCTGTGCACATCCATCACGGTCTGGTTTGGAGCAGCCACAAAGCGGGATAGAAACAGACTGCAGCGAACAGTAAGGACAGCAGAAAAAAAATCACTGGTGCTCCCCTGCCCGCCCTCCAGAACTTTCTTCCAGAACCAGGAAACAGGCAGAGAAAAGTCGTCTTAAACAACCGCATTTTTAGGTATCTGTGGTAATCCTCACTGAAATCACTGCAGCAGCATTTTAAGCTCTCATAAAGCTTTGGGCTGTTGCAAAAGTTATTCTGAATGGAGGCCTCCAACATTTAGAGTTCATCCAACTTTTTAATAATGATTTGTTTTGTGAAAATATAAATTCTGTGCAGTAAGTTGTCAAACAGAGTTCATGTTCTTTTTAAAGCTAATTTGACTTTTCTTTCTACAGTGAGTAAACAGTGTAATTAATTAGTCTCTCTGCAGTAAATAACTGGCCTTGCATGTGTTTTTACTCACATAGAAGAGTTACGGCCACTCATTCACACACCCTCCGGCAGACGTGGCCTCTCACACATGCAAACAAATTCACAAATTTGGATTTTCTCACACGTGTGTCCACACACTCCGAGTGTTGTGAAGTGTGTGTAAAAAGCCAGATGAAATGCGGTGGCGTGTTGACCCCTTCACCCAGCGGCGTGGCTGGATTTTTTGAAACGGCACTCCAGGGGGAAGTGGTGACGGGCTGAGAAAATGTCTAAAATGAGGTCTTGTCATCTGTTTTCCCAACACTTCCTGAAGATTTATATAAATTCTGTATCATCTCATTATGTACAGAGTTTTTTTGACTGTTAAAATGCTCATATAATAAATCTGAGTTATTGTTGCTGTCTTGCACACCAGCTGTGCCAAGATCTCCCAGTGGGTGAATGTAAAACTGCGTGTCTGTGTTTGTGCACACATTCATGCATATCTCTTTACAGTTGAAGACTAAATCACTTCTCAGTTGTTAGTTTGAGTTCCAACTATGTCAAGAATTTGTTCAAACCACAATAATAGCTCTAGCCTGTCAGTGCAATTTACACCCAAGACTTTGTTCTTACGGCCTTACTGAATTTATTGCATAGTGATTTATTTAACATCATAACAGAGACTGTATTTCTCCACTCACTTGGCACAGCTGTTGGTGGATGTTGCCCTCCAAAAAATGACCAGCCAACAGTCTGAGGGGTGCATGATCTTCATAAAGATGGGTTGCTAGAACTAAAAAGTAATGAAAAACAAGCAAGGTGTCCTTTATTGTGCTGTAAAAGACTAGAACCACTAAATCAAAAGAAATATCAAGTTAATTCCTTGACAATACAGCTCATGTAATGAGGCTTGTCTTTTCTGGATGCACAGGATGTTCTGATCAGCGGGTATTTACCTTTTGCCTCCTGCTGAGTGTTTACACCATTCTGTGTCTGTATCTCTTGCCTTCTCCTTTGGGCAACTTTGTAGCATGCACTAAGCTATGCTCCTCCTTCCCACCCATAAAGTCTGACTGTTCTAACCCAGAGGGGGCATCTCCTGTATCCGGTTGTATCCTCTCTAGCGGTGGTCTCTGCAGGGGAACTAAACTGTGAAACTCCAGGGGAGGCAGTGAAAGGGAAATAATGAAGGAAAGAAACTTACTGTAAACTCTACACCATACATACTCATTAGGCAGGCTCATAACAATTTGATCCAGACCGGGAACAAAATTTCACCACAACCTGACCACTTTTGTGTGACACATCGCTATCACGTCATCTAACCTGTCATCATTCAGCTATCTGCTAAGTCACTGAACTTAGCAAGGTTGTTGTCAGATGTAGGAGCTTCGGTTGATAGTAAGTAAAGTAAAATGACTCAAACAAAAAAACCTAGCAATTACAAAAATAGTAAGGTTGACAGTTAAAGGCATGTGTTTATGGACGGCTAGACTGAGGAATACACATTCATTTGAAGAGTGGTCACGTAAAATGCCACTATGACACTAAATATGCCAATTTGGAACAAAACTATCCCCAGACCATGAAGGCAAGAGCTGCAAAACCGAACCAGTTGAGGTCAAATAAAGTCATGTAAAAAGTGATATAAAGCTTTCAGGAGGATAATTGTAAAATCAATGATATTTGCAACAATGAATACACTGAATAACTCATAGTAAACTCATTAATGAACACTTACACCAGTGTCTCCACCTGGCCATCACACCCTTATATGCTCAAGTGTAAGGACTTGGTTACCCAATGAAGGTGTCCAATTAATAGAAATGCCGGTTATGTACATAGTTTTGGAGTTTTTGTACTGAAAATATCAATATTTAATGCACCCTTACTGGACCTTTGATGCGGTGGAAATTTGGTAACTGGATCTTTAAGACTTGTATTAGAGTACCCCTGCTCTATACCATACTACCTGTTCAGTGCCTCTTGATGCATGAGAGGAGGTTTATTTCATGAGTCAGGGAGCTGTTACAGGCCATTTTATTATTAAAAAATACTTGAGCTGGCTCTCTATAATGTTGGAAAGCTGACAGGCTTCATATAATGGACTACTGGTCTCTGGTTGTCATTTTAGCCCTCATGCTATGCTTTGGATCCGGGTAGCTTAGTGTCAGCTCGCATACCACCAGCAGCTTTAGAGAGGAGGTGCATTCTTCTCTCCTTTAGGTAATCCCTAAATCACGCAAGCTTTACTGTTTTTTTGCTTACTTTCTTAGCCATTTTTTGACCTTCTCTATATGTCTGAAGTATGCCTGGGGAGGTTTTCTTTTCCTGGGCTCAGGGGGGTGGCGGCTTGATTGATGGGCTGATTTTGTGAGGAAACATTAGAACTGCTCTGTCATTGTTTGATTTAGCCCCCAGAAAAAGGTGGATCCAGTACATCATCGGAGAGTGGGGCTGAACCATGTTTGAAGTTCGACCCGGGACATACTCCTTCAGGGCACTTTGAACCTTTCTAATCTGGGGGAAAAAAATCTTCTGACATTCAGCAGTTAAAGAGACTTCTAGATGATGTTTCTGTCATGGCAGTTGACTCACTGATCGTCAGTGTGCTGATTAACATTTTTCAGTGACATGGGAAGTTGCTCTTAAATGCACACTTCCGTGCAAAAAGAAACGTTCAGTGTAGATTTTCATCAACATGTTTGAGTTCTCCCAGTGGTTTCAAAATGTATAAATCCCCTGTTAAACTTTGACATATTAGTGATCTCTGCATTTTGTCCTCAGATGCATTTCAGTCTCTCAGTAATGCCCCCTCAGGTGAAGTCAACTGTTGTAGGCGTTGTGTAATGGCCTTTGTCTTTTAAAAGCTGCTCATTGTTACAACACCAGATTGATTTCAACATGAACAAATATATTTTATATTTCTCTGGGGTATGTGGGGGCCAGACAGGGTGAGAACTGAGTGGCTGTATGAATGCTGGCATTGTCTGCTGGGGCACACACACACACACACACACACACACACCTACACACTGTTCCCCATAGCATTCTCCTTTGTGCTTCTTGTGAAGAGCTTGTTTGTCTGCTTTAGATTTAACACTTAAACACCACATCATGCTCACCTTTTCTTATTTTTCCAGACCGATTTTTTTTTTTTTTACAGGCACAGTGGAAAAGCTGTGCGCGCCCACGCTCATGTGAGAGTGTGACCTTTGACCCCTGCCTCTGAGTGGTGTGCCCCTAAATGTTTCCTTCAAATTTGCTGCTCTTCGTAACGGATGGGAAATCCCCTCGTCTCGGGAGCTTTATGGGGAAACAGAGTGAAAGGTCTACAAAATTTTTGAAATGGTTTGGTCTCATGTTATCTCCTGGTAACATCTGGACTTCTTTCTCAACGCTGTTGAAGGAATAGTTCAACATTTTGGGAAATACAGTTGTTCGATTTCTTGACAAGAGTTAGATGAGAAGATTGATGCCACTCATGCCTGCACTGTAAATATGAAGCTACACCCAGCAATCAGTTAGCTTAGCTTAGCTTTGCCACAAGCCTACCAGCGCTTATAAAGCCTGGGTCATAAAACAGCCTGTTCTTTTTACACTTTTGGGTTTTTATGGATTAATCGAACACGGTAAAACTGTTAATTAGTGAGCTTTAGAGGTGCTGGTATGTGGATTTTACCTTTAGACAGAGCCAGGCTAGCTGTTTCCAGTTTTTATGCAAAGATAAGCTAACGACTGCTACCTCCAGGCACATATTTAACATTCATGAGAGTGATATCAATCTTCTCATCTAACTCTCGGCAAGAAATAAATGTGTTTCCCAAAATGTCAAACTGTTCCTTAAAGTCATTGCAACACTTAGAGATTGCTGAGGATAGCCTGGCTGTCAGTATCTATATTCAGTGAGTGGGCTCCAGTTCCACTCTGTAAACACCTTTGATACACACACCACATCTTCGACCTCAACCAAAGGCCAAGTGGGAGAAACAAAACACAACTGTTAGCAACATTTCAGGTTTCTGGGACCAGTCAGAGTGTGTTTTTCCAGTCTAGAAAAAGGCACCTTTATGTGAATGGAAACTGGCAGAGTGTGAGATCAGAGGATAGTAGTGTAAAAATAAGACATCGGCTAACCAGGCCTGTTTTTAGAAGTTCCTGAGAGAAAAGACCGTGTGTGTTACTGTATTTTGGGCTGGAGAGAACGTGAGAGGTGTTGGGAGGAGGGCATGGACGTGGCACAGGAGTGGGAAGATATTATAGGTGATTTTCCACCCCGTCTGCAGTACTTTAAACGTACACACCTTGTGTTTTTGAGGTTTCCACACAAAGCTGGCCTTGTGGATCCTGAAACTGCCCAGGAAGCAAGATCAGACATGGGAACGAGTGTGATGGTTGACTAAGGATACAGTAGCAGATGTGGTGTCGGGTGCCCTCAGGATAGCTTAGAGGAAAAGGTTGTGTAGTCTCTCAGTGTGAACTCCCACAAAGCTCAACTGGGTTGTCACTGAAGATGGAAAGGATAATGGACGCAGTCATTTCCCTCTACAGCCAAATGATGTCAGTCACAGGGCAGACATGGCTACAGATGTACAAACAACCCCCTCAGTTCAAATTTGCCTGATCCAGTTTAGCTCATAATGGACATGAACTGTGTTTTGATAACTTATTGATTCTGGATCATGAGCGCCTTTTTTTACACATTCTGGGTTCTTGGTGAGTTCAGGCCACTGTGATCAAGTTCGCTCATTTTCCCCCTTAATCAAAGCCAGCAGCTGCAAAGTGCACAGCCTGGGCACGCAAGGTTTGCTCCCGTGTACAGTGGCATTATTATTCCACTACTGTTTTCTTTTCAATCTACTGTACAGTCACTCTGCCTGCAAGCGTTTAATAGAAAAGATGACAGATGGAGGCCAGTAAAGGAAGGACCAAGGGCCGGCCTTCCTCGGCCCGTCATGCCTCCTGTGTCTTCCCGGGGTAATGAAAGAGGCTTTTTAGTAACAACATGCGGTGAGGCTTTTTCAGGCATTCCTTTGACATGACCTTATAGGAGGAACACACTCTGGTCGAGGGTGGGGCGAGGACATGCAGAAAGAGACCACTGTGCAGAACTGTCAGCAGTAATGGACAGATGAGAGAAAGAAGGGTGGTGTGATGGAGAGAGCAAGGATAGGAGCGGAGGGAGGACATCAAGGTAGACAAGGCAACTTTTACCCATGACATCACCAAGCGGAAAAGCTCCCCGCACGCATGCACTCCTGAGATTTTTTTTTTTCTGCAGCATGTGCTTAACATGTTAGCCATGTTGCATGTAATGTATACCTTGACTGGCTGGCTGGTTTCCTGACAAGCATGGCAGAAGTTTCCAGGTCTTGTGTTAAGGTGTTATTTGATTTAGCAGTGGAGCAAAAACAAACTCTTGTCTGGTTCAGTTAGCTGGTCAGAAGAGATTATTAAGCAAATTATTCACAACTTCAGTGTACAGTAAAGGCATTATGTGGTCTGTGTGTACAGTAAGCATGTGCTGAAGCAGTTTTTTGTCCATCACAGCCACTGAGTTAATGAAACGAAAGCTTTAAGGGCACATGATGGAAAGGTTAATTTGTAGAGGCTGTAATGTTTTCCTGTGCAATTAGTGTCACACATACTGTACATCATGAGCACCCTTTGCTTCTGTATATTTTAGTGAGTGCATGGACACGTGTGCAGGTATTTGTGTGTAAATGTGACCTGTAAAATGTTTCATCTTCATCTTGTCAAATCCTACTTCACTCTGGTTGGATAGGAGTCAATGTATTGTCTTACAATATGGGGATATTTTAGTGTAAATAGTCAAAAACAGACATTAGTTGTTTTCAATGCTTCCAGGAATTTCTGGAGTTCCTTTAATCATCAATCAGGGTGCTTGCTCTGTGCCTTTGAAACAATCCAGAGTGGAAGGAAGTGGGGTGCTCGCCTCATGGGGAGGTAATCAGCCATTTAGACAAACTTTCCTTTAGTAAGGTCTTCATGCCAAGCATGGATGCCCATACCTTCCCTCAGCATGGCTGCTACAGCCATCACTGGCTATAAAAATCTCCGTTTAACAGAGTCAGTGGGTGTGTGCAGCTTTTCTCACCAGGCAAATGTAATCCCAATCCCATTTGTTAAAGATTTATTGAGCCCTTAGTATTGTGTAATAGTATTGTGAAATAACCTCGATCTTCTTTCCAACCAGATGCTTATATCCAAGTGCCAGCCTCTTGAAAAGCCATATGTTTTCCTAAGCTTGAAACTCATTAATTAAATGGACCTCAACGGTGTAAACCATAAAGACCCCATTGTTGATGTACAAATAGAAAGACTACTGTGCAGTAGTCAATAACTTTCTCAGATAGATGTATCACTAAGAAGTTGGGCTGCATACATTTTTCAATCAATACTTAACGAGTTGCTGCATCAATACCAAAACAATACTTTGTCGATGACTTACTTTGAGAAATAAAAACATTGAACATACATTTTATTGAACAAAAGCCAAACTTCTCAAATGTTAAATGTCTAAACGGCTATACAAAAACTTTACCCAAAATAAAGTAGTTAAATCAGGATACATGGTATCAAATGTCCCGTCAGAGGTTTGGGAACTCAGGGAAATGTTCCCGAAGAACAGCTTGTTGATATACTGTTCTTCATTTTGGTCAGTTAAGTGTTGAGATTGAAGACCCAGCCATACCAAAAAAACCTAGTTCAACAAAGCAACAATCCCATATGCTACACTCATTGGTGATGTACATAAGGAATCTCTTGCCCAGATGCAGCTGATAAAGTCAAACACGGGCTTTCATCCCTTTCTTCTCTTATCATAAAGTTCACCTCATGTTGTGTCTAAATGGCTGAAGTGTCTGGTCTTCTTCACATCCACACTTATAATTTGCTGCTGAACCAAAGACAGATATTATGTGGTTTACTTGCTTATTTTAGGGATAAATACCTAGTGAAGAATATACTTCAAACCGTCCACCTCATGACACAAATATTGGTTTAGCGACAGTAAACTTGCTGGACAGAAAAATGTGTGTGTTTAAAGAGAAGAAAATATTCTTCCCATGATAACGCTCCATAAATGGGGAGAAGAAAAAGAAGTGGTGCTCCTCAGTCAGATGGCATTTGTTTAGGTGTCCAGCTGTGCAGCAAAGATGTCTTTCCTTCTGTTTATAAGTCCATAATTTCAGGGGTTTTGCAGCATGCTAGCACTTGGCAGTAAAAACTGGCTGTCTACTTTGCAGTACACACAACCGTTTCACTGTTTAATGTGATTTGAGGACAAGCTTTATTTTCAACCCCTTTTCCTTCCAGACTTTTTACAAGCCCTGGTTTAGCTGAAAACTATTTTGTTTGTGTTGTTATAGTCGTCATCTTTATCATCCAGTTGTTTATGCCTCGTGATGTCTCAACATCTCCAACTGCAATGAGTAGGTTTGTTTTAGTATGACAGTTCCTCCAAAATACATTTCTGAACAGCTGTACAACATTAACCTTCTGAAGCAGACACCACCTCTCTCTTTCACTGGCCTTAAAACCGTTATTGGCTGTATAAGGACGCTGTTATCGTGCTTGCAGATGTTTTTGATGGAATATGTTCCATGGAAAGTGGGGTGAGGCCATACTGTATTAGGTAGCCAGTAATGAATGACCTTTCCAGGAAGGTTCAGTCAAGAATTAACAGGCTAAATGGTAATTTAACTGATTAGCACTCAACTGGAGTTCAGACTGAAAATGGCTGGAATCATGTAGGTGTATTGTTACCAATGAAAAGATGAGTTAAGGAACCCTGGAAAGTTATCATGTTTATTTTAGGTTCGGTCTCGATGATCATGAGGTAAACAGTCGATATATATTGTTTGTTTTACAATTAATTTACCAGGAATGTGCGCTTTTGATTGGCCAGTCTTTTTGCACTGCTTTGTGGCAAAAGTTGATCCATGCTCGTGGAAATGAAAGTAGGAACTATGGATTTTCACGCAATGCTGATGTTGGTCTGAACATGGCCTTAAGGTGTGAGTATGCTTGAAACAAACTAGTTTGTGCAACATGTCGTCCGTTCTGAGCTGTTTGCAGTGGCCACATTCAAAGGCAGCCATCACGGAGACGGCCTGAGGCACGTTAATCATTTAAATATGGGGATAACGGCACAATTTTAGTCTTTCCTTTAAGGCATTCATAATGTTGCACTCAGTTATACAAACTAAAAAGACAGAAGTACTTGTTTTAAGAATGAAAAATTAGTTCTTGAGAGAAGTTCAAACCCTGCTTGCTTCCTCACCTCCACCTGGCCAATCGCTGCATGAAGTGGGCGTGAATGTCGGGTTGTCGGTTTCGGAAAGTTACAAAAATGGACAGACACACGCCTCCCAATTTGAAGCACTGTTCAACAATCAGACAAGCAGGGTGCAAACTACAGGGGAGCCAGGGGGAGCTCGGCTCCTCTTAACAAGACATGAGCTCCCCTGAAAACATGATTTGTCAAATTTTGGGGATCTCAAAAATATTGACACTATGCTATTTTTGCCATACATTTCTATTTTTCTGTATCTTCATCATCAAAAACATAACAAAAAACAAAAAAGTGAGCTCCCCTGAAAGCCATGGCATAGTTCGTACCCTGTAGACAAGCACTTTGGTTGGAGCACACCGACGCTGTTAGACCAGCATCAGGAGGTCTGAAGGACACTGTTGAGGAGACAGCTGCTTTAACCTTGAAAGCTTCACTGCATGTGGACCTCTGTCTCTGATTTATTGCAGCTGCCCTTGTGTCCAGTGTTAACCTGAACACTAACCTCTGTCTACTTCACTAGAAGTTGCTTACCTCTTGGGAATCATAGATCTTTGAAAGAGCTTGTCTTACAAGTATTCAGCACTGTGGTTGCCAGGTTTGACCACTCGCCATGCACAGCTGTTGCCAGCTCCTTGATCACTTTTTCTAAGCGGTAGGTTTTTCTTTTGACAAGCAATCTGTGTAACTGTCTCGTTTGTGGCATTGGCATACGTGCTTTTTGTCACAACATCATCATCAGGGCCGTGGCGCCAGCCCAGGCCGCTTTGCATACCTGTGAATCAAGCAGGGGGACCAGAGGAGAAAGGCATGCAAATGTAAGTTTGCCTTGGCGCTACTCGGTGCCCACATCAAGAGCACTTTCCTCAGAGTGGCAGGGCGGTCCGACAGCTCTTACACAGGTTGCTCTTCAGCGAAAAGGGCAAACTAAGGGCTCAGACTGAGTGGTAGTCATTCACCTCTACAGGTGTTGCTTTGAAATTCATGCGAGAGGAAAAATGTACTCATGTGGTACAAGATGTACACTTCTGAATGTGTTTGCTTTAGATGGCAGCATTTTAGTGTTGACGTGATTTTGAATCTTGTAGAGTTTAATGTCAAATTTAACAATAGAATTCAGATGAAATGTTTCTGTTGTGAAGTTCCAGCTTATTTACATTTTAGTGTCCGTATTTGGAGGAAAGAGACTTTGAAATTGCAGTTCAACGTGCTTGAAATAGCAGCTTTCCAAGAATTACATTAACACTTTGGTTCACTTTGTGTAAATTATAGTGTCACATTAACTCTGTAAGACCTGTACAGTTTTCCAGTCAGGTCCTTTCTGTGTACACATGCAGTTTCCCAGCCGAAAAAGTGGCAAAAGAAACCCGAACTACTTAAAGGGAGGGATAGGGTTGCACGATGTGATGATCAATACCATGAGATAAATTTGTGATATTTCAATACCATTTAAACCAACATAGATATGATATGTTGTGATATAAAGAAATTACTCTCTTTCTTGACGATTTTTACATCAATGTGATTGAAAACCTGTTTGGAAGTTTGGAAAAGTTGCTCTATTTGGCAAAAACATACATTCTAGTCTGGTTATTTTTCCCACAAACAGTTAATCAATTTATATTCCAGAAAATATGTAATTGAATATGTTGAGTTTATCCATAACGTACATCCAGGGAAAGAAGTAGCACAATAGCTAATGACGCACAAACTACAATATTATCTTTCACAGAAAATGGTTTACTTTCTTAGTATCCATTTCCCCCTCTCTGGCAGACATAGGAGAGACAAATTATTTTGATTTACAGATGCTTGCATGGCTGTTTCTAGGCTGTATTGTTTTCCATTACACTATTAAGTGAGCAAGCCATCTCAGTTTAAACCCATGATGGATTTCTGCTCTGTCATCCAGCCTAGAGGGGATATTTTAACCTTTCACTCTGCTCAGTTCGATATATGAGCAGGTGTTTTCAATTCAAAATCTGCCTGTTTGGACAGTTTGATACAGACTCCCAGAAATCCCCCATGTTGAATTATCTGCCTCCATAAAGTGACCTTTTTATATGTGTGAGCGTAGGTGCTATTTAATATGACTGTGCATCCATTATCACCCAAGTGTGAGTCATACAATAAAACACACAGTAGATCTTTTTTTTTCCACTTTGACTTAACTGTTCAAGTAGATCAACTCCTGAGGTTTTTGGCTTCATGTTTTTGGTGCTTTTAAATAACGGGTTCCTTAAAGCGATCTTTTGGCATCTTGGCAATACCTGTAGAATAGAAAAAAACAGCAGCCTATGTTGGGTAATTTTCTCACAAATGTTAGCTGTGACCTTGATGAAAGAGGAAAAGTACAATGAGTCTCCCATGTTCAAGGCTTCCCCAGGTTCTAGGATGTTTTGCCTCAGGATAGGGGATCTGGCAGTGGCCGATCACAGCTGTGTTTGTGCTGAGTTGGTGTACTGGAGTAATTCCCTCCTTCCTCCAGCTGACCCTCTGGCTTGAGCCAGGTCGTTTCTGAGGGGCTGAGGGCAGCTGGGGCCAGAGGAGGAGGAGGAGGAGGAGGAGGAGGTGGAGGCAGGTGAGTACAGACTAACTTCTCCCTCAGCTCGTCCCTCCTGTGTACCCCACAGCCTGTGTGCTGTTTAGTCTCTGGGAGTCTGGACGAAACGTGTCACAGATGATTATCATGTCCGCTAAAGCCAAGCTGACAATAGTGTCCATAAGTCAGATGTTCTCCCTGAATTATCTTGGGGACACTTTATCAGGAATGCAGCAACAGAGGACTGAAGGAGCTGGGTTGTGTGCTCGAGGTTGCGCCATCAGTTATAGAAAAAGTCCACCCTCATACACTTGCACTGATTTCATCAGTGCTTACAGTGTGTAGAGTGTACTTGTACTTTAGTTGGTGATTCTACATACAGTATTTCCTAAGAACTCTTATCAGAAAATGAGTATGACTTTGTTGCATTTACTTGCGGTTATACTTGTAAGTGCAGTTAGTTGTTGCATAAAGTTTCTGTGGTCAAATTCTTGCTGTATAATTGGTTGGTTGGGTGTATAGTCTATAGTAATCCATGTGAATAAGAAGAATTACACCACAAAACAGCCTGACAGGTCCAAACCACAAACAGCTGCATTTAATACGTATCTGGAGGGATTTTGCCTTTAAGATTACAAAACTTTTCATTTTACCAGATCTGTACTGTTGTCTGTCATATTGTCTGGATGTAATGCATCATTCTCATCAGGGATGCTTTCATTAAATTCTCATCAACTGTCTGACACATCCTTATCAGGCAAGTAAACTTTATGTTTTTTATATGTGCTCTGGCATTTACCTTGTTTAGTTTAAGAGCTGCAGTTAAACATGTCCTGAAGGACACAGGAAGGCACAAGAAACCCTAATAGATCCCATTTACCTAGCTCCATTCCTCCCCTGGTAGTTAGAGTCAGTCATGCTGGGTCTCCCGGCAGCTCCAGGCAGGTGATCTAGCCAGGAATGCACTCAACGCCACCTCACTCTTTGGCCTTTTCAGGAGTAACCAAGCATATCCAGCCGGGGGTTTTTCCCCTGCCTCCTCTGCTACCACATGAAACGAACAGGGGAGTCATTTTTCAAAAAGAAGCGGGTTGTGTGTGGAAAAAAGAAGTTCAGTTTGTGTTTTATGATGTATTGTGCAGACTCTTTGTAGCTCGTTTGCCTCCCCCATAGAAACCACAGTGCTTTGTTTTTTGTATCTACGTGGGTCTTTACATTCAGTTGTGTGCAGAAAAGGTCGACTGCACTATTTTCCAAATCTTGACAAAATGTGGGAATTCCTACGTTATATCTTGTAGTTAACAAACACTTTGTTGTATTAAGTGTCTTTCCTGGCAGACCTGAATCAGTGCTCTCTCAGCCAGTTATGTTTTTGGCAAACAGGGCCAGACAGACCTTCTCATCTGTCAGAAGAGAGGCCGTGAAACGCTGGGATCTGCTTTAGGTTTGCACCTGTTGGGAATGTGAAGGAGTTAAACAAATGGAGTCAGATGTCTCTGCGATACAGCAACTGAGCTAATGTTGCTGCAAGAGACAACCGATCCTCCAACCTTGTCTGCTTTCACCTCTCTGTATCTGTCTTTTATTCTCTCACAGTCAGCCTCCACTGTGTTAAATCCTCATCAATCTCCTACTTTTGACCTCATAATTGTACTTTTTTTACGAATTATTAATGAGTAGTTTTTGGCTTTGTTAATAAGTAAGTTATAGGATGACTGGAAAAAGAAGAAAGGGAAGATTGGCATGCAACAAAGGTCACAGGGCAGCCAGTTTAAATCTTCTGTGTTAAAACAAGGCGTGTTGAGGTCAAGGATCTGTGCCATGAACTGAACTCAGTGGGAGCTATTGTGTAAGGTGGTTGAGTTTTCTTGAGACTATAAGTAGGAGTAACCTGCCCATGTTGAGGCTTGAACACGATTACAATCTTATCTGATTGGGCCCGGCCTAGCCAAGTTCTGTGTGTTTGAGTTACTCTAAAATGTTTTTTTAAGGGATAAAAGAGTATATGAAAGTTTCTGCTTGCATCAGTTATTTTCTGTTCTTGTCTGAATTGTGATTTCTTCCCTGCAGGGAGCAGATAATGTGTAATGCCACAGAGAGATAATTGTTGCAATTAAAAGGTCGTCTATGAAGTTGAGATGCCTTTGATGTGAAAAGTAGCAACTTACCTGATAAATGAAAAGCAGGGATCTGATGAATGTGGGGGGGGGGGGGGGTGTAAACCTCTTGCTTTGTACTACAGGCCATCTATTGTACGCTGCCTCAGTGCAGCGACTGTAATGACAGTAAGAATATCAAGAGAAAGGTAGAAACTTCAAGTTGATGTTAGATGATGATGGAGAAGATGTTTTGGCAGATTCTGGTAGATGATTTTTTTTAAAAATAAATATTGAGCTGGAAATGCATTTTTGATGCATTAAATAATCAACATTATACACTACAAGTGCATTTGCAGTGGTAAAATATAGTTCATCTATCAGAACAATCACAGAACAGTCTTATATTCAAACTATTTCACAAATTCACTGCTATTTAGCACCTTCCAGGATATTTTCAGTAAAATATAGCACTAAATTGAGAATTCATTTTCTCATAAGGATAAAAGTAATCCTCCTTAAAATCTTGCAGAACATGTTTAAAAAGTAAATAATTTCTGTGTTAAGATAACTTCAATAATCAATCTTAAAACTTTTGGGTAAAGACCATGAAGCCCCATTTTGACTTTTTACCTCTCATATTTCACTCACTACACCTTTAATTTAATTTGTCCATATTAACTCTAAAACTACAAATAATAAAAATCTTTAGCAAATGAATTTCTACCTACTGAGCACATCAATTATTGTATATAAATATTTTTGCTTGAATATATTTATTGGTTTTCACACAATATTCCACATAAAATAATAGTAATATAATACAATATATATATGAATCTTAAAATATTCAGAGGCATGCTCTGCGTAAAATGTAGCAGCATTTTTCAGGACATTATTTCCTGTTTGGGTTCATTTCTCAGTCGACCGGCTGCCTATAGTAAGATATGACAGCTGCTGGCTTCCATCCTTCGAATCCTGAAGTCATTCACACAGGACGTGATCTGTGTTGTGTCAAAGTCTCTAACAAACACACAACTTTCACTTCCTTAACTGCAACTATCAACAGTAAACTCTGTCTTTGCTATGTTTATGTTAGATATATTTCTCTTCGAAGTGGATGGGTGTCCTGTGGTAATTATTTTATTCTCATACTCCCAACATCCATTAAATTCAAATTACTTGCCAAGTAAAGTCTTTAAGGAAAGAGTTGATTCTTTCCCAAACGTCTGGCCAGGAGTCTGTTGTTCTTCAGATTGTCTGCTTGTTGGTTTTTCCTTATCTTCTAAAAGTTAACATTACACAGCAACATGATTTTTAAAAGCTTTTTTATCATGAAGTTGTGTCATTCGGTTTCTGTAGAAGCTGTAACATATTTTAATGTTTATAAAAGATTGAAACAGAAAAGAACATCTGTGAGTTTTCAAGGCTTCTGAGGGTTATCGGACCAGTTGTGCACAAAATGCTAATATCTCTCCTGTTATTCATTTCAATAACATTTTTCTTTCCTTCTCTCTGTGCTCCTTTCTTCTTTAGTTGAAGCAGCCTGACAAGGTGGCGGCGGCGGCTCACACGTATTTTCAGGCCAATCCAGAACATGTGGAGATGGGTCAGAACCTGGAGCAGTACAAAGACCTGCAGGGGGTCAAAGAGGACCACTTTGTGGACCGAGAAGCCCGTCCTCACCAGGTAAAACGGGAAATCTTTGGATATAAATATACATTATGGTCCTTTTTAGTTGTTCGTTGTTCGTAACTGTGTCCTTTTACGTGTCTTCTCTACCTTTCTCGCTGCTACGAGTTCATGCAATGACCTGTGGTCTTTCAGCCGTCTTTTGTCGGTCCTTGCCGAGATGCCTGGTCTGCGATTGTGGTTTTTCTGCTTCATGTCTTTCCACAAAGGAGAAAGTACAGCTGTTGTCATTGTATGAAGGGCCCTTTGTGTTAATGGCCCTTGCAGTTTAATGACTGGAAACTCATTTAGGCCTTTTAGTGCTGGTTGCGGTGAAGCTGCCTTGAATGCCCAAGAGTTTGGTGTGCCTTTGTGTGCTGCTCCAATGACAGTTTTTCACCCTTTTCTCACGTCCCGTCTCACTTCTCTCTTTATTCTCAAATCCAGTTGATGCTTTGATCTTCTACCTTCTGACTTCTAACTACTTTAATACTACTTTAATCTGTTGTACCTCAATTCAACTTTTAAAGTTATCTGTGTCCCCACAGCTTCACTTTCTACACAGCTCTGTGTCTGTAGACGCATACTTGACATTAAATTTGTATATATTTTAATGTATTTTAAATGTAAAGAACAGACATCAATAATCCTTTCTGGTAACTGCTCAGCCTCACTTCTTGTATCTCCCCCCCCTCTGTTTATTTCAAACAATGACCATTGCTACTGCCGGAAACTTGATGTGCACCAGAGGACTTGTAAAAACTTTTATGAACTAGCTACAGATTTACTTACAGAACAACAAGAAGACATTTACTTACATATATAAAAATGTCAAGGGAGATCGTAGTGCTCTGCTGAACACCAAAGGTCATAAATACTGATTGTACCACTCCTCTTCATTCTGTCATCATCTTCCATCTATCTCCTCCATCACAGCACTCCTTCACCGCAGCAGTGAGGTTATACGATAAAGGAGACTATGAGGGAGCTATCGCTCTGTTCGAGGAGGCTCTGGTGGAGTACTATAAAGCAGATGTGGAGTGTCGGGCCCTGTGCCAAGGACCGCAGAGGTTTGAGGGCCACGATCACCTTCGCTACCATTACAGCCTCCATGAACTCATATCAGGTAAGGATCAAAATCTCAGCAGGTTTGCATGTACAGGAAGCGCTGGTAAAATCCAACACTCACACACCGGGATAATTTGTTGGTTTAATCAGCGATATTTATTCTTATTTATATTACACTTTTAATTAGAACCAGCACTTTCTTTTTTAAGTTATGATTTAGATTATTTACAACCTCTTTGTGTGTCACATGTTGATGTTTAGTAGAAGTTGATATGACAGCTGGCTCTCTTTTTTTTTTTTTAAAGCTGTTTTTATATGAATTTATTGTAACATAACATTTTATTGGATTTTATTGCTGTACTGTATAAATGGACGTTGAATTCAGTCACCGCCTGCATGTTGTGACGCATTAAAAGCCTGTTGGGATGTTGTGCTTCTCTGCCATCTGTTGATTGTAAATGCCACTGTTGAGTGTAGTTCATAAATCCTGACTCGAGTTGATTCTGACGAGTCTCAGAGGTCCCTTTCAGTCTTACATGAAAGCAATGAGACTGTTTATTTCGTGTTTGAAGCTTTTGATCAACTTATCGTGACTGTTTCACCAACACGTCTGGCTGTGCTGTGTGGCCCTGAGCCTGAGCTGGGCTTTGTTGTGCTGTGAGGGCCTGGGGAGGTTTAGATGAGGCCAAACAGCACTCTTCATGCTCACTAGGTGATCAAATCTGCCTGGCAGTGACTTGGCACTGGATGTCAGTTGGCGAGGGGGCAAAGGACAGATGAGGGATGACAACCATGTTTGGAGGAGAGGAAGTGCAGAATAAAAGATTTAAAGAAAGTAGAAAATGAGTTAGCACCAGGGTGAAACTAGGTTCCTAGATCTATATCCATTACCACACTGTTGCCCATGAAAACACACCTAAATGTATGTCAGTATGGTCTTTATTGTTTCTCCTTCATACAGACAATAACTAACTTGCCTAACTTCACAATTTGCCTATTTCAGGAAACTAAGCAGCTGTAAAACTGTATTGAATTGACAGTAGACTGTCAGTTCCAGCAAAGCTTCAAATTATTTCATCAATATTTGTATTTCATGGGTTGTCTTTTCCCGGCACTGCACAGTTTGTAATACGATATTTATATGACAGTGCATTAGTTTGCATTTTTTGGTGAAAAGTTGAAAATAAATGACCAGCTGTAAAAGTTCAGAGCAGATTCATAGTTACAAACTTAAGCAGGACACTACAGTATAAAATGTAAAGAAAACATGTTCAGAACAAAGTACTGACTTTAAAGAAAACACAAACAAGGGACACAGGATGACTAAATTAGACTGAAAACAATGGAAGAGCTCCTTTGAATTCAGTACATATTCCATATTTTAGTTATCTGATCGTTTGTATTCCTGCTCTGTGTGTCGGGTCTCTGGACAACTGTCCATACTTAATTGGGACCCCTACCAGCTCATCGGTCATAGCAGAACCTGCTGATCTAACTGGCTGCCTGAGTTACTATATTGATGTTAGGATTGTTGAGCTTGTACTGCATGTTTTAGCAAACTCTTGTACACTAGATCACATGCAGATGTATTAAAAACCATCATTAAAAAATTGGAAATAACAAAGTGAGATTGATGTGCCCTGTGATATTCTCTGCTGTTAAATACTATTAGCTAGGCTGTGTGCAGTTGGCTCTTACATTCAACATGCTGTGTTGCCATCTTCGACAGTCCAGGAAAACAGCCTGACTGCACTCATAACCACTACAAGACTGCCCTCTTCCTCTTCCTCTTCTCTGTCTCTGTTTGACCTCACTTGATCTTGTTTCTTTACAACAAGGGCTTTTCATTGTCATTATTTCTTAAAGGAACATGCTGGTATTTTCAGCCCATTTACTACACATTGATTATGTTGTGTGGATTTGTGGTGACTGTTTTGAAAGGTTTCCACTTTGCTACTCTCAGATTCTGATTTAAATGTTTCTATATCTGAGACTTGGTTGGTTGACCATTGAACAGCAGACTTTTTCATACTAGAAGCTATTTTTGTTTCCTCAGTGTCTGCGTTTTCTAATTGTCTATGTTTTGAGTTTGTTTTTCCAACAGCATAGCTTGTGAATGCTAAACTGTTTAGCTGCTGAGCTGACTCTTAAAAGTTTAGGGGCTTCCCACGAGCCCCTGAACACATCACCTGGCTGCATATTTACACCACTGTAAATTGAGTTTAACAAAAATAGGCAACCAATTGTTCACTGTAATGTTTTATTTATTTTGAGCAGCATTCAAATTATGCAACTTAGTATTAGTAGTAATACTAAATACAGTAGTAGAAGCAGTAAATAGGATAAAATATGTAAAATATACAGCTCTAACTGCCTTCTCCTCCCTGCTGCACCTGTCACAGTCTCTATAAAGTTTCCTGTGTTCCCATCTTTCTCTCACTCTCACACTCGCTGCTACTGCTCTTAGTGTCCCAAACAGGACGGAGCAGGTTAACAACAGAAGTCACTATAAAACTGTTACAACTCAGCCCAACAGCCACTGGCATTTACCAAACTGGCAGTTGCAGAGAATTATTTTGTCACACAGTTATAATTTACTTGATAATAACAAGCACTAAGCCCCTATTTTATGTTATCATTTTATTTAGCTTACAACACAGTGTAGAGCCAATTTGAGTCCTTTTGGCTTCTCAGTGAGAGAATGGAGCGCGTTTGATGTGGAGGGATGTGTGATAACTGCATTATCCGTAAGAAAACACTCACACCAGATTGCAATTAAGCGATTATACTTTTATACATATGCAGCAACTTTTGGTCAGTGGTGCTTTTGTTGAGTAGCCGCAGCTTAATTCCCGACAAGTGTGCTTTGTCTCAAATATGCACGGCCCAGTTGCATAAACACAGAAAAGACGTCTAATTAGTTTTGGCCGAGCTTTGTTTTACTTACAATCAGAGGATTATTTTCCATAGCACCGCTGTAGAAGAGACTGTGATCATAATGTTTATTTGTGTTCAGTATGTATGTATGTATGTATGTATTTTGAGGGTAATATAATCTGTTAAAAGAAAGAAAATATCTATTGACGCAGAAACCGCGTCCCTATACAGTTCTGTATGATTCTGGCCTAACACAATTCAGATCTCTGCTCCTCAGAGACTCTTTAAAGAGATTGAAACAGACCAGACTCTGCTGTCTGAGAGTGAGGAAAGCAGTGCTGCAGCTGCTCAAGAATGACCTCACCGTACATAAACACTCGCAACATGTACACACACCCCACACACACACACACACACACGCCATAACCCAGTCTGCTGGCTTTCCTCTCAGGGCGCGACATAAGGAAACGATATGTAGCTCCCTGTGAAATCTGCCTTCCCTGAAGGTTCAACAAACAACGGGATTTATCACCACCTGAGGAGCAACAAAGACATGAAAGTGCTGTACTGTTACAAAGGGAACAACATTTATTTGATGTGCTTCACGGCAAAGGGGAATGACATGATGCTGGAGTGGCTGTATGCGATTAGATACAGTTCATCAGCTCATTTTATTTACTTTTTCCCCACAAATACGTCTTCAGATTAATCCTAAACAGACCTTCCTCCAACATTGAGCAACAGGGAACAGTAAACATTTACTGCCACTGATGCACTTAAGGAGCAATTTCCATCTTCAGCATCTGTTTTATGCAAGTGCTCAGTATTTTCAGTGCTGGGACACACTGATCTCACACTCACTGGGGCCCTGTACAATATATGTTACGTAAATAAAGATGTGAGTGACGTGGCCTGTTGTCTCTTTTTCCCATACTAGTATCTGTTTTTTCACTCTCTATCTTCACCTCTGAGTCTCATTCATATTATATGCCTCGATACCAAACAGGTTCTGCTGTAGTCAAAGCAGATTACTGCATTTCATCGGTGTAATGATTCTGTCTCTCCTCAGAGTTTGAGATAAGCTGCTGTTTCCATTAGACTGACTGACATGCTGACAAGAAATTGATTTTTTTGGTTGTTTTTTAAGCGTGTAAATCACAGTGGTCCTTAGCTGATATCAGATGATCTAACCAGAGTTACAGGCTGTGAGCATGAGACTATATTGTAATAGTGGCCATTTTGAATTGGTGCATTAAATTAGCACCAGAACACACTATAACTATAATCTAAACACTCTTATGGAAGCTGGTGACGTCTGTTGGTTTGATTTTTAAAAAAAATATTAGCTGGTTTGGAGTTCGCAGGAGTGAGTGTATAACTTTATAATTCGGTGGCACTCTTGCAAAATCATTTCAGACATGGAATCGTTATTTACATATTGAAATGTTTTCGAACAGTATTGTTTATCAAGAGTTTTAAGATGTAACTAGTTTTGAATACAAAATCCAATAATTTATGGAAATGTTCCTTTGCAGTTTTGAAATAGTGAGTTGTGTAATTTTTCTACTGTGTGTTGAGCTTTATGACATTTTGCAGTGACACTCTTCAAAAACAGAAAACATTTTAATCATAACACAATGTGGGGACTTGGCGGTTTTTAAGTCTGTGTAAAGCAGTGTTTATTCCTTGAGTTGGATTTGTTTAGTCAAGTTAGATTTCTAAACAATAGAAATAAAGTACAATCCCACACTAACCTTTTGTTCGGGCCTTCTTCTCACTTTGTGTAAAATTATATCCTCACTTCAGTTATATCGGTAATGTGAACGCTGGTATGCGGCCTTCAGCCAAATGTCAAACTTACTATCTCAAAGTTATGTTGATGAAAACTGATCTCGTTCTGTTGCAGATCACTTCACTCAGGTGCTGCACTGTGAACATGAGTGTGTGAGAGACCTCGCCACCCGGCCAGGCCGCCTCTCGCCCATGGAGAACTACCTGCCTCTGCACTACGACTACCTCCAGTTTGCCTACTACCAGGGTAAGTTGCTCAAAGTCTTTAACGGTCTTTGGATAACCCACAGACATATATTTAGACTTTTTTGCGGATACACTGATGACTGATCGAGTCTTTAACCACTTAGATATACTTATATAGACCACTTTTTTGTGTAGCAGAACTTTTCAAGTTCCCAAACATGACATCTATCTGACTATCCTCTGTGTAATTATGATGAAAGAAGATGAATACACCCACAGGTCATACACCCAAACACACACACGCACACACACGCACATACATGCACATACAAGAACTCACAGTGACCACAAATAGTTGCTGATAGGTCGAGGCAGTCAGCAGTGGACCGCACCCTGTTAGTAGTTTCACGTTGTTTTAAATGGAGTATTAATAATATTATCTAGTGTTTCTTTCTCTTTGTGTGTCTGTTTGGGCAACTTTAGCTGCATATGGGTGTATCCAGTCTCAAGTTGGAACTCTAAGGTGTGTTTGTGCCCTTTTTAGACAAGGGTGTTGGCAAAACAGCAAAGTGTAGTTGGGTAAGACAGTGTGCTGAGTAGTGAGATCACCAGATTATACCTAATGACCCATAAGCACGTGTCTCTTATAAAGCAAAGTGGATCATTGGGTCTGTGCAAACACTGAAAGCAAGGCTTTGATTCCTAACAGCCGCTGAAGGGTGTGTGTGTGTGTGTGTGTGTGTGTGTGTGTCCCTGTCTTTTTGTCTCTGTGTATGTGTTTGTGGAAGGCTGAAAAGCTTTGTTAGCTGAGTTTAGTGTTTCTGACTCAGTTATTTTACTGTATTATGTGTATATATGTGGAAATGGCTGCAGCATAAAAAACCAATGAATCAGATTTAATGACATTTTCATTATATTAAACCCCATTTTTGATACTAATTATAGCCTGCATTTTTTCAGCAGTAACCATCATTTAGTACATTTGCATACTTGACAAAACAATCTCACCTCATCGTCGATTTAGTAGCTGTTCTATAATTACATACACATGTAATTCTGTAATTGCCTCTCTATATAGCAGTTTTCATGTGCAGAAGACAGTATGACTGTGTCAGACAACTTTTTTAACTGTCTTCTTATTAAGACAAAAAGTTAGTTTTGGTGCGCTGTAAACACAAACAGCTGCTCTTCTTCTGTTTCACCCCAGTTGTTGATACATGTACCTGTATACTGTGCCTGTATTATTAAAACACACCAGGTGTCAGCAAATCAACCTGGACTGAAATCTTAAGGATTATAACTTTAGGATCTAAATGTGTTATGCTATAATATTTGAAAAGTTTAGAAGTTGTCTATCTGTAAAAACCGCTGTTAGGATGCCAAAGGGAGAACTTTCAAATGCAGTTAATACCTTATTCTTAATAAACATTAATTCATTTAATTGATTAGTTACCCATTAGATCACTTTTGTGTTACCTGCTTAAAAATTAGACTGTACATTATTTAGACCTTGGCAGTCATGTTTTAAAGATCTAATACAGGATTACTTCTTTGAGCCAAGTTCATTTATATCCAACATACTTTGGTTACATTTTTAGCATTTTCACTAGAATTTTCACTTTTTTTTAAAGGATAAGGTCACAATTTTTCAAGTTTGTCCTTAAAACAACAGTCAGGTGCCCAAACAAACACTGACACATGATTCTCCTGCTGTAATCATTCCTCTTGTTTAGCGAGCAAAACTTGTTTGTGCGTATGGGCGCCTGACTATTGTTTTAATCCAGACTTGAAAAATTGTGAATTCGTCCTTTAAGTAACTACATGCTTAATGTCCGAATCAGAAATCTACACCAGTCACCTCTTGGCACCAGTCAGTAATCTGACTGCTGTAACATGCAGCAGCACTGTAGCCTGTGTTTTACGCTCCTCAGCGGCTCCACACCACACTGCCGCAGTGGAAGTTTGCCATCACTCAACAGCCTCTCATTGTGCTTTAGCTGCCTAAGTTTCCTAAATAAATCCACAGTGACGTTTTTTTTTTTTTTTTTCAGTTTGACTGAGATCAAATCTCCAGACTCTTATTGACCTGGGAACACACGGCTGACAGCAGCAGATATATGCTGCCTCAGCCAAGACAGGAAGTCTTTGGTTAACCCTGCGCCTTTACAAGCTAGTAAAGAATGTGTGTGTGTATGTGTGTGTGCACTTAGCAGCTGTAGTGCAGAGCAGTACAGTAGGTGTGTACGGGGTTACATACGTGTTTGTGTGTGTGTGGCTCTGTTTGAATGAATGTGTGTGAAAATGTGTTTGCATGTGTGTTCAGCTCAAGTAGACAGCTCAAGATGGTCCTGATGTATGTTTATATCACTTCATCAATGACATTCCTCTGCCGTAAAGACAGCGTGCTCTGTGTGTGTGTGTGTGTGTGTATGTGTGTGTGTAGTGAGTGTAGTTTCCACTATCTCAACCACAGTGAAGCTTTTGCTCCGTTGTGGTAATGGTTTTGGAATGTCTGCAGTGATAGATAGGTTTCCACATTTCACTCACACACTGGTCATCCAGTGGATAACTCAACAGCTCTGTAGAAAAGAAAGCTCATCTGCGCCTGCTGAAATCTTTGTGTGTGTGTATGTGTGTGTGTGTGTGAGTCCAGTTCCTTAATTGTGTTCAAATGTAAACCGCAAACAGAAACCACTTCAACTGCTTCCTGTCTCTCTCTCTCTCTCCCCAGTGGACATGATGGAGGAGGCCCTGCAGTGCGCTCTGACCTACCTGTTATTCCACGAGGGAGACGAGTTCATGGCGGACAACGTGGATTACTACAGAGAGATGCTGGGACACGCTAGCGGGCCACGAGAGGTCAGGATCTGCTGTGTGAATGCAGGGCGGACAGAGATAAATGGGTGTGAGAGGCTGAGAGGCAGAGATACAGTAAATACTAAGGAGGATGTTTCTAAGGAAGGTCAACACGTGTCACTCTTCCTTTCCACTAGAAGCTGATGGAAGGTCTGACTTAATGAGCCCCTGGCCCTTTTTATTTGAGGCATACATTTTTTTGTAGTGCTCAAGATTTCACAGTGTGAAATTGACATGTACTCCACCATCTGAGCAGGATTACAACAAAGCAAAAAAGAGGGAGAAAGAGGGAAAAGAAACAGAAAACAGCAGAACAAACACAATAAACAAACAAAGAATACGCAATAAGGAAAGCAACCTGAGTACCCAACCAATCCCTCTCCCAATCCTGTAGAAGATATGTATGTTACACTGATAAAAATGTGTTTGGCAGATAGCAAACATAACCACATCTTTAACACCCAGTGAGCATATCTCCAATGGACAGTTAATCCAGACTTAGAAAACCTGTTTACTTGATTTCTACTCTTGCTGAAATGACATAGAATAAGCATAGCAACACTTATGAAATGTCCCATATTAAGTGTTGAATGATGCCACATGGATCATAAAACATACACTGTCCATCACAGTTATACACTATATTGATGTTTCTCCACAACTCGAATATCATATCTTGAGTATTTTCGAGGTATTTTGTAAAAGGCTGCCAAATACAGTCATATCTGGCAGCCTGGTCTTCCCCAGAAATTTGATTCCTTCAACCATTGAAGTATTGATCATGTCTGAGAGCCACATTCTTAACAGAAGAGACATTTAATTCTTAAGCGCATTGTCACCCTGAGCCTGTCAATAGCAGATCTTAATGTAAAGGATATTTTGAAGGATGGATGGATGATTATGTCTGTGCATTAAAATCTGTGTCTGTGAAAGGACACGTGGATCACTGTGGAGGAGAAAATGGTGCTCTATTTGGTGAAAAATATAAAAAAGAGTTTAATAAAGAGGTTAGACACAATAAAAATACATTATGGAGGCAATTACTACAGATTTAGACAAATTATCTGCAGAATCAGCTAATGTATCACAATATAATAAGCTATTTCAAAGTTTAGGGGCCACAATTACAAAAGCTTGCATTCTCCTTTAAGTCTAGTTGGTGGGATAGGAGACTTTAGTCTGAGTACTGCAGACATCATGAAGGATAGCAGTTGACTCTGGGTCTTTGCCATGTAGTCTCTTGTAGGCAGTTAAAAGAATCTTAAAGCTAATTGTCAGCCAATGATGTGAGGCTAAAACTAGAGTAATGCCAGCACACCGGTTTGTGTCAGAAGTCTGGCATGAGTTTTTGAACAAGCTATGGTCGATTCATTGAAGAACGAGCAAATCAAGTGGAGGAATCAATACAATAATATAAGCGGGAGTGTAGGGGGAGGACAGAAGTCATGCCGGGAAGAGAGATCGGAGAGGAAAAGTGTGGAATTGAGGAAAAAGGAGGAGACAGGAGGCAGCAGGCCGTTTTCTGTATTTCTTGGACAAACTTGCTACCCGCCGCTTGGCAGGAGCCGCCCCTTAAAGTTTGCTTTTCACTTGTACTATATGTTCTCCATCCAGCTGGAAGTATTAAGCAAATGTTGCTACGTCAATGTGTTTATGACAACATATTTCTTCTACCCGGGCAGGATCGTTATTATTTCCTTGCCCCCTAGTGTTCATAACACACTGAGTAATTAGAGGCTGAGCGTTTAGAGAAAATTAAATTTGCAAAGTCTGGTTTCTTATTAGCCACTTCAGCACTAAGAATTTGTCTTTTCTAAACGCTGATCAGCTGCTCTGAAAAAGTCAAGCAGCGCCTTGTTTAAAGTCCCAATTACACAACCTGGTTTTCCTAGAAAGCCTGGTACTCATTAGAGCGAGCGAGGCTTCCCAGCAGGGCTGTGTGAATGTGTAAGTGTGCGGTTGACATTGCGTATGTGTGAGCGAGATAAAGAGAGACTGAGAGCTGATGTGCCGCAGCTCATGCTTATGTTTTTGTACTCATAGCTTACATTTTTCTAGCCCTCAACTCTTACCAGTCCCGTCAGTTTACAGAACAGTCATTAGCCCAAAGATCGCCTCTCCTCTCCGCGTTCTCTCTCTCCCTCCAGCCTTGGGGAGCTCATTTTCAGAGCACTAGATCTCAGTGCCAGGCCCGACCCGTCCCGCTGCCAAAGAATCCTGCCTTTCAGGAACTGTGTAGGAGGAGGAAAAGTCATGTCAGAGTGCCCAAAGAAGTCTCTGGAACAATTTGGGTGCTGTTTGTGTTAAGGGTGATGGAAAAGAGGACTTTACTGGGTTTTTTTTTAACTGCTACAAGAAAAATGCTACTGGCTGTTCAGGTTTCATTATACTCACCATCATTGCCTCAGCCTCAATCATCTCTCCACTTCTCACACACAGACAAAAATACAAAAAACAGGACTGGATGTAGTCTTATAGCACATTCACATTCAGATGGATTCGCACAAAGTGTCTCTTTCTGTCAAACAGCATACATGAAAACAAACACACAACTAAAGCTGGACTGATAAATCAGCCAATATTAGCTAACTGTGGATATATTGTATTAGTGTGTATGTCAGCTGATAAGTTATAAGTAATTGAAGTATAAATATACAAAAGATATGTTTAATAAATAATAATTTAGAAACGATGTCTCCATTACATAGTTTGTCCACCAGAGAGCACTGACAAGTTTGCATTTCAAATTTTGCATTTTGGGGACCCTTATTAAAAATGTTTGTGCATGTTATGTGTTTATGTAACAAAAAATGAATACCAGACTTTTTAAAAATATTTATTTATTTTTATTTATGTATTCATTTGGATCCCCATTAGCTTCCACAGTGTCGTTGCTAGTCTTCCTGGAGTCCACCATAGAATAAATTACAATAAATCAACATTATTTAATACAAGAGAAAAAGTAAAACTCAAATAATAACATCATTAAATGTTTTTAATAATTAGGCAACAAAAACAAATTGTTACAATCAAAGAAAAGTCAATACAATACTGTTAGCGGCTGTATGATTCTCTCTTTCTCTACACAGCAGATTGTTTATTAAGTCTTTCTGTATCAATCCACCTTAATGCAGAGCCATCACAGCAGGCCTGAGAAACACCACCCTTTTTTTTCCATTCAAGTTTTTACTCGAGGCAGGAAACACTAGTAAAAGTGTCCCTCTGAGAGGACAAAAAGAAAGAGAGAAGCCATCACACTCCATTAGTCCTGGCACTGAGGCGAGGAGAGCCGAGGGAAACAGAAACTCAATCTGGTTCCCAGGACCGGCTTTCACTGTGACTTTTAGAGTCTGAGCTCTGATACATGAAAGATAAACATTAAGCCATTCATACTGTCTTTACTGTACCTGTCAGCACAACATTGGTATGAACATGGAATTTCTTTATGCTGCTGTTAAATATACTTTGTATTTTTCTGTCTTTTCTACAGTATTTTTACACCTACACCAACATCTCTCAAGGATGAATGCATGCATTTACTTTACTAGCTCAGGAAGCTGTTTTCCATAAATCTTTGGTGTGTGTGTGTGTGTGTGTGTGTTCATAGCGAGCTGCGTGGTACCTGAGGAGGCACAAACAGGAGCTGGAGCTGCTTCTGATTGGCAGCAAAACCATGGGTGTGGGATTCACTGAAGGGGTGAGTTAATAGAATACTTTTTTCATGCATAACTAAAACCTCAAAGAAGACTGTACGTTCTCTTTGAGAGACCTCTGCCCTTTGCTTCTCAGTTTTGCCCAGAAATGTTTAGAGATTGAGTAATTTAACGGGCAGTAATTGGTAAGCCGGTCCACATGTCTCTGATGCAGAGCAGATCATCTGCTGGGTGTGTAAATAATGCGCCCCTGCTGCTGGCTGACTCAAAGCAGAGTAACAGGTGTCTGGCACAGCCAGCCTACACCACTGTCCTCTCAGCCAACAGCGACACTTGCTGGTTATAAACAGGACATTGCATATTTTAAATTTCCTTGCAAACAGCATTTCTGAAAACACAGAAGATGTGAATAATCTTAGTATCGAGCAGATCAGTCCTGTTATGGAATTTTCTATCCTTAGGGGTTGCAACTCAGGGTCAGACATGGGCCTTGAGGTCATAGACAACAACACTGTCTCTCCTTGATATGTGAGGCAGCTGTTTGGCTTGGTCTGGGAGGGCAGAAGTCAGCCAATCTCAGCATTGTCTGGTAACCAAGGTCGGGGGAACTGACTGCTGGCTTCCTAGACATCACAGATAGCTGGCTGCTGATATTCCATTAACATAACCAGACAACAGTGGCCCAGACCAGAATGTGCTGTAACACAGGTAAACACATTCACTTTGACCATTTCTGGGCGTATAGTATTTGTGGTGTTATCTGTAGGGGTTTAAAGTCTGACCACCGGCCTGAGCTGGGAGAATGTGAGACCAACTCATGCACCTACCTGCTGTACTTGAGAGTGTCTCTATTTCTCCTTGATCAAGCTTCAATAAACATCACACTATAAGACCTCAGAGGCTCCTGAACACTTCCTTCCCTCCTGACCTGACCACTGATCAGCAGTTCCTCCACAACAAGTCCCATCAGTTTTGATCATTTAAACACTTCCTGGCACCAGAGCTTTTCAAAGTATAAAATGTGCAGATGTACAGATTTCCATGTGTTTTTCTTGCAGAATTACTGGGGCAGCACAGGTGGAAGAGACGACTCAAACAGGTAAAGAGAAAACTTGTGACCTCGGTCCCAAGGCCTCCTGATTGTAGTAGCACAAGCTGCATATATTGATGTTCAAAATTTGCAAAGTTCGTCATAACATAATGACTGTTTTGTTCTGTTTTTGCAGGATTCCCTCTGGCACAGATGGCTGGATGGAGTATGTTCCCATCTCAGAGAAAAAGAACGCCACTGCTTCACAGCAACTCAAAGAAGGTAAACTGTCAGTGCAAGACTGTTAGCAGATATGGGGAGAAGGGGAGTTAAACTGCAAAGAGAAAATCTTTTTGGGGGGCCGCCACGGGTTGAGATAATATGTTGCATTCTTTAAATGCTGCTCTGTGATCTGTGTAGGTGGCCCCTTGGTGTATGACAGTGTGCAGCTGGTGCAGAACTCTGTGGCCTTGAACGGGAGCCAGCGGGTGCTGCTGGATAATGTGATATCTGAGGAGGAGTGTTCAGAGCTCAGAAACCTGGCACATGTAAGGAAATTATACAACGTTAATAAAATCAGGACGTTAAATCAACAGATTAGTCACAAACAGCAAAAGAAAAACTCTCTTGTCTTGTCTTCCAGGCGGTCACTCTAGCAGGAGACGGCTACAGAGGGAAGATGTCTCCACACACTCCCAATGAGAAGTTTGAAGGTGCCACTGTGCTCAAAACCCTGCAGGTACACAAACATAAACACACGCCACTGGTTAATCATTTGGGGCAGAGGTGGATCTAAAACTAAGAAGTCAAAATTCACTTCAGTATTCAATAAAATGTGTCGCCTGTACTGTATCGTTCTTGACTCATTATTTGACGGCGTGTTACAGTGTCTTTTTTTTTTGTTTTTTCCTCCCTGCAGTACGGCTATGAGGGCAGAGTGCCGATGAGAAGCGCTCGCCTCTTCTATGACATCAGTGAGCGAGCGAGACACGTTATCGAGTCCTACTTCCTGCTCAACTCCACCCTGCACTTCTCCTACACACACCTGGTGTGCCGGACAGCCATCACAGGTCACTGACAGGCAGAAACGCACATCGCTTCACTCTAAAACACATAAACTGTCATGTGATAATGTTTATTTGATAAAGTTATTTGAAAGGCTGTATTTATGATTTTTGTGTCTGTTGGTTGCACATTAACAGGCCAGCAAGACCACAGAAATGACCTGAGCCATCCCATCCATGCTGACAACTGTCTGCTGGACCCTGAGGCCAATGAGTGCTGGAAGGAGCCACCAGCGTACACATACAGAGACTACAGGTATGAGCCACCTGCTGCCAACACAGTTACATAGAATCACGCAGTTAAGCATATACGTATAATAGTCACTATCATACAGTAGCCCTGCGTTTGATCTGACCTCCCCTTTACTTTTCATTTTATTTTTTAGTGCACTGTTATATCTAAATGGAGATTTTGAAGGTGGGGAATTCATCTTCACAGAAATGGATGCCAAAACAGTGACGGTAAGCTGCTGTGAGCATGATACCAGCATTACATTATACTGTACATACGCCGGCTATTTATTCATTTACTACAGTGACAATGTATTTTTCAATTAATTCCCTTAAACATGATTTCTTTAACCTGGTTGACCTGTATTGAAGAATGTATAAAGAGCTTAGATATTCTTCCAACATTAGCCAGTCACAAAACTAACTGTCATTTCAGATCCTTGCCTTTTAATTTGAGATGTTTTTACAAAAAAGGAAGGTTATATGAGGTCAAATCATATGTTGTAAAGGAGGATTATTACCGAGTAGAACCAAACAAAATATAAACACAACAGGGCGTTCATAAAAACTGTGTAATCAGCTTTGGATTCGACTCGAGGACAAACATCTGGTTTAACAATATAGTGAAGTCTTTGTCTTACTAATATGAGTAAATAGCTGTAAGTTTAACCTCACCTCCTCCCTGCACAACCTCAATCCTCTCCAGGCGTCAGTGAAGCCCAAGTGTGGCAGGATGGTGGGTTTCTCATCAGGAGGGGAGAATCCACACGGTGTGAAGGCCGTCACCAGTGGGCAGAGATGTGCTGTAGCTCTGTGGTTCACCCTGGACCCGCTCTTCAGAGAACTGGTAAACTGCTGCTTTAACTGAAATACTTTGGCAGCCATGCTGACTTTGGGTCATTTTACTTCTAGGCTGATCCGAATTTTGGTTCTGTTGGTTCTGCTTCTGTCTCCAGTTTTGAGTCAAATACAAGTTGTAAAACGTGTTATATTGAATATTTATCACTATTGTTGTCGTTATTTCAAACATTCTTTCATTTAACGTTTTTGTGCTTTGAAGGGAATTGCATTTAATCAAACAGGGTTTTACTTCCTAATTTTATAAAGCAGTTAGGGCAGCATTGTTAATTTTTTTCACCTGACTGCAACTCATGCTACCAGACAAAGCAGTTTTAGATACTCAGAGCTTGTCTTTTTAACTCATAAAGGATACAGAAGAGAAAGTTCCTTCCTCCATAAATTTGAGACCATAGATTCACAATGTATTTCTCCATCATTTCTGTCTTTTTTCTTCCTCAGGAGAGACTACAGGCAGATGAGGTGATCCAGGCGCTGGACACACAGTCTGTGTGGGGTCAGGGTCTCAACATCAACCCTAAAGATGAACTGTAAAAGCAGAAAAAACCCTTCACCCATTCCCATCCCCTTCAATGAAATCCTTCTATATATTTTAACTATTTATTGAATGACCTTTGAATCAGAACATTTCTAGTTTTGTACTGTTTGAAGTGCAAGATTAATAATATTGTCATTTTTGTGTTGTTGGTTGTGTTTTTTTTCCATGTTTCTCTACACACCAGTACTTGAGTTTACTTTTGGGTTTTTTTTTGGGGGGGGGGGTTGTCTTTCCTTCCAATGACAGCCTCTAGTTAAGAAAAAGTCAAATTCACTTTGTTATGTTGTTTAAGAGTGCTCATACCTGTAATCTCACTGAACTGTGAAGAAGCCAAAGAGAAGAACGGCAGTGGAGTTTAGGTTGTTCTTGTTCCTTGCTCTGGACGACATATTCAATGGGTTTTTTTTTTTCAAAAACACTATGTAGAGTTATTAAAAAGTACTTTAATGTCAGTGGTCAGTAGTTCAAAATAGTATTAGTTTCCATTTTCATGAATAGTACTGTTACATATGCTACAAACTTTACTAACAACATTATGTTATTCCATAATGTTTTTTGTTGTTTTTTATTTCCGTGCCAGTAATATTTTTTATCATAGTAGGCAGTGCACTGTTTTTCTAATTTGGATATCTGATTCAAAGAGTTTAAGAAAGAGATGTGTTCTAATATGCTGAATATTTAATGATCATGCACTCTGTCCTCCTCTGTGTGTCGAGTCTGAACTGAAAATGTCTTCTGTCACTGCTTTTGTCCACTTTTCCTCTTGCTGTTGTTGCTGTTGTTGCTGTTGTTGTTGTTGTTGTTGTTGTTGTTGTGATAAATAACCCCCCTCCTGTCTGGGCACACAGAGCAGAATACTGGTTTTCATGTTCACTGACGTGTGTGTTTATATGTTACTTTTATTTATGTGTTTTTAATAATACACAGCTGCTGTTGTGACTGTCAGCATTTAATATGAGGAACTTTTGTCATAAAAGATGTCAATCATTCCTGTTTCAAGGAATACATATTTGTACGGTCTCTTAATTCTTTATATTTTTGTCGAGGACACAGATGATAGGCCGAGTCGTGCACTGTAAAGCCAATGGAAAGAAATATAAAAGAGTAGCTTTGTTGTTTCTACATAGATTCAAACTGCTAACCAGAAACTTAGTCCTGTCGTTTTATGAGGTTGGCCACTTTTGTTTCACTGATATTTAATTATGAAATGCTGTATCACAAAAAGTGTGTATGTGTACATGCCTATAAATTAAAAATATAACATCCAATATCTATATTTAATGGTGTACTTTTATTCATCCACACTCGCCTTTTTGTATCACATAAGAGTGCCTTTCTTATATAGACACTGATAAATGAATTGTGTGTAGTCAGTTTCCTATCATGTCTAGCAAACAGCAGGTATATTTACAAGTAGAGATATATATTTTATTCCTTTACAGTACATCTGTTGAAGTCACCTGTTGTATAATTTAACACACTCTGTCAAAAGGCATACAGTAACAAATGTTTCAGCTCTTGTATTTAAGCTGTTTTTGAAAAGCTCCATTTAAAGTAAAGTGCATCTGCCACTACACAAAAACAGGTAAATACAGTAAAAAATACTTTACTCGATACATTTCATCACACCTGATGTCAATGTTGATGAATTATTTTCCCAGGTAAACTGAGTAGAGGTCACTGTGGTAAACTTTTTTTTGTTGTTTTGTTTTTTAGAAATGTGCTTTAGCATAGCTCAGAAATAGAAAGAGAATAAATTCCACACCATGTTGTTCGGTCTGTGGTTAAAATGTAATCTTTTTTTTTCATGAGGTGATGCTGGCTGTATGGATTCAGAGGGCATGTTGGGTTTGTTTGTGCGTCTCAGAAGCGGTAGGCCAGCGGCTCAGTGAATCTGAATGGCTTGGTTTCACTGGCGGTACACAGCAGGTCCCGCATGCGCCGCGCTCGCCGCTCCTCAAGCACCAACCTGCGGGAACGCTCGCGAGCCGCCTGCTGCTCCGCGCGCTTCTCCTCCCGCTTCCGCTTCAGCCATCTGAGGGAGGAAGGAAGGAGGACGGAGTGTATTGAATTATCAAATACTTATATTGTCACATCACAAAGAACCCATAATCCATAATGTGATTACTCACCGTGCCACTGAAAATTGTGAAATACCAGATTTTTTAGCTGTTGCTCAGTTTTGGAAAACAAACTGGACACTATTAGTGGGATTTTGACCTTTGACCTACTCACAAAACATTCAACTTACAAAATTCAAAACTCACTCTCAAGCCAGAAAAACAAATGACAGTTTAGCCAGCTTGCTCTTGTCTCTACTGTTGCACATGTCAATTACAGGCCACCATAAGAAGTGTGGAGACTGGGCCATAGACTTAATGTTTCTTAACATGCAATGTTGACTGACTGAACAGAAAAAGAAGAAGATAGTCTGCTCTAAGTTCCACCAGCAAAACTGTTGCTTGTGGTGATCGTGTAATGTGTGGGTAACAAATACTAGACAATATATAGTAAAAATGTAGTGAGATGTTGATTTAAATGGGTTTTTAAGTTCTCCTCATCCACTCGAAAATATGTTTTTCTTCTTGCTCCTTCAGTTGGATGTTTGAGCTTCACTGTGCAGAATGATGTATGTGCAGACTTTGACACCGGAAAGCTGTTTTCACATTTCATCTGCTGAAGGAGGAATGTTTCTCTGTCCCCACTGAAAATCTGAGGTTAAGGCATGTCACGCATGATTTGTGACACTACTAGTTTGGAGCGAATCTTGGTCCAGTATGCAACTAACAGAAGTGTGAAGTAGGAGACATCTTGTATCTGGCAGTAAAACTTTTGAAATGAAAAATATTTGCATATTCATTTATTCAGTATTTTTTAATGAGGGAGAAGAAGCGGACATATTAAGGATTTTAACAAGACACAATCAGACACAATGTATTATTCAAAGTATTTTATATACATCTTTATACATGTCTGGAGGGGATCTTTAAAAAATGTATGTGAGATGTGATGTTATAACATCATGCTACAACTAATAAAGGTTTTATTACTACAGGAAATGAAAAGTGTGAAAGGATTAAAGTGAACTCACAGTTTGAAGGCACGTTCACACTCCTCGCGGCTGTGTAAGAGGTAACTACTGTCCTCCTCCAGCCTCTTCAGCTCCACCAGCTGTCTCTCCTTCTGCTGCTGCTCCTGCTTCCTCTGAAGCCACAACCTGAAGGCCTCCTCCGGGTCGCAGGAGTCCTTCTGCGCGAGGAGGCAGAAAAACACTGCTGTGATGAATTTTGTGTGAATTAAAGTTTGAGATTCTGCAGGTGGCCCTCCTTCTTGGTCTATAAAGCAACACTGGCTCCTGTTCAGGCTACAAAACCAGTTCTTACTTTATTTATTCCAAAACAAAAACTGTAAAGTATCCTATGAAAGACTGATGTGCTGAGCATTTATAACCCTTTGAGGGTGGGGGTGGGGGGGGGGCGGTGACGTGTGGACTGCATTGCTTGTAGTATCTACAGTTTGATGAAATGGAAAATAATAATAAAATGTATTATGAAAACAATAAATAAATAAATGCGCATTCACCTTTCATTAAGTTGGTGTAGGCTACTAGACATCAGAGCAAAGTAATAGTTAACATGATCATTTTGTGTCCTGTAATTATAAATTGACAGGGATTTCTCTTAGCTCCTGCATTAAACACCTAATGCTTGTAAAACACTGAACAAATTTAATAACATTAGTGACAAATCCTCCAATCCTCCTTTAAACTGTATATTTGTGTTTTAGCAGGTTGGTGTGCCCCCTTGTGGCCATACCTTACAATTCATTCTCTCCATCTCCTGGGCTCGGTGGATCCTTCTCTCCCCCTGAAGCTGCTCTCTCTTCCTCATCAGCCAGGCATTGAACGCCAGCTCGTTCTCCTGCCTCTTCTGCTCTTCTTCGTCAAGTTTCCTCTGCTCTGCCTGACAGGGAAACACCAGTGATTAAAAAAAGTGAAAAAAGTGAAGTGGAAATATAAACATAATGCATAGGCTATTTTGCTGATTTGATGGTAAATGTGCTACATTCACTGGTGAAAGTTCAGATTTCACCCACTTTTCACTAACCTTTATCTAACAGACTTTATCACTTCCTTCCTACCTCTCTGGTCAGCTTCTCCTTCCTCTCCTGGATCTTCTGCAGCAGCTCTTTCTGCTCGGGGGAGAGGGTGTAGGTGGCCTGGCAGGGTGTCCCGGTGGCCGACTGGACCCGCCGCTTGGTGTCTCTCCTCTGGCTGCCTCTCTGGCTGTGGCTGGCTGAGCTGGGCCTGTTCTTGGGCTGCGCTGGAGGTCTCGGGGCCCGGAGATGATTGACGGCCTGCTGGCAGCGAGAGGAGCCAGCGCGAGAACGAGGAGAGGAGGAGGAGGAGGAGGAAGAGGAACTGTGGATCTTACTGGGGCTCACAGTCTGCTCCGGGGAGCTGTAGCTGTTTGCTATGGGAGGGAGAAGGCCTTGACTCTCCACCTCTTTCAGGCTGACCAGGTCAAACTTCCCATCTTTTTCTACAAGGACTCTGCTCTCCTTTAGCCCCTGTCCTCCCTCACTGTTCTCCCTGGCCACACCACATCCTCCGCTTCCACCTACACTTTTCTCTCCGGGGGAAAGTTTTAGCTCAGACAGTTTCCCTGACACTTCCTCTGCATCCTGAGCTCTATCCTTGCTGTCCTTTCGCCCTTCCACCTCACTGTTGCCATCTTTCTCAAACTGCAGCGGAGGCACCACCAGGTCCACCAGCGTCTCTTTAAAATGAAGCCGCCTGCGCCGCGTCATATCCGGAGCTTCCTGGTCCTGCAGCTCCCGATTGGCTTGCTGGATCTTCTCCAGAATGTACTTTTTGTCCTCTTCTGTCTGGTCATCCATCCCCGGAGGAGGTGGGACAATAGGTGATGACTTATTTGGGCTGTCTCTGTCTGAGTCGTACTCCAGCGGCTCCATAGGTGAGGGCCACCTCTCTTCATCTTCTTCCATCTCCTCTGTTTTGTTGCCACTCTTCTCCTCCTTACTGCCTTTCTCCTCCCGCTTCATTCTTTGATGCTTCTCATCCTCCTCCAGTTCTTTGTCAATTTCCGCCTCTATGTCCTCATAGTCAGGACCCTGTGGGGTAGAAAAGCCAGCTACATTTATTAATTAGGTTGGAACGTAAATGAACGAGCAACATCAATACTTAGCAGGTAAATAGGCATGCTGGTTTGATAACAGACATAAGTGTGTTCATTAATATTGCATCCTGCAGTTGCACAGAGAGAAAGTATGTCACAGGTTTCACATGCAAGCATTTAGATGTGCCAGCTCGGGTAACTCAACACTATTCACTGTCACACTTTCAGGGAGCTGGGTAAGCGACCCATTCAGCACCCAGTCTGAAGTAAGTAGAGCAGCACGCTAAACTTAGTTTCACATGAAAAAATAGAAGCAGGATGATAAAAAAAAGAAAAAGAAAGCAGGAAAGGAAATACAATCAGTCTGATGGACTCACTTACCTGGTCCTCACTCCGACCTTCCTCACTGATCAACCAGTCCAGATCCTTCTCAAAGTCGTCCTCATACTCCTCCTGGGACTTTGTGGGAACCACCTCAGTCATAATCTACCACTGGGAGACAAAACTTAGGCATGACTGACAGTCTATAGCAAAATATCTCAACATTTACCAGCCAGATAACTAAGAACTTTGTTATGGATTTTTATTTCAAAGGATGACTTTTTTGATTTCCTCTTGACTGACACTTAGTCCATGACAAGGACAATGTCCAACACATTCACTTCCCCCAGAAGATCATATCTAATGTGTTGGTGACCAACTGACCTTTCCTCAGAACAAAACTCCCATTTTTAGCCCCACTACTGGTAACAGTTTTTTGTAAGTATGAGTTGCAATGATGATTACAAACTCTGAGGTTGCTACAGGGCTATTGACCTTTTCTAAAATCTGTTTTATTTATTTTTAAAATTATGTTTTATATATTTTTTAAAATCATAATAATGAGCAGAGAGACAGACCCCTCATGCATGCAAGTTTTAATCTCACTGTTAAAACAAAGAATTAAAAATATGTAGCACAAGGTGTGCAGACACATATACTGTAACTGTGGATATAGCCATATAAAAACTGTTTTTCCATTTTTAAAACAGTTTGTCAATTTATTAAAATGTTTATGCTCTGAATTATAGATTTATGCTTTTTAATAAACACCCTGCTATCAAACAAATGGCAGTAACATTACAGTTAATATTTTGAATCATATAAAACATAATTTATCACAAATATGAAAACATCCGTATATTGTATTATGATGTGGACATCGCCAAACCTGCTTTGCGGATGGGGTGAATTTGTGGAAGTTGTACTAATATCACCCATAAATACACCCTGTCAATGTCAGCCTGGCCATCATTACATCACAGTATATATATGGGTTACACAGGACTGTACATGTGTCGTGTTATGTTGTGCTGCTTGTACGATTGGTCGTCACCTACTGGACAGAAACCAGTACTTCAGGGCCAGCAAAAAAATATATACTATTCTTAATTTTTTATTCCAATATGTCTGCTGATATGTTAGGTTATGTTTACTGTAGCTATCGAATCAATGTTTCTGTTGTGACATAACCGTTTTCAGAGGCTGCAAACAGAGTTTAACATACATAGATTATAATCCTGTTTGTTTTTGTAGCTCTGTGGTCTATAAAAATTAACAGGACAGCGATAGAAGTATTAGGGTGAGCTGTAGGGCAGATTTGACGCCTAGAGGAATCATATTAAGCACAATTTTGGCTACTGGGAATAAATATCAGGAAGAAGTATTACTTGTTGGTCAACTCACCAGCAGCAGATTCTTGCGCAGTATTCTTGTTGAGTTAAAAGCGGTGAAAGAAGACATCCAGCCGGGTAGTTTGGTGACTATTTCTCCATCTAACTGGACCACACAGTGCCTGTCTGTCTGCGGAGCAACACCTGTGTACATAATCTGCTTCTAGTCTCTTCACAGCCCTTAAAGGTTTATTAGACTCGTCGTCATGGAGACCTACAACACGCTTTACTACTTGCGCATGCGCATACGGGACACATGCGCACACTAAAACTCGCTTGTAGCTCATAACATCTCCATTCAGAATAAAGAATCGCTGTAATCCTGTAGGAGGTTTTAAAGGCTTATTATAAAAATAGTACTGTTGCTGTTTATTAATTTGTTATAATAAAATTACTTTGCCAGTGTTCTCTAGCTAGAGCCCTCTCTAGGACTTTGAAAGCATTCAATTAAAATGATTAAGAAAGATAAATAAAAAAAAGGCTAATTCACGATCTAATGGGCCCCAGATTTAATGCGTGTCAGTTGTATTGTATGATTAAATTAATTGCACGTTTGCTTTGGAGTATGCACCATATATCAACAGAAATCATAAAGGGTGTAGGGTGGGTCTTGTATTATTACCCATCTTGTAGAATTAATAACAAAAACAAAAAAATACAAGATCATTAACGAAGGAGTCGTTACATTATAGGCTTTAATTCATAAATAAACTTGAGTGTAACCAAATCACCGCAAACAGGATCCCAGTTCATTTTTACTTTGGTTAATGTTTGATCTTGCTATCTTGACAACACATGACCATTGGACAGTGGTGCCGGTTAATCAAGCAAATGACTTTCGGGCCCATATTCTTAGAAGAAAACGATTAACGTGATATAAAATAGATAGGTTAATTAAAATATTAACAATATTAAGAGACAATATTGGGATTTTAATTCTGCAAAGATGACCAAAATATAATTTGAAACTCAACAATAAATATGCCGAGACTCTCCGAGTATAATTAAAGTTTCGTCAGGATACTGCAGTTACTGAGGCTGAGTGAATTTAACGCAGGTGAAAGCGATGTCGTGACAATAAAAAACAGAAGCATGCACTAGAACTCGTCTCTTTAATTTTAAAGGAAGAAGGCGGAGCATACGAGAAGTACATGAATGCAACGTTTGTTTTTCGGCGCACTGCACTCTGGGTCTTGTAGTTCGGTGTCGACTTTCACCGCTCGGGAATCTCAGCGCCTCCAATGACAGAGAACCACATTTCCCGAGCGGCCTCTGTCACTACCAAGGAACCACTCGCACCTTGACTTGAGGCACGACTGACAGCACGTAGGCGCCCAACTTCTGATAATGTTTTGAGTTGTTAGTAAACGCCTATTAACTTCCAACGGCCGCTACACACCGAGGACATAGCGGGTGATTTTCCGACAAATGGCCACCATTGTCTTTTGCTCAGTTAACAAAACAGCTCAGATTACGTCGAAGAGATGTTTGATTCCACATTTAAAGGGGCTTGCTAGTGCAGGAGAGTCGCATTTCCCGTTATCCTCCACTCACAGCCGGTCGTTGACATTGCTTACAGGAACGAGATGGTTTTTCAGGAGTACTGGCGTGCGGTTCATGTCCCATGGGACCGCAGGCAGAGCCGCAGCCGGGCGAAGCAGAAGAGGGGCCCTGGCGCTCAGCGGAGCCGCAGCAGTAACAGCTGCTGCGGCTGTAGCGGGATTTTTGGCCAACGCTAGCCACTTCCAGCGTGCTGAAATGGCAACGAAAATACCCCAAACCGCGGAGGAGCAGGAGGGGGATATCTTGCAGAGATGTCGGGGGTTCATGTCTCTTCCGGTCACCGACGTCGGTGTGCTGCAGGAGAGGAAAGGGGAGATGCGTACCAGGATGGAGATGCTGATCATGGAGACGCAGGCCGACTTCTGCAAAGCCTTGCAGGAGGTGGACGGTGGGACGTTCAAGGTGGACCGGTGGGAGAGGAAAGAAGGTGAGGGGTGCTCAGCTGATAAACAGCAGAGTTCAGTATGGAGCAGAACATATGCATTTTCACCCTGATCATAATACCTATGAGATTCTCCAAGTTCCTTCAGTTTCAAGTGTGCTGCATGTTTTTGTCCTTAAATCAACATGGCCACAGATGCATGCAAGAAATACAGCCATAAACTGGCAAAAGAGGTGTACTGCCAGGAGGCAGAGCAGTCTCTGTAATTAATTCCCTTTTGACCGTGTGTGTGTGTGTGTGTGTCTGTGTCTGTGTCTGTGTCTGTGTCTGTCTGTGTCTGTGTCTGTCTGTCTCAGGTGGCGGAGGAATCAGCTGTGTGATGCAGGATGGAAAGGTGTTTGAGAAAGCTGGAGTTAATGTGTCAGTGGTGTTTGGGAACCTCACAGAAGAGGCCGCCAAGCAGATGAGGAGCAGAGGGAAAGTCCTCAAAGGGAAAGACGGTAAGTTTTGTTAACCTGATATTTGTATGAAGGCTTAAACCTTGACATAGTTTATGACGAGAGGTGTGGTGACCTACATTAAGAGTTACACATCATGGATCCATTTACCCAGCACTTCCTCTGGTACACACACAGATACTCATTCATCGTTGCATCTACTAACAGTTATGTCTTACTTTGCACTTTACAAATCCATTTTTACTGTTTCATTTTGTTGTAAGATGCTCAAACTGATTGAGTGAGAATGTCTGAACTGTGTCTGAACTTTCGCATTGTCCTCTGTGTTTTCTCTCAGGCAAGCTGCCCTTTTGTGCCATGGGGGTGAGCTCCGTTATCCACCCCAAGAACCCCCACATCCCCACAGTGCACTTCAACTACAGATACTTTGAGATTGAGGAGGAAGATGGTGAGTGTGTGATTGTCAGTACTTGACGTCAGCAATTGTGTCTTGGTGTCCATGACACTATTGAGTACATGAATGAATGATAACCCTTGTTTCCTTCTTTCTTGTGTGTGTGTGTGTGTGTGTGTTTTCCAGGCTCTAAGATGTGGTGGTTTGGTGGAGGAACAGACTTGACTCCAGTTTATATCAATAAAGAAGATGCATTTCACTTCCACAACACCCTGAAGAAGGCCTGTGACAAGCACCATCCGCAGTACTACAGCGACTTCAAAAAATGGTACCGTTACAGTTGAAGCTAGGTCCTGTATTTAGGCACGTACGCATCCGTAGGTCTGATTTCTGTGTGTTTGTGTGTGGATTACAATGGGTGTATCCTTACTGCATGATGATGATAAGAGAAAGTCTCTGCCTAAAATCTGCAGTTGCCGAAAAAACCGTTGAGACATGACGTTGGTCAGTGAATGACCTTAGGGGATATGAAGAGATGGGTGTGGTTTATCTGATGTAGCTTGTCATAAGTAGATTTTGTTAATTCAAAATTGATTGCGAGGGAACACAAAAATAGCTCAGAATAAAATTCCCACTGTGGATGTATCTTGGTCCAATTGTATACTTTATTGTTTGGTTGTGAATTAGTATTTAGTAGTCCTTTTTGTGGAGGACTGACTAAATGCAGACAACATGAGGCATGTTAAAGCTACAGTGTAGCTACATACTTTAAAGTTTAATAAACGGGGAACGCTATATAATTCTAAATATGCTATCTAACTTCCACCATTAACCAAACAGATAGCTTGACATGGAAACAAAATAACTTTCTAATCCAGTTCCTCTGTTGTCTAGGTGTGACAGATACTTCTACATCCGCCACAGAGGAGAGACTCGGGGTATAGGAGGGATCTTCTTCGATGACCTGGACGCCCCCAGTCAGGAGGAGGCGTTCAGCTTCGTCAAGAGCTGTGCCCGCACTGTGGTGCCCTGCTACCTGCCCATAATATACAAACACCTTAAAGACCCCTTTAGTGCTGAGGAGAAGGACTGGCAGCAGGTACGACGAGGCAGGTGAGTATATGACGTAAGGTTTGATTTCACAAAAGAACCGGTGGCTGTTAGAGACTTAAGCTTTAGTGATTTTTGCATGTTTTTAGTTAAATCACTCAAAACTACCAGTTTGAAATTTGAAGATAATTAATATAAGAGATGCAAAATAGATTATTGAAAGTTTTGGTGTAGACTAAGACTCTACGGCAGACCATGTGGTCCAAAGCCAGAGCAGGTCCTGGCATAGCTCTAAGCCCCGGCTGGGAGTCTTGAGTCATCTGGTGGGAAATTAACAACACAGAATTATGAAAAGGGCTTGTTTTTTATGAATGGGAGGAAGCATGGTAGTGAGCCAGAAACTCTGAGAATGATTGAATGGGTGAGATGAAGTGTGAGGTAGGAGAAAGAAGAGGATGGCATGAGAATGAGTCTTGGCAGTAAACTCACAATTATATTAAAGTTTATGCATCCTAAAGGTGTAATAAATGATATTCAGCCCTACTAGATTTCAGCAAACAACTGTTTGCTATGTGAGGCTGGTGGAGTAATGTTGACCTGAGCAGTGAATAAGGTCACACTCCCTCTGTGTGTGTTGTTATCCGAGCTCCTCTGTTCTTTGTTTTGATAGCTGGTCCGGCCGCATGTGCATTTTGGTGCATGTGAGTTCCTCCGAGTCCTCCATGTCCGTTTCCAAGATGGCAGCTGCATCACAAACTTTCTCAAAATTACAGCTAAACAGTACACTAAAATATGTTTCTGAAAACATTTGAGAAATAGGCAATGCAGTAACAGAATCTTGATCCATATTTGATCATCACTGTCCTCATTTGTTTTGGTCTGAGATGTTGGTGCTATAGTGCGACATCTAGTGGCTGAATGTTGTGTATTGCAACTTTAAAGAACTGGTTAGTTTGACCAGTCTTTCAGGTTGCTTTGTGCATTTGACAATTCTGGAGGACAAACAAACAAAGACGGACAAAGGATAACATGAATTTGATACGTGTTTAGCATAGTTGATGCACTGCAGCCAAGACTACAATATCAGAGCTATTCATTGGTACATACCATAAATGCACCTATCTGGAAGATTTCAATTATTGTGCAAAATAACTTTAAAATTAAGATGAGGAAATATTCTAGAGCTGGATTAATATATTAGTTGATCAACAGAAAACTAATCTACAATCATTTTGATTGTCAAAAAAGTGTTTGTCATTTTTTTAAAGTAAATTTGCAGTATATTTGCTGGTTGCGGCTTCTCAAATGTAGGATTTGAAGCTTGTCTGAGCAATAAATGATGAGAAAATGATGGTTTATTTTCATACTGTACTTGAAATAAGTACAAACCACAAGGTGCCATGGATCAATAAAAGGATCAACAGTTCTTAACAGTGTCCATTTAATATATCATAAATCTACAGTACATTTTGTGTGCTTGTGTTGTAGATATGTGGAGTTCAACCTGGTGTATGACAGAGGAGTGAAGTTTGGCTTGGCCACGCCTGGCTCCAGAATTGAGAGCATCCTCATGTCCCTCCCCCTCACTGCCAGGTAAGCTAACACCGGTTTCGAGCGGTTGTAGCGCTGCTCTTGTATGTCAGTAATGAGCTGTCTGGTGTTGCTTGGTAACGAACTCACCCGTCACCCTCAGGTGGGAGTACATGCACGAGCCTGCCGAAGGTACCCCAGAGGCTGAGATGATGGAGGTGTTACGAAACCCAAAGGAGTGGGTGTGACCACAGTGTTCACAGGTTTACGTGTCAATATGGACAGAACATCCAGGAAATTGTTACATTTTATAATGGTGTGACCTGTTTTTATCTGCGCCGGTACTCTCTGTTCCCTGTTTGCTATGTTTGTCAAATCAGCCTTGTTAACACTTAATCACACTGGCATTAGCATCGATAATGAGACATTGTGTTGTTACACTTATGACTGGGCTTTGTGCCATTACTTACTGCCTGGCAAAGTAAAGCAAACTGATGTAACTTCACAGGTGGCCATTGTCCCTGCTTTTAGGTCAGCTCACATTGATGTGCTCCTTTTTAAAAAAGTGTTTGTGTCAAACACTAGCTGCACCTTTTTTCTACGCCTGGGCTAAATGTGGGTTGCTCTACTTGAAACTGTTTGGACTGACCACTGAAAGGGAAAATTAGAACAAACTGAGCCACCATAAGTGTGGGAGTGTGTGTTCCACCACTGGTACCAAATGTTAATAAATCTGATTTTGATGTTTCAGTGCATTTGCTCATAACAATGACGTTTTCTCTGACAATCCAAGCTAAATAATAGGAAATTAAGTGTTCCCCGTTTAGCACTATTTACATTGTGGTTGGTCGTTCACTTGTGGTTAATGAATCGCTTCCTGAACAGCAGTTAACAATACTTTTTGGATCATGTTACTCAGAGAGGATGGATGGGTGTGAATCAGAGGCCAGGTGGCTACTAGAAGAAAGAAGAATGTTTCCAAAACACCATTTTTAAGAGTCCCTGGTTGTGATCAGGTTTTAGAGTACCCCAGTTATGAGATACTGTGGCATGTAAACCCCACATGTTGGTCACCAACTCAAGTTATGCAGTAGTAACTCAGTAAAACATATGATAAATTATGTAATGATGATCAACACACTGAAATACAAGGAAAGTTGGGAAAGACCCCAATATGCCACCTAACCTTCACCTTTTCTGACTTATTTCCCCACTCTGAATCACATATATTCTATTTGTTTCGGCACTTAATTGAAAGTACAAAGAACTACACAAATCCAAGACCCTATTTTATGGTTTCATTCTCAATTTCTTGTCATCATTTTACACATTTAGCTGTAATTCACCCTTTCATGTACCTTTGAAATAATACGATCCAATAGCGAGAGACTGATTGAAGCTCTACAGTGTGTCATACATGTGTAAAACGATGCTTTGGGTGAGTACAGCAGGGTAGTGGAGAACTTTGAAAAACACTCACTCAACTCTTTTACACATTGGATCACGTTCTCAAGACTGAATATAATGACAGAAATGCATAACACATTTTAAATGTTTTATTACAAATTAATTCAAGCTTCTGCACATAAAGGATTTATAACAAGTTCCCTTGCATTTCATGTTATATAACATTTTGTTTGTTTGATAAGGCATTGTAAAAACAGGGCTCTGTAAGTAACAGTACAACAACTGACCTAACCAAAATGGCTACCCCTACCAGCACAACTCAGTTCAAGGTCATAGCAAGTGCTGAGGTTCACAGGTCAAATCACAAAAAAGTAGAATAATAATCAGTGCTCAGAGTCTGTGAGGTGTAGAAAGGACTTGTGAGACAATTATCAGTACCAGTGAACATTAGACGGATATATTTGGTTTTGAAAGTCTATGCAACAATATTGCATATAGAGTACAAGAACCTTTTCTTGAGAATATTGCAGTGACATCGTTATTGCTGAGTGATGCTAAAGACGTCAAACCCGACGGCCCTTGTTTTCATTTAACAGCTCCTTTTGAGCCTCAACACAAAGTGCCTTCATTTATTCATGACCTATTATAGTTACATTAGAATCAATGCATTCACTGCATTCCTATGCAGCAAAAAACAATCTCACCATTACTTACTTTCACCCATACTATACATATTTATATACAAGTACATCACACATGCTAAACATGGACTCTATCCATAGTGGCGTTAAATACAGAATTTCTCACCCCTGATCATTATTTTCCCAAAGCTTCCGTCTCTATTGCTTTCCGTCCCACAATCCTGTGCAAGTCACTCCTCAACTTACATTTATACCGTTGGTAGCTGCAAACCTATTTGAAGAATCTTCAGTGTACTTTCAGTGAAAGTAGCACACCAGGCAGACTCTGAACTCATATCCAACACAGTTACGTTAGCTTTGGGGGGGAAAAAAGTAGGAAAAGATTTTCACAGTTAAAGCAGGCTCTTAGCAACAGTCAACAGCCCAGAGGTGGACATGGGCCAGCGAGCTCTGAGTATCAACAAACACTGCAGAGCAGATCCAACCATGTGTGTATAGACCAAGCCGCATGCATTACCAAAATATAAGCACATATGACACGCATACACAAAACCCATTTCAGCACCACCTTTACAACTGACGGCCTTTATCTTGAATTTTAAACTCCAAAACAGTGTATACTGAAGTTGGACTGATTTTTGAGTTTGGTAACTTCACTATTTAAACCTGCATTAAGTGATATTTCTGATATCAACAACAAATCTTATTACTGATTGTAATGCAGATGGATCACTAGTAGTGTTGAACCCATTGAGAATGAACAGCCTGAACTGATTTACTGTATAGCTAATGCTTCCTTCAACCCCAAATATAAAACTGGGCAGCCCGCCATTTACAGTTAACAAACTAAGCCAAGCATAACAAGCCAAGCCGTGAAATTTTAGCATGTAGCAAGCTAAGGACCCAGTCAACCAAATCAGAGATAACAAGTAAATATTGGACATAGATTAATCACTTGGTCACAAACAGTGGGATGAAAAAAGTGGAATGCTCATGTTGCTGTGTTTTCAGAATGTACGAGTAGATAATTGTTTGCTAGCAGATCTGCATAACAAATGACAAGTCTGATTTTGAATTTGTTTTCGATTCTTTCTGCCTCCTAGTGGTCAAAAATCACTTAATGCAGCTTTAATTAGTCTTGGTATCACTGGAATTGTTGTTCTGTGGTCTAAATGCTGTTTCTGAATCTTGCAAAGAAAAGGTACGGCAAAAAAAAATGCAAGTGTATAAAATTCTTGATGGAAACGGTAAATACTTTGATAACAGATAACTAAGATTCAAACCTGCAGTGCAGAACTTTTGTCTCCCCCTTCTGGCAGTGAGAGTAATTACAAAAACACTGGCGGCGCTTGCTTTGAGACATATGCCGACCGGCTGGTCTCACCCAGCTCCTCACATTTCCAAATAGGTGTTATTTTGATAAACTGACCACATATTGGGAATCTAAATGGTTACTTTCTCACCTGAAAAAATATTAAAACTTAATAAAGTGACATATTAACAGTCCTACAGTGAAAATTATAACAGCTTTTAGCCATGCATACCCAGTATGCTTTGCGATCTGACAAAGATAACTCAGGGCCGAGTACCCGTCAGGATGCCGAACATGATGTAATTGCCCCGGAAAATCTGAAAGGAAACCAATCATTGCTGGTTGACATACTGGTGCGCCAGCGTGGGAATGTCATACCAGACACCAGATTTAAAAACTCCATATATTGTTAGATACAGAGAGATTTATGATACGCTTAATCAGCATTGTGTGAACTCGTTTGGCAAGGGCTTGAATGTATCGGACATTCATTTATATGTAAAAGTCCCGCACTCCAGCTTTAAAGATATAATAAGTAGGTACAAAATATCCAATTTTGGCCACTTAAGTCTAAAAAGATTGGCACTAGCCTTCAATAAAGCATCAGTCCAACCTACATATACACACAGTTGTCCTTCATTATGGCGATCAGAACCCATTTTTCTTCTTTACGCCACATGCAACATTTGTTATATCTACTGAGTTAAATGATTTGCTACAGTGTGAGAGCATAGATGCAACTTCAATTCAGCTGAGGTGTTTGTTGGTTTTGGTATTGCAATATCATTTGCTCCTTCCTGCCTTTACTTCACCTCATTGATGAAATGTTAGTGCAAATTTCAACAGCGCTGGCTCTGGCAAAAATTGCATTAGTCCATTAACCAGACGGATAGTAGTGTTTCTGTGTATGTGGAATGGGGAAGGCTGGTGATACCACAACAGTGGTGCTGCTAAACGATAAGATGGTCTTAGTGTTGGTTAGGGCTTTAGTTGGGGTGGTAGTGAAAGACAGGTTTACTTCCCATGGCCACCGTTGCCATTAGTTGTGCTGGCGACTATATCATCATACTGTGGAGGTGGCTCCGTCTCTATGTGGACGTCAGCGTGGCCCACAGCCTCCTCATAAGACGGTGGAGGGTCGCCGGCGCTTCCTCTCCCTGAGGTGAGCTCTGAGCCTGGATAAGCTGGGCTGCTGTGGACGCTGAGTTCTGATTGGTCACCATGGTGGTAATCCCTTCCCCAATGGTCCATAGAGACCACTGACAGGACGTGGTCGTGATGTGAGTGTCCCAGACTGGGGCTGCGCTGTGAGCGTTTGCGGGAGTGGCAACGCCACACGGTGATGGCGACGGCGGCAATGATGAGCACAACCAGCAGCAATGGCACAATCAGGTAGAGAGAGTGAACTCCGCCAACCACCGTCTCCAGCCCTCCAGATGGACTACTCTCCCGCACATATTCCTCCCAGAATCGTCTCTGCAGCCAATCAGAACACAGACACATGCTGTCAAAATCATTAAGATATCACACATATTTTCTTCAATATAAGACTCAACTCTATTCAGTGTAAACACTATGGTACAAAACTGTTTCCAAAACCCAAGGTCACAGCACACAAAGTGTCCACTGTATGAATACTTTTTATCTGGATTACTGCAACACAAAGGCCGGAGACAACAGCACCCGAACAAAAAGCGACCACATGATTGTTGCGCAAACATCAACGTGACTTTTCTCTCCAGCCTCTCACAATAGTTACAAATACGCCTCCCTGCCTAGCATGCACTCGGCTGTTCTTCCTGCTGATAATCATCACTTCCTGAAAAAACACCCACATTCCACAGGCTATCACTCTTGGCATATGATTTCATTGCTGGACATATGAACCCAACATAATAGCACTTGGATTTTGTTTTAACATAAAGGCGCCTGTTATGAGTTACTCAGCAGTAATAATATTGATTTGTGGATTGCTCAGAGATTTTCAGCCAGCAACCGGTCAGATCAAAAGAATAATTAAGCAGCAGAAAGATAACTTGATTTTTGTACTACGCTGCGGATAATTGCTGTGTTGTTGCTTGAAATGTTTTTGTTTAATGACTCTGTGAGCTGTGGTGAATTTTTGTGTGACCAGTCATATACTGACCGGGAAATCTGTGAACACGTGACTCCCTGCTGAAGTTAAAAGCCCTGTACAGAAACTATAACTGGTAAGTTATTCATCACTGTATGTCAAAAAAAATCTAAACTATTCCTTTAGGTGGTTTATGTGGGTGTGCACATGTAGTCATAAACAATGTGTGGCAGGTGTTTTAATGTGTTCTACTTTTCTACTCCTGAGTGTATTTTTTCAGTCTTCAGGAGAGGAAGAATTCTATATCTGATGTGATGTGTCTCTCGTCCCCTCACCGTCTTCTCATCATTCTCAAAAGCCTCGCGGGCCTCCTCATAGTTGCAGACCTCCTCTCGGCACTCTCTCTGGATGTTGCCCTGCTTCATCTCCTCAAGCAGGAAGTTGGCCCTGCGCAGCCGCCGCAGCACCGAGTGGGCCGCGTCCGCCGGCAGGAACACTGAGAGGAAGGCGATAGGGAGTTAGGGGGAGTTTTAGAGGGAAAGAAGGAGACAAAGACAAGGACAGAGAGAGGGTGAGGATGTAAGATTGAGAGAGATGTGTGAGAGAAAATAAAAGCATGAATCAAGATAAGCGGAGACAGGAAGAATAGGAAAGTAGGAGTGAGTCAGTAAGCGGAACAGCAGGGAAGAGGAAGCAAAGGGGGAAGAAATTAAGCAAAGAGAGAGTGTATTGAAAGAAAGAAGAGTGAGGCATGAGGAAGAAAAAAAAGGATAGAGATGCTGAAAAAAATGGGTGAGGGAGCGAGGTGGGGACTGAAACAAAGGCAGTGGAGCAGAGCCGAGCGCTGCCCAGTGCCCACATTTCTGCATAAAAACAAAAGCTCCTTTGATTTAGGCGTCCATCCCTGGGCCACATAAGAGAAACTAGAGGAATGAACTTAGAGAGACAGAGCAGCCCTCTGTTTTACACATCCAGCATAAGAGAATAAACTTTCCAGCAGAAACTGCACACAAGATGCCACAACATGCTCTGAGAATGCCTGATGTGCTACTGTGTTTACAAGTAATGGCGTCCGTGTGACTCATAAGCTCAGGGATGTGATCAGCACAAGACTTGAAAAGCCAAAACAAATTCGGCGTAAAATGTATGAAAACATGAAAGAAAAGTGATCGTGTGCTAAAGACAACAGAAAAAAAACTAAACTCGCTAAGGACTGGGTTGTTTATTCCAAACTTTGTCAAAAATAAACACAAAAGGCAACAAAAAGACAAGAAATTGGATAAGGGCTTTCTGATGAAATTTGAGTGATTAAGCTCATGTGAACGTCTCCGCCTGTGGGATAAAAGAATGAGTGTACTGTCAGGAAACTTACCACTCCCCATGATTCCTGCAAGTCTGTTTGGGGTGATTTATCTGCAGAAAACCAAACACACATAAATGTACAGCTTTGAACCTGTTGATACAAGTCAGACAATAATTAACCGTTTCCCTCTTAAAAACTACACCTCTTCCGTTGTTTCTTTCTTGAGATAAAAAGTTATTTATAGCAGCCTAAGAGCCAGTGAACATTACTGTTGGGTCTTGGGAGTCCTACAATGCAAAAATGACCTAATAATGTGACTAAAAAGGAAGTCATGCCACACATTTTCAAGAACTATTGTAACCATCTGCTACTAAACAGAGTATCTGATATAAGTCAAATCACAGTATAACATTATTCAATGAAGGGAAATCCCCTTAAACCTTTGTAGTTGAGAGGGAAGGGGAGCCGAGAGACAATGCAGGACAATAATATGGTATGAAACCATCACTCCCCTTTGTCAGATTTTTCCTTCACGTTTGACAAAAATGTAAAGATTACAATCGAAAGAGTGGATAATAATATTGTTTCCACGGTCAGGCGTTAAAGGGCGTTGTTGTGTTGTGAACATGAGACATCCTTGACCAAAGTGTCAGTGACCAATGGCGGCTGCTGGCCACTGTTACACATGGATGTGTTAACTTACGGGAATCCTGGTCGTAGTTACCCAAAATAGATCACCACCAGCAGGGGAAACATCACTAACAAAGCGCCGCCGCCCCGTTACACGAATTACCCGAGAGACGGGACAAAGACGGACTAAAAACTACAACATTGTTAGCTTGCACTGCGGCTGCTAACAGTATTCTGTCGTCCATGGGAGTGTGTTGGCTGGTTAGCGCCCCGTGTATTGACTTGACAAGCGGGGATGATTTGTAGGATCAGTGCGCTTCCAGCTTCGGATGTGATTTAACAAGCCACGCATGACTCAAACGGCCGTATGTCCCGACACAGAAGTCGACAGGAAGACCCCCGCTAAATAATACGTTTTTATTTCGTGTCGAAATCTTCTGTTAACATAGAAATGAACTTTAGCTTACCTCTTTTCGTCTCCAAAATGCGCAAAAACGATCCCTCGTCTCCTCTGCTGCCCCAGAGTGTTGCTATGCACCCTGCGCAGGCGCACAACTGCACACTGTTTGCGTACAGTGGTCCAATGAACTGGGTAAACACTAGATTGGATCGACCGGAGGGACGAACTCTCGCGAGTGTTGGTGGGGTTAGGTTCGGATAGTTTCTCAAATGAAATCCCTCCGGCTGCTCCAATCTAGCACCAACCAATGAACTGCCCCTTCCCCTGAGTTAAAGGGACAGTCCAGGGATCAACGGATACTGACCCCATTAATTACAACCCACATGTATGTAGTATGTATATGTAGTTATAATAATATCACTTGGCTTATGATTAGGGTTAGTATATTAATCATAATTGTATCAGATTACTGTTAGCAATTCACGAGGCTGCTCAGTTTTCATTGTTAGACCACAAAAAATAAAGCAATTCAAACCATCCTAGAAATCAGAGCCTTAACATAAGGTGTTAATGCACAATAATTTCAAGGTAATAATAACCTTTTTAAAATTTAAAGGTTAAAAAGTTGAATAAAAAGGGAAAAGTTTATTCTGCAAGTGAGACCACCTAATGTTACTTTTTACTTTTGGCCATTCTTTTAAACTGTGCGCATAATATCAGCAGTTATACATCAGCATATCTCATAAACTTGAAACTTAATATAAAAATAGATGATGTTATAAATCCATCAAATTCAGTTGTATCTTTTTTATTTCCTGTTTTTACCTGTAGAAGTAAGTATGTCACACAAAAGTTAGTGTCAAAACTGCATATATCAGCCTGAATTATATTATATATATAATAGACAATTTCTTTTGTTGTTATTGTAATAACTTGCTGTTTTAGTGAAGAACAATTTTCACAAGTGCTCTGTGAGTAAATTAGTATTAGCCATGTGGTGAAGCACTATAATCAATAATGCTAGTATTGGTATGGTAGTAGCAAGTTGTACAGTTAAAATTACATTTAGTTTCTAATCCTAATTAGTTAGGACTGCAAATATTTATTTATCACAGTAGTTACATGCTGGCACTTTTATGGCCTGGAAGATTTTTTTTTAGAAATCCCATCTCAAAAAATTGTAATTAATTCTTACACAATAATATACTTATTGGTTGCATCGCTTCACATTTCTCCACACCTGCTTAGAGTAATTGTGTTTTTTGCTCACATCAGCTAATCAGCTCTGGTGCACTGCTGGCCAGTTATTGATGGCTGATGAAGAGCCTAATGTTCTGTGTCGGTCAAATTTAAAATTTCAATCTGAGCAGTGGCATTTTGCGCCTTACACATGCAATCAAATGTACTGCAACTCCACAGCAGTGAAGTTATATTAACGCTGATTAGTTTTGTTGTCACGTGGTTAAACCAGGTCTGTGTCTGTGTGTCTGTGTGTTCCTACCCACTGAGTCTCTACTGATTACAATCTGTAATCATCAGTAATGATGTTGAAAGACTTTGCTGCCAGGAACAGATGACCTACACTCCTGTAACTCAAAGACACGCACACAGACAGACAGACAGACAGACAGAGAGACAGACACACACACACACACACACACACACACACACACACACACACACACATATGACCTCTATTTTCTCTGCAGTCATGCCAGTGTAATCTTTTACTTCAATTTACATCATTTAACAAGGATTCTAACACAAATGTTGATCAAAATTGCATTTCTATTTAAATGTAGTTATGAAGTTAATTTTCTTCAAAAATTACTAGTTTGTGTGTGTGTGAGTGTGTGTGTGGGTGTGGGTGTGCGTGCACATGTCTATGTGTTAATCAATATGAATTAATTCCGAGACTCTTCCCCTAAGGACAAAGAATTAGCTAAGTTCAATTAGGGAAGAAATGAGCGCTGTAAGCTTCCCTCAGCAAAGAGTTTGTGTGTGTGTGTGTGTGTGTGTGTGTGTGTGTGTGCATGTATGTGTGAGAAAGACAGAAAATGTGGTGTTAAACAAAGTGTAACCTGAAGAGAAAAAGAAGAGAGAGTTCATCACAAGAGCAAAGCAGTGATGTAGTTAAAAGGCAAAAGTTCAATGAGGTTAAATTATAAATGACTTGTCTGACAACAGATTTTTATTTGTGGCTGTGAGCAGGAGGATTCTACTGTTAGGGTTTTGATGACCAATACTGATATATAGGCAGTACATTTAGGCGATATTCCATAAATTTTACATTTCTCCCCAGAATACAGCTGCAAACCCTCTGAAACGGCATTTGAACCTCCACAATTTTCCATAACAATTTATCCACTGACAGAGACTCATACATCATTCCTTTAAAAAAAAGTTTTATAATACCAAAAGTTAAGTCAAGAAAAGTGAAGAAGAGATCTCTATTGCATTGATGTTAACAAATAATATTAAAAATAAAAGTGCATGTGAGTCAGTTTGCTATTGTAGCTGCATTACACTAACACTCATTCATACTTATCTGTGTCTACTTCAGTTAGTCAGTTAGTGGCGTCCTACATTTCCCAGAATGCTTTTTGAAAATCACAAACAACAGGCAAGAGCACTTTTTAGAGGTGAGAATCTTGTAACCAATCTTGGTTAATTTATTCTGTGTTAAAATTGGGAATTTTTTATACTATGAGTAAAAAATATGGCTGTATGAAGTGCTAAAAAACATCTACCTCAAAAAATAGTATGTAGGCTTCCTGGATGGGATCATGATTATGTTATTTGATCCCATAGACACTCAACAATTTAGCCAAGATAGCCTCATATTGCTGTTTGACATAACTTCAGACTACAACAAATACATTAAAAATCCCCCCAATTTCTTACAAAAAAAGCCAAAACATTTCACTTCCAATGTTGCACTGTGTAAATCTTGCTGGTTATCGAATAATTAAAATACAACATCTATCAAAGAAAACACGCACATTGTCCCTAGTTTTCAAAGCTCACACTGTTATTTTTTTTATTTTTCCTCCCACATCAGTGAAATCAGAGAGAGAGAGAGAGAGAGAGAGAGAGAGAGAGAGAGAGAGAGAGAGAGAGAGAGAGAGAGAGAGAGACGCTGACTGTGTATGTGGGAGGGGATCTAGGCACTAGGACCCAGCAGGTGCAGCACCAGCACCGTATTATTTCAGTGATCTGCAGCCCGGTCCAGTCAGCAGAGCGCCGGGTCTGCAGCAGCGGCAGCAGCGTCCTCTGGACTCAGGACGCGGAGTGAGCGGCGGCTCCCCATCCTGCACGGACAGGGGGGGCAGCAGTCACAACTTAAACCTGACCTTTTCCGGACTTGAAGAACGACACAGACCACTCCATTACCACACAAATGTTCCTCTTCTCTTTTTTGTTTTGTTTTTAATAAGTAAGTAACTTTAGATAGACTATGGCTTCATCCGTGAGCGGCACAGAGGAGGTCCGGGTGTCGGCGTTGACGCCCCTGAAGTTGGTGGGACTGGTGTGCGTGTTTCTCGCCCTGTGCCTGGATATCGGGGCCGTGCTGAGCCAGGCTTGGGTGACAGCGGACGACCAGTACTACCTGTCCCTGTGGGTGTCCTGCTGGAAGCCCGTCAGCTCCGTGGCGTGGTCCTGCAACAGCACGCTGACCACCGGTGAGAGAGCCGCTCATGTGGCTGTTCACACTCTGATGGGGTGATGCGCCACCATGTTGTTTTGGAAGTTTTAAACCACTTGGGTGTTGTAGTTTCAGAGATGTTTCACCCTGGAAATGGAAGAATTAGGGGTGCAGACAGACACACACATTCATATTCAAATGAAAGTCTGACACAAAGCGCTCAGGGACAACAAAGAGTCCCTGCAGATAGTTTTCTGCTCAACCAATCTGTTCTTTGGGTGAGAATTATAAAACATCACCCAGGAGAGTGCTAAATGTTAATTACTTTATAATTAGCTATTGCCTGGTTAATTTAAATTGCAGAACTTTTCTACATGAAATAAGATAGTGAACAATGGGGGTGCACACTGCTGCTTTCCAAAAGGGAAATAAGGTTTATCCTTGAGTCTCAAAGTCTGATGAATAAGACACCTTTGCTTTTCTGTTTAGGCTAGTTAACTTTTTTCCTTAAACATTTGTCCTGTGCGCCACTGAATGATGTGGGAATTCTGCCTCGCCAGGAGCGGTCCAGCTGGGGTTTCATTTGGCCTTTTGTTGCTCACAAAATGAGCCTTTGTGTGGGTTTCTTCACCGGCCAAGGAGCGAGGGCAACTCAGAGCAGAGAGCTCCCCAGAGATCCAGATGCCTGGAGATTAGTAACCAGGGAAACAAGTGAAGCACTCCAGAAATGCTGATTTTCTCTATTAAGGAAACTTCTTCATGGAGTCCTCGCATTAATGCTTTTTTTTTTTCTTTCCTGGAAGCATTAATATTTCCATCACAGCTGGTCATTTGGTGATAAGAAAGAGGGTGGTTGAACTGTGAGACGACTCACTAATGAACAGTATGAACTGTAATGATTCCAGGAAAGCGTTTATTTTTGTCTATTTAACAACTATAAAATCTATAATGTTTATTTTTTACTGAGACTGATTCAACTCTGGCACGTTTTTAGGTTTGTGGTATTGCTGTATTCAGTTACACTGGATTGTAAAATGGACAAAATAACAGAAACATGTCAGTCATATAATCCAGTCCAGTGCACACATCACCAACTACAGCCACAAAAACGACAGGAAAAACTAAATGTTCTAAGCTTTCTAAAGGTAATATTTACTGCAGGGCCTTTTATGGGGTTGCATTGTTTTTTTTATGCTTAGCACTTAATATATATAAAATTTATCAGCCTGTAAGTTGTCTAAACTATATTCTGCTAACGTAAACAGTCGGTAAAGTACTGTAGGCTTATCCCACACTACACACCTGACTACAGTTTCCTCCGTGTGTGTGTGTGTGTGTGTGTATATGCTCCTATGTTTTTCCTTTTTTTTTTGCTGCGTCTGACCTCCTCCTGTCTGCTGAGTGGTGAATAGTGTTTTTGTTAGTCTGACAAAATGTTTTCTTTCTGTCTGAGAGATGAGTAACTGTGGGTCACGCTGGCCCTGATCCTCCTCTGTCAGCGCAGACAAAGTGCACTTTGGTGCCATTTAAAGACATGAAGTCTCCGAGCATGTCAGCTCTCAGCAGCAGCAGCAGCAGCAGCAGCAGCAGCAGCAGCAGCAGCAGCAGCATACCACAGTAAATGCACACAGCGAACTGCCCATTTCCTCCGGCTTGTACTTGGCTGGGCTTATTGATTTGAATCCCAGTAATCAGTTTCTACCCCCCCCCCCCCCTCTCTTCAACCCCCCAATATTTCCTCAGTGTCATGCTCTGGGCATTAAATAAATCCTGTTAGTTTGAAACACCAGCTGGCCGCTTAGATGTTTTGAGCTTGTTCTGCAAGGCCTGCGTGTGTGTGTGTGTGATATGGAGTGCTAATTAGAAAGCAGACATGATATATTGCCTTGTTACATGCTCATGAAGTGTTTAAAATAAGTACGCACAGACACATGCGGTAACACTCCCTCTCTTTCTGCTTCCCTCCCTCTCACACACATGCTTAGGCGCAGGGTCAGAGGTCAAGTATAAAAGATACAGTCTTAACTTAAGAGGCTAGGAATGTGGAGCGGCCGTGCAAGAGCAGCGTGTGTGGATGGCAGGTCAGTGCGAGGTGAGGGGACGAATGTGGAGCCAGTGTGTGAGCGAGGTCCAGCTCAGTCAGACGCAGTGATGGCAAAGCGTATTAATAATGCAAGACGTTATCGATCCTGTATTCGGGTGATTGGCTTCTCTTTGAGGGAGGTCGCGAGCACAGTGTGAGTTTAGCGTCTCGCTCACAGACAGGAAGGCTTGAACCGGGGACCTCTGGTTGAACATCTTCCTGCTTCCTACACGTCTCCATCCTGCTACCTCCGAGAGAGTGAGACTGAGTGTGTGTGACAGCGGGAGAGATACTGGAGGCTCTTCTGTGACACAGATCTTCCGCCATTGTCTGAGACAAAGAAGCAGAATTGGGGCCCCCGAAGGATTTTTTCGATTAACATGGGGGACCATAATTAATGCTCAGATTGGATCTTGTGTACTGTATCTGCTTTTCCATCTGTCATCACGCAGGGCTCAGATTAATAGTTTGGCGCTTCCTGCTCGTCAAGCCTTTAAGCACTCCGACTCTGGCTGTGTTTCCTTGCACAGCGTTACAGGGTCTGTTCCAAATCTGAGATGAGAGGACTTTTCTGCACCCTGCTGTTTCATGAGCGCACTGATAAGGCTTTCGGTTGCCGCCGCTGCTGCTGCTGCAGTCTCAGTCAGGCTGAAGGCACCAAACTGACCCAGAGACGATATCTCAGCAACGATGGGTTTTGACAACTACAGGTCAAGTCGCTGTGGCTCTTCGCCGAGAGGCAGCCAATGAGCAAGTGGGAGAGAAAGTCAAGGGTCAGGCTTTAAGGGGGGCCTCATGTTGTGCAAGCCGGAGGCCGGAGGGAACGGGTGCTCTGCTTTTCATGGGCTCTTTCCAACTTCCTGTGGTGACAGGGCCCATTTTTAAACTATAAATCCTGAACCATATTTGGTCAAAAGTAGTTGATGTTTGTTTATATTTGAGCTGCTTGGCCCCTAGAATAAAGTTTCCCACCAGCAAGAATGAGAACTGTATTTCAAGCAGCTTATGCTCCATCACTTTCTCCCCGTTGGTGAAAGTTTTAATGATTTTCTGCCTCAATAAAGATGAAAAATTCTTAGCAATTCTTTTATTTCCTGGGCCCCATGTGTACTTACTTAAAAAAAAAAGAAGACAAAACATACTTGTTGAACTCTTTCAACGTAAAATTCCACCCACTCTGATAGTGAATCACTTATGAGAGCCCAATCCCCTTTATGCTTTGATGTTATTTATTTTTTTCCACTCACTGCACTTTAAATTATTTCCTCCTGTGTAATCAAATGCTTCATCATAATATCCTCTGCCTGTTTACATATAGACCTCCTGTTTCCGCCAGTACACAGTAAAGTTGCGTAAGAAACCCTCTTAATCTCGAAACAATAACATATAGTGTGTCTCTGGCTAATTAAGCCTCTAAAAAAATCTGTTTTTCTCAAATAAAAACTCCCAACTATAATGTTTTTCTCTTTTTGGCAAACACACAGACTACACATATACAAGCTGCCTTCCCTTTTTTGTTTCCACTTTGGCATTCCAACAAGGATAGGAAGCGAGATTGAGACGGCGGCTATTTCCAGTTGAGTGTTTTTGGAGCGAATCTGAATGAAATGCTGAGAATGCTGCTGAGCTGGCATCAGCCAAGAGGGAGGGATAGTCATTATCCGAGTCACCTCACAGAATCACTTTGCCTTTCTGCTGCGTTTGGGATCCGTCACTGAACCGCTGAAACCTGTGTGTAGCCAGGCGTTTGTTTGTTTTCTCGGTCGGTTTCGAGTGTTTTTCACTGCGTGGCTCACATTCTTCTTCAGTCAAGTCAATTCAATTGGCTTTATTGGCATGACATTGGACATGTGTTGCCAAAGCACAATTACGAATTATAAAAGACAATGTTAAGGATTGAAATGAACAAAAATAATGTGAAAAACAAATTAGTTAATAGAATAAAATAGATAATGAAATAAATAAATGAAATAAAATAATAAATATAAGTAATATAAGTCTATATAAGTTAGTATTGGTACAATTTCAATGTGAATTTAACAATGCAAGACAAACAAAAACAATGTAATTGTTAATCTACTGATTATAAAATAAAGAGATGTTAGTAGGGATTATACAAGATATCTATTATTCAGTAGATAACAAGAGAAAATCTGCTAATAAAATGAAGAGATGTTAAAATACATTAAAGAAATGTAGAAGGGATAATACAAGACAGACATTAGTCTAGAAATAACATAAAAAGGAGATGGTGGAGGTAAGTAGAATATGTTAAGTACATTTATTAATGTCCTTTTGTTGTTGCAGGAAGCAACATATTTAGCAGCCAACACTGGTCACTGGTCACTGATCCCCAGTGGCTCACATCAAAACATTATGAGCCATTGCCAGCTTCTCATCCTTTGAACCACAAAAACAGTTTATGCTCACACTGCGGTGATTCACCACCAACCTTATCGGGTGGATTGTGTGAGATTGAGCGTGGCGGTGTTCGTGCAGCTGGCTCGCCAATATGGCCTGCGACCTATTCTACTGCCTCTCTTTTTTTTTTTTTTACCCCTCCACTTTTTCCTCCCTCCTGTCAGCAGCGCAGACATGGCTCTCCGGAGTAACCTCTTTTTAGCTACCTATGTCACTCTCTATCTCAGTGTGATTTCGTGCCTTTCCTGCCTCACCCCCTCCCCTCCTCAATGTCCCTGTGTGTGTTTGTCTCAGACTGGCAGATCGCCACGCTGGCTCTGCTGTTGGGGGGGGCGGCCCTCACCCTGCTCTCCTTTCTCGTGGCTCTGGTGTCCCTGTGCTTCGGCTCCAGGAGTCGCTGCTACAAGCCCGTGGCAGTCATGCTCTTCACTGCAGGTACGTGATGCTGTCTTTATTTTCAGGACAAACAGAAATGTTGGTGCTTTTTAATGATTGTTTTTTGTTTTTTTTGTCAGGAAAAAGATCCAAAATCCTTCATTTCTTTATCCTTCTTCATTTAAAATTAAAAAATTAGCCTTTTGTGGCCATCAGGGTGCCTTGTATCTGCTTAATTTTTGTGAGCTCATCGGTCATTAATTTTTATCTTTCTATCTGCATTTTCCTCACTTCATATTAACATTAGTATCTTCTCTTTTCCCATTTTTCCTCTGCAGTGGTGCTTCAGGTGTGCAGTTTGGTCCTGTTCCCCATCAAGTTCATAGAATCGGTCAGTCTGAGGGTGTACCACGAGTTTAACTGGGGCTACGGCCTGGCCTGGGGATCCACCATCTTCTCTTTTGGAGGAGCCATCCTCTACTGCCTCAACCCCAAAAACTATGAAGACTACTACTAAAATATGTGAGACAATAGAAGAAACCCGGGACTCTCCGTTTCACCAGTGTCCTCTCAGTAATAGGGACGTTCTGTCTGTTACACAGTACACAACCACAGACTAGAAAAAAATAGGAAAAACAAATGCTTATTGTTAGTTTCAGGGCTGGAAACAAACTCGTACATTTGATACTGTGAACGTATTATGTCAAAGACTATCTATCCTCACTCACTGGACTGAAGTGAACTCTTAGCGACAGCAGGGTTTTGGCAGCAAACCAGGCTATGAAAAAGAGACCAGGCAGTTTAATTTGGGAGAGAATATCACCAGTCAGATAAGTCTGCGTCCCCTTTAAGTGGAACTCCAGTAGGTCTTAGATTTGGGCAGAAAATCTGGAGGGAACAGATGGATCCACTGACCCCATACCAGGATGAATTGGTGGACTAATTAGCCAATCAGAGCAGAGAAGGGAAACAACGCTATAAACTCAGGCCAATCAGGGAATTAACGGATCCAGGGAGGAAAATGTCCTATTGAAGTGATATCCTGACAAAGTGAGTCACCCCGAGGCAAACAGGGCGCACCTAAGGAAATGCAACATGCTACATTTCCACAAAGATACACCACATCTGGAACTTCTTCCTCCAGTAAAGTAAAATAGATGTGTGAAAGCTCCAGTGGACTGGCTTTATTTTCTCCTCTCCCATTTGAATCTGTTAAAAGGGTGGTACTTGTAATAAACGCAAGTAAGACAATAAAAACATTCCACAGACACCTTCCAAATGATATCATACTGGTGAGAGGAACATGTACTGGGTAACGAGTAGCACAGAGTCTGTCGCACGTAAACAGTGGTAAAACCTTCAGCCACTAATGTAAACCCGCAGCAAGTTATACCTGCTTTTTGATAAAATTGTTGTATTATATGTAAGTATGTGCAGTAAGCATAATAAAGTAATATTCATTCCAAGCAGACCGGTGGGAAGGAAGATGGCAAATGACCATGTCCGCTGAGTGTGTGTGCATGATCATATCACTCGGCATGTGCTCGCTCACCTCCCCATGTGATGCCTCCTTATCTTTCCACTCTGCAGGAAATGCTCTCAGTAGAGTAGGCACCATTAAGAATGTTTTTCCAACATGGAGAAACTGTAGCGCAACTATCACTGTAGTTATCGGAAAAAGTCACGTAGTTTTTGCATCCAAGTTAAGCTCCATGATACGATACTAGAAGAAATGCCAAGATGTGCAGTGCATGAGTAGTGTGATGAAGACTGTGGAATCGATCAAGTTGAAACTGGACAATTTCAGACCTGAAGGAAGAGCAGTGTGGTCATGAGAGGTGAGGTTTGTGCAGATCTGCGCTGGTCTGCTCTGGTAATGAACATCATCTCAAACCTCATTCAAGTAGGTCAGAACCTTCTCTAAATCCTTCTTTTAGTGAAAGTGAGCGAGTGTATGCATGCCACTACCATTTGCTGTTGTGTTTCTGGATCCCACTGGTTTGATTACTGACATAATAAACATGTATTGGGAGAAAAAAAAGAAAAGTGTTTGGTTCATTTGGGAGGGGAAAAAAAAGGAGCATCTGTGAATTATGACAAACTATGCAGACATGCCAGCTGTGCATGGTCAAGTCACATAGAATCAGCTCCTTTATTACGTACAGCAAGTTGAGGCATTTGCACAGGAAATCAACATCTTTTGAACACGTAATACAGGGTGGCATAATATGCATAAAAGTACCAGGAATATACTCATATGCAAGTGTCCTTAGTGTTCTTCTTTCAGTGAAAAGAGCTCTAATACAGAGCCAGATACAGTGTACAGTCTACATTTCGCATTAGTCAGACTTTATATACCATTGATTTAATTATTCCACTGTGAGAGAGGGAGTTACAGTTCCTGGATTAAAGTGGAAGTGCCTCCATTTTGAGTTCAGGAATGGGCGCAGTTGTGTAAACAGGGCAGTCACTCATTCTGCGTGGAATGTTCGCTAGGTAAACCGTAGCTCCTCCTCCGTCCTCATTCGCTTTGACCTTTCTGAAGCCCCGTCCCACCCACTGCCAGAGTCGCAGCATGTCACTCCTTCTGTTATACGTTTTGTCATGAGAAGAGTCTCCAACTGTCCTGAAAAAGAGTAATTATCCGCTGATGGAAACAAGGGGGTCAAAGTGCACAGGAGTAGTAGATGGGAGCAGGACGAGTGGGCAGGGAGGGATAGTGGCTCTTCCTCAGCAGGTAAGAGGGGCTTATATATTTATTGACAGGGAGAAGACCTCTAGACATAGGCAAAAAATCTGCTTGGAGCTGCAGATTCTGGGGGCTTATACTATCCAAGGATTGGCAGGGGGATTGGGCAGGGGTTGGCAAGACAGTGCAGCGCTAAGCTCAGGTGTAGCGCGGCATCTCGCACTGTTCACAGCGGTTGAGTGCAGGGTGGTTGAGGAAGGTGCAGCTTTCACAGTTCCACTGGGCGCCTTCGAAGTCTTCGTCCCTCTGGGGCCCCGGCACTGGCTTGGAGCCCTGGTCCCCTTCTGACAAAAACGGAGCGAAATAGTACATGAAAAAGACCGCGTATTCATGTGATGAAGTGCATAACGCAATAACAATTTAAGTGTCATCAACTCAAGGCTGCAATTAACCACGGCTGTCGCTTAACAGACGTGTGTGAGGCACACATTCAAGCATCAGCCATTCAAGTATAAATGTTAATAGACACGGGCATTCACTAAACAGCATCTAGTTTCCATGCCAACACATTTGTGGAGGCCAACACGGACAAAGTCAGTTAAGCTTTTAGTCTCTGTTTCCAAACAAAAGTGTCCTGAATGTTCAATGTGCTTGAAGCCAAATAAGATAAACATGAGAGAAATGAAGAGTTAGGTCTTAGGTTGAAACTTAAATCTCTATCTTGACAACAGAATAAATGTATGATCCTACCCTTACTACAGAAGTAAGTAGAGGTATTTTTCTTCTCTTATTTACACATATGAAACTGTCTCATTACTCACTTTTATGTCCTGCTTTTGGACAATTCTCACCTTTCTTCCCCGGTTTGGGTGGCACCACAGGACCGGGCTGAATGTTGTCATAAAAGTTGTTCACTGCTTGTGGGTCAAACTTCCCTGTGGAGGAAAGCAGAGATCAGATATAAGCGTTTGTTTAGAAGTGCCCATCCCAGCCAGAGGTCCAGCCATTTCAAGTTTCCAGCCAGTCTTCTTAAACCGTTTGACTTGACTTGGGCCGTGTTTAGACCGACATTAGCACTGCGTGAAAATATGTAGCGACAGGTGAAAAAGTTTAACATGGCTGAACTTCTGCAGCATTGTTATGTGGTATGTGCTTTAACCATTCAGCTATCAGGATGCCGGTAATCATTCTGTTTTCCTCAGGACAGTCAAGATGGCAGGTAAATTAATTGTTGCTGTGATAACTTTGTAGAGTTGTAAAAATCCTGTCTCATAGTGTAGTATTATAAACCAGTGTGTAGAGTTTTGGCATCAACCAACACAGTCCCTTGCCTTTTTTTAATGCAGCGCTATTGTCAGTCTAAACAGCTGTTTAGGGTAATCCCCGATCCTACAATAAATCAGCCCATTCAAGCACAATTCACACATTTACAGTATTTAACCAGTAGATGGTGCTTTGTTCTGAAACCTCCAATTTGCAAGACATTGTGGAAATATATTTGCTGTTTTTGTTCTGTTAGTGAAATGTCCTATGTGTTTCTCAGACTAAAACATGACATTTTTCATTTGTGTGATTACAGATTATAAAATCTCTATAATCGCTATTTTCTCTTTCACTGGAGAGCTAGAGATGAAGACTGGGAGGTGTGAGAAAGACAACAACTGATATCATTTTTAAGGCCAATAACAACATCTGTTCATTCAACAAATCAAAAACGGTCACCAGCCTCCATATCCTGTATTCTGCAAGTGACCACAAGTCAAAAAGTCGACAAAGTTAAAAGAATGTTTCCAGTTAAATTAACATTAAGTTGTTTGCAAATGTGTAATTAGTATTAGGGCTAGATATCGTTACTCGATACCTTTATTGATACCTCAGGTTCAACTAAAATAACTTAGTACCAAGTAGTATTGAAACTTCTCCAGTCAAACAATACCTGCATTTGATCCTTTTTGTACCCACATCTAGCAAAAAATGACTATTTGTATGGTTTTGCTCACAACCAATCACTGCAAGCGTTCAATTTATTGTGACGTGTGATTGGCCCACTACCGCAGCAGCTACAACCCATAAAGTCTGTGGTGATAATACTTCATTGTACAGTTTTGTACAGTTATTTAATCAATATTTCAATAATCTGAACACTTTTTTTTCACATGATGGATATCAAATGAAGTAGAAAAAAAATAGATATTGAATGAATTACTCTATTGGTATCAGTATCACTTTAAGGGTACTGGTATTGGTACTGTAATTTTTTAAACCGTACCCAGCCCTAATTAATATGGTACCCTAATTTTGAGCATTTATTATTATTATTAACAATTTATCCAAGAAGTACTTCAAACTCTGGCACTGACCCCCCCAAAAATCAAATTATTCACGGCAGATTTTTGCTGCAAGTTTTGATTTTTTATTTACTGAGCAGGCCAGAGGGGTACTGAGCCAGTGTTCAAAGGCTCAGAGGGGAGCGATTGTACGTACGACAACTGATGCCCAGGTGTTTCAAAGAAACAAAAGAAAAGCAAAGAAAAAGCCAGTGTTAAAAACATTTACATACAGACCCTTTCCAAAAAATTTGAATATCATGGAAAAATTCACTTATTTCCATAATTCCATTAAAAAGGTTCAACTTTCATAGATTATAGATTCAGGGCCCACAATTCAAATGATTTCAAGTATTTATTTGTTTATTTTTACATAATTTGGGCTTCCAGCTCATAAAACCCACGAAAACAGGAATTCAAAGAATTAGAATACTGTGAAGAAATCAGCCCAAATTTTGCAGGGCATGAATGTTTTAAACTGAGTGTCACACACTAATCATCTACTAAACTCAAAGCACCTGCACAGGTTTCCCCAGGTGTCATTAAATTGCTTCAGTTTGGTTCAATATGGGGAAGACTGCAGACTTGACAACTGGCCAGAAGACCATCATTGATACCCTCCATAGGATGGGTAAGCCACAAATGTTAATAGCTAAGGAGGCTGGCTGTTCACAGAGTGCTGTGTCCAAGCATATCAATGGAAAGTCTAGTGGAAGGACGTAGGAAGCGTCTCAACTGGGCCAAGGAGAAGAAGGACTGGAATGTTGGCCAGTGGTCCAAGGTCCTTTTTTTCTGATGAAAGTAAAGTGTACCTTTCATTCGGGAATCGAGGTCCAAGGGTTTGGAGGAAGACGGGTGAGGAACAGAACCCAAGCTGTTTGAGGTCAAGTGTGAAATATCCAGTCAGTCATGATTTAGGGTGCAATGTCCGGTGCAGGTGTTGGTAAACTCTGCTTTCTTAAATCCAAGGTCACCGCAACAGTCTACCAGAATGTTTTAGAGGACTTCATGATTCCTTCTGCTGAGGATCTGTATGGAGATGCAGATTTCATCTTCCAGCAGGACCTGGCCCCTGCCCATACCGCCAGAAGCACCAAAACCTGGTTTAATGCCCATGCCATCACAGTGCTCGACTGGCCAGCCGACTCACCAGACCTAAACCCCATTGAGAATCTATGGGGTATTATCAAGAGGAAAATGAGGGGCACCAGACCCAAAAACAAAGAAGAGCTGACAGCAAGCATCAAGGAAATCTGGGCTTCCGTAACTCCCGCGCAATGCCACAGGCTGATTGCCTCAATGCCACGGCACATCGAGGCAGTGATTAAGGCAAAGGGATTCCCAACCAAGTATTGAACATTGACATATCGTTTAGAAAGTACCATATTTTGATTGATTTGATGTGATCCTAATTTCTTTTTTTTTTCTGCAAAAACTGAGAAGTAAATGGTGATTTCTTCACAGTATTCTAATTTTTTGAATTCCTGTTTTCATGGGTTTTTTGAGCTGGAAGCCCAAAATATGTAAAAATAAATACTTGAAATCGCTTAAATTGTGGGCCCTAAATCTATAATCTATGAAAGTTTAACTTATTTAATGGAATTATGGAAATGAATAAACTTTTCCATGATATTCTAATTTTTTTGGAAAGGGTCTGTACATGACATCTCAGCCAGTGTCAAATTTGGAAGACTAAAACAAAGCACAGGAGCGCTCCAATGTCTGGTCAGACCAAAATTGAGCTGCAACTTATTTCTGCACACTGTGGTTAGGAGCGTGCTGTTATCAATTACGTAATCAACAAGGATCACGTACCAACTACATACTGCTCACTGACCCAGTGAGGGGCACCAATGGATCAGCCTAAGTCCTGTCACAGACCATCCGCTCATTTTAGAACGCTGCATCTGTATGTAGTCAGGGCTCCAGACTAACTTTTTTCACCATCATAATGTTGTTTCTTTACTTTGGAAAGCAAGACAGAGTTTGCATGGAGACCTCAAATCACTTAATCTGCCCCTTTTGATGTATTAATGTTTTCTTTAGCACTTTACTTTAAAAAGGTTAGAGATGTTGCTTTCAGTAATTGTAAACGTTTCCATGGTGAACTGCGCCTTTGCAATACAGCTTCGTAATTATGTAGCTACTATGTATGCTGCGGTCCTGTTTCTGCTCCTGATAACCCATGCGGTCTGGAAAGATTGTAGCATGCTGAGTGCACCAATTTCTCTAGCAAGCTCTCTTGTATAATTATAGAAATAATTGTTATTGGTGTCTGTATATTTTAGTATTCCTCGTTGTTAGTTTGCTTAGTTGTGAGTCAGTAAGTCGTGCCTGACGAAAAACAAAGCTGGACCGCAGCTCTGCTATGTTCACATTTTAAAGAATGTAGTTAATATTTTCCTCATTAATGATGTATTATTTCACCACCTGTGATCCATCCGCTATTAATCAGAATGTAATGTTTTATGACCCGACTGATCCAGATTAACCACGGTGCCCACGAATATAACGGCAATCCGTGCAATGGCACGCATCACTACTGTCCACATACAAGCTATGTTTGGTAAGTGTTTAAGATTTAGGTTATAACAAAAACAATAATATATTGAAATTGTCTAAATCTAAGCTTTAGCTAATATGCTCACACGCAGCCAGGGTAGCACTGTATTTTGTTTAACCACCTCTTTTGTTTAACCAGCGCAACATATTGCCAGCAAGGCGTCTGTGACTGAGGGGATAGATGGACTCGGTACCGCGGGAACATTTCAGGTCTCGCGCTGAGTAGCCAGACAGTAACTATAGTAACACCATGAGAAGACGAGCTCTGTTGTAGTCAGCGCTCGGTTCAGTTTGTCATTTGCTAAGTGACAGTTTAAAATAAATTTTTTAAAAATTATACATAAAATCCCTTTTGTCCCCGAGATGTCCCGGGGCAGATCTCTGTTCGTCCCCAACACATTTTCTACCGTCCCCGGGATGACGGGACGCCATTAGTCTTGAGCCCTGATGCAGTGAGGTGGAGCCTCATCCATCACTTTAGACCCAACTCTGTCTGCTTCTGGGCCTGGCTCTTTCAAGATCAATGCTTTCAAATAATTCAGAGACACACTTCAAAGGTTTATGTGTAGGAATGTGCATTTAGATGTGTGCGTGTGGTGTGTGTGTTTGTATACCTCTAGACTGCAGTAGATCTGTCTCCTTAAGGGTACAGTCGATATCAATCTGAAGTTGTCTGTTCAGACTCCGCAATCGGGTCATCTCTTCAGGCTGCAGCAGGTGCAAACACACAACCCAGTTAAATTGGACAAAAATAGGCAACCAAATATTCCACATCCCTCTTTTTAAAGTCCTCCTACTAGTTAGAAACTATTTTAAACATTACTTTGTATGATACAGTAGTACAATATGTCTTATTACTCACTCTTGGAATAAGACTGGTGGAGTTGACTCGTCGAAAGCGCCTTTGAAGGGCGTCATATTCCATATTGTTGACATCGGCCTTCAGCTGCTCTAGTTTCTGCCTTTCTAGCAGCAGTTCCTTCATTAGACGCTCCATCCTGGCCCGCTGGTGGAGTAGGAGAGCTGGAGAGAAACACCACCACACAAAATACTGAAAATTCAAGCAATACAAAACTTATGAACAAAAAACCTTTTCTCACATTAGAAGTGTTTTCTCATCACTGCCTACCAGGCAACAATGACGCAGGTACAAGGGATAGACAAACTAAAAAAAATTATTCATGAAAAAAAAAAAAAAAAAAAAATTAATTTAAAAGGCAGTTAAACATTTTGACCATAACAAAGTTGGCATGGTTGCAGTACTGCAGTTTATAATAGGAACAACATGTGTGCACTGCTAGCATGCAAAGACTCAGACTGTAACTTTAAGTAAGGAGTAATTCATGGTACGATCTGAGCAGTTATTACATCAGATCTCTGCATGGTCAATACACAGCCAAGGAATATTAGACCTTTTTAAACAGGACCAGCTGCAATCACCAGTTGCTATTAAAATCATAGTTCGGTATTAATATTTAAATGAGCTTTCCGTCCTATTATCACACAGAACAAAGTGATGCATGCCAACTGGGCTTTTTTAAACAGGTCATCATCCATACCTAAGATATCAGGACATACATCAATATCAAAATAATGTCTTCAGTTTTTTACCCTCTCATATGATCTGTTGTGCTACCTCACCATTAGGGCTGCAACTAATGATTATTTTTATTATTGATTAATGTTACAATTATTTTCTCAATTCATCGATTAATCATTTGGTCTACAAAATGCCTGAAAACAGTGAAAAATCAGTCAGTGTTTCTTGAAGGTGGCTTCATTATATTGCCTGCTTTGTTCAACTAACTATCCAAAAACCAGATATATTTCATTTACAATCACACAAGATCAAGAATAGCAGCAAATCCTCACAAATGACAAGCTGGAACTGGGAAATATTTGGCATTTTATAAAAATGACGATTAATCGCTTATCAAAATAGTTGCCAATTATTTTTCTGTCAATCAGCTAATTGACTGATCGTTGCAGCTCTACTCATCATGCTCAAAACTCTTAAGATGATATGCATGTACCTACAAACTACGCTCAACAGCGGTTTCATGAGCACCAGTAATAAGTCAAATGTCTTCTAAGATGAAGTCAGCTATTCTCAGGCTAAAGGCAGCTGTAGTCTGTGGTCTTTAGACAGCTGACAGGAAAATACGAGTGGCATAGAATCACGGACATGCAGACTGATATATATATATATATAAAAAAAAAAAAGAAGAATCCCTTACCTTGTGTGTAGGCATAGTCATCAGAGCCTGAGCTTGAACGTCGGGGCATTTGCTGAAACTGACTGGCAATGTTCCCTGGTAGAGCGGAGATGGGCAGGATCGGTGGAGGGGCAGCGTTGTGCTCCCCTTGGTCTACTATGTTAAGAAGAGACTCCGCCTCGGCAACAGGAGGTGAGCTGGGTGGCCTCTGGGCCTGGCCTCCTGGGGACACTTTGATTTTGAAGGTGTAGGCCGACTGGCCTGGTTGAGGAGAGGAAGCAGGCCGAGGCCTTGCAGGGCCCTGGTGCTGCAGGTACATCCCAGGGTGGAAGGCCGGCGGGCCTGGCGTTCCACTCATAGTGATGCCCCTTGAAGGAGAGCTAGGCGAGGGGCTGGTGGCCATGTAAAGCGCTCCCTGGGGGTGGGCGGTGTGCACAGGAGAGTTGCTGCGAGGTCGTGGACCCTCAAGGGTAATCTCTATCTGGTTCTTGAGGGAGCCTTTTGTGTGGTAGGGCCTGTAAACAGCCGGTTGCTGGGGTTGTTGCTGGTGATGGTAGGACATGCCGGGAAGGGTTGGGGAGCTAATAGGAAGGAAGACATATTGCTGGTGTTGGGGTTGAGGCTGGGGTTGTGGCTGGACCTGATGCTGCGGGGAGCTGTAAGGTGAGCCATATGTGGGAGTACTGTAGGGGGACTGCTGATGCTGATACACAGGTGTCCCTGAGGAGGACCAGGGTGCCGGCTGTGGGCTCTGGGAGGGTGAGGGTCGAATATACAGGGTGGTGTTGCTGCTGTTAGCGTAGTGCCCAGGGGGGATCTGCAGAGCCTGCGGGACATTGGGTATACTTTGTGAAAGTGTGACGGTTATAGGGTTTATAGTGTATCGTTGGACGGGTGAGTATGTGGGAGACATGCCCTGCATTGTAGGTGGAGGTGTGGGAGTGCTGGCCGAGCGGCTCTGATCGTTCATGAAAAAAGGATTGTAGCCTGGGGAGGGGGCCATGGTGGCGGGGGCTGACAGCGGCTCAGGGTAGCTGGGCCGCTGGGGTTCGATGTGACTGTCACTGGTGCTGTGCACTAGGGAGCGTCCGACTCCTGCTGCTCCTCCATTTGCCTTGCCTGCCTCTGAGCCCGGGTATCCCAGGCTAATGTGTAGCATGTGGTTTCGACTAAGTCGCCCCTCCTCTGGACTGTGATGGAACTCTCCATACAGGTATCTGTTACTCTCCTGAGCCAGCAGGTGGCAGCAGAGATCCAAGTTATTGTTGTTCTGAGACAGCAACAGAGAACAGTCTCAGTTATGCAGTTTGGATCAGTGGGAGTGTTAAAGTGCTCATCTTGCTACTGAGGGATCATACTAAATCAGGTAGTATAACATTTGCAACGTAATGTAAAATAAAAATGCTTCTGTGAATATCACATTGACACAATTGTCAAACAATCTCTAATCAGCTGTTGAGAGCACATGCAGGAGTTGTGTGCATACCTGCAGAAGGCACTGTGACACTACCCCTTCTGGGATCTCCGGGAAACGCTGCTTGAGGTCCTGCAGGATGTGGTAGTCGAGCTGAGAGCCTCCCTGCGCCATCCTGAGCGCACACAGAGAGTCAACGAGCCCGGAGCTGCAAACTCTGAAACACCCGCTCTCGTCTCATCCCCTGAAGGTGCAGAGATGACAGACATAACTGAAAACAGACCTCAAATGTCTTGCAATAATCCTATTAGCACTGCTGGCCTGCCAAAAGTCTGTCACACACCCCATGTGTCAGCAGTAATTGCAGCGAACATGATTATATACTCTTTGAGAGACATATGAACCAGACTTTTCAAAAAGAGCACTACTTATGCATCCAAGAGGGGTGAAACAGCCAAAATCTATCAGACAGACGCCAAGAAAACACGCCAGGGTCACTGGAAATCATTGAAATTAGCACAGGAGCGCTAGCAAGGTGCATGTCAGTGTGTTGTTGTTTGTTTAGCCGCACTGTTGCACCGAGCAACGACGACATACCATCGCTAGCTTTAGCAGGCTAGTTTATCAGCATCAGCTAGCCTCCGTGCATCACTCAAACAAACAAAACAATCACACCGGTGTGCAGGGCGGCTGCGACAGGAAACAGCATCACTATTACTGAGAGGTTGCCCGACGCAACCAATTCAGCAACACATTTCCTCTAAACAAGCCTTCATGTTTAAATAAGATTAACTCCAATTCGTCACCTGACTGCCAGCTAACTTTGCTAACAGCTAACCGTAGCTTGGTCAGCTGTCACCAGCTCGGGTGTTGATGGATTAGCGACCAAAGCTAACGTAAGCGAGCGGCCTGATAAAACTTACCGTATGTTATGGGTCTCCCTCATGTCTCGGCACATAGCGGACAGCGGTGATGTCTCTGAAATGCTGCGCCGGGGTTTGCCAGTTATTTGATTTGGCTGTATAACTTGTAGTTCCGTCAGGCCGCTGGACTGCAAACGAGCAGGCTGTTTATCGCGATAATGTCAGATTTTCCCGGACCAGGAAGCTGTTCAAATCGACGCTGTCAATAGTGCGCATGTGTGCACGCCGTGCCCCTCTGATGAGCTTATTATCACTGTTGATGCGGTTCCCACAGGTTATTTTCAGTTTTTAAAGAACTGTAATCTCACAGAAATTAACATTATTAGCTCTAAGCACATTTTTATTGGAGATGTTTATATTCGGAATAAACTGTGCAGTAACAAACACATCAGAAAATGCTTTGAATTGTGTTACACCTGCAGCAAAATTATCTTGGTCACTTGTCCACTGCTCTGGGGTTAAACGTGTGTCATAATAATTGAACAGAATTTTAGCATAAAAAAAACCTCAAAGGCAAAACTTACAATAAAACTTTTGTGGCCACTTTTTCAGTTTTGCTGCTTAATTTTTCAGTTCTGACACAAAGCTCTCGTGTGGGCAGGTGTTACAGGGCTGCGTCCCCATTAGTCAATTACTTTTGGAGGGACAGGTCAAATAAGTTGTACTACTTGTTGCACTTCCAGATCATTGAAACGGAAAAATTCTGTACTGAAACTGAAAAGTTCAACAGCGAAACTGAAAAATGAATTAATTAAATTTAATCCCATATACTGGCACCACACTCCAGTATGTTCTTTAATTCTGCTCCTGTTATCCATAATCTTTCCATTTCCTCCATAATGTCCTTTCTGTCTGATATATATTTGTTGCAGCTGATGATAACATGTTCTACTATTAAACAATGTTCACAAAGGCCATTTGGATGCTTTCCTATAATATTAAGTGGTATTCTTAATCTTGTTATTATGACCTCTTCTTTTGTTTCCTCCTGTTTCTCATATTCTATTTTTAATTAAATGTAAATGTCTTCCCCTTATCTCCTGATCCCAGTGCTGTTGCCAATCTGTATTGATATTTTCCAACACAATGCCCTTTCTTTCTGACTTTGACAGTTTAATATTGTTTCCTTTCCTAAGTGCTTGTTTGGCTAGTTTGTCCACTCTTTCATTTCCCAGAACCTCTGATGGTCTTTTTTTCAATTTCATTAACAGCACAGTAATATTACAAGACAAACAACAGTACAGGGAGTATTGGGAGAAAAATTAAATAAAATAAACTGATCACAAAAACACAAGAAGAAATAAAATTGTACAATGTAAGAAAAAAAAACATAATACAGAAAGTAAGAGAGAAAAATACATAAATATAACTTTAAAAAGTGAATAAGTCTCAAAACATACACATATACATAATCATGTACATATATGCATACATTTTGTTTTGTTGTCCTTTGTCTTATCTTGTGTTTCTATGTTTGTTAATTACTTTCTGGTATGAATTCTCAGTATGAATTGTTATTAGTATATTAGAATTGTTGTTACTCAGTATATTGTTAATGTGCTATGACTTCTTATTATTTGTTACCAGTAGTTTGTATTGGAGGAGGAGTATGTTTAAATTTTTTTTTTAAATATTCTCAAAAAAAAAAGAAAAGTGAATAAGTGAATAATGTCCACAAAGTTTCTCAAGAGATGAGATGTTTTTAAAGCTTTTTTGTTTTTAGATACAGACAGAATCTGAAATTCAACATAAAACAAGTTTTTGTTTGGAAGAAACTGAAGAAATCTGGCTTTGTGAATATGATGTTTGCCCAAAAGACACAGCAACTTTATTGAGTTATCATCTTCACTGTTGTTAGACTCTCCATTCAAAAATAAGACCATACTTTCTGTAATAGGGACCAAGACCTCATGAGTCTCCCAGATTAATAAGGAAATTTGAATCCAAAAGTTACTTGAATGAGTACAGACATAAACAAACGAGAAAAGGACTCCACTTCCTTTTTGCAGAAGGAACATAAATGGGAAACATCGGGTCTAAAAGAAGTCCATTCAGTTAATGTTTTGGTCCTTATTATAGAAAGTGGGGTTTTAATTTTGAATACCCAACTCTCAATAAAACTGATGTCTGTAGAGCAAACATCTCTCTCACAAAGGTTTGTTCAGTTTCCACACTTAACCTACACATGTATTTTGTGTTAAAGTTTGGATTGAAATCCAAATTATAGAAATGTCTATAAAATGTCTGTAAAATCTCTATAAAACAAAATAAATTTTGAAGACATCTCTTCTTTTAAGAAACATTGTGGACAAGATTCTCAGATTATTTGTATTTATACTGTATAATTTTGTAAACTAATTCTCTGAATTATTTTTCAGTTCTAAGTGCATAATCATTTACATTTATACATTTGTTTGTGTTTGTTTTTTTCTTTTTTAATTTTGGTTTGACTTTTTCTGTACAGTTGTTTGTCTTGTAATGTTATTGTTCCTTTAATACACTTTCAAAGAAGTCCATTCAGTTTTTATCCTTTCATCTTTAAAATTACTCCTCATAATTTTCATTATTCCATTAGGGATGGGTCATGTAAATGGCCGGACATGGACATAAAACGATTCATTCATTCATTCATATAATGAATACTGAGTGATCCAAACAACTGACAACCTTAACTCTTTCAGCCATTTACAGTTATTGTTAGTAGGCCTACCCCCAAAAGACAAAAAACACCATTAATGAGAAACTATTTCACTCACTGCACATTCAACAGTGAATTATAGGGGATACAACATAAACAATATTCAGCTGAAAAAAAGGGACACAACTCATTACATTTCTCTTTATTTAACCAAGTACAGTAAAGGTCTCATTGAGATCAAAACCTCATTTTTCAAGAGAGACATGGCCAAGAGGGCACCATAAATATTATACACACAACAACTGTCACGTGCTACAGAAGTAAAAAAATGTTTCCAAAAACATCTAAAGTAATGTAAGAGGACAATAAACATAGAAGCAAACACATTGTCCACAAGCATATTTCCAGATGCTTTAAAACTGAATTCACCAACGGTAATCAACTCTGACAATTTCAAGTCCTTCTATAAATTGTTCCAGGTGCAGGAATTCAAACATATACAGTCGGGTACGGAGCCAAATGCAGTTTCCTAATCCAAAAAATCCCCCTAAGAAAGGCCCATCCAGCTCTTGCTTTATGTTGCCCCAACACTGTATATGCTATATTTCACATGCCTCTGCATAAACAACAGAAGAGATCAGTCATCTGATCTAAATTAATATTGCATGACTTCATCATTGGGTCTGGCACGAGAACTGACTTTTACACTGTCAATATGCATAAAAATGTAGGTGGAAACATGGGTGTTTGTATGATGAAAGATGGACCTGCAATGCTCGAGCACTATTTAGAATGTGGACGTGAAAAGTACTAATGGTAGATTTACTCTCACACATTTTTTGCTGTTAGCAAAGGGATCAACAGGACATTTACATTTAGAAACTATCGTAGCATAACTGAGGTTTGTGTTGGCTGCATTTGTCTAGCTGTTTTCACTAGGGGGCAGTGAGAGATCTTTGAATTCAGCACACTTACTGCTAACTTCAGAGACAATAACAGGAAGGATGGTCATGGTGTGTCTCAAAAGAAAAATGGTTTAATTGTTTTAACAGTTGAGGACATAAAACTCATCTTCCCTCATAGATTCTGCAGATTAAGGCAAAAACAGTATAATGAATGTCTATATTTACAAGGCCAGAGCATGTGATCAACTGTTTACTGGTGCAAAATCATACAGGAATCATTGATAGCATTGGTGTTGTTAAGGGACTGTGGTCAGTCATAGACAAACACACTGTTTACTGCCTCTTTGTGGGTTGTCAACAAGCCAACACAAGCACCACAGCAACACAGTGTCTTGCTTAAGCTGATGCCTATCAGCTGATAGGGCTGCCTTTAGGTTTTTGAATAACAGAAACAACATAGGAGAAGGAAAAGGGCATTTTGACTTTGGGCTATTGGACCACATCTATAGACCAAAGGGTTATGTTCAAAAAGAGTTTTGTGACCATTGTAGCCAAATGTTTTTTAATCATATTCATCCAGTTTTGCCATGTTCCAGATAATACAGAATCAAATTACTTTAATGTACTCTACAAAAGCTCGTCTCTGTCTTTTGTTTCAAAAGGCTAACAGTGCGCCTTTAAGAGTTTGGCCTGCTCTGTCTACAGTCGGCACCTGTTCTGTGGTGGAGTTGCTTTTCCTTCTCATGACAGCTGAGCACTCAGCAGTCACAGCTGGGAAATTATGACATTACTTACTACTTGTGTAGTTCAAGAGAGAAACTGCTAAAAAGCAAACCTCATAGAAATAAATACTACAGTATCTCTACATTAATTTGTTCACAAGGAAGGGTAGTTTTTATTCAGATTTCAGAGACATAGAGTAAATCTGAGCTAAAACATATCTTATCTTCCCAAAAACAGCACAAAATGTCTCTGTGATGTTTAAAGGGCCTGGTATGTCCCTTCAGCAGCACCAAATTTCACCTTGGTTAACCTGTATAACTGGGCAGATGCTAGGCAAAAGACGTTTGAGTTCATCCCCTATAGGCTGGTAGTCTGGTTAGCACATTCAGACCTTCAGCAAGAACACAACAGAGAGTCTTGAAAAACTCTTCAGCCTTCAGATCATCTTACAGACCAGTGCTGTTGTCTGTCCAAACTGACTGTTGTCCAGGAATAGCACACCATTCTGCATCTCAGTGGCATTCTTCTGTTTTCTAGGAAATATAATGCATATGTGTATACTTTTAGTGAGATGAACAATAGCATTGCCTTTTGATGAAGACTTTTTTTTCTAAAGTGTCATACAGTGTCATAAGTGCATGCATTTTTTGCATATATGCTTCTTTTGCAGGATGATTTCAAGTGAATGTGTTAGCATCATTACAGTTAGACACGACTGATCAGATGATTCACTTGACTTATAGTCACTTTAATGGTTGCACAACCAACAGTGTTTTACCAACATTTGTTTTAAGTCCAAAAAGGTGAGTGAGCTCAGTTCATCAGCACTAGAACCACAATAGGCTACACAGACAAAAAACAGTATACAGTAAGTCATGAGGCACTGAATCGTATTACAATAAGCAGACTATGTGAATCTGTGATAGACACATAAGGACTCTATTGCCGATGTCCAGTCAAAACCATGTATCTCCATATTTGGAGATAAGATTAAGGTCTGTTTAAATTTATTACGTTGTTTATTACAGTCTTTGCTGAGCTTATGGCTTTTGTGCCGATGCGGTCTGATATCTATTGATATCAACTGGAACTGGTTCAGTAGAGGTGTGGAAAGCTGGCATTGGTGTGTCCATCCACCAACACATACAGTATGACCTGCTGAGCCAGTCTACTGGGGCTTCAGCAAGGGAGGGGGCTGTGGGCTGTACCACCACAAACATATCCACAGGGGTGTCAGGGCCGCGCTGCAGCAGCTGAGGCTAGGGCCCAGTCTGACTCAGGTTAGCTGTCCTTACAGTCTTGATAAGTTTCCACAGCTGTGGTGCTATTTAAAGCAGCCCCCTTGTTGTCCCTGGTGCCCTGCAGGACTCAGAACAGAGGACGGTGTCCCTCTGCCCTGAGAGTTCACAGAACAGACCCCCACTCAACTCACCCCTTAATCTGAGCAGGAAGTGAATAAATGATGGGGTGAAAAGAGCATCTACAAAATATGTGATGACAGAGGTTTTGCCGTTTCTTCGCAACGTAATTTCTCGTAGTGTTCAGATGTAACTTTAAAAAAGCTGAATTTATGTTTGCCTACATTTAGAAACAATTTGTCACCAAAAAAACTAGCTATCTGACTCAAATGCATATGTGAAATACAGTTGGAAAACAGGGCCCAGAGACAAAAACATAAAGATGGTTTAATATTATCTATGATAATAAATATCTATGGTTTAATAAAAATGCCCTCTTTTTGGAAGCAAAGACCTTGCGATTGTACCTTTATGTTGTTTCATCAAAAATAATTTCTTTTTCTCCCACTGATGTGTATCCTGTTGTGACTCTCAGATTTCACTTTTAAGTACAGTATTAGCTTTGGCCCTTTGACAGGGGTTTCCCCAGGCCTCAACACCTCTAACTCAACACAGTGTGCCAACCAAGGTTTGTATGATGTGATAATATAAGCAGTGCCACAAAATATCAGACGGCAAGATCAATTAAGGCTTTTGTGTGCCACCTCTCAAACATTCCTAGAATACTTTACTGGGGACTTTACTTGCTAGATTGTCTGCCTGAGGCCTGCTCGGTCACTGAGTCAGCAGCTGTGCATGGAGCCATTGGAGCAGACAAAATGTGTCAGGGTTTCTATTTACATCCATCCGCAGTGAGAGAACCACTTTCTCATCTGAGTTTAAAAGAAGACTCACCCATTGGGTAGTGTATCCACACTATGATAGGTATGTTACTGTAGGTTTATATGTGTCAAATGTTCAATGTCTGAAATATGGATTCTGACTAGATGTAGCCAACTCTTTTTTTGAGGCTCTTGGCCTGACGATATGAGTTCCAACCGTCATCGCATAGCAGAATAACAGCAATATCTAGGTTAGGCGGGAAACACAAAGGACAAGCTGGTGTCCCTCTTAACTGATAAGTCAGGAATCCTGGCTCTAACAGGCCAACAAGCAGATAATGTCTGTCTGCATTCAAAGGTTTTCCAGAAGCTTGCTGTACTCCTAAACAGAGCTTCTCACAAAGTCTGTCTTGTGATGGAAAATTTGTTGACTTTTATCTTCTATTCCCTGTGAAATTGAAAGATTGGATTAGGTATTATGCTATCAAACATCATTCATTAAACAAAATTTTAGCTGCGGGACCAAAACCAGAACAAAGAGGCAATAGCACATGTGTTTTAAAAAGCATGGCAGACAGGAAAACAGACGCAAAAGTTAGATATGTGAAGAATCCATCTTATAATCAACAAATAAACATTAGGTAGCCTATTTTAATGACAACTGTTTTTGTACAAAACTATTGCCCTTAATTATAGAGAAACACACATAAACACACACGTTCTTATAGGCGTTTAACAGTGATACCATGGGAGAGATTATGGTCACACTGTAAACTCACCAATGAATATATAGTATATATATATATATACACACACACTTATATATCCACATCCATAGAATTATTAATCTAAACTTAAACTTCACAGCTGCAGACACACCCTCAGACTCTGCATCATGACTGTTGAGGACATTATACAGTAGAGTGGTGCCATAGAATATGGAAATATGCACTAAGGTCATTATAACCTTACTGGTCAATTAGCTGAGAAATAAGTAGGGTGAGTGTGTAAGATAAAAGAATAAAAACTGACCACTGACAACAGATTAATAGGACATATTAGTCTCTACAAAACTGGATAATTTCCTAACATTTATTTTTGCAGCTGCGACTGCAGATGATCAGGATGAGAGCGTGTGGGTGCGCGCGCACGCGTGCGAGGCAACAGCTGAACCTGTGGCAGGCGCGCGCGGAATGCAGTATCCGATAGAAAGTAACGGTACTTTTATGGAAACCTCACACCGGCACGTAACCAGCAGCCAGTCGACTTGGTGCACTGAGTGGTCGCATCTTGGATTGTCCCGCTTGTGTTGAGTTTCACTTCTTCTGGTTTATATCTACCCAAAGGATTTAAAAAAAAATCTAAACCAGGAGGACGACAGCACACTAAAGAGGTAAAACTTACATTTTATAGATTATTTAGCAAAAACAGATCTGTAAAACCGTAAAATAATCTGTTCACCATTATGGAGCAAGGTCAAAGATACTTGACTTTGTTCAAAAGTTGCCTTAAACATCATATTTCTTAATTTAGACAGACGTGTACATCAGGTAGGATATATCTTAAAGTGCATATCAAGTTATTAGTTACAGTTTATTGTCACTGGTCCACATTATGTGCAAGTATACAGAAACAGAAACAATATAATTTCGATTGATTGGTATAGGCTGTAGTAGTCAGAATTATGAATTAACACATTGATTTATCTGTAGGCTACATGTGCCAAACTCTTAGTTTTTCTGACACACTCTGTCATGATATATTGTGCCAGCTGTGTACAGAAATAGGACATCACCAACCTAAAATGTTTCCTGTAACTGGAAAAGCATTTTTCAGTGTTAATTCGCCAGGTGTGACACTCATTGAGACCTTCATCTGATTCAGTCACACTTTAGAAGATTTTTTAACATATATTGATTCTCAATGCACAGAAGAAGTAGCATTGTCACTTAATGGAGCTGGAGCTGTTAATCTCCTGACATCCTGGTTTCTTGAGGTTGGGAGATGAGGGGAATCAAAATGATCATTATCAATAAGCAAGCCTTTGTAGTTGAATATTAAGCAGAATAGCAAGCACCATGATTAGCAGATCAAATCAGGCTTATTTTACTTATAAATGAGCAATTTTATTGTTATTCTGCTTCCAAAAACTGCAAATCATGTGTGTTTACATCACTACACACATGGACTCCCTCAAATTGTACTAAATTAGAAAATAAAACAACTTAAACGTGTTGTAAAGCTGTTGAGAACACTTTTGAATCTTAATGGGGTGAATATTTTAAGATGACCACACCTGCGAAGCACACTGAGGTCACACTTCGCTTCACTGTGATATTGGATATTTTTTGGCAATAATACAAGCGCCACTGTAGGACATAATTCCACATTGCCATACTGAAATGGCTCCTGATTAGTAACATCACGTCACACTAGGATCTTCATACCTGAATAGAAAAGGTATTTGAGGACAATGATAAACAGCAACAGTTTTAGTGTTGGATGACTAACAATCCAAACAGCCCCCATTCATCCAGTTGTCTAGCTCTTAGTCTGGCCATTTTGTCAAGGGTCTGTGGGGCGACATGCGGGTGCCAATTTGAGCTCTGTCCAACTGCCTATCACTCATCAGAAATAGCCATGATCACATGTCCTGGACCCACAAGTGGGCTATAAATAGAGGTCAGCAAGCTTCCATTGCACTCTTTCTCAACATACTGGGAATTGGAGCAGCTCTCTTTGCCCTAACTTTGTAGTCGAAAAGTGCCCGTCACACATATAAATCCCACTTTCTGATGAGGAAAATGTAGAGTTTAAAGAAAAAATTGAGACTTTCAAATGGCAGCGAACTGTTTTTGTGTATTTCATTTGGCAGAAAAATATAACACTCAAATTTTAAAGCAAATAAATATATAATTAATAATAAGCATTTGTATTTGACATGGATCATTAAAAGACCTTATAATTGAACAATTTAATCAATAAATTGTTCAAAACATTGCTGAAAGAAATGAGTCTTGTCTGCCATCTTGACTGTTTCAAGAGTGCACAAACACACAGGAAGGAGCACTGTAATAAACACACCCTACTAAATACTGTATAAGTCAATTTATTTGACAAACGTATTTATTCACAACATCTTTTCTTTTGTTTTTTGCAATGCGAATCCATGAATTGTTTGATAGCCATTTGCAAGACTGCAGATGCTGTATTTAAAAAGGAATATCTGACAATTCAATGAAAATAAAAGTGATGGATTATGTCATATCGCCAATTTTCTGTTGCATTCAATTTTTGTTGAGCATAGAGCAGAGCATAATGTAACAAGACAATAACATTCAAACCCTTCCTCCTTTGCTTTTCAGGTAACATTTCATCAGAGCCTGTTTGTCAACTTGTCATTGTGGTACAAACATGACTGAGGTGGCGCAGGTTGCGGCTGCAGTCGCCCACAACATGGACGATGTCGAACATGAAAATGAACACAACATGAGCGATGCAGAAAACAAGGAAGAGGATGTGGCTGTCGATGAAAAGGATGCAGCTGAGGAGGAAAGTGAGAAGACATCACACACAGAAGACAAAAAGCCTTGCCAGACGACTAAGGAAGCTAGCGACGAGGCTGACAAGACATACATGAACGGTGTGGCACACAAAGAAGATGATGCAGCCGATGATGATAAAAATAAAAAATCAGAAGCTGTTAATGGTGTAGCAAAGGACACAGAGAACCAGGAGGATGCAGAACCTGACACAAATGAAGACCAGAATATATCTGATTTGGCGCTTAAAAAAGAGGTGAGACAAGAATATAATATATATAATATATTGTTTTTTTTGAAGATGATGAGATGTTCCTCCGTATAGATAATTCCCCTCACAGCCTCCCCTTGCTACATAAAATAACTTCCTCTAAACATTCTTGTGCTTGTTTAACCACAGAAACTCCTCAGATCCAGAAAGCCGGTGGCCAGAAGCTACGTGCCCAAGGTGAACAAAGAGAAGGGGGACGTGACGGGCAAGTTTGAGGCCATGCGGAAGGCCAGGGATGAGCGCAGCCGGCAGAGGAACAAGGAGGAGCAGGAGAAGAGGAGGGAGCAATACATCAAGGAGAGAGAGTGGAATCGCAGGAAGCAGCAGGTCAAAGACAGCTAACCCCACTAACCTCCAACCGTGACCTGCATGGCATGATGAGGCATGACGGGGTGACAAGGCTGCCAGTTTGAGTGAGAATTCACTGCCTTCTATACACCACAGTGCAACATCCACCACACAATTAACCTATTAATTTTTATTATTTCATGTCAACTTTGGTTTGTGCTTGATGTAAAAAGATGGTCATTTTTTAAAAGATGGTAATTCTAACCCTACTGATATACACAAGGAGCAACGAAGGACTGCTGTGCGGCTGATTTCCTCAAACCCCATTGGCCCTTTAGCGGATCAATCAGTCCAAATGCATGTTGTGCCTATTGAACTTTATTTTTAACTGTAATCCAGATCCCAAATTTTTCACATGCCAGGCCACAATTACAAGGAAAAAAGTAGCCAATTTATCAATCAGTCGACTGACAAAAAATGAATCTTTAACAATGTTTATAATAGAGTAATTTTTCAAGTAAAAACATCAAACAGCTGCTTTTCTCTGTTTCATATCATAGTAAACTGAATACCTTTGGGTTTTGGACTGTACTAGAACAGATTAAGACATCTGAACAATTTCTTACCATTTTCTGACTACTGATTTTATGGACTAATTGATTAGTCGACTTAATTATAAAAACATATAAAAATGACACAAATGACAAATGAAATGGTGTCTTGGATTTTAATATTTCATCATAGCGTCACTGAAGCACTAGAAGAAACATATAGAGAATATACATATATATATATAATACTGATATATATAATACTGTGGAAGAAATAATTTCCTAAAATTAAAGGCAAATGTCAGAGATTGAGAATTCAAGGGTTAAGACAAGCTCTGCTTCGAGATCGACTGTGGTGAAACAAATGCAGTGATACGGTGATATGTGAGTGGATTATCTGAGTGATACTGAAACAGAACAACCTCAACTGTGTACAGACGTGCCATATAGGTGGCCTGGCTCGCACACCTACGCTCATCTCCTGTGTGTGCAATAACACCACGGCCCAATCAGAAACCCACCTGCAGGTCACATGACTCAGCTATTAGCAGGGATTAAGCCCTTGTTCTTGCTGGGACCAGCATGGCTCCTGAGTGGTAGAGGAGATGATCCCAGCTAAACCGTAACCTCACCACAATCTCCATCTGATCCGCCACAGATAAAAGAACTTCTCGCTTCCAGTGATGAGGAAGAAGAAGTGAAGCCAGGGAAGGTAGAAAAATCCTACGTCCCCAAAATCACAGGTAAGACACACTCCGTTGCTAAGGATAGGAAAGATGGATATTCAGTAAGGGATATGGGAGGAAGAGGAACACAACCAGTGCTAAAGGCTTGTGCTGTTCTCTGTGGAATCCTCAGGTAGTGTGAAGGGGAAGTTTGCAGAAATGGAAAAACAAAGACAAGAAGGGGAAAGGAAGAGGATGGACAGCGAGAGGAAGAAGAGAGAAGCCCAGGACAAAATGGAAAAAGACAAAATTAAGAAAGAATTGGCTAAGAAAGCAGCTGAGGTAAGTAAACATGGGGTGAATTCCTTGCACGGGGTCTCGTCGCTCTGCCTTTCTGATGAGAATGGCTTACTTGTGTCTGTAATGATTCAGGTAATCCTCAGCTGCCACTCGGATGAGTTATTTTAAGTGGCATTTGAGATCCAAACAGTTGTTAGAGGCTTGATTAGGCCTGAAACCACCAGTAGCATTGTTGACATGATCAGCGTGTGAACTCATTGTAAATAGGTCGCTTCCATTTCATCTTACTGTGTAAGACTCGTGGTAGTTTGGAAAATGATGTAATGTAAAGCAAATTAATATTTCCAGTGAGTCATCAGTACAGTATAGATAGAACAGCGTGAATGGAGTTTTAAGGCTTTTTATACCATCGCTGTCGTTCTTGGGAATGGTTACGTAAGTATTCTTGTGCCAGATAGGTGATTAAAGGCAATTACCTGCTACGTCTTTGCCCTAATTCTGCTCTAGATAAGTGAGAACAGTCATGATTGTCATTGACAATCGTGTAAATGTTCGACAACCGTATGAAAATCTTTAACAAGACACTTTTATTACAGTGTTGATTTTATTCAGCTTGTTCCTTCTTACGCTTTTTTCTTCTTTACAACTCTGCCTTTATCATCATCAGTAAGGATCGGGGCAGTAGCTACCATTAAGGACACTGACGCCATGTCCTCTGTATTTTTGAGGCTGATCAGTAACACCGTTCCCTCATAACCTAGTTTCTTCTGTAGGGTGGCCAAAATCTGATGACACAGTAACTGGGGGGCTTTTATGTATATTTACATTATTACTGTTCTGTGCAGTGGGACACACACCTGTTTTTTTTTTTTAGCTTGCCCAATTACTATTTTCTTCGTGTCCTGTTTAAATGCATGGAAGCACTGACTTTGTGATCTAGAAACAACTGGAACAGCATACTTACAGAGCTGCCAGGTGTAGACAGCATATGACTGGCAACTGTTTCCCACACCTCCCAGTGACTAAATTAGCTCTAGACCTCCTTACTGCGACTGAATTAGACTCTGCTATCTTAGACTGACACCCATACTGACCTACTGAAAATGGTGACACTGTGCCAAAAGAGTTGCCCCCTACCCACCCACATACTTTTATCCCCAGTGTGTGTGTGTGTGTGTGTGTGTGTGTAGGTAAGCAGTGCGAGTGACCTAAATTTGTTTTCAATGCTGAACAGTTTGTCTATAAGAGCTCCTGCACAAAACTTGCCCATATGTTCTATTTTTCTAGAGTTAATTTTAAGTCTATCTAGTCTTTAAGTCTATGAATTTCTTATGTTGTGCCTATGTGTTACCTTGGATAATTTAAAGGCCCCCTCCACTCAAAAATGTGCTTATTGTTACTTAGATGTTTGAGTTTCACTGTGCAGAATGATGTATGTGCAGAGTTTGACAATATATATATTACTATTCAAAGTAGAGTATTTTATATACATCTTAAGACATGTCTGGAGGGGATCTTTAACTTTATCTTTCAATTACCTTAAAGGAAGGAGATGACACAATCCTGGTACGGGTGGTTCCAGCAAAGTCATCACGACCCCCGGGCAAAATCAAGATGAACTTTGAGGACATGGAGAAGAATCGAGAGGAGGAATTGCAGAAGAAGGCTGAGGAGGAGAAGAAGAGACGATACGATGAAAACAGACGCTCCTTCAGGGAGGCCAAGCGGCGCTCGATTGTTCCATCGGTAGGAATATAGAGAAAAAAATATCAATACATTTTTGTTCACATTCAGCTGTTGTTGTTCTGAGTTTTTTTACAACCAACTTAATGATTGTGCCTGCTGCATTTTCATATTAATTCGTCTTTAGGATGACGAGGAGAAGATTTCAGAGAAGGTGCAGGTAACTCCTGGAAAGCTGAAGCTGACGTTTGAGGAGCTGGAGAAGGAAAGGCAGGAGCAGAAAAAGAAGCAGGCTGAGGAGTTAGCCAAACGCCGCCTGCTGGAGGAGAAGAAAGCTTTTAAGGAAGCCAGACTGGGAATGGTAATAAAAACCTTCAAAACATATAATTAATTTCAAAAACTTTGTGGAAACTGCCAAATATACAATTGCTGTGTAGTGATGTTTGATATTTGAACTGCTGTTGAGCTGAGAGAATGGTATGTTTGTGTTTTGTCAGGAAGATGATGAGGAAGACGCTCAGCCGGCTCAGGAAGATAAGGAGGACTTCCGACCTGGAAAACTGAGGTTGAGTTTTGAAGAGCTGGAGAAGCAGAGGGTAGAAGAAGAGCGCAAGAAAGCAGAGGGGGAGGCCAAGAGACGGATGGAGGAGGAGAGAAGAGCTTTCGCTGAGGCCAGGAAGAGCATGGTCAATATGCCTCCCATAAATAATTACAAAATTCAACAGATCTCACAAAGCCCTCTTAGATGACGAAAATCCTCTTGTAATGTAAACATCATGCTAATATTGTAGTTTCTATGTCTTTGATCTGATATGTCCTTAAAGGAGTAGTGTGACATTTTGAGAAATATGTTTGTTTGCTTTCTTGTAGAAAGTTAGATGAGAAGATTTATATTATTCTTATATCTGCCTGTCAAATATAATGTTCAGCCAGCAGCTGGTTAGCTTAGCTTAGCACAAAAACTGGAAGTGGGGAAAGAGCCAAGTCAGGCTCTGTCTGAAGGTAACAGAATCCACCTATCAGCACCTCTAAACCTCACCAATTAACATATATCTTGTTTTGTTTTATTTGTACAAAAACCAAAGTATAAAAATGACAATTTGCTGTTTTATAGTGGGTTATGTGTCTGACTATTTCTTGGCTGGGAGCAGTAACTTCCTGAAGTTGTTGCTGGTTGCTTCGCAACTGCTCAGAGCCGAGTGGTGTTGCCAGACTGGACAGTTTTCTGCCCAATTTTGGGCAGAAAACTTTTGTGATAATTTAAACTACTTTTTGTGGGATACATTTTTCATTAAATATTTGGTTACTTTTATGATGATTGGGCTTGTTGTGATTGGGCAAATTTTTGTCAGTCCCATCTGGCGATACTGGAGCCAAGAAAAAGTCAGCTCACACCGCCTCGTCTTTTTGCACTTGTTTTTTGTGTGGATTAAACAAACGAGATATATCATGTCAGTTAGTGAGCTTATTGGGTGCTGGTAGGATTTTGTTACAGTTGGATGGAGCCAGATTAGCTGTTTCCTCATTTATAGTCTTTGTGCTGAGCTAAGCTGATCAGCTTCTGGCTGTAGCAGCTTCTGGCTGATTACTTGAGTGATATGAGATTGGTATCAACCTTTTCATTTAACTCACCAGAAAGCTAATAAACATTTTTCCCAAAATGTCAAACTATTTTTTTAGCAAAGCGTTCACTTGAACTAGAATTTCTTGTCCTACAAACTGTGTCCCACAAATAAGAAGAGCCGCATTTTGAATGGATATATAAAACTGTCAATAGATGATCAAACTCTTATCCACGGTATTCAAAGCCTACCTTGATATGTTCTTGCCCAGCTTGTAGATGAGGATGACGAGAATCTGATGGCCTTGCTGAACCTGGAGGGCAGTAAGCCTGGAAAGCTGTGTGCTAGTTTTGAGGAGCTGGAACGCCAGAGAAGAGAGGAGGAGCAGAAGAAGGCAGAGGAGGAGGCCAAGAAGAGACTGGAAGAGGAGAAGAGGCTCTTTGCTGAGGCCCGCAAGAGCATGGTAAGTCTACATTAATCAATGACCAAAAACTATACCTGGTTCATGCTTTTTGGCTGATCACTAACACACTAAGATTGTGCTATTGTTGTTGTTCAGGCTTTGACTTAATCTGCTGCTGCTGAGCTTTCTCTTGTAAAAAACAGAGAGAAACCTGCTTTTTAATAAAATGTTACGTTGCCCAAACACACATAGACACATACAAAGAGTACATATTTTTTATATATATTTTTATCATTATGGCTATGTGTACAACATTTGTTAAAAACATTCTAATAAATATCAGTTATGACCAAAACAATTTTGGCTACATCAAACTAAACGCCTGTTCTCTACTTTTCACACTGACTGTATCTGAATGTTATCAATAATTGGATTCTAATTGGATGTGGATTATTGATGTATTCTGATGGGCTTAAATGGTACACCTGCATTGCTGTTCCTTTGTCCAAATTATTTCTTTAAGAGCCCTGGTCTGGATCAGGAAAACTCTGCATATGGAGATGAAACAGTAAGATATTTTCAATTTCAAATGTATATTATTTCCAGTAAAATAAGAGGAAACAAGAGTTGTTATTATGAATGTATTTGCTGTAAGCACAAAGGTATGAAGATAACGGTGTGGCTGTTGTAGTTGCATGCTGTCTTTAAATGCTCTGGGCAACAATAAGAATTGCTCCTGCTTATTATTGTGCTGGTTTTATGAGGTTATTAAATATAAGGTAAGTAGTTGGCCATGAATTGTTTTGTTCAATGACAAAGCCAGACTTAAATAGTAACACAACATTGACGTAATACTTGATGTAGCCGGTTAGTTCACTCTGTTGTTGTGTGTACTTGTGTATTGTGTATAGGTACTAGATGAGGAGGGAGAGTTGGTGAAGACTGAATCTCAGGAAGCACTGCACCCGGGAAAACTGGAGATCAACTTCGAAGAGCTGCTGAAAGAGAAGGAGGAGGCTGAAAGGAGACGCAAGGCGGAGGAGCGCAAAATGAAAATGGAGCAGGAGAAGCAGGAGTTCGAACAACTCAGACAAGAGATGGGCGAGGTCAGCCTCAAACATTGTATCAAGAATATACTGCATGTGGACACATATCATGACATATATAAGATTCAGTATAATTTTTTCAAGCATTGATACAGTGCTTATTTTACTTGACTGTCTACAAACCTTTTGAATGCTTTACACTGCACATCATCTACACTCACAGCTATAACAAACATAACCGCCCTTTATTTCACAGGATGAAGTGAACGAAAGCTCGGATGTTATGAGCAGAGAGTACGAAGAGCTGACTAAGCTCAAGAGGACTGGCTCCATCCAGGCCAAAGACCTCAAGTCCAAGTTTGAGAAGATCAAGCAGCTGACTGATGAGGAAATTCAGAAAAAGATCGAGATGGAGAGAGCACGAAGAAAGGCCATTGATGATGAAATTAAAGAGAGAGAAGCTGAGCGGTGCCAGGGGGTAAGAATACCCACATGTGGGGACATGAATTTTCTAACATCTTCTGTAGGAACCTACAAACTAAATTTATAAGATTACATTATCTCAACATCACTCTAATTTAGTTGCCTGCATTTTACTTAGACTGAATTATATGTGTGAATAGATTTAAAAAAAATATGGCTCATAAAGCACATTTTGTAACAGCCTAGTCTCCCTCTTCCTTTTTTGTCCATTGGAGTATTATCTAAGTGTCACATATTGAGATTTGCTTTTCAGGAGGATGAGGAAGGGGAAACGACTCCAGCGAGGGCCGAGGAGTCACCATTCAAACAGAAGGTGGATATGCGAGCCCGATTTGAACAAATGGCCAAAGCCCGAGAAGAGGAGGAGAGGAGGAGGATAGAGGAACAGAAGCTGCAGAGAATGCAGTTTGAACAGCAAGAGATTGATGCCGCCCTGCAAAAAGTAAATCTGCCGTGCTCGTGACCATATATGTGTTCTTATGCATGACAGCTCAGCACGGGTTTGAGGAACATCTGGCGATTCTTTTTGTCATCTGTTTGCAGAAAAAGGAGGATGATGGTGAGGATGAGGGAAGCATCATTAACGGCTCTGCGGCCTATGAGGATGAGGATGATCATGCCAGGTCGGGCGCTCCGTGGTTTAAGAAACCTCTTAAAAATCAATCAGTGGTGGACTCGGAGCCAGTTCGGTTCACCGTTAAGATCACCGGGGAGCCCAAGCCGGAGGTGACCTGGTGGTTTGAGGGAGAGATGCTCCAGGACTGTGAGGACTATCAGTATATAGAGAGGGGAGAGACGTACTGCCTCTACCTGCCGGAGACCTTCCCAGAGGATGAGGGAGAGTACATGTGCAAGGCTGTGAACAGCAGAGGCACAGCAGCAAGTACCTGCATCCTCACAATAGAAAGTAAGACCACCTTGGTGTGACTGCATGCCTGCATGATACCTCCTATCTGGATTTCAACCTCTCTTTATGAAGTGGATCGCATGCTCCTCTTCCTTGTGACCTCAGGCTGAGTGGCAGATGTGGATAACAGCTCTTTTGTTTCTTTCTTGCAGCTTATGACTACTGATGCCCTTCCACGTTCTGGAAACTTTCCCCGTTGTCTCTCACTCCTTTTGTAAATCTTCGTCCCTCATGGTATGGTCAAACAGCAGAGGGAAGAAAATAGCAGTATGCTTGGCATTCCTAAGGGAGGGATACACAACACACACACACACACACACACACACACACAAAAAGCAAAATGTTGTTTACGTATTGCTCGATTGTAAAGCTGCACTCCCTGTTAGAGTAGGATATTACCTGTGCCAAAAAACAGACATGATTCTTGTTCCCATGCCAAGGGTTGCACAAAACTTCAAAACTACACAGCACTACACAGGCCCCAGCAATATTTTTAATACCAGCAATTTTAAGTACCATAGTACTGTATTGTAAATATCACACTTTATGGTCCACACATGGCAAACATACTTGAGCCATTGAAATGTAAAAAATAAAATCTCCTTGTGTACTAATTTTAAAAGAACATGATACAGAATATCAGTAAAACATCTACTTTCTTGGGTATTCAACCACTGTTTAACAACTTCATCAGTATTAATCAGCATGTAGATGTGTGTACTCTTCACCATACTAGTAAATGGTATTGTGATACTTGACTGGTATTATATCGAGGCGTAACATGTTAGTCATCATTTAATTGGAAATCCACAGTGAAAGGTCTGTTGACATTGTAATGCCAGTGGCATATTACAGGAACCAAACCATCTGAAATCACACGTACATCCTGATTTTTAATGAAACTCTTCAAGTCCAGAAAAAGTTTTTTAATTGCAGCATCTAAAAAAATTGAATGTTGATTTTTTTCATGTACCAACCCCCCTTTTTCGTTTTGAGTTAAATGTAATACTCTTGATACCGTTGTTGTAATTCAGTTGTGCTGGACAGTAGGTAACCCTTTTATGGTTTGATAATGAAAGAAAAAACATAGGCTAGCCTAAATATTTGTCATATATTATAAATGAAAATGTTTTAATAAAATGAACAAAACAGCAGCGTTTTTGTGATGTCTTTTATTGTTACTACTACTACTGCCTGATATGTTGTACATTTTACTTACTTTTGGCTAAAATGTCCTTTTAAGGTTTAAAGTGAGTATAACCAAGAGATCCATTATCATCAGTATTCCCACAAACCTGAAAGCTAATAAACCAGCGAGTGGCCGTGGGAGACAAACTCCATGCATGGCAGGTATGGTGGTATCAGTGCCATGGTGCCAGTGACCCACAGCTTCATCCTTTGACTGTGCTGGGAGATTTGAACCCATTTTGACTTGTGAGCCCTAAATACAAAGTAATGTCTACTTGTGACCCCTGAGCCCTCCTTATATGTTGCATACTGTGTGTGTACCAGTTGTGACCAGTTCAACCAAAGAGAATTTCCTTCAGATTTAAAATATCTTTTTCTTTTTGTTCCTACAGTTGAGTTTCACTCTGCAGAATGATTTATGTGAAAAGTTTGACACTAGAAGGCTGTTTTCACATTCATCACATGGAAAGTTTCTCTGTGCTCATTGAAAATCAGTTTTTATGTGTCTATGGCTTTAAGCCTATGACCATGATCTGTGACATCACAAATAGTTTGGAAGCCAATCGTGTTCCAGTATGCAATTTACAGAAGTGGGATGTGGAAACTTGAAGCCTCCAGTGCACACTGAAAAATGGTAGAAGACATCTTGTGTCCAATGGTTAAACTTATGAAATAAAAAATATTTGCATATTCATAGATTTTGAATGAGAGAGAAGGAGGAGATGCCATTTTAAGGATTTTAACAACATAATTAAACTCTTTTTTGTGGAAAAACACGACACAAATTATTATGTATATAAGTATTTTATATACATCTTAAAACATGTCTGGAGGGATCTTTAAAAAAACAAGCACACAGGTGAAATTCACACACAAGTAAAAAGCAAATATTATAGCTCATTCTGAATAAAATAAAACATAATTTCCATCGTCCAGAACAAGCACTATTACGCATGCGTTGAGCCTTATTTTTTTTCCCATCCGCATTCCGCGAAGACCCGCCCTACTCTGCCTCTGATAGGCTACTACTCGTTGCCTTCGTCGGTAGATTGGTTGGGTTAGGTTAAGAATGTCAGGGTAAGAGCCAATCAGAGGCAGAGTAGGGGCGGGACTTCGCAGAATGCGGCGATACATCCATGGTAGGAAAAAAAATGACGCGGGTGAGGTGAGCAGCATTTTCATTGGAACGAACAGGCCGCCATATTTGTATGCCTCGTCTACTTATAGTGGGAAAGCGGAGCGACTGCCATCACCATGGAAACGCGCGTTGCCGAACAACAACTCTGAAAGAAACGCAGTTTCACAAATCTACAGCACGTATGGACGCCCTCTGACAGGTCCACGGATGGCCCACGGGCTGTCAGCTCGGTGTAAATCTGTGCAGTGTGTGCGCAGCACATCTCTCAGTCTTGTGTTAATTAGACGTTTCGCAAAGTAGAGCTCCGTGTTGGTTATTTATGTCAGAGGAAGGCCATAAAAGCAGCCGACATCATGGCCGTTTCAGTTGAAGAGGTGTCTGCGTCCCTTGTGCGGGAATATCTGAGTCGGAAGGTAAGTTACCAAACGCCAGGTGCTCAGTGCAGGACACATCAGTCCTACTGCAAACCGCTAGCAAAGCTACGAAGCTACGTTAGCCCACGTCCAGCCATGCTAGGAGAGTTTATTCTGGTGTTGCACCAAAATCTGCGATTCATCATATTCTGTGCCACAAGAGAATCAACCATAAAACCAGTTTCTGCTGGTGTGTTACACTATGAAATTATAATAGGCTTTAACTTAGGCAGGGTGAGGGACACATAGTGTTATAGCCGTTAGCATCATTCATACTATCAAAGTATGTGACCATGGTAAAAGCTTTTGCTGCTGCAGTATGGGTTAACTTCCACAGAATAAAGTGCAACACTGTTCCTGTTGGTGTTGATTCGCAGGGACTCAAGAGGACGATTGCCTGCATGGACGAGGAGCATCCCCGCACAGTGTCCAGTATTAACAACAGATCACACTTGAGGCAGATTCTACACATGGAGGGTCTCTATAGAAAGAATAAGGTAAGTCTTGCAGCTGGACGTTGGCTGCTGTGCAAGTGGATAACAATATCTAAGGTTTAGCTGACTTCTCTGTCATTGCAGGTTCAGAATTCCCCCCTGAAGACATTACTGGAGATTATTGTAAAGCATCACGTTGAGGGTCTTAAAGATGATAAGATGACCTGCAACGAAAGTGATCCCCTGCAGTCTGCCTTAACTGTCAGCTCGACCGCTAATTCACCTGCAGTAACGCCGTCAGAGATGAATGACACAAAGACAGAGCGTGGCACAGAAGCCTTTGTTACTAGCAATCCCATCAAATTAAGGTATTTCACATGCAACTTTTTGATTTTAACTTCTGCTTGTTTGCGTGTTAGAAAACAGGTTTGAGTTTATAATCTCTCTCATAGGTCACATATCAAGGGACCCCGCCCTTGTCAACCTACAGGTACATTAGTATTTCCTGAGTCAGACAGACTCTGGATTTGTGACTCAGAGGACCAAAAAGGCCAGCCGCTGAGGGCTTCCCTCCAGGATAATGACAGCTTAATCAGGAGAGAACCAGAAAAAAAAACTTCCATCACTGAGAGCATCCAAAGGAGCAGAAGCAATCGAATAACACGTGGCATGATGGCTGGACCAATAGCTAACACATCCCAGGTAGCAATCAGTTAAATATAGTTGTATTTAATTCTGATGCACTTCATAAGCCCACTTCATATTTATTCTCTTCTTCCTTGTAGGAGTCAAACAAAAAAAGGCACAGTCGAAGGGTAGAAGTACCTCAGCCGCTGCTCAGAAAAGAAGAAGAAAACAGGCAGTTGAAGGATGGACTTGTAGTGACTGGTTTACAGCCAAAAGCTGTAAGCTGCCTAAATGAAATGAGCTCAACGGACCACAGAGGAGGGAGATGGGAGTCACGAAGCGCACCAGAGAGAGTGCAGAGTGAAAACAGCTTTGAAAAAGTGGGACAAGACATACTGAAAACAAGAAAGTAAATAGCTCTAAGCTACTGTGTCTGTCGCAATGTCATGTTTTTATACAGTTGAAATTTCAGAGTTTTGTTCATAATTGCATTCATGCTGTGTTCTTTTTTTCTAAGAGTAAAGACATTGACCCGGCCAAATGTGGCTGATTTGGACGTGTCTGAGATGGTGTTGGGTAAGTGTGTGTGTGTGTGTGTGTGTGTGTGTGTGTGTGTGTGTAGTGCTGCGGGAATAGCAAAAGGGGCTTTGCCTTTTTTTGACACTGACTTGATTTGTCAGAGCTGATGGTGTTAATCAATTTCTAGATGACATTGACGACGATGATGATTTGCGAGAACTCTCCAAAGTGTCCTTTGAGAGGACCGTGGCAGAGCGGAGTTATGCAGGCTGCCCGATGGACCAACACACTGCCATGGTTGGTTGGTTATTCTATGCCACAGTTTCTTGCTAAATGTTTGGGAGAGTTTCTGCAGTCGCCTTTGATTTTCTGTTTGTTTTCTGTTTTTGTTTTTCTCCAGGAATTGAAAGCGGTTCTTCTTGGTTCTTGCCTAAATTGTTTCAGTGTTGAGTGGAGGAATCAGGGTTTCACATTCTCAGAAACACATGACTTGAGATATGGAATTGTGCAGAAAAAGGTTGTCCTAACTGGGCCATTGCGCTGAAATTCAGTAATGTTGATCATCATCATAATTTATTGAATTGTGGTACTATGCTTTATATTCTTATATATTCTTCTTTGTGTATTTATTTTCTAGGGTGGTCCTTGTGGAGTTTTGGCATCTGTCCAAGCTTTTGTTCTGAAGAGACTGCTGTTTGAAAACATCGAAAGTATAAATACAGGCCTTCAGTACGTTATCCTGCAGTTCAGAGCTTTGTCCCATAATATTAACCTCTGTGTGCCCTCTTGCAATCACTTGAATACTTTTTACAGCCATTAATTCACATCAAGGAGTGCTTTGTAGCCACTGTTAAGTATTGACATCTGCATTTTGGTATTAACTGTATTATTACCCCAGACGACCTGTTTTTCACTCAAATGCCACTCTGTTCTCAGGAGGTTAAGACCTTCCAACACCACCAGGAGAAAGTGTCTTGTTTTAGCTGCAGCTGAAATCCTGTGGAGGGCTGGGGAGGAAAAACAAGCCACAGTTGCAGTGTAAGATCATACTTTTATCCTCTTAATCCTCTTCAACACAGAACCTCATTAGTGGTGTTTAACTAGGTCGTATGCATGTGAATACCGGCTCAGATGTTAAAGGTCGGGTTGGTGGAGCACATCAATGTCATATGAGCAACCTCCATCACAAATGATTCGGTAAACTGGGCTCACATCAACTGTAAAAGGCAAAAGTTCAATTGAGATGTCCCAACACCATCCCAGTTTATGTCTAAAGCCTGGTAAATCTGCTGTCACCAAGGATTGTTGATTTTAACAATTGTGTGTGTTTTTCTTTTGTCACATCTATTTTTAAAACAGAAATTCAGGAAGAAATCATTTCACCCCAGCTGGACACTACAAATCTGAAGGAGTGTTTGAAAAGGTATAGACATGCTGCTGCGTACATACCTGCTGAATCTATGTAGTAAAATTACAGAAAAGTTGACTGAGTGGAATTTACAAATATATTGGATGCAGCAGCATATATTGGTAATTAGTTGCATGTTTAAATTATCAGTATATTCTAACTACATCCAACAAACATTCCTCAACAGTACTTTAATGTAGAGCTGCAACTAGTGATTATTTTCATTATCGACGTAACTGTCAACTATTTTCTCAATTAATCAATTAGTTGTTTGATCTATAAAATGTCAGAAAATGATGAAAAATGTCAATCACTGTTTCCCAAAGATGCAACCAACAGTCCACAACCTAAAGATATTCAGTTTACCGTCATAGAGGACTAAATAAACCAGAAAATATTCACATTTAAGAAGCTGGAACAAGAGAAATTTCACTTTTTTTTTCTTAAAAAATTACTCAAAAACAATTAATTGATTAGAAAAATAGTTGCCAATTCATTTTCTGTCGGTTGACTAATTGATTAGTGGACTAATTGTTGCAGCTCTACTTTAATGAGATATTTTATTTGGTTAAATTTGAATATTACTATTTCTAAAACATTTGATCATAGCCATATTTGGATGTGCAAAAGCACATTGGTAAATATATATATATTTTGTATATATCTGTTGTTCATATTTGGAATTATTTAAATAATAGTGTAATAAAGTGGAGCTGTTTCAAAAATTTGCAAAATCAACCTTTTACTTTAAATATTACACTTATCAGCCTTGATACTGTGTGTTGGTTGATTCCTAATTTGCACTGCTGAGGAATTTTAATGAGCTGTTGTTTTAGATAACATGTTTCACTGTGGATAACATGAAGGACCTGCAGCTGCTTCTGGAGCAGCATATCGAGCAGGTGAGCGATTCAGCGTCAGCTTCCTCACTTTCATTTTGCCTGTCAAATTGACTATGAATTTTTTCCACTCTAAATGATCTGTATTGTTTCCACAGTTTGAGACCGGGGTGTTAGGATGCCTACTGCTGACCATATCTGCTGTTCTCTCTCGGTCTATTGAAAAGTATGTAGAGCCTTTTTTAGGACTGTGACTAAACAAGATGTGCAGTAGAAAAATCACTATTAGCAAGAAGAAGAAACATCAACCTTATTGTACTTTCTTTTCATACTTCCTTCCTTAGAGTAAGAGAGGATATGGATGTGCCCACCACCACGCTCATCGGAGCCCATGGCTACTGCACTCAGGTTTGACAATAATCAAATGGTTTAGGAGGGCTGGGTAGTGACTTGTGATTCACAGTGACAAATTTGATGAGAATAGTAAAGGTACAGGAATTGCCTCAGACACGTCAACACTGTGAATGAACAAGCAACTATCCAATCAACAACTGCAGATAACACTGACTTTTTGTGTTTGTGTTCACCAGGAGCTGGTCAACCTGTTGCTCTGTGGCCGAGCAGTTTCTAACGTCTTTGATGATGACATGGAGTTGGATTCAGGCAATGGCAACACAACCCTACTCAAGGGAGTCAAAGGTCACTGTGACATTGGCCTGCTGTCCTTGTTTGAACATTATAACATCTGTAAGGTGAGCGGCAAAGCTGGCTGACTCTCTGGTCACCCTGCCACTGACAAACCAGATGCTAGTCGGATTCAAGTGAAAACATAAAGGCCTAAGAGGGCATTCTTTACTGTAAATATGGGCAGAGATGCTGTAGATGTGCCCATAATCACAGCAAAATACTAGAACTGATCATCAATCGAAGATAATGTAGTAAAAGCTGTGTAAAGAATTATTTATTGTGTTTTAAGGTTCATTGCTGACGTCAGAAATTGTAGTTTGAATTTTTTGTTTTATAACATTATTTCATACACTATCTGGTCTAAGGAAATTATTGGTGATTATAGGTGTTACACGTGATATATATGGATAAACTAGCATTTATACAAACTTTTTTTTTTTGGTTAAAACTTCATTGTTTCCCACCACTTCTGAAACCAAACCTATGGCCTTGAACATCATTGACATGTGAACATGTTTTGATGAGCATGTTAAAGAATATCTAAGACTCTTGCCTCCAGGAAATAGTGATTAATCGCAGATTATGTCACCGAGTATCCTTTATGACATTGAAATACAGAATTACTCCAGCAAACGTACTCTGTGACTTAATGAAGCTATATGCCTGATATAACAAAAGTGTTTGTATGATTGTAGCTTACAGGCTAACAGACTACTTTGCCCTGTTATGTTGTATTTTCTTCTATATAAGGTAGGAGCTTACCTGAAGACTCCCCTTTACCCCATTTGGGTGGTGTGCAGTGAAAGCCACTTCAGCGTGCTGTTTGGCCTGCAGAGGGAGCTGTTGACCAATCAGGACAAGGGTCTGGAGTTTGACCTCTACTATTACGACGGACTGGCCAATCAACAGGAGGAGATCCGCCTCACTGTCTGTACGTAGCATTGCTTGATCTGGTCATCTTTGTTTTGAGCTGCTGTCACATTGCACAAGTCCTTTCTTTGATCGTTATGTTTTTATAATCCCCTCCTACCAGTGAATGACTGCTCAGAAAATTTCCAGATTCCACTCTGATAAGACATGAAATATAGATATTAACTGCTGATATAACGTGATGTTTTTACATCACTTCTGGCTCCTTGTTTGATAAATGTTCAGTTACTTTGCTTTTGCACTAATTGTACGTCTGCTAAATGCCTAAAATGAGAATGTTTGTATTTTAAGCTGTTGGCAAATCGGCGCTGAGCTGTCAAGATGTCGACACTGATCTCATTCCTCCTGTGGAGCACTGCATCCGAACAAGGTAAGGACCTTTTGGCATTTCAAATGCACTCACAGATGTTACACACAAATGCACAGTAATGTCTGCCAATTCTGAAAAGAGCCAAAAAATGCCTTGATGTTGATAGCTGTTAATCAATAGGTGTTCAAATTCCTTTCATACTCTGAAGATAAAGGATCATATAGTATGTACCTGGGTCAGCACTAAATGCCTTAAACTGTTGTGTGTTTGTTTTTTTTTCAGGTGGAAAGATGCATTTGTGAATTGGAATGACACAGAGCCTATTCTCTGAATAGCAGCGTAGTTTCATGATATTTTAATAATTGTGAGGACCATTAACCCACAAACATTTTGCATCACCAATGCAGATATTTTTTTACATATGTATATGTTACATGTTTTTGTTTTCTTCACATTATATTAAGTTCTAAATATGTTTATCCATATATTTCAGCATTTTTAGTGACACACAGTGTTGGACGAAGTTAAATTTGTTCTACTATTAGTTTACAAAACGTGTGCAGCTGGAAGCAGGAATATGGCCTGTCTGCCATAAGCCTAATGCTGTCACATATTTATTTAGCAATAAGCAAAAGGTAACATTTTCTTAAAATGTATGTGAACATGAACAGGTTTGAATGGGAACTCTTAAAATTGTTGCTGTTGAAATGTAAACTGGTGTATTGACCACAGCGGCCTTTTTCCTCTTTACCTGTACTTTCTACTCATAGATATCACAGATTGTTGTCCATATTTTACAGTGAATATGATTTCCCTGCTTATTAGAGATGAAATTAAGATGTGATATTTTATTCATGGAAACTGTTGACAAGATAAATGTGCGTCCTTAAATATTTTCACACCATGTCTTAACAGATTTTTGCATGTTGCTTATAATCTTGTTTTACAGTTAGATTTTTTTAAATGGCCAAAAATGAAACAGCCTTTTATTACATGTGCACTCTTCAAATGAGTTAATCTGTTAAATTGTACTGTATTTGTTTTCATTGCTCCAATTATAATTCAGATACATTGTGGGGAGATTAGATTCAATACATTTTGACTGGTGTGTGTTTGTTGTGCGTCAGAGAGAGAAACCTGATGATAAAGGGCCTAAATACTGTATGTGTGACACTCAATAGTACACTTGATTGCTTATAATTGCCTTGATGAATTTTCACTTTTGAAAGACCTCTCATCTGGAACAGATAATAAAATAATTCAATACCTCAAATATCTCACGATGACGATTGTTTTGTGTCACTCTTGCGTCTCTCCATCACTGTGGCTCCAGAAACACTTCTGTTGTATAAAGCAGATCTTACTCTGCCAAGACGTTTCACTTGAAAATAGAAGCACTTCAGCAAACATCTTTTTCAGTTTGCAGAAACAAAAATCTTAATCATTAAATCCTAAATAAATTCATGCAATTTTTTTTTTATAAAACAGTGTATTCTTACAACTGATTACAGTCCCTGAGGAGTTACATTGCAGCTTGTATAAATTAAGTAATTATATTTTATCTTTAGCAAATCTTTGTTTTAAAGCTGTTGAACTGTCAGCTGAATGTAAATGAGGCACCACACTGTGCATTTGAGGCATTTATTTTTAATTCATTTGATAAATGAACATATATGTTGGTCTTAAAATCTAATGGTGAATTAACTCATAACTATGTCACATAGGGTGAATAAACAGACTCAGCTGAAAAATGCCTTGCAGTTAATCAGTGCGTTAAATATTAGCCGTGGCAGGCAGAGCACACACAGTGTGGGGCATGCAGAGGGGGTGGCAGGGAGACCTGTGCCAACACCTCCAGCACATGGGATCAAAGACACTGCAGCTGGCGCACAAATAGAGCTGCAGCAACTCACTTTCCATCAAACTGTCTTGTGCAACATGGACCCGAGTCTGTATTATATCTTGGAGGTGCAACGGATGGGTCAACACATATCCAAGTCACCTTGGCAATGGAAGAATAGAAGCTGCTTTCTTGATTAAATCTGTCAAAGTCACTCAGATCCACGATATTCCCATTTTGGAGCGATGGAAATACTGGAGAGGAGCTTACTGTCTGTGATGATGACTATTCATTCTTCTTTCAACTGTCAAATTCCTAATGGCGGCTGCGTTGTTCGAATGTATATTATTGGTGACTCATGTGGGGATTTATGCTTTCTACAAAAGACATACGAAGAGCCATGAATTAATCATGAAGTGAATCAATGAGCCCTTTACAACAATTTTACAGCCATCGAGGCTACTGCAGTCACTATAAATAAGGTGGTTTGCTTGAAAGAGGCCTTGGGGCCTAAGAAATTGGATTAAAGTGTTTACTTTTGCCACTAAATTCTTCTGCGCATGGGGGGAGTTTGATATGTACGTCATCAAGAACCATGTTTAGGTTTTAGGTTATATTCTAGTCATAATCTTCTTTGAAAAGTTGTCGTGCAAACTATTTTAGTAAGTGCCGAAGGGGTGACCAAATTACAAACGTGTGTGTGATTTCAAAGCCAATTAAAGACGAGCATCAGGACAATCCATTCACTTTGTATCAACTCAGAACTGGGATTTGTTTAAATGGTTGAAAGTCTGCTGCAAGACTGGTGTTACAGTAAAATCCAAATTATAGCCCCCTCATACAGAATAAATGGGTAAAAAAAAAGCTAATCTGTAATTATCTGTCTTTTAAATCTGTTTCACAGAATACAATAGACTGGCTCCTATTTAAAACATTAAGATGTCTCTTCTGAGTTTTACTGCAGCAGGGTGCAGTCTGACAGGCAGGAAATGGGACGGCTTTGGTCTCTATTTACTATTTATTGCGCCAGCATTTCTCAGAGGTACCAGAGGAGGGATTTGGTGCTTGTGTGTAATTGTGTTAGAGCCCTCCCACATGCTGTCCCCAGTGCATCTTCTGTCTCCTCTCCTAATCTGCGCTGTTTGTCTCCAGATAAGTGATATCCTCCTCAGATTACGATCCAGTGTCGCTGCCCTGCCCACCCGGAGGGAAAGGGATCCCTAGTGCATCCCCATGAGGTGCAAGCTGTATTTTTAGCTGTCTAATCCTTTTATAGCTCGAACAGAAAACATCACCCCTTTCCCTTAATTGCAGGTAATCATGATTCAATATGCCAGAGAAGAGGCACTTCAACAGTATCCAACAGTTCATCTTTAGTGTTTAAAATTATTATTTTGTTTTGCAGGTTTGACAGTATTCAGGACTTTGATGGAGCATACATTTCTAAGCTGGACTGCTCTGATCCTGAGGAAGCTATGATTTGTGGAAGAGAGGAAATCACACGTTTTATGGCCCTTCAGAAAAAGGCTATCTCATATCAAGCTGGAGACACGGCGTGAAATCGCAATCACACTGATAGGATCCGCACATCTAAAGAAAACACATTTTTTTGAATGCAACTTCGGTTCACAACATTTTGAACGGACAGTTCCTGTGGATGACTTTTTAATGATCACACAGCAAGCCAAACTTTGTTGAATAATGCATTACCCAATATAACAAACCGTTCCTGCTGAGTCTGTAGAGACATGCTGGCGTGAGAACTGAGCTGTTGTAATCTTTGGCTTAGCGTATGTTTTCTTCAGAACCTACTCTATCAGCATCCCTATGTGTGCGTGGCTCAATATTTATTTCACTACCCAAATAATAACAGCAGACAATCACTGTAACTATTCCCCAGGCACATATTTCAGTACAAGATGATACAACATGACATGAAGAAGATGTTTGTTTTGTCAGGACTTTGTAGGTAGGTAATTTAACTCCCTGCAGAAATACACACGTAGAGTTTCATTAAATAGCAGCTGAGACGCCTTTATCTACCATTAAAAAGTCACTGTGAGGAAATGACAGCTTTGCTTGTTTTAATCTCTTCAAATTCTCATATGTAGTGTTTGCTATTTTTCATCCATAACGACTAAAAGGCTAACAAGCAGGATATTTTGAGAGAAAATAAACACTTTTCTTGTCTGGCATGAAGACAAGTCAAGTTGGACATTATGTTCGCCGTGTATCAGGTTTCAGCCAGTTTACACAACCATGTAACAAGTGGTGTGAGGGTCTGTAAGGCGCAGGCTCTCTTCATCAATGGATTATGATGATTGGGAACAAGATATAGTTAGGCTTCCTTAAATGCATTTGTCAGCTGTACAAGAAACTCTTGCCAAAGCAATTTTCCAAGTCTTTCAAAAGGCAAATAAACATAACACTAGGATTATCCATTTAGGTTAAAATATAGCCATGCAGTTTAGATAATCTCCACAGAAAACTACAAACATTTAAAATGCCTTGCACATGTGATTACTTAGGGAGTCTGCTAAGCTTTTCCTGGTCTTATCCAGAGTATATTTGGTTCTGTTGAGCTTGAATTGCTCAACATCAAGTTGAGTCCAAGAGTCCAAGATATCTGACAGCTATGATTGAATGTGTGATTGCCAGAGACAAACACAAAAATCTGCCAGAAATTTTGCAATGAACTCGAGTTCGAGAGGGGAATTCATTGCTGGTAACACCTGCTCAGAGCTGGCAGGGATGGAAGAGTCTGCACCATTAAGCTGCTGAAAACTGAAACAGAAATGTTCAAGCCAGAAAGAGAAGAAAAAAACATCCCCACTACATCAGGTTCATGATCAAATCCAATTTTGCTCACTGTTATTTTGCAAATTTAATTGAGACAGAGCTGTGCATTTTCCTCCCAAGGCTGTAAAGACTGAGATGAGTGTTGGGTTGCCATCAAAAGACCTCACACACTTAAAATTTTTTCAATAATAAGTAGTCCACTCCCATGAGCTTCATTTGCAGTCACACCCATGACATCACCTGCCTCTACAGGGCTGATCCAAATGTCATTATATTCCCCCTCGTTCCACTCAGCTCCAATAATAGCAAAATGTGCTCTGCTTCAATATTCTTTATTGTTCAATACTGCAGTGCATTATCACAACTGTTGTCATTCCATATGTTCTCATTGTCAGCAATCACTCAAGTGCCAAATAAAATGTAATGAAGACAATGACGGACCGTGACAAATCTTTCAGACCAAGGCAGGCCAGTTTCAGAATATAATATCAGCATATTAGTGGAAGAGGAATTCATATATAAGGAGGGGAAACAAAAAGAAAATCTTCCTTTCCATCAGATATAACTTTTATAAACAAAATAATCAGATTTTGAATGATTGTGACACATTATATACATACCCTTTCAATAAATAGGCGTATTTAATATTAAATTAATGTCTCCTTAAAAACATATGGTACATAGAAATAAAAAGCAAATTCATTCAAAACAACCAACAATGTCCATCAGCATTTTCAGTAATGACAACAAGAACAACGAAAATAGAAACACTATAAACACAACAATGTTCATATGACTGCTGTGGATTTGAAGGCACTTCCTTGGCAACACATTGATCCCTCTTCCATTATTTTGGGACCTGAAATGAAAAAAAAAGATTGATTAGAGTTTAACAGTTTCTGCATACTCTAAAGCTACATTACTTCTGTCCAGTATTTGCAATGACACATTTTGACATCTCGGCCTCTCTGAGAAAGTCGTGTTGTCAGCTAAAGAGGGTCATTACTGGCCTGCCATTACTGGAATTCCTCGATGTTATGTCTAAGCTCATTCAGCAATGATCAGAATGACTAAATAATGAATCACTTAATACACCTTCAAAAGCCTCTCAATTGTGATATACATTTGTCAGATTTCTCCGAACAGTGCAGACCGGATCTTATTATCTGATTCACTTGAGAAACTGAATACCTGAGAATGTGTCAGCCTCTTTAATTTTCTCATCACCAGAATTCCTATACCACGAAAAACTAAAATGAACTGAAATGGCCACTTGTGTGGATGAACTCTTTCACAGCAATCGCTCACCAGCTAGGCCTACAGTAATTGCGTCCACTGAGAGCACATGCTTTCACCCATGTTGGATTTAGGACTAGACTGCAGTGAACTCATCAGACCTGCTGTCATCAAAAATCACCTTAACAAAGGGCTGACTATGACTACGTCCAAAATTACTCCAGTGACGATAGTCTGACTTTTTCCGTTGTCTTGGAAATAGCTAGATAGATTTGGTCTGTTTGAGGTTAGCGTAAGAAGCATCTAGATGTTTTTCTGACAATTACAACTGATTCTTAAGAAAGCCACCCTGTCCATTGTGTTCTAGTTTTCTCATGTTGCCCTCAAACTGTGCTTTACTTATTATGAAGTGTTCTCGTTTCAGATCCACCTACAGATATGTATGATGTTTATAAAATTCTGTAGGATTATTGTTCATGGGGCAAGGACAAAATAATTAGTTGGACGACATGGCGATGGGAGTGTTTTTTTTTTCTAAACCTGGTACAGTTTTGCAAGGGAAAAAATGTAGTTTTCACAAATTTACATAATGAAATCATTAAAGAGCAAATGTATCTCTTTATCTGTGACTATCCCGGGAATATGAGATGTATTAAAACTGCACCTTCACATCTGGCTCAACATTGCAAGTGCACCCCTTCATGAATGACAGCTGTATGTCTTACAAGTCGACCACTGTCATAACACAGTAGGCTAGCAGCTGATTTGCAGATACGATAACAGTTGAAATGGTGTTTAAAGTGAAACTATGACACCATGTAAACTATTTCCAGTATGGCATATTTTCAGTGAATGACAGAAAACTGAGTTTAATGAGTGTACAATATATAAAGAAACATGTTCGTAGTTCTGTTAGAGAAACCTAATTTTCCTAATTTACCAGCAGCTACTAGTGTCGACCCCTTTTTGACCCACTATGAAGGGCATAATCTCTGTTTTGAATAGTCTTATACATCTATAAAAGCCTATCTCACTGCACACTATTAGAACGCTATGGGAGGATGATTTACATTTTGAAATTGAGGATGATGTATGGGATGAGTGTTTGCGGCGGGTTCACTCCTCCATCTCCGCTAGGCACGGGTTGCTACAATGTAAGGTTCTTTACTGTTATCACATAACTAAGGTTAGACTGTCAAGAATGTATGATGGTGATGTTGATCCTGTGTGCGATAGATGTCATCAATCTCCAGCTACCCATATCCACGTTTTGGACATGCCCCTCTCTGCATAACTTTTGGTTGGAAATATTCAATACAATCTCACAACTGACCCAAATGTCTCTGTCAAACCATCAGCAATCTCGGCCTTATGCGGAGTCACCCTCACGTCTGCGATATCAAATCATATGAAGAACTTTATAGATTTCTAACTCTTTTGACAAGATGCCTGATTCTTGTCAAGTGGAAATCCCCCCCTCCACCTACCCATCACTCTTCGATTAGAGATAGCTTCTACTTTGTTAATATGGAAAAAATGAGGTGTACACTGAGAGGATCGTCTGTTAGTTTTAAGAAGACACAGGACCATTATTTGCATATGCTGATAAACTAACCTTCACTACCATCCTGGACTGACAAAGTCTCCATTCTTAATATCCCTACCTGATTTATTGAAATGATTTACTTTATGTTTTATTGTTGTGTACTCTACATATTTGTGCCATGTAACTACATAAACTATTACTTTTTTTAGGTGACCAAATCTGTTTGTTTCGCTTGTTTGTTTGTTTTTCTTTTTTCTTTTTGGTCTTGTTTTATTTCCTTTCTCACACAAGTGTTCTGTTTCTTTTCATCCTCTGATCTTCTGTTTTGTAATTACTTCAAGCCTCATTTGAAACTCAGTATTCTTCTGTTATCTGTCTGGTAACTCAAGTAGCAAATAAAGTTTTGGAAAAAAAAAAAGAAACATATTCATCAGGAGGGACGTGGAAGTCATAGCAATTTAGTGCTTAAAGAATCTTTGAGGTTCTCGTTTAAAGGATAGTTTCACAATTTTTCATGTCAGGTTCCCACATGAACACAGAAAGAGGTTTTGCTTGCTGTAATGATTCATTCTGTTCATACTACTTACCATTAGAAGATACCAAAAAGATACTTAAGTGATGGGGGATGAAATTCACAGTCCTTGTTTTGTGTTAAAATGTATTTAAAAGTTTATCTGAAGATAATATGGCTTCAGTCATCTGAATTAGTCAAATCAAGTGGATATCTGTCACATTTACAGTCTTTTTTGTATAAAATTCCCTCTTTGTGTTTCCTCAGACAGTGTTTCCCTGTTGAGCTGTGGTGGAAGAATAGTAACAAATAGAGGAAATTTGGCACTAAAAAGACTGTAATGTCAAAAAATGTGTACTTGAATTGACTAAGCTGAAGCCTCATATTTGCTTCAGATAAACTTGTCTTACATGGAAGGAGGGCTGCAGATTTTGTCCCCCATCACTTACATTGAAAGCGCATAAGGAAGGGATCTTTTAATGAGCCAGTATAAACAGGAGGAATGATAAACCTATTCTAATGTTCATTTGGCCACCTGAATATTGTTTTAAGACAAAAAATTGTAAAACCTATCCTTTATGGTTCTTGAAGCAGAATGCTGAAAACACTCGGTCTCACAGTCTCATTTACCGTATATGCTCAACAAGTTAAATGTAACATAAATCGTCATCATGATGTCAGAAAATGAATGTGTGAAATCTGTTTCTCTCTCATTGCTGCTCTCCTACCTGTGATGAAATGTATTTGTGTGCAACTTCAGCCAACCAGGACTGACCTTAAATAAAGGTTGTATTAAAGTAAAATACATAAGAGCCTCCCTCTGACAGGAAAGTGTTAGTGTGTCCAAGACCAAGAAATATTATGTTCTTGAAGCGTACAAATGTTGGACAGATGCACTACAGATACGTTTCTCATTATGTGAACATCAGTTTTCTTCAGTTGCACATCAGACACAAATTAGAATAAACCTGACCAAGAGCAACAAAGAAATTCCTCTACACCACGCTTAAGACACAAAATGTTAAAAAAGATGTATGCATTTAAAATTAGCAAGTCTATCTTAATTAACCATTTTACCTTCACACATGGTGACGTGGAATCAGTGTAATCATGTTTGGAAAGCAGATTGAACCCCACCCAAGAAAATAAAATCCCTTTTACTCACACGCAATATCTACGATTGCATGCAGAGTGGACTCATTGCTAATCTTGTTAGCAATCTTGCACATCTTTTGTAATCTGGAAAAAAAAAAGACAGTGGGAAAAATGGCCATTAATATGATGATATCATACCACCCTCGAGTTTTTGCAATTAAAGCCCCAAAACATAATACCTCTCACTAAACAGCTGGATTCTTGAAAATTGGAAGCGAATGAAATGAAAAACAAATGAAAGACAACAATGAAATGAAAAACAAACTTTTAAAGTTTCAAATTCTGCTATAAACTCTAATACAGTTCAGGTGTTTTTAGATCTGATGCATTAAAAATCATGGAAATGTAACAGTGTTTTCAAAATAGTCATGTACTGACACTCTTTTAACCCCAGAATGTACAAAATAATACCCCATACATAATACTGTCAATCATAGTGAAAACAAAACAAACAAAATAAATGTTCATACCAATAAAAAAAGACATAAAAAGCAGTACTGACATCAGAGGTGTTGCAATATGTTAATTCCTGACGGAGCATTTAAAGTTGTAATGTTCCTTTAACAGAATAGCATGTATAGTACGCAATCAGTCATGTTTTCCAACATCACCACCAGTAAAATTAGCATGAGAAATGAACCATAGATGTTGCATTCAACGATACTCTGCGTCATCCCAGTCCAACAGACAGAAAAATGAATCCCGGGTGTGACTCAGTTGCCATCTATATGTCTCCATGTCTGGCCTCAACTAACTTCCGTATATCACAACATGTCATTTATTCAGTGCTTAAAGTCTGACTTGATCCTTACTAGAATGCATCACAGATGCAAAAGGCAGCGCAAGAAAAAAAAGAGGAGCTTCATTCTCTGATTCACTCTGTCCACGATTAAGGCAAAAGTAACTAAACAGATATCCATCTGTGATGAGTGAAATTATTCTCTGATGTCTGCTTGGCGTCATCTTCTTAAGTCCCAAATGTAAACATCCCAGAGGAAAGGACTGATCCCTCCATTTCTAAAGTAAAGTTGCGACTCTTGTTGCCTGTGTGGCCTCAGTGGTTCCCAATCAGGAGTCCTTCAAGTGGTCGCAGGATAAATCTGAGGGGTCGTGATTTGATTAACACATTTTTTCAGACTTTTCTTTACTCTTTTTTTTTATTGAAATACTGGATAGTTTTACATCTTCATGATTCTAAAAACTGTTCTGAGAAGGGAATATCAATCTTCAGTTGAGCTGCTTGCAAATCATAGACATATGCAACATGTTACAAGGCCAGGGGGTCAAGTACACATTGCTTCAACTTAAAGAGTTACATAAGAACCATTGCTCTATATAATGAACAATCAATAACTAAATATGCTACATTCAAAGTTAAAGTTGAGGGGGAAAAAAACATCTGTAGTTATCATTTATTAAGATATTAACACTCAAAGCTCTAATCAGGACAGTGTGGCTGTGGTTTGATCAGATTTTGTTGACAGCAATGACAAACAACCCACCATCTGCCATCAGATTTTGATTTAAGTATTGCTAAATCGTGACCGGTAGCGAAGAATGTCACATCAACCTTGTTTAACTATACCATGCCCACTTCAAACCAGTAAGGAGAGCAAATAAAACAACAACAAAACAAACAAACAAAAAACAGCCCAGAGAAATCTTTTCAATTGAAATAACCTGACTTGTTCCAACTTTGGCCACTTTTTTTTATGACCACATCAGTCATAGTAAGAGGCTAAAAATCAGACATTGAGCACATTATAAAAAGAGCAACATGACAGGAGAAATGCATACATACATGCTGGTCTTGAGCAGTCCCTTGTGTTGTGATAAAGTCTATGAAAGTGTGTTCTGCATTCCGACGAGAACTTGACTGGTCCTGCTTAATAGAAAAGGTCTCATGAGGCAAAGTATTTCAGTGCAAGATTTCCCCCTTATCCAATAAGGTAGTATAGCAATGCTTAAGCCCACAGTGAGTTTTTGTAAGTAATCATCAGAAAAAGTGGCAAATCACAAAGTGAAAGTGAAGAGTGCACTACCACAGGCAAGGTTAGGAGTCAGGGTTCAACTGGTCTTACTGAACAAAAGAATGGAGTCTTCAATTATAATCACCTCTCTAAGAGTTTCTGCACTAACATTTAAGCTTCCAGATTTTCACACCAATAATGAAGTCTACTCATAAGTTCTGAGACAAATAATCAGCTTAACCTCGCACTGCCGTCAACTTAATTCTGTCGGCTTCAGACCATGTGTTGTTTCTCTGCACTATCGCCCTACAGCTAAGCCAGACAACCCTCTCCTGACCCACAGCAGTGCCAGTGTTCATGAAGCTTTCTATGAGTTAACCATACTGTATGTTACAGGAATGAAAACAATTTTCTTAAAGTGGTAAGACTATAAATTTACAGCCAAAAGTGGGAAAAGTGCCAACTATGCTAGAAAAGATCTGTTTGCCAGGGAAATCGTTTTGCAATGTGTGGAAGGGCAGCAGTGAGCTGTGATCAAGGCTCCAACTTTAGACTAATGATGTTGTCTTTGATGGCAATTTTCTTACCTGTGAAATGCTGAATGAATTTGCCTTTAATGTTTACATCTCGAGGGACAATTTCTGGAAAAGAAAATCACTGTTAGCTTGTCGGGCATCAGTCATTTTACAACAGCTGAAACTTGCCAAAAGTTATGCAGTAATGATGATGAAAATGGCCGTCAGTCACTCTCCCCTGCATCTATCATACTTTGTGATGCAGAAATTTCCAAACTTCTCCACTCTACAGCCATGCTAGTAGCTCTGTGAGGCTGTACTTAGGGAAAGAAGTGCTTTGAGCTAAATGCTAATGTCAGCATGCTAACATGCCCACAAGGGTAATGCTAACATGCTGATGCAAAGCAAGTATGATGTTTACCATGTTCACCATCTTAGTTTAGCATGTTAACAGGCTAAAATTAGCTAATTAGCAAAAAGCACAGCTGAGGCTGATGGGAATGTGATTAGTTTTGCAGGTATTTGGTCATAAACCAAAGTATTGCACAAATAAAAAAAATGGTGCTAGAGGAGCACCAAAGTGATTACAACTCATCCTGTGGGGAACACAAAAGTCTGTACCAAATTTCATGGCAACACATTCAGTGTTGTGGCAACAGTTTCCTATTTTCACATCACTCAAAACCACAAATGTCAACCTCATGGTGGCGCTAGATGATAGGTAAGAGGATCACCGAAGTTATTAGGATTCATTCTCTGGGCTCCATGAATGTCTGTGCAAAATTTCATGGCAATCCATCCGAAACTTGTTGAAATATTTCAGACTGGACCAAAGTAGTAGACCGACCAGACTGATATAGAGCCATCCCTATAGTTCAGATCAACAGTTCATACACTTTTAGGGATCAAAATAATTCTACTGCATTTGTTGCATTTTATACAAACATAATTTCTGGCAACACTATTCTAAATGAACATTATCCACTGAATCTAATTAACAACTGTGCAGCAAATCTAATATTTCTATAATGTTTCTACACCTTCACATTATTCTTTAAGGAGATCTTGTGTCAGAATATAGTGGGGACATGAACCCCCCCTTTCTACTCATTGTCCAAACAGACAGCACACATGCAGGTGTCTTTAATACAATGGCCATGCTAACAGGCTAAAGAGATTATTGTATGGTAATTTAATGCTTATCAGAATAAATCCATGCAAGTAATCACTGGGGTAGTTAGCCCCCAGACCCAGGAACATGTAATGTTGTAAAAGCATGCAACTGTAGTAGCAGGATGAAAAATAACCATTTAGTAAATTTGTATGCTAGCGCACGAGGCCTTTTAGAGTCCAAACATACAGAACCTCCCAGTAAGCCAAATTAAAACAGCCTGATTCAAACTAATTACAAGAATAAACACAACTCTATGTTTTAGGATTATAAAGAGAGTTATGGAACGTAAGAGCCAACTGTGCCATCAAGACAAAACGCAGACGTGAAGAGTGAAACTGACATCAAGGATTACACAAGGTGAGCCAATGTGGTTTGAGGCCTGTGCATTTCCTGGGCGTTAATAAATGCATGTCAGCAAGGATAAAATAGGATAAAATAGCTGCCAGTGTAAAGCTTATATCTTGAGCGATATATATATATATATATATGTATAAACTCCCAGGAACCGAGCTTGAGGAAGACCCCCCCCCCCCCCCCCCATGAAAGAGGGAATTTTTACACACACACATATACATATATATATATATATATATATATATATATAGTGAGAGAGAGAGAGAGAGAGAGAGAGAGAAACCATAACAGACAAAGCCAGTTATACAATAAATGTGTTCCCTTATATTATGTCTGTCTTACCATAGCTGTCATTTTGATGACACAGCTGTGGCTTTTGAGGAAACACACAGGGACAACTATAGGGTGAATACATCAGTGGGTTTACAGATGTTTCTCCTTCCTCCTTGTTGTGTTAAAAACGTTTATCCTTGCGTGACCATGGAACTTTGGTAGTGTCACACGCACCAGTTGCTAATATGCTGCTTTTAATATCCTCAAAAGATAAATTCCATCCAGTCAGTGGTCTGAGAAAGGTACTTTTCCAATTGTATAAGCTGGGGCTGAGCTGTGTGATGTCTGTGCAACATCTTTGAAAGATGATCTAATCGATAGTGATGGGAGAGAGAATCTGAAGATAAACAACACATCATGTTCACTCGGCACTTAATAAACTCCCACTGCACATACCAATGGGGCATTATCCTAGACTATACTTTATGTTAACTTTGTCTGTTGCAGCAATAAAAACAGTCACTGTACATAAAAAGCATTTTCTTGATACGTTTTCTTCATTATGCCCTGACTCGTGCAAACATTATGGCTTGGATCTTCACATAATTGAAGAGATATGTGTCAAAAATTTTCTTAAATGGCTAAATTCCAGTCTGCACATATTATTTTATTTAAGACAATAAAGGCAGAGAAGAACCAAGCACATTCTCACTTGTCAGAGACCTCCGATATTTTACAACAACCACTTCCTTCAGGGGACATGAACAAGGATCCATATTAGAATGAATAATATTGAATGTTGATTTGTTTATAAAAGATTTAGAAGCTAAAATTAGTAAAATGCCTTGGGCTATACAGATAAAGTAAGTGCATTATCTATGTGGAGTCTCCTCATATAATCTCATCATTTCATAATTAAAGTCAAAAGGAGTGTTTAACTGTGATGCAGCGCTGTATGTTACATGAATGTGACAAAACACAAGCAATCTTGTTTCTCTGCTGCGTCGGATTTTTCTTGCGGAGAATCTGGCGATTGGAGAGGCTTTCTGGGACGTCATAGTGTGTTTTTGTGTGTGTGAGGTGGTCATCATTCATGTTTAGGATTCCACAATGAATCATCCTGAATGAATCATTCACAAGTTTGGCCCGACGACGCTCCTCCTACATGAATTCATAGCATCTATCCACCTCTCCGTCCGTCAGTCAATCACAGTTTGAATGAGGGAGCGATATGTCAGTGAGGAAAAGTGGGCAAACTGGGAGAAACAGGAATCTTTTAGCAATGAGAGAAAACCAAGTGTGGTAAATGCGACACAACCTCTTTGTCCCACACAAGCATATCTGCATTACATCCATTATATAACCACTTTAAATGGAGTTAGACATAAAAATCTGGACGCTGAGCCTTTTAAGCAAACTCTTGCCAAATACCATTATGGATGAGCAAACCAGATTTTTATTCTCCATATTTCTTGAATTAACAAGATGCACAAATCAACTTCCATTCAGTCAAACTGAATAAGGCTCCTAAATAAGTTGTACAGCACAGACCAGACCAATGACAGCTGTCTCCCGTGGTAAAATGGGGATTATGCTTTCATCATCAGGACCTAAAAATAAATCTTATCAGCTTACCTATGAGTCTACTGTTATCCAGCCTAGGAACATAGAAAGGCTTTTCACGGGAGGAGAACTTCATGTCTTGTGCTGAAGTGAAGAGTCCACTGCTACAGTGCCTGGAAATGGGTTTGTCCTGTTGCTGGCTGTCTTTGATAACCTGTAAGATTAGATCCAACAGGGTCCGTCTCTCTTTCTGCTTGACCTCCTTGCTGTCCATGCACTGGCCCGAGGTGATGAGCAGAAAGAAGATAGTCAACAGTATGTGCCATTTCCTCTCCACCTGCATGACTTCACTTGTCTGAAAACATAAGCAAATAAGTTGTGTTACACAGAGGTTACATGTTAAGTCAATTAATTATTTCTAAGAAAGACAGGCATGCACTTTGCATTATACCTAACCTCAACAGATATAACAGCATTGCTTGCCATTAGAAATTATTCACATCCCTCAAAATTACTCAACAAATTCCATGTCAGAGGTAACATAGACTTCAACAGAGGAATGAATCACCAGAAATGTTCTGGTGCTGTACACTTCAAGCAAACACGCATGTTTCCTAGTGTATCACAAAGGAAAACAAATGTAGTTAATCAAACTTTACACTTACTAGTTGAGGAGTTAAAGATGCTTATGTCCTATAGAGTGGACACAGTTGTCTTCAGCAAATTCTTCCAGGCGTTGTCTGCGTTCCGATAGGAGAGAGAGAACAGCCAGCAGATTGTGCTCACCACCGTCTTTCTTGAAATAATGCGTCCCTATTTATACGAGGAGCCACCTTCTTGAAGGTAATACAATCGATTTCGAGTGGGTGGTAAAGCAATGTTGACATCTTTGGTGCAATTTCTTCCAGTGGCATTCGCTCACTTTGGCACGCGCCCCTCCTTTACGCACCAAAACATCATTAGTTGTAGTTTTACAGGACAGTTGAACACCAAATAAAAATCTCCCCGTTTCCAGGCAGAGTAACTGTTTAACATCTAAAAAGGAGCCCCACTGAAATTTCCATTAAAGAAATGAACGACCAAGACCGTGGCGCGGCAGCGCGCAAACAGCGGTTTTCCCAAATGGAGCAACTTGTTGGATGTTGGATGCAGAGAAGAGAAGAATCTGTGGGCCTGTGAGCTTCTAGCTGACCTGTCAGCGTGTCGATGTTTTTGTTCACCGATGTCCAAGTCTTGTGACCGCCTAAGCGCTGCAGAGAATGCGCCTCCAGAAGCAGCCATCCGGCTGTTTTCCAGCCTTAATGAATAAAAGTCTCTAATTCTCATCCAGCGTTTAAAACTTATGAAATGATTCGAGGGTATCTTTAAAAATGCATTTGAAAAGGAGTGGAAAAAGTTAGTGGACTGCTGGCGCACTGTCTTAAATATAAGCCCCGATTTGAAGTCACACAAACAGTAGTTGCAGTGTAATGTAAATGAGTGTCATAACTAGTTGTGCAAGAAGTCTGATTCAAGATTGGTTTATATTTTCATCTTTCCTTTAGTGGGAATTTAATTGGCTATGCCCCCTTTATATCTGTCGAGATGTAGTCTGGCACTGGCAGCTATAAACCGCATTTTGCACTTTGTATGTATCCCATTACACTATATATTAAAAGAAAAACGCATCATTACTGACCATCTTCATAGCTGAAAGTGTCCAAAGTGAATCCAAAGGAATGACGTCATCTAGTGGTGTCTCACTTGTTGCGCAAAACGGTGATGTGGTTTAAAAAAAGCTAAAGGCCTATTATTAGAAATAGTGCACATTTTCAGGTGCATTACAGATTTCTATTAAAAGATATAGGCCTAAATAGGTAAAAACCAAAACGTTAATTTATTATTATTATTATTACAGGAAAGTGAAATTAAAAATAGGTGAGTAACTTCCGGAATGACTGTTACTATGGAGACGGGTCAACCACTCTATGTCAACTTAGGGGGGCTCACCCACGTTTGTTACACTTTAGCTAACGATAGTTTAACTTGAGAATATGTAACTTGTTTGGATAAGAAACACCCAAAACACTTTTGTTTCTCTCCGCCGGATAGACATGTCGCAAAGGTAAACTTCCTTCCTTGTAGTTTGGTTAGCAAGTGGCTAACGTTAGCTTAACTTTATTACTTTAACGTTAGCTTGTAAAATTTAACCGAGGTAGGTCTACAAACAACGCTGGCAATGGTAAAGTAAAGCTTATCTAACTTTGGAAATGTCAAATAAGCGTGAGTTAGCAGCAGACAACACAACAGAAAGCAAGTACGGGTCAAGAATAAAATAGTTTAAAAGGATTTTTAAAGTCTGTTTTTTCAAATGAAGTTACCTCATTCGTGGCAGCAGCGTGGCGTCAGTGGCCAACAGTAACAAGTGTGATTAACTCCCTTATTGTCGCTTCTGCAAGGTTGATAATGGCTCTCCAATGATTGCTTGCAAATGAGCCTCCTACTGGCTAAATGAGTGTTGTGTTTGCCTTCCTATCTTTGTTAATCTTAGCTTTTGTAACAGATGATCTTTTATCAAACGAATTTGCCAATTAGGCTACACCACAATTAGACACAGAGGAGCAAAACAATTGTATCTTTCATCTTGTCCTTGTTTTTGATAATTTTTTTTCTTTAAATAAGGTATGGCCTGTATAAACTATGACATATTTTTTCTTGACTTTCATTCATTTACCATTAATTAAGATACAAATTTCCCAGCCTTGCCCTCACCTCATCAGATTTTGACACTGTTCCAGGACATACAACCAGCTGTGGGCAGATGCCCAGTTAGAGCTGAGCCGTCTACTAACTGAAGAACTGCCTGCTGAGCCACCTCGCCCAGAGAAGGACAGGGTAGTGTTCTTCCAGCGTCTGGCCATGCTTTATGTGCGCTACATCCAAATCTTCCGACAGCTGGAGAAGGTCTATGACCAAGTGGTCCACCCTCAGAAGAGACGAGTCATCCGGGCGATTCTGGATGGTGTGATAGGGAGGGTGTTGGAGCTGAAGAATGAAATGGTGGAAAAAGAGTTTTCAGAGTACCATTACATGGATGATGTCCTTCACGACTTGAAGCTCACACCTGTGAGTTTCACTTTTGAGAGCAAGTGTGATTAAATTGGATTTCTGAGATTACCTGAACAAAATGACATTAACTTATCTGCGCCAGGCATTGGCTTAATCAGAGATGGCTCTTCATAATAACATAGCCTAACTCAACAGCTATTTTCTTTGTTGTCACTCTAGGCAGACCTTGAGATCCCTATCCCTCACTATTTTATCAGTGAACGCAACAACGAACTCCAAGAGCGAAAGACAATGCTGACAAATATTCTTAAAATGGTGGAGGTTACTGAAAGAGAGGTGAGTTGGAAACTAGCTAAAGCTTAGTTAAATCCCCTGTGTGTAGGACTTTAAATTTTCTTATTTCATTTTTTCATTTTTTCACATTTGTCATCAGAATAAAATTTATACACATATGGACTTTAATTGGGAAACAAAAATAACAGTTTTCATTCATTCTTAAATTTAATTACTCAGTTATTTTGTTCACCTCTTTTTTATGGCCCCTACAGCCAGTAATGGTCAAGAACATGAGTCAAGAGGAGGCCATTAAGATCATACAAGTGGTGGAGAGGGCCCGCCAAGGACGCCTGAGGGCAAAGTTGAATGAAGAGAGCAGAAATATGAACAGAATGTATAGGACCAAAGACCCAGGGACAGCTGGCATTGAGTTGGCTGCAGTCTGCATTCAGAAGGTGCTCTGTTATCAACATAATAATACACACCTCTTCATCTTCTTCTTTCATGCTGAAAAATTTAGTTGGATGTGATTTGCAGGTGTGGAGGGGCTTCATACAGAGGAAGAAGGCAAAGATTGCTCGGGAAGAAGAGATGATTTTTCTGGGAATGGTGAGTGAAATGGGCCATCAATTTTGCTTATTGTCTTAAACTGTAAAAAAAAAAAAAGTTACATAACTTTTGACAAAGCAACCAGTACGTCTAATGAAAACAGTCTGACAGCTGAATAGTGTGTATACTTTAAGACATGTCATCCTTTTCCTTGCTTGAATTAAGCAATATGCTGGTACTTTTTTCTATTAAAAATGATCAACTATATCGCTGTATTGCGATATTTCCTCGTCCCACATCAATATAAAGTAGCAAACCAGTTGCTCAAGTGACTTTTTTCCTTTAAACTTTTGACTTCCCCTTCCTTTATTGTTCTTTCTTTCTGAGACTCTGAAAAAAAGAAAGGTTTTTAACCTAACACAGTATATTTTGGTAACTTCCATGTAAGGCCATGGATCCAAAATACCAGGTACCCTGCCCTGCAGAAATCACCATCCAGGGCATTGAAGCTTGCACACGGATTAAACAGGAGGAGCATGAGGAAGACTACCTAAAGTCTGTAGTTGCGGTCACAAACCAACTACGAGATGTGGAGGGTCATGACATGAGCAAGACCATGAAAGAACAAATCCGACAGTGGTTCATTGAATGTCGGTAAGATGTCACAGATGTCACAGTTAAGATTTTTGTTGTATCAGTGGAACATTTACACATGTAGTGAAATCAATCAAGTTTTCACTTTTTTCCCCTTTTGTTTTTTTGTTTTATAGTGATGCTACCGGGTCATTCCCAGACTACCCAGATGACGAGGACGGAGGCTCAGCTCTCATTTTTGCTGAAAAGAACCCTCAGCAGGTAAAATACACCCTCAGTCAAAAGCATGATTCACTGTATATTTTTATAGTAGTTTACAAAGGGAGAATGAATACATTTTTTTCAGTTAATGGAAGAAATAGCTGCAAAGGAAGAGGAGGATTCCAACAACAAACCGAAAGGGAAGGAGGAAAAGAAGGAAAAGGGGAAGAAGGACAAGGGAAAGGATGAGGAGGAGGTAAGGGCTCACAGCTGTATCAAATAAATTTTTTGTCAGTTTAATATAACATTCAGTAAATTCAGGTCATATCAACCTATTTTAAATGGATGAGCATATAATAGAATAAGTGGAATTCCACGTACTCAAACCGATCCTTGTAAGCTATACATTAGTAAACCACTATAAATTTGTTCTGGACCACAGGAAGAGGAGGCAGGGCTGAAGATGCTGCCTTCGGCTTTTCTGTCAGACTTGGAAGCGGGAAACAAAATCTTTCTCGGTATGTTTAAATTTAAAACCGGTATCCAATGATTAACAGTCTGTTAAGAGTACAACTAATTTATATAAAACAACGCCTGTAACATCCAGACAGGCTGAAAATAAGGAATACAGTAAAAGTTTGTATTCAGTTCAAAACCAGTTTGAGAATATGTTGAATATGCCACCTCTCAGTGAACAGTAAAACCGTAGTTACTCATTCACAATAAAGCATGAGCTAAATGTTTGTTATCCTCAGATTTTTGGAAAACCCGCAATGAGTCCAGAAATTTCTGTCAGAGGCATGAGGTGGAGCTGATCAAGGAAGAAAAGAGGAGCGTCATTGAGGCAGAGATTCGAGTACAGGTGATGGCTACAAAATACAAAACATTTTATAAGCAGAAAAGTGGACAGTGATGATACAATTTAAACAGTTCAGTGTCTTAACTGTCAGTGTCACTGTCACTAGTGTGACTGCTGACAGCACCACCTGCAGTTGAAGTCTCTGGTCTGTTTCTCAGGTAGATGAGCAGATGAGACAAGAGCTGGCCGAATGGAAGCTAGCTGTGGATAAAGACAAGGGCGGTAAAACCAAAGGAAATTCCAAGGTATTAAAGTGAAAGAAGAATAAAAATACACACATTATCTTATATTTTATATAATGCCTGGGAGTTTTGGTCACTGTTTGTATTGATTACTTTGAACTGTGTCCTTATTTTACTCAACAGAAAAAGAAAGGATCTAAGAGTGGGAAGAAGAAGAAAAAGGAGAAAGATCTGACAGCAGATCGGTGAGGTCACACAGAATCTATACTCATGAAGTTTATGATTTTCAGTACAGAACTGAAAAGTTGTATGAAGAGAACACGATTTCATCATTTATTCACGTCTGCTAGGACTCTTGAGTCTCTGTGTCAGGAGCTGGTGGAACAGGGCTTGTTGAAACAGGCAAATAATGTTAGGCTGCAGGATTACTTGGGTAAGACATTTAATTTTATTTGTGCAGACTGGTGTGCCATCCTTCAGAACTCTTTTTGTCTTCTTATGCTCATGATTGTATGTAAACTTTTGATCTGACTGCAGTTGATGTGTAGACACATCACAGAACTTGAGAACTGAGCACTTTGTAGCTGTCAAAGTATCTAGAAATAATTTACTAGTGATGTGCTGCCCTCTTCTGGTTTGTGATTGCCAAAGCACTATGGCGCTATGATCATAGATAGGCTACCATGTAATCACTGTGGTCAGGAAACAGATTTTAAAGTCTTATGTTGCAGTTTTTCCAAATATTTGCTGTGAAAAATACTGGTCTAATGGCTCTTTCCTTCCTAGGTGACTTTAGCTACCTTGGGACGACACTGAGGCAAAATGACATTGAGCCGATGCCATCATTGTCAGATGTGCGGCAGGTCTTATCTCTGTATGCAATTTTACCATTAGGTATGAAAGTGATTTAGTTCATAACATTCAAAATGTAATTAAAAAAAAAAAAAATCTTTGTTGTTTGAACATACAGTAAGATGTGTGTTGTTCGCAGGCTCTCAAGTGGTACATGAGAAGGCTCCCTTGATAAAGGCCATCCTGCTGGTAGGGCCGGCGGGTGTAGGTAAGAAGATGTTGATCCAAGCAATCTGCCAGGAGACAGGCGCCAACCTGTTTGATCTGTCTCCTCTGAACACGGCCGGAAAGTATCCAGGCAAGAGTGGCCTTGCCATGATGCTTCACATGGTCTTTAAGGTAAAACATTGGTATTTAAAAGATACCATAATAGTCATAATGGTTTTTCTGAAGTTCTTTGAATAGCTGGTGTCAAACCATATCCATATATAACCATATATGAGTCATTTTTTGCTTTGAAGTCTTAATCTACAGAATCCAACCTATAAGCACAATGCTAAATCTCATTAGAGATCTTATGACTACATACTGTAAGTCAAATACCCCTAAAAATGCAAAGAGTGCATATTCTTGCACTGTGGTATGTGGTCTACAGGGCAATGTGCATTATGTTGCCATTTTGTACCTTTGTAGCACTACTGGTTAAGTTTCATTTTTCTTGTTGATATTGATGCATCATCACAGTTTCTTGGAAGTACCTCTCACAGGTATTTTGGCCAGAAAGTAAAAATGGAGTCCTTTCATAATCATCTTCGCACAGATTGCAAGACTGCTGCAACCTTCAGTAATATGGATTGAAGACGCAGAGAAAATGTTCTACAAGAAGGTTCCCAAAGAAGAAAAAGAGGTATTCCTGAGCAAGATAAAAGCTGAGCAGCATTATCATGTTGTATAAATGTAAAGAAGTTTAATTAATCTATTCACATTGTAAGTGAAAATATTTTACATTTGTACACAGTTAGATCCCAAACGCTTGAAGAAAGATTTGCCCAAGTCTCTCAAGTTGATTAAAGGGGAGGACCGCGTTCTTATAATAGGAACAACTAAAGACCCCCTCAGTGCTGACATCAAGTCACTGTGTAAAATGTACAGCAAAATCATCCTCATCCCAAGACCTGACTACGGCTCCAGATACAGTAAGAATAGACACATTGTGAAGCTAATTTTAGTTTTTTAATATTATGATTATGATATCTACATCAAGTTGGTATGAAGAATGACCATCGACTGTGTTTGCTTTCAGTCTTGTGGAAGCAGCTAATAAAAAAGCAGGGAGGTGAGGTAACCACGGCCTTGGACCTCAGCTCCCTGGCAAAAATCTCTGATGGCTACACCCCAGGTCACATGGTCCAGGTCATCCAGAGTGTTGTTACCAAGCGTCGCATCCTGCAGCAGGCAAACAGACCACTGACGGCTGCTGAGTTTGTTGCCCCATTAGCCAAGATCGACCCTGTGTTTCAGGAAGAAGAAGAGGCCCTTAAAGTACAGTGATATGTCTTATTTAAGTTTTCAGTACATTTTGCTTTAATAACATGATCATATTTTTTATATGGTATACTTTTATTGTTGATTTTGTATTTTTTGTCACCAGAATTGGTATGCAAAGACCCCCTTGGGAAAGAAGCGGATTAAGGCTGCCACAGGAAAGGAGGAGGAGGAGGCAGTAGTTAAAGGCAAAGATGCAAAGAAGAAAGGGAAAAAATAAATTTGTCATCATGTTATCACAACTGAATGTGGTTAAACATTTATTGAAGCTTATATGAAATTTGTTGTTAACACGGTCCTTTTTTGTTTCTTACAAAATAATATAAAAAAAAAAAAGAAAAAGTAGTCATATTGTTTTTGTTGTGTTGTTTTGCTGCTAGTTAATTGGGGCTTCCAGTTACTGTAGTAGGTGTTGGATTTTTCCAACCACAAGAGAGCAGGGGTGCACTTATTTGAGGATGTAATGAAATGCTCGCTCTAGTGTTGTGATGGTAGATGATATGATAAAGAATATGATGAAAGCTTCTTGGTCTTGTTGGTAGAAGTTGGTTGAAGGAGACAGAATACCACAGCTCCCACAATGTTGAGAGGACTTTGGACAGTCTATAAGGGAGGGTGCTAACTCCTGTCTTGTGACCATCATAGACCATCATCAAAAGTTTTTTCTAAGTAGGGCATGAGATCATTTTTTTAAAAGATAACATAAATAGTCATTCTATTTCTGCTCTTATCACTATATCACTAATCAAGTCCCGGCGTTGTGTTCAATTTTCATGTTATGCCTTATGTGATGCTTTAAACCTGCTTGTGACTGTTTAGGGTCAATCTATTAGATCTAATCCTTGTTGAAATATCAGTAACATAGCAGCCAGCCAAACGCATATATATACATATATATATAAATAGATATATGAATATGAAATTAATTCAGTGGCCTGGCTCTGGTAGACATACTACTACTATGGCTATAGTTATCATGCTCAAGGCCAGGCTGTACTTAGGCATGTCAAGACTGTCTGTTTCATTTGCTTCAGTCAAGGGCATCTAATGTCATACCCAGGAAACCATAATCATACAGTAGCTATGATTATGGTTTCCTGGGTATGACACATGGTTGAGAACTCAAACCTGGATGAAATTACTTTTTAGGTCAACTGGTCTGGAATCATAGTAAAACTACATCAGACTACATTAAGCACATGTTTGGGATTGAATATACGTGTATGTGTTGGATATTCCTTTATTATGAGCACTTACAGGTCCAGAGAGTCTGGACCAGAGGAAATGTGAGACACAGGAGTGTTTCCAAACAGGGATCCAGAGGCTTAGGTGGAGTGTTCAGCTGTTTTGTCAAGTTCTAAATTCACTCATCACATCCTCACATTGCCTTGGTTCCTTTAACATTACGCTATTTTTAGCCTATGTGCCCTGTCAATAGGATGCTACACACGACGTCAGGTTGATCTTTTGGCCAAGTTCTCTATCCTGTGACATGATTTTGGGCCTTTTCTTAGATATGAATGAATTCAATCTTCACGGGATGTAAACATTCTGTTTAGAAAGTAGCATCACAAACGCCCCAAACTGGATCCAGTTGAATCCAAATACAAAATGTTATGTTGAGGATACCAAAGAGTCCCCCTAACCCCTTACCCTATCCTGTTCCCACTGACATTTACAAGAAAAAAATGTTTAAAGCTTTGTGATAAATGGGCTAGTGGTGCTCTGAAAACTGAGATTAGTTTGCTAATGTAGGCCACCCTTCCTCTGTCAGTGACGACAAGTTGTTTTTTGTGCCACAGCAGGACTGCACAGAGATTATCCTGTCGATAGAGTTTCACTGGACTTAGGAGTGCTCAGTACCACATGGAACTGTCTATCAAGCAGAGGCGAACACAATGCTGTGTTGTGCTGGCTTTGTTCTCTCTGGCGGTCTAGACGAGGGAACCCCACAAATTTAAACCCAGTTGTTTGTAATGCTAACAAACACCTGTATGTATAGAGGAGTAGGAGCAGCTACTAACCATCTATGTGCATTTAAAATCTGCATTGCATTGCTGCACGGGTTACTTTAGATGTTTTCTGGGTTCCTATTAGCAAGAGCTTGGACATCATCACTATACACCTTATCACTTACTCAAATACAGGGTAAATGACCTCGCAAATAAATGCAGATCAGGTGTTATTTGAGAGAGAATATGTGTGTCTATGTGTAGTTGCATGTGTAAGGACAGGACTTTCATGTGTGGACTCCCTAGTGATGACCCAGTGAAATGGGAGCTTATTATTGCTTAATCTTTTGTAACCTTTCAACTGTGGCAGTGGTAGAAACCCCCTGTGAAGTTCCATAGACTTTGATCTCTCAAACCTGAGGTTTAGGACACTGACAGATATGGGTCAGTATTGTAAAGAGCACGTGATTAAACTACATCAGCCTTATAGTGTGCGGATTGTTCTACTACTGTCTTGGACCAGTCATTTTGGTGGAAGAAATATATTAGGTGCAAGCAGCCTGGTAAAAAGAGTAGTAAGCTTGATTGTGTGAGAGCTTAATGAAAGCAAATCTAAAACAATACATTTATGTGCAGACACAAAAAAATATGCAGACCACTCACCCACATCCTCATGCTACATGAAAGTAACTTAAACTCATTCATACACACTAGAAAATCATCAAATCACGCTAAGCATGTTGTATACATTTTGATTGATTTTAATGGGTCCGCTGATGCTGGACATGAGTTGCCCACACCATTAAAGTCAAAGCTATCTTTGCCCTCATACTGAGAGAAGGCTATTTTGGAGGTTAGTATGTGGGGAGAGATATGTCAGCTGTTCAGCAGTACGCTCCATCAAACCAGGAAAAAAAAAGAGAAAGCGCTATAGGCTGTCTGCTTTGGGGACTGGGACGCAGCTTGCAAACCTGGGCATGCTTTCCTGTGGCTAAACATTTGTTGTTAATCTTAAAGGCTTTGTAAGAAACAAGACAAGACTTGGACGGATCTGTTGCCATGGTGGATGTTTCATCTGGCTCTTTTTCCAGGTGAAGGTGTTTTTTTTTTTTTTTGTCATCAGTGCAACACAAGAGTATGCAAGGATGCAGGATTCTTTCTAGAAAACAGCTGTCTAAGTTGAAGGTAGGTACATTGCTGCAGGTGATCTGGTATGTTCCTGTGTTGTATTGGTAATGTTTCTAGTCATTATTTATTTTATTTGTTTGCATAGTTAGAACAAAAGGAGGATCGGTATCGAATTTCATTGGAAAACTAGTTAAATTATATATTTTACAGTCTTACTAAGATTTGTAAGTTTTATAAAAGTCTTACAGGGTGTATGTTGTATTTTACTCTCAGTTGTTTTGAGTTAGCACAACTCATTGCAAAGGTGTTTTTGTGATTTCCATGGTATTATGGAAATAATAATAATAATTTTAAAGCGTCTCTTGGAGAATATCTCATTGGTCTTATAACACATTAGAGATTATCTAGATAATTGTTTGCAAATTCAGTGTTTCTCTGTGACGTACAATGAGATACCATATCAACTGGTAGGTAACATGATAGAATGACCCCCTTTGGGACTACATAGAAAACCTCATGGTCCTAATGGTAGTGGAAGGTGCCAGGCTCTGAAAGGTGTTTCATGATCTCAAATATCATATCAATCAGTTCAGTGATTGGCAGTTCTCATTTGGACCTTTGTTTGTTTTGTTTAAAGCTTCCCTTTTTTCTGAGTTCAGTGGATGCAGCCTGATGGAGGTGGCATCACAGCTGAGTCTATATTGGTGGTGGTGATCTCAGCCAAGTGAGGTGACAGAGATTACTGTGCTCTTAATTACTGAGGAGGACTCGCATGCCATCACAGAGATCCACCATATAAGAGTGATGCCACGTGTATCCATTTTAATAGGCCAAAAGCTTTCTTAGTTCCCATGTTGGCATTTTGGAAGTGGTAGTTTATATCACTGTTATCCTGAGAGGAATTTGTTTTGTGCAATAAACGTAGTTGTGCCCAGAAAAGATACAGTGCATACATTGCAACAGTTCATCTACAAAACAGTATCTGCAGAGTACGTGAAATCTGCAGCTGAATGCCAGTAAGTGACAATGAGGTGTGAATGAGTTGGTGGACGCTGGTGGTTTAAAAGGCAGACTGACTATCCTTTATAACAGTGATTAAACAGATTATTACTTATCTTCTTAGCCAGAGACATTATCTAATATATATATATATATATTCTTATCACATTATAGTTGTAGCCCTTCTGTGATAATTGTGGTAGAAAGCAAAGATTCCCCAATCACACCAAGAGAAGAGCAGGAGGCATGGGAGACAATAAACCTGGAGGAATAGTAGCAGCCGCAAGTAAGTTCCTCTTTCACGTACAGCTTTACAAATTACAATTTTGTTTAAGCTTTTGAATCTCCAATGATGTGTGTGTCTTCATGTGCCAGAGAACCGCCTGCAGGTGGTGAAAGGTTTGGAGGATGTGGAGGTGTCTGAGTGTGAGAGCTGCTCCCTTGAGGTGACCCTCAACCTGGCCTACATCGAGGGTATGTGGACCAGGGATGGGATGCAGCTCAAGTCTAAGCCCAACTGTCGCATCAGCACACACGGGAAGAGACACTCCCTCATACTGCACAGGGTGGCTTTGGGAGACGCCGGCTTGATCTCTTTTCAGGCCAACGACATTCAGACCTCAGGCAGACTTGGTGTCAGAGGTAAGGTGGTTCAATAGACTGAGTTACCTCCATGGCTACAGCTGTGTCCATGTGTCCAAGACCTTTCAGGTTTAGCCTAATACACTCTATGGGGGAAAGTTATTGTTTACTTTGTGCAATAAGTAATGATTAATATGCATTAACCATTAAATAAGTAATAATAAGTAATATGTAAGATAGAGAGACAGTCCCCATATACATTTTGGAATCTTAAACCATTCAACAGAGAAAGCTTATGCTTAAATGTGTTACTAGTTTGTGTGTGAAAAACATCCAAGCAATGTTCACTAAGTTTACAGTCATGGTTTGGTTGTTTCTGCCAGCTAGGGACATCCAAATAGAAAAGGAGCTGGATGATGTTGATACGATGGAGCGTCAGCCTGTCAACTTCCTGTGTGAGGTTAACCAGGTGGATGTGGATGGTCGGTGGTATAGAGACGACTGCAGGATCCGGCCTGGAGACAACATCAAGATCAGACATCAGGGTAAAACCAGTTTACCATCAGTTTTTCAATTTTGATGCCAGTCTTGTTATTGTAATTGCATATGATGTAACCTAAATAATTTGGAAGTTGTTCATTGTACACACACCTTTCCAACTGTGCCAGGCCACAAAGGCCAGTTTCAAGAAGTACTAAGCTGAAGAAAATATAAACCCTGGTTAAATAAGATAAAAATGATATTTTCTCTTGATCTGCTTCCAGGTAAAACTCACACCCTGTCCTTTAAGTCAGTCAGGCCAGAGCATGCTGGAGAGATCAGATTCACTGCAGAGCGTGTCTCATCCTATGCGACTCTCACAGTAAAAGGTGAGCCACCAGATGTTTTTCTAAAACAATATTACATGGATCTGATGGAGGGCAGGTGAATTCAAAAAGTTAAACAGTTTTTAAAGGTTAAGATAAGATTTCCTTTAAGATAATGATAAATCAATATCTGACACAATTCATGTTTAAGCATGTCCCTCCGTCCTTCAGAGCTCCCAGTCCAAATAGTGCGTCCTCTGAGGGTCAAGATAACCATGTATCACCACCAAGGTCTGCTGGAGTGCCAGGTGTCTCGGCCTAATGCTCAGGTCAGGTGGTACAAGAACAGGAAGGAGCTCCTGCCCAGTAAGAAGTACCAACTGATCAGCCAAGATGTCTACAGGCAGCTGACCATCGATAACGTCTGCTCCTCAGATGAGGACACCTACACCTGTGATGCCGGAGATGACAAAACCTCTTGTCAGCTTCTGGTGGAGGGTGAGATGATATAAGATGAAATATATCAGTCACAAATGTTGATCTGCACTTGTTTCTAATCCCAATCCAATCAGCAGTGTTTTTTCTAAAGTTATGAGTCAGGAGTTGTGTCAGTAGCAGTAATGTGTATTATGGCTGTCCATGCAGAGCAGGCTATGAGCATAGTGCGGGGGATGAGCTCAGTAGAGGTGATGGAGCCAGAGCCTGCGCAGTTCCAGGTGGAGACCAGCCTGAAGTCAGGGAGACCGCCCAGATGGACCCTGAACGGTGATGTGCTGGAGCACAGTGCAGCAGTGAACATCAACAGGGAGGGCACCCTCCACAGCCTCTGTCTCACCTCCACAGAAAGCTCCATGTCTGGGCCTGTGCTTTTTGTAGCTGGCAAGAGTCGTTCCTCTGCTCAGCTTACTGTGAAAGGTGAGTAGCCCAAACCTCCTCTGAGTATGAACCACAAGGAAAAGAATTTAAAGTTTTTCTTAATGTTAATCATAAGAAAATTGTGGTTTCAAATGAAATATCTGCATACAATGTAGAATATATTGTTTTAATTATTATTATTATTGTTAGTATTGTACAGTACTAATGTAAAAGTCAGTAGGTACCACACTGCAGTGCAGTTTGAACTGCATTTGTTATTGTTCCCAACAGTGTCACACTATACTGTATCACAGCTAGCCTAACACAACCACATCCGCAGGCTCTGAACTGTGAGTGCCTGCTTTCTGTGTTAACCCTGCAATGGACTGCCAGCCTTTCCAGAATTTCGTCCTGCTTTATGCATTTATGTATATGCTCTACATCCTCTGTGTGATCTGTGTGTGAAGGATGAAGTGAGTAGAGTGAATTCATTTTTAGGAGTATGTCTTGAAGCTGGCTTTACATCTCTCTCCTCTAGAGCGACCTCTCCAGGTTGTCCACCATTTGGACGATGTAGAGGTGAAAGAGAACAGCTCTGTGACCCTGAGCTGTGAGTTTGCCCCCTCTCCCAGGGTGGTGCGGTGGTTTAAAGGCCGTACAGCTCTGAAGACCTCAAACAAGTACAGCATGAAGAGAGAGGGGAAACGAGCAAAGTTGACCATTCATGGCTTGACAGGGATGGATGCAGGACAGTACCACTGCATGGCTGGGGGTTCACAGAGCACAGCAAATGTGAAGGTAGAAGGTAGGTTAAACATGGTGAAGTACTGACACTTTCTGTGTGGACACCCAGTATTTTCAGATTTGTACTGTACTGTATATGTAGTTCAGTTTACGACTTGTAATAATTAATTGCCTCTTTTTATTGTACGTAGTGCGAACACTGAAGTTAGTGAAACACCTTGAACCAGTGGAAATTGAGGAGAGCGGCATCGCCACGTTCTCATGTGAGCTCAACTATGTGGTTGCCAACGTGGAGTGGCTCCTCAACAATGTCCGCCTCTATTCCAACGCCATCACCAGGATACAGCACATGGGCACTATGCACAGCCTCACAATCAAGAAGCTGCGGCCACAGGAGAGCAGGGTCACCTTCAAAGTGGGCCTTCTTTCTGAGACAACAACCTTAAAGGTCAAAGGTCGGCTATCAACTTACTTAAATGGTCTTGTTGGTAATTTCTAATTGCTAATTTCTGAGAACCCGGTAATGAAGTCATGTTGCATCGTGCCTCCAGAGCGCCCAGCAGTGTTCCTGAGGTCTCTGGAGGATGCAGTAGGAGAAGAGCAAGGGGAGGTCTGCTTGCAGTGTGAAATTTCCAAAGAGACAGTGACCCCTGTTTGGAGGAAGGATGGTATAGTCCTGACGGCTGATGACAAACATGAGCTGCTTCAGTGCGGGAAGTCCATGGCACTGATTGTTCATTCTCTGAGCAAGGATGACGCTGGCCTGTACACCTGTGACCTGGGCACCAGCCAGACCAAAGCTAAAGTTTCTGTACATGGTGGGTAGTAGGAAATATAAAAACTGTCTGGTTAATTAGCATGAGCCCAAAACCATGAAAATCAAGTGTTGTAACAGTAATAAATCTACTTATTATTATATTTATCTACAGACTTACACATCACCATTATTCAACGTATGAAGACAACATCTGTTCTGGAGGGCGAAAACTGCACTTTTGAGTGTCAGCTCTCTCATGATCTCAATGATGAGCCTTCCTGGACCATCAATGGTCAAGTGGTAGTCACCAACAGCCGAATGCAGGTTGTCAACAATGGCCGAAGATATAAGATGACCATTAGAGATGCTGTACTGTCTGACTCTGGAGATGTGGTCTTTGCAATTAAAGACCTAAGCTGTAGGTCCATGCTCTTTGTGAAAGGTGAATACCTGGGTGCTTCTGATAAAATGTATTTCATGCATTTTGATATATCATTTGGCAGGTGCATTTATACAAAAAAATGCCTGAATGTGCGTGAATGCATTTCCCCTCCTTTAGAGAAGCCAGTGCACATTTTTAGGGAGCTGCTGAATGTCAAGGCTGTGCCGGGCGAGGACGCAGAGCTGAGCTGTGAGATCACCAAACCTGAAGTCACCATCCGTTGGCTGAAAAATGGACATTCAATCAGGCGGAGCCCAAAGTATGAGATGAGTGTGGAGAAGAACCTGGCGAGGCTGGTAATCACAAATGCCACCATCAGAGACTCTGGGGAGTACTGCTGTGAGGCGGGGGGCGTCGCCTCCCGTGCCAAGGTGGAGATCAGAGGTAGGTGGGGGCTTTCTAAGGGCTCTTTACAATAAAGGTTTGATCATGTTTGCTTCAAAATAATGATGTCCAATTAGCTGTTAGCTTGAAATTCTACCTAAAAACAGCTTACAATACAATGTAGTGTTCTTTACTTTAATGTTGTGGAAATCTATTTGGCTCACTCTCAATGTTATACCTTGACTCAATTTTCTGAACTTCCAGAACTCCAGCACACATTTGCGAGGGAGTTAAAGGACACCAAAGCAGAGGAAAAGGGTAAAGTGACCCTGGAGTGTGAGACCAGGCGTCCAGCCAAGCGTGTGACCTGGTGGAAGGGCATGGTGGAGCTGCGGTCTGGTAGGAAGTATGTCTTGAGGCAGAAGGGTGTGGTGCTTTCCTTGACCATCACCTGTCTGGAGAAATCGGACACGGATATTTACACATGTGACGTTGGTACCATGCAGAGCCGGGCACAGCTGACTGTACAGGGTGAGGAGGAACACTGGGCATTACATCACTGTGGGTCAGGGTTGTTCAGTTAGACTCAAGTGGGACCAGGTAGTAGTTGAGCTAAAAGGTTAAAGCATCAAAATCTCCAATGATATCCGGACTGGTGAGATTCGGTTTAGAAGCTCTTCATGGCAGGGCGAGGCCTATCATATAACTATCAAGACCAATTTATGTTATTAATGCACATTAAATGTGCATTGATTGATGCTGATTGAGGGATCCAGTCCCTTTATGAGACTTATGGGATTTCTGATCATTTTCATCTTTTCCACATTTCTCTCAGGCCAGAAGGTATTGATCCTGGATGAACTAGAGGATATTGAGTGTCTAGAGGGTGACACGGTCACATTCAAGTGTCAAATCTGTCCCAGCGACTATACCGGGGTCAAGTGGTATCTGGACGAGACTCTACTGTACACCAATAATCTTAATGAGATCAAAATGGTGCCGGGAGGCTACCACACCCTCACGTTTAGACAGCTCGCCCGCAAAGACACTGGCACTATCTCGTTTGCAGCAGGGGACAAACGATCGTACGCCTCACTGTTGGTTAGAGGTGAGGCTTTGATCTGCATTTAATGTGTTATTATTTGTTACATTTCATTGGACTTGATTTGGCCTCCTGTCTTCATGTTGCCAGAGAGGCGTCCCACCATCAGTAAAGCACTGGAAGACTGTGAGGCTATTGAAGGAGGTGGTTTGGTTTTGTCTTGTGTGACCTCCAAGCCATGTCACATCCTGTGGTACAAAGATGGCTGCCTGATGTGGAACTCTTCAAGGTATTTTGCCAGTCGTTCCGGCTGCGAGGCTCGGCTGACCATTCGGGAGGTCTGCAATAGTGATGCTGGGGTGTACGAGTGCAGTGCTGGATCTGTTACAACAAGGGCCGTTGTAACTGTCAAAGGTATGAATAAGATTAGTCTGTTAGTAGGGGATTGTTATTGCTTACTGTTACCAACATTAAATGACAGAGGAATGTGAGGAATTATAAGGAATTAAATTGGGAAACATGTTAAAAAAATTACCTTGCCTGCTTATTAATGTGTAAAAATTGGTATTTTTTTGTTTTTGCGTAACGGCGTCCCCTCTTTTTTGTCTTTTTTTAGCCATCCCAGCTGAGTTCACTCAGCCTCTAAAGACCGTGGAGGCCAAAGAAGGCGAGACTGTCACCCTGACCTGTGAATACTCTCTGCCTGGGGTCCAGTTCCACTGGAGGAAAGGTCTGGAGAGCATCAGGCCTGGAGACAAGTACGTGATGAAACAGAGGAAGACGATCAATTCTCTTACCATCAAAGTCCTGAAGCCTGAGGACTCAGGAGAGTATACGTGTCAGTGCCGAGACCACCGCACTTCAGCAAGCCTTAAAGTACACGGTAAAAGCCAAAGTTATTTAGTTTTCCTTACTTTCATGTACATTTTACAATGATTGATCTTGCAAGTATTTTTTCATGCTTATTTTAGACGGAAGTAGAATTTGGGTACATGCAGTGATTTTCTGTGATTCATAACTTATTGTCATTGTCTTAAAGGGACAGTGCAGATTTTGTGACAGAAGGTTCTGCTTACTTGCAGTAAAATTGACGCATGCACATTAACTTTATGGATTAAGTCTATGGATTATGGATTTCTAAAATATCCCAGTTAGACAGAAATGAACAGCAGCAAATGAACATTTGCACCTTCCACAACATCTTCAGTGTACTGAAGATGCTTGATTCTCCTTTCAGACCTATGTGTATCATGAATAAATGCCATGAAATCTTTTGCCTATGCTTTACCATTTTCACCTGGCTCACATCTGTATTTATTAATACATTGTCACTGTTTGCTTTCCAGCTATCCCTATTACCTTTGTACAGCAGCTGAAGAACATGCAAGCAGAGGAGGGCAGCAATGTCATATTGCGCTGTGAACTTTCCAAATCTGGAATACCAGTGGAATGGAGGAAGGAACATGAACTGTTGAGGAATGGGATTAAGTACCAGATAAGGAAAAGGGACACAACACAGGAACTTCTCATATGGAAGCCCGTGCCTGAAGACAGTGGGGTCTACAGCTGTGTGTGTACTGATCAGATGACATCTGCCACTATCAAAATTACTGGTAGGAATTTTTTTTTTTTTCACCAGACTAGACTTTCCTGATATTAGAATTGTAAGGTTCTGTCATCATGTATTTAGCTTTCAAGTGTTTAGTATTTGTTGAATTAAATTGAGGAGGGCCTTTTGTTTTAGAAATTAAAGAATAACACCACACAATCAATATGTTAATGAGTTTTATATCAGGTGTGGCGAGAAAAAGTCAATAATTATCATCCTTAAGTATCACTTAAGCATTACTAATTATTTCTAATGTCACCCATGACTCCTCAGCTCTCCCAGTCACCTTCAAGCAGAAGCTGAGGAACGTGCAGATCGAGGAGGGCAACACTGCGACTTTACGCTGTGAGCTGTCTAAACCGGGTCACTCTGTGGAGTGGTGGAAGAGTGGGGATGAGCTCATCAGGAATGGAGAGAAATATCATATGCGGCAGAGAGACATGCTGATTGAACTGAGGATCTTTGATGTGACACCTGAGGACAGCGATATCTACACGTGCATCTGTGGAAACGTAGAGACCACTGCAACTCTGACTGTGAACGGTAGGAGTCTGTTATTTAAAGTGTCTAATTATGTTCTGTTTTTCTGTTTCCTTAACTGGAATAGGAAGTCATATTAATACCTCCTGACTTTGTTTAAATATGCAGTAGAATCATACAGTAAGTGAAGAGCTCAGCATTAAATAATTGAAAATATGATAATTAACTCTCTCATTTAGAAAGCTGCTAAGTTTCATTTCCATTCCGCAGACCAGCGGTTTCCAACCTGGGGATCACTGGATTAATCTAAGGGGTCACGAGATGATAGGACAGGATAGGATACAGAATAAAACATATTTCTGACACAAAATCTTTTTTTTTTCAAGCTTTTATCTCCTCAAGCTTTTAAAAAGTTATTCAAATAAAACAAAATAAGTCCTCTTTTGTTTAGGTGATAGACAATGCAACATGTGAAGAGGGGTCCTAGGTAGACTTTGCTTTATTTTAAGGGATCACAGGCCAAAAACGTAATCACTGGCTTAGACTGACAGTAATTTCAAAGAAAATAGCATAATTATGTTACCTTTTACAGTTACTTGATTTCAAGGGCTTTAATTATTCAGTTCCTTTCTATTACCTTACTTTAATGTCGTCTTTTAGCTCTTCCCATCACCTTCAAGCAAAAGCTGAAGAACCTTCAAGTCGAGGAAGGACACAGCATCACACTGCATTGTGAGATCTCTAAACCTGGCGTCCTGGGGGAGTGGAGGCTCAAAGGAGATCTGTTGGAGAATGGAGAGAAGTACCAGATTAAGCAGAGGGACTCGGTCCTGGAGTTGACCATCAGAGATGCTGTACCAGAGGACAGCGGAGTCTACACCTGTGTCTGTAGAGAGCAGAAGACGAAGGCAACTGTTAAAGTTATCGGTATGTTCAGTGTGTGGGATGTGTGAGAATTTATATATCAATAATAATCTCAGTGATAAATAGTACAAACCTCATAAGCATTGTAGGACTTAATGTGTGTTTTTAAGAGGTTTTTGTTGTCTGAAAGGCATATACAGCTAAATATTTTAGTCAGCTGTGGTCTTAAGTGTTTTTGTTGTCATTTGTACTTTTTATTATTCAGTGCCTGTGTTCTGCTTTGCGTGTGTACTCAATACAGCGGTTCCTGCCACGTTTAAAGTGAGCCTGAAAAGCCAGGAGGCTGAAGAGGGGAACAGCGTGACATTACGTTGTGAGCTGTCAAAAAAAGGAGTCCCAGTGCAGTGGCAGAAAGAGGGTCAGGTGCTGTCTGAGGAGGGATCTCAAGGAAAATATCAGATTAAGATAGAAGAAAAGACAGCTCAGATGACCATCCTCAATGTTCAACCAGAGGATGCAGGGAGGTACAGCTGCATCACAGGAGATGAGAAAACCACCGCTGAGGTCAAAGTGAAACGTAAGTTTGTAGACTGGTGAGACCACATTAGTCTGTGGGCACAAAGAGGTATTTCATAACCTCTTGCTAACATTAGCTTTTCAGTACATTTAATATCGAATTAGCAGATTTAAAATGTGTATATGTAAATTTGGTATAGTGTAAGATAACACAGATTTAAAAAGTGCAAGATTTTCTAAGGCTTTAAGGAGGTAAAGAAAAATGTAAATGACTGCTCCTTGTATTACAAAAGGAGAAAAAATCTCTGCAATCATTGAATGAAGGAATTTCTAATACGCCCACAACAGCACTTCCTGTTACATTCAAACGGGGGATCCAGCATCTGGTGGTGAAGGAAGAGGACAGTGGAGTCTTCTGCTGCGAGCTCTCCAAACCCGGAGCTCCAGTGGAGTGGAGGAAAGGCAGAGTCGTCCTGAAGCCTGGAGACAAATATGAGATGAAGCAGGAGGGACGTCTCACTAAACTGATCATCAACAGCGTAGAGGAGAGCGATGCTGGGAAATACACCTGCAAGAGCAAAGACAGCCAATCAACTGCTGAGCTCACTGTCCAAGGTGAGACGGTTTTAAGTCAGACATTGCCGCAGATATGTGTTATGATTTTGCACAGCACATTTCTGATGAATTAAAGATAAACTACTAATTATGAATTATATTCAACAGAATCGCCTGAGCGCAGACGTGAAAGAGGTCAGCTCCGTAATAGTACAGTAAAATTAAAATAGACCCAGTGGGTATTAGCACTGTGTGAGCTCTTCATGTAGCTTCACTAAGACTTAATTTAGAGACAACTGTGTCCTATCTAGTCATCCATTTTGATGTCATCCTGCTTATGGCTAAATGTAGCTTGTGCGCACTGTACCTTACTTTTTACCTGGGTGAAAAGTAGTAATAAGAATGTCGAAAGAATCACATCATGTGGGATGTTTAGACAGCTTGTGATTAGAAACATCCCAAGCAGTTCTGTAACTAAACCCTTGCATTAGCATTAGCTTTAGTGTTTTTCATGTAACCGATACAACATGTCAAATAGTTTGTGCCAGAAAAAAAAACGCTTACATTTTGTTGTGACATGTTGGCAGAAGATTTAACCACTTATAATGGATTATCATAATCCATTCCACTGTTCAGTTTAAATGGAATAGTTAGATTGATAAAATTGATTATGAGCATGACTTACCATGTTGCATACATCACTGCTGCAATGTAACATCCATGGTATATTTATGTTCATTGTTATTCTGAAGAATAAAAAAAAATGTTTCCACTGAATCCAGAGAATTCAGTAAATCTCTTATCAATTCTAATTGCAGGATATACTTTTTTGGCTTTTCCTTTAGGTGGTTAGCCTTTTTTTAGCTTCTTTTGTGTGCCATGTATTGTAACATTTTCTCTGATTGACAGCTTTGCCACCGAGTTTCAAGTTGCCGCTGGTTAACCAGGAGGTGATGGAGGGCAACAGTGTGGTTCTGCGCTGTGAGCTTAACAAACCCGCCCCCTCGGTGGAATGGATGAGAAGAGGGGAGCTACTGAAGAATGGAGACAAGTACCAGATGAGGAAGAAGGACCTGCAGGTGGAGATGAAGATAGCGGACATCAGTCTGGATGACACTGGAGATTATACCTGCATATGTGGAGAACAAAAGACAACAGCTCGGGTCATAGTGAATGGTGAGTACTGCATACACTATATATGCATTCTGTTGATATAGTGCTTTTGAGATTACATTATACCTCATGAGTATGCAGCAAATCAAAAAAGTGAAAGTTGGTTTATTTTTTAAAAAGATTTTTGATGTTTTCTTGTTACAGTTCCTCTTGTGTTTATTCTGCAGAAAGCACTGGTGCTGCCGCAGGAAAAAAATGTGTCAGTTAATTGTAAAAACTTTCATGACCTGCGTGTCTGTGTGTGTCAACTTGACTTATCAGTCAGGAATACAGAGTAGCAAAACAGACATTTATGTTTTCAATAATTTTAATGTTTCTGTTGCGGTCGTCTGTAGAACGGCCCATCAGATTCCTCCGAGAACTGAAGAATATTCAGGTGCAGGAAGGCAATGTAGTGACACTCTGCTGTGAGCTCTCCAAACCCGGATTCCCAGTACAGTGGAAGAAGGGAGATGAAGTGTTGACCAACGGAGAGAAGTACCAGATGAAGCAGAGTGGCTCCACTCTGGAGCTTCTCATCAGGAAAAGCCAGCCTGAGAACAGTGGCATTTACAGCTGCGTTTGTGATGACATAAAAACTACTGCCACCATTATAATCACTGGTGAGAGGCATCACACGTTCTGGAAACAGAAAACATAATCATGCTTTTGTAATCTGCACATTCTTTTTTTTTCTGTCATCTATTTTTGGATGTCTTTCTGGGTTTTCACTCCTCAGCGATTCCAGTGACTTTTAAGCAGAAGCTGAAGAACCAGGAAGCTGTGGAGGAGGGCTGTCTGACACTGCGCTGTGAGCTCTCTAAGCCAGGAGTTCCAGTTGAGTGGAGGAGAGATGCTCAGCTCCTGAAGGAGGGAGATAAATATCAGATGAAGCAAGAGGGCAGGGTGTCTGAGTTGCTGATCAGAAATTTAACCCTCACAGACTCCGGGGAGTACAGCTGTTTTGTTGGCACTGTTGTGACTTCAGCTGACATCAAAGTAAGAGGTATGCTTCACTAGAGCCAATATGATTCAATGGCAAGCAAAGACACTGTTTACTTGATGATGGTGATTTTGCGTATTAACAACAATGAGACAGACCTGATCCTTTCCACACAGTAAATATGGTGGATGTATAAAGAAGTCCAAAAAGGAAGAGTTTTGGATTGTGTGGAAAAATGTCAGAATGCTTTGAAAGTAGTTAAATTCTCCAACATGTCAAGTCAGGGTCAGGGATTAAAAGCTGAGACTGGGAGCGAGCTCTATCTTATTTCGGCTTAATTTTCATTTGTTTGGTTTTCTCAGCACTTCCTGTAACATTTAAGCAAGAGGTCAAGAATTTGGAGGTGAAGGAAGGGGACAGTGGAGTTTTCTGTTGTGAGCTCTCCAAACCTGGAGCTCCAGTGGACTGGAGGAAAGGCAGAGTCATCCTTAAGCCCGGTTACAAATATGAGATGAAACAGGAGGGACATCTCGCAAAACTGATTATTAACAATGTAGAGGAGAGTGATACTGGGAAATACACCTGCAAGACTAAAGACAGCCAATCAACTGCTGAGCTCACTGTCAAAGGTAAGAAAGAGATCTCACACAGAAAACCTGATTAACCTCTTCCACTCCCCCCCTCCTGCCATACACCCACTTTTGTCTTTTTTAGGGGGGACAGGGGATCTTTAGGGGGAGATAGCAGGTCAACAGTATATGGCACATAGAAGTGGTATACATCATCTGAAAGCTGGGAACCTGAAGATTAATTTGAGATGCAGCTGTGTGTCAAGTTTTTCTAGTCATAAATCTGTGATAAACATTGTGTTTTGGTTAGGCGCCTATTCAAATTTTGAAAGTTTAGAGTGTATAAGGGCTTAGAACATTATTGTGGACATATATGATGGCCATTCCCATGCTCGATTATGTCTCATAAGTTGTTGCAGCAATTTTTGGGTTGATACCATTTGTTACACAGATTTGGTGCAAAATGTAACAATTTTTGACCACTCGAGAATTGATAAAAATGGTCAAAAATCCCTCCAAAATACCACATTAAGACACCAAGACCTTGAGGAACACCACAGAAAAATTCATGCTGTGATTTGGTATAAAAAACTTTTGACATTTGGAGATTTCTGTAAGAACTGCATTTTTTGGTGATTAGATGGCGAGTACCTCTGTTGTGGAAATTGTTCAGAAACTCCCCGTTATTGTTAATGTACCCAGGAAAGCCATAGATCCTCTGAATGCCCTATGTGTCTAGTTTGTGGTTGTAAAGTTTCATGAGGCTGTGATCATCCTAGAGGTCACAATAGGTCATTTTATACAGTGAGGTCAAGTTTCAAAAAATGGTCTCCCTACAATGAAATGGCTACTATGGGGACTAACATCACCACACATGAATACAATTGGGCTCATTGAATCCACATGAGTTTCCAGTCATACCGAATTTATGCAATTCCAAGACTGTTTAGGGACCCCAGTATGTAGAAATATTCAAATACACCATTTTTAGAATAGGCGAAAATAACACATTTATACTGCATTCAAAAAACTTCATGGTTTTTGCCCAAAACTGCATGGGATTAGCATAAAGTGGGCATGTCTGTAAAAGGGAGACTTGTGGGTAACCATGGAATCCATTTTTCATTCAGATATCTTGAGGCGAGATGTCAAGGGACCCCTTTGAAAATAACCATGCCAGTTTTTCCCTTGCCAAAAAGAGTGCTATTTAGACCCCGTCCTGACAAGCTATCATGACATGGCTGGTACCTCAGGTCTTCTAGTTTCATATGATAGCAGAATCACTCTAGCTTTAAAAATGAGCCCACTACAGCCTCTGAAAGACAGTAACGTTGGCCGAGGACGCTGGCGTCCTTGGGGAGTTTAAGAGCTTAAAGAACATCCAAACATTCTATCATTTGTCCTTTTCATCAGGTTTTAACATGTATTTGAAGCAATAATTCACATAGTATTATTATGAAATCATAATTGCTACTTCTTCTTTGAGTGTTTTCAAAGATATGAGCTGATCACCGCTATACTCTTTTTGCAGCTCCTCCCATCACATTCAAAGCCAAGTTAAGGAACCAGCAAGTGGAGGAAGAGAACAGCGTGACGTTAAGTTGTGAGCTGTCTAAGCCAGGCCTTGCGGTGGAATGGAGGAAAGGAGATGAGCTGCTGAGGAATAATTTCAAGTACCAGATTAAAAATCGAAATAGCACCTTGGAGCTGACCATTAAAAATGCACAGCTGGAGGACAGCGGACTCTACAGCTGTATCTACGGCGATGTCAAGACCACAGCCAACATCGCCATTACATGTAAGACAAAACTGTAAATGTGAGCATGTTTGTGTGTTTTGATTGTTAAACTTTTAAGAAATTAAGAAGAATTGACATGAATTTGTGATTATGCCTTTTTTTAAGTAGTTAGTAGGATTTAGAAGGGTGTAATCAAAGGACAATATTATCTTTCAGGGAAAGCAGCAAAATGTTAAACCACCCTACCTTACCTGACAAAACTGTCTTGGTCTGATTTTTCACCTCACATCCACAGCTATCCCCCTCTCCTTTAAGATGGGTCTGAAGAACCAGGAGGCCCCCGAAGGAGGCAATGTGACCCTTCGGTGTGAACTGTCCAAGGCCGGGGTGCCTGTACAGTGGTGGAAAGGGGAGGACCAGCTCCATCATGGAGGAAGATACCAGATGTCACTGAAGGGGATGATAGCTGAGATGCACATCCGAAACATCCAGCCAGAGGACGTTGGGGAGTACAGCTGCGTCTTCGGAGAGCAGAAGACGACAGCTGAAGTGAATGTGAGAGGTATTTGACATGCTCCTGCTCCACAGTTGACACCTAGATTCTCAAAACTTACATTGCTTTTAGTTGCATCCATAGTGAATCTATTACCTGTTCAGCTCTATCCACTTGCAAAGCCGTCATAGGTTGAATAGCTCCCTCTCCAACTTGTTAGTAGAGGAACAAAGCCTGTGAGCTGGTTCAGGCTACTCTGCTGCTACAATCTAAACCATAATTACATAAATCCCACCTCCAATCCAACATCCACCTGTAGGCTCTCTTTGTAATTCTTAAGGGGAAATCTCCACATTCTCCTCTCTGCAGAGCTTTGTTGATACTTGTGGGAAGTATCATAAGATCTCGACTCCACACTAAATATAAGCCCTATTTTCACAGAGTTACAAACCTGTTCTGTTGCCTGACTTAAGTTCCTTCACTCAATACCCAGTCAGTATTCATTATTTTAGGTGAAAAACTTCAGTAACATAACGTCCCCTTTTTCCTCATACCAGCAGCAGCATCGGTGTTCTTTGAGAAAGAGCTGGAGAACCAAGCAGTGATGGAGGGGAAATCTGTGCTGCTGTCTTGTGAAATTTCCAGTCCTAATGTCCCTGTCACTTGGAAGAAGGACAACACTGTGGTGGAAGAAGGAGGGCGATGCATCTTAAAGAAGAAGGGCGCAACACACACCCTGGAGATCAAGAAATTGCATCTGGACGATGCTGGCGAGTACTGCTGTATCACCAGGGGCAAGAAGACCACTGCCAAGCTGATTGTGAGGGGTAGGTGGATACTACAAAAGAAACCCATCCTTTATTTAATGACATATTTGGCTAACTCCTTTACTTTACAAGAAAGGCGTCATGAATAAAACCAACAGGCTGTTTTCATCTACATTATTGTAAATATATGAGAGTCCACCTCTAAAAAGCCAGCTGTATCTAGCTCCTTCTTCCTCCACAGAGCGTGTGCGGATTGTTACAGAGCTGCAAGACATTAGAGTGACAGCGGGAGAGGACGCGGTGTTTGTGTGTGAGCTGAGCCATGCTGATGTGAGTGAGGGTGTCTGGTGGCTTGGCTCCAGTCCATTGCAGAAGAACGAGATGAACCAGATGATGTGCCAGGGTCGCCAACACCGACTGGTCCTCACCATGACAACACCTGAGGAGACGGGCACTGTGGCATTTGTGGTTGGGGAGGAGAGGACCTCTGCAAGTTTGCTAGTGATTCCTAAGCCTAAAGGTGAGCAGAAACATGAGAGATATAGGGTGGAAATGTACCTAACAACATACCTAACATTTATCAAGTACAGTCCTTTACTTTATTTTATGTCATTATCCTTTGACATCCTAAAGTGGCACGTGATTTCATATTCTAGTTTTATTTGAGGAGAAGCCCAAAGATATTGTGATCATGGAAGGGGAGATAGCTACTTTATCCTGCACAACCTCTGACTTCACTACCCCTGTAACCTGGAGACGCAACCATATCCCCCTCCAAAATGGTGATAAATACAAGATACGTAAGGAGGGAAAAGTCAACCTGCTGCTGATCCATGATGTGGAGCCCCTGGATACTGGCGTATACTCCTGCGATACTGGAGATGCGCAGAGCAGTGCCAAGCTTACTGTAACAGGTAAAAAATGAAGTAATGCTGCTTGAAGAAGGTTATTGGATGTTACACATTCTAAAGAACAAGATGTTGGAAGACCTGCTTTCTTTGAAAAGACTACTACTGTTACATCGAATGTCTCCAATCCTGTCATTTCCCTTACATTTTTCCCAGAGCTCCCTCCATTCTTCCAGGAGGAATTGCAGAGTGTAGAGGCTGAGGAGGAAGATTCAGCCTCTCTGTACTGCGAGCTGTCTAGAGTTGGAGTGCCGATACAATGGAAGAAGAATGGGCTGCCACTAAGAGCCAGCAGGAAGTATCAGATGAAACAAGATGGCTGCTTCCTCCAGCTCCACATCAAGGGGCTCAAACTTGAAGACAGTGGCAGCTACTCATGTCAAGCAGGAAGTGCAGAGACAACTGCAACTGTGTCAGTAAAAGGTGTGTGGGGTTTATTATGTGTATGACAAATGTAACTTTATCATCACATTTAAATGTCAGTACTGCATGCAATCAAGCACACATACATTTTCTGAATGTCTGCAACTTGTTGTGTTGTCCTGTTCTTGTGCTGACATCTCCACACATTGTTTCTCTTTTGCTAAAGTTGTAAAATTTTGTCTTTCCCAACCCTTTTCCCCAGAGCTCCCTCCATTCTTCAAGAAAGAATTGCGAAGTGTCGTGGCTGAGGAGGGAGGTACAGTCTCCCTGTACTGTGAGCTGTCTAAACCTGGGGTGTCAGTACAGTGGAAGAAGAACAGGCTGCCACTGAGAGCCATCAGGAAGTATGAGATGAAGCAGGATGGCTGCCTCCTCCAGCTCCACATCAAGGATCTCAAACCTGAAGACAGTGGCAGCTACTCATGTCAAGCAGGAAGTGCAGAGACAACTGCAACCGTGACAGTGAAAGGTGTGGGCACTTAGAAATTTAACAGTGTCAACAAGCTCTAAAACATAGACAACTATACCCAAGTGATTTTCAAATAATTGCTAGTGATCATCTAAACTTCTTGAAAGTCTGTATTTCCTAATGGAGCAAACTGCACTCATCAATTACATAAGAGAGATGTTATTTGACATCTTTCTACATCTTGTATCTCAATTTCTATATATTTGTATTACTTGGTAATGTCTTAAACATGATTAAACATAATTTCTGTTTCTTATCTTTCCCAGAACTCCCACCATTTTTCAAAGAAGAATTGCAGAACATGAAGGCTGAGGAGGGAGGTACAGCCCTCCTGTGCTGTGAGGTATCTAAGCCAGAGGTCACAGTAGTATGGAAGAAGAACAGGCTGCCACTGAGAGCCAGCAGAAAGTATGAGAGGAAGCAGGATGGCTGTCTCCTCCAGCTACACATCAAGGAGCTCAAACCTGAGGACAGTGGGAGCTACACATGTCAGGCAGGAAGTGCAGAGACCACTGCGACTGTGTCTGTAAAAGGTGTGTGCATTTACAGATTTGTGTGACAAATTCTGACTGTATCAGAACTTTTTTGTATCAGTGCTGCATGCAGTTTATCACACAAAAACTTAAATTGTCTGAATTATCTTGTAGTCTTTGTGTTATCCAACACTAATTTTGTAAGCCCACCTACTTAATGTAGAATATATAGTAGATTGTCTGAACAAACTTAGAAAGTATTTACAAATACACTTATGGTGAGTATTCGTTAAACATTACCATTACATTATAAATGTAAAATTTGTAAAAGTTTGTTAAAATGACAATTTTCCCAGAGCTCCCTCCATTCTTCGAGAAAGACTTACAAAGTGCAGAGGCTGAGGAGGGAGGTTCAGTCTCCCTGTACTGTGAACTGTCTAAACCCGGAGTGTCAGTGCAATGGAAGAAGAACAGGCTGTCACTGAGAGCCAGCAGGAAGTACGAGATGAAGCAAGATGGCTGCCTCATTCAACTCAACATCAAGGACCTCAAACCTGAGGACAGTGGTAGCTACACATGTCAAGCAGGAAGTGAAGAGACCACTGCAAATTTGTCAGTGAAAGGTGTGTGCATTTGGCAGAAAGCATTCAATGTAATCTGCACTGTGAATTGGCTAAAAAAGTCTTGGTACTGTATGCATTAATTAAAACAATGTTGTTTTCTTCTTTTCCCATGATGCTAAAGATGCATAATAATATTTTTCCAATCCTTAACCATTTTTACCAGAGCTCCCACCTTCATTCACGGAAGACTTACAAAGCGTAGAGGCTGAGGAGGGAGGTACAGCCTCCCTGCGCTGTGAGTTGTCTAAACCTGGTGTGCCAGTGCAATGGAGGAAAAACAAGTTGCCTCTGAGGGCCAACAGGAAGTATGACATAAAGCAAGATGGCTGCCTCCTCCAGCTTCACATCAAAGAGCTCAAAACTGAGGACAGTGGAAGCTACTCGTGTCAAGCAGGAAATGCAGAGACCACTGCGACTGTGTCAGTGAAAGGTGTGTCCATTGCATGCATTTATCTACACAACAAAATTTTAAGCACTTTCCTGTTTGTCTAAAGTTATTGGTTTGTATTTTGTTGCTTATATTGCAATCCAAATGTCTATAATTGTAAGTTGCCTCTAAGGTCTCAATTTTGTCTCCTTCTGGTTAGGTCTCAAGCATTTTCCTACTACACTAAAACTGAATAATCCTGTTTTTTCCAATCCTTACCCATTTTGCAGAGTTCCCATCATTCTTCAAGGAAGACCTACAAAATGTGGAGGCTGAGGAGGGAGATACTGCCTCCCTGTGCTGTGAGGTATCTAAACCTGAGTTGTCAGTGCAATGGAAGAAGAACAAGCTGCCGCTAAGAGCCAGCAGGAAGTATGAAATGAAGCAGGATGGCTGTCTCCTCCAGCTCCACATCAAGGATCTCAAACCTGAGGACAGCGGGAGTTACACATGTGAAGCAGGAAATGCAGAGACCACTGCAAGTGTGTCTGTAAAAGGTATTTCCATTTGCTAGTTTGCATTGCAATGAACAGTTCAGTGATAGAAATAAACTTTCTGTTGTGTTGCTTGTATTGCAAACCCACCATCTACATTGTATGATGGCTCAAAAGTCCTAATATAATATATGTATTAAAAGAATACAATTTTGTCTTGTTCTGGTTAGATCGCAAACATTTTCGCAATTCACCAAATTTGTATAATTATGTTCAATCTTTGCCCACTTTTCCAGAGTTCCCGTTATTCTTCAAGGAAAAATTAGAAAGTGTGGAGGCTGAGGAGGGAGGTGAGGCCTCCCTGTACTGTGAACTGTCCAAACCTGGAGTGTCGGGGCAATGGAAGAAGAACAGGCTGCCACTGAGAGCCAGCAGAAAGTATGAGATGAAACAAGATGGTTGCCTCCTCGAGCTACACATCAAAGATCTCAAACTTGAGGACAGTGGTAGCTATATGTGTCAAGCAGGAAGTGCAGAGACCACTGTGACTGTGACAGTGAAAGGTGTGTGTATTTGGCAGTGAGCAATTCAGTGTTAGCGCTGCATTGCAGTAATATGTTGATGTTTTTTGAAGTTTCTGGTATGTGCTAAGTTGCCAATATTGCAATCCCACCATCTACATTCTAAGTTAACTGAAAAGTTAAGCTTGTTGTTAGGCTTCAAGTATTTCCCATTTCACTAAAGATTTATCATGATTTTCTATTCTGCACTTATTTTTTCAGAGCTCCCTCCACTCTTCAAGAAAGACTTACAGAGTGTAGAGGCTGAGGAGGGAGGTTCAGCCTCCCTATACTGTGAACTGTCCAAACCTGGAGTGCCAATACAATGGAAGAAGAACAGGCTGCCACTGAGAGCCATCAGGAAGTATGAGATGAAGCAGGATGGCTGCCTCCTCCAGCTCCACATCAAGGATCTCAAACCTGAAGACAGTGGCAGCTATACATGTCAAGCAGGAAGTGCAGAGACCACTGCAACTGTGTCAGTAAAAGGTGTGTGCATCTAGATACCTGATTGGCAAGTTACAGGACAAGATGAGTTCATTCATTTTCACTCATTGTATTTTCCAACATAGCAATTCCTACCCATCCATCATGTAATTGTGTGTGGGTAGTCTTGACGAAAACATTCAATTTTATAATTTATGTGACAATGTTTCTCAGAACTCCCTCACTTCAAGAAAGAATTACAAAACATGGAGGCTGAGGAGGGAGGTACAGTCTCCCTTTACTGTGAACTGTCCAAACCTGGGGTGTCTGTACAATGGAACAAGAACAGACTGCCACTGAGAGCAAACAGGAAGTATGAGATAAAGCAGGATGGCTGCCTCCTCCAGCTCCACATCAAGGAGCTCAGTCCTGAGGACAGTGCCAGCTATACATGTCAAGCAGGAACTGCAGAGACCACTGCAACTGTGTCAGTAAAAGGTGTGTGCATTTAGATACCTGATTGGAGATTTTATAGGACAAGATGAGTTTATTGTTGTTGTTTTTTCCAACTTCCAACATGCATAAATCAGTTCTCAACTACATTCTTTTTTCATTTTCTTGCCTAGCACTAAAACCTGCTCTACCAAAGGCAGAGCCTCCCACAATACTGCCTCGGGCAAAGGGCACTGTTTCCGAACCAACTCCTACTCCAGAGAACGAGCAGCCTGGACTCCCAGATGCCCAACCAGCTCCTCCAGTGCCCAAGAAGAGGGCAATGCGGAAAGCATCTATCACAGTTTCAGAAATAGATATGGAACCTATGTTTGACCTAAAACAGCCTATACAGCCTATGCAGAGAGAGAATAACAAAGACCAAAATGGGATCCAACCTGCAAGGTCTATGGAGAAAGACTTTGATGTTGCACAGAATGTAAAACAGCTGGAGAGGAATAAGGACAAAGACAGTGAGGTGTACAAGAAAGCTGATAAACCAGTGATGTTACTTGAGAAGGATGATGTGAAGGTGGAAAAGCCAGCTAGACCTTTGGAAATGGAAAGTGAAGATTTCATGGAGAAGATACAACCAGAAAGAAATCTGGAGAAATTAGTTAAGGCTGACCATGAAGTAAGTTGGTCAGACAGGGTTCTGGGAGACACTGTGGGTGAACAAAAGAAACCTGAAGTTGAACAGAGCTCAAAACTAGGAAAACCTTCACAGAAAACAGGGGAAGTGGAGAAGAGGGTGAAACATCCAGGAACAGTCCTGTGGAAGAACAGCGAGGATGAAGAACAGCCTGTGAAACCACTAGAAAAGTTCATTGGGGAGGAAACAATAAAGAAACAAGAAATGAAGTCTACAGTTAAGGAATGTGAAATAAACAAGACAGAAGAGGAGCCTTTGAAACCACCAGTAAGATCTAAAGTAAAGGCATCAGGGGGAAGGGAAACACTTAAATATGTTCCAAAGGAAACTGAGGAGATCATTCCCCAATCATTAAACACTACAGTAACTGATTCTGAAGAAGACCTTAAACAGAGAGACAACATGAAACAAGTGTCCACAGAGGCAGAGAGAGAGAAAATGCCAGTGAAACAAGTTCCTTCTATAAATCAGCTGGACAAACACGTAGTAAAACTACCAGAAAAGCCTGTAGATAAAGAGGCTGAATTTGTCCCTCCGAAACCACCCGTGAGGACAAAAAGCAAAGCAAAGGGGGGAATGGAAAAACAATTATCGAGGGACACCGAGACAGATCAAGATGAACAGCAGCTGACAAGAGATATTGTGAAAACAATTGAAGATGAGCCAATAAAACAGGCAATAAGGCCTTTGAAACAAGAGATTGTAGAGAAACCAAGATTTGAGAGAAACCAGCCGGTAACAACAGACACCGAAATACCTGAGAAAATGAAGCAACATGGGAAAGCTGCAGAGAAGGATGCGATCACTAAACAGCCAATCAAACAACCAGTAAAACCCATGAGAAAAGAACCTGAAGTGGACCGGGAAATGATACTGGCAGTCGAGCCAATGAGGAGGGAGGAAGAACGGCAAACAACAAAGACGACAGAAAACGTTCCTCTTCTTTATATTTCTGAAGATGAAACTTTCTCAGAAGCTTTGTCTGAGTTACCAGCGATCCACGGCAATGTCCAACCCATTGGCTCTTTTGCTGAGATGTCAACCCAACCCTCCACCCTTCCTCCAGTTAATGTACTCCAGAGGACCCTCCCATCCAAGGAGGCCGCACCTGAGATTGACATCAGCACTGAAGATGAACCACAAATGCAAGAGGCTGCAGTTAAGATCCAGGCTGCCTTTAAAGGCTACAAAACCCGCAAAGACATGCGACCAGCCTTTAAAGAAGTCTTTAAGAACCAGAGTGCAGATCTTTACAGTACAGTCACTCTAGTGTGTGTTGTAGAAGGAAAACCCAACACGGTGCGCTGGCTGAAAGACAGCCAACAAATCACTAATGATAAGCGATGCCGTATTGAGACTACAGAGAATGGTGTATGCACTCTGGTGATCACCAAACTGACCACCAATGACAGTGGCATCTATACGTGTGAGGTGATGAATAAGTTTGGTGTGACCTCCTACAATGGAAACATAACAGTAGTACAGCCTCAGCAGCCTGCTCCGGTAGTCCAGAAGCCTGTACACCCACCTCTTGCAGCCATTACTCCTCTGCAACTCGCCCCGCAGAAGCCTGAGGCACAGGTCACGACACAAACTCAGAATCTGCCTCAGACTCAAGCCCAGGTACCCGCCTCAACTATGGATACTGCAAACTATGTAGAAAGTGTGAACGTCTCTCTGTGGGAGGCCTACAATCTGACGGAGCAGGATACTCAGATGAACCTCCAAGAGAGGAGAAGATCCTCGCTCATCGCTGCCAGCTCTAGTGAGAAACGCATTTATACCTGAGCTGTAATGACTAAACAAATGGTTTTGTGCTTATGATTTTCATGATTTAAACCCTACTTTCAACAGTGTCGAGTCCCTCTGATTATGACACCGCTCCAGATATAATGGAACCTGTTGAAATCAGTCCAACTATACCAAGGTCAGAGAGCATGGGAAAGATTTGTTTTGTTGTCTGAATTTTATTGCATTTTTTCAAAATCTTGTGCTCATGAAGATGCCCAAGATATTTATGAATATTTTCACAGGGAACAACCAAAAGCAGCAGACAAAGTGCCTCCAAAAGACATTAAAGAGCAGATAGCTGCTCCACAACCTCCTAAAGACCTATTGAAGGTCAAAGGTCAGCAAAGTTGATTTCTTTCATTATGGTTTTTTACTATTTATTACCTTTCCACTACCTCTTCCCAGGTTCCTATCAGGTATACTAAAACTATCTTTGTCTCTAATTTATAGGAGCCCATGAAGGCAAAATGAGGACACCATCTCCTAAGCACCATCGTGCCCACACACCCTTAGCTAGTACTGTCTCTGGATCAGAGTCTGAAGGGGAAGAGGATAGACGAGAGGTATTTTTTTTCTTGAATATATGTACAGTACTGTATTTATGGACCTGACCTGTGTCCTCTATAAACATTATTGCAATAAATGTGAACTAACATTGCACATTTGATTGTATGAGCTTGAAATGATGTAATATATTTGCTTTTGAATTCCCTTAGACATTTGAAATGTATGTGGCTCGAGCTGACTGCAGTCCTATCAGTGGAAATAAGGACAGTTTTATTCTGAAGGAGGGCCAGTATGTAGAGGTCCTGGACTCTGTTCATCCTGACAGATGGCTGGTGAGGACCAAACCCACCAAAACCAACCCTGCACGACAGGGGTGGGTGTGTCCAGCCTACCTGGAGAAGAAGAGAAAGGTAGAATTTGAAAATCCAGATGTCAACTCTACTGTTGAGCCATATTCTGAAACAATAATAATCATGCTAATTTGCAGTGTAATACTATCAACAGAGACATCAAATTCAATTGAAAGATTAGCCAGGTAACGAAAAAATAATCTTTTAGTAATAAATGTTGTTTTAAACAGGAGACCTTCCCACAAATGAGAGTACATCAAGAGGATCTTGATGGAATTGGGTCTACAGGAGAAGAGTACAGGAGAACACTGAGGTCAGTTATTATATACTGAAGTTAAATAAACTGGAAAGAATGTAACAGAGCACTGGGCTATTTGGATTTGCTGTCAGACAAAATTGGATTAACATTCTTGTGACTGGATACATTTATTTGCGTATTTAAGCTTACTCTGAAGTTTGGTTGTCTCTTGCAATCCTCCCTTGTCTTATCTTGACAAATCTCATAATAAAACAAATACTGCTTTCTTTAGCCAACTGATCCAAGGCCTGATTGATGGAGAGGAGGAGTTTGTGAAGGAGATGAGGGTATTCACTTCTCACCAGCTAAATTATTTGGACTCTAGTTGCCATGTCCCCATTACCATCCTCAACCAGAAAGAGATCATCTTCAGGAATATCAAGGACATTGTGATTCTACATGAGCGGTAATATACACATTCACACGTATTGTACTTGGACTATATTGTTCATAATTAATATAATGCTCCTTTGAATTTGTTAATACAACATGCTAATAAATAATACATAATTATCAAACTGTGTGACCGAAAAAGAATCATCATTCATCAGTCAGAAATTAACTGTATGTGTCTATAATCCATAGAAGTTTGTAGTGGTAGACTGTTTTTTTTCCTACAGTGTATTCACTTTTTTCCCTCTAACTTAGATTTAAGAAGAACGCCAATGTTATATGTACAGTAGCTGTCTGTCTAATCTCCTTTTGAACTTTGTCCTTTTCTACTGTCAAACAGAGTCATTCTTCCCAGTCTGAAAGAGTGTGCCACAGATGATGATGTTGCTATGCATCTCTTAAAACACACTGAAGACTTTGAAAAGTATCTTCACTACATGGTGGGACAAGCACAAGCAGAGGCCTGCGTCGCTGACAAGGCTATCCAACAGTATTTCAAAGTATGTCCCGACAGGATTTAAACATAAATATTAACACATACATTGTGGAAACTAAAGTGCTGAATAGCAACATTACATAACATTACATTACATGACACTGATCTCATGTAATTTCTTTAATATGTTGCTCATTACATTTCAGGAGTTAACAGAATCTGATAAGCCTGAGGCTCCTGTCATGGATGTCATTACCTTCCTTCAGAGACCAGTAGAGAGGATTCAGACCTACCAGGCTTTACTGAAGGTCAGTATAGTACCCAGTAGTATTGCCTAAATATGTATTATTCATAAATTAAGCAGTATTTTCTTGCAGCCCTCTCAATATTTGCATGTCAGATATTTGTCTCAACTTAACTCTAAGCATTTACATGTGTTTTGCTGTTGCACACATTGTAGTTCTTTCTTGAGAGAGTGTCAGCTGAATGCTTGGGCTGTAAATGGAATTTTTATTGGCAGGAGTTCATCAAGAACAAAGGAAAGAGTGGCCAGAGCTGTTGTCTGTTGGAGGATGCCTTCTCTCTGGTGTCCTGTCTACCCTGGAGGTCTGACAACCTGCACCAGGTCTCCCTCATCGAGAACTACCCAGCACCTCTCATTGCCCTGGGCGAGCCTGTGCGACAGGTCAGTACAGATGACTGTACAGATGTTTCCATATCCAGGTTAAGCTCTGAGACTATTATGAACTTGAAACCTATTTGGAGGTTTTTGCAAGGCCCTCTTGCACAATTATACATCTAAAAATACACAAATGACTTATCGGCCTCAAGTCATGACAGCTGTCATGAAAAAAATATGGTCCTCGCTTGCTGTCTTCCTTCCAGGGAGTCTTCACAGTGTGGGAGGAATCTCCTGAAATTAAGACAACCTCTAGAGGGCATCAGAGACAAGTCTTTCTCTTCAAGGAATGTATTGTACTTTGTAAGCTGAAAAGAGACACCAGCATGAGCTGTGATACCTACACCTTCAAGAATAAAATGAAGGTATCATCTATTCTCCTTTCTGACTTATTCTACTTTCTAATGTGAACCAATACTGAAAAGACACACGTGATGACAATTACTGTACATCGGTATACTCTCACAGCTTTTTCCACTTTTAGACCTCACATTCCCACTCACCCATCTTTGTCATTGTTTCTTTTGTGATCTGCCAGCTGAATGATGTGGAAATAAAAGAGACTTTGGGTGGAGATGAAAAGTCTTGGGGGTTGTGGCATGAGCACAGGGGCTCAGTGCGGAGGTATACACTGCAGGGCCGCTCCACACTGGTTAAACTCTCCTGGCTCAAGGATCTGAAGGAGCTACAGCAACGTTCCAGCCTGCCCACTAACAGTAAGTGTGAAGAGAAGTCAACACCAGGTCAAGTTTGACAATGATTATAAGATTATTAAACCTTTCCCTACCTATTTCTGATCAGTATTGTTCAAATTACAATGGCAGCTACAGGATTAAGTTGACATCTGACATTTTGAACCCACTGGTCTTGTAATTGTTGAGGGACAAAATATTTTTTAAGTTGTGAGTAAGTAAGTAAGTTGTCATCAAATGTTTGATGTGTAATTTCTGTGATCTTTGTTTTTGTGTCTATTAACAGGCCCACCAGTGTTTGAGTCACAGCTGTCTGATTGCACAACAAAGATAGGACAGACAATCAAACTGAGCTGCAAGGTCACAGGATCACCTAAACCAGTAGTCAGCTGGCTTAAAGGTCAGAAAAGGCTTTTTTAAATACATATTTGGATATTTTGGATATTTTTTAGTCTTTTCTCTGTTGCTACCTATTGTGTTTTTCCACCTTAATTTATCAGGGTAGGTACTGCAAACTGCAAACCAGTCTGTAGATAAAATAAGTAAATAAATAATAAATAAAGAAGAATTAGAGGAAACAAAAGAGGAAACAAATAGTTAAATAAATGGGTTGTTGAGTCAGCAGGTTCGGTGCAGTTTATGCCCTGAAAGTGAAGGTGTGTTGTTGTGCGTGTTGTCTGGTAGTAAATGAGAATAATTCTTATCAGATTCATATCAATAGTAATAAGGATAATAATAATAATAATGTTTCACAGTAAGAATCTGATGTCTGCTCCTTAGATGGCCTTCCCTTGGAGGATGACCCCCGCCACATAATTACAGCGGACCGGACGGGCACCTGCTGTCTCATCCTGGACAGCCTTACTGCAGAAGACTCTGGACAGTACGCGTGCTACGCTACCAGCAGCATGGGCAGTGCTGGCACTCTGGCTAAGGTTGTGGTGCAAGGTGAGTCTGTGGATGCACCTCAGCACAAAGTGGTGTGTGACTCCAGAGGCGTTTCTTTGTAGGTGAATGCTGCACATACATGCACTGACACAGAGATACAGATCCCGTACTACCAGTACTTCTTCATATTACGACTGCTTCTAAATTACTACTGCTATGCTACCACCAATACTGCTTCTGTAACAAATTTACTACTACTACTGCAGATGCTAGTACTACTATTCCAGAAAAAGCTAGTAAGTGGAGTTGAGTTGAGTAAGATGAGTTAAGAATTTCACACTATCACTCTATTTTTACTACTAGTAGTATTGTTACGATTACAACTGCTACTCATACTTCTAGTACTGCCATTACTGTTTCTACAAATACTACCACTATGTGCTTTCAATAATACTACTAAAACACGTGCACCACTCCGCTACTTCTTGTCTACTGGTCTATCTAAGCTTTCCTAATCGTAGGGGCACAGATGACATTTTACTGACTTTGTTTTTCTCTCCAGCTCCACCCAGATTTGTGAGTCGGCTGGAGAGCGCTTGTCTGATAGAGAGAGAGGATATCCAGTTCACTTGTTCCACACTCACCACTCCTTTACCACGAATCAGGTACCGTGTGGCAACACCACAATTGTAATATGATTTGTTTTGATCATTGTATGTGCCAAACACACTCATCTTTTGGCTTGGCAGATGGTTGAAAGATGGCAGAGAGCTGACTGACAAGCAAAAATATTCAGTCCTGAATGACGCTCGAAGTGGAATCTTGTCTCTAACAGTCATCAGTGCAACAGAGGCAGATATTGGACAGTATGAGTGTGAGGTATGGTACCCATATCTATAAAATCTACAATGTATCATAATTATTGGCATAATCAAAGTCAGAGGTCTTCCTTTATGATACAGTGCATCAAATATTTTGTTTGGTTTAGCTTTGGAATGAGTTTGGCTGCGTCAAGTGCAAAGCAGGGCTGTGCCCCGCCTATGTACCACCGATTGACATTGAGAACGACCAACCACAGGATTTACCTCCTAAAGGTATGACAGACAAAGCTGCTGAAGGTAAATATCCTCCACAGAGCATGGAAACCCATGAAAGGGTTTTCATGCGGATGCTCCACACTTTCACTAGTTCAGCCCTGTTTGAGAAGGGAGTAAGCACATGCCATTGTCCGGGTTTCACTTCAGTCCACTTCACTTCTTATCCCGTCACCCTTTTTTGCATCACATCATGTGACATGTCTTCACTTTACAACATGCTGCAACAGTTTGCATCAACTTTCACTTTCAACCACTACCATTCATCCATTCTATCAAGTTTATACCATTTTGAGACTTCACTCATGTTTTCCCTTTTCCCATTTCACACACACTCATGTCATACTGTAAGTAGTTCCACCTACCATATCAGTTGTCACTAGATTCCCGGGGATTTTGGCACGTAGTAAAGTCTGTAGATGAAACAGTACAAGGAGCTGTACTGTACAGTGACTGTGGTCTCACAACTATTAACTGCATTATATGGTGGTATGCATGAGATAAAACACATTTTGTTTCCATTTCTCACTTTTCCATCACTAATATTGTAATTTGAGTTGATTAATTGTCTAACTCATTTAACTTAAAAGGCAGCATTTGATGAGAAATATACAGTATAATTCATAATTGCACCCTGTGTGTTTCTCTGTTGAATGCAATTATCAGTGGCTAACCACTCTGCCAGACCACCATCCTGAACTTGTCTCTGAAACTAAGTTTAACCTTTGGTGCTTTTGAATATGGTTCATCACTCACTTCAGTACTGACTAACAGTAAGTTCCAGACACTTTAACCTCTGTTTTTAATTTAGACCTCAAGAGTTGTTAAGGTCACATGGCAGTCATGTGATAAAACAACCCTCAAACTTAACCATAACTATCTCTAACTATGTCTAAACACACTTCCATTGCCATAACCCAGTGGGATCTAGTGGCTACCATTCAACATAGACACCATACTGTACTTCCCAGCATCCTCACCCATGAAAAGACATTGATACATTTGTTGTATGGAATGTTTTTGTGTTTTTCATCATGTTTCCACTTTCCACAGAGGGCATGGATTCAAACAAACTAGGCCATTCCTTCCTCCATTAGACTGACTTTAGGATCCAAAAGTCAGCCGAACCACTGAGGTGCCACAACTAACAGCTGTTAGATATAGAGATAGAAATCACTGATATTATTGTCCTAAATTATAAAAAGATTGTCCAACTGTGTAAGTATCTATTAATTTACTACTGTTATTATCACAAACTGTAATCAGTAGAAGCAGTAAGATAGAGTAGAATAGAATAATTCAACCAAATTCAATGTTGCTGAAGAAAACTTATTGTAAGTTTAACATACAGTATGATATACTTTATATGCACTACAAAGTTTACTGACTCACATATATATATTATTTCTGGCTTTTGGACACCAGTTCACCATGTTTTCCCTTCCATTGTCTATAACCTACATGTTTTTCCATCTTTCCTCTACTAGTCCTAAAGCAGGAAGTTCCTCACATGGACCATTCCATGTAAGTCATCATTGTCATGATAACAAATAATCGCTCAACATTCACCTTTTTCCACTCGCCAACGCATGTCCAGCTAACTCTTCACTCCGACAAACACAAGATGGTCATGTGCTGGTGCAGGTGGTCCCTGCATGAGTGGGCATGTGCCCATGTCCTGTTGATGTGGTGGGTTAGTTGGGTTAAACCCTCAAGTCCAGAGGTAAGATTACTGATTATTACTGCTCCTGGTCTGTAAGGTAATGTACTTCTGTACTTTTTTCTTTTTCAATGATATAGTATATATAGAGAACAGTCAAGGCAAAATGATAATTCTTTAAGATATATATATTTTTTAAAATATATACTTATTTTCAGTCTCTAACCCTTAAATTCCTGCTGAGTGGTATTTTGTTTGTCATAGATGCAGACTCAGAGGGCTGGTCTACTGCCTTTGTGAAGAAATGGTTACAAACAGACTTCAGCCCCACCACTGCTGCTAAGATGCCCCTCCCTCCTGGATACCATGAACAGTGAGTTCAGTACCAACATTGTTGTAATGACCTTCCTTTCCTTCCTTTAAAGTAAATGGACTACAGTAACAACCTGTAACAACCAATTTTTGTCTGTGGTTAATAAAAGTCTCTATTATATAGAGTAACAGTTAGTTTTACAGTTGTGATGTTAAAACTGGGAAGAAAAAAGTTAATTTTAGAATCATTGAAGTAATTTTGTGAATATATATTTAAAAAAATGTTATTTACTGAACTGATCAGTTGTATTTAATAACCACCTTTTTCCTTTTTATCTTATCTTTGTCTCCAGAACTGAGTGTAGCGCTGAAGAGACTGTTCCTGCCTCTGCATCCATGGATCAGGCCGTACAGCAGCCTCTGTGTTACCTAGAGGAAGAGGAAGAAGAGATCTACCTCGCAGAGCCAATGCAGGAAATTACAGATGGTATTCTTATCTCTTTAACATAAGAGTGTGACTATTATCAAACTTTGTATGATCACTAAGTGCTCTCATTTCCTGTTCAGCGCCTCCCTCCATCCAGGTACCCACTGAGGACCTGTGTGTAGAGCCTGGCCAACCAGCTACATTTACTGCCATCATCACAGGAAGGCCTACCCCTAAGATACAGTGGTACAAGGTAGGAGCACTGTTCCCACCCGGAGGGAGCTGGTCACCAGATACTTTGGGTTAGGGGTGAAACATGATATAGGGGATAGAAAACTCCTTGTCCTACCATAAAAGTTGTTATTATTATGATGCCAGTTTAGAGCGAAACCTTCTTTCAGGATGGTGAAAACACAATTTACAAACTCATACTATGAAATTCACAAATAAACAAACATATTTTTGTTCATATCTTTGTTGATTTCTTTTTTTAATACAAAATATTAAATAGATTTCAGCCACACTGCCTGCTCTAAAAATTAATAAACCTGTAAACAACTTTGGTTAAACCTCCAGTCTCGATACTCAGAAGGTCATCACATCCTTTTAAACGGTCACAATGCAAAAGGTTTGACCAAAGTTTGTAAACCAAAGGGACTGCTACAATGATCCTGATTATAACTTCACTTTCTCTTCTATGATTGGAGGATGAAGAGGAACTCACAGCCAATGAGAATGTGGAAATAGTACAGCATGGTGCGCGCTGCTCAGTGACCATAGTGTGCCCCGAGGGTGAGGACAGTGGCATATACACCTGCTTGTCCTACAATGATTCTGGGCATGCCTCATGCCAGGCTCAGCTCACAGTGGAGGAAGGTGAGACGACAGCATGCACTGCTACTCATCAGTGTTTTAGTAAAGAAGGCAAGAAATATGCTGTTAGTGATTTAAAGCCAGGCGGTTTACCTGCTTCAGTCAAATTATGCTGTTTCTCTGTAGGTCCGCTGGAGTCTCAAGAGAGAGAGGTGGAACTAGGGAAGAGAAGGAAGCTATTCTCTGTCTATGATGTCCATGAGGAAATTGGAAGGTGAACACATGCTTCGTATTGACATAATCCAAGCTGCCCATGATCTCTGAGATTTGATATAACCACCTTCGTCTCTCTCTGTGTTTTAGGGGAACATTTGGGGTAGTAAAGCGTGTAGTCCACAGAAGGACAGGTGAAGTCTTTGCTGCCAAGTTCCTGCCTCTGCGGAGCAGCACTCGGACCAGGTCCTTCCAGGAGAGGGACTTGCTCTCCCGTCTGGCTCATCCCAGAGTGGCCTGTCTGCTGGATTTCTTTTGCACCAGACGCACGCTGGTGCTAATCACAGAAATGTATCCTTCCCTGCTAAATGTTATGATATAACATTTTTCCTCACAGTGGGTTTAGTTTGTTCCTTAACACAATTTCTAGCTGCTGTTCTCATGGACTTGTGGACCATTTATTACTGAGAGGATCAGTCTCAGAGAGAGAGGTAAAAAATTACATTTTTCCCCCACAAAATAATTGTTTCTTGTAAATATGATGTATGACTTTTGACAAATATCCTATATTTTCATTTCAGGTTCAGTCTTATATCCAGCAAATCCTTGAGGGAGTTGGTCACATTCACAGCATGAACATTTTGCATCTGGATATTAAAGTGAGATTTTGGGGCCAAACAACATTGCATTATTGTCAGTGGCACTAATTTACATGCAACCCTAATTTCATTTTTATTTATTCTCCCTTCAGCCTGAGAATATCCTAATGGTGTACCCACCGAAAGATGAGATCAAGATATGTGACTTTGGCTTCTGTCAGGAAATAGATGCATCCAGACACCAATACAGCATGTTTGGTACACCAGAGTTTGTTGCACCTGAGATTGTTCATCAAGAACCAGTCACTGTGGCCACAGATATTTGGTGAGTTTAACTACCGATCTGGCTCGCTGGTAGATAAGGTTTAGCATTCAGCACATCACAAAAACTGTATAAACTGTATGCTATTGTAAATTGTTCAGCAAAATGAGATGACATAACAGAAATATGTATTATTCTCTGTGTCAGGTCTGTGGGTGTTATAACCTATCTATGGTATGTATCTCTGCACTTTTGATAACGCCCTTAAACATTTCAGTCTACATTATATCAAAACGTTGTACGCATGTCTCTGTTAGCTTTGCATACCATTCTTTCTCTTGATAGTCTGGTGTGCCGATGCCCTTTTGTGGGTGAGACTGATCGTGCTACACTGCTGAGGGTAGGCGAAGGGACCCTGAACTGGGATGCCCCTGATGTCTTGTACAGGAGCCCCGAAGCCCAGGACTTTCTCCACATGCTCCTTCAACCAGATCCAGAGTAGGAAACCTGTTCCAGCATTACTTACACTGCCACTTATCCATACTCAAGTAACACACAATTGTAAAATCTTTACAGTTGTTTCCTTGCAAATGCAAATGTCAATGTCAACATAGCCTAAGATTTATTGTTTAAAGAAATACTCATTGGTCAAAAGTGAGATCTACTGTAGAGGAGCTCAACCAAAAAACTGGCAAAATAAAATCATGTGCCCAAAAGTGGCTGAAAGCTGCATAAAGCTGCGTAGACTGGGCTGCTGATTCTCGGTGGCTGTACTAGAGCTAGTCATCTGATTCAATGTTGATATAAAATATTGCTTATAGAATAATTGAAGATTAGCCGAAAATGTTTTTCTGATCTGTTTGGCCACTCCCAATGTTCCTTCACCTACTGTAGGAAGCGTCCGTCTGCCTTTGAGTGCTTGAGCCACGAATGGTTCCAGGTGAGACAAAATACAGCACAATAGTTTTAGTGTTTTAGTCAAGCTTTGTTGTATTCAACAACTTCCAAACTTATGAACAAAACTAAACCCACAAATCATTGTAACTGTATTCAGGATGAACATGCAGGCGAAGATACAGATGAAATCAACACAAAGACTTTGAAAGTCTTCATCTCAAAAAGAAAATGGCAGGTGAGTTACCACTCTGGCACATCATCTTTCATTGAAACCACAATCAAGAAAAGGCACTAATTGTTTTCTTGTAATGTTGATAATCTTGGAGTTTAATATGATTACATTGTTGAATTCACAGTAGATCCCCTAACTGCCTTAAAAGAAAATGTATTATCTAAACCTGTCTTCACCTGAGTCTTTCCCATCTCCACAGCGTTCTTTGACTTGCGTTGGTTCAGTGCTCACATTAAGGCCCATCCCTGAGCTGCTGGACGCTCCTCTCAGAGAGACTGCAGTGACTTTGCCCCGCGAGCCCCAGGAACACAGCAGCACCTCTGTGAGCAGTGGCTCATCGTCTGAGTATGATGAGGCTGACTCTTGGGACTTTTTCCAGCACTGCAGCCCAACTGAGGAGGAGGAAGAAACGGAGGAGGACATTGACCCTCTGATGGAGAGAGCTCAGATCCCTGAGCCTTTTGCCAAACTCAGCCTAGATGGAGAGGAGGAAGAGGATGTGACATTAGGGGAGGAAGAGGATGGGGAGATGGCAGGAAGGAGGAGTGTACTAGAGCGGAGTATAAGTAGGCAGTCAGTTGCGTCATCAGATGTGTCGTACCAACACACACCTCAGAGGGAGCGTAGGTTCAGCAAAGACAGTAGTCCATCCCTCTACCTGTCTGATGGAGATGAGGGTTCAGGGAGTGATGGAGGTCGAATCCCTCGGGGCAGCGTCATCCGAAGCACTTTCTATAGCACCTCTCATCAGCTTTCGCCCATGTCTGCCAGACACATGACATTACGGGACAAATTCCAGGCCAAAAAGCAGGAGAGAGGTCGCAAGCCACTCCGGAGAAGCCTTTCAGGACGCCTCAATGAACCTCTTATTGAATATGTGGAGGATGAGACAGAGACCAACCGTGGGCAGAGACGGACATCTGTCCAGCCCACAATGCAGAAGTCCTGTTCCTTTGACAGTGGCGTCGGCCTCGCCCACGCCATGATATCCCCTCAGAGGAGGAGCAGGTCTCTTGATGAGTATTCTCGACGATCTCCCAGCTCACCCAAGCGCACAAAGCCAGGTGATGAAGAAGGCACTCAAAGTCTGAAGGAAGATTTCACAGACGACGAAGTGGCAGGGAAAAACCTGCTGGCCATTCCAGGCCCTCGGCGACCGGCAAGAAGAAGGGGCTCTGTCGCTCCCATACAAGGGGCTCGCACACTTGGTGGTACATCTGGTCCATCAAGCCTCCTCACTGGAGACAGAGGGAGCCTCAGGCTGGATCAGGAGCAGACAGAAGGAGACGCCTTTGCTGGCTCCCAGGGTTCCCTGGCTGAGTCATCTATTCTGGAGCATGGTGGCTCAGAGTCTTCAAGTAGACTTGGCTCTTATGAGGAGCTGAGTCATGGTCATCTCAAAGGAAGATACAGATCAGGAGGGAGTGAAGGATATGATGATCAGGGGGAACCTAGGATTTCACCATCACCTCGCTCCTCATTCCAAGAAGTTAAACCCAGAAGCTCATTTCCCCAGGCACCACCGCGGAACCGCACACGCTCCAACCCCAACTTAACTGCAAACAGCAGAAGTCAGGTGGACACAACACTAATGCCCAGTCCCAGTCCCAGCCTCTCCTCTCTCCAGGCTCCAGAGAGGCCCCCCAGGGCCAAAGACAAGAAGGAAGGCCAAGGCCTCCAGAGGCATGCATCTGCTCCTGCCCTCGAAGCCCGGCTACCTACAGGAAAATCACCCAAGCTGGGACTGCTGAAGATCTTCCGCAGGCAGTCCTGGACTGGCCATTCCTACTCACAACTGGAGAACACAGAGTTAGGACCCACGCTAGGAGAGATAATGAAGCCAGATACTCCCACCATGTCTCTGAGGAAGAAAATGAGAGCTTCGGCCTCTAGCCTGACCAAGCTGTTTTCAAGGTCTTCCAGTAAGGAGGATGTGAGTAAAGGAGGTAAGCTATTGCCATCATTATCATTACACAGGAAATCATTTCAAGTAGCATCCATAGCAATAAAAAACTAAAAATATAATATCAGGATAAGAGAATTATTTCTTTATTTTCATTTACTGGATCTATCCTTAGTCTCAGTTGTGGTATTGTAACACTACATACATACTGAACTAATTTTATCAAATGTAATCCTTGTTTTCCTTTTTATGTTGTTTGTCCTTTATAACAGGGCCAATAGTAAAAGGATCAGCTCCCACCCCACCTGAAAGGAAGCGTGGCACTGGTCTTGAGAGTCCAAAAAAGAGGACCTCCAAACTGTTGCCTTCTTTCAAAATACCAGCTTTCAAAAAGACAAAAGGTAGCAGATTAATTCTGTGGATTATGCATTTTCACTCCAAAATGACCTGAAATCCTGCCATTATTATTTTGCTGTAAGATTGCTTCTCTGCATTTAAGCTACTTTTGGCCCAATTTCCTAGATGTGCCAGTCCGTCCCAACAAGGCTGATGTGCTCCAGTTAGATGGAGGTGGAGTCCTGCTGGTGTGGAGGCCAGTCCAGTCTAGTGACCCTGTCACCTACTGTGTTCAATACTGTACAGACGGTGGGTTCACAGAGACAATACAGCAGCACAGAAATGACTTTTTTTTTCTTAAAATGTTGGTTTCTGTTAAAAAGACATTTAATAAGTTTATGTTATATACTGTAGATCCTATTACAGAAATATAAAATGTAATCTACATACATGGTATGTTTCATGATGATGATGATGATGATAATATAATTTACAGATTTTGCATTTTAAAAATCCAAAATGGCTTTTTAACAGCCATTTTTTAACTTCAGTGAATACTGAATTTAGTTTAGATTGACTTTCCTCAGTTACCAACACCAAAATACTTCCCATCGGGCGTTTGAAGTGACAAAAGAAATCTTTCAATCCTTCAGTCACCATTTTAAGTTATTTGATTTAGTGGAACTGTCAGTGGGTTAAGGTCCAGTAGTGGGACGGTTGAGTTAAAAAAAAACAAAACAACAAACAACAACACACAGTGATGAATGTTGTTCTTTTTGTGACAGTTTTTTTGAAGACAAAAACATATTTTCTGTATAATATATAAGTCTTGGTCAATAAGTCTTAAGCCAAGGCTGTACACTTCCTCTTCCTTGAATTGACTAGTGCAATAACACTGATATCACTGAATCTACTGCAGGAGCATTAAAATGTGCAGTAAGTGTAGATTTCACAGTGTTGTGTTCCTCCTCAGGTGGGGAGTGGACAGTCCTGTCAGAGGAGGTGACAGACAGCTGCTATGTGGTGAAGGACTTACCCAGAGGAGCTTCTTATGTGTTCAGGGTGGGCTGCATCACCAAGACAGGAGCAGGACCTTTTAGTGATACTTCGTCACCTGTTGTTATGGCGACTCACCCTGAAGGCAAGAAAAATGCTCTTAAACACACTGTGGCACATGTGTGATTTCATCCATTCATTTTTCATATATTATCATTATTTTACAGTAATGATACAGGGAGCCACTGCATGGAGGGTTATAATGTTTCACCTTTTTTTTACTTTACTGTTGTACAGAGACTCACATTCCTCTCATCCAAACTGAGTCCCTGGGGTCAAAGGTCGTTGGGTCAGAGCGACAGACAACACAGAAGCACTACAACTTCCTCTCTGAGATCAACAGGTGCGATTTTCAATTAGAAGCTGCAGTTTTTGAGCAAGATAGCAGCTGTAACTTATTTTTTGTTTAGAATTGTCATAACAAGAGTGTGAATGTTTTTTTATTTGCTGTACTTCTGTTGGTTTGCACTTTATAATATTTTCCTTATTTTAGGTTGCATTTTGAAACTTTGGTGTAACTTTTTAGGTCAAATCTGACACAGATTCTAATATTTCTTAACTGAATCGAATATTTTACGCTGATATTTAATATCTTATTTCATGCCAAAAAAACATGATTCTCCTTTAATTCTTGGTAAGGCAGAAAAACACTTCAGCATGTAAACAATCATTTTCTGTATCTGCTTATTCAGGGTCACAGGGGACTGGAACCAGTTCCAGCCTGCATCTCTCAGGCTCTTTTACCACTCAGCATGTCTTCTTCTTCCTCTCATCTCCCGTTGTCTTCTCTCTCAGGGGTCGTTTCAGCGTAGTAACCCTGTGTAGGGATGCTGAAACCAGCCAAGTGTTTGCTGCCAAGATCACCCCTTACCAGGCAGAGCAGAGACAGTTGGTGCTGAGGGAATACCAGCTGTTAAAGAAGCTTCATCACACCCACCTGGTCCAGCTGCACACTGCCTACATCACCTCCTGCTACCTGGTGTTAGTGGAGGAGCTCTGCCCTGGCAAAGAGCTGCTCTACAGTCTAGCTGGAAGGTAAAGGAAGGCTGGAGATACGCAGCAAATCCCTCATATACTGTAGTTAAGCTTCGCTAACATGTCTGTCTGTGTTTTTGCCCTCTCAGAGATCTCTATTCAGAGACTCAAGTCGCAGAGCTGCTGGTTCAGATTCTGAGCGCAGTCGACTACCTTCACAGCCGTCGAGTCATCCACCTGGACCTGAAGTCTGACAACATGCTGGTGGACGATTGTAACCACCTGAAGATCGTAGACTTTGGCTCGGCTCAGTTCTTCACACCCGGTCAGCCTCTCACCATAGAGCACATCCACGGCCTGTCGGAGAGCAAAGGTAATGACGGGTTTTCTCGTTTGATTTCAAAAGATAGACATTGTGTTTGATTTTGAACCTTGCGTAGTTGTAGATTTCTCTAATATACTAAACTTTTGACTGTCGTGGCTTTCAACAGACTCCCGCAACAAAGGTACACATTCTTTAAGAGAGGACGGCTCAGCCCTGAGGGAAATAACTAAATTCATCCACTTCAGCTGATGCTAGCTACCATAGCCTAATGAACCCAAGTCCACTTTCTTATCATTTTTATCCACTTCTTTCTGATTAATTTTGCTAATACAAACAAATTTAGCATGTGAGTGAAAATGGCATGGTATAAGCACAACTCTTTATGAACGATACTCTATGTCTGTCTGTTTTGTCAGTTTATATTGTCCTTCCTAAAGCTCCGGAAATCCTGGAGGGTCAGGGTGTCGGGCCTGAGACTGATGTTTGGGCTATTGGAGTTCTGTCGTTCATCATGTAAGTACAAAAATACAGCTAAAACATTTGCACAAGTCATGTTTGTTGGATTAAAATCGGACTATTTAGAAGAAGTTTAATTCTATAGTAATAATGATAATAAGATTTGAGATTTGATAAAGGTGGATCCCACTTTTGCAAAATAGTTATCACAATATCAGAACAAATATTTTCTGAAGGATATTAGTCACTGATTTAACTTAACAATTCTGCATATTGAATCATCCTAGTTTTCTTTTTCATTATCTAAGTTTAGGTATGTAGGCTGATTAGTTTTAAGTTCTTGGATTATTAAGTGTCAACATAAATAAAAATGGAATCTCCTGTAGTTCTGAGATGCTGATTTATGTAAGAACTTTGCATGATGTACAGTATGTGTTTTGTCTTTTTTTCCTTCACTAGGTTGAGTGCCGACAGCCCGTTTGATGCAGAACTCAGCGGGGAGCAAGACAAAAACATCAAGAAAGGGAAGATCCAGTTTGGACGCTGTTACCCTGGTCTGTCAGAGGGAGCCTTAAACTTCATGAAGAGCAGCCTGAATAACAAATCCTGGTGAGTGTCTCTCTTAAAATGTAGTATACTTTAGTCAGTTTAACTATACATACAAACAGGTGTATTAGTGGATTAGGAACTGATAAAATAGTAATAAAATCCAATTTGCAGGGGGAGGCCCACTGCAGCTGAGTGTCTGCAGAACCCATGGCTACGCGCCCATCGTGCCCCATACAAAGCACGACGCTCCAAGGTGTGTTTCTCCACAGACAAGCTTAAAGCTTACCTCAACCAGAAAGAGGAGAAACGAGACCAGGTCCGCACCAAGCTTCAGGGTCCGTTCTTCCAGTAGGATTTTCTTTCACCGGCAGTTTTTCCTAAAAACTATACAGCCTTATAAACAGCACATTTCATTTTAGCTTCCTGTGTGGCTCTTTTCTTGGCGAGCTTCAGCCAAATCAGATATCAGTCATTGTAGTGTCCTCTGATTATGAAAATGTGATGCGTCTTAATGATTTTTTCAAAGTGTACTCATCCATTAGATTGTACACGTGAGTGTGCTGCATTTGTTTTGCTTCGGTTTATATTGAAACATATCAGGGATAAGGTTTAGTCTATGCAACGAGTGCACACTGCTGAAGGAGTTTTTGACTTTGCGACATGAGGAACTTGTTTTGATCCTTTGCTACAGTATCAGACAGATGCACATGTTTGGCTTTATGCTGTCTATGATCAATGAAAAATGTTTTCTGTGCTATTCAGAATGCAGATCTATTTTTGAGTGATATACAGTATTTTATTTAAAGATTTACATGTTCTGCCTTCAAGGTTTCAATGTATAAATGGGAAATTAATTAAATTTACAGGTTTTATTGGATGCTTCTAAGTTTCATAATGCTTATATTTTGGGTCAACCACCCACCTGAATGAGTTAGTGAGTGAAAGGTGAATTAAAATGGCACAAAAGTGACGAGTCATTGTCCTCAGATTCTTTATTCAGTCTCATTTGTAAACAGACACACAAACATACATGCAATACATGCAGTGATTTGATCTGAGATGCACAGACTTCCTTCATGTGATCTTTGAATAATATGCTGCATGTGAGCCATTTTTTAAAATGACATTATTAGTCATAGATCAGTGTAATTTTAACTAAAGAGTGAATTTATTTCTACTATATTAGAATTCAACAAAACAAATTAAATTTTCTGAACAATTTCTGACTGATTAGCAGTGTGTGTACTGACGGGTGATACTGGTGATACAAACCTCTGAATTATAAAAATCAAAGGTATCACAGGTTTCGGCAGTTGTGCCTATAGTGTTTTTCTTTTACATGCCAGCTGGCAGAAATATATGGGTTAGGAGTGTTATATCTACATATCGACCATTGATTTTACTAAATCTAACACAAACCTCCTTTCTCTTAGAAAGAACAACCATCTTTGAATTCAGAGTCCCTCTTTTCCATCTGAGCATCATTGAACATGAAACTGTACTGAGCAAACCTCTGAGGGTAAAAGAACAACAAACGTTTCTCCAGAAGAGTTTATTTCAGGTGTGTTCATTGTCAGTGAAGATGGAGTTATTCAGGCTAGAGTCACAAGTGTTGATTCTTCTGTCCAACGGCAGAAAGATCGGAGTTACAGTTTTCCTTCTTATGATTTGGCCTCCTGAACTTTTTGGATTTCCTGTAGAAAGAGAGAATTCTTTTACATTTTGGGCAATTAACTAATAGTATTGCCCAGAACAAACTATACTGTAGGTGCAAGAAACATAGAAAGTCAGAATTAAAAGGAATTAGTTGTCAAATATCCAGGAGCCTAGATATTTCATGCTTTTACTCACCTCATTGAGGATGTCTTTCAGCTCCTCGTAGGCCCGCTCTAAGTCATCGTTGATGATAACAACATCAAACACTCCTGGCTCCTTACCTAAAAAAAGAGAATTGAATCAGCTGTAGTGGTTCTCTTTAATCCAGCATTATGTTGTAGCAGAAATACTGAGAAACTCACTGAGCTCCATATCAATGCGTGCTGCCTCCAAGCGTTTCTGTAGACTCTCCTCTGTCTCTGTCTGCCTGTCCCTCAGACGTTTTTCCTGAGGAGGACGACAAAGCAAAACATTATCTTTAGCAAAAAAGCATGAATGATGACTGTAATTCAGTTATTTCACAAAGTAGTATTTGTAGTAGTATTTGTAGTAGTATTTTCTCAGACCAGTCAACCTTAACCTCCCATCCTCTCACTACCTATTTAGGATCATTTTTCAAAAGGAATCTGGGTCTGATACAAGGTATCAATCAAAGTATACAAAAAATAATCAATAATAATAATTGTATAATAATACAATATGTAAAAGTGGATATTTACCAGGATCTCCATGGAGGGAGGCTGGATGGAGATGTAGATGGGGTTCAGGTCAGTCTCTTTAATCCTGTTCACCCCCTGGATGTCCACATCTAGGATGCAGATGAGGTTCTGGGCCTGCACATTTTCTATGGCAGCTTTACTGGAGAACCAAAGCATAGTTATGATATGAAACTATATCAAACAAAAGGCTTTGTTAAACCACCAGGACTAAACATCTGAACAGAGTTGACAATGTCCAAACAGTTATTGAGAGTTTAATAATGTAATTTTGTGCTTCTTGCATGTAGCGTCTAAGGTAAGAGGATCGCTGCGTTGATCCAAGCTGCTCAGACTCTTGTTGTAGTGACTGTGTTATCGAGATTAAATGTGACACACAAGGCGCTGAGCCGCGACGTTGCTCTTTTTGACCATTGGGGGTTAAAGCTCCATCTGTCCCAAGAGTATTATATACCCACTTTATCCTCTTGAGCCCTGTGGCCCAGCCTAAATCTATCTCTTATACAAGGCAACAGTTCTGAAAAAAGAACTGGAAAAGCTTCTGCATTTTGACCATTAAAAAAAATCATTGAAATCATACAGATAAAGTTGTCTTTGGCAGGTTTGGAAGCTTGCTAAAGCACTGCCAGTTAAAAGGTTAATGGAAGTGTGATACTTTTGACTAATGTTTAAGAAAAAATGAAATGAATCAAGAGTAAAATGTGTACAAAAAGCACAGATGAATGCCTGAATTATGCATCTAAATAGTATGTTGCCATTAATCGTGTGGAAAAATATGGTGGCATTCATGCAGAGATGCAAATATTTACCTTGTTCCGTATATGTTGCCGGAAAACTCAGCGTTCTCAATGAAGTCGCCCTTTTCAATGCCCTCCTGCATGGCCTCTCTCGTTGTAAAGTGGTAGTCTGCAAGATGCAACATTAATAATGAATCTGAGTCTGCCATGAAAACTTGCACAAACAAGGAAACAAATGTTTGTAGATGGAGGTGATTGACTGTTTTGGTGAAAGATGACCCCAGTTTCATCACAATACACAGCGAACATCACAGTGATCACAGGCAAAATTAAAGAAGAGATAATATAGATAATATTTTTGTTTATCAGTCAGCATTTTCCTGAACACAATATCTGATAATATGTGTTCAAGGATATGATGTTCTTTTTTGAGCCAAATTTGAAACTGTGTGTTTTCAAATTTGGAAAAAGAATCGAACCGCTCTTTATGGAAAATACATGCAAAGATTAGAAATGGGTTTCTTTGTTGCATGTTTTATAAAGACGCCATTAGTATAGCTGTTACAGAACACATTATATTGTCCATACCAGATCCATAAGCCTAAATCTTCACAACATCAAAACCTCTGGGGATCTAAAACGGCAGAGAAACAAACACACACAGTATACTACCACCACTAATGGTCACTGCAGTAGCACACAATCATTAGCATGACAACATGAGGCAGTCTGCTCAGACTGAAGTAACAATCGGAAGGGAAACGCTTTTGATTGATAAAAATCTATTTAGTGTCCAGTTTTGTCAGAAATAAAACATGAAGACTGTCTCAGTATTTTCACAAAGTTGTAACACACTGAACTGACTGACAGCAATGTTTGAAAAGCTCAGATGGACCCTGAATATCCAAAAAAAAAGATGCACTTGTTAGATCATTCTCCTGTGATGCTAATGGTTGGTTGCAGATCATCAATGCTCTATCAGCCATAGTAGGAAATGGGGCGGTTTATTGAACATAAACCTCACGGGACTGGAATTGGGAATCACTACTGAGGCATCACAGGGGGCTATTTTCAAAAGCTTTTTACTCCAAAGTGTAGATCTGTCTGATCCTGATTCCTGAAATCATTTAATTTTTTTCTTTTTGTTTGTCACAAGACCAGTTCCTACAAATCCAGTGACAGTGTGCCAGGATGATGAAAGTAACCCCCATCCCTCTGCCCTAAAAAACTGTGATCTGGGATCACACTGAGGTCACCTTTTTCTGTGGTTTCTGATTCGTTTGGACACGAAAATGAGGTTGACATTTCTAAGTCTTCAGAGGATAAGACGTCTGCTACGGGAAGTAAAGTAGCCCCCAGAAGCATGGGGAGCCTGTTCAGCCCTATGGAGAAAGCAAAACAGGCACAGAAAGAGGTTTATCCCTTTATATCAAGGGAACTATACAGGGGACAAAACTATTTGTGCACTTCACTTGGGAGTAAGAAGTATTGCAGGCATTATTTTAGCCCGGGCGGTATAGGGGATGCTGGGAAACGTGGTATGGGTTTTGGGAAAAAGACCCTAGTTCATAAAATACACTTTTATCACAGTTCTGCAGATTCAAATCCAAGCTCAGGGCTGCTTCAGGTCAATCAAGATGGTCCCACTACTGTGTGAAGGTGCCAAAACATCAACCACCCACTTGTGACGCTTGTGATGTATTAGATTAAGAAACTAAAAAGTGCCACCAACAAGTCTTCAGTGCTGAAAGCTACTGTACCTTTGCCATCTTCCTCTCCTGGTCGAGGGTTTCTTGTTGTGTCTGTGAGGAGAAGATTTCACCATTAAAATCTCACCCAGAAATAAGGTAATACATCATGAGTAATGTTCCTTTTGATAGAAATTAAAGTGAAATGCTAAGATGTTATAAGATTTAATGGTGTGGCACAAAGTCTACTGATCAGTAGGGAATTAGACGCTGTGCCTCCTGCCCTACTTCCCCCTCAGACAGGGTGTTGCGGCGGAAGCCAATAACAGGCTGGCACACAAACATACGTGACACGCTGAATCCAAAGACGCCTTCGTGATCCTTCATCAGCCTCTTCATCAGAGTACTCTTCCCTGCTCCGGAGGGGCCGCTCAACACCACGGGCCTCGGTCCTGACATTGTTCTGAGACGGACGGACGGATGGATGGACGGACAGAGACAGAGTGAGCTCAGGTTTGTGCCATGAGCAGATTAAAATGTAAATCCAGCTAGAGTAGGATGCAGGTTATTCAGGTTTGGAACTAATGATTTGTGACCCTTTTATAAAAACACTTTTCCTATCAAGTATTTTCCATCACTAAACTCATCTTCTACTTTACATTTCCTGGTAAAACTTGCCAACTATCCTGTTAACTGATCTCATGAGCAGTAAGGTTAATCCTTTGATCTAAGCTTCTCTAAACCACGGCACTGGCAGGAGGAAACATCCCAACACGCACATACAGTAGAGGGTTAAAAGTAGGCCTTTGCTCTTACATCACTGGTCATGTGACATGGTTATTTAGGAAATTCCACTTCCTATTTCCTTAATTAAAATACGAAAATGTGCCCGTGCCCTAATTGCTGCCAGAGGCTCTGGGGTTAATGTCGAGAATGCCTGTTAATGAAGTCATAGCAGGTCAGTCAGCAGGATTAATTGGATCTGGGCCAGGTGGTAGAAAGGGTCCTGGACAGGTGACCCATTTACCTGCTGCGCTAAGAGAGGATGATGTTTCAGAGACACCCGCTGAATCAATTCATGTAGGATCCCCATTAACACAATTACTTTATAATACGGGACTGTGTCACAGTCAAAAAAAAAACAACCTGTCTCTCAATGTCTGGATTTCATTCATTGTCTTGACTTTTGGTATTAGTTCAGAACAGCTTAAGAGATCAATAACATCGCAGACACTCATAAAAACAGATTTTCCCCCTTTTTGTAATGACAAAAGAGACAAAAAACTATTTTGTCATGTGTTAAATGTTGACTTCATTGCAAAATTTCTTTACTGCAAATTAATTCACTGGTGCAGAGAATTAAAAAAATATTTGAGCAGCATATAAATACTGAACAAAAAAGAACTGCCTTATAATGAATGTGCAGCATGACAAGTTTAAGTTTTAGTTGAAGTTTGCACCTGAATTCAACCTCAACTAAGCTTTGTTATCCCACCTGCATAAAGTTATTTATCAGTAATTTAATATCTTTTTCTTTATTAGCACATTTAAAAGCGTGGTTATATGTTTTAGCACTGTGCAAATACATTTAGTAAACCTTTTATTTTTTTGCATTTTCGGGTTTAATAAATCAAAAAATGTCCTCTTACCTTTCCTCACAGCGTCAGTGTCGTAGAGACGTTTGAATAGCAGATGAATGTTCAGCCAGGCTTCTTAATGGGCTGTGTACAACGAGTGTGTGTGTGTGTCACTCTGAATCACTGAAGCAGCTCACTGTCAGTCTGAATTACCAACACCTCCCTTCAACTCAGCGACCAATCACATGTGTGCATGCTGGCTTGTTTTTATCCACACACCGTCCATACAGGTCACAAGACCGATTGGACCAGGTAGAAAAGTTTCATAAACAAATCATTGTGTCACAGTTTAAATCTAGTACAGTCTGCTGCAGCAGAAGCTTTGTGTGAATGTATTTGTTTCTGCAGAGCCTCCAGAGACCTGTTGATTAGGCACCAGACAGTCCCCTGGATGTGGTTTTAAGGGTGATCATTATTACTACAATTTCCTTGTATACTTGTGAAACTCATACAGTATTTAGTTGTATGAAAAGTGGCTCTGGGAGAAGCATTTTTACCTTAATTTATCCTAGTTAGTTTTACTGAGAGTAATGTTATCTCTTTTACACATTTTCACACCTGGAAGCTGCCCAGTATAACCACAGTCTATCGAGCTGCTCCACTTGAGATGTTAGGGGTTAAAATCCTTCCTCAAAGGCACCTCAGTGGTGGTAATGAGGGAGGGACAAGTGCTGCTCTATCACTTTCACCACTACAATGGAGATACATTTTGAAAGCTGGGAGATATTCAGCTATAAAATTCATACCAGCTTGCAAATTATCTTGCTACTAACAATAATAAATTCCCCCTTTTCTGCAGAGTTTTTCTTCTTTCTGTTTTGTGATTGATCCTTGCAGAATCAGGGCCTGAGTGGTTTTCTGCCCTAACGCAGTAAAAGCTCAGAATAGCAGGGTTTAGTGTCCCTCGACTCCAGATGAGCTGCGCTGGGCTCTGCCTGGCTAATCCCGCTTCGACCCACTTCTTAAAGGACGAATACACCGCGTAGAGTCATCATAACAAGTCTGCCAACAGGTCTCACCAGCACCAGATCCTCGCTGTGCAGTGATGCCTCAAATGTGCACGATCAGCAGATTTATCCTCAAAGTTCACATTCGACAACTTTTTGGACCCACGTTTTATTGTAGTAACACTGATAAAATTAGATTTAATGATCCTTTACAAAGAAACATCAATGACGAAGACAAAATGAGCCTGAATGTGATGAGATTACTGTAAATGTTTCCAACCTACAGGAGGAGCTAAACAAATAATAAATGATCTAAGCAAAGACAAACTCTGTACAGTTCATACAGTCGTGTTGTTCTGCTAGTCGACGTCATTATACACACCCCAATCCAAACATACACAAAACTATGTACATGTGCTTTGCATGGGATTTTTTTTTCTCACAAAACAGACAAAAGGATTACAAAATTCATAAATATTGTCCCAAAGCGTTTTTTTTCTCTATTTGTTTTTCAGTGCCTGAGCTCTCAGTTGGTTTTAGACGTTTCCTCCAATCTGGTTGATGTTGCAGCGGGAACATGGGTATTGTACAGGGCTCTAAAGGAAGGTCAAAGGTCACACTTGCTGCTCTTTAAAATTGTCGGGGGGTTAGTGGATGTTAGGAGCACACTGATGAACATGTGGGACCAGGAAGGTGTGAGGAGGTGGAGAAGGAGGAGGAGGAGGAGGAGGGTAGGAGTCTATGACAGGCCAGCTGCCCACAAGTCCATCCCTGATTGGCTAAAACAGAAGAAGCCCCTCCCCTGATCTCGTGAGTGGCAGCGTCACAGGTAGACCCGCCTCAGGTCTCCAGGTGAGGTGATGGTGTTGCATTGAGGACACAACTTTTTTGCTCCCTAAAGAAAAAAGAAATCACACTTTTATCAAACATGCTCCGGTTATTTTACTTCATTTTCATGTTTATATGAATCTAGAGCTGCAACTAGCGATTATTTTCATCTTCATCTTCTTTCATCTGCAGATTATTTTCTCGGTTAATGGATTAATTATTTTGTTTAGAAATGTTAAAACATTTTGAAAAAAACTGTATTCACAATTTCTCAGAGCCTGTGATGACGTCCTGAATTTGCTAGTTTTATCTGACCAACAGTCTAAAATCTAAAGTTTTTTAATTTACCATCACATATGACAAAGAAAAGCAGCAAATCCTCACATTTGAAAAGCTGCAACCAGAGAATATTTGGCCTTTTTGCTTAAAAAATAAGAGAAATGAGTATCAATTATTGACTAATCGATCAATCGACTAATCGTTGTGGCTCTATATCAATCAAAGCAAATCTGATGTTTTACCAGCGTCCGAAGCCAGCACTCCTCACAGTGAACATGCCAGCACTGGATGGAGGTGAGTGGGGTTGTGTACGTGTCCTGTAGAAAGAAACAGACATAAGACAGATGATATTTTTTAACCTGTAATACAAAAAGCTGCCACTAGATGTCCACATGAATCTACAATTAGAGCATTAAGAGCCGTTTATTTTACTGTAAATCAACTTTTCTTAAAGCCCCTTTAACACCTGGCACATATGTTTTTTTCTCATATTGTTTTCATTTTAATGGATGTTAAAAATATGTTGTTCTGCCATCACCAACATGAGAAAGTCCAGCACTCCAAGACATCATTGACTTGAATCCTTCAACACAAAGTTTGGCCTTAATGAGAATTAATGAATGTTTTCAGGAAGAAAGTCGACCTGGACACAGCAGAGGTTTTTTTGTCATAAAAAAGGGGAAATAAGTGCTCTGGTCAAACTGGTTTGTCTGTTTGAAACGTAGACCTCCTTAGGTTGAAGTTGGGGGGAGTTAAAGTATGTTGTAATTAAATGAGGTCACCAAACTTCATTAACCAATAAGAATGATAAAGGTGTAACCCACACAGTCCTCAGACGAGGTCTAATCAGGCTAATAAGTGAAAACACCTGTGTGGGTGGAGCCTGGCTGTGAAGGGCCTTTAAATAGCTTCATTTTTATCACCAGAGATTTATAAACTTCCATTATCAATCAATGTATTGATTTTTTCATCAATTAAAATATAAGATATTAAAAAAATACCAATCATAATTCCCAGAGCACGAGATGTATTAGAATGACTCGTTTTGTCCGACTAACAGACCAAAACCCAAAAATATTCGATAAAAGCACCAAGTTCTCATATTTAAGAAATTGTAATGGGCAAGTTTTGCTTTATAAATTACTATTTAGTGAATAATAATTGATTACTGGTGAATTTTATTGATGATAAACAAATTAACAGAGCTGCACAATGTGTCATAGCCAGGTATGATGTTAATTACTATGTTTTTTTTCTAGAAAAATCTATTTTAATTACTAAAAAATTGTAGTATTTTACATTACAATATTATACATCACATGCAAAAAGTCATCATACTGAGGATGATGGCATTAAGCTGCATGGTAACATAAATGTGAAATAATAAATATTTCTAGAAGTTTTTCACATCTTTTTAAAAGCCTACAATTCGCTTGTTGACATCAAATTAGAAACTAGAACCCTGTATCAAAACATCACAGTATCATCTTCAACATATTTATATTCCTTTGAAAGACTTTGACCAATAGTATTGACCCAAAACACATCTGTTTCTGCATTACTCTTTTTCTGCCTCTGCTCTGTCAGCTACTCACCATGCAGATGAGGCATTTAAATCTGTCTCCTTTAGACAACTGTTTCTCCAAATCCCGTATCCGAGCTTTAAGTGCATCCAGAGTTGTCAGCGTGGAGTCCTCTGAGAGCCTGAACACACACACACACACACACACACACACACACACACACACACACACACACACACACACACACACACACACAGACGGATGGTAACAGGAGGGGAGATGGGAGGGCGCGTGAGTTAGGCAGACACTGGAGAGTCATTTATAAATCGAAGACAGATTAAATTATTCGCTGGCCAACATGGACACTGAGCATGAAATTTAGCAGCAATCACATTGCCTGCATTCGCTGTCTCATTTATCATAGGCGGAGGGGAGGGGGGGGGGGGCGCGCGTGGGGTGAGGTGTCAGGGTCCTCGCAGAGATAGACATACACACAGACACACACACACAATTACAGGATAGACTGTATGTGCAAACATACTGTACAGCGAGGCAGACGGGCTACAATGCATTAAGTGTGATGAAATGTGTGTACACGCGTGCGTCGCCTGCTATGACCTTGATTGATGATATCATCATATTGATACAGTAATATGTTGCACACCGGTGGGAGCAGGGGCAGATAGTCTGAACTGATACGACACACTGAGAGAAGTCCGCCAAAATACTCTTTACAGGAAGAGCCTTCCTCAGATTTGATTGGCTGATTCATATTCGGTGGGACAGGCTGCACACACCTAATCCTAGCCTCACCCCCCTGCTCCTGAGTAGTTGAAAATTATATTACTGACTGATTTGCAGAGATGTTTGGTTGATTTTTGACTTGGTGTTAATTCTGGGGGTCAAAGTTTTCAATGACAGACTCAACAAAGGAAAATGTTCTTTAACAAAGTGAACAACTGTGAACTCAAGAACTTTTTCTTTTGAACCCACTCAGCTCCCTTATGACTTGTAAATCAAACTAAATCACAACCTGAAGAGTCTTTTCACTTAAACAGACAACTAACCAAGTGATGTGACAAAGTGATTAACAGAGAAGTGAGGAAATCTCTGGCAATGAGAGACGTGACACATACATGTTTGCTGTTATACAGTCTAAACTTACGTCTCTATCTCCGTGTTTTTGCAGGTTTTGGGGAGACCGGCTACGCTGCCGTCCAGTTTCTCTCCACTGCTGGTAGACGGACTCCCTAAGTGAACAAAACAAATAAATAAACAGATTTTTTAAAAATAAAAAAAAAGCGACCGATCTATCCTCGAACTTGTTCTTGTACAATCCTCATGAGTAATTCCCTCCATGTTTTCCTCTTATTTAATCAATTAATTCATTCACAGTTTGTTTGACTAACCTTCATTTGACCATTTGGGAAATTCTAGGTTGACTCTGGAGTCAGGCAACGTACTGCTGCTGCTGCTGCTGCTGCTGCTGCTGCTGTAAGAACCAAAAAATATATACATATTTAAATGCTAAAAACAACAAGAATTGATGTGATTAATGATAAGAAATAGATAACTTTCATATCTAACTGAATATCCAATGTGAGTGACAGAGCAGCAGGTGGGATACGTACTTCACTGTTGTCTCCTTGGAGTTTTCTCCTGAGCAGGGGATTACATCTGTCTCTGTGTATCTGAGAACAAAGCTCAGGAAAAAACAGACATAAGGCAAACAAAAGGAATTTATCTAACCTTTAAAATAATAATGAATAATATTATACATGTTATGATGTGTGTAAAAAACATAAATTCATTCATTAGCCATACTCTGAATATTTCTCTTAAGCTACTTGAAAAGAGCTTCCAAGTTCTCGTGATAGGACGGCTCTCACTGTGAAAATTATTGTCTATTACTGTTTTAATCACTGCTGAAGTTTGCTGCCTTTGTTACCAGATTCGTCTCACTCCACTCTTCACTTTATTATACAGTAAAACTTAAAGGATACTGCGCTCTGCCGTACTCCAGAGTATCATCTCCATCCACGTCCAGGTCTGCGTCGCTGTCCCGGCACTCCTTAGACGTCGTGCTCACGAGCATTGCACCTGATGAACATGGGTTATTTATTATCTTTTATTATAGATACAGTGCTTCTTTAACAACTACTGGACTGTAAGAAGCTGCTTGTAGAGGGACACAGCAGAGAGGTGGGTTAATCTTATTTCTACTTCTCACATTGAGGCCAAATCTAGAGTCACATAATGTTTTGTTACCCTTCTCCCCTCTGCTCTGCACTGTTTGTTTCTGCATGTAACAAGTTTGCAGGTCAGAGGAAAGCGTTACTTTTAAGCTAACCTTCAAGGCATCTTGTTCCGCTGTAATATGGACTGAAAAGTTCAGTGCTTTTTCAACTGACACTCAGTCACATTATTCACCCGCCGCTGCATGAGATCACACACATGGGTACTTCGATGGGACACACACATACCTTTAAACCCTCCGACTATAGATGTCATCTGTATCCTTCTCCTCTCATTCCACTCATCCTCCAGTGGCACCAAGTCCGCAGAGCCCTCCTACAACACACATAAAACACATAAAGTACACAATTTCACTGTCCTGCTGAATACGTCCACATGCCTCCCATTGCCTCGAGCTACGTATCTGCTTCTGTGTTTTCATAGCTGCGAAGCAAAGCCGGCGGTGTTTTCACATGGATACACACCGAGCTGACAGTGATCCTGATGCTACGTGAACAAAGGCAGTCAACAGTGTCAGAGGGTTTGGACCACCGACATTCTCTCAACCTGAGGTCCGCCGGCTACATGTTACATATATATTAATCTCTGGTTACAATAAAAATGTCAGGGGAAACAATAAAAAAAGAAAAAACATACCTCCTCTGGTTTCCTTCTCTTCAGTTTGCCAATCCTGACTGGAGACAGACAGAAGAGAAACAGATGAAGTGTTAGAGGTAAACCAAGCTTTAGTTGTTCTCTCTTGATGATTTTTTTCTCAGGTTTTGAGCTCTGATTGTTTTAAAAAAAATCTTTTTGATTTTTAAACTTTCAAATTTGAGGCAAACTTTCTTCTTCAGCCTGTTCCTATAATTAAAAAAAATCCAAATACATAAAATGTGAGAAATGATTATATGTTATACAAAAAGAAAAGATTAGAAACAGGTGTCAGGTTGTGTTTGGGGTCACACAGACTAAAGTAAGCAGGTTACACAAGGAATTGTTTTCATTTTCAGAATTTTTTTATTCATTGCTGACAAAATATTTTACTTCCTAAATCTTCACTTTTTTTTGTGATGACGATGAAAATCGTAAAATAACAATCTCCAAGTTATCAGGTTATTTATGCCAATGAGTTTCAGCTCATTTCACATGTTTATTTACTTTCACATGTACAACAGCGGTTACCAATCAGGGGTACTTTGGTTTGATCAAATACAAATTATGATTTTGTTAAAAAACAATATACTGGATTACTGGATTACAAATAGAAATACATGTAGCTAAAAGTCATCGATAAATGATTGAAACTTCAAGCTTCTGTTACTCCAAGTGATTATAGTATGAATGCAACTGCAAAAAAGAAAAAAGCCTTCACATTAACAGTTACACTATTGCAACATTGTCCACTTTTAAATAATTAATTGTGTTCAGCACATTTGGAAGATGACGGTTGGTGGCGATGAAGGGGTACTTGAGCTCATCTGGTTGGGAACCACTGATGTTCTCTTGTTTGTTCACAAAATGGACATTTTACATGTGGACTAACCTGTAACACAGTCACATAACAAGTCGACCACATCCACACACAGACCCTGAAGTAACATTACATTTAAGAGCAAGGAGACGTACATGTGGGCTCCACATAAACAGCAACTGTAGTTTTTTTCAATAGTGGATACAAAACATTCCTCCCGTCCCCTTTTTGTCATCCCGCCCTCCTCCCCTAGCTTTCCTCTCTGATATAAAAGTTAACATGGCAGAACACCAACTGCACCTCCTCTCCCACTGTGACTTGACTGACTGCAGATTGCATAAGGGGACATTAAGTTTTAGGACCCTCTAATTCCCGCTGGATGACAGTGGCCCCCGTGGAGGGGGGGGGGGGGCAGAGCTGGTGGCCGTGACCCGAATGCCGCCATTGCAGCGAACATAATGAGGGTTAAAGAGACGGTCATAGATGAGGAAGAGCTCATCAAACAGGGAGGAGAGAGAGGGAAAGAGAGAGAGAGGTTGATTAATCAACAGAAGAGACACCACCCCACCCACCCCCACCCCTTCTTCTTTTTCCTCCCTGACGTGTATTTAGAAGCTCATTATGCTGTCCTGTTATAAGGCCCAATAAAGGCTAACAGACCTCGACAGCGCTGGCAGTTTGAAGAGTCAGCTAAGAGCTGGAGAATCTCAGCGGTAATAATAACAGAAGTAAGACGTCAATAGTGTAAGCTGCAGCTTTAAGGATGCTCTGTGGAGCCCCTTTTATACAGAGATCCTACAATATTGGCGTGAAGATGACATGCCTGCTTCGCTTTTTGACACTGAACCAAACACAGCCGCTCCCGTGTGTGACTTTAGATAGAATGCCAGAGTTCCTGAATCAGAGGTGTGACGTGTAACACGACAGCGTCGGCGTCTAGTGTGTGTCGTCCCGCCACTACAAGCTGTTTTACACAGATGTCGATCCGGCAATGTGACTGCCTCCGCTGCCGGTTTAATGGCAGAACAACAATGCCCCCATTCCATGTTCGTACCTTTTATACAGAACAGCGAGATGGAATAACGCCACAACATTCCCGCCTTGAACAGGTGGGAATGTTGCTCAATAATTACAAGTGTAATTAATGCTCATTAATTACACTTGTAATTAATGAGCTGTACTGGGAGAGTTTGCAGAACATTGTATCTATTTGGAAAGAAAGTTTCCAGTAAAACATACAGGATACCCTAGTTATCAATGGCTTATAACTGATCTTTACAGCATTAGTAAATTATTTATTAACCATTAATAAAACCATGAGTTACAACTTATTTCAAGGGTGTGAAAGATTTTTTAAACTGAGATATTGAAAAGCAAAACATAAACTTGGCAGAAGTCGGAGGCCACCACGTGCTACCACACTGCACAGCTGTGATATGAACACCATTTATATCAGAGAAACCATGAACAATTAATTCAATATTAATACATCATGATATCTTCTGACATAAGAAATCACACGATGAATAATAAATAAATGTCTTTCATAGAAACATAAAAACTCCGCCCTATAAGGTGGGTGAGTGGCACCTGGGATTAAATTATTTAAAATATTTATGAATCTTAAAATGTGCAAATCATCCCTTTTGAGAAGCTTTAATTAGAAAATGTTTTGGGGTTTTTTTTCTGATAAGTCATTTAAACAATTAATGCATTGATAAAATATTGCTGATTAAATTGGCAATCAACTAATTTATTTAAATAATTTATTGTAATCAAATCAGTATGTTTTAGCGTCACGTCTGGGTTTCATGATAATATTTTTATATATACAGTATATATCAATCTATATAAATTACAATAATGTTTTTGAGAAAACCAATAAAACATGTATTCAGGTTGCATCAGTTCAAATCCAGGACCTGGCTGCTAAAAAAATGAGTGTGGGAATAAAAAAAAAAAAAGCTTCTCAGTGTGTCTTACCAGCTTGTGTGCAGTCTAGGTGGGCTCCTGCGCTGTGGGGGCGTAATGGGGCAGATTTGACGTAGCACCTGCACCAGCAGAGGTCATCGACTGTTAACATATCAAGAGGTCAAAGTTGAAAGGTTAATAGCTCCTCTGCTCGTGTGGGCGCTAGGCCGGTGGAGATGGTGTGGGAAAAGGGGTGATATCTGAACGACTGGTGAGGGAGCGGGGTGGGACGAAACACACAACTGGTCGAATTTGAACAAAAGAAGCTAGAAGGCTAAAAAAAAAAAAACCTCTGAGTCCTTACTTTAAAAAAACGTTAAAGCCATTTAAAACTGCAGACCTGACACAGTCTACAGTATTGAAATATCTCTTAAACGGCAAACTGAGCAATGAAACACAACATTTAGTCCTCTCTGCATGCGTCAACGTACCATTTAGTCTTGTGTGTCTGTTGGCTCGCACACGGAGAAACGTCTGCAACAAACAAAAGAGCAACATCCAAATTTTTCATATTTTTCTCATGTATCATTTAATTTTGATTTCACTCATTAATATCTTTACTGAAAGCACAGTAGATTGCGATTGTCATAAAACTCATAATGACCTCTAAAACAAAGATAACAATACAGTTGTCTTAAAACACATTTAAAGCTTGTCAGAAGTGTTCAAGTGACACCAAAATCACCTGCGTATAGTTTTACTCTTTAACTTATTACACAGTTTTTTAATTAAAATTGTCATTCTGTTACTCTGTCTACTCTGTATATTCGACTACAGTGTTTTTTGTGGAGTTTTTCCTCATCTGGATCAAGGGTCTGAGGATGGAGGGTTTCATATGTTGTACAGTTTGTAAAGCCCTCTGAGACAAACGTGTGTTTTTGAGCTCTATAAATAAAATTCGCTTGACTTGACTCCTGATGAACCTGTTACTTTAAAGTGAGGTGCTGAGTGTCGAGTACAGCATTTGATCAACCCCCGACCATAAAACTCGTGAGTCACTGGCACCACATCAAGAAAAAACAATGTTTTTATGATGTTGCTAACTACTAGCTGTCCGGTGCTCTTTTAGCGCACTAATGAACAGAGCCAGCACTCACATTCTTTAGTGACACATACAAGATTCAGTTAAAACTAAAAAAAAATCAGGCTGTCACTTGGCCAACAACATAAATAAAGCCAGTTTCCAAAATGATATATTACCGTATATTTATGTTTCTATTTCAGTAATGCACTATTGTTAAGTTTCTGCCCATCTTAAGGGAAAAACAAGGTAATTATTCATTTATAGCATCAATTTTTACATACTGAACCTAATAAATCTGATACTGATTTTGTTCTTTTTTAACCTCACCTGATACCGGTCAGAGTGGGTGTCCTCAGCCGGTCGAGGAGGTGAGGTGGGAGAACCTCCTTCACGTTTGATATGCAGAGCGAGTGAAAGAGACTGGACAAAAGAAAAAAGGAGAAACGACAAAGAAAAGGAGTCAGAGGCAGGATGACGGCAGCTATTTTTCTGCAAATTGCAAAGATATGAACTGTGTTTACCTTTGGCGTCCTTATGAGATGGTTGTGCTGCACTGGAGTGGCACTGTTGAGAAAAGAGGCAAATAATACATGAACTCATATTTTAGACAAATAGAAATCCACACCACACACACACATACACACACACACACACACACACACACACACCACACACATAAATCACCTATGCTATCTTACTACACAACATACAAACACAATATTGCCCTCTAGATGTCATCTTGTAAGTAACACTCTGCTTTTATCTTGTCTGAATTTGTATTTGAGTGTGTGCATAACCTCATTTTACTGACTTTCTCGCTTTCTGTCTATCTCACAGATACTGTATACACACACACACACACACACACATAGACAGTGTCCCTGTGGGCCAAGTTCAATTTGAAACCATTACTGTCCACGGAGCGGTCGTTAAGCAGATTTGGAGTGTAATGTCTTTATTGGAGAAATCATTCTTCTGGTCTAAGCAGCAGGTAATGTGTGTGTGTCTGTATGTGTGTGTGTGTGTGTGTGTGTGTGTTTTAGCCTGTGAGTGTGTGTGCGTGTGTGTAGGGCTCAAAGCAGCCATTAGCAGGACATTATCCGCCCGATGTATGATTTGTCGCCTCGAGGCCGGAGGCTGTAATATGAAATATGTAGGGAACAATGAGGCAGCTTGTAAACACTGCATGCAGGTGACAGAGAAGACGGGAGATACCACCTGGGGAAACTGAAAGGGGGGGGGGTGGGGGTAGGGGGTCCCTACAGCTACAGAATCTGTCAACATTAATTATCACCTGAAAGCTGAACAGAACAGAAAGGAAATGACAAATGGATAAATGGAGGAAGTGAAGAGTTGGAGGAAAACAGAGGGTGGCTAGAAGGAAGAGATGTAGTGCAATAAAATGTTACATGAAGACGATGCAAGAAGACAGAAAAGATTTACTGGATTTCAGAGTGAATGCCGTGAAGCCAGACGATGATCATTTGTGATACCTGATTTGTAGCTGGGCAAGTTTGGTTAACTCTTGCTCCATGTGTTCCTGCAGCTCTCCCGGTCGCAGAATGGCCTGGCACACTGGACACACTGGGGCCTGAGCGTCATAGAGACCCTTCACCTTGCCTGGATAGAGGAGGGGTCACAAGAGTTACAAAAAACCGGGGAACTGTGCCACAGAAGACACCACGTTTCACTACGGAGACAAGGTGTAGTATGTTTTCTTTTCTAATAACCATTAACTGCCCTCATTCACTCAACTACTGAAGGTTTAAATAGTCAAAAATGTAACTCACACTATAGTGTAGTTGTAAGCAGATATAAACTAAAACTCCTCTTGTGTGCACCCATAAGTGGAGGCTGCTGTCAACAGATACTGAATTACAATATAGTAAATAATATAAAATGTCTTCATAGGAGAAGTTATAATTGTTGGTAAATACTGTATATTAATAAACATTTAAATATGTCCTCAAATGTCTGCTTACCTCAGATGCTTTATTTAAGTAAAAGTAGCAGTGCAACAGTGTAAAAATACTCCATTACAAGTAAAAGTACTCATTATGCAGGAAATTGGTCCCTGTCAGTGTTGCATTATTCTATAAATTATATCATTGGGTTATTATTACTGATGTATTAATGTCTAAGCAGCATTTTATTGTTGTTGATTGGAGCTGTTTTTAATTATTATACAGTTTATCTTGCTGCTTACTGATGTAAAATCTTAATAAGCAAAGTAACAGATAACTATAGCTGTCAGATAAATGTGATGGAGTAAAAAGTACAATATTTGACTCTGAGATGTATTGGAGTAGAAGTATAAAGTAGCATTAAATAAAGTGAAGTAGAAGTACCTGAAAATTGTAGTAAATTAAGTAGATGTGCTATTAGTTAATTTTCTGTAGTTGAGGATGTTTCTGTGTGTGTTTGTATGTGTGTTCAGTAGACCTAACTGTAGGTTATGGTTATACACACACACACACACACACACACACACACACATACACACACAAACACACTGCTATGGCCTCCTGCTGTCAGTGTGTTGACATCATAGGCTGTCAATAGGAACATTACCCAGGAGGGCCACTCGGCCCATTGGGCCCCACTGATGGATTACTGCCATAAGCAGCCAGCTGGGAGCCCGAGGAGCTCTACTATATCAAGATTTTACCTAGTAGATGAGGTGATTTACTCCTGAAAGCCATCAATCACATGGAGAGAGCTAGTAGGCAAGATGCACCTAATTTCCCATCTTTGCACAGTCAAGGGAAAACAAATGACAGAGCTGGCTATCACAATTTAGCTCTTTTTCATATGAAACATTATTAACAGGTTAGCACTTTTGACAGTTTCTGACCGATCGCTGTGGAGCACAGTGGACTGAACTTCCTTAAGGACCCTATTTTCCAAACATCGGACAAACACTCCTCCCCAAATGACCAGCAACATGACAAGCTCCGATGCCAATGTCTGTCGGCAAGTGCCGTCCCCTGACATCAGTTGAGCTATGAGCCCCCATAATGACGAACCAAATAGGACAAAATGGCCTGTAAATAAAACATGGGGTGGAAAATAGAAAGCGGAGTCGGGTGTCCTTGGGAGAGTGACAGCTCTCCTGGTTTCACCCCCCTCTCTCTCTCGCCTTTTTTGCATCCCCTCGCGGAAGCCTAAATGACTTTTCCCGACACGCATCGAGCGTTCCCGGGCTTTCTGCGCTCTGCCGCCCGGAACATGCAGGCATCAGTAAACAATGAAATCTCTGGGCTGAAATTGAATTTATAACCACATTACCTGCACAGATAACGTCTCTGAATGGCGCCGCGATAAGAGCAATGGGATTTGATTTTCAGGTGTTTTATTGGTCCACTTTTTGGATAAGCCCCCCCCGTCTCTGACTACAGCCTATCCCCCACCCTTCACCTCTGCTCCACACAAACATCAGATTTAATGGTGTGGGAGCGTGCATGTTTGGATGTATGGATGAGTGTGTGTTTGCATGCTTTTGCTGAGGCCTGACTTGCGCTGCGCTCTCGTAAGTGACAGTTGTTGGTTCATGACCACCTTTTTACACGTCTCCATCCCCTGCCGCCCTCCTCCCCCGCCCACATAAACCCTGTCAGTATCAGTCAGCCTCAGCCCCTCTTCAGTGTGGGGGGTCTCAGACACACAACAGGGGGCTGTAAAACCTGCCTATGGGGCTTGTTAACTGTTCCCCTCACTACGGCAACTGGCTCGGATGGATTGGCCCTCTCTCGTCGGGCTGTGCTGAGTTTGACGGGCCCATCTTCTAATGGATTCACTGTCTCTGTGTCTCTGATTGTTTCCTTTTTCTGTCTTTGTGTCTCGACAGTCCAGGACCTCCTTTCCTGGCTGTCTAGGCTTTGTCCAACTGCCATTTGCTCTCTTTCCACTTGGGAGGATGCTTATTTGGCTATATTTAAGTCTCATTCCTATGAGAAAAAAAAAACAGAGTGGAACGATTTCCTTTTTATCTCTATTTTGTGGTCTCTGATTAAACTATTTTCATAATCACTTCACCAAAACTGAGATTACATTGCCCTAAATTCATTTTTATACACTGTTTTTGTTGTCAGCAAGGAGTCACACAGATGAGCATACACAAACATGCCTGAATACATGCTCTATCTTATCTCTCTGTGAATTTGAGGAGAACACACCCCTGGGGCGAATAACCCATCAAAACGCTGCGATATGTCTCTGCCCCATCCCCACTATCAAGAGCATCGCGAGATAGTAAAGTTCATCCTTTGAAACAAAACGAGATATTGTCGTCCTCCTCCGACCCTTGTATGACTGATGGTCAAATCCAGTTTTTGTTGCTCGGCATCAAGACGTGGACTGCGACTGTGCAGGGTTCAGTACTCGCCCCCCTGAAACAGAGAGATCAGAATCCTGCTGACAAATCCTCAAAGCATTGAGTCCCCCTGCGGGCCTGGGTAATGGCCGATGCCAGCGCCCATATGACGGCTGCCAGTTCTGCTGATGCAGACGGAGCGGAGATGCCTAACGTGACCTTTAGTGAATGCCACATCACATCAGGCCTGGATGTCACCCGCTGACATTATGCTGGGGCATGAAAAGGCTGTTCTGCAGGGGAGACATGGTGACAAACGTCCCCCCGGTGACAAACCTGTGGACGTGGTATAATTCTGATTGACATGAGGAGGACCGGATGGCTTTGAATGGCAGGGGACGTGCGAGCCAGCGAGCAAGCATGGAGCTTGTTGTGCATCAGCTGGGTCTGTTTTTCTCTGTGTTCGTTGGCGATAAAGTGCTGAGACAACTTACTCCAACTGGCATCATTATCCCAATCATCAAACAATTCTCTAAGCACATCAGAAATCCCTCTATAAAGCCGTAACAAGCACAGACTCTATATAACCAGTAGGCATGTAGAGATTGGCGGGGGGAGTAAAGTTAACGCTTGGCGGCTAACACTGCAGTGGTGGGTTGTGTAGGCAGGTCCTTGGCACACTTTCAGAGGAGATGGAGGGCTATAAAAGCCATTGGCTCCTGCCACACCTGTACCCCACCCTATCGCGCGGCCTGCTTCCTATTTAAAAGCATAACATGCAGGATATTAGTCAGGATTTTTTGCCGTCTGTGAGGTAGAGCTAACCTCTAAAGTGGAGGGGGGAGAGGGGAAAGTATGCAGGCCGCCGTTTGTTTTTTATTGGGGAAATAATGGCCTATTGAGAGGTTGGGTATTTAATGAGCAACATAATAGGCCCTGTAGTAACACATCTGCTATGAGCAGAGTCATTTCCTCAGCTTTCAAAGGCTGCTGCTCCAGCCTTTGAAACAGCAAGTCCAGTTGCTTTTGACTTAGTACTTCTAGATATCTGCTTTTTATTAATTGCAGAATTGCTACACCGGTAATACATTAAAGACAAATGTGCTGCCAGGCTCCATGTTCAATCCTAACCACATTCAACAGCCGATAAAGGTACGCTTTCTCTCCTGGCTTGACCTAAAATCTCTCACTGTCCAACCTAATTCTAGCATCGCTCAAAAATATCCCTCCTACTCTGCAATCAATTGTGTTTAATGTATTAAAGACACTCACCACAACCACTGCAACCTTTGGCCCTTGCACAAATCAATGGCTCGTTAGACCACTAATGATCATTCATTGACTAATAAGATCTGTATCAACCTCTTGTAGAACATTGATTGGCCTTTGGCCTCTGTAGTGCTCTGTGCATTACGTGGAGCGGCCACATGCAACGGGAGATGGGCAGCTCTAAGTCCTGGGGAGTCAGATGATGAAAAAGCTCCTGGTGGGAATGGACAGGAATTCTAAACCCCAAATAGACTCATTCTGAAGCACCTCAGGCTAAAGCCCTTTTCTTCTGCCCTACAGATCAATGGACATAACCTCTCTGACCACAGGCCAATCAGCGCACAAACCCCCAATTTCTCTCCTTCTCTCTCTCGCTCTTTCTCTCTCTCATCTTCTCCATTAGTCACTACAATTGTTCCATCAGGTGCGGGCGTGGCTCAGCATGTATGTGTCCAATCATCTGGTTGATGGAGAGCGGACTGGCTAGCTGTGCGACTGTGTCCCTGTGACCATATTTCCCTTCTCAGGACCTGAGGGCAAAGATCGAACCCTGCCTCCGCTCCGCTCCAACCAATCAATCTGGCCCTCATTGAGATGCATGGCTCAATGATCTTTGATAGTGACTTACAGATTGGAGAGAGGGAGTGGAAGTCGGGGGGGGAAAGTTAGGACTGTCCTTGGGTATTTGCGATGATATAGGGCTACTTACAAGCCACCTCAGTGGAAAATATCTGTAGATCTATTTGAAGAGTTTTGTTAAAAACATTATGATAAATGGAGGCATTCTTCGCTGACATGAGGAATAAGAAAAGAAATGGCTCTAATTATTCTTGGGTCAAATTAGCACCAGTTCTGACTGACCCTTTCGGATAACAGGTCTCTTTATATAAACTTGTTTCAGGTAGTTCTTCCACTGAACACTTTATTACTAAAAAACTTTTATCACAAATTTCAAAAAAAGGCACATTTACAGTAATGAAACCCAGCATTTATGACTTCCCCATCCAAAAGTTGAGTCGTAACTGAGCTCATACTCTGGGCAGCTAAATGCCAAACGCAGACATTGACATCCGTTTGCTGACTGCTGTCTGTCAAAGCCGGTGCAGTCGCGTCGGATCAAGGAGCCGCTGACAGCGGACAGCGATAGAGCTGTTCACCGGTGGCCCGTCACTCATTCTGATGCCATCAACCTGCACTCGCTAAAGAGACTGAAATGTACCGAGATCCAACTGTCACACTATATCACACTGTCAGGACTTGAACTTGTCTCAGCGCACTTCAGGCGATCAATTGCCATATTTAGTTTTAGTTAAAGTACATATTAGCCAGCAGGGAGTCATTTTTCATTTGTGCTCCTTATTTACATTTTCTACTGTTGTCAATTTTGTTGATTTGTATGTTTATATTTATAGATTTTTTATTGTATATGCTTAAAAAATCTACCATCCTTAACTCTATTACACTAAAATGTAGCGATCAAGCTAAAAAAACCTCTAGACTGCTTATGTTGGCTCCTGAAAAGTCAACATTTTGCAGATAAGAATGACACCTGCACCTTGCTTGTTAGCACTTTTAGTAGCAATTTAAACAACAAACTGCAAGTTAGTTGGGTTTGTGCCAACCTGCCTTCCTTATAGTAACAAAGGTAAACATAAACCTGCTGTGAGGTATTTATACTCTATGTACCAGTATGATTGCTGCAATAAATTTTGTTCTCTCTGTGTGTGTGTGTGTGTGTGTGTGTGTGTGTGTGTGTGTGTGCTGATGCAAACGCATATTAGGCATTTAATTCAAATCTATATGTTATTCCTGTCATGATTATCTCAACCACTCAGTGTGTGTGTGTCTGTGTGTGTGTGTGTGTGTGAGTGAGAGAGAGAGAGAGAGAGAGAGAGAGAGAGACATCAAGAAGCTAATAGACAGATTACAATCCCTCATTAGAGGGTAATTAGATTGGCTCCAAAAATACAGATCACTATTACCCGGACCACTGATTAATATACATTAATACTCTCTCTCTCACACGCTCTCTCTCTCTCTCTGTCTGTCTCTGCCTCGCTCTCCCTTTGTTATTATTCCATCGTCTTCTCATCAACTCTCTCTCTCATTTTCTTTTCCCCCTCTTGCTCTCTCAATTAGTGGTTAATAAGGAGAAAATGAGAGGTGCTAGCATCGAGTGCTCAACTTTTCTAAACAGTCCCAGACAAACAGTGTGTCAGTGTGGAAGTCACCAAGTTTAATTATAACAGGGCTAAAACAACAACTATACAGCCAACAAAAGCGAGTTCTTACTACATATTTGATCAGTTTGGCAGCATTTTCTTACAGCAGCGTCCACACAAGAAGCCTCGCACTTTCTGTTTTTGGTGTTTCATCTGATTCTCCATTTTCTATTTTTCCTAAAAATGTCTTGAAAACACTCGTGGCAAGAATGTCTGAACTTGTTGCATCAAGTAGGTGACTGTGGTGCCAACTCTGACACATGCAGCGTTTGACACACAACGCACCAGAGCTCTGTCTCACCCCTCTCAAAAGCACCCCAAATTTCAAAACAGTGAGAGTCAACCGTAGCAAAGTGAGTGAGCACATTCACGAGCAGACACTATCTTTTCAGCGAGGAATAAATCGAGAATTGTTCTCAACGCTGCTATCAGGTGCACGAGGCATGTGCTGAAAATCAGATGAGGTTCCCAGATGGTGGTGAGAGGTTTAAGACAAAGTTATTAGCAGAGTTACAGCACCGAACAAAAAAAGGTACTCAACTAAACTGTTCTCAATATAAGTCCTGTAGTTATGACTCCAGAAGAATTTGCAGGGAAATAAAACAAAAAAGAAGGAAAGACTTAAAAGAAATAGGGCAAAAGAAGGTAATGAAAAATAGCTACAATGCTGGAAAACATTGTACCTTTCACCTTGAAAGAATCTGAAGGACAAACGTCATTCTCCTTCATCAGATGGCTCTTAGAGGATCTGTCTTTTTTCTTTTTTACCAAAGTCTTTTAATTTATGTACTATTTGTTCAATTTTCTGTTTGTTTTTTTTCAGCTTGTACAATCCTCATTATATGTGTTATTGTGGGTCCACAATGTTCTGAGCTCTGTTTTACAAATGGTTTTATTTCATGGAAAACTGAAACATACAACTGTGTGAATACTAACAGAGCTTCAATAAAAAATACATATGGCACAAAAAAAAGAGAGGAATGAGAAAGAAGAGGAACGAAAAACAGATGTCTTTGAGGGCAGAGAAGAGAGACCTCCAAAAGAAGAAAGAAAGAAGAGGTTTTCGAGTATCCAACACAGCAGGAGGGGAAAGGTTCACACATTTAATGCAAATCTTCTCGCTTCTGTCAGTCAGAAAATAATGACGTATGACGCTATCCTGTGTGCACAAAAGTGACAGACGATGACATGGAAATCTCTGAAATCTCAACACAACAACACAAACTGTACATGAAAAATATATCTACAGAGAAGCTTGTTTTGATTCTGATGAACGGACAACAAAATCTGCATTTTTACTGATTGAAGATAATTTAGGTTTTGTACACTGACACTGGGCTTGTCAGTGTGTTTGCGAGTAATACAGAAGAATTAGAAAAACACACCACTGAAATGTGTTTTTGTGGAGTTAACACAGTTTAACTATAATGACTTGAAGTTGTTTTTTCCTGTCAGCTGGTACTTTTTGGCCAGCTTTTTGGCCGAAACACACACACACACACACACACACTGTCTTGCTCTACCAAACAAAACACTCCCACCTGCTTTCCACTCACACACCTGTCCCGCATGCACTGTGTGCAGTGCAGGTGAGCAGCGGAAACCTTAGGTATTAAGCAGCAGCACTCAGGGAGGCTGAGAGATCCTTTAAGCCGCCAGTATACCTCAAACAAAATAATAACTGTTGTGTTCTCAATTAGGCTGTAGCGGGTGTGTGACCAAAAAAAAAAAAAAAAAAAAACGGCCCCGCATTGGCCTTCGATCACAATGCACGCAGGCACTCCAGTCAGAACTTGTTGAAATTTTCGGTCAGTCTCGTCCACCGCCCCACAGCGTCCCACCCTTCAGCCTCATCAGCGGGCGTCATTACAGATAAGCCATCTCTCCCTCCCACCGCTCCACCAGATAACATCTGATACTGTCAGAAACACAGTGTTGACTGCTGCTGGTACGAGAGGACCAAAAGCACCTGGCACTCTGTGATACACCTGTGTTTGGGTTAGTCACACCTCCTAAAGGATGTTATTGTGTCTGCCTGGATGAGCAAACAATTATGGCAGATGACGATGGTTTTATCTTCAAATAGTGGAAAGATAGAGATATTGAGCAGCTTATCTCAAGTAATCCACACACACAAGTGGGAAAGAGGAACCAGGAACATTTAAAACACTAAGTGAGGAGTCGTACTTCAAGGGAAAACTTTGGTATTTATCAACCTGGACAAAGTTTCCCTTTAAGTACAAATTCTTTGCATGTAAAATATCGGAAGGTGAAGAAATCTGGGAAGAAAACTTAACTAACATAAATTAAATGAATGATTATTTTAGGAAATGTCTTCATCTACCTAGAGTATTAGGAGTCTCAGATTTATATATACATGACTTACTTTGTGAATATTTTAAAATATGGAGCTGCTGAATTGGATATTGTGTCCGCTCCACATGACGAAATGCTTTAAATTCTGCATTAAAATCTGCTACGATCTGCAAATATGTTGCCTCACTTTAGAAATCTATTGTTTGGTTTTGGCATTACACTGCGAGCAAAGGTGAGCAGTAAATAATGCCTTTATAGTTGTTGTTTTCTTTTGAGAATAAATGGCACAGCATCCCTGCGTGCTGTGTGTGGTATCCCAGCACTGAACAGACTCGACTCCCCCAACCCTGACGGCTCGTTGAGAGAAAGACATACCGAACTTTAATACAATACTCTGAGGGGATGGATCAGCCCCTACATCAGACTGGAAATCACTGCTGTTGATAGTTTTATTGTAAGTGTGTGTGTGTACGTGAGTCTGTGTGTGTGAGAAAGAGAGAGACAGAGTAGAAACGTGTCTACAAATACACTTGAGTGTGTGTGTGTGTATGTGCTCATGTGTTTATCATTTACACGCACCGCCGTGTAGCCCTGGTGAGCGCAGCACAGTGTGAGCCCCCGTCGATACGCCCCTCCGATCCCTCCTGTCAGCAAACACAGGAGAACAAAGAGGCCTGTGGCAGCGCCAGCGGGTATAGATCTTCTCCCCTGTGTTCTCCCTCAGCGGGGTCACACAGGAGACGCTCACAGTTCAATCTCCTCTACTTGACTGATCAGGAGCTTTGAGCCGCTGCTAATGAGACTGGACCTTCTCCAGTCTGCAGGACCCTGAACCAGCCCACCCAGAGTCCAAGAGTCCAGGAGTCCACTCAGACACAAGCCACTATTTTAAACTGGAATTCTGGATAAAACTAATAAAATGCAACAAAAGTTAACTGGCATTATTGGCTTATTAATACATGTATTGACTCTTATAATCAAAGGTTAAGAGACACTGAGTCAGCGTGTTTTATCTGGATTTTACACTAAAAGATTAATCTCAATAAAAAGAGCAACTGTGGAACACTGTGATAATGATAAAATGATACCATATAAACACATTTTAACAGGTTTGACAGAAATACATTTATTTAAGGCAGAGAGGGATATATGTATTTTCTGGGCTGAATGTATTTGATATTTTAATGGGTGTTTATGATTTGCATGCCAAAAATGACAATACTCATTAAAGTATTACATGTTTTTAGCAGACTGTATTTGAACAGTACAGTTTTCATGGTACTAAAGTTTTCTTTAATTACAAAATGTATTCAGACATATTTTGTAAGTATTGACAGTGTTTTAATCAGTTCAGGTCAAAGCTTTCAGCAGCCAGTGTAGTTTAACCATCATATACAATTAACATTTTATCAACCTGCATTTCTGTCATATCAGGTGTGACAATGAGAGGCTGATACCAGAAGTTGAAAAAACGACCAACATTAGAACATATGAGCCACTATAATGGTCAAACTCTACTTTTGTCCTCCATAACAGAACTAAACGTGTGTTTTGATCTTCTACAGTTAAAAACAATTTCCAATATTAACAAACTATTTTTTTTCTAATAAAGAAATGTGTTGCAGTGCAGTGATAACACCTGTCAAAAAGCAAGACAACCTGTTTTAAATGTCTTGACATCCTCAAAACAGGTAAAACTGCCCTGAAATTTGTTCTGAACTAAATCATAATGGTGACAATTTGTCTGTGTTATATAAGATTATAGTGCTGTATGACTTTGTCCATGTGAAACTCAGCTACAGTAGCATTGATGTGCTATAATAGTGTTATTTGCATTGAAACAATCCACAGCATGTATCCCATAATCATTCAGTGATTAATTTGTAATTGCACTAATAGGGTCACGACCAAGACAATAGGATGTGTAAAGCAGAGTCCCTGCTCTTACTCAGCCTCACAGACTCACAGCGGGCCTGCCGAGTGCTGCCTGTGTGGTCTATGGGGACAATTAGCACAATCTCCATACTAATGGCTGCCTGTAATGGACACTGCTGAGCCTGCCAGCCACTGTGTGTGTGTGTGTGTGTGTGTGAGCCTGCGTGTTTGCATATGCATGTATGTGTGTGAGGGAATGTTTGCATACGCGCATATCCTTCGCTGTAAGTATGTGCGCCTTCCTGTGTGTAGTTGAGCGTCTGCCTGCCCTCTGGTGTGTGTGTCTGTGCTGAGTGCGAATCAGTGCGCACTGAGTTCCTGTGTTTATGTATTTGTGTGTGCCTGCCTACCAGTGTGTGTCTAACTAGCCAGTAGCCCATATTTTACTGAGGTGACCCGCCCCCCACCCACCCCCACCCGCCCTCTTTGCTTGCGGCTCTAACCCTGATCCGCGGCCACTCATTAGCACCATAATAAAGAGTTGAGACGACACGTAAAAGGTTATATACTGCTGGACTGCTGTTTTCCTACCAATTATCAGACCTGTGATTTATGGCCCAGACTCAATGCTATTCTCTGAGGAGAATTGGGGGAGTGTTTACACCCCTACACAGCGGGGTGAAGGGTCAATCCTGGCAAACTTTGACCTTTAAGGCAGGGGTCCACCAGCACTGATGGGAGTTTAGCGAGCAGCTAGCCGCACTGGAAGTGACTAAATCGATGAGAGGATCTTTAGGATGCATGTGTAAGTAATCTATAATGTGTCCTATGCTTTAACGTGTTTGAACTGTCAAACACACATAGTTATATAACCCAAAAAGCCTACACTTGACACTTTTCAGCTCCCTAAAGATCTTCCTGTTCGTTAAATTAAAAAAAAAAAAAAAGAAAAAATTACAAACACATGCACACAAAGGCTGCAAATCCTGTTTATGAAGCCACAGAATGATGTCGGGATGTCTTGTATTTTGGAGGTAAAGCTATCACGCCTGGCATGCCTTTGACATATTGGCTTTTGTCAAGCTCTTCCACAGCTGGGAGACTTGCAACAAGCACAAGTGACATGCTGTAATGAGGTCTGTCTGTGACACGAGGCAAACACACATGTACAGCACACACAGTAACATACACACACACACACACACACACACACACACGTTCCTGGCTATCATCCAGGCGTGCAGGATTGGTGTGGTCTTGCTGTCTGTCTGCGCTGCTCCTCAACAGCATGTGCTTAACCCCAGCATTTGGCCTTCCTGCCCTCTCTGCCTGACTGATTTGTTAAGCTCCGGGGACAGGGCGAAGGATGTGTATGTATGTGTGTGTGTGTGTGTGTGTGTGCCACTTCCTAGGAACACGCGATTCAATCTACAGAAATACCCCTTCCGCCTTTACCCCAAGCCTTTCCTATGCGCACACACATTTACACACACACACACACACACACTAGGTCTTTGATGTGAGATCAGAGGCAGCTGTGATGCAGGTCGATCAGGTGCGCGGAGAGAGGCAGAAACAGGGGAACGAGGGGAAAACGGAGAGAGGGGAAGAGAGGAAAGATGGCCTCTGTTAAAACAAGGCTGTTGTTTTAACGACCCCTGAGCCCTGCACTCATTATGACCCTCTCTCTCTTTCTTTTTCTCTCTCTCTCTCTCTCTGTCTCTCAGCATACTCGAGCCTCCCTTTCTACACAGAAGCAGCGCTGTTTGTGTGGGCCGATCACAGTAGGCGATGGAGGCAGATGCAGCGACTACAAGATGTGTTATGACTCATGTTTCGGCAGAACATTCTGTTGACCGTCTAACAGGTGCTGATGGTCACTGCAAAAAGACCCCCCCCCCCCCCACACACACATTTCCCCCTGCTACTGTAAAAGCCTACTGCCAGACTTATAGAAATCCTGTCTGTCTCCGACAAGCCGTGTGGTCCACAGCCTGACACTCTGTAACTTTTGAAGATAATTCCGTCAGCATAGAAGCTGTACAAAAAAAACCACACTGACACACACACACACACTCCTGCAGACGCATTCACAAATACACATATAACAGTGATTCCCAACCAGAGGGACATGGTAAGGGGTATGTGGAAAGATTGTTTAGCTTAGTTTGAGAAATAAAAAATTAATTACTATTTTTAAAATATACCCACACATTGTATAAGCTTGAACACCACATGTTGTGATTAAGAGTGCATAAAAACTAGTTAGCAAGCACGCAGAGGAGTTGAAACAGTTAAAAAATGGTTAAAATACTTGGCAAAAAATGGATAAATGGTTCAAATACTTTGTGGATAAATGGTTGCCATTGCTAAAAGTGATGGAAAAATGGTTTAAATGGTTAAAAGTAATAGATAAGTGGTGAAATAGTTAACTAAAAGTCATGAATAAATGGCTAAAACATACAAACTCTGCTATCTTCTGTGGGACTAGTATGAATGCAAACTTTACATCAATTGTAATAATATCCAGTTTATAATCAATTCAGCAAACACATTTGCAACCTGACGGGTGATGTCGATGAGGGGGTATTTGAGTTCATCAGACGGGGCTGACGAGAAAGTTTGGGAACCACTGACATATAAGACCACACAGTCAACATGTAAATCTAAACACATGAAGATCCCGCTCTCCAAACCTTATAGGATGAAGGGAAGGAGGTAAAAAGCAGAGAAGAGTTTCCCCTCCTGCCAGGATGAAAGCCTCTTTTACTTGGGAGAACATTAGGAGAACAAACTACCATCACAACAGGAGGGGGAACAGTCAACCGCGGCGTGCTCTCACATCAAACACAACCACCATTAATATTGTAATGCTTCCTCCCTGAAATCAAGAGCAAGACTACCAGTGTGGTCAGTAAGAGAGCTGGTTGCAGATGTCACTTCATCTGGGATGACGTAGCTTTAAAAACAAGCTTTGTCAGAGTTTTGTATCTCAACTTCCAGATTTCATTTCTTTTTTTTTTTTGAGGTTATCAAACAGGGTCTGAAAGGATTTTTAATGCTTTTTGGTCCTAAACTTGAGCGCTGTCATGACTTAATAGAAAATTTCCCTTTAAGTTTGTGTTCAAATAACCAAAAAACGCTTTTATTTCCATGTGATGTTTGTTTATTTCATCTGTTTTCCTTTTTTGCAACATTTCCAAGTTGTGCTGCTCATGTTTACACTTTCTTATTGCTACATCACTTCTGTTTTCTTACTAAAGCTCGTCCGTGACACATCACACAAACACAAAATCACGACCAAAAAAAAAAAAAAAAAGGAAGGTAAAAAAACTAGACATAAGCATATGGCGGGCGTGACTGTTGATGCATAGAGTGCACATGCAAGTCTGCCAGATAAGGAGTGTACACCCTGGGAATAATAGCGCGCAGCAGATACTATATGTGTATGCATGAGCATCGAGTGGTTGCTATTCATCTCCTGTGGTCTGCCAGTGGGATATAAACAATGTGTCTTTCAACAGGAAGCTCCACTCAATACGAGCAGCCGTCAACAGCAGCTACACAGAAAACACAGCGCACAGACGCCCTCCTTGTTATCAAATCAGCACACACAGCCAGAATATACGGCCTCCACTAAAGCATATGTGTCAATATACCATACAAACTTTTATACAGAAATAAGGGTTGGAGGAATGCATTCATTGCTGATGGCTAAAAACTGTAACAGTGTAAATTAATTTCAACTGAATGCCCACATACTTAAGTCAAAATCACATCCATCCAAACATGCACACACACAACCCCTGTGAGCTGCGCCTGGACCCAACTAAACCCATCAAACTTCACCACAGAGATAATCCACGTGCCAAATCTAAGATGAATCTATGTCATATTGATTCTGTTCAGGCACACACTAGTCCGCCAACAACCCATGTATAAGTGACCGTGGAGGACACTTACACACTGAGCGCATCTGGCCGACAATCCTCAGTGTGTGTTACGCCTAAATGCTTCCCGTCTATTTAACTTCCTGCAGAATTTTGTTTCACTCAGGTGAAGATTTGGCCAGTGTCTCAGCGACCGTTCATCCCAGGAAGAGAAATCTTCCAGGGTCTGTGCCTGATTCAAAGGCCTCATGCACAGATTACTCAGATTGTATTTAGATTCAACACTCACTTGAAAGGGACACTATCTGAGCTGCGTTACCTATCATGTTTCACCGAACTGCACAGATGAGGCTTCAGACTGCTGAAGCCTCATTTTAGCTTCAGATAAATTTCCAAATACATTTTTGCATGTGTATTTTGTTCCCCATCATATTAGGAAACGGTCTCTTAATGGCCAGTATGAACATGGAGGAATGATCAAAGCGAGCAAAATCTCTATTAATGTTCAAATGGGCATGTGACTATTGTTTTGAGACAAACTTGGCATCGCCTAATCAATGAGGTGCTGTGAGATGCAAAAACCATCCCAGAAAAACAGACAAACTAGACTACAAATTACGTGCTTGTGAATCTGTTTGTAACGGTTTACTTATAGTATGTTTGCAATATGAATTCAGAATAAGTGTGAAAAAGTTTTGTTTGCCCTGCATTGGTGTTGGGGGAAATTTCACCCAGTTTTCAATATGAGGTAATGACAAAAATGCACTAAATAGTTTAAAGTAATTTGATAGACTGCACTGCCAGTAGAACAACAGCTGACTTTTTTATGTTTGTTTGTTGGCCTTCATGGAGCTCTTTGTCCACTGATCACATCCAAAAGTTTGACGTGTTACAAGTATCGCAACACAGGGGCTTAAACATCTGGCTTCAGTTATCACAGCTTTCTCCCAGCTTTGGCACAGTCATATACGCACGCACGCACACACACACGCACGCATACACACACACACCACTCCGTCAGTGTCTGGCCATGGTGTCTTTTGCCACTCCACTCCTCCGGTTTCCCAACTTGTGTTTCTGGTAAAGGGCCATTTTAGTTCCAGCTCAGGCCTGCGGCGGAAAGCATCTCCCTGAGGAAAATAAGCATGACTCGCTCCAGTGAAGACATCTGCCCTTTGAAAACGAGCGAGGCTGTTTGAACAGCTGTCAGAGCACACCGTGTGTCTCAGACCTTCCCTGATAAAACAGAGGCAAGTCTAGAAGGGAAAACTGACAGAAGAAAGACACTAAACGGACAGAAGGAGACGTCCACCCGCAATGATACGCAAGGCAGATGTGTCGGCTGACAAGGAGCTACGAGAGGAACTGCAGCACTTGGTCACCTGTGCTCAGAAGTGGAGACGGTGCCAAAAATATGCATTTACTGTGCATGCTGGGCATTCTCAGCAAGTCCAACCCTTGGCAACACAAGTAAGGTCTGAAATAAGGGCCAATGGGACATCTCCAAAACAGACAAGTAATAAGTTAGAAAATTGAGGAAAATCAACGTTGTGGCACGTCACCAAAAAGTCAAATGAAATGTGTTTTCTCCAAAAAGAGTTTGCGTCATCATTTCAGTCTTTACACATAAATACTTCAACAAAGTGTAAATATACTGAGTTTAGTTACACTTTATTGATTCTTGTGGGAATATTTGTCTTCTGTATTTGATCCATCCCAAATATTTAGGAGTATTTGGCAGCCACAGTGCAGCACCCACAGACTCCAGGTCTGATGCCTTGCTTAAGGGAAGTGGCAGAAGTTTATTACTCAGTAGGAAACCAACACAGACACGGGTAGATAATCATTTTACTAATGAATAAAACTTAAGTATAAAATTTTATGGTGTAGTAGTTCATACTTCAGTGTGTATTTGCATTGTCATCGCTGCTGCAGTATGCAAACTGTAGACACACTCTCACACCCCAAGAAGATTTCAAGCTTAACACTTAAGACTTTTGGTCCTGAAGTGACTGTCTGTTACTCAGTCAAGAGGAACAAGTGTATGTCAGACTAAGAAAAGTGCTGGGAGCTCAATTGCATTAAAGCTCTTAGTTTGCCTGAGCTCCAATATAATTGGATAAAGCTGGAAAAGCAGCTTCCAATGTGCACAAATCCATTTTTTTTCCCAAACTCTTTTTTTTTTTTTTTTTTTGGAGGAGAGATCGCGTGTTCTATTCCACCCCGTCTTTTGTCCTTGTCAACATTCCACAAATGAGATTCCCAAAAATCAGGAGGTGAGGGGAGCATGCATGCACGAGTGCACAGAGCAAACATTGTCAGACAGACACACCTCTCACACCAGCATGCTGGCTGGCATCTCTTCTTTCCTGTCCTTATTAAAATTCCATATTGAGATTCCTTCCTGCCACTCCGCCTCCCTGGCCCTGTCACTCAGCCACCAACCGCCGACAAAATCAGCAAGTTTCAACAAAGACACACACATATGCATAGAGGCACACAATCCAAACTTTTCTTAAGACAACTCGTCTCTGCTCCCGCCCTTTATGTGTGGGATGAAAGTTTCCTTTAGGTGATATGTATGAGAGCGAGTATCAGCGTCTCCCCCCTCCTGCCTTCACCCCTCTCCATCTCTGCCCCCCCCCTTCTCATTGTCATTATTTTCGATGGTGTCCCTCTCTGATCTGCCGAGCCTTTGGGTGCTCTCTCTCCTCTCTCTCTCTCTCTCTGTCTTCCTCTGGTCCTTTTCATCTGTCATGCGCTCCCCTTGGCGACCGCCACTGAGGGGGTTTGATTTCCCATCATGCCTAGCATTGCCTCCCTGACTCCGGTTTCCCTCTCTCCCTCCCTCTCCCTCGGAGGCGAGTGTTGTGCCCCCGCGTCGTTGGGCAATTATCCCCGGGAGTAATGAGGAGCGTCTCTCCCTCCACGGCGCGCTGACTGACACCTCTCCCACTCATTTGTCAACAAATCAGACGGCTGGTGTGGGCGGCCATATTGAGCTGAGGGTTATCGTTGGGAAGCTCAGGCTGAGGCGCATCGGCGCGTCTCTCTCTCTCTCTCTCTCTTTCTCCCTCTTTCTTTTTCTCCATCCTCCTCCATCCCTTCCTCTCTATCTCTGCCACCTCGTTATCGCTGACAGCATGTCATTCGTTCCAACTCTCACTCCTCCTATGTCAACCCTCCATACGCTCCGATGTATTTGTGTTCCTCAGCCGCCAAGAAAAGTTTGACTTCCAATAGGCCTAATGGTCATATGTGGCTAATGATCACTAAGCTGAATAAGTGACACTATTCAATTTATTTGTGTCAAAGTCAGTCACAGCCAGTCGTTGTAAACACTTTGCCCAACTAGACGATAAAGACTGGAGTGCAAAAGGGAAAATACTTCCAGATACATCTTTACTCACAAAGGCTCCTTTCAATTTGTCGCCTTTAGTTGATGCAGCTGTTGAGGATATGTAAATCTCATCTGAGCTATCATGTCAGGTCGAGAAAGGTCTTTGATGTGCCAATTAAACTCGACATATTTCACTTGCACACTCTGAAGATGTGAGATGAGTGACTGTGTGTTAACATAAGTGAACATGCATCAGATGTGTGTTTCTGTGAGTCGAGTGTGTACTCACTGTGCTCTTTGCGCTCCTCCGGGCTCGATGAAGCTTCTCCGTCAGACAGCAGGCCGGACATGGAGAACAGCTTCCTCCCTGAGTCCTCCCCAGCTTTGATGGAGCCTCCCGGGGAGCCAAAGTCAAACTCCTTCCCCTCCACCTCTGAGAAGCAGCTTTTCAGCCTCTTGGCAGGGGTGAAAGCCGAGTGGTAACCAACCGTCTCCCTCTCTTCTTGCGGGGAGGAAAAAGGTCGGAAGGCGCCCACCCCGCTGTGGTTGAGCATGCCCAGGGTGGAGCAGTCCAGGTTTGGTGCGGTGAACTGAGGGTGCAGGTGGAGCAGGGAGGCTGGGAAGTCTCGGGTGGGGAAGGTGCCTGACATGGGGCCCTGGCGCTGATACATGGAGGTGAAGGTGTAGGAGGCGGAGGGGAAGGGGAGGTGGAGGTCTTTCTCCACAGAAGCAGGGACACCAAAGGGCCTGGGCGCCTGGCAGGGGACGGAGGCGTCTCGGCCGGCCTCGGCGGTGGAGGCGAGGACCATCAGGGCGGGGGGAGGCCAGAGGAGCTGGCAGGTAGGAGGGGCTGTCCATCTTGAAGGGGCGGTGGAGGTCCATTCACCTCCCTGTCAGTGGTGCTGAGGAGAGGAAGAGGACAAACAGAGGCTGAGGAGAGTGTTGATGTGCAGCATTAAGGTTGAGTGAGATGAAAAGAAGACAGCATTTTAAAAAAGGGGGCTCTATTTAAGTTCTTTTCTCTTTCAAAAGTGACTTTTAAAAGAAATTCCTTTCCTAACACCCTTATTGAATTATAATTATTCTTTTGAGCTGCCTTGAAATAATGAGTTTGATTTTGGCTGAAAAAGCGAATTCTTTGATTTTGTTTTCAGGGCAATTGTTTGATGATCCTTATCGCCAAAATCCTCACAGTGTTCATCTCTTCATTTTATAAAACACACTCAGTTGCAGCTCTGGAAGCATTTTTGCAATTACACTTTTGGACTAATCTCAGTAGAAAAGGGTTGGAGGAGGCCTACTGTGCCTGTAAATCATTACGACGGAATAAATTGCCAATAAAACACACACGTAGCCGAAGTCTGCAAGAGATAAATTGAATAGTGAGGTAAGTAAATAGATTTGGGAAAAATCATCCGAACACGTTGATAAAAAGGACGATTTCTCCTTTTTTCTTAATTGTCTCAGTAAATGTATAAATAAATGTAAATCATGCTGATTGTTCCCAATAAAATAAAATCGGTGGTGGGTCTTTTCAAGAACAATAATATAATAATAAAAACAAAAATAATAGAAATTGCTCAACATATTTTTCCCCTAAATTGTAAAACGACAATCTACAAAAACATTAAAGGATTGACTGAATTAAAAGTTAAATAATTATATATTCCAATTGGAAAAAAATATTTCACCCAAAAAGCGATTTCACTGTGTACTAAACTGATATTAGTTCTTAAAAAAAAAAAAGGCCTAAATGGGAAAGTAAAGTTTGGGCCCAGTGATTCCACATTATTGAACTACATCAGTCTTTTCGCACTTTATGAACCAAAAACATCTGTTTTTTTAATTTACGAGGGTGAGAATGAAAGTTTGCGCACTCGTGAGAGACTTTCCCTCAACTAAATGAAAAAATACAAAATATATTGTGCAATGAAGTGACGATTGAGCGACGCCACGACTTTTTACGCACATGTAAAAACGCTAAAAAAGACATAAGATGTTCTCAAAGTCTTTACATTGCAGGATGTGTTTCACAACGGGGAGCAGTTTTTCAGCGAGAGCGCACAAGTTCCCTCACTTCAGGAAAAAAAACACACACTACCACAAAGCCTCACACCCGACAGAACACATGGCAATCAAATAACCAATTAAACCAATTAAAACAAATGAAGCTGTAATCACTTCTGTTATCACGCAACACCAGCCGGTACCTACCGTTATGAAGTACTCGAAGCGAGATTTATTTTGCCGTCAAGCAACTCTCTCCCTCTCCCTCTTTTTCAATTTATAATTTCAAGGACGCGGCACTTTCTCCCGGTCGCGCAGGAAAGAGAGAGTGGTGGAAGAAGAAGAAAAAAAAAACATGCAGCTGCTGGCAGCGCCGGCTTTTCCAGTCCTCCTCCAGATGCTGCGAGTGTTAAAGAGTTGAGTTAAAGCTGAGATGTGCGTAGTTTGGAGAGGTGTAGCCGCTGCGTCTCTGGGCAGGAACGGGGCATCAGTGAGTGGACTGGCTGCGGGTCGGTCTGCCTCTGTTGGTCTCTCCTTCATGCGCTCCGTGTGACAACCCCCCCCCCCCCCCCTCTCTTTCCCTGCCCTCTTTCTCTGTAGCCTCTTCCCCCCCTCTCTCCTCTGCTCGCTCCCCTTGAGACGCGCTGCCTGCGATGGACAATTGCTTGCCCTTTCTGAAGATGTGTTGGAGTGAAATTGAGTCAAAGGAAAAACAAAGAAACAAGAAAAACTTTGTGCCATAGAGGTGCCAGACGACATAACTCTCAATATAGAATTTTAAAAATCTGTATTTTTGATAAAAACCTGTTCCTTTCTTATAATGATCACTCTCATTGGCCTGTAATGATACATTTCACACAATTACAAGAATAGTACCTGTAAATACCTTCACATTAGGAAGATCAACTCCATCAGTTATATTAGAGATTACATGCTCTACATCAAGACTTTTCACCATAAAAAGCCTCAATTTTGGTGTATTAGGTAGGCTATAGAAGTTAACCCAGTCAACTCATCACTTTCTCTGGATGTGTGTTGGTGTCACTGCTTTGTTACTGTGAATGGCAGGTGATGGAGTTATCCTCTCCTCCATACTGTAGCTCACCGAGCCTGTACAGTCTCCAGCCTGTGTGACTGACACTTGGGAACATTCCCTTTTGATGAGACACAATGCAAAGCTATGGCGTTATTTGTCACAGATAATCTGCTTTCAACTCCAACACATTACAGACAGTGTAATATCTACATAATTCATATCTGATTTCAAGCACATTGTCAGAAAGCACAGCTCAGAGCGCCACAAATCAGCCCAAATCACTCTTAATTTGTTTTTATCGGTATTGGTATTGCTTAAAGACTTTTTGAAATAATGTAATTGAAATAATTCCTTATTCCCCCGAGCCAATCCAGAGGCTTTACACTGCTAATCTAATGTGACACGCAATTTCCGTCTCTCAGACGATTGCTTCCCCTCAGGTCCCTGTCTTTAATGAACAGCCATTTGGCTGTGAGCCTGTGCGTGCGCATGTGTGTGTGTGTGTGTGTGTGTGTGTGTGTAATCAGAGAGCGAGAGAGAGTCCTGAGATAGGAAATGAGTGAATTGGGAATATCACAGGCAAGAAGAAGACACAAGCAAGAGGCTTGTGTGGAGACATAGCTGGAAATCAGCGGGTTCACTGTGCTAACTCAGCCTGAAAACGCACTGGATCATTGGGATTTAAAAATGAATATTGACTCTCTTGTCCACATTACCTAAGACTGAAGAGAACCATGATTTAGCCTGGACACTTCATCTACTCCTTACATCCTTTAAGTGTTCCCTGAGATGGAACTTTCCATGCGTGCCGCTTCTTCTCACACCTAAAGACAGCCGGTTGGTGGAGAGGTAGAGGCCCAGACAGCAGATGCAAACCTTTAAATGGACACATAAACCAGAGTCCAGACAGACTCTGTAACAGTCTCGCCCTCGGACCAATACGGCAGCGTGGAACACATGTCTTCCTTGTGACAAGGCAAGGTCACTACTGCACTGAGGGAGCACCCTCTCCCTCACACATTGTTTTGGTGTTAGACAACTGCATGCCATCAGAAAGACAGTCAAAGGTGAGACATGGCTGAACAAACATGGGACTGGACTCCCAAATCATTAATCATATGTAATCTTGAGGCTGACGGCACTTGTATTCTCTTCATTCACAAAAAAAAAAAAAGCTAGAAATATCCTAATTGACCAGCTGATCAGTGAACAGACTCACTACAAGTGGCTCCATTGACATTATTATTATTATTTCTACACTGTTCCTCCAATTTGCCCAGCGTGCTAGTGGCTGTGGGTGGTGTATATAGTGGATGATGGGTGTGTGTCCTGCAGGCCCAGTGAAGTGTTAATGATGTCCCCGCTGCCTCAGCCAGGTTATGGCACAGGGGCCGTTAGCCGCCCTGGGTAAACTCCATGGTTCCCAGAATAAATTGCCACCCGGAGCCACGCAGGCTGGTCAGCCAGCCAATTACAGGCCTGCCCGCTCAGCTGAGGATGATGGGATGCGATGTTAATTGTATGTCTTCATTTTCTGGCAGGAGGTGAGTCACTTGGCTGTCGTCTTGACTGCCATACACACATGCATGCACACACAGTGCATAACATCTTAATGCATGCTGTTTATGCTTTGATTTGGTCTCTTTTCATGTCTCTGTTGTGTTTATTGGCACAGTCACGTCGAACATATAGGTATGAAGCAGGCAATTTAAAAAACGGTCAAGTTTTGCACCTTAGTTTCTGTGGTCTTCGGTGCAGTGAAGAGAGGAAACGAAGCAAATGAAATCAAAGCAACATGATGAGACTTCCTCACTTCTTTTATTAGGATGCCAGAGGTCATCAGCGGAGTCTTTTAACTTTCTTAATGTGTAATTGGACTGGTGAACATTAAATAGTCATGTCTTTATTTTTTACCCCGCTTCATTCCCAGTTTATGTTTTTGGGGCGTGGAGTAAATTAAGTTACTGCTGTAATCATTTCCACAGACCAATTAGTGATAATTGCTGTTTGCTATGAAACTCACAATCCCCCTATTACTGCAGATTGCCTTCAAAATTCATACAATGTTCCCTAATCAAAAGCAAAAAAGAAAATACTTTTTTAAGAAGTGATTTCACCTGCTGGTAAAGCTGCAGACAGATTCAAAAATTGCAGCTGTTGTAACAACAAGTGTAGAAACAACAGCGTTTCCCAGCAGGAGCTTCATGTAGAAGTGGTGGAGATGAGGAGTGCTCAGTTCTCCGGAGTCAGTTGGGTAGTAGTTGTGCGGCAGAGTGCTACACTCTCCTCAGTATATCAACATAGAGACTGTCTGGTAGCAGTGCTATGGAGAGAGAGGTTAGCTACTATATTAACATAGGGAGAGACAGCGCCAGAGCAGAGCAGTCTGCCAAAGACTGAGCAGTGCAAGTGAGACAGAGAGAGAGGCCATCGACCAGACAGCTACAAGATGGAGTGGAAGAGAACGTGTGAGAGATGAGCTGTCGAACATGTGACAATGTGTGTGTGCGTGTGAGTGAAAGTGGAAGTATGTGTGCGTGTGCGTATGTGTGTGTGACAGCTCCCCAAAGCAGCCAGTGAGCGTGAATGTGAGGAGGAATACAGAGAGGTGCATTATGGTCTCAATCATTGATCGCTTCCTCCCAAGGGGGCTGGTGACTGCCCCCATCACACAAACACACACACACGCACACACACACCAGCATCCTGTACGGTTTCACATTCACAGCACACCCCTGATGGCGGGCCGATACTGTTTGCTTGTACTCAACTTTGTCTCTACGCTGCTGAAGTTAAATTCCCTGAACTGTACAGTTTCAACAGAACTCTGTGGATTTAAGTGGTAAAGATGAGGCAAAATATTCAATAAGGAGGGCAGAGTGCGTGGCTTCAGGGAACCCACTGCTCTTATTGTCAACAAATCTTATTAAAGAGACCAAAACCATCAATGTCTTAGTCTGTTTCTCAATATTTCTGATCTCTTCAACCTTGTCTGTTGCTCTTCTAGAGAGGCCATTGCTTCATACCGAAGACATAAATTTTGTATAATTAAAAAAATTTAAAAGGCTAAGAAACAGCAGGGCACAGTAGCTTTTAGAAAAGAACAACTGACCACAATGTATCTCAGAGTTCTTCCCTCTTCCTTTTACCTGAAGGCTCCAAAGTGATTTTGTGGATAAAACTGACAATGGTAAAGTGATGCACTGGCGGGATAGAAAGTTTAGCCCTGACCTGCTGTGGATAAATGTCTGTGGAGTAGGGGATCGTGATTGCAGCTCCTGAGATCCCTCTTTTGTACGTCGCTTGCCTAGAAGACAGACACAAATAAAAACAAAGTGCAGCTTGGCACAACATCAGGTGAATTGTTAGAGAAAGTGATAAGCTTGCTTGCTAACGAACAAGCCATTTGCTGGCCTACGCACATTGACATGCCCGCAGCAAAGAGCACGAAGTGGCAAAGGCAACAAGACTAATACACACTTGGTACTGGGTATTTATGAATGTTATATGTGGGATTGACTCAAACTACAGTGCCCATGTTCATCATGATAAAGGAACATGTTACCCGGTATAATGCTGTGGCTTATTTGTGTTTATAATTTTTTGTTGTTGTTGTGTTTATTACTCCTAGTTCTTATCTGTTACCTTGTTTGCTGCACTGCTGTAACATGCGAATTTCCCCTCTGGGGATCAATAAAGTCTTATCTTAATAGTTTTGGACAACAATGGAGCTCTATGACAGAGAAAAAAGCTACAGTATATCAGGCTTCGGCTTCACAGACAATACTTGGCAGTTGGACAAATTGTTGGTTTTGTTCTTAACATAAGGTTTGTTGACAACAGCAAAAATATGCAATATCACCAGCGTTATCCTTTAAGATGTGCATTCAATGTGTCCTTGCAAGACAGCTACAGGAGCAAAAAGCAGCGGAAAAACTGTACGCCAATCCCTTCTCTTCAGCTCACTTCCATCCTCAATCTTTAGCCATATGTTCACCAAGAGGCGAACAGTAAAAAGCAGTGACAGCCTGTGTCCCCAACCCATCACCACCACCACCACCACCACCACCACTTCAATCTACACACACAAACACACATAAACACAACACTGCCCACCACCAAACATCACACCCTATCCCCTCCCCTCGCTCTCCGCCTCACCCATCCAGCCAGCCGGGGCCCTCGTCCTCTCTCCTCTCTCACCGCCACGAGGTGACACTAATGTGACACTCTGGAAAATAATTACCAACAAACGCACTGCTGACTGCAAACAGCTCGCTCCCCTCAGTGGACTGTCACTAGTCATTAGTCTGAACCCTGGGAGAGGACAGGACCACCAAAGGGGGGGGTGGGGGGTGTGGATGATGACGAGGACCATACCATGTGTAGAAGGAGGAAATAAAGTGGAGGAAGGGAGGCTTGACAGGTGAGATAAGAATAATTTGCTTTGCAGTTGTAAAACATGTAAAACAGTGTTGTGAGCTTGCATGTCCGGGTGTGTTGCAGTCGATTCTTCTGGCCCAGTCTTTATCATTGGCCCCCTCTGGTGGTTCACATTGTATTATCTGTGGCACGGCAGCAACGCCTGGCCCACTTTGTCCAGGAACCAATATACTGAGAGTGCTAACACAGTCTCAGTATATTGGTTCCTATAGTGTGGGAAGTGTCCCTCTGATTTCCATCAGCTTGGTTGGAAGGGTTTAAAGGAGAACAGGAAATGGGGTGAGACTGAGGAGAAACTGATACTAAATCCAACACTTGGGGGTAAGAGAAAAGAAAAATCTTTCCAGGTAAGCAAAGAGGTAAAATGAAGAAAGGACGCTCATCCTGAAAACTGTTCAAGGTGGCAGCAATTCCAACACAATTATCCAAATGCCACAGGGTACATCAATTCTTTGAGCACCCACCCCCCTCCCGAAGAGCATTATTTGAGTTGCCTTGGGGGGCAGCCGTGCCAGTAAGAGATTAAAATTTTTTAGAGCTCCCACAATGGCCAATATTAAAATGTCTCAATACATCTGCCTGGCTATTTTGATTGGTAACTTAACCCCTGACTCCTGAGCGAAAAACGGCCTGTTCTCTGAGCTATTGTCAGCGGGCTGGGGTCTAATTCTTGTATGATTCAGGCTAATGAGCTGGTAATAGGTCCTGTGTGTGTGGATGGGGAGGATATTGCAGTGTAGTGGAGAGAGGAGGAGGATGAGGAGGAGGAGGGCAGAGATGGGGTGGAGGGTTCTCATTGTTCAATAATCAGGGTACAAGGTTTAATCTGTGAGCAAGAAACGGTTTCCTCGCCCGCTGAAACTCTTCAAAAATACAGCCGGTGGTTTTCATTGATAGTCAGTTTCCACATAAACAGGCAGATTTGATTGAAATAAGTGTCCACGCGTCTCCTTCTCAGGCGAGAGAGCGAGAGACAGGGAGTTAGAGAGAAAGTGAAAGTGTGTCTGCCTGTGTGTCATTCAGCCAATGGCTTTATCCAGCCTTATCCTGAACCATGAAACCATAGTGCATGACACCCTTCTATGCTCTGCACAGATATGGCTATTCACTGTTAGCACAGAGATTTGACAAGCCAGACTGCTCTCACTCAACAGCCTGGGTCAAATGGATGACTGTCACAATCTTTTTATCTTTCGCTCTCTTCCCTCCTCCCCCCTCTCTCTATTCCACTCCGCGCACCCTCCTTTTCACTCCTCACTTTCCCTCAATCTGCCAACTTTGCCTGTTCAAATTGACAAATTCAACCAGCTACAAAAGAATAAATGAAAGAGGGAGAAGAGACCTCTGAAGGGGATAATCTTTGCAGAGGGAAAGATGTGGTTGACTGGGAGACAGTAAGATGAACACATTCATCTGAGTTTGCTGTTATTCATAATGTAAACATTCAGATGTGAATGCTTTTCAATATGATAAAGAAGGTGTCAAAAAAAACCTTAGCATAGAGTAATTATGCGGTAAAAACTGTCATTTGAAAATTTAAGGAAAAATGGTGAGGAGAACACATTGTGTAGTGTAATTAACCAAATTCAGCAGTCAGAGCAACATGTCACCCCCAACCCGACCAGAGCACAGTGGTCTGTTTGTGCTCAGTTAGGATCTGGCTTCCTGCCCTTGGCTGTGGAAACTGAACACTTTCATTCAGTTTCAGAAGAGGACAGACAGTGCCCCCTGTGTGTTTTGAGTGAGGTTGATAATGAAACACATTTTATTGTCTACTTTCCGTTCCACCATTGTCTTTCAAGTTGAGCTTTACCTGAAATTATCTACCAGACATTTGACTGAACTCAGGCTTATCATCAATGTGGTGGAAGAAGTATTCAGATCCTTTACTGGAGTAAAAGTACCAATACAACAATGTAAAATATACACCATTACAAGTAAAAGCCCTTCACTTAAAACCCTACTTAAGTAAAAAGTATTATCAAAAAAATGTACTTGAAGTATTAAAGTAGAAGGACTTGTTCTGCAGTAAAATGGCCCCTGTGAGTGATATATTAGTATATATTACATGATTAGATTGTTCATACTGATGCATTAATGTGTAATTAGCATTTTGCTGTTATAGCCGCTCAAGGTGGAGCTAACTGTAACTACACTATATATGATGATTTACACATACAGTATGAACACCACATGTTAGCCTGTTTTTTCCCACTTGCCTCTGTATATAATGTAAACCAACACTGCTAATAAAAGTATGCATTCATTAATTTTAAGTGGATTTTTTTCCCCAGGGCATCATTTAAATCCCCACATAGCAAACCTTGCTATGTATTACGATTCCCTTGTCTTTACCTCCTCTGCTGTGGTGTGTCACCTCTGTGTGTGTCTATCTGCCTTTAAGCCCCATGAGGCCCTTTCATGCAGCTTGTGGTTTTGTGTGTGTCAAATTTCTAATCACCACACAGTCTCCTACCCCTCCACACACACACACACACACACACGCACGCACACACAGTCTATCGGTGTTCAGTCAGGTAAAGGTCTCATAGTCGTGCTCTGTGAGTGGCCTCTGCTCAAACAGATCAATAGACACTGGCACGTCCCTCCACCAACCAAGAGAAAACAATTAAAAGCCATCGATCCTGTGCCAGGCTCCTCCATGAATATGCATGTGTCCTTGACCTTCCCTTGGAGAGGAGAAGAGAGAGCGAGACAGACAGACTGACAGACAGGTGTGGAAGCACTCTTTCTTTTTTTTTTTCCTCTCAGTCATAACGTTGACTGGGTTGTGGTTGTGTTTATTGCAGCCTTGTGTTTCTCCTCTCTCTGTGAATCCTTTCACATTAAATCTCAAACGTGACCCCGAGCATACATGAGGCAAATCGTCGCATTAAAGCCTGTGAAACCAGTTGCTCTTTTATAAGCCAGTTTTAGGCGCCTATTGCTCTTTTCCGAGCCGTGTCGAGAACAGAGATCAAGTGGTCCCACAACAACTGTCCCCTCCAGCTCTCCCTATGTCTGCCTCTCTTCTGATTACAGATGTGTGACATGCACATGGGGACGTCTCCATGTTAGCACATCACTGTGCCTGTCCTGACACATCCTATGGTCACAACAGCAGGGGCTGCAGGGGACAGCCCTGCCCTGTCCCCCGTCACTGGGGATTAGCATTAGCATGCTAACAGGACCCCCGGGGGAGCGCCGAGCTAAGGGTCACGCTGACAACTGTCAACAGCCTGCTTTAATTAGCTGTGCCTGGTCATCAACAAGCTATGCTAAGGCAATTCTACAATATAGTCCTGTTTAATAGGAAGATATTGTGCAGGTTGATACAAAAATATCACTTTGTCTTTTGATTGGAGGCAACTGAAATGATTCAGCATGAAAGATGACGCAGCTGTGTATAAAAATGAGCCTTACCCCTTTATCTTCTCTAATCCATCATTCATCATCAATCCCTATTCCCTCCAACCAACCTCCTTTACTTTTGCTTTAATACTGTACATCAGGCGTCAACTGTGCTGACATGTCACACTGGCTGGCTCCTAACCTGACAGTATCAAGATGGCGTTGTCATAGGCCTGGAGACGAGGTGAGAAGCAGAGTGTGTGAGAGGTAGAGTGTATCGTCAGTCAGACAGTGCATTATCCAGCTGTTCCGTGGCTGTCTACCTTTTTCTGTGGCAAGGTAATGGGAGCGTCACACACTAGCAGACAGTTGGAGTCTCACTATTCAGCTGAGAGGCCACATCCATATACACTGCCTGATAACTGACTGCCAACGTTGCCGAGGCTGTCCTGTCTGCCCCACAATGACTGTCAGTGGCAACCTGGGGGCTGGCTGGCGTGACTGTCAGCGACTGGTCACAAAGCATTTACCTGCTGACAGAATTGCAATTAGTCCAGGGAATGTTGTTACTGGGAGAAAGAAAAAGGGAGACAGAGGGGAGCCAGAGAGGGGGAGGGAGGTAAAGGGCGCATAGATGGAGAGTGAGAGGTGGGTAGATAAAGAGGAGAGGAGGTGTGTTTGGGGGTGTTGGGGGCATGCGAGAGGAGATGTGGGGACAGCAGCAATGGAGAGTGAGAGTTGAGTAGATAGAGGAAGGGAAAAGAGGAATGTAAGATGTGGACAGATTTGATCTCTGAAGCATCCCTTGCTGTGTGTGTGTGTGTGTGTGTGTGTGTGTGTGTGTGTGTGTGTGTGTGTGTGTGTGTGTGTGTGTGTGTGTGTGTGTGTGTGTGTGTGTGTGTGTGTGTGTGTGTGTGTGTGTGTGTGTGTGTGTGTGTGTGTGTGTGTGTGTGTGTGTGTGTGTGTGTGTGTGTGCGCGCGTGTGTGTGTGTGCAAGAGATTGGCTTGTAGCATTGTATCAGGGGAGCGTCTCTGCCTGTCAGTGGCCCAGGTCAACACACATTTACTTAGTGACACAATCCTAATGAATCTCCCCAGTCATATCACCCCATCACACACATAGAGCCACTGCTGGTGACCTCTTCGAATAACTCCACCTCGGTGTCAGAGACAAAAAAATTACAGATGCGTGACATGCACATGGGGACAAAGGAAGAAAGAAAAAAAAGAAAGCAAGAAAGAGAGAGAGAGAGAGAGAGAGAGAAAGAAAGAAATTATAAGTTATAGCCTCTTTTCAGCACCTTGGACAGCACTGTATTTCCTCTCTGTCACTCTCTGTTGCTGTGAATTTCAACACATCCCCATTCTCCTAGCTCAAAGATTTGCACTGAGGGAATTAATGGTGGCTAGTTCTCCCTGTGTACCTCGAGAGTCACACGGCTACATAACACACTGTGACCTCGCACAAAGCCAGTGCCGCTCTGCTTTCTCTCAAACTCTGGGACTCATCACCATCCACTAATGACCTCTCTCCCTTTCTCTGCAGGCTAGTGACACTCCCCTCCCGCCTTTCACTCCCCATCTCTCTCCATCCCACACACTCTTTGTGTGTGTGCTCTCTGACTGATAAGAGAGTGGCAGGGGCTCCTCCCTGGCCCCTAAGGGAGAGACGGAGCGTGACCGAAACTGTAGTCCCAAACCAAACACAAGTGGAAATTGGTCTATGGGCCAGGATCAATAGTGAATTAGCCAGTATGCTGGTTCTATGGAGGGCTGCTCAGCTCTGATCTGATGATCCATAGTAAAAGGCCGCAAGTGGAGACTTGAGATGAGTGCAGAGGCAGCAACGGCCTCTGGGTTGTAACGGTGGAATCCACTCCTTTGTGGTGACCTACTCAAACTGAAGTATCTCCCCAAGAAACTTTGTATGTAGAGCATCACGTCTTAGTAAACTAAACAATCCTCTGCAAGAAGGTAATGGAATCCACTTGATGTAAGAAGTATGTTCAAGTCAAAGGAGCTTTTTGTGCAGCATGTAATCATGGTTGAAGTCTGACAACTTCAGACCCTTAAAACAGTACTCCAGTGTTTTAGAATTGCATTTCTACACAGTTGGGGGACTCTAGAAAGACTGAGAAGGAAGATTCGCAAAAGAAGATTTTAAACAGAATGATCAAAATAGCTGCAGCAGAGGTCTGTATATCATGCCTGGGTCCAAAAATGCTCGATCCTACACTTCCCATAATCCAACTTGGCTGAATCTTTTCATTAGACTCTCTCTGCCTGGTAATTATCTTTTTAGACTCAGTTTGGAATGCTTTGCAGGCTTTCTGGTAAAAATGTGTAGTCTCCATATTATTTTCTCAGACTTGACAAAGGTCCTCCAGAACCACAGAAAATATTACAGAGTAAAAATGAGTAAAATCAGTGGAGTTCCCCTTTAATGAAACACTTAAATGTGAAAAGTAGATTTAATGTTAAAAAGAAGAACTTTATGTGCAGCCTGTTATCTGGAGGTTGTGTTCAGGGACCTGTCTGAGGCCATGGTCATGTCTACAGATCTGCCGCGTCGCCTGCTGCTGACATGCTCTCTGTGGTGCAGGTGTGAGCGCTCAACTAAACTAACCCTACTGTTCATCACTGCCTGCCCTCATCCCAAAGGTGTGTGTGTGTGTGTGTATTTGTCTGTCTGTGTGTACGTGCGTGTGTGTCTGTCTTGTGATTAATGAGCAGCAGGGCCTGATGGATTGTCCTGATCACAGAAGGGACACCATGTTCGGGAGACACACACACTAAGTGGGGGTATAGGCTGCTGTCCGACACATACACACACACAGATGCATATGCAAACATATGCATACACACACACGAGCACAAACATATGCTTACACACACACACACACACACAAAAACATTGTCTACATGGCCACACACACACACATATACACACACAGTTAACCTCTATCAGTCCATTACATCAGGAAGAGTCATCTTAAGCACATCTGCTGCCTCATGCACCTACACACACACACACACACACTCAAACACACACACTTCTCAACCTCGTGCACCTGGTCCAGCAGACAGAGCAGAAAAGTTTCCAGAGGTGAGTAAGTGACCTGAGTGGGCAGACACCATCATCATCCCATCTCTCTCTCTCGAAGGTTGTGATGTGATCATGAGAGGAGAGGTATCTCTGCAGCTGCAGGTGAGACACAGGACAAACAACACACACACATACACACACACACACACACACAAACACACACAAAAAAATCAAGGTGGCCTCTTCCCTCAGGCCTCAGCAGCAAACAGATGTAACAACGCATGTTGTGTTGCTTTGACTGGAAAAGTGGGTTATTGTGATCTGAATCCACTTTGCGATGCTTACCGTTTGACTGAGTTCTTAAGGTGATTTACATTGATAGAGTAGGGCTTTCTTGGGTCCAATGAATCGCATTTGGAATATCCCATTTTGCAACACAAACACATGCAAAGGTGTAGACGCATATACACACACACACACACACACACACACACACACACACACACACACACACACACACACACACACACACACACACACATTCTCCCCCAAGCAGTCTGATAAGGTTGTCTTATCAGAAAAGAAAAGGGAGGGAGGAAGAGGGGGGTTGCTGTGTGATAATGGCTTTCACCAAATCCCTCCTCTGTCACAGATTAAAATGCCTGCTTGGAGAGCATTAGCAATCTTTCTTTTCATCTGCCCCCCCCCCCCCCCTTTCTGTCGGCGAGTGCCATCGGATTTCTGGGCCAATCTATTGTCACAGGCCTGCCACACATACAAGGAGAAGTCAACCTCAATCTGATAGGCCATTGTCTTATTCTCCCCATCGCTGATTCCTGCTCATGGTATTGATCGCAAAGCTGTCCCCCTCACATCTCATCACATCGCTCTGTGTGAGGGAGTGTGTTTGTGGGCTCTTGTGTCAGTCAGTCTGATGGAAGATGTGGTCAGTGTCCCATTGGAAGAATCTTCCCATTGGGAGAAAAAGCTCAAATTAGAACTCTTCTCTGTAATTACACAGATCTATAGGTGGCAGGACCGCACACTGAAACTATGTAGAATTGAACCCAGTGGACTCCCTCCTAATCCGGTTACTCCAGGTATCAAGAGATCACAGAAGTGGAGAGAAGAAGCCACTCGAAACTAACTGTGGCACTGCTCAGCCACCTTCCCAGTAACACCCCCACCACCCTTAGCCTCCTCCTCCCCACTCTTGCGCCTCCTCCACCATGCCTCACAGGCCCGTCTGTCACCCCTCTATAATTATGAGGAGTGAGAGTAATGTGTTGCAGTATGAATAGGATTGTCGGCCTGATTGTGATGTATAGGCTTTCATTACCATGTCCAGGCCTGTGCCCTTCGCCATGTAGGAAATCCTATTTAGGCCCTAATTTGGGAGCCTCCCCGACCGTCCCGCCTGATAGCAATCACACACAGTAATTGTGTGCTGGGGCAACTGACAAGAGTGGAGGCTCAGACATGGAGAGAGGGAAAGAAAGGAGGATTGGAGGAGGAGGGAGGAGGTCCTGACAATGATATATCTGCATAGTTTGGTACATTATTCAAGTCATCCTCTGCAGAATATGTATGTTTTTGTGTATATCTACTTATTTTAAGGTGGTTTGTTAGCATAACAATAATTTAGGGGCAGTTACGGGAAAACTGGAGATATTCATGTATAGGATTTGATGTGATTTTTTAATGGACAATTGGAGGGCTTCCCCCTTTTCCCCCTCTCATTCCACTCCAACAATGCTACACAGTTAATTGGGAAGAGAGATCATGCTAACTCGATAATTATGATTTATGAGACAATCTCCAGTGGATATCTCGCATTCTCCCCTGATTTGACGACAACACGTAACCAGCCCTCAAGCAATCAATATTTGTACATTTTCCATGTCTAAGTTGTTAACTTTTTTAATATTTCATTAGTTCCCTTTTTGAGGAGAGTGATTCTCTGCACTAACATTTATGCAGATCTGACTTCACTTATAGGCTTGTAGATAATGAATGTCTAATTGACTCATTTAAATACTGTTTGCCTGCAGGAGGGCCTTTGCATTAAATGTTTGATTGCCCTCATATTAACTGTCATTAATCCCCTCTGCTCTTAATAAGGACTTTATGAGGCTTTCTTAAAACTTCTCTTCTACCTCACTATACCCTTTGCATAATTAAGTAGAATATTCAAAAATATGGAAATGAAGAAGCTCTCAGGATTTGACTAATGGTCTTTGTGCCGCAGAATTCCAATTATAGGCAAACCTTTGCATTTTCTGTTCTGCATCGGGTCATGGTTCATTAACTTGGGTCAATGTGGGTCGATACAGTTAACTGTTTTGTTTAATGTCCAACTTGAGTCCACTTTTCACAGCACACACAGCATTTGATCAGACCGGCAGAAGTTCCTAAACCTGTTGTGTTTGCTGACACAAGAAAGTATGGCACATGCAGGCGTTGCAGTGTCCTTTAGAGGAAGATGTACGGCACAGAGTGAACTTTTGACAGCACTGTCACTGCGCCACTGTGAGAGACACAAACTTGTCTGTGTTTATAGCTTAACTGATCCTCTTATTCCTGCTACTCCTCCAGTCTCTCTGCTCTGCCCTAATCTCTCCGGGGGTCTTACTGGCCCAGGATGACAAATGGGAAGGAGAGGCCAGCCAAGCGTGGGCTCTGTGGAGAGGCTCAGGCCGGGGGTCTCACTAAGCCCCCTCAGCTCTGCCCTGGATCATGTCTGACATGGCCTGCACTAACCCCAAGGATGGAGAGGCCACACACATCATACACAAACTCAGGTATACACCACACGCAACCACCCATATATCGTTCCACGCATGTAAGCATACGCACAACAAAACACACAATCAGACCACTGCACCGGATTGATTTGTCGCATATCACGTCTTATATCACATACACGCGTACACCTACAACCTCTCATGCTTCTCCGTTGCTCCAACGATCCAGGACAGGTATGCAAATGTCAGCCCACAACTGGTGCCACCAGATAAAACCCAGCCAGCTCTATTTTAGTATACATAGTCCAGCTCAATAAGAGCATGTACTAAATGACTGCAAAGTAATGAGTGGCTGTGTGGCTGTACTCAGAGCTGTGACACTTACAGAGCATGAGAATGTAATGCGTCAAAGCCTCCTTCTCTTCCCCCCCGTCTCTCTCTCTCTCGCTCCGTGCTCCTCTGCGCCCCACTGCCTCTCAGCCACGGGATCAGCTGCAGGCGCTAATGAAACGTCAGTCAGGTAATTGAGGCTCTGGTGGTGGCGGGCCAGCCAGGCAAGCAGTCAGCCTGTGTGGGTGATGACACCAGGATGCTAGCAGCTACAGGATCCCAGCAACCCCCTATGGAGCATCACAGGAGGAACTGCTCCAGACCCAGCAGGGTGGAAAATATTGCATTCACGCTGACATTTCCCCATGTCTTCCTGTTTGTGTTAGGGAGAATTTTGAGCAATGAGTAGCAAGGTGTGTACAGGTAAGTTGAGTCGTCAACTCAACCAGAGATTGTTAACCAGCTTAGTGAAAGCTGCGGTTATTGAGGAAGATGTTCTGCCAGCGGCCCCAGTGAAGGAGTCAGAGGTTAAAATCCTTTGTTATTGCACCCTAGAGTGATGTTACCATCCCTGCCGCTCGCTGACCTGCTCAGCACCCCCAGTGAGTTATGGGTAATGTTCAATTCCCCCGCCGTGACAGCTGCGGATCCGCATGGTAAATTGGATTTTTTTTTTCTTTGTTAGGAATTGTGCTTGTGCAGGTAAAGAGAGGGAGAAAGACATTCGCTGCACTGCTTTGCGGAGGTAACTCTGCCACATATAGTTCAGAGGCCTCTCTATCTCTCGCTGACAAATCAAACTGGTTTGTTTCTGAGGACTGATGGTAGAACAGAGTGGACCTAGTCTGTCCAACCTGGTTTATAGTCAGCCTGCAATCACAGCACTGACCTACACAGGCCACAATCTGCTAACCCTGATGTGTCTCCTGCTCTCTTCATCATGTACGCCAATACAGACAATATAAAGGTTCTCATATGTGGATACAGATACAAGCTCACCACAAAATGGCACGAGACAGTGAACACAGTGGAGCATTTTATAGCTAAAGAGTTCTTAGAAGTTAGTGGTGACTAAAATAGAGCTAAAATGAGAGTTAAATTGGACTTGCATTTGTCGAGTGGTCAAAAGCAAGATTTATATATTCAAACAAAATCAGATTTTAACAATGTCATAATTAAGCATCTTTCAAAACGGAGTTACAATAATGGGGCCTATATAGTATATTTTGTGCTCTCAATATACAAAATCAAAATGTATCAAATCTTTCACCTACATTCATGAGTTTAGTCGAATTTGTCCTAGTCTTTTGTTCACTCACGTGTATAAAACTGTACAAGGGAAGATTTCCTCCATCATCACTCCACTATCTTCCTTTCTTGCAAGGTAGGACACCTTGAAAGACAACAACACCTGAACGGAGATGTTCCCAAGAGCAGCACAGTACCAGGGAATAGGAAGTCTAGATTTAGTCCCAGTCTCTCCGCTCTACTCCACTCCACTCTCTTCTGCGTCCCCGGGGCTTTAATGTGGAGAGTGGACAGTGGGGTTAATGCCTTGCTGTAAGCACTGTTTAGCGCTAGTGATTGGGTTTGTGTTGTAGCAGGCCTTCCCCCCACAAGCAAAAAATCCAGTGGAAATGACTTCCACTGTCCAGCCCTTTGGGCACTTGTGATTTTCCAACCTGCGGTTTCAACTCCCCTCCTCTTTGTTGCAGCTCAGTATCCCAGAGGGCACAGGTGAATTTGATGTGGAACAATGATTAAAAGTTTTTTCTCCCTCAAGGTGACCTAAATACCGGAGGAGGTGAAAGTCAAAGTGAGAGACATGGAAATGAGAGAGGGGCATGGAGGTGAAAGTCTGTTTTGGGCATTTGTTATGGCCCATATATAGTAAGTGCTCAATCCTGAGCTTAGGAAGGAAATTATCCAGCAACTGTCCTCACACTGCTATTGCACTGTTACTGCATCTTCCCCTTGTAGTAATCAATGATTGTATGTGACATGATAGGTATAAAGCACTGTGCCACAGAAAGGAGGCATCGACAATCTAATCATTGTCACATCAGCGATTACCTCAAGGCGTGATGTATTTGAACAGGGTTCTATCACATCTGCTATTACCTGTCTCCTCCTGCCTTATGTCCCTCAGTACACATCCTTTCTCTTAACTGTGTGTTCAATCACCACCACCAGCATCGCCTGCTGGTGCGGCCGAGCAACCCCTCGACAGTGACGTATGCCAGCGATTAGCCTGGATACAGTTCAATTATGATAAACAGCCACCGCACCTCTTAGGCCGTGATTAAAGCCTCAGCCTGGCCTTGATAAAGAGATCCCATCTCAATGCCATCACAAACACATTATAAGACACTCCGCCATGGTGTTCTGCCTCATGCTTTTCACATCAGTGCTGCAGAACCTACACTGTAGCCCGGATGGAGCTCGTGGCAGACGGAGGTAGATGGGGGCTGCTGGGGGTCTTTATCATTCACACATGGCTGGTGATGCATCCCTGCACACCTATTTTCAATTTATACTAGTATTTATTAATAACCTCCACCTTCTTGAAGCCCATCTTACAAGATACCTACCATATAACTTAAGATGGGTTTAGATATTGAGAGATAGAGAGGGAGAGAGAAGCCCCAGTTTTGATAAATGGATGAGCAGTGATGAAAAGAAGATATCAGAGGAGCATGAAAGGAGAGAGGGGAAGAGAGCAGAGCATTAATCCAACACCAGGCTGGTAGAGAGAGGGAGCAAGAGCGAGAGACAGAGAAAAACGGGAGAGAGAGGGGAGGAGGAAGCAAAAGAAAGATAGCCTTTCGGCTGTGTTCTGTCAAGGGAGAAATTACACATTTACGGAGGTTTTTTCAAGCAACGACGGGTTCCATAGATCAAACCACTGGATTTATGAGCCAATTTTCAACATGAAATATAGACACAGAGAATCCATTTTACCCATGTTTACTTGCCTTCTCTCACTCTTTTTCCTTCTCTCTCAATCAAAACGCCTAGTGTGTGGATGGGTTTACTCCTGTAACCTTAGCAGCGCTTATTAGAGCTGTAAATGAAGACGTGGTGATGACGCAACCTTTGGTGGATGTTGTAGCGTCTGTTAGGAAACGAGCCCTCTGAAGTTGGCGAGGATAAAGACTTTAACAAAGATGATATAGTTGTTAAAACATTGTTGCTATTTTTCCTGCTTTTTTGAGCGATTTGTTTCTTTTGCAACAAATCAAAAAAAATTACAATTGGATTTTAAGTTAAAACCATACATTTAAACCTTAATTTGTAATCCAAAATCCACTGGATGAAACCACTAAATTTTTAGTTATAGATCAAGAAACGTAATGAGGAACATCAAAACAGCCAAAAGCAATTTGAAGTCATTTTGAGTTTGTATGCAGATTGCAGTACCTGATATGGATTTTTGCAAATTCTATATATATTGTATGCCCAGATCACAGCGCACCCCTCTTCTGTGCAAACATATTCAAAATTTGCATAGAAATTAATGTCTAAGTAGGCTAAACGACATAATTGACACACAATTAGCAATATTACAGGGAGGGAACCTAATGAAGTTTTCATGGCTGTGCCAACCAAAGAATGATCACTGCTTAATTATCATATTAATGAAGTCATTAGTTGTCACTTAACTTAAATGACAGGTGAGGTAAGAAAGTCGTGATCCTACAGTTTCCCTGACAAATGTGTATTCAACACTAATTTCCTCTGAGTTAAGATCTCTGAGAAAGAGCGACTGATGCTTGAAATGTGAAAGGTACCGCCGTGGAGTAAACATAAATAACACGTGGCGAGAAAAAAAACAAAAAAAAAAAAAACAATGAGGTTTATTGAATCATTGACTAAAGCATCTTCAAGGTCACCTGAGGACAAACAACACAAATCAGCCCCACAGAGAATGCGTAACAGATGGAAGCAGTATCCACGAGAGAGGGAGACGCACTCTGGGTCGAGAGCGAGCCGGTACTACAGGCTAACACAGAAACACATTTCCAGTAAACACTATGGCATGATTAGGCTACAAAAAAAACCTCATATGGGTCAAATGAGCATTGCAGCTCGAGGTCCTCCCACTCCCAGAGTCTCTTCTTTCATTCCAATTCATTTCAATTACCAAGTCATTCCAACCTTCTTCCCCATGTCCCGATTAGCTCGTCCTGGCAATTTACAGTTGATCTTGCCTCATCTAAGGCTGGGCTTTGATGGAAGCAAGGAGAAGAGCAGTAATGGAATGAAATGTCACTCAGTCATTGCCTTTGTCACCACGATGGTGGGGAAGCCAGATGGGGAGGGGTTGGAGAGGTCCGGTTAGTAGCTGCAAAGTTGTGTCTGTGTGTGTTGTCCTCCGTGGTGCTTCTACATAAATGGACAGCAATATGGTATCCTGCCCCCACCACCCCACCCCGTCTCCACTGAGCCCCTTGTCCTCCACCATGTACCTGCTGCTCTCGTCCTCATCAGGGCTTCTTCACCTTTTTCACTGAAGACGAGCTGGATGCCGATTCTCTACGTTTGCGCTGCAATGTGATACACAAAACAATCTCATCAGGGACTGACAGGGGTTCACATTCTGTGCTGCTGTGTGTTGTGAGAGGACAAAGCATCTGTACTCACTCATATTTCTACAACATGCTTGCCGGACGGCTGAGTGAGTTGCCCATAAATAGTGAATGTCGTTTAATGTATGACAGACTCCCCGTGGTTAAAACAGCAAGAGGGGAGATGTGCAGTGGACTAACCCTTGACAAGTGCATCAATTTCTGTTTTTTCCCCTCTTTTCCTCCCAGTTCTCTGTGCACTGCTGTTCCTGTCACTGCTGACTCCCACTGTTATGCGTGGGGGGGGGGTGTAGACAGCCATGTGTCTCCAACCAATACGCATGGCATCACCATCTGCTTGTTTTTATATACCAGCTCAGCACGGATCTTTATTATGAGCAGTGGTTCACACAGTCTAGCCAGATCCTACAGTCTTCTGCACAGGCACCTCAATCACCAGGAGTCTAGTACAATGACAAGGACTTGATCCCTCTTTGGCCACTATCAATGCCAATTGTGTTTAACAGGGCACTTGAAATTAAGATTAGGTAATAAAAAAGAATATATCTGCTGTCAAGACATTGTGCAGTTGTGAGTTCTGTTTCAAGGCTATATAATCTGGTAGTATACTAGTTTTTTAGATCTAACACCATATTTCTGACATGCTCCATCAGCAGTCTAGCTTAATTAGGTTTTTGCCTAGTCTTCTTTTTCCCAATAATCATTTGCATTTATAGAACAGTTTCAAGTCCTCAAAAATGTTTAAATTGCACGTCTGTCATATATTAAAACTGTTTAAACATTTGCAATATTTTCACCTGATTAACTGTGACATGCTTTGGACCAGGACAGCAGAGCAGACTTACTGAGTTGGGGGTGAGTGGCGCTCCGACCACATCAATGATCTGCTCCTTGGCTTCCACCTTGATGTCATCTGCGCTGGGCCAAGTCTGGGCTTCCCCCCCTGGTGTGGATGCCGTGGTGCTGTTGATGGCATTGGTATCCCCACCCTGCAGTGTGCCGGCTAGCCCCAATCCTATAGTTCCGCCACACCCGCCTCCGCTCCCGGCCTTCCGCAGGGCCTCGTAGCGGTGACGCAGCATCTGTTGTTCATACTCACAATTGCTGTGGGCCTGTTTCAGCTCGTAGAGCAACACCAGGTCACTACGTAGCTCATTGAACATCTGTACAATCTCTTCCGTCGGCATGGGGTTGAGATCTGGATTCACAGACAGACATGAAGGCAGCGAAAATTTTAAGTATACTTGGTATGGCGAATGCAAATGAGAAGCCAGATCTTTAAGACTCCATATCATCAAACAACTGACAACTTTAACATGAGACAGGATGTGTGTAAGCTTACTGCTTTTATACCACAATATTTATTTATTTGAGGTAAAAAGTGATTTGAACTTTTCAGCTGACTCTTGGCAAGACAGCAAATAAGCTTATTTTAAGTATTCATTCAAGTGTTTTTTTTTTTCAAAATACAGGGAAAGAAATGTAACCTTTTGTTTTCTCCGCTGTCCCAAACAAAAAAAAAAAAAACACAAATTCATAGTTTAGGATCCTTATATTGCAAGTTTGCTGCAGAGGAGAGTTAAAAATGTACAACTCTGAAATGTTGGCGGCTTGATAATGTCTTCTGACACTCACCCACTCCTTGCTCTATCAGGATCTGCTCAATGGCCTTGATCTTCTTCTGGCCCACAGAGCTTGGCAGTTTCATCTGAATCACACACACACGCACATTAATATCACCTGATGTAACTGCAACAGATTCACCTTTCTGGATGCCTTGCAAAAGATCACAAATTGATTGGAAAAATAAGATAAGGGTGTGATTTAAGGCGCAGAGGATATGAGGATAAACAGCTCCACCTCGGGGCTTTTAATTCGTATGAAATGCACTTCAGCGGGCCAGATCAAAATGTCTTTATTCACTGAACTCTGTCTGACTGATTAGCTAGAGGGGCGCTCCACTCTTTTGCCGTGCTAATGCATTTTCCATAGAGAGCGGCAGCTCCTCATCAGTCTTGAAGATGAATATGAGCCCCCTTGCTAGGTCTTACAAATATTACCTAGTCACTAACAGAATTAATCATCACTGTGCTAATGAGAGATAGCTGGCTCAAGTCAAACATTCTGGCTACTCACATACATCAACTGCAGGGTCAGGTATCGCTAAAATACTTATATTTCTACCTGTTCAAACAAAACTCAACTGGCCTCCTAAAAGACACAAATGTCAAGCTCCTCAAAGGTTCCCGTTTGTATTCTGATGATAAAAGTCAGCACTGTACAATACAATTTCTTGATACAGAACCCTAATCAAATCTATGGGACTATTCCTGACTCAGATCGGTGTTCTAGGTTCCCCACTGCTATTTGAAAGCCAAGTTAAAGTTTTAAGTTGAAGGTGTGTTTAAGAATATCCTTTTAGTCTTTTCAATGAAACAACAGGGATAGTGAAACTCACCCTCTGGCTGCGCAGTGTGACTCCCGCCGATTTGAAATCAGGGAATTTGATGCCTGCTGTCTCTGGTACAGCCTGAAGAAGAAACGACTGATGAGAGACATGGATAAACCTGAGATGTCAAAGCATTCAAATAATACGTATGGGATGAATATTATTAAGGTATGAGAGATGCTTCATGTTCTTTGAGATGCAGTAGTTCAATCAAAAATAGAGTAAAATGATGAATTCAAAAATATCAAGACTGCTTTCCTATTATGGCATAATTTTTACTTAATATTTCACTATTATTCATTACATTGAATAAGCACAGTCACGATGTTGACCTCAACTAAAAACATGCTTTTCCTCTTAAGATTTAGTTGTGCTTTACATCACTGCTTTTGTGTGTGTGCTTACCGGTTTTTCTGTTTCTCTTTTTTGTGGGAGCTTCTTCTTGGAAACCCTCTTTTCAGCTCGCCTCAACTCTGTAGTTGTGTCAGCTGCTTTAATGAGTTTCTGCAGATCCTGGGCCTTCTTCTCTCGCTCTTTCTTCCTAGTCTCAATCTTTCTTAGCTCCTGAATAAGATATTCCTCTTCTGCCACCTGCAGGAAAAACAAAAGAATTGCAACGTTAATATTCAAAAAGCTGGCACACATCGTACGTGCTTATATTGCTGGCAGTCATGCCACTAAAAAAAAAAAAAAAACACTCTTTTTGGGCACTGGGGCTCAAAAGCTATTAACTAAACGACTGGAAAAGATTAATTGTTGACAGCAATTAGTCTATTTTGGAGTACAGCAGGCACTGTAACCACTGTATTTGCTTAATGTCTGGCATAATTGGTTTTTATACATTCTCTATTTCAAACAACCACCTTCCTTCTCTGAGTTTACCTGCAATTCATATTACTGTTTGGTGTTTAGCATAATGACACTGATCATGGCTGGGTAATATTTAATTTATCAAAACTTTACAACATCATAAGAAACTGCATTAGTATGCATTTCATATTCAAATTATAAGGTTACTAACTTGTTCAGGTGTGCGATTGAAGAGTTTCCCCAGTTGTTCTTTGCGGCGCCTTTCATGGCCGGCATCAAAGATGTAAACCTTAGGCTCTGTGCCTGAAGCTGCACGGACCTTGGTCAGCTTACCACAAATACTATAATACCGTTCTTTCAGGTCCTCCACAGAGCGTTTCTGAAAGCATAAATAGAAGAATGTTACTAAAAATATGACTTTTAACTTACTGCATTATGCTTATGGTTATTATACACCTTTATTTTTGTAATATATCCTCAGTGTAAGAGAATGTAAGTGGGTGAATGAGTGAGTGATTACTCTGTATTGCTGGTGGTCATAGCGGTCATGGACAACTATGAAACGCAGGTCAAATCGCTTGCACAGGTCGAACAGGTGGTCTGTCTCTGCTTTAGTCCAGCCATCGTCATGGAGATGCATCTGATATTCCTGCTCGGAGTACACTGGCACCTGCACTGTCTGTACAGACAGACGGGAGAACAGAGGAAATATACTGAATAAGGGAACATTAAAGTGTAAATGTGTGTGCCTATCTAAAGAGGAGATGACAGAGGATGGGTAGCCCTGTCTATCCTTTGTGTCGGTGCTGCATGACTGAATACAACATCTGTTGGGTTAAAGTGATGAGCCAAAAAAAATCTTCATTCTCAGTTATTCAGTTGTTGTTTCTGTCAACTGAAATACATATTTGACAAAGTAAAACTCTGATAAAATCCTACAGGTCATGAGGAAAAACTGAAAAAGAGATAGCAGTCTTGCCCACCTTGTTAAAGCGGGCAAACGGGTAGTCTTTGCCCTCCTCTGCCACACGTCGCCAGTGGTGGAATATGGCCCCATCCCTGCGAGCTGGATTGGTGAAGGGCATCCACTTCCAGGGACGCACCTTCTTACAGCCCAGTTTGGCTTTGACTGTCCTGTAGCCCTGAGTAGTATCACTTGGCAGCAGAGGGGGAGCATCTCTGGATATTAACAGGAAGAAAGAAAAATTCTATGAGTTAAAGAAACTTAACCACTTCTTGCTTTTGTCCTTATCACTTCCTCGTGCAACTGGCTATAAAAATAAGTAAGCAGTACTTGAGTCCAAACCTCAAGGATAATTCAGTGCACCAATTCAAGAAAAACCCATAATTTCAATTTCATACTTCTTATCTGAATACAGCAGAGCATAGACTTCTCGGTGCATTCCCTCTGGTCTCTTGAAGGTCAGCGTTTCAGTGGTCTTCTTGGTTTTTTTCTGAGATGATGGAGAGAATTGTTATTTTGAATGAAACATTCCGGTAATACTCTCAAATACATAATAGTAATAATAATAGTAGTAATAATTTTCTCAATCTGGTGCTGTGACACTGGTATGATTGTCTTCTTTTTGTCACATGACCCGTTTTACTCTATGTATAACTATAGTAAATATAAGAAGATTAGATTTATCTCTCACCTTGTCTGAGTTGATGAGGTCCTTTTTGCTGATGGGACCGTCATTATCCCCTCCGGCCAACTCCAGTATGTCCCTCACATCAGCACCGGTAGCCATTATTAATATGTTGTTAATTAACGCTTCTCACAACCTGTAAACACAGTTCATTCATGCACACGCGCTCGTTCATTAACGTTGTACTGTTCAACGGCTAACTTACGTCCCTAGCTTGAGGCTAACGCTAACGCTACCATTTCTACGTTACGTTAAATTTACACGGAGCCGCAAACGGCCAAGTAACGCTTTTGTACGATTTATTTTCTTAATATTACCGTGGACGTTTCTAGAATATGTGAAAGCCTGTAGAGACAGTGTATAGTAGTATTCCCTTGCTATTGTTCAGGTTGTGGTACCGAGCTAGCCACCTAACTGCCCCACTGACGTCGCTCGCTGTACTGATCTACCCAAAAGTTGACTGTCGCCACCGTGCGGTCTGGCGGTGCACTACAGAATAAAATAATAAACGAACTTTAAATATTTACAAACAAAATTACAACTGTGTTTTTAACAACTTATTTAATGGGTGAAACCCTTGATTTAGAACAGCTCCCAGATCCCATTCTTTCAAAAGAAAATAGGTTGAACATTTACATCAATGAATATAGGTTTTACCCAAATTATAGTAAGATTAATTAGATAAAAGTCCTCATTCCTCCATTATGCTTCAATTGAGGAAACTACACAGCACCTCTGTACTACAATTAAGTGTGGTACAGTTTAAAGTATAGACCTATATGGTCATAAATGCATTAAATTCCTGGGTGTGATGGTGCTATATATCAAAAAAGTGTATCATCAACATATTTATGATTTAGAGGATGGAAAACAGGCCCATAAGAAAATTGGGGATGCTGTGCCACAAAATTATGGAATTTTCTACCAAGACATATCAGAGAGGCCAACTCAGTAGCTAGTTTAAAAACATTTTATCAGCTCCCTTCTTTCCCATCCTCTGTTGTTAATTACCATTTATTGTTTTATTGACCTTTTATAGTTTTAGTTTTATTTGTTTGCCTGTTTTTTGTTTTTCTTCTTTTTTTTTATCGATCTCTGATTTCCTGGTATACTTAATTATTTTTCATTTGCATGTAAAGCACTTTAAGCTGCAATCCTTGTATGAAATGTGCCATACAAATAAAGTTATTATTATTATTATTATTATTTATGTTAAACTTTAAAGAAAGTAACAGAGGGAGGACAGACAGAGACACAGACATTGATAAATGACATAAAACAATCAAATATGTCCTTTATTTAATTGTTTTCTCTCAGAGAAGTGACAGAGGGAGGAGAAATAAAGATACAGACATTGATACATGAACAGGACAAAGACGTCCTTTCTTTAACATGTTTATGATTAATTTTTTATGATCAGAGAGTTTTTTCTCTCTTAGAGATTGAATAGCATGCAGAATAACATCAACAAGGACACAACATGACATTTTTGGTAACACCTTTTCTCTAGCCAACCAACACGATTCTCCCTCAGTACAGTCAATATAACTTTTGAAGTTGAAGGCAGGTTCTAACTGAGTGGAATATAGTGACAAATAATATCCAAGCAGTATCTGAAGGGATGTGGTATGGCAAAGGGTTAGGATGATCAACCTTGATAACTTGAGATTGCCATATATGCACGTTAAGATTAATAGAGTTGACAGTATCATGAAACTAAAAAGAAATTACACATTTGCTACTTCTCCATCCTGCATACTTTCCGAGGTCCCCAGAGGAAACCAGAACTACTTTGTAAAGTACTGAGGACGGACCACCACTTTGTATGAGAACAGGTCTGAGTGGCATGGATAGACTTGTCCTGCACTGCTGTTTGTTGGAACAACTGCCATATTCTCACCATTAACAACTGTGAAATCCTCAACATGGAACACGTACTTGCCTTCACACAAAACAACAAGCCTGTTGCTGTAAAGAATGCGACGCTCCATCTCTACAGGTAACTCAGTTTTCCTTTCCTGAATCTTTAAACTGACAGCTGGCAGAGAAAGGCAAGTGACACCTCTTCTTGAGCAGTCTGCCTCAGTTAAATATACATTTGATTTCCAGGTTATGCTATGTAAGGCAAAATAGGCACTGTTATGCACAGGGGTTTGGAAATCACTGTCAAGACTAACAGAGTTCTGGCTGCTAAAAGTGTAGAATCCATAATTATTGTGGTCTCTGATGGCTTGGTTTTCAAAGTTAAAGCTCCATGGACTACCGGTATAAATCCTAGGTGTGTAAGCATTCAGATTTTTAGCCAGGTCATCATGCAGCATCCCAAAAGGCAGGGCATTAAAATGAAAACCTGCTAACTTGTTTGTCTGGTATTGTGAGCCATTAAGGTTGTACAAGTCCCCAGCTGGTATCATAGGGAAACGGATGAGCTGTAAAAGGGTCTCAGGAACAGATGTGTTTCCTCGGGCTGTGGCCCATCTCTCCAGCCCCTTAAGGACGTAGGTCTCATTGGACACAACAAGGTCTGAGCGAGACAGAAGAACCTTGACCGTATCCAGCGGAAGATTCGTCCAGGCTGGGGAGTGGATCAGCGCCTCGAAGTTCCAAGCCAAATAGCGAAGACAGCTTTGCTGCAATGCCTCATCGCCTGTATGGAGCGCATACTCATAGAATCTGTTTTGACTCTGAAAGGTGGGATCCTCTGGGAGAAATGAGTTGAAGAGCTTCGATGTCTCATTCTGAAGTTGTTTCAGACCCCAGTCAGATGCCATCTTGTGAATACACTGGGCTGAGGATAGTGTGATGTTGATCTGTCTTGTGTAAATGTATCTAGAATTTAAACATTTTTATTAGTATGCATTGATTTACATCAGGTTTTGCAAAAATGACAATATTGGGTCCCAGTCTAACAGGTGCCAAATACAATCACAAATTAATTTGTAAGGTGATATAGGTTTACCTGGTAACAAACAGGTGGTCATTTCAAGACACATTGGTTACATTTACCTTACAAACATGGTGGCGTACTGACTGCAGTTAGAAGCACCATCAATGCTGAGTGTGGAGTTTGCTTCGAAAAATGGGTTCAGAGAAAGAATGAGCCTGTGGGCACAGATGGTCTCCACAGTGTTGTTGTCCACCACCACCGCAATGTCCAAGTCACAGTCACGTCCACTGTTGAACAGCTCCCCCAACTGATACGACAGGGTTGTATTTTGGTTCAAACAATACTTCTGACTGGCCACTGGTGCAGTTTGTGTTGTCTGTAAAAGAGCTAAATTTAGGAAGAGCGATGTGGTTAGTATTTTACCTGCACACCAGTATTCTTATTGTTGGATTGTAATCCCATTGTTGTAAATTGTCTTTCTTCTTTTACATATTTTTAACTTAACTTGGCCGGTGCCTTCTTTGTAACCATATACAGTACCTTGTATGGAAGTCAATATTGTTTTCACAGACACATAGAGAGAGAGAGAGAGAGCAAGAGAGAGAGAAAGGGAGCGAGAGAGTGTTAAGGTAGGATGAAACCCTGGGTATGACTGAAAGAGATCTATATCTATATGTGCTATTTATATACCCCCAGTAGATTATCCTTATTTTGAAGACGACATTGTTGAAACTCTCCACTTAGAAATCGCCTGTTTCCAGGCCCAGGGAACAGGAATTGCACCTGATGTCATTGACCCACAGGGCAACAACGATGTGTTTGGACAGTCTCTCCTGTTTACCAACCATCACCCAGGGGAATTCCAAATCAACAGATTTTAAACTTCAACTCTTTAACTTGTAAAATAGTTGGCCCACAGTTTCATATTTGCCAAGTTATGGCTTGCTGAAAATGGTATTAAAAAATCTTTCGTGCCTTGGAGCACTATATCTTTACACTGAAACACATCAGATCATAGATCTTTTAAATTTTGATATATAATACTCATGTTATAGTGCTTTCTTGCAATTGCTTTCTTTGCATGTCTGAAAGAAATCAAACATTTTCCCGATTTATGAGGCATTAAAAATGGAAAAAATTATTTCACACATGTATTTCAAGTGCATATTGCCCATGTATGACAAAATCTATCGTCAAAACAATCATACCCCTGGAAAGAGCATGTTTTAATTAGTAAATGCACAAAATATGAAGTTGGTACCTACAACCAAACTATATTACTTAAGGTATCAAATGTGGTTTTCAAGCTTTTGGGTGAATGTTATTGTCCTTGGTTGACATGTGATATTTTGTCTACGTAACCATGTGCTTCTGTTCATTGTGTCTCTGTCTCCACCTCTCACCTTATTCTGTTTATTAGCCCGGTCATTGTCTGCTTTGTTTTCACCTGTTCCTCATTGTGTTTAACCAATGATGTTTCCCCTGTTTGGTTCCCCTTCTGTATTTAGGCCCTTGTGTTTGACCTGTCCTTTTGCTATGTTGGATGGTGTTGATTTACATGTAACATGGCTTCATCTTTGGCACCATGCTCCGTTGGAGAAATGCTCAGTTGTTCTGAAAACTGTCACAAATTGGATTATGTAAAAAAATCTCAAAAAGTAAGCTTACTGTAAAATAATTAGTTGTACATATAATTAACTTTTCACCTATTATCATTATATATTGATTTTGTAGGACTTTCAATACTGTAAATTTTAGCAGTTTTAGATAACTGATTTAATGAGCCTAGTATTAGTGCCAAGAAATGTGCAATAGTGGAGTGGAGACAAATTCATCATGGTCTTGAACTCACCTGATAAATGACATATCAATATATGACCAAAATCAATATGTCCCCACCAGAGATGGTGTAAACAAGGCCATTGATGACATCAGTATGTTATTTCATAAGACAGCTATTAAAGCTGACCTTATAAAACAAAAACCTGTTAAAAGGCAAAACGCTGACAAATGGTTTGATCAAGAAAAACATCGCCAACCAAACAACCCAGCCTTACGCATTAGGAACAATGAAATTTTAAGCAAATATAAATGTACAATTAGAAACGACAAGCATTACTCATCCAAAATAATGACATCTGGAGAACACGTTTTGAAAATCTGTACAAAGAAATACCAACAAATCTAATTAATTTGGATTATATTATTAATATAAAATTAATAATATAATTGGTCGTATTAAATTAATAATATAATTAAATAAATAATATGATTGATTATATTATTAATTTAATTTACAATTAAAGACAACCAAAACCCCCTTGATTTCCAAAATACTGAGGAAGAATTGACCACACAGACTCTCTCTCTCTTAACAAACATGTACACCAAACAAAAATGGTAAGATATTCACTTGTTTTATAGTTTTCAAGAAAGCTTTAGACTCTATTTGGCACGAAGGGCTGTATTACAGACTTTTACTTTGTATGTAAAATGTATGATCTGGTTAAATCAATGTATTTGAATAATAGGTATTCGTCAGGTTTGCAATTTATGTCCGACTTTATTTAATATGTGTTTTAAATTAACTTTCTGTTCAGTTGGATCAATGAGGGAGTTTAGGGAGTTTGTTAGGAAAAGCTTCAAGGAAACTGCTTAGTGTTTTGATTAAATAAGAAGAAGAATAAAGAAGAAGAAGAAGGCCTCTCCCTCCTAGATAGACAGGTGAAGTTTCTGTTTTATGCTGATGACCTCGTTCTACTGTCTCCTACTGAACAAGGATGACAGCAACAGCTGGACATAGTAGAAAAGTACTGTCAGAACCATGGACTGTAAAAAAAATATGGATGTAGTCACCATGACGTCACCCATTGGTTTGTGAACTGCCATTTTTAAGCCTCGAGTTTAGCAATTTGATCATCGCCATCTTGGATTTGACTGTCGCCATATTTGATTTTTGGAGCCAGAAGTGACCACATTTGGACAAGAGGGTGGAGCTGGCCCTAGCACTAGCTGCTAGCTTAGCTAGCACTGTGCATTTACAGCATGGATGTAACTGTGATAATGCTAATGCTAATTTTCACTAGTGAAAAACAGGCCTAATACCATTAAAACAAAATGTAATGAAAAAAACTCCTTAGAGGGTATTTTAGTACTTTTTTAGGTGACCAAAATGTTACAACTTTCATGAACTGAAAACACACTGTGGTAGCTATGCCTATACCCTGTAAATCTGGGGTTACACCATGGTTACGTGACATAATCAACGTTGTCGCCGTGGTAGCGACTTGTCAATAACAAGGTAGCCACACACTAAAGCTTACGCTGCTTTATCATCTATTTTACTTTAAACCTGCAGTGTGAAACTTTTACATATAAATGAATGTCTGTTACATTCAAACCCTTGCCAAACAAGTTCACACAATGCTGATTAAGCCTATCACCGCCAGATAAATCTACAGAGTTTTTAAATCTCATGTCAGGGGCGACATTCCCGTGCTGGCCATTTCCAAAGTTATTGGACCGAATGGATCAAATTCTGATAGTGAAACGAGTCATTTCGCGGGGTTTTGTGACACTTAAAACAATTTATCCACCGCTTTACAGTCGCAACAGTAGGTTACGGCCAATGGGGTACGGGCATACTAGGACAAATCCTGGGGGGCTGGTGGACCGTCAAAAAATATGTTTTTGACGGTCCACCAAAGCCCTCCAAACTCAAGTGCTGAGCCTAGAAAAGAGTCCCTTATGTCAGTTGGTGCTGAGACTAACTGCCCCCTCTCAGACACACTATGACCAGTCTCTCTCCAACACTGCTTTCCAAACACCAATCAGAGTAAACCAAATTATAACGCAACGTAAAGAAATCCTATTTGGAACATTGGAAAGAAGAAACTCAAAGCCAAAGTAGATTAGAATTTTATCTGGCCCTAAAAACAGATTATGAATTGGCAGAATATCTCTTTACTGTCAGAGATAGAAAGCAGACAGATCCTAAACAAGTACAGGCTCAGAAAAGAAAGCAGAATATGTGGTCACTGTTTGACAGGTGAGGTTGAGACAGAGATGCACTTCCTCCTATAATAAGGAGCATTTACTTTAACAAGTCAACTCTGTAATTTCAGATTTCAAAGAGCTTAATGACCTCTCAAAAAAGGAGATAGGGCATATCTTGCTGCCCAATATGTATTAACATGCCACGACCTGAAGGACAGTGAATGACCTAGACAAACACTGCACATGCATACATACACACACACACACACAAATACATGCATAGTAAATACTGTATATGTATAATTAATATATATCAATCTTAATGTTGTGTTAATGTTCATGTTATTGTTATTTTATACTGTCCAAATATTTGGAGAGAGAGAGAGAAACAGAGAGAGTTTATATGCATCAGATTTCCTTCTAAACCTTTAATAAGTCTTACCTGGTTCACATTTCACACCAGCATCCTCACTGTGAAAGCAGTTAATATCGCCCCATCCACTGAACACGCATTGGGCTAGGCCTGTCTCAGATCCATCACACTCTAAATCATCCATCCAAATTCGGCCGCTGCCTAACACAACATCAGTTACAGAGTACAAGTCACAAATGCATGGTTATAACATAAGAATTTTTATTAATAGCAAGTATTGTTCTGAATTGTAGCTCAAATTAATCACAACTTCAGAAGAAGATGCTGATTTGATTCCTTCTGATTGTCTCATCATAGGACATTTCCTCATAAAGTAGTGATGTCAACATCATTCATTGTTATTATTTGACACATTTACTATAGTTTGTGTTCAATTCTGCCTTGATTTTCAAAGTGCCACAGTCAACCAGAGCTTTGTTACCTTCTCCAAAGAAACCTTGTCCCACAGCTTCTATTGCACCAGAGAAACCGAGCTGGCGACACACCACTTTCGCTTCATTAAGGTCCCAGCTGTCATCGCACACAGTCCCCCATTGTCCATCATGATAGATCATCACACGGCCCTCAGAGGTAACGTTACCATTAATCAGCTTAACATCACCTTCATTAGGCCCTGAAGGAATGCAACACAAATTACACAAATATGAACAAAATCTGTCACTCCATGTCCAATCATTGTTACAAAAATATACGGACAACCCTTTAGCTCAGTAAAACCTGCTTTTGGGAAGTTTACTTTTTGTATTATAAAACATTTTTGTTGTAACTTATGATTTTGTGTGGCTCACCTAATCTCAATGAGTTAGATTATACTGTACTGTAATAGCCTCCAGTGGTTTAAAAGTAAAAACTGTATCTATAATAAACAGTCTGCTGAAATTTACTGAGGTAGAAGAATAAAAATCTACTCAAGTAAAAATGAAAATGAGCTTCAGTGGTTCTCAGAAGTTCAAACCAAGTTTAAAATAACCTCATATTAAGGTGAGCAATGTTTTTTTTTTTAATCCATGTAACAGAACAAGCCAAAATTTAACTCAAATCAAATCCCTTTTGCCTCATGGTTTTGCACGACTTTGGTGAACAGACACAATAAAGAAATAGTTTAGTTGTGAAGTTTATAGAGAAAAAACACATTGCTGTCATGTTGACTATGCTGTTAAAGTTGTCTTGTAATTACCTATGAAGTTGTTTGAATTTAACATGCGCTTAAACATCAGGAACAGTGATACAATACTACGAAGGAACTACAGCTTAAACAAATCACTCACCAGCACCCGGCACCTGCTTCAAATTCAAACCATCTGTTGTCTGTGTTGTCTGTGAAGGAGCTAAATCTAGGAAGAGGGACATGGTTAGTATTTTACCTGCACACCTTTATTCTTATTGTTGGATTGTAATCCCATCATTGTAACTTGTATTTCTTCTTTTACATCTTTTCAACCAAACTTAACTTGGTCAGTGCCTTTTTTTGTAACCACACACACACACACACACACACACACACACACACACACACACACAAATACATGCATAGGATATACTGTATATATATAATTATTATATATCAGTCTTAATATAATTAGTATATATCATCTCAATGTTGTGTTAATGTTCATATTATTGTTATTTTATACTGTCCAAATATTTGGAAAAATTGTATTTTGATGCTTTGGAAACATTGCTCACTAAACTTTGATGTCAATAAAGCCCGTTGAATTTAATTGAATTAAGAGAGCAAGAAACAGACAGAGTTTGCATCTGATTTCCTTCTAAACCTTTAATAAGTCTTACCTGGTTCACATTTAACACCAGCATCCTCACTGTGAGAGCAGTTAATATCGTCCCATCCTCTGAACACGCATTGGGCTAGGCCTGTCTCAGATCCATCACACTCTAAATCATCCATCCAAATCCGGCCACTGCCTAACACAACATCAGTTACAGAGTACAAGTCACAAATGCATGGTTATAACATAAGAATTTTTATTAATAGCAAGTATTGTTCTGAATTGTAGCTCAAATTAGTCACAACTTCAGAAGAAGATGCTGATTTGATTCCTTCTGATTGTCTCATCATAGGACATTTCCTCATAAAGTAGTGATGTCAACATCATTCATTGTTATTATTTGACACATTTACTATAGTTTGTGTTCAATTCTGCCTTGATTTTCAAAGTGCCACAGTCAACCAGAGCTTTGTTACCTTCTCCAAAGAAACCTTGTCCCACAGCTTCTATTGCACCAGAGAAACCGAGCTGGCGACACACCACTTTCGCTTCATTAAGGTCCCAGCTGTCATCGCACACAGTCCCCCATTGTCCATCATGATAGATCATCACACGGCCCTCAGAGGTAACGTTACCATTAATCAGCTTAATATCACCTTCATTAGGCCCTGAAGGAATGCAACACAAATTACACAAATATGAACAAAATCTGTCACTCCATGTCCAATCATTGTTACAAAAATATACGGACAACCCTTTAGCTCAGTAAAACCTGCTTTTGCAAAGTTTACTTTTTGTATTATAAAACATTTTTGTTGTAACTTATGATTTTGTGTGGCTCACCTAATCTCAATGAGTTAGATTATACTGTACTGTAATAGCCTCCATTGGTTTAAAAGTAAAAACTGTATCTATAATAAACAGTCTGCTGAAATTTACTGAGGTAGAAGAATAAAAATCTACTCAAGTAAAAATGAAAATGAGCTTCAGTGGTTCTAAGAAGTTCAAACCAAGTTTAAAATAACCTCATATTAAGGTGAGCAATGTTTTTTTTTTAATCCATGTAACAGAACAAGCCAAAATTTAACTCAAATCAAATCCCTTTTGCCTCATGGTTTTGCACGACTGAACAGACACAATAAAGAAATAGTTTAGTTGTGAAGTTTATAGAGAAAAAACACATTGCTGTCATGTTGACTATGCTGTTAAAGTTGTCTTGTAATTACCTATGAAGTTGTTTGAATTTAACATGCGCTTAAACATCAGGAACAGTGATACAATACTACGAAGGAACTACAGCTTAAACAAATCACGCACCAGCACCCGGCACCCGCTTCAAATTCAAACCATCTGTTGTCTGTGTTGTCTGTGAAGGAGCTAAATCTAGGAAGAGGGACATGGTTAGTATTTTACCTGCACACCTTTATTCTTATTGTTGGATTGTAATCCCATCATTGTAACTTGTATTTCTTCTTTTACATCTTTTCAACCAAACTTAACTTGGTCAGTGCCTTTTTTTGTAACCACACACACACACACACACACACACACACACACACACACACAAATACATGCATAGGATATACTGTATATATATATAATTATTATATATCAGTCTTAATATAATTAGTATATATCATCTCAATGTTGTGTTAATGTTCATATTATTGTTATTTTATACTGTCCAAATATTTGGAAAAATTGTATTTTGATGCTTTGGAAACATTACTCACTAAACTTTGATGTCAATATAGCCCGTTGAATTTAATTGAATTAAGAGAGCAAGAAACAGAGAGAGTTTGCATCTGATTTCCTTCTAAACCTTTAATAAGTCTTACCTGGTTCACATTTAACACCAGCATCCTCACTGTGAGAGCAGTTAATATCGTCCCATCCTCTGAACACGCATTGGGCTAGGCCTGTCTCAGATCCATCACACTCTAAATCATCCATCCAAATTCGGCCACTGCCTAACACAACATCAGTTACAGAGTACAAGTCACAAATGCATGGTTATAACATAAGAATTTTTATTAATAGCAAGTATTGTTCTGAATTGTAGCTCAAATTAATCACAACTTCAGAAGAAGATGCTGATTTGATTCCTTCTGATTGTCTCATCATATGACATTTCCTCATAAAGTAGTGATGTCAACATCATTCATTGTTATTATTTGAAACATTTACTATAGTTTGTGTTCAATTCTGCCTTGATTTTCAAAGTGCCACAGTCAACCAGAGCTTTGTTACCTTCTCCAAAGAAACCTTGTCCCACAGCTTCTATTGCACCAGAGAAACCGAGCTGGCGACACACCACTTTCGCTTCTCTAAGGTCCCAGCTGTCATCGCACACAGTCCCCCATTGTCCATCATGATAGATCATCACACGGCCCTCAGAAGTAACGTTACCATTAATCAGCTTAATATCACCTTCATTAGGCCCTGAAGGAATGCAACACAAATTACACAAATATGAACAAAATCTGTCACTCCATGTCCAATCATTGTTACAAAAATATACGGACAACCCTTTAGCTCAGTAAAACCTGCTTTTGCAAAGTTTACTTTTTGTATTATAAAACATTTTTGTTGTAACTTATGATTTTGTGTGGCTCACCTAATCTCAATGAGTTAGATTATACTGTACTGTAGTAGCCTCCAGTGGTTTAAAAGTAAAAACTGTATCTATAATAAACAGTCTGCTGAAATTTACTGAGGTAGAAGAATAAAAATCTACTCAAGTAAAAATGAAAATGAGCTTCAGTGGTTCTAAGAAGTTCAAACCAAGTTTAAAATAACCTCATATTAAGGCGAGCAATGTTTTTTTTTTAATCCATGTAACAGAACAAGCCAAAATTTAACTCAAATCAAATCCCTTTTGCCTCATGGTTTTGCACGACTTTGGTGAACAGACACAATAAAGAAATAGTTTAGTTGTGAAGTTTATAGAGAAAAAACACATTGCTGTCATGTTGACTATGCTGTTAAAGTTGTCTTGTAATTACCTATAAAGTTGTTTGAATTTAACATGCGCTTAAACATCAGGAACAGTGATACAATACTACGAAGGAACTACAGCTTAAACAAATCACTCACCAGCACCCGGCACCTGCTTCAAATTCAAACCATCTGTTGTCTGTGTTGTCTGTGAAGGAGCTAAATCTAGGAAGAGGGACATGGTTAGTATTTTACCTGCACACCTTTATTCTTATTGTTGGATTGTAATCCCATCATTGTAACTTGTATTTCTTCTTTTACATCTTTTCAACCAAACTTAACTTGGTCAGTGCCTTTTTTTGTAACCACACACACACACACACACACACACACACACACACACACACACACACACACACACACACACACACAATACATGCATAGGATATACTGTATATATATAATTATTATATATCAGTTTTAATATAATTAGTATATATCATCTCAATGTTGTGTTAATGTTCATATTATTGTTATTTTATACTGTCCAAATATGTTCAATTCTGCCTTGATTTTCAAAGTGCCACAGTCAACCAGAGCTTTGTTACCTTCTCCAAAGAAACCTTGTTCCACAGCTTCTATTGCACCAGAGAAACCGAGCTGGCGACACACCACTTTCGCTTCTTCGCTTCTCTCTCAAATACATGCATAGGATATACTGTATATATATAATTATTATATATCAGTCTTAATATAATTAGTATACATCATCTCAATGTTGTGTTAATGTTCATATTATTGTTATTTTATACTGTCCAAATATTTGGAAAAATTGTATTTTGATGCTTTGGAAACATTGCTCACTAAACTTTGATGTCAATAAAGTCTGTTGAATTTAATTAAGAGAGCAAGAAACAGAGAGAGTTTGCATCTGATTTCCTTCTAAACCTTTAATAAGTCTTACCTGGTTCACATTTAACACCAGCATCCTCATTGTGAGAGCAGTTATTTCTCCCCCATCCTCTGAACACGCATTGGGCTAGGCCTGTCTCAGATCCATCACACTCTAAATCGTCCATCCAAATTCGGCCACTGCCTAACACAACATCAGTTACAGAGTACAAGTCACAAATGCATGGTTATAACATAAGAATTTTTATTAATAGCAAGTATTGTTCTGAATTGTAGCTCAAATTAATCACAACTTCAGAAGAAGATGCTGATTTGATTCCTTCTGATTGTCTCATTATAGGACATTTCCTCATAAAGTAGTGATGTCAACATCATTCATTGTTATTATTTGACACATTTACTATAGTTTGTGCTCAATTCTGCCTTGATTTTCAAAGTGCCACAGTCAACCAGAGCTTTGTTACCTTCTCCAAAGAAACTGCCTCTTACAGCTTCTATTGCACCAGAGAAACCGAGCTGGCGACACACCACTTTCGCTTCTCTAAGGTCCCAGCTGTCATCGCACACAGTCCCCCATTGTCCATCATGATAGATCATCACACGGCCCTCAGAGGTAACGTTACCATTAATCAGCTTAACATCACCTTCATTAGACCCTGAAGGAATGCAACACAAATTACACAAATATGAACAAAATCTGTCACTCCATGTCCAATCATTGTTACAAAAATATACGGACAACCCTTTAGCTCAGTAAAACCTGCTTTTGGGAAGTTTACTTTTTGTATCATAAAACATTTTTGTTGTAACTTATGGTTTTTGTGTGGCTCACCTAATCTCAATGAGTTAGATTATACTGTACTGTAATAGCCTCCAGTGGTTTAAAAGTAAAAACTGTATCTATAATAAACAGTCTGCTGAAATTTACTGAGGTAGAAGAGTAAAAATCTACTCAAGTAAAAATGAAAATGAGCTTCAGTGGTTCTCAGTGGCATCCCACCCACATACCCCCTGGGACAGATAGCACAGGCCCACGTACAGGGAGCCATGTCAGGTCCCCACCATTTGGGGAGCCACGGTCAGCCCCAGTTAGTGATGTTACAGCCTCCTCCTCAGCAAGGCCCCGGCTCAGTGCCCCAGCACCCGCAGCACGGACCACAGCAAGGAGCACACCAACACTTTTACATTGGACACCCACAAGCGATGCAGGTTCAAACACATCCTGCTTCCTTCCATCCGCCTGGAAACTAAAACCCCTCTGGTCCCCCACCAAAACCTCCCAAACTGTTCCCATAAATGAGCCCCAACATCCCCGCCGCCTGCTGGATGTGAGGCCCAGACTGAACGCAACTCACATAAAACAAGACTGGCAGGATAGCACAGAAGAGAGAAGTGGATAAAAAGTCTCACAGCACCTTATTCTTCTCACTAAACTTTGATGTCAATAAAGTCTGTTGAATTGAATTAAGAGAGCAAGAAACAGAGAGAGTTTGCATCTGATTTCCTTCTAAACTTTTAATAAGTCTTACCTGATTCACATTTAACACCAGCATCCTCACTGTGAGAGCAGTCATTTCTCCCCCATCCTCTGAACACGCATTGGGCTAGGCCTGTCTCAGATCCATCACACACTAAATCGTCCATCCAAATTCGGCCACTGCCTAACACAACATCAGTTACAGAGTACAAGTCACAAATGCATGGTTATAACATAAGAATTTTTATTAATAGCAAGTATTGTTCTGAATTGTAGCTCAAATTAATCACAACTTCAGAAGAAGATGCTGATTTGATTCCTTCTGATTGTCTCATCATAGGACATTTCCTCATAAAGTAGTGATGTCAACATCATTCATTGTTATTATTTGACACATTTACTATAGTTTGTGCTCAATTCTGCCTTGATTTTCAAAGTGCCACAGTCAACCAGAGCTTTGTTACCTTCTCCAAAGAAACTGCCTCTTACAGCTTCTATTGCACCAGAGAAACCGAGCTGGCGACACACCACTTTCGCTTCATTAAGGTCCCAGCTGTCATCGCACACAGTCCCCCATTGTCCATCATGATAGATCATCACACGGCCCTCAGAGGTAACGTTACCATTAATCAGCTTAACATCACCTTCATTAGACCCTGAAGGAATGCAACACAAATTACGCAAACATGAACAAAATCTGTCACTCCATGTCCAATCATTGTTACAAAAATATACGGACAACCCTTTAGCTCAGTAAAACCTGTTTTTGGGAAGTTTACTTTTTGTATCATAAAACATTTTTGTTGTAACTTATGATTTTGTGTGGCTCACCTAATCTCAATGAGTTAGATTATACTGTACTGTAGTAGCCTCCAGTGGTTTAAAAGTAAAAACTGTATCTATAATAAACAGTCTGCTGAAATTTACTGAGGTAGAAGAGTAAAAATCTACTCAAGTAAAAATGAAAATGAGCTTCAGTGGTTCTAAGAAGTTCAAACCAAGTTTAAAATAACTTCATATTAAGGCGAGCAATGTTTTTTTTTTAAATCCATGTAACAGAACAAGCCAAAATTTAACTCAAATCAAATCCCTTTTGCCTCATGGTTTTGCACGACTGAACAGACACAATAAAGAAATAGTTTAGTTGTGAAGTTTATAGAGAAAAAACACATTGCTGTCATGTTGACTATGCTGTTAAAGTTGTCTTGTAATTACCTATGAAGTTGTTTGAATTTAACATGCGCTTAAACATCAGGAACAGTGATACAATACTACGAAGGAACTACAGCTTAAACAAATCACTCACCAGCACCCAGGCTGACACTCAGCAAAAGAACACAGAGTGATAAGAGAACCCCCCTCATGTTGATTGCAAAACACTGGGAAACAAAAGGAAAACAATGAGTCACAAAGTAATAGACATTTTATTGAGCATCCACATTTCTTCTGAAATAACGCATGATAATGATACTGATGGATATGCACATTACAGCAGAGGGTGTCATGGTCCTGTGTCTCCCTGACCTGCTGTCACTATCTCTTCCTCCCCCCAGGTTCCGAGCTTCTAGCCCAGTCCTCACCCCCAGCGTCCACCACAAGCCTCAGCCCCAATCTCCCACCTGCTCAAGCCCCAGCCCCAGTTTCCCAGTTACCAGCCCAAGCTTCCTGCATTCCCCTTCCTCAGCCTTGAAAATAAATGCTTTGTTTCTATTATATACCTGTTTCCATCCCTTGAGTGTCTGCACTTGGGTTCACCTACTTCGTCCCACATAACAGAGGGGAGGATAATGTAAGGAACAATTGCCTTTACAATTTACTTAGATCCAGTATCATGCTGTTATTTAAATTTTCTTTGTTCAAGGAGAGAATAACTAATAACACCAGAAGATGCAGAATACAGTGGGGGAAACAGGTATTCAACACGTCAAATTTTTTTTCAGTAAACATATTTCCAGTGCAGCTATTCACACACAATTAAGACCAGACATTAGTATTAACTCAATAAGGCAACACAGCTAAAATATAATAACATTCTAATCAATAAAAAGTTATGTACATTAAATTGGAATGACACAGGAAAAAAGTACTGAACACGGAGTGAGAAAAAGCACTGCACCAGGTGATTCCATTAATTAAGCCTGTGCTAATTAGAATGAGTTGGGTTAGTGCATGTGGCTGTTAGCACTTCCACTCTTTTAAAAAGGGTTAGCCATCTGTGAATGCATCATTTGCTACTAAGCTGTCATGCAAGAACCATCTCATGATGGGTAGATGCAAAGAGATCTCCCAAAACCTTCACAATAAGATTGTTGAGCAACATAGGAATGGCTCAGGTTACTGACTGATTTCTCAACTCTAAATGTTCCCATAAGCACCACTGGGGCCGTTATCTGCAAGTGGATATTGATTGGAATCTTATGATTTTGTTAGCTGTGTTGCCTTATTAAATTAATACCAATGTCTGGTCTTAATTTCATATGAATAGCTGCACTGGAAATATGTTTAATCAAAAACAAGTTGACGTGTTGAATACTTATTTCCCCCCCACTGTATGTAATTGCACAACTGCAGAATTCTTATGCATATTTCTATGACTATCACACAAGAAGGAGTGGCTGTGTCATTTGATCTTAAAAACAGACGTGGATTTGTTTGTGAAAGTCCAAGAGTCTAAACTTTGTCCACTGAATATTTGCTGTTTGTCATGCTGTCTGGCAGAATTAAATGTCATTGACCAACAAGGTAAAAAAGTAAATATTTAGTTTTGGGGCAATGTGCAGCAGACAACTAAACATTTCAACAGAGATATTTGATTTGATACGTTATTACTACTTAATTTTGAAACATGTATAAAAACAAACACAAATACAAACAAAAAAATCAATAGAAATAAAAACCAATACAATTTAACATAAGCAACAAACTCTCAGTAAACGGATCAAAAAATATTTCTTAATACTACTTAATTTCCTGCCCCCCTCTCTAGTGGGATCTACTGGATCCAATAACATATTATGTTTAGCTTGTTTGTGAAAGTCCAAGAGTCTAAACTTTGTCCACTGAATATTTGCTGTTTGTCGTGCTGTCTGGCAGAATTAAATGTCATTGACCAACAAGGTAAAAAAGTAAATATTTAGTTTTGGGGCAATGTGCAGCAGACAACTAAACATTTCAACAGAGATATTTGATTTGATTTGATACGTTATTACTACTTCATTTTGAAACATGTATAAAAACAAACACGAATACAAACAAAAAAATCAATAGAAATTAAAACCAATACAATTTAACATAAGCAACAAACTCTCAGTAAACGGATCAAAAAATATTTCTTAATACTACTTAATTTCCTGCCCCCCTCTCTAGTGGGATCTACTGGATCCAATAACATATTATGTTCAGCTTGTTTAGCTTGTTTGTGAAAGTCCAAGAGTCTAAACTTTGTCCACTGAATATTTGCTGTTTGTCGTGCTGTCTGGCAGAATTACATGTCATTGACCAACAAGGTAAAAAGGTAAATATTTAGTTTTGGGGCAATGTGCAGCAGACAACTAAACATTTCAACAGAGATATTTGATTTGATTTGATACGTTATTACTACTTCATTTTGAAACATGTATAAAAACAAACACGAATACAAACAAAAAAATCAATAGAAATTAAAACCAATACAATTTAACATAAGCAACAAACTCTCAGTAAACGGATCAAAAAATATTTCTTAATACTACTTAATTTCCTGCCCCCCTCTCTAGTGGGATCTACTGGATCCAATAACATATTATGTTTAGCTTGTTTAGCTTGTTTGTGAAAGTCCAAGAGTCTAAACTTTGTCCACTGAATATTTGATGTTTGTCGTGCTGTCTGGCAGAATTACATGTCATTGACCAACAAGGTAAAAAGGTAAATATTTAGTTTTGGGGCAATGTGCAGCAGACAACTAAACATTTCAACAGAGATATTTGATTTGATTTGATACGTTATTACTACTTCATTTTGAAACATGTATAAAAACAAACACAAATACAAACAAAAAAATCAATAGAAATAAAAACCAATACAATTTAACATAAGCAACAAACTCTCAGTAAACGGGTCAAAAAATATTTCTTAATACTACTTAATTTCCTGCCCCCCTCTCTAGTGGGATCTACTGGATCCAATAACATATTATGTTCAGCTTGTTTAGCTTGTTTGTGAAAGTCCAAGAGTCTAAACTTTGTCCACTGAATATTTGATGTTTGTGGTGCTGTCTGGCAGAATTAAATGTTATTGACCAACCAGGTAAAAAGGTAGATATTTAGTTTTGGGGCATTCATACAAAGGGGGTCTGGAAGCTGACTGAAATGTTTTCAGATGCCATCTTCTGACATCATTGGACATATGTTGATCTGTCTACAGGCACCTGGTACTTATTCATTCTTTATTAACTGTAGAAACGCATCCCGTCTCTAAACATTTGGTTCAGTATACGGATCAAAATATGCTGCATACAAACTTTAATACAAAACACAATTGGTTTCTTGAAATGTGGAAAAATAGACACATTTCTCATCTGCATGAAACCAAAGAAAAGGATCAATTTTATAGGCCTATATAAGAATCCTTTCAATCAATTTCAGGCCAAGGTGGGTCTCAAGTGGGATTTACTGGATCCAATAACATTTTTCTTTACTACAATTTTACCAACAGGAAAAAAGAAAAATATCAAGACAACAAACTAAAATAATAGTCCTCAACAAATTTTATCACACTAAACATAACAGGTTCCTGTAGGGCACATTGTACACTGGCCTATTTGTGTTTCTTACCTTAGGTTGGCCACTGCTTTCTCTCAGGTTGTATAGACAGGGCAGTTGGATTATGTATGAACCATAGACTGTATGGTATGAATTAGTTGTGTTCAGGGCCGCCCTCTACATTCACAATAACCACAGCTAGAGGGCTGAGCCTGCCTGCCATTCATTGTTTCATCCTCTTAAAGTCCCCCTCCACTCAAAAATGTGTTCTTCTTTTAGTTCCTACAATTGGATGTTTGACCTTCACTGAACGATGAGAGTTTGACACTTAGGGGGTGTTTTCATCTGCTGAAGGTGGAAAGTGTCTATGTGTCCACTGAAAATCTAAGTGAAAGTGATGTCCAACATGCAACTTACACAAGTGTGATGAGGAAACTTGAAGCCTCCAGTGCACATAGCTACGCCGAGAACAAACTTTTCAGTGAAGTAGGAGACATCCAGCAGGAAAAATGAAAAAATATTTACATATTCATAGATTCTGGATTTTTAAAGAGGGAGAAGGAGGAGATGTAACTTCTAACTAGGTAATTTAACTTTTTTGTGGAAAAAACATATCAGACACAAACTGTTATTTAAAGCAAGTATTTGTATATGTCTTAAAACATGTCATGGCATGCGGTTTTGACATTGCCTATAACAAGTTGACAGAAGCCTAATATCCACAATTCGTGTATGACTATCAGTAACTAAGTAATATTAAGATTGAAAGTACAAGAAGTTGACAAAATTGTGTCATCATAATTGGTCCACTTTATAGCTAGCCTATTCTAAAGCATTGATCACAGCACACAGCCTCAGCAGATGGAGTTGCCATGTTGTCATGGAAATGTAGATGTTCTTTAGCTTCTGCAACTTATTTCTGAGTGAGGCTATATAGCCTTTATATTGGTGGTGTATAATTATGAGGAGGATTTGGTCATTCAGATCTCATTTATTAGATCGCTCAAAGTGGGCAAGGCTTGGCAAATACGGCGCAGTAGAGAAACTTTCGCTCAATTTGATCTCAGTCTGTCTATGCCATGGATGTATTATAAGAGCTGGATAGGGCTCCCCCACACTCAGCCTTGCAGCCAATTTTTCTCAGTGACCCCTCGCAGTATTGCACCGAAAAATCCCCCTGTGGCCCAGAAAACATTTTCCCTATAGATCACCATTGTAAAGAGACACTTGCAAAAACTGTTGACAGGACACCTTGAACTGCAAACAACGTCAATTATGACTTTTTTGATCCATGGAGGTTTTATATTTGTAAACTTTCCTCGAGCTAAGAAAAGCGATTGAAAAATCTGTGACGTCATCACAAGGTAAAGCCTGAGTCGAGCGGGAACTCTTGGATGGGCCAGCGGGGAAACACTACTGCGCATATTCAGTGAGCCACACAACACGGAAGCAAACCTGGTAGCTAGAAACTTTTTTGGCGTATGTGCCAGCCGAGCAATTCTCATTGGATGGAATGGGCGCCATTTTCGGTCCGGTATCCAGCTCTTATAATACATCCATGGTCTACACAGTACACCATTTTTTTCCCTAGGATGGTGTAGTCATGACCCGCTCTACTGGTACTCGTTGCATTCGTTGGTTGGGTTGGTTAGGTTTAGGCATGAGGAGTGAGATTGGTTAGAGTAATATCCGGATAAGCCAATCAGAGGTAGAATAGGGCGTTTAGTCTGTGGCAAATTTGCGGCAGACTAGATGCAGCAAAGGCCCTCCACAGGTCATTTGTAGAACTCCATTGAATGTGTTAAAACCTTATGTAGAGTCCGAAGAAAAATTAATTACAGTTTTTATTGTTTCACAATGTCCCGCCAGGTCATGACTTCGCCATCGTAGGAAAAAGAATATCACACACAGTACAGAGCGATCTCCATGACAACTGAGCAAACGCCATATCCGGTGATGAAGATGAGCAGATGAAAAATCCGGAAACAGATCCTTAAATGACTGAAGGTTTTTTTCTTTTGTCAACCACCTCCCCTTTCAGTTTTTCACTAGTCTTACGTTTTAGATTTCTATAACTGAATTTCGACTATTAACAGGCTAGTTGGATATCCAAAAGATAAGACATCTTTAAATGGACTGAATCAAAGATATCTTTGACCAAACAATCTTTCTACTAGGTTCACTTAAAGAAAGTGTTTTGTTTATTTGAAAATCTGCATTCCGGGCACTGTTTTTCCCAAAATCCCTTTTTTGCACCGTGATTACCTTTATTTTTGAACGTAAACACCGGATGTAGACGTTTCTCTGCTGGATTTAAAAGTCCCACATCACATCCGCCTCGGCAGACTACTCTCTCCGCCATTTTCGATAGTTGGTGTCGCACTACTGATCAGTGTGCAGGCATTAAAGTCGGCAGTAATTTGTTGATTATAGGTACATTTTGAAGGCGCTCGAGTCTTTATTATCTACTGAGAGAAATTTCATTTGGCGAGACAATAACCGTGTCAGAAGATGTCCAACGAGCAGGCCGAAAACACCACCGAGAAAGCAGGCACGCAGCCACCGCCGCCACAGCAGCAGCAGTAAGTCCATTCATCCAGGTTCCTTTGTTGGCGCTTACCAGCTAGTGTTAGTTAGCTTGTTAGCCATGGTTATCCTGATTCACAGGAATGTCGCACTAGTTGGTAAACCGCTCAATAGTTGTTACTATTCTTGTAAGGCATATATTAACGACCACAATAGGTTATATATGTGTTATAAACTGCATTGTGAACGCGGGAATATGCGTTCACCCACTGTTAAGTGGCGTGTCTTTGGGCCCGACTACTTACTGGACCCAGGTTATTCGCAGTCATTTTACGTAACAAAGCAACTTAGCGTTAGCGGTTCACTTAGCTACCTGTTAATGTTAAGTGACTAGCTGACCTTTATTTTCTCTTCGTTCGCTAAATTATTAAATACAGTAAATCAAACAATACAGTTATTACTTAACATTAGGCCCACTGTGTCCAGGAGAGCGGCCTTGCCATGCGGTTTTAGTGCAATCGTCTCGCCTGCAAGCTGTTGTAGACTAGAAATTCATCATTACACTTCCACTATTTTTAACTGTGTTTTTAAATAATATCGTTATTGTTTTAGTAACCTCACTAACTAGTGGTTCTAACTGTAAAATATTAGGTTTCTAGCATGATCAGATTCAAGAAAACTCATTCACGCTTCCATTGGTATTAAGTTACAGCAATGGCCTCATTCAGGCCTTTCTTAAATAGGTAGACACACGTGATTCACAACGGCGCAGCCTGTTTTAATGTACTAACAAATGTAGTAATTTCGCTCACATCTTAAGGGTCCCTGTACCTGTATTTTAGCTTTAGATACACTTTCAGAATCTAATCATGTAATCACCACTTGTGAAAACATGTTTATGCTTGAATGAAGTGAGCTTTTTTTTTTTTAAACGGAAAACAAACTGATCATCTTTTTTTTTTTTCGCAGGGAAGTGAATGGGAAAGCCAAGCATGATTCCATCTCCAGCAGAAAGGAAAGGCCCCAGAAGAGAGGTGGAGGTGGACGCTACGAACCCTATGGCAATGTGAACAAAAGATACCGTGTTTTTGTCAGCAACATCCCATATGATGTGAAATGGCAAGCCCTCAAAGACCTAATGAAAGAAAAAGGTAAGGTGATGAAAGGAAAAGGTAAGGTGTCTAGATAAGAGATTGACTCAGTCAGCTATGGAGATGACAAAAAGATGCAGCATCCAGGGTCATTTTTGTTTGACCCTTGCAACTTTTAAGGGCTTTTGGGAATTTGTTCAGGAACTTATTGTGTACAATGTCGCTTGAGATCTTGTATGGGAGATACATGGAAGTAAAGGTTTGGAAGAGGTCCCTCTTATTTGTCTGGTCAAATAATGAGTTGCTGCAGATTTGCACAAGTGCTGTGAACCTGGATGTTAGACTATATTTGAGATTACTAAAACCTTTTTGTGGTTTTTGTGAAGTGGATGTTGTACATGGTTCACAAATGTGAAAAATCCAATGGCTTGGGATCATGAGCGGCAAAATGAGGTGCTTTCCACCCCAAGAAATGCATGAAAGAATATACAGTACACTGCTGTAGTGACATGATTTTGCCCATAAACAAGGAACATCATGCTCTGTTGTAATATACAATTAAAGGTAAAACATGAGCTTTCATGATTTTCATTATCAAAATGTTGAAGGCAAGTGAAAAGAAATAATTTGTGATGCAGCAACTTTGATTTTCAGCAGGGGTTAGCCTTAAGTTCACTCTCCCATGTACAATATGGATTTTAATGCTGCTACTGTGACAATAGTTGTTTAGCATGGGGTTTTGAAAAGCTTTAGGTGTATCAGAATCAATGCACAAAATTGGTATTTGCTTTAAGGTAAAGCATGTGTTAAGAAGGGTACAATCCTCTTTTCAGAAGGAGTGCCTGGTACTCGTTTTATGACAACTGACTGTGGAGTTAAATTGCATTTTCTTTTTTAGGTGTGACCTTGACAAGCAAAAGTTTTCTCAGCAGATCTCCACTTTGTGCCAAACAGATGTGTGTTGGGATGTCTTTGGGGTACAGGTCTACAAAATGAAGCAACTTCTTATGCACTGTCCTTGTCTCTAGAGGTCTGGTCACTGATGTCCATTCGTTGAACAGATTCGTGATCTGGAAAGAAGGCGTGGCAGTGGTCGACACTGAATCAAAATTTTGATATTGTGCGTCTCAGAAACGGGTCCACTTTAAGAACATGTTTTTGTAGATAGAAGTTTCTGTCACCCAATAACTTTACCGTAATTAAGGCTATGGCTAGTTTCCTAGGTTTCCTCTAAGGCTCAGCTGATGGGCGCATGGATTGATGTATTATCCTGAGGTTTAAAATGGCAATAAAGTATGCACAGGTTTGCAATGAAATGGGCTGAGGCATTGAACGGGCTTTGCCGACTTGAAATCATTTGGTCAATTATCTTCAAGTAGAAGGTGGTTTTTACTGCATTATTTCCAAATGGAAAAGCTGATGGCCATTTAAACAGTTGTTGTCCTCAGTCTATTGCTTTTGGTGCTTCGGGAGAATTCCAACAAGGACAGGGTAAGAAGTCTTTATTTTTTTTTTTTTTAAAAAAAAGACACAAGCTTGCTTTTTGTAGACCTGTACCATATTGTGCTGCTGCTGAGGTGCTGGGGGAAGGCTCAGGACTGGCAGTCCGAGCTCACTGTCACCGGCTGCCCTACTTGTTTCTGCTCTAAACCCCCATTGTTCTCTCGGCTTCTCTCCCCTTGGTGTGTGTCGTCTCTGGAATCTGATTTGTAGTGGGTGAGGTAACGTACGTGGAACACTTAATGGACGCAGAAGGCAAATCGAGGGTAAGTGCAAATACATACAAATAAAACATGAATAATCCTAGACAAACCTGTGTTTGTCAGCTTTGGTTTCTTTTTTTCATTGTTGGGGAATTGTTCAGATTCAGATACCTGATGGAGTGTGTGAGATGGTGACATGCCGGAGGCGTGATCTATTTGGTGTCGCCTGTGGCACTGACTTGAGGTCATTCAAGGGTTGATGCTCTCATAACAGGACTTCAGCTTTCTGTGCAGCCAATCCTGTGGGATTGCAGTAGCCGACAATGTCCCTTTTGGTTGCTGGATTTGCTCCTTATGAACTAAAGGGGTGTAGCCTGCAAGAGGTTGTTACAGGACTGTTAGATGGTTGTTAAATATAACACTTTGCGCAGGACGTCTTTACTGGAATAGTTACCTCCAATATCTAATCCTATCTCACTGTGGATTTTCTGCCTTTTTGGATGTTGGAAAATATTAATATTCAGCACATTGCATTGTGTTAGTGATGTGAGATCTTAATATCGTAATTTTATTGGGAAGCACAGAGTGGCGGCCAAGGCTTGTAGGCTTGTGATGAACTTTGTGATTGTGCATGAAATTCTAATTATTTGTATTTTTTTCTCTAATAAAATATCTTATAACCATGGCTTTTACTAATTTAAATTATTCTTCACTCCTTTGGTCGGGCCTGTTCTGTTATCTTCAATCAACAAAGGGTTGTGCGTAAGTAACTTTTCTATTTGTTCTCTTTCCCAATAGTTTATCAGAATGAGTTCTTGCTAGAAATGGAAAGGAGAAATGGAGGAGTTGTGATTATTCTCACTGGAAATATGTTCTGTCAGTGTTGTTGAGTTTAGGACTGAAGAGCTAATGAAGAAAGCAGTGGAGAAGGTCAACAAGCACAATCTCAATGGACGACCCCTGAAAGTGAAAGAGGTAGGCCCAGGCAAAGGTGACAAATTAATTTTGCCCAACACACCAAAATGTCAGTTGTGCATTATCTGAGTTTCCTTGCTTTTTGATAGGACCCTGATGGTGTCATTGCTCAGAGGGAAATCAACAAGGCACAAGGTGGCGGAGGCCCTCCAGGGGGCCATGGAGGAATGGGAGGTATGGGTGGAATGGATCGCATGAACATGGATAGGATGGGCCCTGGACCAAATGGCCCCATCAATATCCCTCCCAGCCTGATGAGCAACCCCAACATTCCCAACGAGATCATCCATGGTCTGCAGGCTGGCAGGATTGGCAGCACTGTCTTTGTTGCTAATGTGAGACTTCCAGATTTCCCCCCCCCTTTTTTTATATTATTAAAAAAACAAATAATCTATTGATAAGTAAAGGGAAAAACTAACCAGAAAGTCATTTGGCATTTTCACATTAGGTAAATTGATGTCTGACTTGTCTTTGTAGTGTTGCTTATGATTTAAAGTAACTATTTGTCAAATTGTTCTTGTGCCTACAGCTTGACTACAAAGTTGGCTGGAAGAAGCTGAAAGAAGTGTTCAGCATGGCAGGCATGGTGGTGAGGGCTGACATTCTTGAGGACAAGGACGGAAAGAGCAGAGGCATGGGCACAGTAACATTCGATATGCCCCTTGAAGCAGTCCAAGCTGTCTGTATCCTTCTGAAAAAATGTTTGAAATACCTTCGTGCATAGAATGTTGATTTAGCATAATTGCATTTTTTTTCCCAAGATGTCTCTGGTACACTTTCCTCAACTGTTTCACAGCCATGTTCAATGGGCAGCTGTTGTTCAACAGGGTCATGCACGTCAAACTGGTACGTTGGCTAAAACTGACTGTATATGTCCTCTCAGAACATAACGTTATGTTTTTTTTGGGGCAGAGTCTGAATGCTTTTATGTGCCCTTTTCAGGATGAGAAGTCCTTGCCCAAAGATTTTGGACCACCTGACAGAGCTGCTGCTCTTCCCCGTAAGTATAAACCTTCATCGGTATTAAAACACTGAAACATAGATAAATAGACTAAAATGGCAGAAGTATACTCTATATGTAAGATCATATAGATGACTCTCATGGATCCTAGCTCATTATTCACAGCCACATAGTGGTGCTTGAGAGTTTAAGGGTTCACTTCTGCCTCACAATTATGTAAGAAGGGTTCATTTTCCTCAAATGAATGTTTGTTTTTGTCTAATTTGTTTATTTGGGTTCCCTTTATCTAGTTTTAGGACTAGGTGTGAAAATACTCATACTCAAATCTGATCATGTTTTGGGTCATATTTATGCAGAAATAGAAAATTTCACAAGTTCACAAACTTTCAAGCACCACTGTACTTTGCTGGAGGACCAGATGACACAACCACATTATCCTATGCCAGTTGAACAGTTTTTCAGGAGCCACAAGGGCCTCTCTGATTTCCGCATTGAACATATTTCTATGGATACAAGACATTTCCTATGTACACAACATTTTAATATTGTACCCGTTTTCTCTGCCCAGGTGGCCTGAGTGGTATTGGTTTGGGCTTGGGGCCCGGTGGCCAGCCTATTGATGCTGCCCAACTCAACAGAGGTGGAGGTGGAGGTGCAGGTGGCGGAATGGGCAACATGGGCCCCGGAGGTAAATACCTCCAGTGTTTGTTTTTTTTATTATTATTATTATTATTATGTTTTTCCTCCTTAACACAAGATGCCAATGAAATCAGTGGCTGACTTGTCATCTCACTTGTAGGAATGGATGGAATGGGCTTTGGCAACATGGGAGGCCGTATGGGAGGAGGTATGTATGAGACTTTATCAAGTGACTTTGGGCATACATTTACCTAAACTGCTGTAGCAAATTCAACACTTCATATAACTACATCACATTAAAAGCTTCCCAACAGTTCATGAGGCAAAAACCTCTTTAATTCCCTGATACATTTTATTGGGAAACCAGCATCCTAACAGAGAAAGAACAGAACAGTGGAATTTGTACACTTTTTATTTTAATTTTTAGCACAATGGTATTTCTAAGCACCATTATCCAGTTTGATCTTTATCTTGGTATTCATTAAAAAAAACAACAGTTTGATCTTTTTTTTTGATTAAAAGATCAGATTTCCAGGTGGTCTCTGAGACTTTCTTCTCCTTTGTTCTAGGAATGGACAACTTTGGAGGAATGAACAACATGGAGCGTTACGGTTCTTCAGGGATGGGCAGAATGAATGGTAAGGAGACATTTTAAGACATGTTAAGCATTCCAAAGCAAGCGTGGAGCACTCACGTTTTGCTGGATGTTTCTAATGGTTTCATCTCTTGCATTGTCAGAGATGGACCGTGGGATTGGTGGTGCTTTTGACAGGGAGTTTGGTCGAAATGAAATGGGCATGTCTCGCAATAATTTTGGAGATTCGTTTGAAAGAGGAATGGGTTAGTATTTTCAGGATTCTGTTTGCAATTCCTCTAACTCCCCTGAGCTGTAATGAGAATCACAACCTAACTGATTGTTGACATAACCTTTTTATTTATTTTTTGGTTTGACTTTTTTAATAGGAAACTCCCTGGGTATGGACCGCATGAGTTCTGGAATGGACCGTCTGGGAGCAAGCATGGATCGCATGGCAGGGATGGACCGGATGGGGATGGACAGGATGGACCGCGTGTCTGATCTGGACAGGCTGGGCTCAGGGTTTGACCGGATGGGCTCGGGGATGGACCGGCTGGGGCCCAGTATGGACAGGCTTGGACCCGGCCTGGACCGTATGAGCTCCAGCATGGACCGCCTAGGCCCAGCTGGGTTTGACCGCTTGGGCCAGTCTGGTTTGGACCGCATGGGTGCTGGTCTGGACTTTAGCTCCCCGATGGGTATGGATCGCATGGGCAACACCGGGCTTGACAGAATGGCCAGCAGCTTTGACCGCATGGGCTCCGCTGGAGGTCTCGATCGCTTCCCGTCCGGTGGCCTCGACCGCATGAGCTCTGGAATGGATCGGATGGGATCCGGAGGTGTCGGTCAGTTTGATCGTTCTGCAGACTTGGATCGTGGATTTGGCGGCAACTCCTTTGGAGGAGCTGGAGCTGGAGGGCCTGGAACCGGAGGAGGCAACGTCAGGAAGGGATGCCAGATCTTTGTCAGAAATGTAAGTGTTTCATGTACAGTGTAGTTAGGCTTAATTTGTTTGATCAGCATCTTCTCATATAAAGTATGATTTCAATACATTTTTTTTTTTTTTTTTTAAATGGATGGATTTTTGCTTTTCAGCTGCCCTTTGACTTCACCTGGAAGATGCTGAAGGATACCTTCAATACTTGTGGTAAGAGTAATCATGATACCCAGTCTGTAAATATAAATCAAATGACTGGCTGTTTTTTATTTATTTTTAAAGATGACTTTTCTAACGTTTGTACTAATGTGGTTCCTTAGGCATGGTTCAGTATGCTGATATTAAGATGGAGAACGGCAAGTCCAAAGGCTGTGGTGTGGTTCGCTTCGACAACCCTGAAACCGCTGAGCGCGCCTGCCGGACCATGAATGGCTATCGGCTGAATGGAAGAGAGATTGATGTTAGGATTGATAGGAATGCATAAGTTATTTGTCTATGTTGCATTTGATATTTCATTTAGTCACTGATCTAAATTGCCCTTCAACATCTTCATATTGTATTCACATGGTTTGTTTAGATATTTGTAACAGTGGAAATGTTGTTTTTAGTTAGTAATTTGTAACAGTGAAAGTGTTTTAGTTCTTGCTAAAATTTTACTTTTTGTAGAGACCAAATTTTAATTTTTTTTTTTTCTGTCATGCTTCACCTGTCATTGCCTTTTGTTCTTTAAGGTTTTGATAAATAAACATCAATAACTGAAATCTCTTGTGTTCTGTTTTTGTATGTTATTGCATGTCAATATAGTGGAGTAGTCAGTGAGTGTTGGGAGATCAACTTTAGATTTATTTGACAGTCATAAAATACACATACTGCTTCACCTGCAGGTAGTTATCACATACATTTGCAAACTGTCAAGGCTTAAATTACACAATAAAGCCCACCGGTTTATTTCCATTGTGATCTAAGAGGAGGGGGTTAGTTAATTTGTGCAAGGTCCCTATTGGAGACTGAGTCACTTCTTCATTACCTGCTTCAATGAGTTTCAGCAATACTGGACGTTTATTCCATGTATTAAAAGGTAACTCTTGAATCTAAAAAGAATCAAATCTGAGCTGCCTCTTGTTGCATAGTTGTGTTTTGTCTGAAACGATTACAGTAAACTAACTTTCTTATGATTTAAGCAGTTAATTAGTTTAATAAAATTTGATTACCTTTATACCGGTGTGATTAAAGGGTGAGGTCAGTGTAGCGAGGCACACTCTGAACAATATGTATGATTTGATGTATGTGAGAAGTTTGTAAAAGTAAAGCTCGGGGTAAAGTATGCTTTCTGATGATCACATTGGGCGCGGGGGATCCTCCCTCGTGCACACGGAAGGTCACCACCGGAAGAAGGTCACAGGCACTACATTCAAGATGGCTACCCCGTTGTGTCAGTGTTACCAGGTGAGTTCTGGGGACGTTTAGTGTTAAATATCAACATTTAAACAACACTGAATAACAAGAGGGGAATTTAAAAGGTGTTTTTGAACTGCCTGGTTAACTACTAATGACGAATGCAGGATTTCTTTCTGACCACGCTGCTTACGTAGCTTTGGCTAGCTAAGTTAAAGCTAGCTCTTTAAATAAGACATGGAGCCGGTGTTTGGACTGTGCAGCGCAGGACGAAATCTTTTCCCAAGTAAAATGACAACTTGGGTAGCTACATGTTTTGACTTTTTTTTTGCCCTGTAATGAACAACGTTTGACTATTGATCTTAACGCAATCACTTGCTCTTACTCTTCCAACACCAATTACATGTCATTCTCACGGCAATAATACAATACGTCATCCTAAAGTAGTTATTTCACAGTGAAATGGTCAACTGTTCAATTGTTTCTAGCATACTAGCTTGGTGTTAATTGAATTTTGAGTTTGTGTGCCTGTCTCCAGAAATGTGTAAGAAGAGGCTTGGTGACATTGCCTTCCTCCTACCTGCTGCTGCACAACAGACCAAATGTCTACAGGATATGGGGTTTCCTCACAAGCTCTTCACAGGTATGAACATCTGACACAAGCTGTGTTACTGCCATGTCTCTCTCTGTCTCGCTCGCTCTGTCTCTCACTGTCAGAAAATGGTGAAAAATGTTGATCACCTTTTCCCAAAGGCCAAGTTGATGTTAAATGTCTTGTTTTGTCCTGACCAACAGTCTGCAACCTAATGATATTCAGTTTGATATCATAGACTAAAGAAAACAGAAAATATTTATGATTAATGGTTAAACGATCATCAAAATAGTTGGTGATTAATTTAATAGTTGGCAACTAATCAATTATTCATCTAACTGTTGCAGCTCTACTTTCATTTGCTTTGAAAAAGAGAGACTTAAAGTTGCTGTCCGGTTTTAGATAGTATTGTTGTAAACTAGCAAAATGAGCATACATTTAAACTTTTGGCAGAAACATGCCCAACATGCTTGGTTGCTCTAAATTCATATTTTGTGGTGTTTCTGTTTCATACCAACAAGGTACCTCAGGCACCCCTTCTGCAGGTGAGGTATTTATCAGGGGAGAGAGGTGGTGGCAGAAAAGGTTTCCTGGGGGAGTTTCTGGACAACCTGAAGACGGAGCTAAATAAGAACAAGGAAATGAAAGAAAACATCAAGAAGTTCCGGGAAGAGGCCAAAAAACTTGAGGAGTCAGAAGCACTGAAACAAGCTCGAAGGAAATATGTTAGTATTTGGCTGCACACACAGGATTTGTGACTATCAATGTTATAAAAATTGGTAAACGGATGTGGTGCATTTTTAATACTATTAACCCTTCTGTCTCTTTCCAAGAAAACAATTGAGTCTGAAACAGTGAAGACCTCCGAGGTTCTCAAGAAGAAGTTAGGAAACCTCTCAGAGACAGTTAAAGAGGTAAATGTGATTGGTACCTCAATCAGGTGCAGCCTTTCTTTTGATGGTCATATGATAGATATGCTGTTAAAGTTGATCCATGCACTCTTACGAGGTGTATTTGTGTCTGTGTGTAAACAGGGGCTAGAGGAGGTCACTCGTACAGAAATTGGGAAGAAAATCAAGGAGGGAATGGAGGAGGCAGCCAGAACAGCTAAGACCTCAGCAGAGAACGTCTCAAAGAGTGGAGAGATGTTCGGGAAGACTGGTGCATTCAAAGCGATATCACAGGTAAGGAGTCACTGCACTCACTATGTTTGAAATACAATTCTGTATTCAAAAATTTAAGCTGCATTCTTTTGTTTCTTCTAAATAAAGTATGAAGTCCTGAAAGTGATATATCTGAATACTGGAATTTATTTGTTTATTTCTTGTCTCTTACCTGTTTGTTTTCAGGGCATGGAGAGTGTAAAGAAAGAGATAGATGACTTGGGCCACACTGGCCCATACAGACCTCCTGCCAGACTCAGGAAGAGGAGTGAGTTCTCCTCCAAGGGGGCAGTGGATGACAACAAGGTCTTCGAAGCCAATGAGTACGTGAGTGCCCTCTGCTTTGCCCTGATACTGAGAGAAGCACGCTTCTCAGGTTCAGAGATAGCTAGCACCTCTCATATTGCCTCATACAGTCTAATCAATGTAATTAAACATACAGTAAGTGAAAATCAAAGCTGAAAAACTGTGAGAGCTGTGGTCAGGTACCAGACTGACTTCAACCATTTGAAGTTTTTAACACAGTGTTATTTCTGGACTAGGAACCAGGAAGTGTGTTATTGTCTCCCACACAACACATCACAGTTGTTAGACTGTTGTCTAATGTTAACCGTTGCTGACTGGTCATACTGTGTTCACAAAAGCAACAATAAGAAATACTGGGTGCTCACGGTTATTAGGTAGTAAACTCCAGGTGAATGCAAGGTGCTGTAGAAGTTAAACTGCTCAACTATAGACAAAAGGAAGCCTCTGGGCTTACTTCAAGCACACCTTGTCCTGGTGCGAGTGTGCCTGAAGTAAGCCCAGAGGCTTCCCTTTGTCTATGGTCATACTGTGTTTTGGAATAGGAGTAAGTTCTGTCTGTAATACAGTCATGTTTTCCTTTCTGGAGTAATATTGGTAAATATTGGTACTTTGTGTGTTCTTCAGGGAAGCTATGGGCATGGTACTCCACAAGGACTCAAAATGGTACCAGCAGTGGAAGGACTTCAAAGACAACAATGTGGTCTTCAACAGTAAGGACCAACCGACCTCTTTTCCTTTCTGTCTATCTCTGCATCCATGGCTGTTCCCACATATTATGATATGGGGGGGGTTCATAAATGGAAAGGGGAACCCTCAATTTATTTGCTGAGTGGTGAATAAGTTAAACAACATGATGGGCCTAATAAATTGGCAGGAACCCATCTTATTTAGCGTGTCCTGGGATGCTGGTATTGATGAGGGTTTTTTTTCCACAGATGAGGTGAGATAAATTAAGCTATAGCAAAGTTGTCAAAATGACGATACTGGTAAGATATATTTGTGCCTGGGCCTGGATGGAGTACACCTTCAAGCTTGAGGCCCCACTAATGAGCACTGGTTAAAAAGTATAGCCGTGTTATAGCAGTTGGGTTGAAGAGGAGAGTCTGTAAATCGAGGTTTTAGAGATTTACATTTCTGTGCTGATTTTGTTGATATTATGCACATTATTTATAGAAATTATGCTAATGATTAATAATGTTTTGGACAGGTTAAAAAAAAAACTGACTTTATAGTTAAGATATTGAGCAAAGTCAGCTATGCAGAGTTTGACGATAATTGTGGCGTAATTAGCACAGCTGAACCAGCAGGCCCAGCGGGAATTCATACCCTTGACAGGAAAAATGATGTCTCACCTCTGTGTGTGTACTCACTGTGAGTTTATAAGGATAGGCTCATGTGAGAGAATTATTCGTTTTTTCTCAACCTCACTGTGTCTGTAGAGGATATGTAGGCTTCAGGTTTCAACCTAAAATCTGACTCCAATTCTCATGTTCTTTCGCAGGGTTCTTTGAAATGAAGATGAAGTACGATGAGAGCGACAACGCCTTCATCAGAGCGTCTCGTGCCGTCACTGACAAGATGACCGACCTCATAGGTGAGAGAGCTCAGGTCTAATAGTCGGCATTACTCGTACTGAGAGGTCAAGCTACAACAGAGAAGATACAAGAACCCTTCTGTTACTGTGTGCTTTTCTTTATGTATGTGTTTCCTGTCCACATGTGTTTAGGCGGGCTGTTTTCTAAGACTGAGATGTCTGAGGTACTAACAGAGATTTTGAAGGTGGACCCATCCTTTGACAAAGACTCTTTCCTCAAGCAGTGTGAACGAGATATCATCCCCAATATACTGGAGGTATGTTTGCAAACAACGCTGGTACCAGCCTGTGTTAAAGGTTTGGTCATTTAGTCCATTTTCGAGAGGATTGCACAAACAAATAGACTGAAGCTAGAGCATGTTCCTGTCAAGAAATGTTTTATTTTTATGTGACATTGATGAAATTGAAAACAAATAGGTGAGTGTATCCAAGACGTTTTTGTAAGTTGTTCTGTGCTTGTTCTGTAACCCTGCAGGCAATGATCAGAGGGGAGCTGGAAGTACTCAAGGACTGGTGTTATGAAGCGGTACGACCATCCTCACACACTCACTCTGTGCTCAGAATGTGGAAATACAGATACGATAGGCTTCTTTATATATTGACATGTGCAGAGAGTAGTTAGACTGTTCACATAGCACTGTAGTACCTTGATTGATATTGGTGCGTGTATTGCCTTCTTCGTGAAATGTTTGGTCATAATGTTATCTTTTTCTCCATATTGGATGTATAGACATACAGCCAGCTGGCACACCCAATTCAGCAAGCCAAGGCCATGGGACTTCAGTTCCACTCTAAGATCCTGGACATTGACAATATTGATGTAAGTTACTTTGGACTACACTACACAAGATTAATATTCAAGTTTTGCATATTGCCACTCCAAGTTTTTGTTAAAATCCCAATAGTTCACTAATTTACAATTAATACAGGTGTGTGTGAATTCAAAATGCTCCAGTCTAATTCCTGAAGTTAGCTTTTAGCCTCATGCCAATAGTATAATCTAAATTACACTCAAACCAAATTTGTCACAAACAACTGAATTTTATTTCAAAATTAAATCATTAATACAATGGATTTTACTTGTTTTAGACACCTTACAATCAATACTAACAGGCAGCCAGTTAGGAGCCTTTTTAATACATAGGAATTGTTTTGCTTTGATTCGAAGTACTTGTGGTCAGAGTGTATATGGTAAGCTGATGTGACAATGCTAATGTCAGCATTGTCAAATTTCACGACAAGATTACAGCCAAATGTCACTGGTGATCATACATTTCGAACTTTCTGTCTTCCTTGTTATTCCTTGCAGTATTTTTTATCTCTATTAACCATAACCTATTCAATTTTAAATATACTCTTGAGCCATGATAAGGTTCTGTAATATTTGAATGCTGTTTAAAAATCAGGTTTGTTGGGTCAGTGATGTTTATATGTATCCTCTTCTCCAGCTGGCCATGGGGAAGATGATGGACCAGGGTCCCGTGCTGATTATTACCTTCCAGGCTCAGTTAGTCATGGTAATCCGAAACACCAAAGGAGATGTGGTGGAGGGTGACCCTGTAAGTTACACACATGTGAACAGACACACATACACCACCAAGAAAACCGGTCTTTGATTTCTTAGAATTTGTCAGATGATCAAAGTATCATGAAGCACAACAAATGTAAATGCTATGGATGCCTTGTCATGTTATTCACTTTGGTGTTTGATTCATCGCAGAAAATTTGTGTAATAATTATTTTTACATAAAGAATGTCTTTGTGTGTCATATAGTCATAAACACATTGATTAAGAATAATTGAACAGTTCTGAATAAGTGCACCCATCTGTTTTCCCTGCTAGGAAAAAGTGCTCAGGATGATGTATGTGTGGGCTCTGTGTCGAGACCAGGAGGAGCTCAACCCGTACGCTGCCTGGAGACTACTTGACATCTCCGCCTCTAGCACCGAACAGATCCTCTAAGACTCTTTGATACTCAGAAAACACATTCGCCCAGGGAGAGAACATACTGTACCCGTACAGGCCCTGGAGCTGGCCGGGAAGAAAGAGGCGGGAAGAGGAAGGCACACAGAGATGAGGGACTTACAAGTGTGGCACAGGCTCACTTCACTGCAGAAACATTGAGGAGCAGTGTTTCTAAATGCTAGGTGCTTCACTGTCTCTTTTTATTTATTTATTTCTTTTTTACTACACTTGCTTTTGGTTCAGTCACCATGGTCCTAAATTTATTATGTTATTGTTGACCTTCCTCTGGTTCACACTAGGGGGCGGTAGACTACCAACAACTTGCATCCACCGTACTTTCTGCACTGCCTGCATGGTTGTCCATTTGTGAAATCTGTATGGTGCAGGACACCCATTGTTGGCCTTTAAGGGATGAATCAAGTTATTTAATTTAGGTCCAGCTCTTTTATCAAAAGAAACAAGAAAATATGTGGAAATCAAGGGAGTAGTTTGGCATCAATTTCTTCCTAATCACAAATTTTTCTGCCTCTTTCCTCTGTCCATCAGTCCCTCATACTCTCTCTCTTCCCCTCTGAGGCACTGTTATCTGGGGGTTGGTGGCGGTGTGGCCCATCAGTGCTCTCCTTGATCCTCGTTTGTATGATAATCACCAAATGTAATTGTAGAAATGTGAGAGTCTATATTTATTATGAAAAATAAAGATGACCCCTGTTTTTCACAGTAGTAGACATTTTTGAAAATACATTTCTATCAAACATTTTTTTTACTTCTAACCTGCAAATGGTTAAGCTTGCCTTCGGATCTTGAGGCTATCATGTGATTTCTTCTAGGGCAGATCCTAATTATTTTTTTAGATTAAATCCTCTACTAGGATTTAAGTGTTTGCTGTATTATTTCCTTTGGGAAAAATGCTACTTCTGAGTGAAATGTCCAGAGCAGAGCTAGAGCACTCATTTGCTTTGAGTGATTTTTAGCTGCCTATGCACAGAAAACCTGATTGTAGTGAGGTACACACCAAATTATTTGATTGACTCTGATTGCTTTTTTTAGTCTGGGGGATGCACAGAAACACAAAAATCTGTTGTTTTTTTTCATTTTCTGTCTCCCAGACTAAATTGAGTTTAAATTAGATTTAACTTAACCTCAATGTGCCTTCAGCTTTTAGTCTAGACATGAACACTGACCCTAACTCTGCCATCAAGCTGTTCTGTTCACTGTTCTCTGATGACATATCCTTTGACCTTCAGTGTTATGGAGGATAATACAAGACACTACTACATAGGGGTCGCTTCTGCACACTGTCTGCATGTCTACATGTCGTCTTTCCCTGACAAATAATTTGGATACTTAAAGCAGGGATAATTAGACCTCATTGCTACATTTCAAGCACATTGATGTACAAAGCTATCTTTTGCACAGATTTCTTTCATGTTGTGTGTTAGCAAACCACGCACCCCTTATTTGTTGCAGACAATAGTTTATAGAAAGTCAGAGAATGTAGATTGCAAACAAAGCTGCATCTCATTGAGCCTTTTATTGTCAAACCAACAGGAAATTATATAGCAAAATTTTGTCTCTGCATTTTGCCATTTTCCACTGTGTAAGATGTCACCACCTCAATTAAAAATTCTAAATTGCAATCAGCCTAACTGTATTTTTGAACACTTGTTTTGGTCTGTTTTAAAATGTTATGTCACTTCACATCTTCAAAAATGGCACACAGGGTTTGATTCCCCTTGGAGAGTCTCTGCTTCTCATTCAGGCCGTGTGCTTCACTTACAATGTGACTGAGATGATATTGGGTGCAGGAAGCAGATGAAAGAGTGCGGTCACACGACAGTAGTTCATCGTCTGTGGCAGCAGTCAGCCAGCTCAGTACAGATGGTGGGATGCAGAGCAGCATGTAGTGCATTGCATGCATTTGGACTGACCTGCTCTCATATGGCAGGATTGATTACCGTGGCCTTGGGTGAGAAGGTGGGGGGGTGGCTTATAAACAAGCCTGTATGTTATGTATGCCTGCATGTGTGCTGGATGTCTGTCTGTACATGTGGACCTACAGCTCCACTGTTCCAGGCCTGTCCTGGATGATGGATCCTCTTTGTTGCTGAGCTGTGCTGAGGTTGCATCTCCCCAATGTGGTGCTCATCGCTCAGGATGCAGCCCCGCAACTCACACACACACACTGCTCTCCACACACAGGTATTCAGAAGAGCCACCCTGGAGAATTCACTGCAGGAGACTGGTCAGCTTGGTCTGTACAGAGACCTACTGACCAAGAGAAGATCTGACACAAGTCTGTGCGTACCACTGCTGTTTACAGACTTGATTTTAGGATTCATTTACGTACCTGCCAAGCAGTATGATAATGAACTTGCGTATTCTTTAAATTTGCTCGCTGAAGGTAATCCATCACAGTGACTATTTAGTCACCTTTAGTTTTTGTTAAAGAGACAGTATGTTATTGCCTGGTATTGCAGTTTCCAGTCTCCGCAGGTTGATTTTCATAACATGGTGTCTTGAACTGCAATTGTAAACTGAAACCAGTGGATGTCCCGCAGGTAGAAAATCAATCTATAAAGTTAAATGGTTGGTAGAGATGTAAAGTTTATGTTAATGGCATAAAAAGTGAAGTCTAACAAACTAGTATGGTCCTTTGAATTTCCACCGTCCCAAATTATTTCCAGATTTAAACCTCCAGGCTCATTTTATTGCTAAACCTTAATGGTATGTGTAATTTTAAATGCACTCTACCCCAAGTGCTAAAAAGCTTTAAAACTAATCTCAGAAATAGCCAAAATGTACATTTCAAAAGGACCCACAGAAATGCTTTCTCTCTGAAGGTTCTTCCTCATCTTATGGACTAAGGACCCACTCAAACACTACACACAGAGCTTAAATGGGTAGCAAGGATGCACACATGTACACATAGGTAGTTAACAGTTTTGTGAAGTGAATTTAACGGGGATATTTTTGCACAGACTCACACATACACGTCACTGTCTGAAGAGTAAAGAAGGTAACAGCCATGCAGCTGGCCGACCGGGAAGATGCATACACACACACACACACACACACACACACATGCACACACAGAAGTGGTGTGCTGGGTCAAGTCCCAAAGAAGTAGGGCAGAAGTGTCACATAGACTCGCTGACTTGACAGGTGAGTGCTGGCGTCCCGCTGTGGCCTGGGATCCAGGTTGGCGGCTGCGGCAGGACTAACAAGCTGAATGACAGCAGCTCAAGAATAAAAAAAATAAAAAAAACTTTCCCAAAAATAAATCACGCGTCATAAAACATGATAAATTTGGAAGCAACTCGCAAGCGTTTAGCAAACATTATCGAAGAAGAAACTGTAAAAGAAACAATACAGCATGAGATCAAATGTCACTGTCAGAGTGATGCCATTAAAGTAACTGACAGTGGTGTTCCCTTCCCCACCATTTACGGTTGAAGCCGTTTTATTCTGTGGCGGTTACGCTTAAATATTCATTTTTATATCACAAATGGAAATTCTCCAACACATGTCAAGTGTTTCTTGCCTGTCAGTCATCCATTTATTTAACATCCGCCCCATTTCCTTTCGTCCCTGTCATCTGTCTGATGCCCCATTAACTATGCTGTCCTTGAGCTCCCCTGGCACGCAGTCTCCTTAAGGATGATTTAACCAGCATCGTCCTTTTCTCTAGTCCTCTTTCCCATTTAATTATTCATTTTAATAGATTTGCTGTTGAGGTAAAACTACACAGTTTTACCATACTGCATCATTTTTCTGTATCAGATTATATCACATAGTAGAGGCAATAATGCAAGCAAGAATACCTGTTTTCATGTTCTGGGTGGCAAAGAAGAGACAATTTCATGCATCAGATGTTTTCAGATAGGCTTAATGCAACATGACATTGTTCTTACTAGATCTGAAGCTGAGCATTGGCTGCTAAAACAACTCTCATTCTTCTGGAAAGTGCTTGGATGAAGGTCACCAAAGTATGTCGGTGTGTTTGCGTGTCTGTGTGTATGCATGTATGGGTGACCCAGATTCGCCGGTGCACTGGGGCACTGTGCCAACATGTCAACTCATGGGCACACACACTCACATTCACGCAGGCGGTCAGACAACAGTGTGGGGAAAGGTCAGCAGGGTGTCCCGGTGAGAGATGGATTGTTGGGGACAGTCGTGTGAGTCTGTCTCACACGACTCTCTCACTAGATGACTTTGTTATAGAGTCTCAGAATGAGGGCCTGGGGGGGGGGGGGGGGGGGGGGGGTTTCATTACTATAAAAACCTCACTCCTGTCTTCTTTGTGAGGCACATGTGTTTTTTTATTCCATTGTTGTCTTTGTATTTCTTTGTTCATCTCTGTGTGTCTGTCCCCAAAGCAGGAGCAACGTCACAGTGCCCAGGCAACCTGCTAACCACCAGAGGATTGCAGCACAGTTTTGTATGCTTGTGGGCTTCTAAAACTTTCACAATGACATTTTCCATCCCTCAGAGTCCACAGTCTCCTCTGTTAAAGCATTACAAAAAAATGTGAATAGTTAGATGCATGTAAATTACTTTTGCACTTATTTTTCTAAGTGTTGGTACACCCGAATAGCAAAAGAAATATATTTTGTAACTTATGTAGCCATGCAAATAATTTTGGTTTTATGTGCCATCTGAGATTTCTGCTTCCACCTCAATATGATGGAGCTCAATGTCATTGTAGACGGTTTTTATTGCAACTACTCCCTGCTGAAGACATAGTTCCTATAAACTGTTAACAGCGAGGTCTGTGGATTATCCTGAGACAAAGGGCATTCATTCTGGAAGAGTGTTTCTGTAGAGTTTTAAAAGATGTGATATATTTTTTTTATTCTGCCAGCCCCACACACAAAATTCCTGTCACCTCCATCGTATTGGGGTGGAGGCAGGTATCTCAGAGAGACAAATAAAACCAAAACCATCTGCATAGCTATAAAAAAAAACTGAGAAAATGTGTTTTTTCTCTAATTTGGGCGAACCAACCCTAGTACCTACTGAATTATCTACAGTATGCCGTAATAAAAAAATATGTTATTATGTTTTATGTTTCCCTCAAAATTGCAATTCCTTTGATTCTTCTCAAACATATATGACAAAAAGGTGGAGTAGCTTAGGTACCTTTGGCCAAGAACAGTTCAATAATAGATCTTTGAGGCTTTTGTTTGGGGATATTGCCACACATTAAAAGTACATTTTTCTTTCAAAGGTTATCCTCTTCATCTTTTCATAAAGCTCCACTTGTTATTGCAACTCTAACAGTGTTCAGGATCTAATATTGAGGAGCTTTGTGCCTTCCGATGAAAGTCAGCGGTCAATATGTCCTTATCTCATTTTTATACATCGCTCCAGTCCCATAAGATCAGACAGTGATATCAAATACAGAGTGAGAGCCAACTCTGGACATGTGTTATGAAAAAATGACTCTACCTTTAATAAAAAAGAGGGGGAGGGAGATAGAGAAATCGAGAAAGAGAAACAGAAAGGGGAGGTGGGATAGAAGACCTGACAGGCATATAAACAGTACTTGTTTAGCATTGTAAATGAGATTTTATGGAGTAATAGGCTGTGAGAGTGCTCTGACCAGCCCCCTGCTTCTCCCAGTCATGCATGTCCAGAGACCAGTAGGACGTGGTAGACGTGCTGGAACTCCCAGGCCCAACATTATAGCAGAAACGTGGGATGATCAGGCTCTTACTGTACGTCTGCGTCAGACATAAGTCTGTGTGTCTGCATGCATTGGTGTTGATAATACTTGCTCAGGCTGGATTGCTCTCAGCGTAGGCACAGATGGGTCACCGCAGGTTACGAAACAAACTCGTCTTACTCACATCTTCTCTTGAATTCCCTGAATGTACAATACATTTTCCTTCCTGCTTCCATCCTTTCTCTGTCTGTCTGTCGCTTTCAGTTACAGTTTAAATCGAATCAAAATCAGCTTTATTGGGACGGCAAGTAAAACCATTTGAAAAGCATTAAATGAAATGAACCAGATGAATAAATCTCCAAATCAGCAAATATAACAAAACTAATACTATATTCTCAATTCAATCCTCAATTTGCTTTCACATTTCAAATTTGCTTTTTGGCAAGGAACTGTAGAAAACAAATGGAGCTTAGCCACCGTTCAATAAGTAAAACTACTTCTTGGCTCTTATCCCTTTATATATTTTGCCAGTTCCCTTATTTAAAATGCAAGTCTTATGAGCTAATCACTGAATTAGCTGAATCTATATCATGCTGCCTGCTGCTTTTGAAGCTGATGCCAACATCTGGCCATCATGACTCCATCTAGATAAATATTAATGATAGGAGGTTATATTTTTGACTGATTAGGAGGATTATCAACAGACATCCTCAGGTGAAAACCTAATCTTCTATTGATTGACAAAGTATTGAAGGCTATCTTGCTAAAGCAGTCAAAATCATCAAGTACGCTGTATATTACTGTAAACATTCAGTAAAGGTTTAATTCAAATCAATTCAAGGTCAGGTCTCCTACTTTTCACGGGAAAACACATATTCCATCTAGTAATACCCAAATCTTTTATTTTGATCATTTTTTATGCTTTTCCATCTCATGCATTTGCCATTTTCCAACTATTTCAATTCCATTATCACCCCTCTCTGCCTCACCCTCTTTCTCTAAATCTAATCCTCTGTCCACCCAAGACGCCATCAGCAAGCCCACTCTAATTGCAGCGAGCAGATTCTTTATGAGAATGGTGATTCTGCTGAGAGGAGGGAAAACAATGGGAGCAAATGCTGTTTCTATTGATCAGCCAGTGTCTCTGCCCTCCTTCCAGCCGGCTGTGTTTACTGTTCCTGTTCAGAGGTCTGATATGTCATAAGATTTAGTCGCCCCGGGTGCCCATATTAGTCTCTGCGGGAAGAATTTCAGCAGACGAGCAAAGGGAAGCAAGGCTGTAAATACAGGCTGCTCTCCTAACCAGACCACACGACTTCATAAGTTGTCTGGGAAAGCGTCAAATAAGCCCATTAACGTTAGGCTCACACAGTGCAGACAACACAGAGTGAAGAAATTTATCACCCTCCACAAAAGTTGGAGAATGAGCAGCTTGCGTGTAAGACCTCTGAGGGCAGTAGGAGATTATATCATAGGATTGTGGTGACATGTAGTGGCAAAGGCCAGATCAACAAGTAGAGAAGAGAAGAGGTATGTTAGAGTTCAACATAATAAAATGACTCATTTCCAGTGAGTTAACTATGACTCATATGTGTTTTCCTTCATGCGCTCTTTTCCTGTCCTGTAGGCAGATACTGTAACAGATCGCCTCACCTACAGCGACAGCTAATCTATAGGAGTAAATCAGGACGAGGATGAGGCCAAAGGTCAGCCAGGGTGGGCTTACAGGTACTGTCCTGCTAGTCTGTTCACTGCTGTCCACAGCCTATCAATAACTCTAATGATGATTGAGGCCCAGTTAGATTAACTTTCCACACTCTTACCATGACCTATCAGTCACAGGGGGGAAAGGAACGTTAGTTTGTCAAAGGTTTGCATTAGCATAAGGGAAATGAAAGGCTGCTGATCATTAAAAAAGAGGATCTATCCTCAGAGAACTCAAAGGTCAGTGCAGGACACAGAGCCCTAATCCACAGCAGTGAGGTTAGGAGTAATAGGTGATGTCTATGTATGTATCTCTCTTTATCCACTCCCTGCTTTTGTGTGTGTGTGTGTGTGTGTATGTGTGAGTGTGTGTACACTATGGTTGGTTTGCTCTTCTCTCTCCATCAGCGTGACAGGTAGATGAGGTTGCGAATAAAGAGCTCCATCCTCTCATCAATAGTTATCAAGGTCAGAGAGACAGACAGGTAAGGTGATTTATTACTGGAGGCAGAAGGTGGAGCATCAAAGAGGGAAAGTGGGGAAAAGTGAGGGCATTTTAGCAAGGAGGAATAAAAAGCCTGGAGAGGGACATTAGAGATCAAACGGTGCAAAGTAACCGAAGGACAAAAATGTACGTCTCATGGTGCACTTGGAGATGTTAAAGAAGACAAAACACTTTGGTTTATGGCAGAAGTTCACATAAAGTTTGTGATGTTCATCATACCGAGAGATAGAGAGAGGTCACATGTTTGGATGATTTCGAGTCCCCTAATCAAGTATGTTCAATGTGTCCACCTTGCACAAATTATCAGCAGTCATTAAACAGCGCAAGTCTCCTCATTTAGGATTAGTGATGTTAGATTATGCAAGGATTTGGGACTTAGATGACCTGTGATAAATCATGGTTCAGCACTGCTAATTAGCCCAAAGGTCTGTTCTTTTTCATATGGCTTTCTTTACCGCCTGACTGTTTGTAATTAACTTTAATCACCCAATTAACTGATTGAAGATGTCCAGTTGGCCTGCAAAACCTCGCAACCTAAGTCACATTAATATACTGCAACTTGCATGTTCCTCCGCTCGCAGTGTTCCCTTGCAATCCCCTGCCAAATTACACAAGAGTCGGGCTGACACAGTTAATCCACCACGACGTTCTCATGAGAATCCTCCACAGGCTAATCATGCTTCAAAGAATAATTGCAGTCATTTAAAAGCAATGCGTGAATGGTATTTGATAATATGAGTTCATTTTCCCGACAGACTCCTTTTTCCCAGCGATCCTCCACACCCTACTTTTTTTGCCAGTGGCAAGGACTCTATGAGGTCTGTTGATTTATAGTTCATGTTCATGAGACTGGGATCCTGTCTCTTTGTATCACACTTATTAGTAGATCGCTGCTGCTCTGGATATCTTTAGGCAACAGAATTTAACCTAGAGATATAAAGATGCACATTTGAACACTGACATTATATTCAAAAAAGTCTTTGCCGGCTTCTGGAAGTGCAGGAGTAAGCCAGTTTAATTTGTTGTATTTATCTCTTTGTTTCTCATTTTAATTCTCCATCTTGCGTGTTCCTTTTTTCTCCCACTCTCTGTCACACCTCTAATGCATCATTTTTTTTCCTCTTTCTGCATCCATCTACCCATCCATCCATCCATACAAAAGGCCAGCCAGGTGACTAGAGAGATGTTTACTAAGGAGAAGCTTGTGGCTCCATAAAAGGCGAGACACAGAGTCGGGCCTGGAGTGACGGATTGTACCAGGCCTGCCTGGCGGAATAAATAGAGGCATTAGCAGCTCTACAGCTGGCCCATGCTACTGCTGAGGCTTACTGGCCTATGAAATGTGCAGCATGGCAGTGTCCTAGGCCTCGCCACAGTGTGATGAATGGCTTATATTCCTCCGTAAAGCATATTAAAGTCAGATCGCATGATGGATAGCAGGGAGAAAACAGCAGGAAAGGAAGAAAGGAAGTTAGAAGAAGGGGAGGTGGATTAAGGAAGTGGGGGAGAGGGCTTTTGATAAAATATGTAAAGGGAGGAAATTAAATCCCAGACAAAAATATCAAAACTGACCCCCCTCTCTCTCTCCTCTACCTTCCATTTCTAGTGACTGATGAAGAGAGCACAGGCAATTTTGAATTATTAATGAGTCCCCTTTAGGCCCCAGCACAACGCCTGGTCTTTGTATGCCTCTCAGCAATAAGTTTCTTGTGCACTTGCTTCACTTCACACAGTTCAGGTGTGCTCCCTAAAGGCAATATTCAGATTCACCCGTGACCCATAAATCTTTGAATGACTGCCTCTCATTCACAGCTTTACACAGATACTACTGAAATCTATTTAAACTACTACCACTAACAAAGCTGCTCTAAGAAAAGATCAGTTTTTTGGGAGTCTTAGTCTATTTTTCAAATTCCTTCAACGCACTTAAAGATACACCATGTTATGTCACACTGGAGTCAATGTGGAGTATGAAGCATTATAGACAATTCAAGTAAAGATTTTCACGGCTTCCACACCATCCTGCCTTTTTGAAAATTGCTGCAAAAGCATATGATGCACTACCATAGTGAAGCTTAAACTCAATCAACATTCAATTACCGGTATGTTCTTGGGACTGTATCAAAAAACATTCATGCAGCGTTCTCTCACGTGTTTTGAGTATCCCACTTCTTTTTGTCATTTGTGACAGCTGCGTCTTTGTCATATCGGCCTACCCCAACATCTCCGATCATTTCAGGTCCTGCCGCTCCCTCTCTACCTAGCAGTTGTCATCGGCTCCTCCAATCATTCCTCAATCACCTGATCATCAGCTGCCATATTCTACATGATCCCAGCTAGCTTTCTTGTTCCCTTTTTGGACTTGTTTTCCTTTGCCAATTGCTTTCCTGTTGCTGAACCTGTTTCTGAACAAGTAAACTGCCTTTTTACCTGACCTGCTCTGCCTCTATGTCCTGCTTTTGAGTGTACTCACCACTCACCAGATTCATTACAGTGTTTAAGTCACCTGATCTGCATGTCTTTAGACTATGGGAGTAAAACCAGAGTAAATGCAAACACAGCCAGCCACAGAGCCACCGAGCCTTTCTTGGTCCACAGATCAGCTTTGTATCTATTATCTATATTATGGTAAAACCTCTTCCCAAATCCAGATTAGAACTTTAGACTTTTGTCTACACTCAATTTTGAGTTAGTAGAGGTGCGTGGGATTAATGCTACGCTTTTTTCTTTTCCCCTTTTGTTGTAAATCACTTGACGACGTGTCACACTGGAACAAAATACCACTGGGTAGCAGCCAGACCTTTTCAACGCTAAGTATGGGCTTTCCTCATCCTGTGTGAGTGGTAGAGTTCCCTCCCGGCATGCATTGCTGCAGGTAGAAGTGAGTCAGACTATAATTACAGAGGTAGACACTTGAAAAGTTTGTTGGAAAGTTTTTTCAAACTCAAAGTACTGCAAAACTGGCTGGAAATAAAATGAAATTCAAATAAAAAAGAATTCAGGGTAAAATAAAATTCTTAATTTATTAATGATATGAAAGAAACATGAATTGATTACGTTGGCAATTCCATAATTACCATTACTAACTAAAATTCATTCATCTTTTTTTTCATTATTAATGTTTTCCAGTATCATTACTTCATTTTTGAAAATGGTGATTACATAGAAATTTCCATTTTCATTAGTTAGCTGTCATCACAGGCTCAGTCCAATAATTGCTTTTCACTGTGCTGATGTGATGTCAGCGTGATGAGTGGACAAGTTTCACGCAGGCTGGATACAGAGCGCTGGCGGTGGTGGGTGACTGAGGCTGACCTGCACATGTGATTTCCTCTCAGTAGGTGGGGAATCCTGCACTCCACGCCAGAGTCGGTGGGGATCCATCATCCGATTGGCAGAAGGGCTCAACAACTCAATGAATCAGTCACTTAATTGATCAAAACCTGATATCTTCATTGGTATAGGAGCATTTTACCTTCAATATCTCAAGCTGTTTCATGGATCAGAGGAGATTGACCCCTGGCCTTGTCTATTTAATCACAGGTAGAGAGAAGGTATTGACGTATTGGCTTTGAAGTGAAGTAGTGAAGGGTTAAACAGGCCACATCAACTCAGATGTACCAAGTGTGTCCCCATATGAATATACAGAGAGTGTTGAAAAGAGTCATAAGTTCAGGTGTGTTCGTATAACACACTGGACCAGCATATCTTGTAAAAAATGCAAATAACAAATTTGAAAGTGATGCATTGCAGCAGCATGGCTGGTTGCCTTTCTGGCAAGACTTATCCCTCATTTGTTATTAATATATTTATTATTTGTTTCATTAATTTATAGAAATGATCAATCACTTTAAATGTAGCCAGAATTAATCATCTGGCGATGCTAATCGTGTGGAGAGAATTTGAAACGGTGCATCATCAGTCAACTGGCTTCATCAGACTCTGTTATCTGAACCAAGTGTCCTCTCTTTTTAATTTAATTCAGTCACCCACCCCCCCACCCCCCACCCCTCGCAATCCCTCTCTCTCTCACTTGCTGTGTCTCTCTCTCTCTTGTTTTCTAAGACGGAAAATTATACCGTGAGTAGTGGTACAAAATGTTTTTGGCAGCCTGGTCTGACAAACTCCTCCAATCACTGTCTACTTCTTCAGCGTGATCAGACCTTTACAGCTTTACACTTAATTTCCAAAGCTGATATCAAACAGTCATCAATCATTTTGCTTTAAGCTTTGGAATAATAAATGTCCCCTGGCTGAGAACAAGAACCACATCAAGCAGTTTTCTCACTCAACACAGGGATTGTTTACTACTGTTGATCATCCGTGCATAATTAAAGCTCTTACGAATAACCGTGCATTTAACCGCACCACATTCTCCTTCAGGACAGAAAATAAATCCTCACACTGTTCTTACCAAGGTCAGGGGTTGAGCTAATGCCTCATTAAAAACTCATTTTCCCATCATGCAATCATGGGTGAATGGGGAGCGATGGGCAGCCTCAAGGTATTGATCCAACAGTTGTTGGTCTTTAAAAAAAGCTGAGAAAATGGACAACAACAACAACTTAAGTGGTGCACAAAGATCACAACACACACACACACACACACACACACAGAGTCATGTTTTCATCACTTCAGAGGACATTATATTGACTTACATTCATTTCCTGGAGACTTTAAACTAAGTCTTCGCCCTAAAATTGATGATTTACATTATGGGGACTTTTTGTCCCCAAACAGGAGACGAGTCCCCACATGTGACTGTGTAAACAGATTTACGTCCCCACAACATGAGGAATAACTGGTACACACACACACACACACACCATAATACATATGATTCTTTCAGTAATTGTACCATCAAACTGTCGTGTTTACATGTTAGCTGCTTGGTTATTCTGTTGTTGACACACAGACACACACACACACACACACACGCACACAGCATGCTAAGACCTTGGAGCTACCTGGCCAGTAATTAAACAAAAATAGCATATCAAATGGACCATGAAGTATGGATCAGTGAGGAGGAGGTGGTTGGGGACTGAGAGGTGGTGGAAGTGTGTGCACGCGTGTCTGCCTGGGAAGAGTGTATGAGCTTGCATGATGGTGGCGCCAGGATAGTCCAGGGTGAAGTTGTGAAACTGCATGATGAATGTTGCACCATAACCAGGACTGAGAGGGAACGATTAAACCCTTCTCGCCGACCACCTCCCCTGCAGCCTGTACGAAACCACCAAGGGAGACGCGGCCTCTGCTCTCGCCAGCCCCGACAGCAGAGGACACACAAAGACACACACATATACACACAAGATTTTTTTCAACTGCTGATCCTTGCCTTAAACATGAAACATTTACAAATAACAGGAAATTGAACTATTCTGCAAATGACACGTTAGTGATGTTAGAAGCTACATGTAAAATGATGTCTAATCCTTTTGTGGAATACATGCCCATGCATGTGGGCAAAATGTGCTGATCGAGCACTTGTGTTTCAGCCAGTAAAGCATCCCTGCTCAATGCAATTTATATTTGTGTACTTAAATGACGTTCTTATTCAGCATCTTGTAATTGATGAACACGAAGCAGCTAAATGTCCTGCCCAACAGCACTACACGTGGTTGTTAATGAACACTAGTTTAGGGGACCAAATCTGTGTCCTTCTAGTTACAGGACAGTCTCTATACACTCAATTTAGCAAGGTTCCTCTGTGCTACTCAATCAGCCAAACCCCTACAGTAAAGTGCATGCGCGCGCACGCACACACACACACACACACACACAAAACACCACAGGGGAACTGACATGGCTCTGAAGGTCACTGGCTACAAAACAGCTCTGATTCCCAGAGGTTTTACTGACTTTCAGACACCCTGTTCACTTTTCCACTTTCACTTTGAAAACAGCTGCCACTGGTTTTTCTGCATATTATTGTGATAATCCATGTGCTGGTGTATAACATGGGAGGGATTACTGCCATGTGGGACAGTTGGCTTTAGGGACGAGGGAAAAAAAAAAATCAGGCTTGGCATGAAAACCCTCCTCAAACATACTTTGTCATCTCCGCCTCCCAGTTGACTTACTGTAAAAACATGTCATCATATATATGATGTAACGTCTCATTTCCACTGTAATTCTTAACATGATGAGGTTTATTTTTGTGAGATGGTGGGTCAAAATGTTTGCATTATTGTGGGATATTTTCAGAAAGTAATTTCTACTTCTGTCAATCAAAATGATGCCCCACACTGCTCTGATGCTCGCCTGTCAGCATGACACATCCCTTTTTTAACAGCATTTTTCCACATAAACTGGTGCATATGCAAATTAAATTACGTTTCTCTTGTAGCGTAGTGTAACGTAGGGTTTGCAGTTATGACAAACATTCATACTGCTGCTAAGAAAACATCTCAGAAACAGTCAGATGAACATTTTGAGGCTATTTGAGCAATTACAGTGTATCCTCCAAAGCGGGAAATAAAAAGGATTATTTGCTTAATCATGAGAACAAACACCACAACATATTGGGGGGAAGTAAATGGCATCTGGTCGGTGTTGTGTTGGCACAAAAGGTTAATGAGGTGCGTGTTCGCTCAGAGGAGAAGAGACAACGATGCCCTTTACGGAAGAGGAGGCGTTGCATGCCCGAGGGGCCACCATAATGACACCCCTCAGATCTCATTATCAGGCTTATTGATTGGTCATGGCCACCTGCCCCTCCACCCACACACACTAAACCCAGTCACACACACACACATACAATCACAGACGCAAAACCAGAAAAAAATTAAATTTTTACTTGCATACAGGAGACAAATTTATACACATATCTCTTTCAGGTTACCAAGCTGGGAGATTCTAGTCAACATGCCAGATTTGGCCTCTCTAGCTCCATTCACAGCCTCCTACACAAACACACACATTTGAACAAACAGACCTGGGAAAGTGACACACTCCACATCCGTAATGTACTTGCGCACACCCACACAGCCACTCCACAGGGGATGGACACACACACACACACACACACACACACACATACTTATACACACTTTAAAATACATGGATATTTTCAGTCCCTAATGTGAAGCTGCCATTTTGTTCCGAGAGAAAATTGCTTTAATTAAAATTAGCACAGTGATAATAGATGTACGTCCAGCTGGGTTGTCAAAGGTTTGAACACTCCGCTGTGTCAACCCACACGCTCTCACCATCATAAGATGAATCAGCGGGGAATATCTGACATTGTTCAGCAGCACGTCCTTCCTGCATTTTGTTGGCGTCTGCTCAAAATTTGTTAAGATCATATAGGTGGAAATGCGCAGTATGTTGGAGAATACCTCAAAAAGTCATTAAACCTCAGCTTGGGGTGATTTGCTCCCAACATAACACACTTTCAGATTCTGCCTTTAGAGTCATAGGTGCAGTGGTTTGGTAATAGTTAGGTAACAGGAGAAGAGGCGTTAATCTGCTCTGAACAAATGTTTCCAAAATGGAGCATCAAATAAGCTCTTATTTCTTGGCAAAAAATAGTTTCAGGAAGCAGGTTGGCAAATTCCCCCATCAATTACATAACTACAGTGGAGGTGAGACTCTGAGGACCAAAAGAACTACAGCAATAAATCTAATTAAGGTCTCTCCACACGCAGGACCTGTCTGCCACTACTTTCTTGCTCTTGTCTCCCACCTGCTGTAACACTCTTGCCCTGACCTGCTGTACCGGGGCTGGCACCGGTAGCACCTGGTAGTGGGATGGAGGGATGGCAGCAGGTGGCACAGATTGCACAGATGCCACTGATTCCCCCACATGGGAAGCCTCGGACTGAAAGTGCGGGAAGAGGACAGAGCAGGTTGGGCGGGTGGGGAGGCTTTAAAAGATGGAGGCAGGAAGGGATGAGGTGCATGGAAGGAAGAGCTGGAGTGGACCGACGTGGTGGCAGAACTGAGAAGACGAGGAGTAGTTTACGTTTCGATTTGAGACTTTCAGGAGTTTCTTGTGCATCTGCTCTCAACCAGAGTGGTTCATAATGGAGGAATGAGTTCACTGACCTGCTGGAGGCATCCGGACTTTTGACTGACCTGCATTGGCTACGTTTAGCACCACTAAAAAATCACCTGGAAATCATGTGGCTATCTAAACTGAATTAACAACGTGTATGAAGCCTTTGCCCCTTTGATTTTTACAACTTTTTCATGCGTGTAAAATGCATGTAGCTGTTGGCTTCAGCCTGTTCTTGCATCAGATTTTAATGACGAAGTCTGAGAAAAGTTTTCTATTTGATAAACTGCAAACAGAGCAACAGTTTAAAGGTGCGCCCGTGCTGTTTGGATTGGTCCCAAAGTGGAAGGAAGCAGCAGGAGGAGGAGGTGGTGAAACAAGCTGCTGTCAAGAACAAAATGGTTGACAACAACAAAGAAAAGTGGAATGGTCATCTGTATGAAGTATGCATAAAACATAACATTTAACACTTTCCCAAGAGGCACAGACAAATGACCTTTATTTTCCCCACAGCACAGGCATAAATAATCCCTGCAGCTTTTGGATTTTACACTGTTCTGGCCTGGGCTGAAGTGTGTATAAACATTTGAAGCTCAGACACAATACATAAAGTGTGCTTATTGTGCGAAATATGATATGCTAATTGGTCTATTAAATGTCATTTAATGGTACCCTGAGGTGCACTGCTAATGGTGTGTCTGTGAGGCACAATGGTGAGGCAGGGCAGCATCCAGAGGCTGTGATATCCCTACAGGAAGTTAACTGAGGAGTGACAGACAGTGGCTTTCCATCGGGACAAAGCGCAGGTGTTTTTTTTGTTTTTTTTTAATGAATATAGGCGGTTGAGTTGTGTATGAATTATGTATGTTTTATGGTGTCGAGGCTACCTTCGTGATTGGCTGTGCGCTCTGGGGGGCTCGGGAGTGGGTGGGGAGCTTTAAGAGTCTCTGCCTGCTTCCATCGTGTGTGCGCGCACAGCGACGCTCAGCAGCAGCAACAGCAGAGGAGGAGGAAGAGGAGGAGGAGGAGAGCCGAGCGCATCATAAAGTTTGAGGCTGCAGCTGTTCGGGCACAGCGGACACACGGGCAACCTTATGTGGAATCAGGTTTGTGGTGATATTTTCAAGCAGACTGCTTATAATTCTTGCATTGAAATAAAAATCAGCACAATGAAAGCAAGATAAATCCGTATCCGGACATCATCTGTGAGAAATTGCGATGCGAAATACTGTTGACTATGACTTGGCATGTATTTTAGTGCTGTATAAGATGCTGTATTGATAAGTTTAAAGCTCAGTCGCCAATTCTAACATGTAGGTAGGCTTACTTTGTGTTAAACTTTATAAGTTAAGATGTATGTATCTGCAGCTCGGTCCAGACCAGTCTGCTGTCGGTTTAACTTGATGCCAAACCACTATTAGCCGATCAAAACAGTCCTGCTGCCAAAGAACAGCATTAAATGCCTCTGTTCTGGACTCTAAAGATGGGGGCTTAATGAGGCAAACCTGAAAGTCCAAATACACAAAATGCCAGGCCAATCTTTGCATTTTTACCAAAACAAGAAACAATTTGCTATAATAACTATATTTCCTTGTAGAAATGTTGATTTTTGTCTCCATTTTAAGGAAGCGACAGCAGATTTAAGCAGAGAATAACACTACATGTCAAGGTTATTGAAATGCATTTTACCAAACTTGATTACTTTGATTTATTTGAAACCACAAAACCACTGGGTTACCACATCATGGACCAATGTGCCATGAAATTACTATGACAATGCTTGTGTGGCAAGAGAGAATTCGTCTCCCCTTTTAGCCCCAAGCAAGGCACCTTCAGGAGATGTGGATTGAATTATCATGCTGAGAGGCTGTTTTTCTTTTCATCTGAACGACCCCATAGGTCATTAGGATAGCACAGATGCATACATCCTAAACAGCAGGCAGTACCCAAGTGAATTTAATTTAGAAGTGTCACTCAGAGTAAAAATCTCATTTTTCCTTCATAATGTATCTTGAATTTCATTTGCTCTTTCAAGTTTGCAACAGATGATGATAGGAAAGACTATACCGCTGTGTGGTCGGTGCATTATACTCTGTTCTGATAGACTCCTGTCAGTTATTGTGTAATGTGATCCAGTTCCTGGCCAGGAAGGTGTGGGCTTTGGCCCATCCTACACCATATTACTCTCACAGGCTATCTGAAATCTGTGCCAGGCGTTGGATGCACCACAGCGTTTCCTGGCTTCTTCCATTCGTATTGTCTCATATTACAGTGACAACTGCTGAATAATTTACCATGTCTTGTTAACAGTAATGAGTAATCTGAGTTTTGGTATCTGGAGTCTGATGGAGGTGGTTGATCAGGGGACAGAGGTCCAGTGCCTTTCTAAAACCAGTGTGAGCTTGCAGATTAAAATGTAAGGGATACCCCAGTGGAGAGCTGGACGCTTTAATCTTAAATGAAAAGTAATAAGAATGCTCAACCAGTTATATACAGTATTCTACTGAAGGCAAAGTTTCAGTAAGGTAAAGTAGCTGCACACTGTTCTCATGTACACGAGTATTTATTTATTTATTTTGGGGGGTTTTTGCCTACATTTTTGAAACGTTGGTCTTACTGTAGCACCCCATAACAAGCAGTGACCCTGTGGTTGCCGTCTCATTACAAATGCATGCTGTGCATTGCAACATTGTTCAAACCTACAGAACCTTATTCTAAACTAAACTAAAGTTTCCAAAGATACCAAATATGTATACATTTTGGGGAAATGTGTCTTAAATGATGCTCGAACATTTAGAATATTTCAATTTTAAGGAATGATCTTGGGTTTTTTTTCACTCTGTGTAAACATCAAAAGCTTTAATGAAGAGTTGAAACAAGCGGATACAGGACATACTGTATATGTGAAACTGTACATTATGGGGTCATGAGAACGAGAACATACAGGAACTTCTGCTGTTGTCAGGTGATACGTGGGGAAATTGTAGAGTAGCTTAACTAATTTGAAAAATAGAATTAATGATTTGATTAATTTAGCTGTTAGCTGCTGTTGCAATTAAGAGTGCGTGAAAACTAGTTAGCAAGTGAGCAGAAGAGATGAAATAATTAGCTAAAAGTAATGGATAAATGGTTGGAACGTCCAGCTTTTGCCTCTCCATGTGGTTGAATGCAAACTTGACCAAACCGAGCTAAAAACTGACAGTTCAATTGTATGAAAATATTGTAACATCCACTATTATATCCACTTTTATATGAGTAATAGTTGAATAACATCCAGTTTGACATTAATTCACATTTGGAACATAAATGGTGGTGTTGATGAAGGGGTACGTGAGTTCATCGGACTGGGCTGTGGGGGTACGTCTTACAAAAAAGGCTGTGAAACACTGCAGTAGCCTGTAGCTACTCTGTTTTATTGATCACTCTCAGCTTCTGATAAATACACAGCACGCTATGGTAATGCTGATCTGCAGGAAGCGGTCAGTGTCATCATGTAATGACCTGTAATGAGAGGAGGGATGGAGAGGAAAGAAAAAACCCAGGTGGGTTTACCAACAAAGCCCTCCTAATGCCCTGCCAGGATATACAGTATTACATGGAGCACATTAGTGAATCAGGTTCTCCACCACACAGCTGTCTCTCTGTGTCACTGCCAATCTCTGTTATTAGCTTCGATATCTTATATCATTTATTATCTGTCGCTCACCGAGGTGGTTGCTTTATTACATTGTTCAGGCCTCGTTTGAAAGCAGCTGAGTGAAGAAGTAAAGTGTCTTTGCTGCATTCTTCTGATAGCCACAATTTAAATTTTCGTGTTATAGTACAGTTCAGCTCTGAAATGACTTTTTCCAAAGTGGAGCCATAGAACAAATATGGCACTGGAGAAATCACCTGTACATTTTGTGATACTGCCGTATATTGCCCCTGAAATAATAGCAATGTCACACTGAGTATGATTCAATTTTGGCTGTATATAATGTGGCAACATAGCACATAGGGTCATAAACAACCTATTTGCTGTTCCATAAAGAGCCACTGCGGGCTCACATGAACACAAAACCTGACTACCAGCAAGAAAATGACCCGTGTCTCAGTACAGAGGAGGCGTAGCAGAGTCATCACGGGTCTTCAACCTTGACAAGTAAGAGTGAGGCGATCCTCAAAGGCGTAGCAGTTTTGATTTCCTGGTGAACATCGCTCATCAAATATTCATCTTCCCCATAATCTATAGCCCTTTGATAACTGACTCAGGGCCCAGGAATTATTGTCTCTCTGCTCCATCTCAGCTCAGATATAGACTCCACCGTAGCTCCCAGCACGGGTCTATTAACTCTGGAAATACTAGAAGATAGAAAGAGGTGAGGCCAATTCACTTATTGGAATGGAATCTGCTGATGGACCATGAAGTAAAGTGTGTAGATAAGCTCTCCTTTCTTCTGCCCTAGATGTGTTTGGCTTTGCCTTTTCTGGTCTGCAAGGCTTTAGGACCCACGCCCCCTCTTCGCCCTACTGTAAGCTCAGTAATCAAATCAGCTGAACAGACTACCTTCACTTTAGCAAGGTGATATGTCCGTGTCTTTGTGGTGACTTTTCTGCTGTGTTTAATCCGTGCTTAGGAGTCCAACCGGTGGCTTCTTTTGTCAGTGGGGATCAGAGCAGGCAGCAGCACCCTGCTGAGCAAAGTTATTTCAGCTTCACTGTTCGAATCAGCATTTTATCCTCGTCCATTGTTGAGTATTTAAAGCTCCTCTTTTTCTTAAAAGGTGGACAGGATTTATTGCACCCATTGCATTGCACCCTGATATTGTCCTTTCTGACTCATGGGTGTGGGCCATCTGTTACAAGTATTTTTTGCAACGCTGACTGAAAAGCATTGTTTTACATCCTGGCTCATGCTCGCTCTGACGTCGCAGGTCATTTCCTTTTACCGTCTGCAACAAAGTTTCAGACTTTTCTTACTGCTGACTCTCAGCCCTGCCACCTCGGTTTTGAGCAAGTGTTGTGTGGGCAGGACATGTAATATATATGGCCTTCATCGCGGACCGGTTGACTGGCTGGCACAGGCTCTGTTCTGTCCCAGTGGACTTGACAGAATGGCTGCCTGATGGACAGAAAGTGCTGTCTTCTGACTTTAAGAGTGCTGACATCTCCATATTGCAACCCCCACCCCACCCGACACACACCCCCTCACTTCCACCCTCTATGAATCTCATCTTTTTTTTTTCTCTCTCTCTCTTTCTCTCCCCTCTTCATCTTCATCCCACTTCTAGATGTATCTGATTGATGCCATTTGACCTCCTGTGCTCCCCGGGTAGCCGCAGACCTCTACTCTGTCTGAATGCAGACGTGAATCATAGGGATTACCATTCTGCTCTCCACCTTTCCTCCCTGCTTCTATCCATCCTCTCACCCGGTCTCTACTTCCCTTCTGCCAGTCTTCTCTTATCTCATCTTTTATCTGAACACCTCTCACTTCGCCACCAGGTCTTTCCCGGTGGCGTGTTGCGCTGTTAGCCACCGTGATTGTTGCCTTGACAGCAGCAGGGGGTCTTTCAAGGTGAACTATAGGATTGTCCATGTCAGCTGCTCTCTGGCTCATATACTGTCTCTCTATCCTCTCTATTGCCTTAATTAACATGGAATTGTCCTTTACAGAAAACTTTCCCTTCTCTTTTTTAAAAACTTTTTCTTATTTGCTATACTACTCACTCCACACACGTATCCCCTCGCTGCTGACCTGCTACCACTTCATCCTCATCATTGTGTGAATATTTCATGGGTATGATTTGTGAATTAAATATAGGATGTAGGTGGATATAACTGGGCTGACATTTATTCACCCTGACTGGTGGGACAGAGGGGATTTTGAGAGAAAGTGGGAGGGTGGTGGTAGGGGGTGAGTGTTGTGAGGGACTGATGGAAGTAATGGTTGGGTATGACAGGGTTGATTGAGATGGTGGCGGTGGCGGTGAACAGGACAGAAAGGGGTGCATGAGGAGAGAAAGTTGGTTTCTTTTGTTGTCTGTCAGCATGCCGGCATCAGTAAGGTAGATGGCTGGAAACGACAAATGTGTTTCAGGAATCTGTTGCCTTTGAGGCAGCCCCTGAGTCACTTCATAACAGGGGAAAAAAAAAAAATTCTGATTTAGAGGTTGGAGAGTCATGACTGGGTGAAATAAAATTCACAAATAGGTGAGTGTGTGCATTTAGTCTTTTTTATTATATTTTTATAGCTGTTCATATTTTCTGTGACATGCCCACTTTATTGAGCAGGGTGAAGCAGACCCAGTGAGGAGCAGATATGATATTATAAGGTTTCAAATAAGTGTCATTTGAGCTTCAAACCATCAAACGCATGGTTTTCATATCATGTTTTGTGAGTCTGTTAAATACATTTGCATGAACAATTTAAGTCTGTGAATGTATAAAAAAAAACACATTTGTGCTAATGAGAGAAATCTGCAGATTTATAAAACTTGTGATAAAACTTTGAAACACAAATGTCAAAGCAGGTAAATGTCAGTGAAAATCGACACTCAAGGCTAATATTTGAGCCCATTGATTTCGGTATTGCATCTATGTTTTACTTTTTTTTTTTTAGCAAGGATCTTTTTGCAGTTCTTGAGTCACATTGTTCATGAAAATACAGTACCAGTCAAAAGTTTGGACACACCTTCCCATTCACTTGAATGAGACACACATCTTACTTAAAGCATAAATAGCTCCACATATCACAAATATGCATAAAATACAGCATCCTTTTTGCCAAACACCCCAAAGAATGTAGTTTAAGACATTGACATTTACAAAATATTCAGTTTTAAAGCCTGAGTACCCTAATTTCAGCCAGTCTGGAGATCTTTATGTGTGTCTGTTGGTGTCATGCATTGCAGAAAATTAGTTTTCTGTGCCTATACTGTTTACAAGCTTTAATGGTTCTTATCAGCAGCAGGACCTCCAGAATCTGTCCCCATTCCTCCACTGAGATACAGGTTTGACTCCCTCAGAGCGGTGGTAGCCAGACACTCCGGTGCTTCAGGCTGTCAAGGGGGAGTGACACAACCAGGGGAGAGGATGGAGCAGATTGGAGACTAAATAGGGGGGAGCCGCCCCCCTCCTCCCTGATATCTGGAGATCTGATCCAGCTTGCCGTTTTTTTGAGGATCGTGTGGGCCACGATGCAGCAGATGACCCTTTCAGGGGAGACTTTCAGCTCAGCAGTTGTATTTAATTCAGGCTTATTTAGCTAAAACAGAAAGCATACAAAACGAATACTGATCTAGAATCTTGAATACTTTGAATATTGATGCGTGAGTGACCTTGAAAAACCCTAAATATGCTGATAGAGAAAATAGACTGCATGTTCATCTGGGCTGGTGATAAAATGATAGATTGTAGGCAATTTCAAAGATGGATTTGCTTGCTGCTGTTGAGAATCACAAAGGGCTTGTTCTTTCCCTTTGCTCCTTCATCTGTGTACGACTCCATTTGTCTTTCCCTCTATATCTCCATCCCTTGTTCATTTTTCCTGGTTCACTACAACATAAGTTTCTCTGTGAGCTGATGTGAAAGGTTTCCTACAGCAGCGGGCCACTTTTTCTATTTACAAATGCCTTGCAGCAAGATCCATACTTCAAACAGATGAGGAGTGAGCAGTGGGAAAGTACACGTGTTTATGATAATGGACGGGTTCCTGGAGAATGCATTAATACAAAATGTATTGCCCTCTCTGTTGTGTACCTTTTGGTTTTAAAAGGTCAGCAGTCTTGAGTGCCTTCTACTCTCACAGCGCTGCTTTCTCATTTGCATGTACGCTCCGTGAAAGAACAGGGCGCTCTCCCTCTCTGTGTGTGTGTGTGTGTGTGTGTGTGTGTGTGTGTGTGTGTCTTATATCTGTCTCCCACACACAAATACAGTCCTTTTTGTACTTGTCCAAGTGTGTACGCAGAGGTGAATGTCTGGCTGTGTTGGAGCAGCAGAATATTTAATTGCCGAACTTTATCACCATTACTGTAGCTACTGACTGTCTGCCAGCCTAATTATGACGGGGGCTGTCTGAGGAGCTTGCTGGTCGTGAGCTAAGCTGCTAGCCAAGTGTGAAGAGAAATGACTCCACAGATACTTTGTCTTACTCTCAGGTGCTAAAAATACATGTAAGACAGTTTTGTTTTGGTCTTTAAATTTGAGTGTGCATGCATGCATATGTACAAATGTGTGAGTGTGTGTGGATCCTTCCTGCCGAACATGTATTTAGGAAAATTGCTGAGGTGCTGTGACCCGCAGGTTAAGCTACACATGTTAAGGTTAGATAAGGTTGGTGTTTGGAGAATGTTTTTTTTTGTTGTTGTTGTACACAGCTCAAGGTGACCTGGTTCCCATCGTCCTCATTAGCAACAGACACACTGCAGGTGTCAGCTCCATGAGGTGACAAATGAACCCAGACAAACACCATGAATCACCACACAAAAAAAGAAAAATCAAACATATCAGTGAGGCTTACTGTTGGATGGTATCAATACATTCTCACAGGGGACTCCCGCCATTTGACGATATGAGTGCGTGCGGCTTACGTGGTCATCCGAATGCTGCGTGTTCGTATATTTCGAAAAGCATTACCTTTAAAGTGATGTAAAGGGGGGATACCCACCTGAGCTTGTGGACTTCATGCAGCTCCCCTTTGCCTTTTCTTCAGGTCCACTTTATCTTTATAAGCAGCAAATTGGAAAGGTTTAATTCAATTCCCAGCAGGCTGCGGCTGAGACTGGGAACATTTACCGTCTCTCTCTTTCTCTCTCTCTTGCCACTTGCTCTCTCTCTCTCTCTCTCTCTCTCTCTCTCTCTGTTTCTCTCTCCTTTCTCTTTGTTTCTAAAGTCTAATTACTTTTAGAGAAAGGCTTTACTCAGGCTATAAATAAGGACAAATCAAGGCTGTCTCTGCACTGAACCTTTTGGGGGCTGGCTTGGTTTTGCTGTCTGTGGGCTTGATGGTGGTCTGTGGTCCTCCTGTTGAAAAGATCATGCTTGGCCCTGTTTGGATGAAACATTTGTGTGATTGTGGGTATTTGAGGGAGAGCATAAGAGACAGAGAGAGAGCCAAACAGCTAGCAAAACAAGTAGAGGGGTGAAGACAATGTCATACGTCTCTGGAAATGTTCTGAAATCTGCACTGAATTTTTATATAAAAATGTGCCTCTAAATGACAACGCAGGACTTCAAAAGAGAAAAGCCTCCCATCGCACCTAGATTGAATGTAGCACTGCAGATTTGCCCTTTTTGCCCAAATGAAACTCTGGTGTCAGATCTGATCAGTGTAGGAAAATGTATAATGAATTGGAACTTCTATTAGACTAAATACAAAACCTTTACTGGCTTTTAAAGTTCAAGCATTTGCCTCTTACCACCGTTTGAGAGCTCCATGCGCTCTCAACCATGCGCTGAAGCTGCATAGTAATTGAGCCGATTGTAGGTTTGTGTGTGCGCGCGCGTGTGTGTGTGTGAGATGAGATCACAGGAGGTGGAGAGAGGAGGGAAAAGGTGAAACCCTGGTCACCTGAGAGGTAACTAAATTATTTTCAGTTCTTTTCATTTCATTTACCCTGATGAGTTCTGTCAACGTTAGCGTGACCAGTGGCTCTGTGAGGTGGAGTGATGGTTGTGAAGCTGTGTGTGTGTGTGTGTGTGTCTATACACTATCTATATCTATCTATATCTATATGTATGTACATATATGTACATACAGTGTATTTGTAAGTGTTTAGCTTAGGTGAGGGTTAGCATGACTACCTCTAAGTCTGTGTGTGTCCATGCCAATGTGTGTGCTGTGTGTTTTTGAATGTGAATAAGTTACCATTGGCGTACTTCTGTGTGTGTGTGTGTGCATGTGTGAGAGCTGTCTATTTAAGGGCTTTTTGATGAAGACTGATGAGTGTCCGCTTCGCTTCCCTTCATCTCAGGGGTCTCGTCTGTGCTTCGAGGAAGTGTCCTGGAGGAGAAATGGAGTGGGCGAGAACTAGCGAGCGAGACGAGGCTTATGGACAACAGAATGTGTGTGTGTGTGTGTGTGTGTGTGTGTGTGTGTGTGTGTGTGTGTGTGTGTGTACGTGCGTGTGAGGATGATGGAGGGTGATGGTGGGAGCGAGACTTAACGAGGAGGAAAATAAGCTGAGCAATCTCTGTCTGTCCTCCCTCTACCTCCCAATGACTTATTCACACACACACACACACACACACACACACACACACACACACACACACACACACACACCCTGTGAGGCCATGAGTGAAGTATCTGACCACTAACTCTGCAAAGACAGGAAATACAATATCTTTGAAATCCCAGTTTTTTTTTTACACTCATAGCTGTTCATGACTCTGGTTCATTGCTTGCATTAATCAATACACTATACGTAGTAGTACTGGTACACCTGTTATTGTATAATATGATCAATTCCACTATTTCACGGGGAACAAATGCTTTCTCTCTCTCATCTTTAAGTCCATCCCCGCTCTCTCTCATTCTATTTATCATCCTCTCTCTCAGTGACGAGTTAGAGGTAATGGAGAAACGCTGCCGCTAAATAATTACAGGGCGGATTGGATCACATGAGAAGGTTATGTTTGTACCTTTTAGCCGCTCCTCCCACATTCAAATGGAAATGATCCTAATGTGGGGGGTTTTTGTCAGCGATGTTGGGCTTCTGTTTCCAGGGTGTGTGTGTGTGTGCGTGTTTAATGTCTGTGTGTGTGCATGAGTGGGTAGTTGACAGCCTCACAGCAGGATTACACTGGCTGGCTGCATCCCTGTGTGTTTACATGTTACAGTAGAGTTTTTCCTGCACAGTGACCATCTGTCCTGAGTAGGACCAGCTATCAAACCACAGAGCTTCTGGAGTCCCAATTAATGTCTGTAGCATCGAAAGTTTACATCAAATTCTACGTTAGATTCTCAGTTTTTCTTTACTTTAGAGCTGCAACAAATAGTTGATTAGTCGATAAGTAAATCAACAGAAAATGAATCATGTATTTTGATAACTGAATAATTGTTTCAGTATTTTTTAAGAAAAAATGCCACATTTGCTGGTTTCAGCTTCTCAAATGTGTTTTTCGTGGTCACACATGGCAGTGACAGTGATGATAGTGGTATTTGGGTTTTGGACTGTTTGTCAAACAAAACAAGATATTTGAAGATGTTACCTTTGACCTTTTTCACAATTAATTTTATTGACCAAATGAATAATCGAGAAAACAATTGGCAGATTGATCAATTACTCTTTGATCATTTCCTGATCTAAATCACAACTTTTGCTGATCACAACTTTGCTGATTTTTATCCCAAATGTTGCCTGATTACACCTCTTCTGAGGGCTATGTGGCCGTGTTCAGACTGTGTTTGATTGACATCTCTACGACATTTTGTTACATCTCTCATATCATTCTTATTGGTCCATTTAATCTGGTGACCTCATATAACAAGCCTTTTTCACAGCAGACATTAAGTACAGGTGTTACTAATATCATTAACGATGGCTGTGTTCTGTTCCTCCCCCTGAGTCGGGGCAGTGAGCCAACACCAAAACCCTGAAACTGAATCAACTAAATGGAATTCAGCCACCATTAATTTTTATGATTTACACCTGCATGTTTACTCCTCCGAACTCTAACCCTGAAAAATCACCTAATTCAACTTCAACCTGACCAAAAGTCTAATTAGTCTAATTAGCCACACCTGTGTGAGTGTGCAGGGTCTTTAACCACATTTAATTTAGGCAAATGTTTTGTATGGTTTCTTTTGTTAACCCATACTCATACCCCATACTGATGCATTGAGAGGTTTGGCACTTTTTGTTAAATGAAAAAAAGGTCTGTAGAAAAACATGTTTACTGTCTTCAAGTACTTTTCAAAAAAGTATTGCTGTTATTGGCACCGAAACTCAGGTATTGTATTGGCAGCAGTATCAACAATTGTCCATCAATATCAGCCCTAGTCATGAATCTTGGGGTCTGGTTGCTTGAGTGCTGAGCTGACTCTTCCATTTCAGATCAGTTCTGCACAGGCCTTCATTATCTTGAGCAGAGGATGGTGATATAGTACCTGCTGAAAAACAAATATACCTAATAAGCCTAAAAATCTGGTCGCAGTAACAAGTTTGGTGACAAAACATCAAAGGCTCACATCAGTTGATAACAGTTGGAAGTGTTTCTGATCTAGAGCTGCAGATGTGTAGCAGTCAGTCGTAATAGTGTCCTTGACAAGAGATTCAAGGTTTTCGGGACTATTTTTGGATTTTGCAACTCACTTCAGTCAGAGGCAGTGACAAACTGGAACACACACACACACACGTTGTCCTAGGTCACTTTTGGGGACATTACATAGACTTACATTAATTTCCTGGAGACTTACCCTAACCAAGCCGCAGCTTTTGTCCCCAATTGGACAAGCTGTCCACAATCAACTGGTCTTTAGTCTGAAATTTGTCCCTGAAAGTAGCCTATGACAGACCACACACATACACATGCACACACACACACACCCGCACACACACACAGCAGGTCTGTTTGAACACACACAGAAGAAGCACATTCATTCACAGTGTGAGTGCCACCTCCCAGGTGTGTCATCCCGCTGCCTGCCCCCTGGAGACACTGGCTGATGAAGTAGGAGATAGAGAACCTTTGATCTGAAGGCGACAGAGAGAGAGAGAGAGAGAGAGAGAGAGAGGGAGGGAGGGACCGAGTGTATGGAAAAGGCATTTTGCCATGGTCATACAGAGGAGAGTCAGTGACAGCAGTTTGTGCCAGCAAACCTCTCCCCTCTCCTCTGTACCGCTGCCCGTTCACCACAGGAGCGTCTGTTCTATTCATCCCTCTTTGTCTTCTCTATCAATCTTCATAATTTCCCTCTTCATCTTCCTCTGTTTTCTGTCCATTTCTGTTCCTATTTTTATCTCGATATGTCTAGCCACTCATGTGCTCCTCTCTCCATAAGAACAATAACAAAGTCACTATAGTTTAATTACTATGAATTCAAATCTTATTTAATCTCTGCACTTCAGTACACTCTCCCCTCCTAATGCATTAACCTATCATTTAAAAGCACGTATTATTAATGTCTCTTCCTCTTCTCCCTCTCTCTTGAGGCATCCTCTTGCCTTTGTCTCTTTTAAGCATCTCCCTCCACACACACACACACACAAACACACACACATATACGCTGTCACATTTGTCTAAGCAAATAGCCCAGTCACCACTCTATTCAGAGGTAAAAATGGTTTGCGTGTCACATTTCCTCAATGATTTGAAACCTGGTCTGCCACAGATTATTAATGAGGCTCCACAACACTTTGTCTTTCCTTCCATCATGTGAGTGAGTGAATGACGGGGGTCAGCGAGTTAACAAATGGCGCACTGTAACAGTGCACTGACAAACGAGGGTGATGTAATGCCCTATCAGTGTTTATAATCATGCATTCATTACTGCTAATGTGGCCGTAATGACACCATAATCAGCGTACTAATTGAGTGTCATTACAGGGGATGCTGGTGCTGTGTTCTCTCCACAGATGGCTAATGTCAACTGTCACTGTTACTTATCGAGCAGAGTGTCGTAATAATCGCGCCTTATGATGAAATGAGTGCGGAATGACTTAATCTTCTCCTTATATTAAAGTTGTGCAGGTCCTGTAGTTTTATTTTAAGGGCTTTGACAGTGTACTGAAGTTATATTGTGCAAATTAAATGTCCTCATTACAGCTTTATTAGTTAGATTTCAGGACGGTTATTTCAATGCTTTTCTAACCAGGTGCCTCTCTTTCTTTCAGGTGGCGAGTTAATTGGATTGCTCGGCTTAACCAGGAACATCTGATGACTCAAAGTCCGTTAACGTCCCTCTGTCATGTCTTCTGAGGACTGTTGGAACAGCCTCATAGACTGAAGACTGAACTGGATGAAGCCACTTTTCATTTATGACTGACAACTTATCATATCTGACTCACCCTCTCAGAACCTTCTAACTCATTTCTACCTCTTGTTGCTTTACTGCTTGTCAAGAGACGCAGTTTTTGAAGAGATCATCCCGAAGGAAATTGTGAAAGGGACATATTTGAATTCCTGACAGCTCTGACCCACTTATCACGCTCCAACTAGCCGGATGAAGGAAAACTTTGCATTTAGCAGGCAACTTCAGCAAAGGTGATGCGCTGTTTTATATTCAGGGCCATCGATCCACTGACCTCCTGATCTAATGAGCCACACGCAAACACATAGCTGGTGTTGCTGGTCCTTGCAGCTCGGCTATACCCAATTGGGTGTTGTAAGTCCATCTGCACACTATTAACTCCCACTGAGAACACTGACCTTGGCTGTGATCAGACGCGTGTTTGTGTGTTTGCATTAGCAGGAGGCGGTGTCACGTCCTGTCTGCTCTGACAGAGAGTGAGAATAAGAGCTGATGTGTCAGAGTGGCCCTGATAAATACCCTAAAAATATTACCGCCTGAGGGTGGTCACTCAAATAGAAAGGAATAAGTCCATATTAATTGAAAAGTGTATGTGTGTGTGTGCGCGTATGCATGTGTGTCTGTCACATTGTCAGATCATATTAGGGCCAGGGCTGTCTGGGTCATGTCATTTTGACTGACCTAGATTTGAAAAGAAACTGGCCAGCAGACTTGTGTATGCAAGTCCTGCCGTGATCAGAATACACACACATCTTAGACAAATACAGAACTGGAGATTGCTCTGCAGTGTTCCTACTTGTTACTTACCTGCTACCTAACTTCCTGTTTAGGCCTCATGTCCTGCACCCAAACAAACAGGGTCTACAATATAAAGCTTTAAAGCCGCCTTCTTATTAAACTCCGTAATCAAACCCCAAATCTCCAGTTTGGCCTTCTCCTCTGCGCCGCCCCTCATGAACGCCTTCCCTTCCTTCTCCGCACCTCCGCCCAACACACCAACCATCCAGTCAGTGTGTAAGCCCTGCCTTCGGGCCCCGTGGAGGATGAACGATGTGCCCACACTTGACTACGAGTTGCTGCTGTCCCCAGCCAGCTCCTCCATCCCCGGCAGCCCTGGCGGCGGCAGCAGCAGCCCCCCTCTGGCCTTGGTTGGGGTGGACACTGAGCAGCGCACCGCCTTGGCCTTTGTAGGACTCCTCATGCTCTTCCTGGTCTTCCTGCTGGTCAGGTGCTTCAGGATCCTGCTGGACCCCTACAGCCGAATGCCTGCATCATCCTGGACTGACCACAAGGAGGGGTTGGAGAGGGGTCAGTTTGATTATGCACTGGTGTAGGGTAACGTGTCAAGAAGGTGTGGAAAGGGGGATTGCGCACAGACAGGATCTTTAAGAGCATTGACTCATGTAGATGTGGAGTTGGACAGTAACAATGCATAATATTGTGAATGCACTCAAGGAGGGGATTTACTGATGTTGGTGTAAGCCTGGTTTCATATCACTGTATTTCAGCCTGTGTACTGGTGTAAATATGAGGCTACACAACCTGATGTTACCATGAGAAGTCTGGTTCAACAAGGGGCACACATGCCACTGGAATCGCTGCAAGCCAAACACTCATCCACACCCGGATGTTGGACCATGAGGGACAGAAATAATTTAGCTGCACAGCTGCCTTAACCTGACCTACTGTACTAGTCTAACATGCTACCACGTCCCACAACCTCACTTTAGGGCTTGTCAGTGTTAAAATACAGTATAATTTGGGGAACACCACCTTCACTCACAATATAGTTTATAACCTCAAAAGCTACATTTTTTGAAATGAGAGCACTAAAACACAGGCAGAACTGGTGGAGTTTACGCTTAAGCAGATGCCCCTTTAATGAATTAAGGTCCATTATAAAGCATCCATGTGTTAAGTGCTGATCCAGGAGCACAAATCCTCACATTTCTTTGTGCTGATTTTAATTTCAGACACTGATCCTCGAGCAGCACTGCAGTTTCAGATGCTTTTTAAGGCCCAACAAGTAGTTCGTGTCTCCATGAAATCTTGTCAGTGTACGTTTTGTGTGTTAGTGTCTATAACTGAGAAGCCATATTGAAACTATATATATCTCTTATTACTGCAAGTAGGGTTTACGTTAATTGGTTGTTTCCTTTGCTTTAGTCAGCCTGCCAAGTGTGGTGATGAAGCAAACAGCAATCTTTAGGCAAAAGAAGGCTTTATTTTTCTATTCTTGACTCAAGTTTGGGAGTCTCCTTTTTGCTATCTTTCTGTCCTTCCTCTTACTGTATCAATCTTTAGACTGTGGATTTTTTAGGTAGTCATGCAGCCACATCTTAGAAGGAGGCAAAGCAGGTAGCTTTGCTTTGTCCTGTTTTGTAATTACATATTTTTCTGACTATCTGCTTTGTTTTTGATACACTGGGTTGAATCAGTGAAAATAAAAAGAATTCTCCTTCTTTAATTACTCTTCCTAATTTCCACTGATAGCTGGACCGTGTGGAAGGTCCACATTGTTCATGTTGGAAATGAAATAAAACTATTACTACTTAATAGTCATCTTGTGTCAGTTTTGTTAGCCATGGACACACAAGCCTAAAAGAAAAACGCAGAACACAAGACTTAAAAATATAACCCACAATACTTTATTGCCATTTATGTCACTGGACAAAAGTTTACAATACTATGTGAATCACTCTAATTTTACAGACTGCCATTTGGTGTCATAAATCTTTGGTTTTTGTCTTTGCACAATGATGATCATTCAGGATATTTTAAAGGTGTTCTATGAGGGCTGATTGATTTTTTTTGATCCTCAGCTAATCGGTGTGGTGTGACAGGATGATTGTCATTTCAGCTTTCAGTTAAGACTCTTTTGATGAACATTTGAACTGAAACGTCAGGCTCCTTGTTTTCTGAGTTATATGGCACACAATATTTCAATGCAAGCAGATGATGACGACAGTATTCAAGTTTAACACTGAAGCTGAGATACAGTAAGCACACGCAACACACTGCCTTTAAAAAAAAAAACAAAAAAAAACATAGTGGCAAATAAAAGAAAACTTACAAACTGACAATAAAGATACAAAGTATACAAAGGTTCCCAGGTTAGAAAAATGGTTATGTATTATAAACATTGCCTAGGCTGTGGGACAGTGCGGCAACCTTGAATGTTCAGAGAAAATTATTATCGTTTAGCACCATAGATCCTAGCTGGAGATGGTCAAGTTTGCATCAATGCTTATAGCATTGTACAGACAGTGTAAGCTTCCCAAGGTTGAAATAATAAACGATGGGAATGTTAATGATCTGTTTTCTTTCACTAATGGCTGATTTGACTGGTGAACAGTGGTTTCAAACGAACAGTACAGTCAGTGATCACCAAAAACGATGCTTTTTTTTTTTGCTTTTGTTTCTTCTTTTTTTTTTTTTTCTCAACAAAACAAAGTCAACAGCACTAAAGGCCTTCAACCTTGGGTTTACTGTGAGTATTTGTTTTGGCAGCCTTGACATTAAAAAAAAAAAAAAACATCTACATTTCACTTAAAAATATACAATTTAATTTTCAAGAAGCAAGTTTGATAATATTGTTTTTTCAGCACTGAGACAATACAAAAGACAGACAAACACAACAACAATAAAACCTAGCAAAAAAAAAAAAAAAAAAGAAGTCACTTTTGCAATCCAGATTCAAGACTGCACTTTCGTTGTACAGCATAAGAGATGGTATTATCTAGCACCTTTTTTCTCTTTGAGAGAAAGAAAAATCATGAGAAATGAAAGATGACCTGACAGACATCTGTATTTTTTGTGAGGTTTCGTGTTCACCTGTGTGTGCCTTTACACTGTAAAGTACTACTTTTAGTTACAGCTTAGTTAATGTTAACATGTCATGTACCTTTGAGACTGTTATTGCATTCAGCTGTGTGTCTCTTTGTGTTGTAAACAAGGCTCATACCTCAGACTTCAAGCTCACGGTCAAAGTCAAAGAAGTCAGATAAAGTCAGCTTATTCTTATTGTCTAGTTCGGCCTCCTAATGCTGGTTGTTTATCTTTAGCAGTGTGGAGTAAAACTGCAGAACCAGGAGAAGCTTAAAGCCTCTGAAAAAGACTTTGGACTTAATGAAAAGCAGGCTCTCAGATCCAGAATCAGTGGACTTGAAGTCTCCCTAAAGGATAAATACAAATGTGACCTGATCTTATCTTCTTTAAAGTCTACGAGCTACTAACTGGTGTATCCCTGCTCATGATGGATGCTGAGGGACTACAGCACCCTCTTTTGTTTTTAAGTCAGCATCACAGCATGGTGTCCACACTTGGTGAGAAGTACAGAGGTAACCAAACATGACAGCACACACACGCAAACACGCTAATCCCTGCTTGCCGCTGCCCGCAAGCAGGACAAAAGTCAGTCGCATCAGAGCAGAACACAGCTTGCTGTTTTTCTCGTCGGAAAATTGGTTGGCATCCAGCTATAAAACAGACCACTATGGACTAAAGAACCTGAAATGCTGTGTAAATGTTGCAGTCCTTCGTGTTAACATTTCTCAAACAGCACGAATACATTAAATGACACACTACAATACTGAGAGGGGCAGACATGACAGAGCTTGTTCCCCAGTGTTGTGATTTTTTTTTTACTAAGATCACAGAGAGGTGAGAGAGTCCTTAGACCACCATGACAGCACCGGACCCCTTGTGTGTAACTTTAATATAACTTCTTTACAGTACTAATGAAAATGATGGTTTGTGTATTGTATTTCAAAGACTACCGTACATGCACAGAGACAGTTTTGGCCACTCTCAGCACTCTTCTTTCTCTAATAAAACCCCTTGTTGTGTGTAATTTCTTGTTTTGCTTGTCTACAAAAGTGCTTCATGGACTTGTGTGCCATCTGTCTGCTTGATTCTGACATATTATGTAATAGGAGGCTGTGGTCCAAGCACTAGGCACCTCTCTGCCATCCTCCTCCACTGGATCTCGCAATGGAGAGATGAGTGCTGGGTCGGGTAGGAGAGGATGGGCGCAAGAGGACGTGTAGTCAGGGTAAAAAAAACAAACAAAACATGAACATATAATAACATAAACAGTAACAAAGTGGTGGTAGAGTTGGGCTGATTGACTCAGTCTTTCATAGCCCTTGATTACCCCCTGTTGGTAGGGATGGTCCTGCGGGGGCACTGGAGGGGAGGAGTTGTTGGATAAAAGGGCGGGTTAAAACTCAAGGGTCAGAGGCTTTAGGAATCAGTCCAGGGCAGGGTCGCGAGCGCACTCGGAGCTCAGTGCAGGTGGATGTGGAGCTTGATGCGCAGGGCGTCTCCTAGTTCCCCTTGTAGGTAGTCACTGTCATGCTTCTCCTCCAGCTGGTGTAGTCTTCGGGGCCCGAACAGCGGCAGGCTGGCGATATCCAGCCGGTAGGATCCCGGTGGAGGTGGCCTCTTGCCAAGCCGGAGCACACTCTTGCCATCGCGGCGTTCCAGCAGGCGGAAGTGTTCATTAGCGTTGCCGTGGGTGATGACGTAGCGTACATGGTGCTCCAGGGGCTGCAGGGCGGGCAGAAGCTCTAGTAGAGGCTCCTTGTTGAGCAGTGAGGCCAGAGAAAGGTTCATGGGGATGGAGGCGTGGGTGTCCACGCTGGCCAAACTCACTGCTGGTTCCTAAATAGAGGACATAAGGAAAGAGGTGAAGCATGAGACACTTCACACATTTAGACACAGACCTCAACTAGTCTTCTTACATCTGAACATACCACATTTCCTGCAATGAACAAAAGTGAACCTGTCTTGACCCTGAAACTGACAGGAACTGAGACAAGCATTGGGAAGCAGTTTGTTTGCACATGTACCTGGTTGAGGTCATTTTCATCAGCATTGCGTTTGTGTCGTCCTTTCTTTGCTCCTCCGTTGATCTTACACTCGTAGCAGGCCTCAGGAGACAGACTGTCATCGTCCTCACCATCACCGCCAAACTGACCTGGGAAACCTGAGCCTGTTATACAGTGACTGGATGGAGACAAACAGAGTGGGACAGGTCAGTGTGTTGAGTTAGAAGGAAGACAGTGTGGTTCAAATTCTTTTCTTTCCCCCAGAAAAAAATGATCCAAAGATTTTCCTCGTGTATCATCTTCTCACTTGCCAGTTTCTGAAATGAATCTCTAATTTGCGTTCCCTCACCCTTGTCCGGCCCTGTAGAAACCTCCAGGACAGCCGCACAGGTAGCCTCCGTCCGTGTTGGAGCAGCCATAGATACAGGGGTTGTTGCCCATGGAGCACTCATTCACATCTTGGCAGCCACCAGCACTCTGCTCAAAGTCAAAGCCAGAGGGACACACACACTTGTAGCTGCCCAGTGTGTTGTAGCAAGAGGCAGAGCCACACATTGTTCCTGCCTGACACTCATTCTCATCTGCAGGGAAAAGAAAAGAAGGTTGAGAGACAGAGCACGAGTAGGGGAGTGTGAGATGGTTAGTAACATTTGTTTTGCATGTAGCAATACTGCCACATCTTGTATTTATGGTTAGTATTATGTATAGTAAGTCAACATTGCTGCCAATATTGTTATATGATGACAAAAATGATCTTGATACACAATTATTTCATCTTATTTAAGGAGAAAGGGCTGTATTGTTAAAATAATTAGAAAATAACACATGACCTTAATGAACATTGCAGGCTCTCTGTACTACCACCACTGGTGTCTTCATTACTGTCATGATGAGAAACTCACACGCTCTCAGTCACTGTAACTCACCCACACACTGGTTCCACTGGTAGTGCTGCACGTAGCCCTGAGGACAGCCGCAGCGGAAACCTCCCAGCATATTCTGACAGCCGTGCTGGCAGCGGTGGTTACTGCTACACTCATCCACATCTGAGAAAAAATGAACACACAGACTGCTCAATTTCCTATTCTCAGCACATTCACGTTCCATTTCACAGTGTGACACCTAGCGTGACCACAATTTTCTGCCACTTTCAACTACCGCAATCAGAAACACCTCAGCGCTTCCGTGTTTCCATGATTTTAGAATTTGAACGGCCCCCAAATGAGAGATCTGCCTCGCTGAACTACATCTAACCAAATTTAAAGGGGTCTGCTTACCCTCACACTCCAGTCCTGTGCTGTCCAAGGAGAAACCTTTGGAGCATTCACAGTTGAAGCTACCAGGTGTGTTGACACAAGAGGCCTGTGAACCACACGCACTGCTCTGAGCTGTGCACTCGTTGTTATCTGCAAAGAGAGAAGAGACGCACTGAATTTATTTTCATTAAGACCATCTTTTTTGTTCTTTTCTGTACCTCTAAACAGGTGAGGATTTTTAGACAAATATCCCCTTTAATTCTCCTTTAATTTCCTCAATCTACCTCACTTAATCCAAAGCTTATTTGGATGCAGGATAACACTGGTCTTCTCTTGTCATGTACTCACCGATGCAGGCAGTCTGGTGCTGGGTGAAGCCAGGAGGACACTTGCAGGTGAAGCCTCCAATGGTGTTGACACAGAGGAACTGGCAGTTATGCTGCTTGGTTGAACACTCATCCAGATCTTAAAGGGAGAGAAGAAAGAACATATAGAAATATGCTTATACTCATCCATTTAGCGGAGCACTAAACAGAACCCAGACTGCTAGTGTATTGATTACTAGCTAAGCTAACTATTAAAAAGATCATTAAGAAGCACCTCATGGTTTTTACAGAGTAATAACCCAGTCCACTTACCTTTGCAGGTCTTTCCATCTGGCTGCAGGCTATATCCTCTGGGGCAGGAGCAGAGGTAGCTGCCCTCTGTGTTTTTACACAGGAAGTTACAGGGCTTGGGAGACAGAGCGCACTCATCCGTATCTGGAATATGCATACAGGGAAAACAAACAATAAGAAATGTGAGCAGGGATGATGCAGGAAATGTTTGATACCAGTATCATCAATACGCTGCTGAAAATTCTGTGGCAGTAGTCAGTGTCTATAAAACCAGAGAGATCAGCCATACCAACACAGGAGGTTGCAGTGAAGTCTGTTTTGTATCCAACATTACAGTGGCAGCGGAAGGATCCAATGGTGTTGATGCACTGACCATTCCGGCACAGATCTGGCATCACCTGGCACTCGTTGATGTCTGGAAGTACAGAGACATTTTATGACACTGTGCTCTCATTCTCCACCCAACTCTGCTCCTCTGAACAGCGTAGCAGCACAGCATAGTATCACTTTGTATCATCACTGAGCTTCTCACCTCTGCCGTCAGTGGTGTAGCCAGGTCCAAGTGGGCACATCTTCTTGTACTGCACGGTTCCAGGCAGCGGGCAGAGCTCACACTGGGACCCCCAGCCTCGGCCCATGTTGCAGCAGCACTCAGATTTGGTCACGCTGTTCCTGTTGGTGGACAACTGCTGACACATCGTCTGCAGAACCTCAGTGTAACAGAAGCCCTTTCGGTTGTCTGAAGGGGGTGTTTGGAGGTGAAGAGAGAAACACGTCATTATTTATTTATTTTGGAAATTAAGATGAAACTCGACTCATTCACTTATTGAGTTTCCACAGCAACAATTGCATGCACTTTTTCGGCTAAATTAAAAAGTAGAGTATCAGCACAACTTCAGCTATGACATCTCCTCCTCCACAGTGTTTTTCAACATATTCTTCAGCAGAAGTTGTCTTACCAATGCACTCAGTTCCAGTGGAGCTCGCCTCGAAGCCATCGTTGCAATCGCAGCGGTAGCTTCCCACTGTGTTGACACAGCGCCCGTTCTTACAGATGCCAGGCTTGGCGCGGCACTCGTTCAGGTCTGCCGGAGTACAGAGCAAAGGATCAGAGAATGAAGAAGCAAGTAAATCCAGTAACAACAGCATATAATGTCTGAGGACTGACGTGAACCTCTCACATTAGCTGAAAGATTTTTACTCACCCATGCATCCCTCTCCATCTGGTCGGCGCTGCATGCCAGGGGGGCAGATACACATGAAGGTACCGATCAGGTTCTTACAAGTCATACCCTTGGAGTCACAGTCATCCAGACCCTCCGAACACTCGTCTTGGTCTGTCGGGACAATGAGAGACGGCCAGTTGGTAAAACTACAACAGCCAGCTAAAATGAAAACTATAAAAGCCTGTTTCAATGGTGTCAAACCATCACTATGGTACAGAAAAAAGGAGTGAAAAAGCAGATGACAGGAGTAAAGCAGATAAAAGTTTGCAAACAGGAAATCTGCTGTGGCGTCTCACCTCTACACATGCGTTGGTCATCTCGCAGCACGTAGCCAGCAGGGCACATGCACTCATAGGAGCCAAAGGTGTTGACACACCGGAAGGCACACAGCAGAGGATTCTGGGAGCACTCGTTGATGTCTGCAGTCAAGAAAAGAGACAGGGTTTAATTTCATTTTAATCGATGCACAAAAACAAGTGTACCTGTGCAAAGGTGCATGAGTGTTACTGTGTGAATGACTCACCTTCACAAGTCATCATGGGTCCAGGTTCGAAGCCCTCCTGGCACAAACACTCGAAACCTCCCACCACATTGGTGCAGGTTCCATTTCCACATGGGTTTCCGATGGAGCACTCATCAGTGTCTGGAGAAGATAGAGAGTGGGGGATAGATAGAAGAGGCAATTACATCGATGAAACATTTATACCATGGATTTTAAAAGCAGTCATTAGCTGTTTAAATGTTGGTCCAAAAATAGATCAGACTGTTATGCAGGGAAAAGCTTCACTCTGATGCTACAGTAGGGAAATAACATCAGACCCAGATGTTAAACTTAAGACACTGATTTTCTCCTCAAATCTTCTTCTATGAATCCGGGGCTAAAATACCTGATATATGACATCAGCTGATAATAAAACATTAATTAAAAGAAAATGTTGCAGATTGTTACTTCAATGACAGAAACTATCTTACCAACACAGTTAACACCAGTGTAGTCCAAGTTGTATCCAAAGGGGCATTCACAGCGGAACGAGCCGTCTGTGTTGATGCAGATACCATTCTGGCAGATGCCCGGGTTGTCCAGACACTCATTCATATCTAGAGAGACAAAGAGAAAAGTAGCATGTTTTTTTAACATATGCCCACTTTTTCCTCAGACTTTTTCCTCAAGACTCACACTCGATTCTATCTGTGTTGTAGCACTCACCTTCACGAACATCGGTAGGTCCAGGCACGGATCCATGGCCATATGGACACAGAGTGTCAAAAGCAGCTGGAGACACACAAGGTCAACTTCATTATTTTACAAATATCATCATGTGCACGTGTATGTCTTAATTATAGCTGTGTGTGTGTGTGTGTGTGTGTGTGTGTGTGTGCGTGTGTGTGAGTTACACACCTTCGTTCTTTTGTGGGCACAGCTCACAGGGAAGTCCCCAGCCCTCTCCAGGCATCATGCTGCAGCAGCACTTAGCCTTGGTGATGTTGAAGGCTCTGGGTACGGAGCATTTTCCTGCGTCGAATTTGGTGAAACAGAAACTCTCTCTGGTATCTGTCACAAGGACAAAAAAAGATCCAGGAAATTCAAACGTCAGTGGATAGAAGCTGATCTGTTATCCGCGAGACACACAAAGACAAGAACCTTCTTTACCGCCTCAGTGAAGGGAAGGAAGTATGTCAGATCACAACGTTCATTGGAGAAATAACTCACACAGCTCATCAACACTGTGCCCTAATGTTAATTAACAGCTTCTCTCACCGTAGCAGCGTCTTCTGTTGTCAGAGAGTACGAAGCCTGGCTGGCAGGAGCACTGGAAGCTGCCAGGGGTGTTGGTGCAGGTGCCAAACTGGCAGATGTTAGGTTCCACCTCACACTCATTGATATCTGGGAAGGGAGAGTAAAAGAGGGGATGGAGGTAGAAGGACAGTGAGAGGACTGAAGTCTCAGATCATTGTGCAGAGTGTCTGACTGTCTAGCTGTTTATCAGGACTCTGGCTATTTGAACAAGCTAGTTTGAGTATGCGGGGAGCTTTTAGACTGAACTGAAGTGTGTCTATCCCTTTGTGTGTGTGTGTGTGTGTGTGTTTGTATCTTACCTATGCATTGGTCATTTTGCACCTCATAACCAGGAGGGCAGATACATCTGAAGGATCCATCTAGATTCTGACAAGTTCCCGGAGAGCAAGTGCCAGGCAGACTCACACACTCGTTGATATCTGTGGAAAAAATGGGACAACGTAAAAATTAGGCAATGGGTGTTTATGTGTCTGTATGAAAGCCTATATATAAATACCCCACCCAGCTCAAACAATTCCTGTACACTTACCAACACAGTTCTTCCAATCAGGCGTATTCTCATAACCCTCATAACAGATACACTGGAAGGAACCAAGTCCGTTGATACACTGTCCGTTCCTGCACACTTGGCCTTGGAGGGCGCTGCACTCATCTATGTCTGTGAGGTAAAACATGGAGAGGATTAGGAAAAAATTTGATGTGCAGAAGTTAATGTTTTTCCAGGCAGATAGATATCATCTATAGTCTGATATATTTTCCTATAAAGACAAAGAACTGTCAAAATACTCCAAATTTTATGTTTAATTTTATGTCTGAACAAATGAAATACTGCTACAGAAAAGGGTAGTCTGTTTTCATGTTTTTAGCCTGGGTTTTATGGAATTTATAGGTGCAATCATTAATAATATGACATCCGAACCCTTGTCAAGACTTTGACCTTTAAAATAAAGCACTAACTGCTGTTGACCTTTGTAGAGCAGAGCAGTACGTGATGCATACCCATGCAGTCATTATTGTGTGTGAGCTCGAAGCCGGGGAAGCAGAGGCAGTTGTAGGATCCCACTGTGTTTTTACAGGTGCCGTTACCGCACGGCTGTCTGTCACACTCGTCGATATCTGAAATACACAGAGAGAGATGGCAACATTTCAAAAAACTGAAAGAGTCGTGCAGCAGCGCAGTGGCTAGATAAGAGTGACACCAGTCTCACACACTTTGTTATGAGAAGATACAGAACTACCAAGCGAATGTAAAAAATGAGTGTATTATGTGGCTGCTATTGACTTAACAGTACTCTGCAGGATTACATGTAAGTAGTTGTGTGTATAAGTTTAGTTTTAGATCATCCCTCTCACCCATGCACATGGTCTGGTCAGGAGTGGCCTTGAAGCCGTTGTGGCAGAGACAGCGGTAACTTCCCTGCGTGTCGATACATTCTCCATGGCTGCACACATTAGGAATCTCCTGGCACTCATTACGGTCTGAGAGAGACAGCAGTGGAAAGCACATTAATGTATCATATAGATAACAGTTTCCTTCATTGACTGATCTATTTTTTCCAAATACAAAAAATGGTGACAAATGCCCATAATAATTCATCATACCCCATGGTTTTCAAATTGCTTTTTTAATTGCTTTAAGAATGATATAAAATATACAAAATCAGCGAATTCTACTTTTAACTGCACTTGATTAATACTTTATTTGATTATCAAAATTGTTAGTGATTAATTTTCTGTTGATCCACTAATTGACTAATCATTTCAGCACTAATATTATGTACATATTGCATGAACTCCACTTTATGTGTAGTATTTAGTCTGAGGCTGGTGTAAAACATCTCAGCAGCTTTCCCGCTGTCCAGTAAATATAACTTTTAATGATTTTGCCTCAACAAGGGATGCCACTGTCTTACATTTTCCTCGCATCACCAACACAGTCACTCTATTTGTCCGCCTCCCTGTTATTTTAAGATGGAAAACCCTAGCAAGGTCTGTCAGACAGGCTGGACTCACCCACGCAGGCCCCACTGGGGGACAGTTTGAAGCCTGGCGAGCACTCGCAGCGGTAGCTGCCTGGAATGTTGATACAGTTGGCGTTGCGCTGGCACAGGTTGTCCCCACTGTTACACTCATCAATATCTGAGCGGGAAGAAGAAAGAGAGAAACAGTGGACATCAATCACAGGCTCTATAACTGTCTGGCCGGAGCAGGCTGTCAGCTCGTGGACAGCAGGAGAGAAAACACAACGGCGCCATTTTGGCTACGATACAGTTCAGACAGTCCTGTCAGGTTCTGGATGATTGAAGGTCCTGGCAGGTGCTCCTATTCAAAGCCACTATACTTGTCTTTACAAGGACGTAATTCATGTGGGGAAAAGGCAGCATTAACTCCACTGAGTGGACTGCTTGTAAAAGTGGCTCTCGGGTGAGTCACTGTATTTGTATGTGTGTGTGTGTGTGTGTCTCTGTGTGCACGTAAATGTATGTGCGTACATGTAGTAAGTGTTTGTGCTGGCAGTGAGCATGTACTGTATACTGCACAGTATAAGAGACGCATAAGTATGCAGTGAGTCAGCAGCAGGGAGGAGATGTAGTCGGGGGTAAGAGATGCGTATGTGTGTGCATTTATGTGTGTGAGAGAGAGACAGGAAACAGAAAAAGTCTGTGTTACACCATCATGCACAGGTTGTCTCATAATTATGTGTGTGTTTACAAAATGTCTTTTAAATTCACAGGTAGTTATTTTCACCTGTTATATCATACACAGAATGAAGAACAGACAGGAAGTGTAAGAGAAATGAAAGAGTTATTGAGGCCCGACTTTTACCTTCACAAATGAGCAGTATATTGTTGTAGCTGAAGCCCATTGGACATTCGCAGCGGAAGCTCCCGATCTGGTTGATGCACACTCCGTTAGCACAGATACCAGGGATCTCTCTGCACTCATCGATATCTGCACAGAACCACACCAGAAGACGTTATAATCTAAACTGTAACGTTTTAAACTTGGACAATCATGTTTCGAAGGTCTTCTCTCGTTTGACCTTGTTATGACCTTACCAACTGGCTTGCCAGTGTGGATGTCAATGATGAAGCCGGGAGCCTGGTTACCACACAGTAATTGGTACTCAGCTGAAACAGAAAGGACAGGACTGACTTAATTACAGTAATAAAATGTATTCTAGCAGTTTCAGTGTATGTCGGTTTGGAGCAGTAGTTGCTTTGTGTCTTTTTGTTTTGACACTTACAGGTAGCAGGAGTAGGACAGGCCTCGCATGGCTTGTTCCAGGCTTTTCCAACATTATAGGCACAGCAGCACATCTTCTTGGTCATGTTGAAGGACAGCTCGTTCTCACACGTATCATTGAAGTTACGGTAACACACACTTTTCCTCATGTCTGCATTACCACGACAGAAAGACATTTAACTTTTAGAAATGACTGTGAATGTAAAATGAGAAGACTGAGAATTAATATTTTCTTGTTGTCCGCGAGAGGTCCCACCCACTTACCCATGCAGTTGTTTCCTCCATTGACCTGCATGTATTCAGGGGGACACACACAGGTGTAGTTGCCCAGAGTGTTGTAGCAGGTACCAGGCCCACAGATCCCAATGTGGGTTGTGCATTCATCAATATCTGCACGTAAAGATGTAATGACAGATAGTTAAAGATATGAAGGAGAGGCATAGTGATAATACAGCTTGAGTTTGTCAATTCAAGTCATTCAGCATTGATCTTTTTTTTCGTCTTTACCTTCACAGATGCGAGTCTCCTCGTTGAGATAGTAGCCTCCTGGACATTCACACTGGAAACTGCCAAAGGTGTTCACACAGTTTCCACCCTGGCAGAGACCTGGCAGCTCCTGGCACTCGTCGATATCTAAAGAAACATTCAAGAAGCTTAATCAATATACATCACAATGTGGTAATTTTAACTTAGATAATATTTGAAAAATTATGAAATAAAGTTTCAGTGTTTTGCTGCACCACACTCTAGTTGCAGCTGCCAGTGAGAATTCAATAAAACGGGTGAATGGTTCACCTTCCAGGATGACAGTGATGGGGTTGGGTCTGAATCCCTCTCCTCCTGGACAGAGAGTCTTATATTCCGCTACAGACGAGAGAGAAACAGAAATACAGCTTGTTACTGCAACTTGACTGTGAAATAGTCAGTAATGAATAACTTTTGCTAAGACAAAAGTTTGCTAGAAAATCTATTTTAACTCTAGCATGTAGATGTGCATTTTACAATACATACAAAAATGAATTGCTTGGTCGAGGCCATGTGATACATACTGGAGTTGGGGGCAGGGCACAGTTCACAGGGGTTTCCCCAGGCTCGTCCCAGGGAGCAGCAACAGGAAGCTCTGGTCACGCTCACTCCGATCTCCGTACTGCAGGAGATTCCTCCATCGCCACGCGCATTGATATCCAGGAAGCAGTTGCCAACGCGGGTATCTGAGAGAGACGCATATTCACTCATCAATGCATGAAGTCTTTTATGTAATAGGAGGGTGTGACTGTGAGTCCGCAAATGAAGTATAGTTTGGTTTGCGTAAAAGCTGCATCTTCTGCATCTTGTAACCATGTTCTCCATAAGGGATTCCCTGGTTCATTCATGGAGGACATGAGTCATGGTCTTCTTCATATTTGTAAATGGTTTGGCTCCTATCAGCCTCGTCAGTGTGACTCACCCACGCAGCCCACTCCAGTGGGGTTGAGCTCAAAGTCGGCTGGGCAGTTACACAGGTAGCTCCCCGGAGTGTTCACACACAGCCCGTTGATGCAGTTCACAGGGTCCACACACTCGTTGATGTCTGCAGTGCACAATGACAGATACAGGCTCAGCTACACACAAAGACACATTCTAAACTGCATGAACCCATTACTTTATAAGTTGCTGTAAGTGAGTCTGTTCAACCCTTTAAAATAAGTGATTTTAGAGATACATTACAGAAGTGCTACACTGACCAGTGCAGTTTCCTCCGCTGCGGTCCAGTTCGTAACCATCATCACACACACAGCGGAACATCCCTGGAAGGTTCTGGCACGTGCCAAACACACAGATGTTCTGGAAATTACACTCATCGATGTCTGTGGCAAAGATGACAGAGAGAGGGGAAATGTTAGTTATGCTGCCTGTATGAAAAAAAAAAGAACGATAAAAAGAGGAGAATAAAATGTGACAGAATGAGTGAGGCACCTTGACAAGCCTTGCTGTCTTCTGTAGGAGTGAAGCCCATCTCACACTCGCAGCGGTAGCCGCCCGGAGCGTTCAGACACTGGCCATTCTCACACAGGTTCACGTTGTCCGCACACTCATCCATATCTGAAACGGAACGGACCAGTGTGTTAATAAACTCTCTGTGCATGAACCCACACAGTAGCTAGTGTTCAATCAGGATTTAGTCAGAAAGTCTTTACCAGAGCAGGAAAAGCCGTCTCCATTAAAGCCCTCCTTGCATGTGCACCTGTAGGATCCTGGTGTGTTGACACAGTCTGCGTTCGGGTTGCAGTTGTGGTCCTCGCCAGAGCACTCATCCTGATCTACAGTCAGAGAGAGAAAAAAGTGTGAGAAACTTCATGGCAAAACTCAGTGAAGCCAGTCAAAAGTCAAATTTTCTTACCAGTAGCAGAGACATTTTTGTTCTTTTTCTCTTTGAAACTCGTCTTGCAGTGTTAAACTATCTGGTCTACAAATCACATCACAGCTAAGATAATCTGGACACATACTCACCCACACACTTGATGCCGTCTCCAATCCAACCGTCTCGACAGCGACATTTAAAGCTTCCAGGCACGTTGATGCAAGCAGCATGCATGTCGCAGTTATGAGCCCCGATCTCACACTCATCAACATCTGGAGAGATATAAGATAAATTAGCAGATAGACAGTAGCACTGTTTTTTAAAACCAGTTATTTGCCTTAGAACACTGAACAAAATACAAACACAAGAATATAAACAATATTGCAGCTCTACTGTACTTTGTTTGAGTGAAATGTTCCTTTTTTAATGACATGCAAACAGATGTGAAAATGTTGCTTTTTGCTTAGCAGACTTTTTAATTCTATTAGTAGTGAGGCTGGTGACCGGGTCTCCCGGTACAGTATGTCATGAATTAATTATTATCTTAAAAAATGTTGACCTGGAACTACTGTATGCATGAATAAACTGTCTTTACACTCAGCTCAGACATGGACACACAGGCCCAGACCTCTCCCACCTTGATGTTTGTGTGTGTGTGTGTGTGTGTGTGTGTGTGTGTGTGTGTGTGTGTGTGTGTGCGCGCGTACCTGTGCAGCCCGTAGATCCCTTCTTGACAAAGTATCCCAGCTGACAGTGGCAGATGAAGGAGCCTTTGGTGTTCTCACAGTCGCCGTGGAGACAGATGTTTGGGTTCAAATCACACTCGTTCACATCTGGACAGACAGGAATGGATAGACAAACATGCTTATGTGAATGTTGGCCTTAGAGAGTAGAGTGAGAAAATGAGACTGACAGAGACTGAATGAATAAATGAATGAGAGGCAGACAGAAAAAACAATGAACAAAAAGATAAAGGTGGGTATGAGATTTAAAGAAAGACAAGTATATATAGAGAATAGTCGAGTATGAAAGGAGAAGGGTGGCGGTATATTTTTTTTCTTCTCACCGATACAGGTTCTCATGTCCATAGAAGCCATGAAGCCATCGTAACACAGACAGCGATATTCCCCGGGAATGTTGGTACACTGGCCTCCATCGCAGATGTCTGGAGTCTCCTCACACTCATCAATATCTAACAAAGCAGCAGAAATTAGTTAGCAGTGCATTTATTCATATATTCAATGTAATGTCTATGTAAAAATAGAGATATACTGTACATATCATACATATCATTACCTGAACAGGTCCTGAGGTCAGGCATGAGAGCGTAGCCCTCACTACAGCTGCACTCGTAGCTGCCCTCCGAGTTGGTGCAGTGGGTCTCACAGCCTCCGTTCATTATGGTGCACTCATCAATGTCTACAAAGAGAGGTCATAATTACACTTAAGACACAAGCGACAGTAACAGAATGCATGTAAGCCCGAAACACTAAAGGACCAATAATCAATATTATTTGCTCTCAAATTTGTGTGTATATTTTTGGGAAAAACTTTGCTGCTTCACTCACCAACGCAGCCCTGACGGTCTGGTGTGGCCTGGTAACCAGTGTCACAGGAGCACTGGTAGGTTCCCGGCATATTGACACACTGGCCGTTCTTGCACAAGTTGTCACTCAGCTGGCACTCATTCACATCTGACGGTACCAGCAAGGAAGTACAGAGAATTATGCATTACAAACAATGAAGTGTAGCGTAGTGTACCTCAGGTAAAAATGAAAAATTACACACATTCCTCGGCTTAAAAGTACCTTTATAGTTACTCATTAGGATTTTGATATTGTATTGCCAAGATGTCGAGCCAAATTGTGTCAAATGTCAACTATTCAACTGTTTATGGAAACTACAAGGTGAAGAAGAGAAACGATCTGACTGATGATGTGCTGAGAATGAAGTATAATGTCCTGTGAATGTGTGTGTGAATGCTTATGTATGATGTATGACCCACCTTCACAGGCAGATCCATCTGTGCTGAGCGAGTGTCCGGTGGGACATTCACACTCAAAACTCCCTTCTGTGTTCAGACAGGTTCCTCCACGACACAAAAGGGGGTTTCTCTCACACTCATCAATGTCTGTCAGCAGAGAAAAAAAAAAGATTAAGGAAAGAGAGGACCAGAATGGAAAGATTGGGTGAATTCCTAAACTGGACTGGACTGATATCACATTGTGGTGTATCAATTGTGTATTTCTGTGTGCAGGCGTACCCATGCAGTTCTTCATCATCATGAAGCCGCTCTCATAGCCCTCAAAGCATTCACACTCAAAGCTGCCAGGTGTGTTGACACAGGAACCATGACCACACAAGTCCGGGGAGATACGGCACTCATCAATGTCTGAAACACAAAAATAAAGAAAGCTCAGTAACTTCGTAAAGTCTCAAATATCGTTCTAATTTTTTGCTTCATCTTCTTATTTTTGTCCATACCTGTGCAGTTCCTCTCCTCGGCGTTCAGAGCGAAGCCGCTGTTGCAGCGACACTTGAAACTGCCGATGGTGTTGCGGCAAGTTCCATAAGTACACAGACCCTGGAACACCTTACACTCATTCACATCTGGGGAAAAATATAGACAATTAAAACTCATGTCACACAGATACCGAAATACTTGAACGTCGCTAAAATCTATCAACATTATAATCAAATAATTAGATTTACTGTATATATTGAAATCAAATACATAGGGCCATTACAGATGCAAAGAAACATTATTTATCAACCAGCTTTTCACTCATGAACTGCATAAACTTTCACTCAATCTGGATCACAATGATTCTGTAGCTCAGAGGCCAGAACAAGGCACTACCACCGACAGAAAACAAATATAGTGAGTATCAGTGAGAATCTTGGTACCTTTGTAGAAAGGCCTGCCGGTCAAAATATCTCCTCTGTTGGCAAAGCCGGGCCCTCTGGGACAGATGGCTCTGTACTCAGGTGTGCCTGGTTTGGGACACTCCTCGCAGTCGATACCCCACGCAGCACCCACTGAACAGCAGCACATGTCCACACGGTATCTCCCAGGCAGGGGCTCGCCACACTCATCCTCGTGCCACTTCATATAGCACTGCTCACTACGCATATCTAGGGGTTGGCCAATTGAAAGTTGGTTATAAAATCAAAAACAGAAAAAAAGTCACCTCTCTTTCTAAGCTTAGGCACAATGTCGAATGTCTTTGTCGCGCTGTTCTCTTACCCACACATGTGCGTCCGGTGCTGTCCAAAGTGAGCCCCTCCGCACACTCACAGCGGAAGGAGCCCTGGGTGTTCACACAGCGGCCGTTTGTACACACTCCAGGGAACACCTCACACTCGTTAATGTCTACAAGGAGCAGGACATATTAAGAACCACAATTACAAGATGAAACACACACACACACACAAACATGCACACTCATAAGTTCCCTTTTCAAATGAAATCTGCAGATTGAACGTTAAAGGCATATTACAAGGACAAAAAAAATAAAATGACTTCATGGGCGTGGATGTTGGATGACAGGAGCACTGCTGGTGTGTCACCGCTCATTAAGTTGTCAAATGTTCTTACCTTCGCAGACAAGGCCCTTCATACGAGCAAATCCTCGAGAGCAGGCTGTGTCTAGGAGTCAGGAGAAGATTGAGAGATGTTAATTTTTTATGTAGAGTATGTATGCATACATTTTTTGCCAAAATGTCATAAAAATCGGCAATAATATTTTATGTTTATTTATTCTCATGTTGCTTAATGTCAATTACTGGAAAAATGACATGTTTATTTAAAATCAGTGATCCTTTCACATAGTTTTCCCCTTGAATTGAATCACATTGAGTAAGTTGGATGTGTGGATGAGTCGTGCTTCTTTCCTAAAAGAATTTTCTTCAGAGTAGAAACACTGAATGTTGCCTTAGTGCAAAATATATGCAGCTTAGATTAAGAACATTGTCATCAGCCTTAAAAAAAAAACCCCATATCATATGAATGTATCTGTGTTTGTGAACTGACCGATCTCGCAGGGATCACATGGGCTGCCCCAGGCGGCTCCCAGTGTGGAGCAGCACTCAGACTTCAGTGTGGCTCCGTTGATGTTTACTTCGCAGCGGTTGTCTTGTATGGTCAGCCAACAAGTACTTTTCATGCTATCTGTGGAGGCAAAACAACAGCAGAGGAGATTTTAGTAATGCCATTTGCTAGTTGAGCAAACAAGATACAAACAAAACATTGCGCCACAGCATCACTCGTGGTCAAAATCTCCACAGGGTACCTTTAACTATGCACCACAAAAACCAATCATCTCATGTCACCTTCAACTTTACTGGCGTAAAACTGGCTGCACTGAGTAAAACCCGCACATTATTGCTTTTAATCCTATGCTGTTGCCTTTCTAATGAAGTGAGAAGGTTTACAGTCATAATAGCAACACCTTTTCTCCAAAACCACAAGGCCACCCAAACACAAAACCACAATTTACATTCCCTTTCTTCCCCCGCTGAGTGATGGGCACTAAAACGTAAAACAGAAATGGACCAAACCAGAGGAATTTGTAGACCTCTAACAGAGGCAGCTCATGCAATATGTATGACTATTTATTTAATGACTCATTCTCCCTTCCAGTTACAATAACATCTGTATTCTGTATTAGCATGTAGTTTTCTCAGACTGATTTCCCAAAAGAAACAAACCTCCAAACAAGTGGAATTTTTATCCTCAGCAGAGAGTCTTACATACCATATGTCATTTTGAATCTGCGGTGGATTTCTATGAAGTAAAGCAATCTCCATGTGAACCAAGGCCATGCATGCGAGTGTTTATCTAATAAATCATCTGTGTGTGCCATTTTGCCCAACATCTGAGGATGATAATCTCTCTGGATAGCTCCTGGAAAGCTGAACCACCTCAGTATTTGTTTACATAAGTGAAGAGTAAACTTTAAAATGTTAGACAAAAAGACTCCTGCACCAATTACTTCCCATTGACACTCGTGTCTCGGCGTGTGTAATCGTTATCTCACACAAGCTGTTTCTAGGACCCTGCGGTGCTGCTCTAGTTTGCTTCAGGCGTTTGGAAGGACGGATGTCTTACCCACGCAAATGGTGTTGGTGGAGTCTAGCTTGCTGCCGTGGGTGCACTCGCAGTTGAAGGACCCGGCCACGTTGCGACACACTCCATTGATGCACGGGCTGGACTCGCACTCATTGATATCTGAAACATGAGCAAACACACACCTGGGGTCAGGGCTAAGAGATCATCATCATTAACCACATTTGGCAGTTACAAACATAATGTGTGTATCTTCTCTCCTCGAGCTGCATGTTTACTGGAAACTAAATGCAACACATATGGTAACAATGTCACCTCATAATGACCTTGACTGTTGGTAAAAATGCCTGGATGGGAAGCAGCACAAGCACGTGAGTGTGTTTGTGTGTGAGTGAGTGTTCACCTTCACATGTCTCTGAGTCGGGTTTGAAGACAAAGCCTTTAGGACAGGAGCAGGTGTAGGAGCCAGGAGTGTTTCTGCACAGACCGTTATCACAGAGCAGACGGTTCACCAGACACTCATTGATGTCTGAAGGGAGGTGAAAGAGAAAACAATATGACCATTAGCTTACAGTAGCTAATGTTTGCTAATGATAGCCAACTTTGGAAAGATATTGCTATATGATAGAAGAGTCAATGACTCTTCTCTGCTTATAGTTCTGCTGCTTATAGTACCTAAAAAATATGAACATAATCCATGGCACTCTGACTCACCAACACAGTTTTTTCCACTGGTGTCAGACTCATAGCCGATGTTACAGATGCAACGGTAGCTTCCTCTCAGGTTTTCACATATGCCGTTTTGACAAATGTCTGGGTCCAGGGCACACTCATTGATGTCTAGGAGAAAGACAGGTATTAACAATTAATGAGATAAGTGTTTCTCAACAATACTTTAGCAACATTTACGCTCTTGAACAACATGCTAACCTGTGCCATCAATTGTAATGCCAATGCCACTGCTGCACACAGCCTTGAACTCAGCTGAATGACAAGAGAAAGAAAACACATTTGGGTGAGCTGGATTTTCAGTTTTATCTTTTTTGTAACTAACAAAATGAAAAAGTATTTCAAGAGTTGAAATTATCAGTATAAAGCTAATCAAAGATGCTACCTGAGTTTCTGGAGGGGCAGGGTTGGCAAGGCTCTCCAAAGCCATGTTCAGGATTGGCACAGCAGCACTGTGACTTGGTCACTGCACCGGGTAACGGCCGCGAGCATGTGCCCATCTTTATGGCTCCATAACAGGTGGTCCTCATGTGTGTGTCCACGCACACTCTCCCATCTACATCAATAGCCAGGCCCGGTGGGCACTCACAGCGGAAGGAGCCGTCAGAGTTGATGCAGCGTCCGTTCATACAAATGCCAGATGTCTGACATTCATCAATGTCTGATGAAGAGAGGGCAGATCATTCACATAGCACAGGTCAGTTTATTTGATAAGGCAGATGTGTTCACAGAGGGTCTATTTAATTAGTAAACTGAAGGAACTTTCCTCCAAAAATTACTTGAAAATCTCATTGTGATCTTTTCTTCCGAAACTTCATATGCTCAACATACAGTAGATACAAGTAATAGTAAAGTTAGTGTTGTCCTAGGAGAACATTCCTCACAGCTAAGTCATGAGAAACATTACAACATAAAAAGAAAAAGGACGTATACTTTCCCAGAATAACTTTCATAGTCATTAGTCCATCTGTGATTTTTCTTTTATGTTTTATATTTTTCTTTTTCTGTTTTAAATAATAAGACATACAAAATCGCAGCGCTTGAGGAGGAACTAGGTCACGGGGAGTGAACATTATCTAGTCTGGATACATGTTGTGTTTGTGACATGCACCTGTGCTGTCTGCGCTGTGGTGTTACTGCAATGGAATGACAGCTACTCTTAAAGCTTCCAGAAAGAAATCTCTCAACAGAGACTCATAAATGAATGTATCTATCTTTATGCATTGAGCATAATAGCACCTTAGGGAAGTTTCAAAAAGTCTGACCCCTGAAACAAAGCTGTGCACAAATGGGTTCAAAAGGGGATCTGCAGGATTTCAAAGAAAACATATCTGTCAACACTGTTTTGGAGCAGCCTACTTGACTCTAGCCCAAGACTTGAGGCCTGTGTTTGTACTTTATAAATCTTACATACCGATGCAGTAGCGTCCATTGGGTGCTAGGGAGAAGCCAGGTTTGCAGATACACTTAAAGCTGCCATCCTCATTTATACACATGCCGTTGAGACACATATTGGTCGTGGCGCATTCATCATGATCTGGAGGGAAAAGAGAAGAGGTATTGAGACCAAGTTTTTAAAGGTCAAGGTTTATGTGTAGTTCAAGTTATTGTTTTGTCTCCTTACCAATGCAGTTCTTTCCGTCAGGAGTGAGCTCAAAGCCGGCATTGCAGATACACTGAAAGCTTCCCTCAGTGTTGACACAGCGGCCATTGCGACACATCACTCCATTCACAATACACTCATCGATGTCTAAACAGAGGGGCGCAAGCAGAGGAGGAAGAGGGGAAAGTGATTTGGCTGAGTTCAATGCCTTTTAAACACCAAATTATACTAAACTGTGTATCAAGGCTTCAGTGGAATGTCTTTGAAATACTTTTGTGTGCACTAAATTAGTGTTTCAGAAATATCTTGGGGAAATGATTACAATAATATAAGTTGAAAAGGCACAGTCGGACGTACCAATGCAGGCTTGTTTGGTGGGGGTTCCTTGGTAGCCCTCATGGCACTTGCAGTGGTATGATCCAGGTGTGTTGACACAATCTCCATTGACACATGGATTGCTCACACACTCATCCACATCTGGAGAGAGAAAGTAAAGCAAACGAGAAACATGATCTATTCTGTGCATCTATGACTGAACGAATATAAATACTGATTCACATTTGACTCCTGTGAGCATGAACCTACATCACTTGTGTTAAGTTCCTTAAATCGGCAGAAGATGGCAGTGCAGTGCATGTAATTAACTGTGCCACTGTCACATAGTCATGTGTCTGCCTACATGGATCACGGAGGTTAGTGACAACTGAGTAACATTTCATGTGTACTTGTGTACAGTATACAGTGTGTGTGAGCATGTTTCTTACCAATACACTCCCCGCGAACATCCTGCCTGTAGCCCATGTTGCACTCACAGCGGTAGCTTGAGATTGTGGGAATGCAACGTCCATTCAGACACAAGTTGGTGAAATGTTTGCACACGTCAATTGAGTCGTTCACGGAAACAGTGCCTGAGAACACACAGAGAGACACATTAACAAAACAAAGCAAAAACACAACATAGAAACAGCTAAATGCTTCAAGTTTCCAACTCAAGAAACTTTTCTATTTAGTGCCATTTAACAGACTTATTAAGACCCAGAAAATGACTCACCTATGTGTTGATGGGTCGAACGTCCCCCTCCATTACCTCCAAAGCTCCCTCCGTTCCCTCCGTTCCCTCCATTGCTACCTCCGTTACCATTACTGGGAAACTTGTACCCATAGTTGAACCCGTTGCCGTTGGGGAACTGTCCGTTGGGGTAGCCATGAGGGAAAGCGTGTCCCTGGGGAACACCCACAATACACAGACGCCTGAACTCGTCTACAAAATGAAGAGAGATCACAGGGAACAAGTCAGCGGATGCACAGCACTGTCAGTTATGTTTCATTTGCTAACCGTTACATGAAACAGATGAAAATAATTTTTGTGGTTTTGTGTTTGAACAGTTGACTGCTTGTGTGGATTATTAACTCAACACTTTGGCTCAGCCTGACTACTCAAAGTGTTATAGTGGATGTACTTAAAATGTACTCACAGTTTCCTGGAAAAGCAGATCTCACAAAGGCCAATGCACTTTGCAATACATTTTTATGTTCTTTTGTTGAAGTTATGATTTTGACTGTCAAACTTTAATCTTATTTTGGCATTGCCAGCGAGAGAGGCAGAACATTCTGTAACAGATCAGTTAGGGATCATAGTCTCACGCAGGGAACGAGTTTTCCGAATTCCAGGGTCATTATCTTTACACAAATCTTTTCCATCTTTCTCTGTTTGGTTTGCGCTCATGACATCATGCTCATCAGTTTGAGTGGATGCTCTTGCCTCTCTGTCATAGGCACACGCAAACTCAAAGCAGCCTCTCTCTAACAGTATCTGCATTGTCTGGTTTAACATTGCTGTGTTAAATTAATTTGGCTCGCGAATAATTTATGCTGTCATGGCTTTATTTGCGGCCTGTCCTCATGCCAAATCACAGACAATGAGCTGCGGAAACTGTCAGTTTTCAGCGGAGGAGGAAAAGGCGATGGGTGTTCTGTCCTCATTTCAAGCTCATACCCATGACTTTGTTTGGCAACATAGATCTTGCCTGGAACATGTGTGGTTGTCAACAATGAAACATGAGATTTGCGTGCGTCTTCTGTATGTTTTGTTTTTGTGTACTCACCAGACCCCCTGACGGGGCACATCTCAGGGATCTGTCCCAAAGCCCAGCAGCGGCCTGTGTCACAACAGCACTGCATCTTGGTGTATTGGCCACTCAGCTCTGCAGCACAGCGGCCGTTAGCCAGAGCGGAGAAACAGGTGCCCACACGCTGATCTGAAGGAGGGGGATGAGACACGACAGCAACAAAAGTTTAAGCTCAAAAGGTCATCATAAAGTAAATAAAAAACCTACACATGGATAATGATAAAACAGTGCAATATAATCATTAAATATATAAACTTGAATGATAACAGTTCATTTTCTCAAGTATTTCCATTTTGTGACTCTTTAAACCTTTCTTTTACTACATTTTAGGGACAAAGATTGAGCAATGTATGCCACTACATTCATGTGACATCTTTTCTGTATGTTGTAGAATAAGATATTTCATACAAAACACAAACTATGTATATAAAAGAGTTTACACTTACACACAGTATTGTATATACAGCACGGTAGTTAGAAAGGCAAATGCAACAATAATTTAACACCGAACAATTTAACAATTTAATAATTTAACAATGAGTTGTTTTAGATTTGATTCTCTGCCACAAGTTTTCCACAAATAAAATCTTAACATTAGCTGAAAATCCTGTTTTTGCTGACCTCCAGTGGTTTAACTTCTCACTTGGCTGCAGTAATGTAGGAGTGTACTCCAGGGTCTGTCAGCACACTGTGACCTCACTGCTGGGTGTCATTACAGGTGCAAAAGAGCACACCTCACCTCACCTCATCAGTGATACTGGGTGTTGACTGAGGTGCAACAGATTTGAACTAAAAAGGGCATCAAGTTACCCTTTATATGTAGGACTTCAGGTAAAAATATAATTACTTCTTTCCACCACTGACACTGTGTTAAACATGAGAAAAGGTTACAGGTAATAGCTCTGCTCAAAACAGCAGTGCTGTAAGTCAGGGGGCTGTCCTGTCCTCTCCATGGTGGCTGCGGAGGAAGCGTCTTTATGGGCTGGCAGTAGGAAAGGTTGCCTGGGGTTTCGACTAACTGCAGGCATCTGAGGGGCCTCCAAAAAGGGGTCTTATTTGTTACAGTTTGCCAGGTCAGGGTCAATGGGGCAGGAAAGGGGGCTGGGGTTCAAAGAGTGTGCGTAAGGAGTAAATGGAGAGGGACACGGCGACTTTCTGCGTATTTAATTAAAATACTTGGAGTAGGAAAAAGACAGAGTAAGCGAGAGAGGATACATGTGTATTATTTTAGAAAGTGAACAACATATGTGAAAGAGAATTTTAAGTGCATCTGCAGAAAGAAAGCGGGGAGAAAAAGCAAAAGCAGAAAGAAGGGGGGGGTTTGGTGGGAGGAGCACAAGTCGATTAACCCAGTAATGAGCCAGCAGTCTGGAATTAATCAGTTCCATGTGGAGCAATTCTTGCCAATTAGATAGAACATGAGGGGCTATGCTGTGTCTGGGAACACATACAGTACACCACACACACATATCCACATGCACTTATACACACAGACATGCACTCCCATACTTATGCACAGGCACATAGACAACACATGCACAAATATACACATACGCATGTACAAAGGCACACACAAACATACACAAACATGTGCAAAAACACACAAATGCAACACTGAAAACATCCCATAGGAATGGCCGAGCTGGAGGCACGGTGGAGGAGAGGGGAAAGGAGGGAGAAAGGGGGTTTGCTGATGAGGATGATGATGACTTTAATTGGATCCAGACCGTGGTTTGCTCGCTAGTGTTGCTACACAATCATATGCTTTCATTTGGTGAGGTGTTTTTACAGACTGACTGACTGGACAGATCTTCTTTTCTTTTTTTCTTTTTTTTTTTTTTAAGCTTCCACTGTGTGACAGGGCATTAGGCTCTGATTACTGTCAGGCCCCAAACTGCTCCCACTGGCCTACTTTGTCATGATACAGTAGGCCTGCATCCCGTCTCATCCCCATAAAAACAATTTACTCTCTTTTATTCACTTTATATTCAGACCACAAAAAAGGCAAGGAGATCAGACAGAATGGGAAATTTAATCAAAGTATGTCAGTCACATGAAGAGGAGTTGTTTTCTTTCTCTCTGTTCATGCAGGCATGTGACTTTGAATCACTGGCTTATAATAAACAAATATGAGTTGGGCCTGACCCGGTGTAGTCTGGTTTTGTTTGGGTTTACTTATCTCTGCCTCTGTCTCCTCCCAATCTAGTCTTGTCCATTTTGGAAGTAGGACAGAGGCTGAGGAAGGATATATGGGGGTTGTATCTGGCACCTGTTTTATTTGCTTTCTGTTTTTTTTCTCTTTCCCTTCAGCTGGCTGAAGAGTAGAGGAGCAACTGGAATCCACAACTAAAAGATGCGAGGTGCAGGATCCAGATGTCAGAGGACGGGAGAACAAAATAGAGCCAAGAGGAAACGATAAGTTGGATACGAATGTTGGAGATCAAGAGTTAAAAAAAAAAAACAAAAAACAAAAAACAGCCAGAGGAGACAGAGCAAGAGAAAAGGTCCAAACGGAGGTGGAAGTGTGCACAGTTACAGAGTAAACAGAGAGATTTTCTACTGTAAATGACTGAACTGTTAGCTGAGGGAATGGTGCTTTGGTGTGATCCATACTAAGAAAGAGAAATACAGACAGAGAGAGAGAGAGAGAGTGAGTGATATATCACTGCAGGGCAAAGAAGAAGAAAGGGATGACAGTGGAGAGGGAGAAAAAAGAAAAGTATGGACACACATAAAGACAGACAGATGGAGAACTTTTGGGTTCGTGTGATTTGATCACTTCTCTAACACACACATAAAAACACACACACACACGCGCGCACACACACACACACACACACACACACACACACTCACTCACTTGTCTAAGTCACTTTTGGGGTATTTACATAGACTTACATTCATTTCCTGGAGACTTTACTCTAACTCTAACCATAACCACTGACCCAAAAATCAGCATTGTACCTATTGAGGACACGACTTTTGTCCCCAATTGCACAAGCTGTCCCCAATCAACTGGTCTTAAATCTGGTTTGTGTCCCTGAAAGTGGCTTAAGTCATACCCCCCCCCGACCATCCTTCTTTCGACTCCCCCTCGCTCCACCTCTTGTTTAGAAAAACATAATCCAAATATTTCTAATAGTTTGCATCCTCTATCACTTCCTCATCCCCCTTTTCCTCTTCTCCATCAGTGTTTGTTTTAGTCTCAACCATTTAAAATGTTTTCAACATTTTCAACTCACTGTTTTGGTCCAACCTCCTCCTCTTCCTCTTGCTCATAGCCTCCAGTATATGTACACCACATGGCCAAAAGTATGTGGACACGTGCCCCTGTGTATTTTTGTTCTGGGGCTATTTCTCATGGTTACAGTAGACCCCTTACTTCCAATTAAGGGAAACGTTATTGCCAGGATACAATGATATTTTAAACAATAGTGTGTTGAAACGCCCTTTCCTGTTGCCCCTGTGTACAAAATGAGGGCCATATAGAAATGTTTCTCTGAGCTTGGTGTTGAAGAACTTGACTGGCCTGCACAGATCCCTGACCTCAACCCCACCCAACACCTTTTTGGACGACTTGGATCCTTAACTGGCAGCCAGGACTTATCAAACATCAGTACCTGACGTCACTAGTGCTCTTGAGGCTGCATGGGAGCAAGTCCCTGCAGCCACATTAAAAAATCTTGTGAAAAGCTCTGCAGTATATTAATGCCCATGGATTTGGAATTAAATGTTTTACAATCACATATGGGTGTAATGTTCGAGTGTCCACATACCATATAGAGTGTATTGGTTCCATCTTGCTGAGGTTAGTGGTACCATCTTTTGTTTTCCTCTTCTATTTCTTTCCTCTATATTTCCCCTTAAACATCCCCATATGCCTGTTACCTTGGAGCTAAACAATCCACCACATGACAGGCAAGCTCACACACTACCTGTGAGATCAGCCCCCACCGTGTTTATGTAGGTGCACGTGTGGGCACACGTGTTTGTTCGTTTGGACTCTTTTTTTGGTTTTTTCAACCCCATTTCCTCTCACACTTTTTCAAAAACAACAACATGGAAGTCCATTATTTTCCGCAGATGATTGCGTGAAAGCTAGAAAATAACTAAAACAGGGAGGAAATCATATTTATAATCCAAAATAGAAGCAAGGAAACATGTATTTTCAATTACAGCAATCCAGCGTTTTTTTCTTTGCTGCAGGAGATTTTACTGGAGGAAAATTAAGTTGGCCTTCTGATGCTGATAGGGTGAAACAGACAGACCCTGAGCTGTCCATTTGGGGTAAATCTTGAAGTAATATGTTAACACCTGGTTGTGTTTCACTGTGGTTGCCATGAGGGGTGAGAATTGCAGGAATACATTAACACCTGGTAGTGTTTCATGGGACATGTCAGTGAGGTATGCACTGTATGTGTCAATGTATGTGTGTGTGTGAATGAGTCAGAGGGGCACCAGCATTAGAGTAGATTAATGCTGTCAAGGCCAAATAGTGCGTGCAAGTGTGTTTGTCTGCACATAGTGACCACATATCTGCAGGCTAGTTTGACTTATCAGAACTCCACTCACAGGAAGCAGTCATGGAGGGCGGGAAGTTACCGGCCAGATGTGAAGCTTTTAGCCATCCAGGGGGTGAGGAAATGTACAGATGAGAGAGAGAGAGAGAAATGTTGGAATGTCGTGTGTGTGTGAGACTCACCCACACATCGGGAGCCATCTGTGCTGGAGATGTAGCCTCGTGGACAGGTGCAGACGTAGCTACCAGCAGTGTTGGTGCATTCTCCTCCGTCACACACGCCAGGAATGGTGCTGCATTCGTCGATATCTGAAACGCACACAGTTAAATCATAAATACCACAGTTCATCACATCATAGGGCACATCTGTTGAGTACGCCCAACGCCAGCTCAAAAAAAATTATTTTCAACGATCAAATTTTGTGTTTGGAAAGATGCAGTTGCAGTTAAAGTTTACGGCACTGGAACAATAGTTTCTCCCTGAGGGAAAATCAAGCAAACCATATGGACCCGTAGTCTACCAAAGTTGAATTACTTCACTTCTGGTGTGTTCTGTCGAGGCTAAAACTCAAGCTTGTGAGCCATGACATGTAAATGACAGGAATAATCCAATAATATAAACTGTAAACCTCTTACGTTGGACCAGAGTCCAATGTAGGACTCCTTCAAGGGAAACCCATGTTAAAATTGTTCAAAACTATTATGTATCAGGTTAAATTGTGTTGTTTAACCCTTGGAAATGGTACCAATCTAATTACATATAAAACAATGTATAGAGAGCAAACAATTACAGCTACAAAGTAGGGATAAGTTTGACCTTTATATGTTCTTTTATCAGATACTAATTTATATCATAATTTAGATTTAGCCAAAGCTCTTGCATTGCCAGCTTTTGTTTAGGCAACATTTAGCATCTGCCTCTGTTGTTTTTAAAAAGGTTTTTGTAGATAAAACATGTTTCTATTCCTCAATGTAAAGTATAGAAAAAAGTATTGGTTTCATATCAGTAGTTCAGTTTTTAAAGAACTGTAAAAGCCTTTTGAATGAGAGGCAAAACTTTTTCCAGATGCTTTTAATGCACTTCTAGACTCTGTATCACCTGGATGACTGAGAATCTTTGCAGACATATTGGCACAGGTATCAGAAAATTGGGATGAATTGGATGAATCTGACCTTTAAACAGGCCGCGGTTTGACTCAGAAATATCTCCGATCTCCGAGAGTACCTGGGCACGGTGCTTGGCAGGTCCCACCTCGGTGTGGTACTCTTTATGACGGCATTAAGTTGTATTATTCAGTGAGAGGGGGGCCTCATTGCTCCATGACGGGGGAACCCAAAGTGAAGTACCAGAGGGTATTGGGTTTTTATGATGTGTCACGCTTATTTATACGCATACGTAATTACTGCACCACTGCGGGGCATAATTACAGCATAAGTGCAGACGTGGTGCATGCGGTACTGTGTGTGTGCCCTACACACTTAGTTGGAAAAGTGAAGGGTGTGTTAGTGTTTGTCTTTCTAGGAGTAAAGTGCGTGTAACTTAAATCCATGTGTGCCTTGCTGTGTGGATGTCTGCGTGGATGTGTGTAGCAGCGCCTGCCACGGGAAGCTAAAAGGGCAGTTCTTCCCCTGCTGACTCCTGTCTGACAGCAGTGGCAGAAGGCCTAGGTGAGGCTGTAAAAGCCCAGCCAAATAAACCTTGTGTCAGCAGCGGCCACAGCACACCAGACATTACGCTCCACGCAGACGCGGCACTGGGGGACTGACTGTGTGTGTGGACGGAAATGTGTGTCACCTGGATAAATGTCTACAACCCAGCCGTCAAATCTGCTGTGTATGTGTGTGTGTGTATCTGTGTGTACACATTTCTGACACTTGTCAATAGATAAAAAACTTTAGAAAATGTGTATGTGTGTGATTTTTACACTGTTTCGTCTGATCTAAACTCCGATGTGTGAAACTGACTGTGTGTGTGTATTTGCACAGGGTGGGAATCTGTGACAGGGAGGGAGGGCCGTGTGTGTAATGAGAAAGTCTCCCAGATGCCGCAAGTGTTTCTTTGTTCAGCACTAACAGCTGGTTTTGAGCCAGACAACTGTATTTATGGAAGGAAAATGGAAGGAGAAGCAGAAGAAAGCAGAGAGGAGAGGAGGAGGGGGAAAAGGAGAGACTGTTAAGCACAGTCTGAACTAAAAATGGTCATAAAACCAGGTGCCTTGTTGTGCCCAAAATGATCAGAAACCCATGACATGTTAACTCAACTTTATCTTAACTGCTCCAAAACCTTATTAATTTCACCATGAAAGCTCTCAGTGAGGCTGTTTATGCATTAGCTAGAGGGGCATTTCGGTAAAAACCTTCCCAAAGGACTTGTGCTGATTGTTTGTGAGATTTCACAAAAACATGGGCTTCCTGCAGATCCGTGACTAAAGCACTAATACACGTTACAACTGTTCTTTTGTTTTGCAAACACTGAACTCTTTCTCTTCTCACTCTGCATGGGTCAACTGAAGAAACGACATGATTAATCCTCAATGCTAAATCAACACCAGAGCGGACATCGAATCACATTTTGCTTTGTGGAATTTACTGAAACTAAAAAATGAGCAACAGAGAAACTTGATGTGTTTTCTTATATAATAAACTTGCTAAATTGCAAAATGTTGTAAGTTAGAAGTGGAGTGATCCTGTTTGACATTGAATTCTTAGTTCAGTGAAGAAATAAGTAAATTATAAGCGTGCTTGTCTGCTCTGTCCTACATAAAAGTGGGTTAACATCTCATACTGTATCACTGTAATAACTTCTTTTAAACTTTTGACATTTAGACTTTAAAAACAGCCAATTCTGTTTGACTTTGCTGTACTGTACTTCTTTAGTGACCAGCAATTAGTCCATTAATTGATTTCGACAACATTTGTTACAACAGATTAATTGTTTAAATCATTCATCTATCAAAAATGCAGATAATTTCTTGGTTCTAGCTTCAAATGTGAGGTTTTGCTGCTTTCTTCTATTGCAAATCATTATCATTTTACATTGAGTACCTTTGACCGTTAGTACCTTTTGGACTAACGGTCAGACAAAATGAGCCATCTGAAAATGTCACCTTGGGTTTTGGGTAATTGTGAACTGCATTTTTCACATTTTACAGATTATACAGATTAAGCAATTTATCAACAATGATAATCATTAGTTGCAGCTCTAGTGCTGTTTTGACTGTGGCCACCTCTGCAGAAAGAAAACAAGGCTAACACTGTGTCCAAAGATACACCAGCGGGCATGTGTGACAGTATATAATTTAAGGTACAAATCTCTCGCCCTGAAATAACCCTCCAGGTGTCTATGAAGCAGCTGTGGTAGCTCTCTGTCTCTCTCTCTCTCTCTCTCGTCACTCAGCACATAATCATCAGTAGGCAGTTCTATTCACTAAAACAAAGTAACATGATCAGAAAGGTTTGGTGGCCAGGGAATGGAAGTAGAAAGGTTACAGGACTCTGTAAAATGACTTGATGGCCATGTTAATTAAACCTGTGTTGTGTGTGTTGCATTTTGTTAAGCTGGCACACATTTTTATTGTTTCTGAAGCTCTTTATCCTGAGCTCCTGATGCATTTCTACCTTGTATCAGTGTTGTTAGGGTGTGTGTAGTATAATATCTCAGCCCATCGGGTGCTTTATGGGACCAGCTGGAATGTGGCTACAACATCCACACAACCACACCCAAATCTCTGCGAGCAGAGGTCAGCTTCTCTGGAAGTGCTCATTCTCTCCTTACCGTATGTCCTGAGCTAAACCACAACTGAAACTTGGACTTTAGTGTAGTTATCCTCCCCATTTCCTCTTAACTCAATGAAACATGTGACCATGTGTGTCATGGTAATGGCGTCTCATGAATCTGTGGGTGGTGATGCTAGTTTCAAACAAATACAGTTGTATTTGTACTGTATCTGGTACAGCTTTTAGACACGCTACAAAGTTACTAAATGGAGAATTTAGATAATAATTCATTGACTGATAAACTACAATAGCCAGGCTAGCCTTGGTCTCGCTCAGTAGGATGGATGTCATCTGGCTGAAACAGTTAAGAGCTTTCTGTAATCCTCCCAAAAGACTAAGAACACATCGGCTTGAGTCCAAGAGACACAACCCCTGCCTGGCTAACTATCAGACTGTTTAGCCTGGGCATTGTTTAAATTCCACCCAATCAACACACTGTAATGTGAATCCACTCTGCTCTGTGTGTGTTTATGTGCGGACGACTTTAACCTGAAAATGTCGTCACGTTTTAAGCGGCCGTAGAGATTTGTAGACTGATCCCAGCAAACCCACGGTTATCATGATATACACGGTCCATGACTGTCTCACCATTAACTCAACAAAATCTCATTTAAGGTCCACAGAATTATCTTTACTTGGCAGTACGTTCACATACTCAGGTACATGGACCTCTAGTGAAGTTGATATACTTTGTATTGTTTCATCAAATGTAGGGATTGGTCGGCTATTTGTAGAGAGAAAATTAAAAACATACATCCACAAAGCCATGCTCAAATATGCTTATATTAGCTTACTTTTTCATCATAAAATGCATTCTGTGGTGGTTTTGGTTGCTAATCAGGCTGTGAAATCATAAAATAAAATTTGGTTACTGGTTTTTAGTATGTCATAAACTAAATAATGAATTACCAAATCGAATTGAGAGTAAATATAATTTGTTGCAGTCCTAACATTTGTAAGTTATAGGTTGGTCTGGAGAAAATCTGTGATAGTGCCATTTGCATAATAATAAACGTCTCATTTCTCTGTTTAAGCTTATGTTTAAAAGCAGCAGCAATGGATCCAGCAGGAAATCAGTGTCTTGATGAATGACACGTCAGCAGGGCAGATCAATTAGGACTTGTACCTGTCTGTTTATTGACCAGGGTTATGCTTATCTGACAGCCATGTATTTTTATATGACCATATTGTAATTGGTCCTCATTTTGAAAGCTTCTTTCTTAACTGCTGAGCATTTCCTTGCTTATTCAACATTTCCGACCCGACTCACCTTCACATTTGTGGCTGGTTTCACTCTGACGGTGTCCAGCGGGACATTTACACTCGTAGGATCCCACAGTGTTGATGCAGTTACCTCCGGCGCAGAGACCTGGCACTGCCTGGCACTCATCCACATCTAAGAGAAGGAAGGAAAAGACACAGAAAATGGTCAGAAGAGGCAAGAGCAGATAAGATATTCTAATAATTACTAGCATCTGCAGAGGATTGGTTTGGGTGATGTAGCACCGTATGTGTGTAATACACCAAAAACTACAACCAATGACTCAGACATAAAAATACAAGGTTTGCATCAGCTCACTGTGGTTCAAAGCATTTTTAGAGCATGATCCTGGCACCCTTTCTGTCGCTATAACAACTTTTCGTTGTCTTATTCAACTGTTTTGCAAAAGAAGGGATGTTTAAACGCGTTGTTTGGCAAAGGCTGTGATGTCTAAGTCTACTTGCAGACAGACTTACTCCAGCTCTTGTTTGAACAGGAAATGACTTTTTAAATGTACGTTTTTCCCGGCATTCAAAGTGAGTCACTTTTACCAGTATTGGGGATATGTCAGTGGGTGGGTTTCTGGAGAAATCAGTGTTAAGACTACAGGCACCACTGATCCTGTCTGCACTGAGACACCCACACACGCGCTCACAAAAAACGGCTTTATATTCACCTCAGCAGCAGTCACTACACAGAACCCAGGCATTGCGAATGTCCAGCTGTGCTTCCCAGAAACCAAAAATGTATGTGCATATGTCATAAATCTAGACACTCACACACAGACACACACATTAACAACCTGTTTTTAATCATCTGAATACATTCAATCTCTGCTCCATTTTAAGACAGGCTGAAAATACGGTCTAGCGTCAAGGAACTCTTTATGCCAAAGGCTGAGAGCGAGAGAAAGAAAGCAACAACCGGCCAACATCCTGATGTGGAGCCTGGAGTGCGATCCTTACATTTGGATTCATGGTCATGTGTGCTTTGTACTGCTGCCAGCAAGACGTTGCTCTAGGCTCTCTGGCGATTAGGTGTCTTTGGTTTGTATGTGTATGTGTGCGTGCGTGTGTGTGTGTGTGTGAGAGAGTGCTGAGTGTTAGAGACAGAGAGGGGGAAAGACAGAAACAGAGATTCAGAGAGAGAAAAAAGTACAGGCAGGCAGTGAAAAATAGAGTCAGAGAGGAGATACAGTATGTGAGTCACAGATAGATGAGTGATCGACTCACACTGACATACCTCCAACATATGAGCAGCCTGGCAGCTACGTCCAAAAGAAAGAAAGTTGTGGAGCTAAATACAAACTAGTTACTGATCCCAGATGTATTACTTTTTTGAATTACGCTCATGAATAATGTATACAGACTTGTGCCTATAGCTGGGTGGATTACATTACTACTATATGTTATGGAAAACTGTGTTACATCCCTATTGATACAATTTATTAACATAATTGCCAGGCACAAATCAATAATTGTTGGTACATACAATATACTACCTTCCTTTATGCGTCTGCATTTGTAATAGTTGTCAATATTACAATAAATAACTGTTACCAATAAATTTAATTTGTGAAAAGTTTCCACTGAACAAAAGTTAAGAATAAACTGACTTTGTAAAACGTTTCAAGTAGCAATTAAAGCTCTTCACATGTTGAAAAGGTTACATTGAAGTGTTTCTGGTAATTTGTCCACTCATACATAATTCAATTTACATTCTTTCCCAGCAGAAAGTACAAAAGTCTCCCAGTTATGCACCCAGCAGCACTTGATGAAAAGGTTTTGAAGTCTGTGTCTGCACCTACGGTCTGAACTTCCACCATAACTAAAGCCACAAAGATTTCTTGCTTGTGCAATTTCATGCCAAAAGGAGCAGCAGCATTGGACTGCGTCACTTGATCTGCATAAACACGACTGAGCCAAACCACCCATTTTTGGCACAAGTAGGGTTATTTGGTGCAATGAATGGTTGAGCCACTGCTACATGTGTGCCCGCACTAACATAGAGCCTCTTCATGCACCCTGTCAACATAATAGTTATAAAGTTCAAGGCCACACCTGTCCTTGTGTATATGACTTGCGTGGAGGTTGAGATTGTGCCATTTAAGCGAAAGCCAACTGAGTATGGAAATATGGATATAAGCCCACAATGTGTAACTTTCTGTTGTACACGCTTGAGTTTGCTAAAATCCCCCAAATCCCACAAGAGAATAATGAACTTAATGTCCTCAAAAGTAGCTACAGCTCTGATACTGTTGAAGTGTAGCCAGGTGCTTTTGAGCATACAATCCCTCAGACAAAAACACAGTCTCCCTCTGCGATGACTTCAGCTAGACATCAGCCATCACAGTCTGCCCAGGGTGGTGCTGGGTGTGTCCGTGTGAGAGGCGCTGAGTGGAGGCAACAAAGGACCTGGCTTGGCTCATTTAACAGGGGACACGACCTCCACATGTGTCATATATTGATGCAGTCTTATTGCTTAGTCTGGTCAGGGCCACAGGTTATTAGAGAGGCATGCGGGGAGAGTCTGGTCTGGGCTGAGGGGGTTCTGGGACACCGGCAGCAGGAATGTTGATGAAAGAAGTTGAATCTCAGTTCATATTTCCCTCATTCTCTCTTTCTCTTATAATGTTCACATCTCGCTTTTTTGGATCTTATTTAGTTGGTTGATTCTGTTGTGTCTATACTGTTTCCATTAAAGTATGAACAGCGTGAGTGACATTATCAGTAACACAAGATAACAAGATGCACTGCGAATGTTTTGTTAACCCAAAGTTCACAATTTGACATTTAGAAGAACTGATGCTGATAGCTGCTGATACTTACTGAGATACTGACATATAAATACTGTGACACCAAAACCTGCTCACTGTTTACAGTGTTTGCAGATTACACAGGGACATGGAGACGCATGTACACATCTTCTGCTTAACAGGACCTTAACAGGAAAATACAAGCAAGTATCCGGCCTACTGTGTATATGTAAACACCCCTCAGTGTTGTTAACACTAGCTCGAGGATGTTGTGGGCAGGAATTGCAGCCGAGATGATGACGAATAAAGTAATGGTTACGGTGTTTGTGTGGTTGTGAACGTGTGTTATTACTGTATGTGTGTCTTCATTCGTCACTGTTAAAATACGTTTAAAAAAAAAAAAAAAAGATCCACCAGGTGTGTGTACAGGCAAGAGAGAGAGAGAGAAAGAGAGAGAGAGAGTATGTGCTCCAATCTGACCTTGGCAGGCTCCAGTGCGGATGTTGGGGATGAAGCCTCGTCTGCAGGGGTGTGGCTGGGCGGGGCACTGCTCGCAAGGGTGGCCCCACGCTCGGCCAATGGTAGCGCAGCAGAGGGTCTTGGTGCAGACGATTCCACTGAGTTGGCCCTGACACATCTGGTTGTTGACCTGCGTGAAACATGGCCCAGTCCTGTAGTCTGTGTAGGAAAAAGCAAAAATCCTGCTTTAACATTTGATTGATTAAGCGATAAAACAATGATTCATTTCCTTGAACACGTCTGATGCAACATTAAATGAAACCAGATTAAGTATGTAGATGAGGGATGTCTTCCTATTTAAACCAAGTGAGTCAGTGATCTTTGGCACAGCATTAGAAGACGATTTTAGAGACATGACTCACTGGACCGTTAAACACTTTCTCATTTTCACTTTTTTAAGTGTTTACTCTTTGGATGAACAATCCACTTACAATGAGGAGCATTTATAAGTAGCAGGTTTTACCAGGACTGCAAAACACATCCATATTGTTCCTTTCAGCAGGAACTTAGTAATGGGATTGGAATGACTGCTACGCATTTAGTCTGAGTGATAATAAGTTAACCAACGGATTGACAAACTGAGGCACATTCCAGTATTTTAACTAAGAGCTGAACAGTGGTGGTTTCTGTTTCTAAAGATATGACAGGATCACCAGTTAATGGCAGCATGGTCGTCAGTAACAATCACCTCATGACAATCGTTGCCTCGAATTTGAATGCATTTGTATGTCATCTTTAGGACAATGCGCTTCTGTGTGGCTTTGCAAAAAAACATACAAAGCAATGACACAACACATGTTGCTAATAACACAAAAGTAACACAAATGTGTTAAACTCTGCCCCTCTCTAACCCTGTGAGAGGCAGAGAAACTTGTCCATGCCTCATCAAGACTGGACTACTGCAATGTGCTCTTCTTACAAATCCATCAACGGACATGTGCCTCCCTACCTACAGGAACTGATCATCCCACAAACCTCCACCTGCACCCTCAGATCTGTCAGCAGCTCGCTCCTCCAGGCCCCCCGTACTAAACTCCACACCTTGGGGGATCGAGCCTTCTGCTCTGCTGCACCACACTTGTGGAACAGCTTTCCTAAACATCTGAGGGCAGAACAGACCCTCGACTCCTTTAAAAAAGGGCTCAAAAAAACTTTTTCATCTTAACTCTTATTGCTATTTTCTTTATGCTGTGTGTTCTGTTATTAATACTGTAGCACTTTTGGTTTCACTATGAATGAAAAGTGAGTAAATACACACACACACACACAAACATTCAAACAGATGTCATATTCTTATGAGAACAAAATGTCCTAGATCACCTGACCTCGCTGCACCGCTGTTTGCCAGTGAAACCGTGGCATAATCTCGTTAATGCACTTCACAAATCAGACACAATGACCTCATGCTGAAACCATTTCAGCAATACGATGTTCGTCCTTTCAATCACATACAGCCTAATGATGGCTTCCCTTCTGGGAGAAACCCTTATTAAGTTCACTACAGTGGCGCCAAAGTTAACATAGCCTTCATTTTAAAAGTAGATTGTTAGATTGTTGCAGTGGAGATGAAAGACAAACTGCATGGTTGGCTAGCCAAGGCTGTGACAGTGAGATGTGGAGAAGGAGAAAGGTCTGAAGGACAGAATGAGATGGAAAGATAGGGATCAGTGGTGGTGTCTGGTGGGAGTCCTTCCCCAGACTTATTGCCCTTATTGGTTCCTTGTGCTACATGAAAGGGGATCACAGAGAATAGGGGAAAGAGTAGGAGGCGCAGAAAGAAAGAAAAAGAGAAGAAAGTAGGTCAAACTGAGCATGCAGAGTGCAGGCTGGGGCTCACGCCAGCTCTTCTTCTCATCCATCTGTCTTTATTTCTCTTTGCCCACTTTGGGTCTTCCTGCCTGTCTGTCTTCCACTCTCTCCTCGCCTGCCTATCAGCTGCCATTTAATCTTCCATCTTCATGTGGCCTGGTTGGCACAGCGGAGCTGTCTCACTATACTCCAAATATGTCCATTCATGTTCTAAACTCTAATACAACAAATTACATGTATACACTCTGTACACAATACAGAAAGTAATCCCTCCCTTCTGTTAATATATTATATTTTTTAGTTTTTCTTATTGTTAGCAAATTCCACAAAAAAGACCAAAACCAACAATGTGTCAGTCAGTCTCTCAATATTTTCCAGCTTTGCTACCTTGTCTGTAGCACTCGGCACCAGGCCCATTTGTTCCCACAATGTAATTTAAAAAAAAACAGGTCACAACTTTATAGATTTTTAAAAGAGCCAAATCATTTCCTAAAATTGCTCACCACTGTTTTTAGCTAACATTGCTCCAACAAGAGTAAATAGCTCATCTGATGGGGACTATTTTCAGCTGTGGATTGATATAGAACACATTTGGTGCACTAGTAGGTATTTAGAGTACCAGTACTTTAAATACCTCTAAATACAATGTGAGATTGATTCAAAATAAACAGCGCCCACGTTCACTGTAATGAAGCAACATGTCACCCAGTGCAACTGTGTAGCTCACTGATGTGTTTTTAATACTTTTGGGACAATAATGGAGGTCTATGGCACAGAGGAATAAGCTATGTCAGGCTTTGGCTACACAGGTAACACTTGTTAGTAGGAGGAGTTTTCATAGGATTTGTTAACAATAAGAAAAATACAGAATATTTCCAGCCTTATCCTTTAAACTAGACTATTATACTACTTCTACTAGACTATGACCCATATTTCTAGTCTAATTTTAGGACAAGTTGGCTAACAAAATAAACTCCAAATGGTGAAAAAAATGACAGAAGAAGAGTGGAGGAGGAGAAGGAAAAAAATAAGAAGGAAAACAAAGGGACAAAAAATTCCTCGCGTTTCCTGTCTCCAGTCTTGGATATTAAGAAAAAAACAACAGAGTTCAATCTTAAGAGGACACTTGATTCTCCCACGCTCTAATCATCCAGCAACAGCAGCCAAGAACAGCAGTGCATGCGTGCTTGATTTAATATATATGCATACACATGCTTTCTCACTGCCGCACTCTTCTCTCTCGTATACACATGTATATACAAGAATGCACATACTTGTCTACGTACATACACACGCCTGAAGGAAAACGCAGCATCTGTCTGAGCTGCAGCGTCGAGCCAAACAAAAGACTGGAGCTTTCTTTAAAAGCACAAAATAACAAACAGTGCCTGTTTCCCAATCAGTATGAATCAACGTGTGTACTCCATGTGTTCAGGCTTTTGTTTCTTGTTTCTTTCATATGCGTGTAGATTTCAGTCCAGAGGTTAACACATGTGTCAGAGGATGATGGTATTCACATCTGGATGTGTATGTATGTAAATTCAGAGGACACGTGCGAGCATGGGCACGGGCAGGTTAGGACAAGAGAGCAATCCAACATCTTTACTTGGTCCAGCAGACAACATTCGGAAGCAATTTTGTCTAATTAGTGTTCAAATTACTCAATAGATCAAAAACACTCACCAGATCATCTCCCCTATCCTCTCTCCACTCCTAAATCCACAGTCAGTAACCACTGTCTCTCATCCAGACATCTCTGGTTTCATTCATAACCTCTATACTTTGTGAAATCCAGCATACATAACAATGAATGAACTTCTCTTCCTCTGATAATGAGAACATGTCTACTTTGTGTTAGACTTAGTGGATTCTCCCCATTTTTACAAGTTTACAACACTTTTATTTTATAAACATCAGTGCTTCTAATAAAAGTTTCCAGGAATCGCTGCCAGTTGTAACCCAGCCCGGAGTTTGCTTAAAGCTGCCAATGCACTTGTGACCTTTCACCTAGATCAGTCCACACAGATTAGCCAGCCAGTCATATCAGGCGGTGTTAATGGGATCTGAACTTTTCACATATAAATGATATTTCTGTCGTCAAGCCAACCACATAAGAATCTGATATTGAAGAAAAAAACACAATCAATCATCAAAGCCTATTACTCTTTGCTCTTTGCTCAAAGTTGGATTAAAGGAAGATAAAATACTGTAAAGGCTGAGGTGAGAAAATATTTAATCCTGTCTGGAACGCGGAGCCTTCTGGGAAAACACTTTCCCAACAACCCTCTCCAGCTGTGGGATTGGGAAGATGGGACAGGGGCATTGACCTGAGCGGTAGTAGGAAAAAACCGAGGGGAAGAGAATTTGCACGAGAGAAGAGGAAAAATCCCATTTCAGACTCATTAATAACTGCTGAAGTATTTATAAAATTCCCGGGAGAGAAGGTCTGGGAAGATAAGAAACATGAAATATAAGTTGATTACACGGATATGAAGCCATTATCATTTATACATACTTTCCGATGACAAGAGGCCAACAAGTCAAATGAATAAAGAGAAGAAATATGTATGTACACTAGCCTCTGTGTGTGCATATGTGTGTGTAAGCATGTGTTTTCAAACCGGATGTCCTCTCTAGACTTTATACAGCTGGAAGATTTACTCTCAGCCTAAACGTAATGCTGTTACTCACCTGTTGAGTCTCTAATTATCCTCTGTCTGTGCGTGTGTGTGTGTGTGTGTGTGTGTGCATGTTAGGTCGGTGTGTGCAGACCGAGCACATGTCTGGCGGGTCTTGTGGAATTTCTGATTGCATCGTGTTGTTTGTGTCCGTGTGTCCCTCTGCTGATGTAGATATAAATAAATGATTCAAATGTGTGGGCTTGTTTGTTTATGTGTGTGTGCCTGCACATATATGTGTGTGTGTGTGTGTGTCTGTATGTGTGTTTGGGAGGTTTACCTTCATCATGGCCAACCATAGCAGTCTCTGTTAGTCTTATCAAAGTCATTATCAACAGGCTTAAAATCTCTCTTTTCCTTTAGCCCTAATCATTCCTCGAGGAGTCTGCTCCTTTCATTTTTTTCCACACCAAAAGGAGTAACCCAAACGTGACTAAATGTTTAACACAGCACAAACACACACACACATGTAGGGGATAACAACTGTGGGAGAATGGCAATGGGAGAGATAAGCCCTCAGCAATCTACAGAGACCTGAAAGCCTGAAGCCTCTCGGTAAGTGCCCCTGTGTGAGGGTAACTACAGAGCACACATGACTACATGGAAAAAACTGCACAAAATAGTTTAAATAATTATCAGGCAGTTTCTGCGTATGTATACTTGTTAAAACTGTGCTGTCATATCTTGCGGCATCAAGTCACTCCTCTGTCATTGTCTCTATATCTCTTACCCATTGTACTGTAAAATCTTGAAAGCTATTTTCGTCTGTTTTGGGAAACTTCCCATCACAATACTGTCCAGCAGTGGAACAATAATGCAGACTCTATTGGACGCAGACACCGCCAGGCAAAAACACAGTCGGGCAAGTGGGCTCCAGGCTCCATCAACAACTACCACTCATGGGACATGTTACTTACTCAGCGAGGGGGAAGTCTTTGTAGTGCTTTTTTTAACTCCAGCGAAAAGTAAATCAGCCCATTTTTCATCAGGGTGAGATCAAAGACGGCCTTCATCACTATCCCATGAGGCTAGTCAAGTATTGATTTGAACAAACCAGAGCCTCTAAGTTTGGCCTGGGCAGTGCTGAACAATTTCCTCCACTTTTTGTTTATGAGATGGATCGTCAAAATTTAGTGCTCCCATGAAAAGCAGACACTAAAAACAGCGCGTGAAATGTGACGTTCCTAATTACACTTAATATATAATACGATGATTTAATTCAGAACATATAATCAACATAGTATCTGGATGAAGCACAGGCCTCTTTATGTTAGCAGAGGCCAGTGAGTGAGACACATTTCCAGACGTGGATTAAAAAACAGTGTCGCTGGGTTTTTAAAACCCTGCCAGCCAGTTCATATGACTCGCAGTTCATATTTGCTCCTTTGTGGCTTGATAGGGTTCATTGTGTGTCTCGCAGCAGAAATTTCTGCATATGGAAAACACACATATAGGGTCTACTATTATGAGGTGACGTCCTGCTGCATTAGTAATTTATAGACGCGTTGTAGAGCAAGGCTCCGAACTGGCTGACTCAATACTAAATTGTCATTAGGAATATTTTCCACAGAGTGACCCGTGCCTGCCCCTGAGTCCCGCCTATCCACCAGCACAGCCATCCTGTCCAGCCATGTTCTGTCCACTCTTATCCAGAGTCAATAGAGCAAAAATAGCACTACTTCCTACACTCCCAGCAAAATGCCCTTGACGTTAATGCTTGCTGGGGGGCAAAATTGCTCCTCTGTGTTTACTGGTTTATTTGGGCCTGACTGGGCCGCGGGCTGGGATCAGGACAGACTCCAGAGGCTGTATAGGTTCACTGAGACAGGCGGGACTGAGCAGTGCTGGAGCAGAGCCAGCTTAATGAGCTAAAGCTCTGTGGACACACAACAGCACCACTCTCTGTTACTGTACATGCATGTACAATGTTGCATATACAGTGGGCACAAAACAAATTCACATAAAGGTATAATAGTATACATGCATGCACATGGACACACACACAAAAACAACCACTGTCACATATGTACAGCTGTTGCACAATGACAGAGTAATCATGGCGTGGATGGTGGGAAATTTTCCTGACTCTTACTCTATCTACAGTAATGCTAACGCTGACCAAATTCAGTAAAACCTCAGGCACGTGCACACACACACTCCAGACACGCTAACACACTCTGGGGTTTCCCATGACTCCATCCCACACACCCAGTTCACCCATACTGGTTGACTTTCACTGCCTTCATAATCACAGTTCTTCAGCATTCTTCTCACTGAATCACACAGTAAATCTACTGACTCATGGCCTCACTTACACAAATTCTCAAACCACAATACAAAACAGAACTGTAACAGCACCGAAGGGTATGCCAGGGGCACTCCATGCATTTTAAAGCCAAACCCAATATTAAAAAAAAAAAAGTACTTGTCATTTATCAAAATTATTGAATATCTCAGAAAATATTTAGTTATATTTAAATGGGAGGCTTTTGGGGGGTAGCAGGATGCTAACAATTCTACTGAACATTTTTTTGTCAAATTGAGGGCAAATGTATAAAGTTCCAGAGTGACCAATACACCAAAGATACAGAAAAGATTAAGCGAAAACAAAAGTGGCCAAATAAAAAAAATCAATTATTGAGGTCCAGTTTTCACATCAAACACGTGCTGCCTTGGGTCAATTTCACATCTAGTCACAGCTAATGAATTATGCAGTTAATGTGACAAGTTTAATCCATCTCCCTCCTCTCTCTGAAGGATATTTGGCACCAAAAACACACACACAAACAAAGATTTATAAGTGTTTCCCTTGTGACTACCTGCAGGTCCAGCAGTCTCCCCAGTCTTCCAGTATGGAGAGTGTTTGTACTTGCCTCCACCAGGCTTTGTGTACACAGCTGGGGAGTCATTTTCATTTTCACCCTGTCCCTCCCTTCTTCCTCCCCTCCATCCCTCTGTCTCTCTCTCTCTCTCTGTCTCTCTCTGCTTCCCTACCTTGCTCTACTCCTCATCAGGAAATGTCGACGACCACTCCACAAAGAAAGTCTATTCTGTCAGTCCTGTGGGGATGTGGGGGGAGGGGGAGCATTTATTGCCAGATGTCTTTAAGGCTCCCTCTGACAGACTCAACCCCCTAAATGTTGTATTTTCCATGAAAACAAGACCCCGGAGTTTCATGGAGAAATGGGATGAGGGTTGATGGCTAGAAAGGTGGTAGCCAAAGTTATAGGGCAGAAAAGAGGAGAGAAGGACAGAAGAACACTGGAGAAGATTAGGGAGAATGGGAAGGAAGGGTTTGTAGAATTTTTTACACATGCTTAGATACATAAATCTAGGTAGGAAAAAGGAATGCGGAAAAAATGCTGAGATAAATGAGGTAGTAAAATTACAGGCCAGGCACTTTCCTCTACCTCAGTGCAGGTCACAGCAGGAGGGGAGGAAAAGAGGTGGAAGGTGAGGGTTAAGGAAAGGTGATATAGAGGGTCTACATGTTTAAGATTCCTGTCCTACTCTGAAAGGTGAACTGAGGTGAGCAGAAATTAAATGCAGCCATCAATTCAGACATTTTTTCATCTTCCAGGGAACTGCACCACCTACTCCCAACACCCTGCCATCGCTTCCCAGCACACACATACCAGAGACTTCTGTTCAAGGCTCAGGAGACGAACACCCACTGTCTGTCTGAGCTAACTGTATGAAGTCATCCACGTTAGAGGAGCCTGAATGCTCACCAAACACTGAAGTAATGAATTAACAAAGCAAGTCTGGGCCGATAGGAACACCACTCATGACCACATGGCAACATCAAAGCCTTCCTGGTTCGATATTTCCCCCAACACTTGTGTATGTGTGGGCAGGGACTGTATTGATAAAAAAGGCAGGGTCCCACCATGGTCTGCCACCCCTCCCATCTCAGTGTTTGGTGTCCATCTCCTGACCAATCAGATCCTGGCTGGTTTGACTCCAAAGCTGTGTGGTTCACCTGTCTCTTTGTTCACCCTGCAGGTGGATCATTAGGGTAACCTGGAACACCTGGGGGCCCCGGGGTATTCTCTGGTTATTTAAGCCTGGCTGCAGTGCATCTCTCTCTCTCTGTCTGCCAATCCGCCACGTGGCTGCTGCAGCTCTCTCTCTCTTTCCCCTTCAGGCATGCATTTGTTTGGTTTAGTATGCTGTTTTAAGTTATTCTTATGTCTTTTTTTTGCACCTTACAACACACATACATCTCACACTCATGCACACCATACACCACTGACATTGATATCCACACCCCATGCTTTAACTTTAGTTATTTGATTTGGTTTGATTTGGTTTAATTTTGATTTAATAAAATATATTTTGTTTAAATGTTATCCTGGTGTGTCGCCTATTTGTTGTGGCCTAAGAGCCGAGTCCTAACGAATTTGGGGGCTTGTCCATCTAGATTGTTTCGTTAGAAAGTTTGGTTGTACCTTGGGTAGCAGTTGGGCACATGGTGTGATCGCGCAGCTGATGAGGTGACTTGGTCCAGCTGTGGGCTGGTTTTGGCTGCGTGCTTTGTAGGCCTGAGCAGCTTTGGTTAAGCTCTAGTTTCTAGTTTTTAGGAGATTCACCATGTGTTTTTTCTCTCAGGAAGCATTGGTTTCTGATTGGTCAGATTGTTGTGTGCCATTCAGAAGTTAAGTGTTACTGTCCTGATAAAACCGTAACTGAGTTTTTCCCATTAGGCTGTAGTGGTGTTTCCCCTTTTTTGTATTGTGGCAACGTGGTTGGTGTCAGTTTTTTTTTTTTTTTTTGGACAGCTGTCTCGAGGGCACATCGGTGTGATTTTGTGGGGTTCCCTGCTTGCAGGTCACTTTACAAGTCCACTGGTTTTCAGTTCCTAAATACCTGCCGCAAGCCACATGAAGACTAGGGGTGAGGTTTTTGGTTAGGCAGTTAGGGGGAAATTCTCTATTGGGGTTGTCATTTGCCCAAGTGCATGTCTGGCAGTGAACACGTTACTGTCTGTAACGGTAATTTGTAATTACGGCTTCCTTGTCAGGGTTTTTTGATATGCCTACAGTGGTGTTTGTAAATGGTTGTAAAAAGAAGCAGGTAGTGCAAATAGTTGACCATTATGGCGTTATTGTTGCAGAGAAAAAATGTAAGGATGAGATTAGAAATGAGGTTTTGTCATCTTTGTTTGAATGAGGTGTGTTAAAGAAAAGTGAGTTGTGTCCAGTCGTGGTGGAGCCAGCGCCCAAGTCTGTGTCAAGAGTTGTGCCTACAGCTGGTTTGACTTTTGAGCAGCAGAAAGTTGTTAGCTATGCAGTTTAAGCAAGAGAAGTTACGGTTAAAAGTGGGCATGGAGAATAAGGAGAAGGACAGGGAGAAGATAAGGAGTTTGAGAAGCAACTTGAGTTGGAGAAAATTCAGCAAATCATAGAGAAAATGAAATTGGAGCTAGAACAGTCCAAGTTGCAGTTAATCGAATGCAAGCTTTCTCCGCGGAGGTCTAGTACGGAGGATTCTGATGAGCAAGACCCTGACACTTTTTCACTCTTTGAACGTGTTGCAGATGCAAAAAATTGGCCCGATTCGGACAGAGTCCTGATGCTTCAGTACATCCTCGCTGGGAGAGCTCAGCACCATATGCTATCCCTCAACGCATATTCAGCTTTTTGTGCTGAGGGTGATTTGGATTATGATACGGCTGTATTAAAAACATATACGAGTCAGTCCGTGAAGCGTATCACCAGAAATTCAGGAATTGGGTAAAGGGTGATAAGCAAACAAATGTGGAGTTTGTCCGTGATTTGGTGTCCCATTTTCACCGTTTGTGCACAGCTGCAGAAGTTGATACTTTTGACAGACTTTGTGCGGTGATTGTGCTAGAACGGTTTAAAAATGCTATCCCTCAATGTATTACCACTTATGTGAATGAGCAGAAGCCCTCCACCACACTTAAAGCAGCTGAATTGGCTGATTTTGTGTTGACGCATAGGGGTAGTTTTTCAGATACGTGCTCTGGGGGGGATTGGATAGGTGGGGATGACAGCTGAGGTAACTCCTGAGGGTGCCAGACTGTAATTTCTGTCGTGGGGAGGGTCATTGGAAGGATCAGCGTCCACTGTTAAAGTTGAGCGTCATTCGCCATCGCATGCTCCATTGTGCTCTAAAGTTTCAGAAACGAAACCAGTATTTGTGGACCTAAGTGCTGGTTCAGGTTTTGAGCCGTTCATCACTGACACTGTGGTGTCATTGGTTGGTGGTGACAAACGTTCTGATTAAGGTATCGCGTGACACAGGTGCTAGACACTAATTTATTGTGGAGTCAGTGCCGCCTTTTTCACCCACAACAGAAACGGGGAATTTTGTGCTGATGAAGGGTATGGAGCTGGGCTTAATTCTTGTGCCACGCCATTATATTGTGCTGGATTGTGATTTGGTACAAGGCATTGTTTCTGTCAGGGTGTGCCCTGTGTTGCCACTTGACGATGTGGTTATGATTTTGGGCAACGGCCTGGCTGGTGGGACTGTGTGGGCCGATGTGCCGCCGTCTCCTGTGGTTATTTCCAAGCCGCTAGCATCTGGGGAGCCGGATGAGAGTGGTCTGGGATTGCCAGGGGTTTTTCCAATTTGTGCCGTGACGTGTGTACAGAACCATAAAGTGTCTGCTCCTGACCTGCCTGTTTCAGGGTGCAGTAAAGTTATGGTGCCTGCACACCATGTGGTTCCGCTGCCTGATCTTCCTCCATCTGTTTTCGAGGGAGGATTGGGTGAGGAGTCAGAAGGCTGATCCATCCCTGTCTGCTTTGTGGGATGATGCTTGGCCAGTTGAAAAAATAAGACATTGCTCATTGTTACTTTGTCCAGGGAGACCTACTGATGAGAAAGCGGGCACCCTGTGATGGTGACTTTGTTGGTGAAGTGATTTTTCAGGTTGTCATGCCCAGTAATTTCCGTGACGTGGTTTTTAAGGTATCTCATGACCAAGACATCTTGGTGTGCGTAAGATGTACAACCGCATTTTGCGTTTTTTGTTGGTTTTTTATGGTCTCGGTTAAAGCGTGATGTTGCTGCTTACATCAGAACGTGTCAACGTGTCAACTCACAGGGAAGCTGAACCAGAACATTAAGCCTGCTCCCCTGGTGCCAATTCCAGCAGTTGGTAAACCTTTTGGCCATTTGATCATAGACTGTGTGGGCTCTCTCCCTCACTCTAAGGCTGACAGCATGTATTTGTTGACTGTGATGTGTCAGAGCACAAGGTATCCTGCTGCTTATCCATTACGTACAATAATAAAGTCTGTAGTGAAGGCGCTAACCCAGTTCATTTCTATTTTTGGCATTCCTTCAGTAGTACAGAGTGATCAAGGTTCTAAATTCACTTCACATGTTTTCACAGGTTCTAAAACAGCTGCATATCAAACACCAACGTGCGTCTCATACCACGCACAGAGTCGAGGTGCATTGGAGCGGTTTCACCAGACGCTCAAATCTCTGTTGCATGCCTACTGTACGGAGATGGACCGAGACTGGGAAGATGGATTGTCATGGCTCATGCTGTCCGCTAGAGAGGTAATACAGGAGAGCATGGGGTTCAGCCCAAACGATCTCGTGTTCGGGCACACTGTGCACGGCCCACTTGCGGTTTTATAGGCAGGTTGGAAAGAGGCTGACCTGCCTGTAAATCTTTTGTGATTATGTGAATGGGTTTAAGCAGCGCCTTTACGCAGCGGGTGAGTTAGTGCGAGAGAAATTGGCAAGCGCACAGTCAAAAATGAAACAACTTCATGACCACGGAGCATTGTGGGTTTAGCCCTGGAGACCAGGTTTTGGTTCTTCTCTCTATTGTGGGTTCTCTTTCAGGCAACATTTGTGGGTCCTTACACTCAATGTACACCATTGGCGTTATTGATATGCACACCCCATGCTTTACCTTTAGTTCTTTCATTTGGTTCGATTTGGATTTAATGAATCTTTTGTTTAAACATTATCATGGTATGTCTCCTATTTGTTGTGGCCTGAAAGCCGGGTCATAACATAACATTTTAAATACCAAGTTATTTGCTGAGAGTCCAACAGGACAAAGAACACAAGCAGATGGTCATACAGGTTGTAAAAATAACCACACATTAGCCAAATTTAGCAATTATCATCTAAACCACAGATTTGGAGGTGAAACTAAAAGTGAGTTTACTGAAAATGTTATAATCCCTCAATGCACAGTACATAAAACTGTGTGAACCCTCAACTGCCTTAAGTGTGATAGGTCAAAGTTAAATCAAGTTAATGATATAATCAAGTAAAACGCTGATCTGTAAAATCAAAGGGATGCTTACACTGGACAGTTTAATAGCTATATTGTTTGTCTTTGATTTCTCTCCCACAAAGGTACAACAAAATAGCTGACTGTACAAATCAGCTGATCACCTGACCCTTTATATTTCTTGCCCTTTTGGATTATAACTGACATGACAAATTAATGCCAAAACGATCAAATTTTAAAAAATTGCATTTTCCCTGTACATTGTTTCCACACCCTCCGGTTTCCCCACTAAAATACCAAGCAAGATTAGCACCAGAAGCCTCTGTCATATCAATACAATCTGAGCTGGAAAAAAAGGCATCAAAACATACTGTATCAACATAAAAATGAGGATGAGATCTCACCTCTCTCGCACTGCGGGCCAGTGAAACCATAGACGCAGGCACATCTGTTGGGCCCGATGCAGCGCCCACCGTTCTGGCAGCCATTCTCACACACAGCTACAGGAGACAAAAGGAAAGTGATTCACACAGAGTTACACACTTCACTCCCACTCACACTGCGCATTCTTTCTTTCTCTCTCTCACAAACAGACATCTTTCATTAAGCTTCAGATGACTTCACCTTCCAGTCACTTGAATCACAAATGCATACACACATTTGGTATTTTTGTATTGCAAACATATGTGAGGATTTTCATTGATGGCATTAATCCTTTAGACAATAGTATCAATTCTCTTCACTTCATGTCTTTTTTTTTTAAACATAGTCAGCCTTCCAAGTATTTGGGCTAGGAATGGAAAACTGTATGAAAGATTTGATGGATGTTGGCAATGTTCCAGTGTTTTGTTTCTTATTGTACATGAACCCAATGGTGACCCCTGTGCTAGGCTAAAAAATAGTATTAAAAGTCATAAACCAGACAACTTATATTGTTGCTGCATACTTATGAGGTCCAAACGTAAAGAAACAGGGAATTCCATCAAAATGAGGATTTTCCATCACCTTTCTATTTCCCTGAATCTTTGGTCCTTATAACTACAGTATATACTATAGCAGTGCACCATGTAATCACCCCCACACACACATTCACACCCAGGTGTGCTGACTCTGCAGCAGCTTGTACTCACGCTGTCCACAGTGGTTGCCTGTGTAGCCCTTCGGGCAGGAGCAAGAGTCCTCTGCACAGGTGCCTCCGTTCATACACCTGACGTTACAGGACTGAACTGTAGGGAAGAGGAACAAAAAGAGGCAGAAATAAGAGTGATGGTTGGGATGCACTTTGAAAATGAACAACAGGCCTTCACATCCCATGTTTTATCAAACAACACAAGCTCTTACATTACATCAATGATTGCTGTGAGCAAATTACTCCTTCATTGAAAAGGTTTTATTATTTAAAACAGCTTTATGATACTATCAACCAAACCTACTATAAGAAATGAGACAGAGTATTAATCGACTGACTGGTTGCTTCATTATGCTATTACCGAATCTAAAAGCAGATAAAGAGTTGTTTCCAAACTGAGTGTTAAATAAGTATGGTCACTTTAACACATTAAGAGGCTCCTTCCACTTCAATTGGGTTTGCACAACACTGGTGTTTCTTTCGCAGCTTTAGATCAACAGACAAGGATCAAAGACCCTCAGGCCACGAAACCAAAGCTAATCAAGCAGACTGGGGGTAGGCAATAAGTCGAGCCAGCTGTATGCTACAGTCAGTTAGGAATTTGCTGAGAGGAGAGGGAAACTGGGTGAGGGGACTGAGAGAGAGGGGGAAAGAGAAGTTAGGTACAAATGCAAAAAAAAAAAAAAAAAAAATCATAAGAGGATGCACAGAGGGGCGAGAGAGAGAGAGAGAAAGGGAGCAACGTTGAATAGTGAGTAAACAGACCATCAGTGCTGTGGTAGTATGGTTATTCTGATATGAAGCAGGACCCCTCTGGCTGGCAGACTGCTATGCCAGAGTATGAGATCTCCAATCTGACAGTCTCAAACTCGTAGCAGCAGCTTTCATGAGGGAAACTAATTGGCGTTCCTGGCAGGCAGGCAGGCAGCTCTCAGCCTTTTACCGAACACAAGAGAAGACACCTACAGCGCTGGATGTCAGCAGACTATATTCTCTTACTGTTTCCTTGCATCCTCTTTTTACTTTCATCCAGGCTCAAGAGGATATTTTATTGTCCATGAGTCTCCCTGCGCTTTTTATTTTTCTTCCTTCCTCCACTTTTCCCTATTCCCTCTGCGCCTTTCATGCTCTTCTTTCTATATCTTAATCGCAAGGTCAACATTAATTTCCTTTCTCTCTTTATCCCTCTCTCTCTCTCTCTCTCTCTCTCCATCTGTCTGTTTATGTCTCTTTCTCTCTTCAACATTTCTGGCATGCAGTGCGGAGCAGCAGAGGGGAAATGACTGAGCTTCCCTGTAGCTGACTTTGTCAAATGAGACTTTCTGAGTTTGCACACTTGCCAACAGGAGGCATTTCAGCCACTTTAATCCACCCACTTATTTCTGACTGTACCCAAACACACTAAATATGACTTGTGTTAGTCATGATGAGTGAATATACTCTTAGGTAGCTTTTCATTGTGATCACCCACGCCTGCCTTACCGGCAGCTTGTGCAGCATAGACTTCGGTTACATGAGTCAAATAGGACAGGTCTTGGATGGGGACCTTGCGTAGTTACGACAGAGGTGTAATTCACTGCAATTGTCAACAAAGCTTTTATTCTCTACATATATTTAATGCCTCAAAAGTCTAGAAGGAGTTCCAGTTAACTTTCTCGTGTGCAACGCTTGGCAGAGAGCATGTTCAGATCTGGCAGCATCTACTTTTTGTCTGGATTGTGTCTTATGGCAATATATGGTGATAAATTAAAGCAAATAGTTTGGGACTCTGGAGTAGGCTGGGTTTCTAGGTTAGTGTATTAGTGTGCTGTCTCTTTTTCTCTCCCTTCCTCTCATTCAGTCTCACGAGAGATGGGTCAGGTCTTCCTCTCAGGTTTCAACCTCAACTTGAAAACATGAATAATGATTGCAGTGAGTGATTACAGTTTTCCCTGCCGTGGAACAACCCGTGGAGGAAATCGTTCCAGCGTGCTGCAGCTCAGACTCCCCCAAAACTGAGGGCAACTTGGGTAAACTCCTCCATTTTTCAGCCCCCCCCCCCCACCCCCCACCCCACCCCACAAAAAAATGTTTCTAAATAGGTCAAGGAAGTATGGGGAAAAACTTTGGCTAGGGCTAGTGGGACAGGAGATACAGCAGTAAGAGCTTCTCTGTCTGTTTACTTCATAGCGACTGAACTCTCTGCCCTCAGCAACTGAGGAAGATGGGACAGGCACTAACGAGATGGAGAGAAATTGCGGGTACCGGTCGCAGAGTCAGTTAGTGTCATGTGTTTTCTTTGTCACAGGAACTAGATAGGAGAAGGAGGAGTAGGAGGAGGAGGAGGAGGAGGAGGAGGAGGAAAGGGAAGCAAACAAGCACATTTGGAGACAGAAGGAGATGATCTCACTGGCTAACTTTGCCCCCCCCCCCCCCCCTCCTCCTCATGGCACTTCATTCTACACAGGTGGAGAGAGATGGTTTGCCCCAGTGACCCGTGCCTGGAAAGCTGCACGTGCAGAGCATAGACTGTATGGTGCAGAGCAACAGGGTTGGGGGATATGCGTGTGTGTGTGTGTGTGTGTGTGTGTGTGTGTGAGTCTCTTGACTCACAGTCTCACTCAGAGTCTCTTGAGCAAAGAGGTTGGGTGTAGCTTTGCGGCACCACAATGCACCTCTATATTCTGGTAGTGTCGTTGGTGAGCTACTCACATCTGGGTGTTTTTTACGAGAGGCTGCGAAACACAGGAAGTCCCGGTTTGTGTGCTGAATGTGTGAGTGTGTGTGTGCAAGCACATGTGTGTCTGATGGAAAACTGAGGAGTTTTATAGTTGTTTTGTCCTGATTTACACACACCACAGGGACCAGTGACAAGGCAGCCTCAGTTTCAGCATGGATGGGTGATGTAGTGATATATAAGGCCGCTTGAGATGTTGTCAAGTCAGGTTAAGAGACAAATGCAAAGATTTCTCTCCATTCTGGGAAACTCACAGTCCTGCATCGTGTTTTTCAGTGGATTCTATGTCTGTAATTCACACATATTATTATTTTCTGGGTAAATTAGACCAATTTATTTGCTTATAAACCTCATGCCTAACAAGACAGGGCGTTACTTTGCAGTCTGCAAAGATGAACTTTGTGGTAACGGCCTGGCTTCTAATTAAAAAGGACTTCTCTGCTTTCCCAGGGCTCACTAATGCCCCTTTTCAATAGCCAATGGAGGCCTGTCAGTCTGAAGACAGCTGTTTCTCAGCATTAGTGCGAGAATGTCAGTGGTAATGATTTCATAATTATGGTTATGGGAAGACAAGGTTATAAAGATGACCCTATATGATCCTCAGCACAGCTGCTCAGCCCTAGACTGTTAGTGAGTTTATTACAAGGGTGACTTACAGCGTGAACCCTTGTTGTCTGGGAACTGACATGTATCTCCAGGTTATCAGTAAAAGTGACTCATGCAGTTATAAAGCCACCTTGGCTCTCGCGAAGATTTTACTTCTATTACTGGAAATGTGTACATTTCTCAAACACCTGTCCAGGCTACCCTGTTTGTATTGTTCACTGGCAACCAGCGAAGATTCCAGGAAAAGTCATTAAAAAAATCATAGACGACCATCTGTCTGGACATAACAATAATCGCAGACATGTGATTATATGTAGATAGTCGCAAATGTGCTGCTGATTTATTTAAACCTCTGCATTCCACAGGCAAGATGCAAGACATAAAGATGCTATCTATAAACCAGTGAACCAGGGTGCTAGAATCAGGCTATATAATTAAGGCAGAGGAAATTGGCGTTTCCAAACGGATCTCCATGGAGCTGCAATTTGTTTCCAACTGCACTGAATTATCCTGTTAAATGGTGGAATCTCTCCAATGGCAGAATTTGGGAGTTTTGGAAAGACAAGATCCACAATTAGGAGTGTGTGCCTAAAGCCTACGAGACAGACAATGTTGTGAAAACAGTTTTCAGCTTTTCTAATTTCTTAAATACAACTAACACGATGGGTATGGCTCTGTGGGAATTCAAATCAAAACAAAACTTTATAACCCAATATCAAATGGGTTACAGACAATCTGAAACATCTTCTAATAGGTTGGAGGGATTATACCTTCATGTTTGAGATCAATAATTGATAGAAGAGGTTGCTAAGCATTAACAAACACAGTGACCTGCATGATTACTTAGGGTCACTCCACAGCATTCAGTAAACTGATGGGGGGGTAAGTTTATCTCAGGTCATAAAGCTGTTTGACCTCTGACTTTCATTAAAGCTGCCTAAGAGGCATGGGGAAGGTCTTTCACAGTGATACACACGGCTCTAACGGACCATTTAAACATCTTTCCTACCTACTTAATCATTGAACAATAAAGTTGTCTCTGGTTAAACCGATCATATCTCAGTAGCTTCCTCTCCTGCCTCTCCACTGCCTGTAAACTTGTAGAAAAGCCACCATAAATCCCAGCTGAGGAAAGCTGAGAATCACAGAGTGTGACGATCAGTACAGTCCAGCTCTGCTAACCACTCGCTCCAATTTATCACTTCACTTTCTGCACGGTTCGTCCCCCAAAGGAACATGACTTCATAGCTTTTGCCAAAGCACTGACTCTGCAGGAGATCTGTGCATATCCTTCCATACAGGGCAGAGACTGTTTTTCTGCACCCATGCCCTTCCTCTAAGGGTCGTCCTTACTTATGACTGGAACAGATCCTGTTTTACACCTCTGGGTCGCAGCCAACTGATGCTTACTGTGTGTATGTGTGTGTGTTTGTGTGTGCGCGTGCATGTAGGGTTTCCTGTATGTCTGTCTGAATGAGTTTCTATGGATATCTGTGTGTGTGTCTGTCTGTGCGTGCAGTTGTGCATGTGACAATGTGTGCGTTAGCGGGCTTAATGGAATGTGAGCATGTGTAAAGGGTCTGGCAGGGGCCAGGCGTGACTGACGAGCTGACTTTGGCCTACTAAAGCAGTGAAGCTGAACACATTGCATGCTACTTAATACACACATTGACACATACTTTGCATGCTCCCAAAGTGGTGCTTAAAACAATGTTTTTCAGCATGTCCTACACATATTACCTTCGTATTTAAACCCTGCACACACTGCATTAATCTCGCTAAGAAATGATTTCACACACTCTGCATGTGCGGTAAAACACCTAACTCCAGTCCACACACACACACACACATCCTAAGTGGTCTGTAACTAAGCCCAGCAGACTGAGCTGGGGCAGCCAGACTCTCTGCTTTAATCCGACAAACCCTGTGACCTGCAGGCTTTAGCGCAGGCCTGGAACTCGAAACACTACTATTACACTGGCTACAGTACGATTCTGGCTCCTATAACAGAAGGGTGGGGCCATTAAATTTGGGAAATAGTTTGGCAGTTACATGAGTTGGAAGTAAAACTGCTCAGTGTAACAGGCAATACCATTTTGTCAGTAGTTTGAGCCATTTAACAGAATCACACAGTAGACTGCAGAAATGCTCAAGGCCATTCGGAAGAATAATAGGAATATACCATTTCTAGACATACCATTACAACAACGATCTAATGGACTATTTTGCCAACCCATGTAAAGTACAGTGCATGTACAGTAAGCAATCAGATAAGGTGACCTGTAGGCCAAATCTTACCAGCAAAAAGCTTCAATCTAAAGCTAAAGGAAAGCTATACAACTATGCGACCCTGCTGCATGATTGACCTTACATTCATGGAAAAAGAAGCGCCTTGTGTGTTGGAATTTAGTATTATCTGTATGGATTGTACGGGCACCGCTATAGCTCAGGTGTTAGGGACTTGGCTCATTTTGACATTTTGGAAAATATGCTTGTGCACTTTCTAGGTGAGACTTAGATGAGAAGATTGATACCACTCTCACGTCTGTGTGCGAAATATAACGCTTCAGCCAGCAGCCGCTTAGCTTAGCTTAGCACAAAGACTGGAAACTGTGGGAAAGAGCTAGCCTGGCTCCGTCCAAAGGTAACAAAACCCACCTAGTTGCACTTCTACAGCTCACTAAATCAACATGTTATATCTTGTTTGTCTTGCCCCTATAAAACCAAACCCAAAGTGTAAAAAGACAGTTCACCATTTTACGGGGAGTTATGTGCCAGACTATTTCTTGGCTGGAAGCAGTTGCCAGGCAACTAGAGGAGACTCCAGGAAATTACTGCTCCCACCCAGTCTGGTATCACCAAATGGCCTATTAATAACATGCCAATTTCTTAAGTCATTTTCTGTGTTATGACTACGCATTTTTTGCTTTTCACATGTCATTTCATGCCAAAAACAACCTATAGTTACAGTTTGAGTGACAGGGAAGTGATGCATTTTAGATGACGTCAATATAGTGTGACTTTAAGCTGATTTTGAAATGTTGCAGAGGAGTTCAGGTGATGTAGGGTACAGGGCTATTTTCAGATTTTTAGAAAACACAGGACTTAACAGGAGAATTTAATGATTTGAACTTCCCAGATCAATAACTCATAAGCAAAACAAACAACGCCCTTTTCCTGCCGTTGTAAGGTAGAAAACGGGCTACAACCTAATTTTCACCCAAACCAGCCGTCCCCCGAGCTGGACAAATAACATTGGTCTCTATGTATAGCTGGCTGTGAGACGAGTGCGCAGGGACCATCTAAGAAGTGAAACACCGAAAACAGATACTACAAAAATATTCAGTAACTCCAGTCTTATACAGTATAGCGTCCTCAAAATGACTTCACACATCAATAGTCTCCTGTTGGTTAGACTACAACACTACTTAGTTTGGAAAAATGTGCTTTTGCATAATTTTGGGGGGAATTTAAATATTCAAAAAAATTCTTATACAGTGTAGTGTCCCCAAAATCACATTGATAATGAAAATATATTTCTTTGGTTTATTTTATTGAAGACGATTACACTTTCAAATACTGTGTGTGTGTGTGTGTGTGTGTGTGTGTGTAGTGTAATATATAGGCTACTGTCTTTGCAAAGTTTGTAAAGTTTTGTGGCTTTTCTTCTGTTATGTGTGACTAATTTTTACAGTTCAGTCTTTCTTATTTGTATTTATATTTATTTATTTTAACAATAATGGTAACACTGATAATATAATTCTTCGGTTTATTTTATTGAAGAAGTTTGCACTTACACATATTTGTGTGTGGGTTTTTTTTTTTTTTTGCCTGTTCTATTGTTAGTTTTATAGTGTAATATATACTGTTATTGTATAGTTCTGGTTTTGTTACTGGTACATTGATAATGAAAATAGAAGAAGATTGCACTTCCAAATCTTTTTGTTTGTTTTTTTTTGGGGGGGGGGGGGGCACCACAAAGCAATCACACTTAGGGCACCCAAATGGCCAGCAGCGGCCCTGTCTTTACCTAACCCTAACCAAGTGAAATGCAAGCAAAGCAAGAAAAAAAAGCATTCATGCTATTTATACACCATCCCATGAGATCACGTTGTCCCGCCTCCATTTAGAGGTGTTTTTAGTTAGCATTGGATGTATTAAGGCTAGCTGTTTCCCCTTGTTTCCATTCTTTGTGCTAAGCTAAGATAACTTGCTATTTAAAGGACAGATAAATACATTTACTAATGTCATAGAGTTTGGGGCGGCAGCTATGGATTATTATCATTGTCGATTAATCTGCAATTATTTTCTCAATTAATTGAGTCAACGTCAGGTCCATAAAATGTTAGAAAACCGTGGAAAATGCCAATCATAACTTGAGTAAAGCCTATGGTTACATCTTCAAATGTCTTTTTTGGCCAGAACCAGAAAACATTTAATTTACTATCACATAAGAAAAGCAGCAAATCGGTACAATTTTAAAAGCCAAAACTGGGGAATGTTTGGTATTTTTGCTTCAAGAAAAAATAGTTGCTGATTATTTTTCCATTGATTGACTAATCGACTAATTGTTTCAGCGCTAGTAGGGTTGGTGGTTTACCGTATGTGTGTGTAATGAGCGTGACTGTTATACTGACCTCCTGCTCCTGCTCCACAGCTGGGAGAGAGCTGACCATTTGAACAGGTACACATGTTGGGTCTGGAGCAGAAGCCATCGCCACATGAATTCCTGCAAATTGCTGAAGAGAGGGAGAGGAGAGGAGAGTGAATTCAATGGGTTCGCTCATTTTTCCTGCCTTCAGCCAACATCACCGACATCAACAGAATGTTGCAATGCCTATCTTCTCCACCGGGCTTTATGATATTGTATTAAAGAGGATTTAAGGATGGAGCAACTTACGAACAATACACTGATTCCCTCCTGGCAGAGTCTTCCAGCCTGGACAGCAGTATGAATGGAAGCGAGAGCCACACACATTGGGCCTGACAAAGACAAAGAGAAGAACAAACAAACTCACTATTCACCCAGACCTCCCAAACATATTTTAAGGAAAATCCCTAAACAAATAAACAGAGTTATGAGTTATTTTCTGAGTTGCCCAAGACCTGCATGGCCTATAAACAAAACAAACTTTGATACAAAGCCTACTCGAGTGATGGATGGAGGTATTCTCAGAGAGGGGAGGTGGGGGAAGGAAATGTGAGGAGCCTACAACATGAGGAGTAGCATTTTGTTTTCATCCAAGGCTGAGTTTAAACAGGATGTATAAAGTCCTTCTTGCTCCCAGATTCCATGCCTGACTGCCCTGTTCTCTGGCAAATATCCAGTGCTGCTCCCCATCACTGCCCACCCCTCAGACAGCTCTGACTCTTACTGGTGGTGAGCCTACAGCGAACTTTGACCCTGTCTGACAGATGTAAGAGTCATCACAGCTTGTGGAGCGCTTGATTGGCCTGGCAGGTTAGCCACAAAGCTTTCCTCTGAGGAAATGGCTAAACCACATCTAGGGATGACTGGCTCTGCTCACACACGCACAAACACACACATAAACATGCAGTTGGACAGAGGTCTGCCGCTGCCTTACAAGCTAATGGGAAGAACACTTCAGTTTTTATCATTCATGAATAATTACACACTTAGTTATAACTCAGTTTATTTAAAAACAGGCTAAAATTCCCAACATGCATCAATCTTAAGCCCAAAAATCCATATACTATAAGGAAGTGTGCATGAGTCAGTGTGTGCACTTGAGTGAAATTGCTGCATAAAGCTGTTTAACAAGCTGAAGGGATTCCAACTGTGTGGTTGTACTAATGATATCCTTAGTGACCTTTCAAAGCGTATAATAACGGGTATATCTGTGGTCATCTGTGTTGGTGGTTAGTTGTTTGCATTTGCTGATGGCATGACTAAGAATTGAGGGACCGCAGTTTGGTATATTGGGATAAAGCCTGATCCAGATGCTCATGGTAAAGTCATTTGCGACAGGGATCACATCTCTTTAGGCAATTCATGCCCCCCGGATATAATTTATGGCTGTTTAAAGTAACGCTAGATTACCCAATGTTTTTAGTCGCTAACCAAGGACCAGTAAAATTAGACAACTCATCAAGCCTTTAATAGTATACTCAAGGGAAATACTATTGCACTTTCATAAAGTTGTGGGACAGGTTTAACAAGACTAGGTCAAAACCTAGTATATTGCTAGACCACGTATGGTCAATAAGGGAAATTGTGGCCAATTTGTTACAGGGATAGTCAGTGGTAGTGTCTAAAATGTGAATTCCTGGATATTAAATGTTCATCAGCAATTTTCTGTAGTGGTCCCAATAATAGGTTTAAGAATCAGCGACTGTTTTGCATTTTGGTTTGATGAACAACTTAAATGATTAACCAATCACCAAAACTGTTGTCAAATAGTTTTCTGTTGATTGGCTAACTGATTAATCTCTAATTAATTTAGTGCTGTAGTGAAATCAAAAGACACACATGATAGCTATAGCAGTAAAACTCAACATGACACTCAAAGCTGTTTTGTAAAAGCTGCAACAGAAATGTAAAGCTTTTAGTTGGATAAACCAGTGCATGAGAGGTCCACATCTAAAATCTGAAATTAAGTGTTAGCTCTGATGAACTCTGATGTTCCTCCTGTGTGAAACAGATGACCTCCCTCTCTTCCTCACCAGACAGTATCCGTAGTATCCCCTGGCTGTCACCGGGGAGATGACAGCTGGGGTTTGAATCTCTGATGGACGGAGAGCAGAGCACACCTCCAACCACATTACCAGATGGCACAGGGAACAGAGAGACAGACAAACAGGTGGACAGGCAGACGAGAGATATTTATGTAGGTAGAATTGGTGGTGAGACAAAGATAAAAATAAAAGAGGAAGGGGAGAAAGGCAGAAGCGGTGGATTCTTTTGGCCATTTGCACAAACATGAGGGTTGCTATTAGAGAGAAAGTGTGAAAAGAGCGAGAGGAATGGCGGTTAAGAGGAGGGAAGACAGGACGGTGGGAAAGGAACAGGGGATCAGTGGGAGGGAAAGCAAAACAAGTTTATGTTGAGAAGAGGAGGAAGCAGGAGGAGGAGTGGGAGCGGAAAACAGATATGGAAAGCAAAGGAGAGAGCAGCATAAGACCCTTGGTGGGGGCTGAATATCTGGGGCAAACACACAAACTGAACAAGGACTCGAAAAAACTTCAGCAATGCATTGAGCGAGACATCAGCATTCCAACATTTAATGAGCAGTGAATCCGACTTCTTCCCTGATCTATTTCTCTATAAAGCGTTGAAGATTTTTCACTGTTGCAGACCTAGGGGATGTTAATATATGAAGGATTATATGGGCCTGACCCCGAGGTGTTCTAGTTTGTTGTTCTTCCTCTCTCTCTCTCTCTCTCTCTCTCTCTCTCTCTCTCTCTCTCTCTCTCAGTCTTTCCTCCAGGTCAGTGCCTGGTCTCTCACAGAGAAGAGGCTTTAGAGGGCGAACTGAAGTAAAACAGAATGAAAGACAGGCATAAAAAAATGGAGTTTAAGCCCCGGGGGTTTTCCTCAATATTGAAATGTCCTACTGTTCTCAGGACTCAATCTAAAGGAGATTAACTCTTCTGTGGCCATGTCGCTGCCTTTGAAGTTACCTCCCGGGCCGTGGATTGCTCGTTAACTGCCATTAATTGTAATAAAAGGAAAATGGCTGCCACCTCGTCCAAGGGGAAATATGAAGAATAGAAGAAAAAATGATACTGTGGCCAGAGTTCAAAGTCGAAGGGGGAAGCAGTCTCATGGGGGTTTTTGGACGTGGAGAAGGCGAAATAAGCATAAATATATAAAACTACATACAGATTTAAACCTTAAGGATGAATTTCCTTCTACTTTTGTAAAGCATTGAGTTTTTTGTGGTTCTTCTAGGTTTTTAGCAAAGAGTTAGAGTTACAAAATTAGAAAGTGCCAAATCAACATGTTATGAGGCTGTAGCCTGAGGGTCTACTCCAAATGCAGGAATCCACAGGGTCAAAGGTTAAGGCAGTCCAGAGCAGCCGGCCTCCTCTGACCTACAAGGAAGGGCAGCGCTGGACAGGCATGGAAAATGACTACAGACAGTTTGTTTCCATAAAGACAAAGACCAAAAGTTCACAGTTGCCAGGGCTCCAGGTCAGGTGTCTGTGTCCGTGTATGTGTGTGTCAGTGTGATGGTCATAGGTCAAAGGTCACCTGTCTGGTATCTGACCCCCCTTGGGGGAAAAACTCTTACATATTGCTGCCTCTAGCAACACCTGGGCCTGTTGTTCTCCTATCAGATCTAAGAGTGGGGATGATAGAGGAATGTAGTGTATAGAAAATGACCCAAAACCAGATGGTGATAAGGGAGACGGTGGTGAAGAAGTACTCAAAACTAGTAACAGTACCACTACAGAAAAACTCTAGAAAGTTTTGCATTTAATTTGAACTTAAGTAGAAGTAAACAAGCAATTGGTACATTGGAAAGTCATTATCAAATCGATCATTATTGGAGCAGTTAAGAAAGCAATGAATGAAGAAAAGAAAGACAGAAAGTATAAGAAGAAAGTAAAGATGAAAACAAAATTGGAACATCAGATGCAACTTATGACATTAAATAATTAAGAGAGAGAAAATAAAAAGAGTTGAGAGGTTGTTGTAACAAAAAAGGGGCACTTAGAAAATCTACATAAATCACTAAATGCTGTGGTGGTGATGTGTGTGTGTGTGTGTGTGTGTGTGTGTTGTGATGACCTCTCTGGCTGACAGACGAGCAGATAATGTTCTATAGCACAACGACTCAAACTGTGGTCTACCACACAAACCCCAGACGGGATATTTGATTATTGTTCTGTTTTCATAAAAACGAAATGTCATCATCCAGGATCCTTTTTAATTCAGATGACTTGTGGCAAAGCTAATGTTGTTTGTGATTAAACTATGAGTCACTTCACAGTACTAATTGTAAATCAAATACAGCTCTGCAATAAGCTGTTGCCATGTCTTTAAGTGTGAATGTATAATGCGTGTGTTGGTGAATATGTGCAGCGATGTCAAATGTGGGGAGTAAACTGATGGCTAAATCTTTTCATACTGTTTGACATTAAATGCTGCTTTATTTAGAGACCACATGCCTATCAGCTGTCCCAAATAATCCTCTTTATTGCTCAGTCTTAGCGTGCACATAAGCATGAAATGCAGACAAATAAAAACCTAAAATGGAACCTACTGCGCATAAAACAGAAAGGGAAACTGGCAATCGTTCACTCATCCCAAATATAAATTCTTCTGAAACTTTTTGTGGGTCTTTTTTCCTGTCCTTAAAATACTCAGATCCTGCAGCTCTGAGGTAAAAAGGTTTGCCCTGTGACATCCAAGACAGGGAAATTCTTTTATTATCATTCAAATAGTAATATGCCAAGGCAGACTCTCATGGGACTGCATATAGAGGACCCCATCCAGGTCATTGGGGTGGTATTGACATTATCCTAATTCTCTGCTTTGGGGCTGACTGTCTGCCAAGTTAACCAGCACCCAAGGCGTCTCTCCTCAGCAGGGCTGGGTAAAGCTGGGCCAAGCTGGGCTAAGTTAATAAAGTGCGTGGCGGCAAAAAAAAAAAAAGAACCTGGCTGGATTCTTAAAGTCTAACATACTAGAGATTTTATTAAACTATAAATATTCAACTCTTTTAGTTGGTAGAACATTTGAAAGCAAGAAGCAAAAATTTTCTGTCTCTGCCTCACACGTTCCCTCTCTCCCCTTCCCAGCCAGACGGTCAATCAGCCATCAAGTAATGCAGGCAAGGCAGCCAGCCAGCCAGCCAGCCAGCCAGCCAGCCAGCCAGCCAGCCAGTCGGCCAGCTAAGCAGCCAGCCAGCCAGCCAGCCTAAGGTCTGATCAGATACTGCCCTTGAGAGGACTGATGCCAGGATGCAGTGTGCTATGCGAGCCAATAAATCAGTCAGTCAGCTTCAGACCCAGCGATACCAGAGACAGACCAGGGGATATGGAGCTCTAGCCAGCAAATAAACACTGCACCCCAGCCCGAGGCCAGCGTAATGACCATCATTAAACTAACCTCCCTCCATCTCCCACACAGAGAATTTGTGAACCCCATACAGAGTTACTGACAGTCCAGTGCGACTGGTGCGACTCTTAGATGAAAGCATTAAGACACAGGGTAGGGTTTGCATGTATTATAGTGGGCTGTGTTAAATTTCAACAACTCCTGTGTAAGACAATTTAGGCCCACACTACACAAAGGCTCATCAACAGCCAGGACTTACTCATTACACATGTGACTTCCTTCCAGAGGTGGTTCAATGAAACATGCTCACATGGAGACGACTAATTATGATTTCAGATGAACGTTTTCAGCCAACAACACTCAAACAGTGACTGAAAATAAACTCAACATGTTAGGCTTATTTGATTTGGCCAGCTTGCCGCAGCACATAGGAAGTGTTTTAAAGGTTTGGGAATAATTCAAATGACAGTTACCAGGCAACACCTAGATATCCAATTTTTTTTAAAAATCAAAAAGATGTCGAACCTTTTGTCAAATAACTCTGGTTTGCGGTACTGATGCTGGCCTGAAGCCCAGCATGCAAACAGAGCTTTTTAGCCTTAACATACCCTAAATTTCAAAGATACTGTGTAATCTCATCACCTATTTATTACAGTACACAAAACTATCATTGCATGACCATTTCATTCCTAACACAATAGTGTTTCCAGAGCTTAACAATGTAATGGAAAAAGTCTGCAGGCTTTTGTTACTTGTTCTCATGAAACCGCACACTATTCAATGGGAATAATATGCGATTGTGCAATGTCTGCGCTCTCTCTTCTGGCTACTCACTGTCTGTTAGACAAACTGTGAATGTGAATTATTGTTCTGTTAATGTTTTGAAACCAAAGCCAATCGTCTCAGTTTTGCTTCAATGGCTGCTTGCGATGTGTCAAAAAGGACGACCCTGCCATGACGGCTGAGAACTGTGCCACATGCATAAAAGTGGAAATGTCAAAGGACTAAAATGTCTTTTGTAAAAAAAAAAGTCTCCTTTAAAAATATATATGGCTTTACAATATGGAGAGAGAGGACAATTTCCTTTATTTAACATGGACCATTGCCTTCCATATTAACCAAAATCAACGACAGGGCAGACAAATCCATTTCTATTATTTGACAGGAACCCAGGCTGAACATGTTTTCAGAGAAAACACCGGCTCTATGAGCTTTACCCTACACTGTTACTAGGCCACAACTCATCGATCACTGGATTTCTGCATGGAGTTTAGATATTTCTCTCTATCTCTCTCATCGTCTCCCCCAGTTTCTTCTTCTTCTCATCCCTTATTTCCTCATGTGCTATCTTTCTTTCATACTTTTCCTGCCCTCTGTTATTTCTTCTGCTGCTTTGTCACCTACAGCAGTGAAACAAATGCCCCCTTTCATACCCCCCTCGGGTGATACGAATACCTCATTTCCTGTGGCTTGGCACTGGGGAGAACCGTAAGCTGGGACAGATGGGAGTCTGATTGGAATAACTGATGCAGACACTGAAAAACGGGCCCCAACAAAACATCCTTTGTTTTTCAAGAAGTGGCGAAATATACAGTGAAAACTCTTTGCTACACTGACAAACATCCCCACACCCAGATTCATGTTGTTTAGGTAACAAAGTGAAAGAGTTGGACTGCAGGAGAGAAAGAGAGGGGGGAGGAGGAGGAGGAGGAGGGGGGGGGGGGTGCAGCTGGTGAAAGGTGATGTGATCTCTGTAGTTAATTTTACTGAATACTCCCCACATACAGACACTCAAATAAACAACACCTTTAAAAACATGCACATGCATACATGTATGTTCATATGTACCCTCCCATACACACACACACACACACACACACACTAATTTCCACATTGGCCGCCTCAACTTAAAACACCAGGGCCAGCAATCTCCCCACAGCAGTCCTGAACTACTTTCTCCAGCTTAACTTATAAACTCGGGGGAATTTGGGTCATGCTTTTCACTCATCATCCCCTTATGAGATGTATAGAAAGCTGCTTTTTCCTCCCTTTCCCATGAAAATGTCAATTTGCTGTAAGTACAGATTTCAGTGTGGCAAGCAGCCTGTTAAGGTCGAACATGTGCTGTTTTTGAGAAAACAATGTGGTAGTATTCAGCGGCATAATTTGGTATAAGGCGAGCTTGGCCTCAGCCCAGAAAGCACAGCAGTTGAAAGAGAACTGCCAGGAAAGCAGAGAGGGGAAAGTCATTTATATTTTAAACCTTCTCCAGATACAGCTACAAACGTTAGAGTTGTGTATGCAAAACCAAACTTAATGCAGCTGTATTCATACAGTAATACTACAGTATAATGTGAATAAAGCTAATACCAAACTGTATTATGCATTGCTGCTCATTTGGTATTTTCCATTTAATAGCAGTTAAAAACAGTGGATTCACACACAGAGAACTCTCATCCCTACCCTCTCAGTGTCTCCTGGCCACGGCGTCGAACCCGTTGCACCTCTCTCTGGTCCACAGTGCCGGTGAAGCGGCTAGCTTGGTACGGTCCATTCCCAGTTTGACCACACACCACGTGGACCGCCGCAAGACACACCGCCACCCATCCCAGCAGCACCTGAGCCAGCTTCCCTGATCCCATTGGTCAGTCTGGCTATCCCTCCAACCGAATCACCCCTGTGTTACCGCTCACTCTTTGTGACTCTCTGTTCACCGTATGGACCCAGGCTGAGCACAGGGATCTACACCTGGATCCGAACCAAGTCCTGGTGTGCACTCCAGAGTCAGGGCTGGAAAGAGGAAGAAAGAAGATGAAAGCTCAGAAACAAATTAAACACACAGAGGCACCTATCAAATTTACACTGAGAATGAAGGTTGAGCTCATCCAACAGGCCAAATCAATTATATAAGATAATTCAACCCAAATCATCCAACAGGACACCATACACTTATGTAAAATGGTTTGCAATGGAATCATCTGCTGATTGGATTTTTTTTTTTTTGTTTGTGACATGCTTAGTGGTCATATTGAGACAAGAGAAAACATATGAGTTGGGGGTGAACAAAGAAAAACATGCAAGGAAATGAAAGAGACAGTTAAATCCTGACTGCCAGCAATCTGTTTTCAGTATACTGCAGTTCAAAGCAGTCTCATAAGTGGTTTATCACTCCACTGACACCAAATACTGTATGTACTGACTACAGACTACAGAGGGAAAAGTCATAAACTAATGAGAGAGACATGCTCAATGTCAAAGATCAAGAGCTGTTAAATATTGAATATTTATTGTTATTATAAAGGGACGTTATAAAGGACAAAGCCATTATAAATTGAAACATGTCACAATAGTCCATTAATAGGCCTTTAAACACTTTTATACTGCAACACAACTGCAATATGTTAAGCATAATGGCTATCATCCATCCTACTATTTTTCTATATCAGTAGTTCCCAACCTGGGGCTCAGGAACCCCCAAAAGGTCACAAGATAAATCTGTAGGTTAATGTGATCATTAAAAAGATATGTATCTGTTATACAAATCATCTTTATTTGTCTGAGATATTTGCTTTTTATTGAGGGATAACTGCATAGTTATACTTCATAAGGCCTGTAAACCATTCAAATAAGAAAAAAATATAAGAAGGGAACATCACTCCGTCGCAGCTCATAGTCATATGCAACCTGTGACAAGGGGTCATGAGTAGACATTGCTTCGATTTTATGGGTCACAAGCCAAAAGGGTTCCGAATCACTGCCCTAAATTATAGCTTTGTGCCTAGAGGGAGCCAGAGAGACAGACTAGAGGGAGGTTGGTAAAAAGGACGGGTGGAGAGCTAAGTAAGAGTTAAATAGTGAGATAAAGATGATCAATAACCTCAAAATGTTCTCACTCCATCACACATTCCACAATCAGAGAGAAAAGTGGGGACATTTAATTATTAACAAAGACCAATTACTCAACCGCATAAAGACACAAAATTAAATTACTCCAATTATTCCTTATTATGTGATTTATAGGGCCTGGATCTCTAAATCTAATTATTTTAGATTTGCTAACCCCATACGTTGCCTATATAGTCTTACAAGCCTGTCCTAACTGCATTAGTGTATATTAAATTGAACAAAAAAAAAGAGTCCAACTGGATTGGACAGCTGTGGGGTTTATTTTCTCTTCTCCACCTCATTATAGACCACAGGTTTAAGAGTGAACTGTGGGCCCCTGGTGATATATAACCTTAGCAGACCCAGCCTCCAGCCCTGCAGCCATGGGTCCAACCATAAATATATTAGGGTGGACAAAAAAAAAAAAGGAGAAGAATTATGGCCCCATGCACATCCCACTGACTCAAATTCATTTTAGTGGAAGATGAGAGATAGACGAGCAGTGAACTCACTCAAGCATGCAGACACAGAGGAAAAGACATGCAAGACACGGACTAGACAGGAGGAGAAATATTTAAATATAATTGCAAATAATTATTCACATTTTCACATTGCTCATGCACAATATATACTGAAATGTGTGTCTGCCACTGTGTGACTTGTCTATGTCTGACACAACTACTTTAAGGAGGGCAATTTTCCAAAGGTAGACTATCAGTATGATACTCTATTGGTAAGCATATTAACCTTCTTAAGGCCTGAGTCATATAAAAAACAAAGATTTTCCACTCAAACACACACACACACACACGCACACACACACACACACAAAGTTATAGCTGTAGCTGCTTGCAGTAAGAGAAGTGGATGGAGGCGGGATCAATGCAGAACAAAAGAAATGCCTGATCAATTACAGAGAAGCAGCCAGAACAGCGATTTGCTGAGCGCTTCCACATACCTGCTGTCAAAATGAAGCAGGTAAAGCCTTCAGTCTGCGTTATCAATTAATCATCTAATCACTTAGGAGAAACATTTGCTTTAAATCGAACTCTATATATTTATAGTAAACGCACAAAACATTTTAGAAGCAAAACACATCACAGGAAAACGCATCTTCAGGAATGTTCGATGCAAAATGCAGTAAGATAGATTTACTGTAAATTCACTGATGAGTACCATCTGGCACACTTAAACGTCCATAAAGCAGATATAGCAACATGTAAGGACTCCTGGTTTCATCTATAAAAAAAAACAATCATAAAAGCCGTTTGTTGCAAATTGTCAGAAAGACGTATGTTTTTTTTCCACAATACTGCAGCAGCCCTGAAACGAGCTCTGCATGTCACCGCAACTTTATGAATGGAGAAAAACGCAACATCAGCTTCTACTCACTGAAAACACGATTTAATCCCAGATGAGGAAATACAGTCGGTTTGTGCGTTTTTTAAATCCCACTTTGCTCGCCAGAAAAGCTTCTCCAAACGCGTGAAAGCTTCAACAAGCAAACTCTAAAACGTGACTAGCCTGTTTTTTGTTTTTTTGTTTTTTTCCCCCTACTTCTTCTTTCCATGCATTTTCTTAGAAAGCCGGTTAAAAAAAAGTGCAACTCCCGCGCCTCAGCCGCTTTGCAACATGAGCTAAACTTTTTTTTATCCACCTTTCAGCATCTTAACTTTGTGATTTGACTCACATCTATTTAACAGACATGCATGAGAGATAATCCCCCGTGAAACAACGGACCTCTGAAACAATAGTCACTATCAAAGCCATTGATAACTTGATTGTACTGTTGTCAAGAGATCACTAATGCGCACAATACCTTGCAACAATTGGAGTGCCTTAGCGTCGAGGAGCCCAGAGTCGGAATTTGAGACAGGATATGTGCCCCAGAATGGAATATTGAACTATAGCCTTGTGAGAAAAAGAGAAAAGTTAGGGAATTGCCCTGTTTGGGAGAGGGGAGGGGGCAGAGAAAGAGAGAGAGAGAGGGGGTAGTAACGGACTGCAGGACAAACCCACATTCCTCAAGACTCCTAGAGTTGTTATAACAGGGGCCAAGCAGCTAAACCTTCACACTGTGGCTAACATGGCTTCACTATCATCACTCTGCAAAAAAAAAAAAAAAAAAAACACTCCTTCAGGTTACCTGGGTGATGTGATGAGAGTCTCACTAAAGTAAATTATCTTTGATGATTGTTAAGATGCATTTGCATTAACATAAGGCTGTGGGAAATGAGCCAACAATGACTTATCAACAGGAAAACTAACAAGGTGAAGAGGTCATGATGGGTCATGATCAGAGTGTAACAAAAAAAATAGTAAGTGTTATATAGACTGTGATTAGTTGCCCGACTTGGAGGTTATTTAGCAGAAAATAAGTTCAAACTCCAAATTCATGCCCTCTCATAAAGATTTACATGTAGCCCGGCACGCTCCAACAGATCACAGTCAATTAATAAATGAAATTAACAGCAAAGCATAAAGAGCGTGTTCCTCTGTCACAGCGTGTCAAATTTACGCTTGCTATTCAAATAGTCCTGCTATTTACTGCCCTCGGCCCACTGGGGCTTGTGATTGACACATCCTTGTGCTTTGTTGCCACAAGTGCTGATAGGAAGTTAACATTGTGAGAGTGACCATCTGGGTGGTATATTGGTGAGGACAGCTGAGCACATCTCAAATGTTGCTACCCACTGCGCTGATTTCTCCACTCTCGACAAAAGCGTTGCAGCGCAGCTCTAGGAAGGCTTTTGGCTTCAACCCTCACAACAGAGACATTGAAGTGGTGTTGTGCCAAATTCAAATTTATTGTATTTAACCTAATTTGTATTAAATGAATGAATACATATTGTACTTTCACCTTAAAAAGAACTGGTCGCCAAATATTTACAGTTACAAACAGTTGCTAATAAGCGTATCAAGTAGATATACGACAACTAGACAGTCAAGTTTTAGGAGTCTGTGTTGGCGTCATCCACTTTGCACACTGAAACCAAAGTATCTCCTGCTGGTACTGAATCTGTGCAAATGGGATCTATGAAATATTTTATTACCAAAGCCATTATAGTGCTACTTTTTTGGTACACAGCTGCATATACAGATGGATGACAAATTAAAGGAAAAGCCTGAATAAATGAGCTGAGAAACATTGTGAATACAGATACTTCCAAGCCACAAGGGATCACTGAATGGTTCAGCAAGCAGTTGTTTGCTTTTACCTTCACGGTCACCAGATCTCAACACAACTGATCACCAAATAAGAAAATATCTTTTGGAAGAATATTCATCCATCCAGTAGAGTTTCAGAGACTTGAAGAAATCTATTACAAAAAGCACTTAACCATAAATTGGGGGACTAATGCCTTTATCTCAACTGGTAGATAAGGCATTCCTGAAGACCCCCCCCCCCATTGTCTTAGATAAATTCACAAGTTTGGGAATTATAGTTACAAAAACACTGGACCAGCTATTGGAGCATCATTGGTATAATAAAATGAAACAACTGGAGAAAAGCATATTTTTGGAACAGCTTGCCTATCTCGAAGGTGGGACACATCAGTGCCATCAAAATGGTAGTGTTGTCTAGGTTTTTATACATTTTTCAGTCAAATCCAGTGAGCATCCCTCACTCTTACTTCAAGAAGCTAGACTCTGTTGTTTCATCTTTCATCTGGTCTGGAAAAGTACCCAGAATTTCAAGGAAACATTTAAGTAAAAGTAAGACTTGGTCCTCCCTAGTTTAAATTATACTATCTGGCTGTCCATTTAAATATTTTCTCTTTCTGGCGCGGTTGCCCTGCTGGCAGTAACCTAGAAGAAATGCCTGCATGGCTACAGATTAAGCACCTTTCTTGTAAGTGTTCATGTTTCCCAGCACTCCTTAACAGTCCAACAAAGACTAAAAAAATATTTTCTGTATAACCTCCGTATAACCATATCTCCGGGAATAACCTCATAATCCAAAACTCCTTTACAGTTTGGTCTCAGGTGGTACCAATATTGAAAGCCCCTAAAATATACCTGGACACATCTATATGTTTGGAGGGAGAAATGTATCATCTCTTTAAGAGATTTCTATATTAATGATCACCTCGCCTCTTTTCAGCAACTGCAGCAGACATTTCAGCTCCCAACTTCACATTTCTTCTATTTTCTACAATTGCGACACTTTTTACGAGCAGAAACCTCACCGTGCTGCTTTAGATAAGTCCCTTGACTATGAAACCATATACTAAAGGTGCTGTGTCCTATTTTTACAACATTCCACAAAATTTAAATAGTCCATCGTCAAATTCATTTAGGGAAGACTGGCAGAAAGAATTGGGCATAGATTGTACTTCTCTCCCACTAGATTACACAAATATTCAGATACTTCACTCATCTGTGTGAAATGATCAAAAGATCAAGGAACTCTGTCTCGCCCATTCTCACAATGTCATAGGTTACAAACTTTTTGTGGTCATCTATTTGATTTTTTTGGCCAAGTTTCCCCCTGCCCCTCTTACTGCACTCTTTGGGGTGGTTGAGTCAGCCAGAAAACTGCTGCTACAATTCCAGAAATCTGAGAAATTCCCAATGTTTGACATGTTCAGAAAATCTGGCAACTTGTCGTTAGTCTGATTGAAAAATTAAAGTAAATGGTTAGTGGTCTAACAAGTTAACTGTCATATGTCAATGTCTTGTAACTAATGTGATAAATGATGTATAACTTTTCCTCTTTTGTGTTACCACCAATGTTTTCTTTTCCTTTTCTTTCATTGTTGTTATTTTTTTGTTGTTTGTGTGTTTGTTCTGTTGTATTTCTGTACTACTTCTCAAAATCAATAAACAGATGTTAAAAAAAGAAAGTGGAAAGCAGTTAAAACAGCGCTTTGATGTACTTGTGTCAGTCTGTGTATTTTAGCAGGTCCTCATTATAGTGAGTGAAACACAGTAAATGTGTAAAGGCTTCTCTTTTTCAAAAAAAATAAAGAAGAAGAAGAAGGACTTAACCTGTTCTGTCTGCTCAGGGCGGCACAACAGCTTAGTTAAACACTCTTTTGGTTTTTCCTTAAATTTGTCTCCCATCTGTATCCATTGTGACTCCATGTGCTTGCTCCAGTAACCATCAAAGCTGAAGCCACCAAAAAAACACAATTTCTTTACAAAAGAACCCACATATATGGAACCATAATGATTCTGTCAATGAAGTAAAGAAGCTTTTTGATGTTCAAGTGGTTAATGATGAGCACCATTAATCCCACAAGGGATCTCTGCAGATCCACTGTTTATCAAAGTGTGGAAAAACTTTGTAAGTCACTGGAACCCTCTTTGAGGAGCAACAAGCGGAGCAGTGTTTGCCATGGACAGGGACACTCAAATCATCTCCTCTGTCTATTCACACCCACACAGGTTTCATAGGGGTCGTAAATACTTTTATTTAGACAATGGGGCATTATGTAGACTTGAGGACTACTATTTATTTCCTCCAACATCCTCTGATAAGCCTAGAAGGGCCAAGATGTTTTGTTGGAACGTCTTCGACAAGTTTTCGTGATTAACAAAGTTGGATAATTACAACCATGTGCATAAAGCTTTTAGTCTCTGCAGGACTTTGTCATGATCTAAACTGACCAAACTTAATGTGGGGCAAAGGGATTTCCGGAGAAGAGATGATGTAAAACCGCTTTTTATTATCAGAGGATGTATTTAAATTTTACTTGAAAACATGAACATTTCCACATTGTGGCATTCAGGATATCTTCAGCGGTACCTGTGGAAGGCACACAGCATCATCAAGGACCACACAGCCACCCAGCACTCAGACTGTTCTCCTCGTTACTATCTGGCAGACGATACAGGAGCATGACCGCACATACCACCAGACTTGAGGACAGTTTTTACCACCATGTCATCAGGCTTCTCAACTCATATATCTAATATTCCACATCGCATATTTGCTTAACCTGCTTGTCCGCACTGTCTACTGTTTATTGCACTGTTTACTCCTTATTTCTCTCTTTCAACACAACCGGTCAAGGCAGATGGCCGCCCATCTAGAGCCCGGTTCTGCTCGAGGTTTCTTCCCGTTAAAGGGGAGTTTTTCTTTGCCGCTGTCGCCAAGTGCTTGCTCATGGGGGAATGTTGGGTCTCTGTATATTTAAGAGTACAGTCTAGACCTGATCTATGTGAAAAGTGCCCTGAGATGACTTCTGTTGTGATTTGGCGCTATATAAATAAAAATGACTTGACTTGCATAAAAAATGCATTATGAACCATGACTGCTGCTGTTGAACTGGGACTGCTACGTACTCAGTATGCAATACTGTTGTATACACTTTTACTTTCATACATAAATCCTCATTTTCATATACAATATGTATGTAGTGTTATATATTTTTATTTATATCTCATCCCATCTTTTTGAAATTGTTATCTTATATTCTATATTTTATGACTAGTGCTCTTATTGCTGAGCTGACCTGTTTCCATCATCCAACACATTTCATTGCACCGTTGATCCTGTGTTAACCTGCATATGACTAATAAAACTGAACTGAACTGATTGTGTAAATGAGTGCTCAGCTTTGTGGCCACCACATGATTTAAACGACAGCGAAACAAGCAGGAAAATTCCCGTTAAATCAGATTTTAGCATTGCTACATTCTCCCTTGGACACGTACGCACACACATCAAAACACAACCGACTGCACATTCCTGCCCCTTCTCACTTCATGCTATTGAATATGGCAATTCATCCTAATGGGGAACATGCAGCGTGCTGGTAGGATCATGCAGGATGATTTGTGGTGTGCTGCAGAAGCTCTCAGGGAGTCTCACAGTCTCACTCTGACACCATGAAAGACCGGGATGGATGGGAACAAAGAATAAGACCCTTAAGGAGATTCAAGCTCATTTATGTGTGTGTCCCCCCTTTCTCTCTCTATCCTCTCTCTCTCTCTCTCCCAGCAGTCCCTCCCTCTACCCTCTAAACAGAACCACATTTCGCCAAGCAGTGATCTGGCTACAGTGAAAACACACCACTGTCTGTGTGTATTGTACTTTCAGAGTCCAGGGAAATAAAAATTTACTACCCCCCCCTTTTCCCCTCTTTCTCTTAACACTCTCTCTCTCTCACTTGTCTCCCATCTCTTTTTTTTTTCCTCCAGCACATACATTTGTATACACACGTATGTAAACACTCACGCACGCAGACACACCATATGTCGACATATGGCTTGAGGAACAGGCTGCCTACACGACCGAAGAGCAGTGTGTGTTCTCGTTATGTCACCAGTTTTTCCAATCGTGGTCATCACAGTAAAGCAGAAGAGAGACTGGATTCATGTTTAGAAGTTTGGCTCTCGGGGCACTCAACTGTATAAACATGCAACATGAACATGCGCAAGCAAGATACAGTTGTATTGTTTAATAGTGTTATTGCATTGAAGACAAATAGTCCTGGTGAGACTTGTGGTGGGCGTTGCGGTGACTACATGGTGCTCACGTTGACAAAATCAAGATATTTGTTGCACGTAGAGCAGACAGCATTATTATTACATGTGCCCGGCCCAGTAGGAGCAGGAATGTGGGGGCTCAGTCGTCGCTGTGTGCCACAGATGACAAGCTAGTACAGAAACCAGATGAGGGTTGCATTGTCCCCACATGAACACACAATTACACAGTTTTACATTTACACACACACACGCACACATACAGTAAAGCCTGCCTCCCATTTAGATCCCACCCATCATGTGAAGGATTCCACGTGTGTCTGTTTTGATGCTCAGTATCATTCCTTGATAGATATGTTGCGATGCAATGTGTTTCATTGTCTTTTGCTTGCCACTGTGTGCAAACTAAGATGATTCGTCCTTTTGTCAACCCTTATACTTGTGTATTAGTTGAATTCTTGAAGTTATGCCTGATCTCTCCCAGCGCTGAGGGAAAAGAACCACCAGAGCCTGATGGGGGCTTTCAGTCTGTCTTTGGCCCAGCCAGGAGAGTCATCACTGAGCCAAATCACTTCCATGACAGCCTCTCAGCAGGGAGAGATTAATGGCCAGGATTAGTCATACTGTACTGCTGCCCAATGGGGTGAACCGGTGCATATGTGGGTCATCAGAGGCAGGAACGGGGGCAGAGAAGTTTACGTTAAAGGATTTTTTTCCATAAGGAACTATAACAGCATTGACTTTTATATGGCTATGTATTATAGTTCTGGTTGTCCCTAAGGGGGCAACAAACATGAATTAGCCTACATGCATATTACCATAATCCCCTTCATGATATAACATATAACACTGCAAAAGGTCATTATTCATTCTGTATAAAGGTTCCTACAAGCACATAAATATTGCATTTTGGTCTCGAGAAAGGGTTTTGACAGACACATAAAAAGACATTGACTACTCAAGAGTTAAGGTGATATGAATGTGAATAATACTTGTGCTTTTATGAGGTGTTCAAATGTGCAGTAACTCTAAAATGCCGTGCCTCCGGTCTGATGCAAGATATTCCATATAAACCTTTTGGAATTCACATGTCTTTGTGCAGGTGGTGAAGCTGGATACCCACCAAGGAAACAATGCTTCCTCTAGGCTAGTGTTAGCATTGTCCTACTGCATAGTTACTCGGGGAATCAGTTGTCAATAGACCTTATGCATCTTTGCAGTGAATTAATACAATGATGAAAATAACAGACATAGTGCTGTGCTGAATCTAGAGGGTTAAATAAGGAGACATTGGAGGAAAAATAGGGGATTGTTTTGAAGATTTCATTTCAGTCTGTGTATGCTAAGCAAGTCAAATGAGGCAATGCTGGGGCTCACTGGAACTTCAAAGCCCTCAAATAATGAAAGAAAACCAGAAACATCACTGACTGTCACAGTTCCCATTTTCCACACTGAATTTATTCACTCTGAGTCTCCCTAACTCGTAGTATGTTTTGGCAGAGGTTAACCTTAAGGTCATGGGAGTGCTGAGGTGTGTGTGTGCACTGTGCATATGTGTGTGTGCAGTAAGGTGGGGCTGAGGGCTTAGAGGTTGGTTTCGTAGTGTCATCATGGTTTTAGGGTTTGTGGTTGGAGCCTGTCGGGTCAGGGTGGAGTGTGGCTATGTCTAGAGATGATCCCAGCTGGGAATCCTGTGGTCCGCTGGTGGTTTTTCCCTCGGTGGATGAAAATATGATAGCCGCACCACACGCATATGCATAAAGACACACAAACAAACACACACAACGTCAATTAAACTGGTAAACTGCAACTATTAGATAGACAGATAAATAGATAGACAGACCTCAACATGTCCTCACATGCAGAACTCGTAACCTCCTTCTTAGCCTCCTGCTCCAATTTTCCTCTGTTCAACTCCTTCTTCTTTTTTTCTCTCTCTCAGGCTTCCCCCCCTTCCCTCCCCTCCTACCTCTTCTTCCATTTTTCTTTCCATCATTTGTTTACAAGGCAGGCATTTCTTGCCTCACTTTACCTGCAGCGCTGCTCTGCTTGGCTCTAAAAAGACCTGGCCTTGTGCAGCTGTGCTGCCCCAGTGATGCAGTGGGAGAGGAATGTAGAACTTCAAAGTATAACAAGAGTGGAGACAAAGAATGGCAGTGTTCAGGGGAGATGAGAATATGTGATCTCATAAAACAGCACACAAACACATTGGTCCATTTATGCGAGGTTAGGCTACAGAGGATGAGGAGGAGGAGGGAAGACCTGCCTCACATGTCCCCTGCCTGCTTTGTGGGAACCAGAAGAGGAAGAGGCGGGTATACACGTGATGTTGTTCCCCAGTGATTGAGCACATTGTAACACTGCACAGCTCGCTTGGCTATGGTTAAGTGACTGTTAAAACATACAGCGGGGAGAGGGATGGAGAGAGGCTCATATGTCTGATATGGCTGAAGTTTGGAAGATGTTGGTTTAGTGGCCCATGGAGGAAAACTTTCTGGATGAGGGTTTTGAAATTCCATAACCCTTGTAACTGCAAAAAACAGAGGTTGGAGCCCCTCAGAAAAAGAAAGAAATGAAAAGAGAAAAAAGGCAAAGAAAGAAATGTAGCAAGATTCCAAGAGAGCGGAAAGAATCCTCAGAGTACTTGCTAACAGTTTGAGGGGCTAATGGCTTTCAGATGTGCGCGACATCTTTTGTATTTTCAAAGGAGCATAAAACATTCCCTCTCAGAGGAATCCAAACAACGGCTGGAATTCACAGACTAAAAATTCACAACAGCAGTTAGAACTAAATGTTTATCTCAAGTTTGCTCATGTTACCAGTATTATGTGTTTTACGTCAACACACAGGCCTGTATTGTTTTTTAAATCACCTTTAATTCTTTTTTGGTTTCATACTTTTCTCTGATGTTGATGTTTTCTCTTTAGGAGCTGGGTGCAAAGGGCTGGGCGTGGGCGGTGTTCTCCCTATTTCCTGTGCAAACCTTGGGGGAGCTGGACTTGGACGAGGTGAGGTCATTTCTCACTCCAACTGTAAAGTTGACTGCAGGGGGGAGACAGTGGAGAGCTGTAGAGTTTCACTGTCCACTCTCAGCCACATGCACATCATGTCTGTTAAACAGACATGCTTACGGACAGTTAGGCGGATGGATGGACAGTCATTGACAGATATAGATAGAGGTTTCTGTCACCTTCAAATCCAAGACCATTTTATGAAGAGTCACCTGGTCTCATTTAATCCTGAAAATTTAGACATTTTTACTCACAGACGCAGTTGTTTTCAACATATAATACCTGCTTCCTGTCTCTTTACACACTTTACCTCTCTACCAGGCCTATTAAATGATGCTTGGATTGCAAAGTCTAGAAGTTCATCAACACTTATTGTTCCAAAATGACATGAATCAGTTTAAAATCAATTTTAAGAATTCATATTCAAACGGGACATGGTGCAGCCTGCTTTACTGTAATGCTTTTCAGTAACTACGTGTACTTTCAACTGATATTTTTTTTTATTTTAAATCCTCCAAGAATTTTCCCAAAGTCCAGCCTCTGTGGTGAATTTGGGGCCACCCATACTGAGGTGTGGTCTTCCAAAATGACTTATGCCACTGAGTTAAAAAGGAAAAGGGTGAAAAATGAAGCCTATTCCTCGTTCTCCCCCTCTCGTTGGCTCATAGAAGGGGGGGATGGGCAGCAGCGCTAGAGGAAATGGTATCTGGATTTTGGAAAAATCTGTCAAGATGAACAACTTTGATATGTCCGTCCTCCCCCCCTTCTTAAAATGTTTGCACTTTAGCATGCCATAAACTTGTCATCTCCATTCCAGTGGAACAGTAATTTGAACATTGCTGAAGTGCATATATATCTACATGGGTTCAAATTTACTGTAGTTTCATGTTTTAATAGACTTAAATTTAAGTTAAAATTCAAAAGGTCAAGATTTCTTTTTCATTTTTTAGTCCAGGAGTATGGTCTCTGGCTTGTCCAGTCACGCTGTCTGAGTTGAGATATTGTATTTCACACTGGGCCTTTTAGCCCAAGTTTCTTTCCCACATCCTCTACCCCTGAGCATTGGTTCTTCACACTGTTGGCTTGGGGTTATGCTCTCCTATTCCTTGGGGCCTCTCTTGCTCAAGAACATGACGGAACCACCCACATACACACTACTAAATATCCTCAGTCTATGATGTTATTTTGCGATGAAATGTTGTAATTAACCTTTTTTGTGCAATAAACTTTACCCCTATTTTCCTCATTCACTTCTTTTCCAGTGTGCCTTTAGACACTCAGAGAGAACATTGCTGAACTTGTTCCATTCAACTGCAGCTTATTACTACATGTAAGACCACATAGTAATAATTTTGCGATAATGATAGATAAAATTTGCAAGATTTTCCAGTCAAGAAAAAGTGAGTCATGCCTCACTGTCAAAATGCAGCATGTCAAGTGACTGCATTGCGTTGGGTGTGGTATTGTAAGAGACCCCAGAGCAACTTAAGCGGGTTGTAGCTGTGTCAACGTTTTTTACATAAACTCAGACAGATGTATAGCAGTTTTTCCTCAATTGCTTACGTAAACACGTTTGACCTGCATCCATGTTTCAGCAATTGAACATTAGATATGATCCCATGATTGAGTGTGAATTCCGTATTTTGCTCTCACTGTAACTACTTTTTTCACTAAGCAGTCAACATTCATTATATCGTGTCCATTTCAGGTCCTTCAAATCTTTAGATCTCAATGGAGTCAATGGAGCATGAGAGAAATTTATTACCTGGCTGCTGTTTAATTAAAGACATTCAAGGACATAAGAGACAGACTCTTAAATCCTTGCTTTCATGATTTTATAGGCTCTATATGTCTTTTTAAAGCGATGAAATCATGTATAAGCAGTGAACAGGAAGTAGACTCTTATGAACATCTCTCTCACTCATAATTATCAAAGATACAGTTGTATTGCTGTGACCAGGCCCTGTTTTTCCATAACAGGTTGTTTTTATCTGCTCTTTCTCCCTCTTACTTTCTCTACTTGTTTACCCTGATAGTAACTATCCAGAAAGAGAGAATTTCAATTAAAAAACTATATCATGAAATAATGCAACATGTGGTACACAGAGAAAATCACTTTACCTGTAACTTACAGCTTTGATACAGGTATGTCAGTAAACTGTATGGGATTGGATCAGCACTGTTAAAAGTGGAACTGCAGCTCAACCGAAAAAGTGAAAATACCCAATCATAGTAAAATTTCAGTCTAAACACGTCACTCGTATAGCAAATGCACACAAGATTGACCAATTTGCTCCATCTGGAGACTGGACGTCTCCCATTACAAACATGTTTCGATCTCTGTCAGCTAAGAATAAATGTTTATCCATAAAAGCTAGCCCACCGTCCAGAACAGAACAGATGAAGATAGCTGCAGAAAATCTGATCATCAAAGCCAAGGGACTGAACATAATATGATTTCCTTCAAGCAGTTTGAAACACGTTTTTAGCATCATTCCAACCTACCGAGCCAATTTATAATTTATAATCAGGCCTAATAACATGAAAGCCCTGCTTCACCTCACTTGGTTGGACCACAATAACACACCACCCGGCATCTGTGCATCCACTTGTATGCCTTAGCTTGTGTGTGCATACAGTACATGCATTTGGACAAGTGTGTGTGTGTGTGTTGTCAGTGTGCGGGTTGGAAAAGCCACAAAAAGCCTTTTATGAGTGTGAAACTCTAGTAAAGCAGGTGTACTTGGGGCAAATGGGAGAACAGGATGTCCAGCTAGCAGCCAGCCTGCTGCCTGACCCACTCTGCTGCTGCTGCACTGTGATCATTACAGGTTTGGACAACAGATGCTAAGATACTTGGAACATCCTCTTAACCTACCTGCCTATCAGCATTCCTTCCATCTTTCATCCATCCTGCCAGTCCTTCCTGCCCTTGTCTCACGCTCGCCTCTTGTTCAGCTGCAGCTGTTTTACGGGGACCTCGAATCACAGAGGTGAAGACGAAAGCAAACCTGTAGTACTGTATTGCCTACGTTGTGTGTGTGTGTGTGTGTGGTGGAAAAAGAGACAACCAAATAAGAGTGACAAGAGGGAAACATGAAACATGGGAGAAATGGGTTCATGTACTCTGACAAGAGTAACTGACAAGAAGAGTTTTTCAAAGAAATTGTCACTTTGTACAGCAATAAAACAAAAAAAACATACATATACTATATGAGTTCTAATAAAACAAATCAAGAAAATGCCTCCCTTATCCTCATTATGGGAAACTGAAGTCATGTCCCTCTATCAACACAAACAGATCCTGTTGTTCCGTGTGACTGTCTGTGACACATTTGTTTAGGGTCAAACATCTATTGCTGTAAGACACGCATATGCTCTGACGCCTATTAAATGTGTGTATCAATGGACCACCCAGGAGTTTTACACAAAGCAAAAAAAAAAAAAAAAGGGGGGGGGCGTTTAGTCTAGAAACACAGAGCAGGGCATATGTAGTGACAAGAGGAAGGATCTAAAGAGATTATGAGTCAATTTTCACGCTCTGAACAAACAGTCCCATCACATATGTTTGCATGCACACACAGACACAAACCACACTCAATACAAGGCTACGTGGTCACTACTATAGTGGTTTTTCTGAAGGTCAGTTTGAGTTGAAAGCATCAGGTGGCCAGCTGTGTTTGCTACACGTTGACACCACCACCCATTTCTGTCTCTGTCTCTTTCTCCCCCCCCCCTCCCTCACTCACATTATTTTTGAGCTCATTTATCTAATTTAGTCAGTCTGGGTCACAGTCATCTTGTTGCTTTGAAGGACAAATGCATCCATCTACAGCCACTTTTTATTTAAAAGCTATGGTGGTTTTCATGCTGCTTTCTTACTCAGGTGACTGATTGTTACCAGTCATGTTATCAACCGTTGCTTTTCCTGAAAACAGACGCAGTCAGTTTTTCTAAATTACTGTGATTAATTACTATGTCTTAAAAGAACAGTTCAACATTTTGGAAAATACATTCGTTTTCCTGCCAAGAGTTAGATGAGACGATCAATACCACTCTCATTACTATATGTAGACAGCTAGCAGCCAATTAGCTTAGCTTAGCATAAACACTTGAAACAAGGGCAAACAACATCAAAATCTACCTACAGGCACCTCCAAAGCTCACTAGTAAGTGTAAAAATGTTGGGGAGGGGGGTTATGTGACAGACTATTTCATGGCCTGCTTCCAGTCTGCAAAGCTAAGCTAACTGCTGTAGCTTCATAGAGTGGTATCAATCTTCTCAGCTAACTCGGCTAACTCGTTTCCCAAAATGTTGAATTGTTCCTTTAAGAATGTTTCAATAAGTTCTGTAAAACTGGATTCAAGTCATTTACAATCTCCACTTTATTTTCTTCAGATATTAAGATTCAGAAATCTGGTTTCCTTTTTCAGGCTAGCACTGAGAATAACTCAGTTAACAGCTGGATTTCTGCTGGCAAAACCTGATTATTTGGCCAAGGTTGTTTAAATGTGAAAATGTGCATGAAAAAAATTCCAAACAGGGGAGGTAACATTACGTTTTGGGAAAGCATCTCATGTTGGCAAAAATAAATTATACATACAGTAAACAACATGAAGGAGGATAAAACTTTGCAATCTGTTTTTGTGAGCCATCTTTGTTTACCAAAATGTGCCAAAGGCTGATAATGATGTCATACAATTGTTTCTGGTGGAGCTGATAAACACAACACACATTTTCTGCCCTAAATAATACTGACAGTAACCTGCTTTTTGTGAGTATGAAAATTCAGCCTTTCACTCATTCACTCACTCACTCCAAACCAGAGGTTGCTCACACCCAGTCTCCAACATGTGTTCACTTGGCATTGACAAGTGCGATCCTGCTCAGCTGGGCTGTGGCTGCTTGTCACCCCACTGGAGCTCCCACACGGGACACTTTGAAGTGTCGAGGGCCCCCCACATGGAGAAAGCAGTATGTAGCTGTATGAGCAGACAGAGGCCTGGGGGTGGAGGGAGGTTTGTCAGGATGAAAGGCGGTGCTGTAGCAGTCCAGCTGTTTGCTCTGCCAACCAAGCACCACTGAAAGACACAGGCTCTAGAAGAGTCAATATTTGTTGCTTTGTGAGTCTGGCTGAGTCAGTCATAGACTCTGTGAACTCTTGAAAGAGCCTGTGAGTTTCCAGAGCTGCCAGTTCCTCATTTTTGTGGTTCTTTGAATTCTTGCTTCTCAAGAGCTATGAAAAACACTTAATACAGACCCTTAATACAGCGTAAACTTGGCCATCAGTTTCCCGAGACTTCCTGTAATCTTGCTTGGAAGTGAAAAGAGCTGAGATGTGACTGTGGAGGTGTGTGTGGTCTCGCTGAGGAAGTGTGTTTAAGCTTTTCTATAACGCGGTCTCCAGCATCTGGTACTTGTTGAAGGCTGGTGGTTTGATTGTGCTCTGCGTAGTTTGTGCGCCTCCACCGCATCAGTGCAGCGTCTGACTTGATTAGCATATTTTTCTCTATTTTGCGTCACCAAATAAAATATAGATTCCACATGTAGATCTTGCTCAGAGATTGCAGAGCTATGTAGCAGACATTTGTCAACAGTAGGGGCTTTTGGTTTTCTAACATAATTTGTCAATACAGCGAGAAAAGACTAAGAGTTCTCTCTTTCCCCGTTTCCGAGGTCTACACATGTTCACGATGAGCACACACCCAGCATACTCAAGTGTGCCTGTGTGTCTTTGTAAACGTGTGGAAGGGGAAAGGTTGGGCTTCCATTTCGCTTTAAATTTCAATTAGAGTTTGGGACATAAAAGGTTATGTTCAGGTTAGGGATAACATAGTATAGCGATATAAGTGTGTATGGCTGTGTGTGTGTGTGTGTGTGTGTGACCACTAGCCCGAGGAATGCGACTCCCACTGTCAGTTCTCTCTCCAGCCCGTCCATCTTCATTATGGCCATTCCCACATACTGGTCATGTGATTTACAGCTACGGGCCCCAACTCTGGTGATATAGGGCAAATTCCTGACCGGGATCAGTCAAGTTTCATACACACAGCAGGGGTCAGGAGCCTAGAAGAGAGGAGGGATGGATCAAGGAAAGGGGAGAGGTGATAAGGAGATAAGAAGCTGGAATTAGTGCAAACAAAGTTAAAAGGAAGAACAGTTGTTAGGGTGTAGGACTTGACGAAGGTGAAAGGAAAGGAAATGCCTAATGCATCTATGGATGAATGTTGGCATAGCTCTGCTAGCGTGTGGTAGACTGGGTTTATCTTAATAAGGGACTGATTAATTGATGATTTCCGACAACAGCTGGTATGCAGACATTAAGACATTACTGAGGAAGAAAAAAGACTGAGGGAAGGTTAACAAGAGTGAGACAGAGCGAGGGAAAAACCAGACCAAGAAAGCGTCATTTCCAAGTCCAGGGGTTTTCTCTGAGAGGTGTGAGGTTTTACAGTGTTTAAAATCCCCAAAGTCTTGTTGACATAAGACCTCAGCAGATCGCAGGGTAGTTTAGGGAAGCAGCCTGCTGAGCACCTACATTGCTATGAGATATATAGTGTGGTAGGGATCAGACTGAAATATAACATATGCCATTCATGTATGCAGTTTGGCTTTTATCCTAAATACCTTACAGTGGAATTTTTTAACCAATGGGAAGTAATATCAGTGCCAACCCCACTCACTAGATAGATTTACAGTTATGCAGACACCACATTATCTGTATTATTTATCATGTGCTCGAGCAGAAAAACAATGAACAAGTCCATGGCCACAGCTGCCAGAAAGCCACAGCGGCCCCACCCTCTTGCTAACATACATAACACATAGCAAGGCCATGAAAACAATGTAATAGGTTTGTAACAGCTACAACACATTCTCGGCCGTGGTTGTCGATGCTAGGCTGCTGCTGTGGAGTGACCATTCCTATCATTGTGAGAGGTCAGCACAGCCCACTGTAAAAACAATACAGTCATTACCTACTCGAACAAAGAGCTGGGCTTGTAACACGTGAGATAATGTAAAAGGCGTGGAATGTAATTGCCTCTAACCACTTCAAAAAGCAAAAGAATCAAAGTAACAGCTGGTGATAAGCAGCGGGTCACAGAGGCGACGCGTCTGGCACGAGTAAGATTGATTGATGATGGAGATGATTATTAAGTGATAATGATAAGACAATGCCAAGTGTAATAGCTGTTCACAGTCTGTCATTGAGGTGGTAGATTCAGGCAAAACCTTTCCTCAGAGGACTCAAGCCGAGTAGCAGTAGGCTACCAAACTTTTCCACTGGCACCCCCAACCCCACCATTGCTCCATCCTCCTCCGCCCTCCGCCCTCCGCCCTGCATGCCTCGACCCCACCCGGCTTTCCCCCCATCCTCCTTTTTTTCTCAGGAAGAGGGAGGAAGTCAGCCAAATATGATGCAGTTGGAAAGACCTTAACAGTGGTATGATAATGATAATCATTACTGAAATGATGATGAAAGATGTGTTGCTGTGAGTAATTCAATGATGTCACTGGAAGACAATGAGAAGCCGAGGTCTGAGAGGCAGCTGTGCGCGTAAAGCAAAAGGGACAAGATTGAGGGCAGCTGGGATGAAGCAGGACAAAGCAGGAAGACAAAGCAAGAAGAGCCACAGAGGAGTACGTTACAGGGAAATATCTACGCCCGTCTTTTAAATATTTATCCAGACACTGATGTAATTAGTACAAAGTCTGCAGTTGTTGAAGAGCATGATACAGAATGATTGGGTAAAAAGGTAGAGGGTAGCTGGGAAATCAGGGGACATTTTCTGGGGATTAAGGTATGTTTTAATAATAAAAACTGACAAAACAAAATGAAACCCATCTGGGAATAAAACACTAAAAGGATCATGTGTGTAAATCTGACATGGCAAGCAGTGATGGTCTGCATTTGAATCTGGAGTCTTAGTTCTCTGGTTTTAAGATTAATCATGTTTCGAAATATTAGTTTGCCTTACAACATGCATGATCACACAAGAATTCCTAAAGGAAAACGCTAGCGATATTCTCTATTGTTTTATTGTCAACAATTCCTGTGAAAAGACCAAAATCAACAACAAACTGCTCTTACTAAGTATTTTCTGTGTATCCAAAGCCTGATATAGCTTATTCCTCTATAACATAGACCTCCATTATTGTCCAAAAACTATTAAGACACAATTTCACTGGGTGACATGTTCCTTCATTACCATGAACATGGGCACTGTAGATTATTTTGAGTCACTGTCACATACAGCATCCTGCTGCTGCAAATACTCACTAGCACAACAAGTGTGCCCAACAAATTCACAAATTACTCCTCTTGAGTAACATTTGCTAAAAATTACAGTGACCCGTCCTTTAAGAAGATTACAGAGCCCTTTAAGAAAAATGCAACTATACATCTGTGATCTGTTTTTAAAGATTTAAGTGCCACGGACAGGGTAGGGTAGTCAGAAAGAAATGAGAGACTGACAAATGCAGTGTTGGTTTTGGTCTTTTAATTGGATTTGACATTAAGAAAAATATAGAATAACACCAGACGTATCCTTTAAAATAAATGGTGAGCAAGCTAAAGTCCATAGAAAGATCTGCAGATAGAGAGTGAGCGAGATCACAACCTACTTATACATTTGTGGATATGTTTCACTGCAGTTTAATTATTTCTAGTCAGAAACACTCCTTTCATGCCTATAGATCAATACCCATTATTCACTTCAGTGGAGGTCTCAGGTCTTGCCTTTATTTATCATCCCTTTTTTTAATCAAGTCTGTGGAAATGTGAAAATGAAGCTGGATGACCCACACTGTTATGGAAAGTACAGATATCATGTTCTTCTAAATCAATCTCTCACTAAAAGATGAGAAGGTAATGAATAATTAGATACTGAAATACGCTGAATTTGAGAACTTTTTTTTTTACAAGAAAATAGGACAGAACTTAGTAGCTGAAGAAATAGGACAGCTTTCATTGCTGAGGAATGCCACCAAACAGACCCATACCTGTGAATACCTTTGACCTTTACCCCGAACAAGAGTAGCTGAACACCAGCTGTACGTAATAGTAGGTCATTAGTGAGGTGTACCGTTAGCTGGGAAAAGAGGCAATGGCTAATAGCAATGATTTTACTGCTCTGCTTCACCTGGTTTCTCTTTCTAGAAGTTTTAGAGCTGATGGTTGAAGTCCAGGTACAAGTTAAAGGCGCAGTGTGTAGAATTTAGTGGCATCTAGCGGAACAGACTTGGCAGAAATAGAATATAATGTTCATAAGTATGTTTTAATTACTGTATAATCACCTGATAATAAGAATCATGGTGTTTTTGTTACCTTAGATTGAGCTCTTTATATCTACATAGGGAGCAGGTCCTCTTCCACAGAGCCCGCCATGTTGCACCGCCATGTTTCTACAGTAGCCCAGAACGGACAAACCAAACACTGGCTCTAGAAAGGGCCTTTCACGTTTTTCGTGAGTTTTGCGGCCACTGTAGGTTCTCCTACACGCTTGAAAGGGGAGAGTGAGGGGAGCGGTATTCTGTTGGTTGCAATCTACAACCTCACCAATAGATGCCACTAAATCCTACGCACTGCACCTTTAAGTATAAAGGTGAGATTCAGGGCTCTTTTGTTTTTTCCCTCAGAGAGGTTATCCAGTGTCCAAATTTTACAAATACAAGCCTGAGTCAAATGATATTTGTTTGAGCACACATCAGTCCTAGGGGAGTGAACTTTGCCACAAAGAAAACAACATGAAATAACAAAATGTTTATAGAATTATATTAGATCTGTATTAAGTCTACAGTCCTCTGGGTTGTTCAACTTTTCTGATTATTGTCCTGTTGGGCTAAAACCCAACCCATATGTGTTCCATGTTTAGAAGTGCAAAATATGACTCAGGTTTGTGCTTTCCTGTTGCTGTTAGTTTTAATATATTTATATTTTCAAGAAATGTCCGTGCCTTTTTGTGTTCTTTTTTTGTCCTTTCTAAAATCAGTTTCAAATTATACAGTTTAGGAAAGTCTTATTAATCGGAATTGCCTTTTGTTGTTTTGTGTTTTTTCCTTTCTTGAGGCTTGTTTTCCCTCAAGTTTACCTTTCTGTTCTATTGCTGTTGATTGTTTCAGCGGTTGACATTGTTTCTGTTTACTCTGGCATGAAGGGCATACCTACAAATACAATTAAAATGACCAATTAAACCTTTATAAAGATTCTAATTGAATTAAGCAAAATCACACATGTATGCTGTGTTTCTCTGTTTTTACCTGCTACATTTCTCTGTTTATAAGAACAATTACTTCTGAAACTGTCTGTGTCCCATTATTGTTGAAGGATGACGCCAATACTCAACATCGGTTGGTTCTCTGGGAGGTTATGTCTTATGACCCCAGGGCCTCTTAAATACTTCCAGAGTGAAGCCATGAGAGACTGACCCCCAGCCTGACACGACAGATGACATAGCCTCCATCTGACTTGAAGTTTGCCTGTTAATTAAGGCTGTAAACAGGTGGGTGAGAGAGGCTTTGTAGCTGACTTTATACTTGACAATCAAACTTCCTCACTTGAAGTTTAATGATGTTTACTTCTTCAGGTCCCCTTGATGGAATGGAAATGTACCTTTCACCAAACACACAAACACACAAACATACGTTGGTACGCAGACACACACACACACACACAATGTGAGGAATACCCATGCAGCTGGTTGCTCTATTAGATCAAGTGTTCCTGCTTTTTTGTTGCTTCAACAGCAGAGATTCATTAAACAAAATACTTCCATTATTCTCTTGGCACGCATAACACACCTGAAAATAATGACTGCTTCATGCATAGTTAGTAGGCAACCACTTAGAGAAACAAAAGCAAGAAGACAAAACAAGTAAAGCTGAGGTTTTTGCAATGAGTATCCCACAGTATTATACTATTTCTCAGTCTGAGAGAAAATTTCACAGCTTATCTTATCCAAGTTTTTGTTTAGTCGTCATCAGAAATGCAGAATTTCAGTACAAGAAACTGAAATGAAGCTGAATATGTTGATATATAATGAGGGAGGATCTTGAAGAGTGAAAATGGATTCAGGCAGTCTCAGATTTCGATCTCTCCATCAATTAAAGGCTCCAAAGGCTTAAATTGTGAGAGAGAGGATGCTTGTGGAAAACATTTATATGTGGATGAAGAGTTAATATTCTTGGGACTGAGAACATTTTTAAATATTTGTTTCTGTCTTTAAAACCACAGCTTTTCACTCTGTCGTTCTCTGCTCAAAAGTTAAATTGTTCTAAATTTCTTAAAGATCCCCTCCAGTTTAAGAAAATATTCTGCTTTGAATAATGACTTGTGCCTGACACAGTTTTTCCTTAAGAAAAGTCCAATTGCCTCAAATCCTTAAACTTACCTCGACTTCTTCTCCCTCATTGGAAAATCCCGAATCTATGAAAATGCAAATATTTTTCATTTCTTAAGTTTAATTGCTGGAGACAAGATGTCTCCTACTTCACTGTGAAGTCCAGTGTATGTGCACTGGAGGCTTCAAGTTTTCACATCATACTTGTGTAAGTTGCATACTGGACCACGATTGGGTCCAAACTAGTTGTGATGTCACAGGTCATGTTCATAGGTACACACCTTAAACTCAGATTTCCCGTGAGCACAGAGAAACTTTAGCAGAAGAAATGTGAAAACAGTCTTCTAGTGTCAAACTCTGCACATACATCATTCTGCACAGTGAAGCTCAGACATCCAAGTAAAGTAACAATTTTTTTGAGTAAAGTCTTTAAGAAAAACATGCACAAATCTCCTTCATGCTCACCATTTCAAAGTTTGAATGACATTTTGAGGTGAAAGTATATGGGACTAGATAAATGTCCTCAACCTGCATGGCAGATATTATTAGACACTTTATGTAGACGGTTTGACATCTCAACATGCTACAATATCTGGCGCCCTCTGCTGTAAGAAATAGGTATCACTTTTTAGACCAGTGCAGGAATGAGGTCAAACCTTGTCCGCGAGGGAGACTTCCAATTACCTCAGGAGTAACATTTTTACTGTACGCCTCCAGTTATTGTATTAAACTGGTCTCAGAGAGAGTGTGGGTTAAGACGTGGAGGCCTTGCACTGTTGTCTTTAGAGCTTAGAGATGGAGAGTAACCGGCTTCACTCTGGGGGTCCGCGGGAGAACCGACGCCAAAAACAACACACAAAAGAATGAGAAACAACAGCAGAGCAGCAGAGGAACGCTCAGGGAGAGAAATTAATAGAGGGAGAGACAGAAAGAGATGGAGAAACCGAGGAAACACAGAGAAACAGAGCATGCATTTGAGAGCTTCCCAGCAGTGTTCCACAGAGAGCTGAGAACAGAGGCCCTGTTGTGTGGGCAGTCACAGGGTGCCAACAAAACACCTGGCAGAGGGAAGGAGAAGGGGATGACAGAGAGTATCGGAGCTCACAGAGACCAGGGGGACATTGGACAAAAGGAGGATCAGGAGAGCTTGTGTGTGTGTGTGCTAATAAAAGAGAGAAATAGAATGAGAAAATCAGCATGTGTGCAACCTATAAATATGTGCCTGTGTGTGTCATATATGTGCGACATGAGTATAGGTACAGTACATGTGCACGTGTGCTTGTGTGCACGCTGTAATCCTCAGTCAGGGTCCCGTGGGAAAGCTCTGTGTGTGTGTTTCCTGGAGGAGCCCCCCTGTCCCCCTTGCTGAAACGTGACTGCACTCCAGCCAGGTCGTCAGGAGCTCAGCTCAGCTCAGCTCAGCTCAGCCAGGCTCACAGCCACCACCGCTGCTGCTGTGAAGCACTGGTTTCCTGTGCACATTCCCCACCTCCCCGGCTATGTTTTTTTTGGCCCAGACACAGGGGTACACAGCTACGAACCAGGGGCCTTGCAAAGGCCTTCGCTATCCCTACTCCTCAAGGCCTGAAGAGCCCAGAGAGACATGGCTGAGTGTGCATGGTGGATCTTCTGGGCGTTGGGTTGTTGTGTTTTTAGCCACACTGTTATGCTCTATTATTGCAAATGTCAGTCAGTCGGTCTGTCCACCACTCAAATATCTAAACAGCTGTTGGATGGATTGCCACGAAAATGTGTTCAGACATTCATGTTCCCCAGAAGATCCCTACTGACTTGGGAAGCTCCTGACTTTTCCTCTAGCACCACCTTGAGGTTGACATTTGTGGTGTTGAGTGAAATGTCTCACTTATTTTAGATGGATTTTCACAAAAGTTTAGTTTGAGACATTTATGTTCCCCACAGGATGCATTGTTTAACTTTGGTGATCCCCTGACCTCTTATCCATTATCAGGCCAAAATTGCAATGTGTCCAATACTCATTTATGACTAACACACTGAACTAAGATGGTGATCATAGTAAACATTATATCTGCTAAACATTGGCGTGTTAGTACTATCATGCTGATGTTAGTATTTATCTCAGCCTCACAGATCTGTCTCAGTCTTGTTTCTCTTATTTACCAGGGATCACACTGCCTTGCTGTATTTTTAAACACATTGTTTTGACATGTTGTAGCTCCCTTGTGGCTGCTGGTCACACCAAGAACAAACTGTGTTCAGCCAGTGTATAAAGCAGAGGAGAGCCAAGGCCAGAATTGAACACAGGCGCAAAATAAAGTTGTTAAGGAGTCCACTGGGAACAAGAAAAAGCAGCAGGCATTCAGTGTTTCCCAACATGTACACAAATACTTTACTCATGCAGTCTAGGCCACTTTTATATACACTTTGAACATATTCAAAGGGTTATTCTGTGTGTGCAGTTCTGATTAATATTTAACATGTTACCTTCTTTACAGTGTTTGTGCATTTGTTTTTGTGATTGGCTGTAAAACAGGAAATGAACTCATTGCTTGTCATACTTGTTGGTTTGGACACCGATGTTCCGCTCATTATAACAGTTATACTGCAGTTATCCAACACGCGCACACACACACACGCGCACACACACACACACAACACAAACTTCCATGAGAAAACAGCCCTATAAAATTATATGATGTCATTTCAAAACCAACACTTAGCTCACTTTTTTTTTGCATTACTTTGCAATATTCATTAAATTCAAAGGGTGTCTGTTCTATTTTGTGCTCGTCTAAATGCGGTAAGCTATTATTACTCAAGACAGCCCACATTCCATTTCTGGTGTTAATAACAAAATTACATCTCACTGATTTGCTGATGGCTTACTTTAATGAAATTCATTATCGTGTGGTGACAGTGCACACAGTGAAAAAAATAAACCAGAGGACATATATGACAAGGACATAAAAATGTGTTTGTGCATATATATGCATGACTCCATATGTGTGTACGCATGTGCATACACATTTATACAATCAATACATGTCACATGCACGTGTGCTTGTGTGAGCAGCTAGTAAACGTTTTGTCCCACAGGTATAAAAACATAAAAAAGCATTAACTCCGGCATGTGAAAAAGTCAACAGCTGGCCAACAAGCATGCAGTGATAACAGAACACACCCAGCTGGAGGAGGTGGAGAGGGCGAATGTCCCCGTCCTCACTTGATGATATCGTCATGGCAACACAGTCACACCTGTCAGCCAGAGTACTTATCAGGGTTTCTGTGGCGCAAAAGCAACACACATTGAACGAATCATATTCCTGACAATAAATCTCCGACTGTAAATCACTCTCTGAGGCCAGATGAGCGGTGTGTATTTGTGTGTATAGAGTGTACTCTCACTGGTTGGCGCCAACAATACAGTATATGATGGATCTCTTGCAGGATCTGTCACACTTATCTCAAGAATTCCACCACTGCAGACAGAAAAATCTCTTCATCTCTCCATCATGGCAGCCTTATTAGTCACATGTTCTGTCTGCATCATGCTTAACCCCATCACATGTTTACATGTGAACAAGTCCTGCAAAATTAACAGCATACTTGAGAAAAAAAAAAAAGAAAGACATGTGCGGGTTTAAAGAGAACACAAACAGGGAGCCGTGCTTCTAATTAAAGCAAATGTTACACATTGTAACCATAGGTCTATGAGTCTACTTCAGGGTTGCCCATTCAGCCCCTGCGGAGCGCTTCTCTGAAGTTTGCATTTACTGTCTGGCATCCATAAAGTGAATAACTTGGGTAAGCGGTGGTTACAGGAATCTGTCTGTAGTCACAGATCTAGGGTTACAGCACATATCCTTTCCTCCAGGCTTTGTCCTCCAGGTTCTATACGGAGTAGCAAATTGGGCAGAGACGCTACTCTCAGCCACCTAACATTGGCTGTAAAGAGATTCATAGCAGTTTAACCAAATGATCCTCCATAACTCCTCCTACTTCAGAACTGTATCAAGGGGTCAAAGGGGGGTCAAACATCATGTGACACAGGACATTATTTACGATCCTTACATCTACACAATCATATAGACGTTCAAGTGAATGGATTGAATTATATATGACACTAGCAAGCCAGGACTATACCTGGGAGAAAGACAAGTATATTATCTATGGATGTATTTTATCTCCATAAACAACTGCTGGGTGTAATTTCCCTCCTTCCTTCTGTGTGTGTGTGTGTGTGTGTGTGTGTGTGTTAGTGCTGTTAGAGTATGACTGGTATGAAAGGCAGCGTCATGTGAGCATGACTCTAAATCTTATCAGCTTTCTCAACGTAATGAATGACATCAGTGACAGGAAATATCCCCATACAGCATTTCTTTCTGCACCAACTTTGGGGTCATTTCCAGAAACCACCCAGTACTGTGAACATGTGTTTCCTCTATGGTGATAAATACAATAAACAAACCTTACTTTACTTGTTTGAATTGTGTGCCAGTGTTCCCTACGGCCATGAGTAACAATAAATTAGCTGGCTATGACAAACATGGTTGTTGAAAGTTCCATGTTCTTGTAAATACTCAGGTAATATTTCCTACTGTCATAAATGTGTCTATTGTAAGTGTACTGCACAGCTAAAAGCTCTACTTCCCATTATGTTCCACTCTGTTACTTCTATGTTGGTTCTGCAAATCCCTGATACACTGTGGCCACTCTTTCAAGAGTGAAAGTTATTCAGAGTTATTTAGAATGTTTTCCTACATGTGTTGGGTCCAATATCTCTGTTCATCTGCTCACCTTAGGAAGTAGAGCAAGAAGAAAGCAGGACATAATTCAGGTTTCTGTGATTTTCTCAAGAAAATTCCCAAAGCATAATAACCAAAAATACATATATGAAACGACTTGTTTTTTAAAGGGAGGGGGGCTCTTGCAGCTCTGAACACTGTTAAAAGTGTCTTTAAAGAGACTGAAAGGCTACTGGAGTGCAAGAATATAAAAGGAGGCAGTAAAGATCAACATATGTTTGTCAGCCCTCAATGCTTCTCTTTACTGTATAGTGCTCCAACACATGTAGGAAAACTCCTAATAACTCTGCAAATGGTGTGAGAAGCCTTACTTCACTACTCCCAACCAAAGCAGCTTCAGGAGATGTAAATGTTATCAGGCCTACATTCAAATAAAATGTTCTCTCGAAAATGACAAGGAGGTTTAGTAAGCTAAACACTTTGTGTGTGTGTGTGTGTGTGTGTGTGTGTGTGCAACATTTGCAGTATCCTGTAACACTGCCATGATGATCGGCTCACAGATTATGTTTTGGCAGGGAGGGAAATAAAGAGCATTCATGCTTATCTCGTGCCATAAAACCTAATCAGATGATGAGGATGAGGATGATGATGATGATGATGACAGCGCGTCCCTCTCTCCGCCCTCAGCAGGAGCAGGTTGCGTCAAAACGCTCCTCCTCTCCCATTTGTCGCTGTGCGGTTCCCATCCCCATCACAGGAGCGCGGACAGGTAACCGCAATGTCGCATTTATATTCTCCTATAACACAACAATGAGGCGTTCCTACTGGATATCCGGAATATACAATAGGCACATTTGATTTTAAAAAAGGTAGGCTGTTTGTCGATGGAGCTGTCCAGTTCGAGGCTGCTCGGCTGTAGCGGGATGTGAGAGGTGCTGCTCGCTGCCAGACTTCATGTGATTATTATTACTAATAGCCTATGTTGCGTGTTTTTAGTGTATAAAGCCATTATGTTTGCTCTGTAGAGAAGTAGTGTTTCTGCTGTGTCTCTGGCTGCACCCAGGGTGTTTTGGTTTGTCTTGCCAGAGGCTGCATGGAGGCTTTGACATACGCTATCATGCTGCGCCGCTATAATCAATACGCCAATCAGTGTGACGCCATAGGAAGCAGCTTTTAAACTCAACCCGATCAGCTTTGAGCGTGTGAAGAAGTGTGTGTTTACGTGTCTGTGTGTTTCTGGATGCATGAGCGCGCGCGTGTGTGTGTGTGTTCAGGTTTTGTTGGGATGCATACAAACAATCATGCTTAGATCAGAGCCCACAATGCTTGGTGGATTTCCACAAGTCATTTAGATCACTGTTAAATATTAACATTCAAGGTGTTGCCTCATTCGTCTGTTTTCATTTCTAACCTTGAGGGTCTCAGCTGCTGTTTGGCATAAATATGAATAAGGCATCAATGTTTTAAGAGGTCAGATCTGCTCCTGGCAAACACCCACATGAAACACTGTTCTCTCCTCTCCTCAGGATGGAGGCCCTGTTGAATGAGTTGTTGTGGCAGGAGGAGTACTGGCTTCCTCCTGGCATCAGCTGGCAGGACATTGAGATGAAGGAGGGCGAGGGCCGCTTTCCTCTACCCAGAGATCTCATCTACACCTTGCCACTGGCCTTCGCCTTCATAGCCTTCAGATATGTCTTTGAGAGGTGAGATATACCCCCCACCCCCCCCCCACTCCATCGCAGCTGGACCATGAAATCACAGACGCCAGATCTGCTTTTTCATTGTTGCCAATAACTTTGACAACTACCGCTGTGCTCGACTCGCAGTAAGTTTTCAATATATCCACAGCTGACTTGCAAGTGTGATGTTAAATTATAGGGTTGGAGTCTTTTTCGTCAGGTGAAAGCAAATGTTTAGAAATATCGTGTCTCATTTTCTTGTTGACTTTCACTGGTCATGCTGGCTGGTTTGCTGCCTGCTATGCTGCTGCATAGCTCAGGATAATGGCTTAATTAGTGCTCCTAGTAGACGGAGGGCGTAGATCAGACATGCAGTGGCAGGCAGGCATTACGAGTTGGCAGTTTTAGCTGCTGAATGTGTGAAATCCCCATCTCCTCCCAGATGGACTGGGTCCAACCTTATAAAAAGTGTTTGTGTGTTTGAGGAAAAGGAGGATAATAATAGTGATATGGCAGTGATGGTGGTGGTTTCTTTATAGCAGATGAAGGCCCATAGCGAACTACAGCTGCTAGGCTCAACTGAACTTTCTGATGTTGCTCTAATGTGCTACTGATGCTGAGCTGATTCGCTGTGCTAATTGCCGGAAAAACTAATGGCCTCTGCAACGTCTTATAGAGAGATACCAGCCGCTGGGTGCTGACTAGAAAAAAACATGTGATGGGAAGGTTTAATGTATATTCCCAGTTGTGCTTATTATAAGAAATCTGGCGAATCGTCTAGAGACTACTTAGAAAAGTCAAAACATTTCTGTGGTGACGGCATGAGGGAATTGAATCTTATCTATTGATTGAGATAATGACATGACAGGCATACCTGTAAAAAATGTGTTTGGTTTTTGAATATTTGAGCGGCAGAAGGTGGATTTTTATTCATCTTACGAGGCACTTAAAAGCCTCTTAAAGTTATGTTTACATTACGGTTTCCATCTGATGTACTTAGCTGATGCTCTTATCCAGAGTAGAGCGGAAACAATAAGTCGATGTGTCAAACGAGAGAAAAGTAATCAGCAAATGTTTGGTAATAGATTAGTCGTTGCAGTCGTTTTTCAAGTGGCATACCAAGCATTCACTAGTCCCAGCTTCTTAATTATGAGAATTAACTACTTTTCCTTCTTTTATATGATAGTAAACTGAACATCGCACCTTTGGTTTTATGAAATTGAGAAGGCCATTTTTCATAATTTATGACATTTCATAGACCAAACAATAAATTGATTAATTTAGAAAATAATCGTCAGATTAGTCAATAATGAAAACAATGGTTTGTTTCCCTAATCGAGAGCTACGTAAAGTTAGAGGTTCACTGTCCTGCTCACAGATGTTAAGACAAAATGACATCACAGGACTCGATCATATGTGATCATTTGGCTGCAGGACACTTTCTGCTCAGGCCATGCCACATTTCTGCACCATTTAAGTGATAGTAGGTGCTGTCATGTAATACATAACACAGGATTAATGCAACATTTGTCATGTTGTTTAAATTATTCACCATATACACAGCTGCTCGCTTTTCTTATAAGTAACAGCAAGTGTTGAAAACAGAGGAGCAAGTGGCTCTGGAATTCACAAAGATTGTAAAGCGGCAGAGAAAACAAATGAGTTCATGCTCTCTCCTCTGTTGCTCAAGGTTCAGAAGTGAAGAAAAAAGTTAAAGCAAGGCGGCTTTACAGGCAACGTGCTTGGACACTTGACTAGTTCTGCTGGCTGATTGTGATGGATGAACTGATAGGAGGCCTGTTTTTGCATGCTTCCCCTTATCAGCTCCTATATTATCTGTTATTATCTATTATGTGATGCTAAAAGTTTTGTGAGCTTGTTTGACAAGACCTGTCGGTACGATTGTTTTGCTTAATCCTTGTTTGTATCTTCATCAGGTATTCATTAGCAGAGTAGTAACATTAGATGTATTAGTAGCAGAGGAGGGGTCTGAATACCAGCATGCACCTGTGTGTGTGTGTGTGTGTGTGTGTATTCTGTAGTATTACTGTTAGTTGTTGTTGTGGTGCAAAGTTGAGTTTGAAGGTGTTGCTTATGTCTGAGTAGCTCTCAGTCATCTGGAAGGTAAAAAAAGGTGTGCCTTCATTTGATCGTCCCGAGCTGCAGCTGTTACCTGCGTCGCAGTGCGTGTGTGTGTGTGTGTGTGTGTGTGTGTGTGTGGGAAGGGGGTATGTGTTTTTATGCTTCCTGTAACCAGAGACTGTTTGTGCCTCTGAGTAAAGCTGTACTGACCTTCTCATTCTGTCTGATCTGTCCCTCCCTGCCCATTTCAGGATGATTATCTCCGAGATAAAGTTACACACATGTGATTATGCACGTGCACACACACACACAGACACACACATCTATCAGAGCATCTCTCCTGTGCTTATATTCACATTGTCCTTCTTCTTCTTCTCTGTCACTCTGTCTGACTCCATCTCTCTGTAACATACACACACACACACACACAGATCAAGTGTCTCCTGATGCCATATCAGCTAAAGACAAAGGCTGTGTCGCCAAATGTCACAATGGGCCCATAGGAGCAGCTCTACAGGCTGTCAGGAGCAGCATAATGAGCTATCTTGTTGCCACTGCTCTGTACTGTACTGTGGTAGGATCACATTGGACAGCTGTTGATGTCATCACACATGAACCCTCTTTGGAGTTTATGGTACCAACAAGATTGAAGTTGTAAAATAAAAGGTTTTCTTCCTCATCTCTTATGTTCTGTCTCCTCTCAGGCTCATCGCCGTCCCATTAAGCAAACATTTAGGTGTGAAGGACCGGATTCGGATTCGAGCTGCTTCTGTCCCAAAGCTGGAGACCTTCTACAAACAGAACAGTCGGCAGCCATCGCAAGTTTGTATTTCTGTTCTGTCCTCTCTTTTTTAAAGTCACAACCCTGACATTATTGTGTCAGCCCCGCTTCTGGAACCAAATCTACGCCCTTCGTAACAGTTCTACGTGTCAAACTAGCGCATGTTTCCACAGATATACTGTATAACTTTGTAGAGCAGGGAGGCAAAGCCTGATGGGAGTTCTAACCTGTAGAACTCGTGAGCCTGTGTTTGTATAATATACAGGAACACTGAGGGGATAATGCGTGAATGCATGTGGAAGTTTGCATACATTTGCAAAGGCCATGATTGTTTGGCGGTTTTATTTGGATAAGTTGTCAGCTGTCTCGGAACAAGGAACAAGGAGGTTTAAAAAAGTCTGTGTAAAAGTCCCAGAGAGATTAAGTGCTGCAATAATTAGTTCTGATACAGGAAATTACAATGTTTTGTGTAAGGTATGCTCACTTTACAGGGTTGAGAAATGTTACTTCCTTAAAAAGTCTATTCTCAGTTATCCCTATCACATTTCAGTGTCGCCTTTTAATGAACTCGCCACCTTTAATGAAACTACTAATCAGTGACGCTAGATAAACTCTGCTTTAATAAATAGCACAACAGTGTACAGTAATTACTGTATAATCGCAATTGTTCCTTTGTGCAGAGACAGTTTTATTCTTTTCCCTCATCAGTGAGCAGGTGCAGACAAGTAACAGAGAAGTTTAGGTTCACATGGAAATTCTCCACCCTCCTCTTGTTTTTCGTCTGACGTTACGACATTGATGTTCTCGTGCAGACAAGCAGGTCTTGCCTGTCAGGACAAGACATGACTTGGCATATCAAATTAGAATGCACTAATCCATTAGCGCTATTAGCTGTGTCATGTCTCTGTGTATGTTTCATGCATGTGTGTATGTTCGTGTGCATGTATGCATACCGCCGTGTTTGTCCCTGTGATCCTGATTTACTGTATTTGCAAATTTCCTTGTGGCTTGAACAAGCAGCAGCAGCAGCAGCAGCAGCAGCAGCAACAGGCCAAATATCAGGTCACAGTCTTCCAAATGATTGATCCTCTAAGATTTGATTGTCCTAAAATAAGTAGATGAATCCTAATAGCTGAAAATGTGACATTTTTGCCAATAACCTCCACCTGATTTTCAATAATATAAAACAAACAAACAAGTGCTATAATAAGCCAATGTAGCCGCAATAAAGAATTTTGTTTAGCTCTAATTCAGATTGACACACTCTTAAGTAATTAAGTTTCTCCCAGGACAATGACCTTTTCAAGAGAAACACAGCCCTGTGTAAAGTATCAGGGTGGAGAAAGAGCGAGCAGGGAACATCAGACAAACTGTATTCTTGTTACAGACTCATCGGTGCAGAACAATTGGTTGGCTTGAGCACATTTATTATTGCAGGAGTCCTCCAATTTGACAGGTGGATAATAGAGCTTGTACGATCTGCATTTTCCTCTAATTAAGATGCAACATAACTGTCAAAGAGATCAGCAATGAGTTCTGGCTTGTAATATATCACATCTAAAATATTGTATCTCAGACAGTGAGAGAGCAGCCAGCAGCCGGCTGTAAAAGAAAGTACTTTGCCCTGAAATGAAGTGTGAAATTCATTTGAACCCTTTCGTATGTGTAAATATGTGTTTGTATTTGTGTGTAATTCAGAGTGAGGTGGTGAGTTTGGGGAAGCAGTGTGGACTCTCCCAGAGAAAGATCCAGACCTGGTTCAGGCACAGACGAAACCAGGACCGACCCAGCAACACCAAAAAGTTCTGCGAGGCCTCGTGAGTTTTTTTTTTTTTTAATTCACGTGCTCTTTTGCACGTGAATTAAAGCTGCAGTAGGCTAAATGCTTTGGATGAGTTCATACTTCTAGTCAACATGAACTGGAGCTGTAGCGGAGCAGAGGTGTAGATTTGCACTGTTTGGCAAAAAAACAAAAAAAAGCTCTAAAAATCAACTGTACCTTACCTGTCCAGCTTCAAACAGCAGACAAACAGAGTTAGCGGCTAGCTGGTGAAGATAGCAAAGCAGTTAGTGGCTATTTTACAGATATTTTCCTCCGGTGTTGTTGGAGAGCAAAACAGAGCTAAAAGAAGAGTGAATATTGGATTTACATTCATCAGGTAGCCACAGACACAATTCCAAATAAATGCAAACGTTGCTCTGCTTGATGTGTGAATAGGCGGCTGTTTGCTAAGAAGTTTGTCATTTCAACTTCAAAGGTGATAATATACTTCAATGTTGTTTTCATAACTCGCTTCTCTTGGAAATTGACTTAACAAATTGAACAAACAATCATTTATAAAGTCTCATTCTGATGTGAGATGCACTACTTCAAAGTATGAGGTCTACTTTTACGGGATGACTGAGTGAAAGCAAAGCACACAAATTGCTGTTTGAAGTTTGAGCCATCTATTGTTTAAAGATCTTCAGGCGGTATATTATTTCCAAAAGGGAATTACATCAGTGAATGTTCAGCAAATGGGAATGAAACCTTTCATGTTCATGTGATAATATAGTACAGCTGTACTGTACAACACGCCTCTTTAATATTTCTTCAGTTTGTTTCTGACAAAAATGTCTTAAATGAATTTATACTGTAGCCACTAACCAATGATGGTTTATTTTTATCTGTGCAGCTGGCGTTTCGTCTTCTACCTTGTGGCGTTCACAGCAGGGCTCGGCTCTTTAATTAATGTAAGGCTGTTAGTCACTTTATTTTATTTTCCTAGTTAAACAGGCCAGACACTTTATACAGTGTGTGATAGATTGTTGTGAGATGTTGTGAGATAATGAGTATATATTTCATAGTGCTGTGTGATATCATTGTCACACACTGTATTCCTTCTATTCGCTGAGACTGCTTCGATTTTTCTTTTGATCTTGCAGACGCCATGGTTCTGGGATCACAGAGAGTGCTGGAGGGGTTATCCCAAACAGGTGAGGAGGAAACAGTAAGTCACTGATTAAAAAAAACTGCCATGTCAGACAGTATTTCAAAAATAAGACAACTTTAATATGTGCTTTTCCAAAAATTCGTGTAAGAGGCGTCAGTTATTTCTAATGCTTGATATTGTGTTGTGGGATGAAGCTTGTCTTTTGGTGTAGATACAACAGAATAGGATTAGATAGAAAATTGTGCTGAAATGATTAATTGATTAAGTTACTCAACCAACTGACAACTGTTTTGATCGTCGATTAATCATTCAGGTAATTTATCGAACACAAATGTCAAGTATTCTCTGTTCCCAGCTTCTCAAATGTGAGGATATGCTCCTTTTATTTGTTTTATATCACTGTATATCTTTGGCTTTAGATTGTTGGTGGAACAAAACAAAACAAAACAAAAAATCACCTTCGTCTCTTTTTCATTTTTTTTCCATTAAACTACAGATTATTTGATTATAGAAATATTTTTATATGCACACCTAATACAAAATAAATTCAACTTGGTCTATCTAACACTCTGGGACAACACCCTTTATGAAGCAGTGAGTATAAAAACAACAAAAAAAAACAATAGCTGCATGTAGAAGAATTTGGCTTCTGCAGACTTTGGCTTTATAACACAGATTGGTCAGAACACTCCACCCACCTGCTAACTTTCATCTCCTTCACTTCCTTTACAGTGGAGTTTGGCTGCACACTTCTTTGTTTCTTTTCTTTTTTTCCCCCTGAGTTTGGCAAGCTAATAACTCTGCGGTGTTGATGACAGTTAGGTATGCCTGCAGGTCAGCATTCCTCCAGGGAAGCCATCCTTTCCTCGTGGGGTCTTGGCCTCGAACGGGGAAAACGTTAGAAAAAATGCAAAGCTCCGTCTCTCTGTATCTGCAGTTTGACTGATTACAGCTCCTGCAGGCAATATTGCAGATGACCTTTTCCCTTTTCTGGGGTCACGTGGCCTCTGTCAGAGAGAAAGGATGTGTTCTTAGAGGTGAAATTCCTCAGTCAACTTCCTTTCATTGTGTCGCTGAAGACTTTGAATGCTGTGTGTGTTTAGATTTCAGATAGTACACCACCGCTTTCTCGAACTTCCTCCTTTTGAGAGCAGTTTGACAGTTTGTTTAATATACATACTATATGGGAATGTACAGGAGTTTTTTTTTTACAGTAAGTGACCATCCAGAGCTTAGGAAACATAAACATGTCTTCAGACAGGGTGAAACTGTAAATGCTCAGCCGTGAGGAATAGTTTGAGGACAAAGGGGCTCTTTTGGGGGTCCCATTACTTCCAAGCTTCCAAATCTTTCTCAGCACAAACATGCAGCAGGGGACAGATCAGTCTACAATATCAGTGCACTCTACTTGTTCAGCTCTGGAACCGTATGCAGCTGAGCAACATATGTTTTTGCAAAACAAATACTTTATTACAGTAATTTACTGTTAAGGCGCCTGGCAGGAGTATTTTGCCGCCTGGCAAAAATATGTGTTTTTTTTTTGTTATCTAATGCTTCAGCATATGTCTACAGTATGTTTTACCTGAGGCTACTCAGATAAGCAGGATGATGGAAATGCTTCTGTCACAGCCACATACCGCTGTATGGACAGTACATTTTGACTCATTGTTTCTCTCTTCCTCTTACCTTTTTTAGCCTGTGGCCGAGGCTCATCACTGGTATTACATCTTGGAAATGGGCTTTTATTTGTCGCTGCTTCTGTGCGTCTCCGTGGACGTCAAGCGAAAAGTGAGTGTGAGCCCTCAACCCCTCCCCCAAACACACACAAACACACACACTCTCCAGAATGGAGGCTTTTCAGATCTTCTGCATTTCCTTGACTGAGATTTTAATTGAAAGCCAAATGGTCAAAACCAAAAGCTAAATGTCATTTCTCAACCACTTGGCCTTGTTTTTTTCCCCCCGCAATCCAAATGTTGTTTTTCTCTCGCACGATTAAACTCAATACGGATTATGCTCTGGATTATCTGCTGTTACATCATAACTTTGTGTACTTTGTATTTGCTCTCATTTTAAAACTGGACGTTGCAGGATTTAGAATATTTAATAAGTGTTAGTACATACTTTAAAATTCACTAAAAAAAAGAAAATATTTGCATAAGTCCAATACCCATAGAGTCAACAAACTTTTATGTGTACTAATCTAACCAGTTGAACTTTACTATATTGCTAAACTGTATTTTTATACATAATTAATAATTAATTAATTAATAATTAATAAATTAGCACTGTAAATCACCTGTGTTCCATGTTTCATGCTTGATCCTGCAGCTTTTTTAGGCTTTTTTTAGGCTCAATTTCCTAAATTTTGTCCAAAAAAAGGGTTTTACGCAGCTGGCAACTGATTCACTGATATGCTCCAAACTCCTGATTAACAATATTTGAGCTTCAAACATAACAGCAAATTACTCCAGACAACATTTAAATCTGTCATTAAATCCTTGGACAAATCTGATTTACAGGACCACAGATGGAGAGCTAATGAAGTTTGGTTTATGCTACTGTACATCTTTCTCATACCGTGTGGTCTGCGTGTGTGTGTGTGTGTGTGTGTGTGTGTGTTTTCCAGGATTTCAAGGAGCAGGTAATTCATCACATTGCCACCATATTCCTCATCGGTTTCTCCTACTGTTCCAACTATGTGAGAGTTGGCACACTTGTGATGCTGCTGCATGACTCTTCTGACTTCCTCCTTGAGGTAAAACACTGTACCTAAATTTAAATATGCATGAACTGATTCTTTCAACAATGTGGAGTAGTATTTAAAGGATTTACCCAAGCTGCCTCTAGTCTAACCGTATACCTCCTCATTCCATTGCTATGAATAAGTTTGAGGAGGAACAACACAGTAGGGCGGAACATTTCACAAATAATATTTACATTTTAGGTTTGGGAAAAGAAAGGAAGGAGGAAATACAAAAAAAGAAAACAAAAGGCAGAATTTAATATGTATTTAAAGTTGAATGAAATGACGTGCGATGCTTTGAAATGCCAAAAATATTGCACTTGCCATTCTATAGTCTGATTCTTCTTCTTCAACTCTCTTGATAGTCATTTTGCACAAAAGTCACAGGGAACCTAACTTGAATAAAGGCTTTGTGTATTTATTGCGGAAATATTCCCATTCTTACTCTCTAATGCTTTATAACCCTGCACCCAGGGAACTGAGGTGTAAATAGAAAAAGCATTACAGTCCACAGTAAACATAAAACCTACCCATTGTGGCTGTAAAGTTCTTACCTGCAGGTCCTACAGTGAGATAATAGGTCCATTGTCCTTGTTTTTGAGGCTGATTTTCCTTGGTGTCATGTTTCACTGATAAAGGCTGAAAGTCAAGCTTGTCGCTGTCATCTCAGAGCAGAGGAAATATGTCGAGCCAGTCATGTGACCTCAGGCGTGACTAGGTGTCAGCTGGCTTTTCTGATGCATCATGCATTCATATTCAGCCAGTAAGTCATTACAGCCAGGCATGTGTTTCTGTGAAGAGTACCGTTTGGTAGATTAGAAATTAGTAACCTTAATATATTTAATAGTTACTGATTATTAATCATATTTGGCCTTTGAAAGTCTATTCTGAACCCAGTCGTCTGAATTAATTAATTTGTGTCTTGGCATTAATTTTATAATCACATTCAAATAATGGACATCAAATTTTGAAGAAAGAGTTTTCAATTTCCTTTTTTTGTTAACACTGCTATTCTGATTTCTACTAAGCCCCCCAAGGGGTCACGGCAAGATTTTTTTTTTGCATTCCCTCATGATAAATTTTGCGTTCTCTCACAATACTTTTGTGTTACCTCGCAATACTTTTCTTCTTCCATTCCTCCTGAGCCATATGTCTATTTCCACTCAGCTGCTCCCAGCACAACGCCCCAGTATGGATCAGCTCATTGAATTTTACTTTGAACTGGGCGTTAATATGCTGATATAGTACCACTGCTCAATAGGCACAGTTATGTAATCAGTGAAAGTAAACTTAAACGAATTCTTAGATGAAAAGGTCTCTCCAGAAGGAAGCAGTATCTGCAGGATGCTGTCGGTTTCATTTGTGTCCAGTTACTGTACTCAGGACCACTGCATGAATACAGATGGATGTAAATGTAGAGAGTATGGCCTACGAGTAAGAAAAGAGGATGTCCGCTTGATTATGAAAGAGCTGGATCCCAGAGGGGTTTCACTGAGGAAAAGGAGGCCGAAAGGCTTGAGTTTATCACAAGAGTCAACATGCCAGATGAAATTTGGTCCCTTTGAGAAGTAATTCCGCCTCTTTCTGTTCAAAGTAAAATTCAATAAGCTGATCCACACTACGGCGTTGCGCTGGGAGCAGCTGAGCAGACATAGACATATGGCTCAGAAGGAATGGAAGAAAAGTGTTGTGAGAGAACACAAAATTTATTGCAAGAGAACGTAAAACATATTGCGAGGGAACGCATGTTTGAAGTATATTTATTATTTAGAATGAAATGGTCTCAGTGCTTACATTTTTCCTTTGAACATTTGAACATTTAGGTAGTTGAATTAATGCCAGACATTTTCTATGTCACCACAAATCAAAATGGATTAAATACAGTCATCATACCTCAGCTGTTAAGGAGACTATCCAGCGCCTAACAGACTGTCAGTTTGATTCCAGTAAAATCCACTGAAATCCACTGAAAGTTGCTCTGGAAACAGCGTCAACTACAAGTCTTGTTTAACTTATTATTTGTCATATGTAGAGATTATCATGTGTGGTGCTTGAAAAGAGTTAATTATAGACATAAGTTTGAGGAGTGTTTGGTCACTAATGGTCATTAATGATAACTAACAAGGACTTTTTGTTCCTTTTTACTTTCAAAAGTCTGCTAAGATGTTTCACTATGCTGGGTGGACGAGGACGTGTGACTCGCTGTTTGTCGTCTTCTCTCTGGTCTTTCTGGTCACAAGGCTGGTGGTGTTTCCTGGCAGGTAAGGCATTGTGGGAAATGTGGTACTTAATCTGTGGGGGTTTTTTCGGATTTATGCCCATTTTCTCCTATTTGGAATTGAAGTTGCGCCACCAGATGTTGGAACTCCCGTCCAACAAACACATTAAATTCTACCTAGGCTCAAATTTAGGAGTCGCCATTTTTTTATCCAAGCAATGATCTAGCCAAAAGTCCAGTCAAAATTGTTGTAAATCCAGTGCCATGTTTTGAATGTTCTTGTTGTCCCTTTAGTCTGTACTAAAGGATCTGCTCCTTTGTGTTGGATCACCCAACTGTGTCCTTGTATTTCCTCAAAATGACCTAAATCTTTCAAGAGTGTAGAGCGTTCAACTAACACCTGACCTGAGTGAAAACTGTGTTACTGTGTTTGTTTTCCAGAGTGGTCCATACAACCCTGGTGGTGTCTCTAGAATTCTTCCAGCCCTTCTTTGGTTATTACTTCTTCAACACCCTGCTGTTAGTGCTGCAAGCACTGCACATCTTCTGGGCGTACCTCATCCTGCGCATGGTCTACAAGTTCATGTTCTTGGGCAAGGTGAGAGGAGTGCAATTTTTAAACCAGCAAATGAAGGGGAGCAGGGTATCAAACATTTACATTTAATGTTTTTTTTTTAATTTTCTCTATAGGTGGAGCGTGATGAGCGCAGCGACGAAGAGAGTGAGGTGGATGAGGAAGAGGAGGAGCCTGAGGAAGACGGTGACGAGTGCAGCTGGGAGCAAAGGAAGGGTGCAATCAACTCCAAACTGGCATCGCTGGCTAACAACTGTGTCCTGAACAACCTGACCAACCAGAGGAATATAAACAGCAGACTACCCAAAGCCAGATAGTGGAGAAACCTTCTTCCACATCTACCAGGCCTCACTGGAAAAAAAAGTTGCTTCCCCTTCTGCCTATCGGAGATGAACTTATTTCTGACATATGATACATACAGTATGGCTTGTGTACATCCAACACGGTCCATTGATGATTTCAGATCAGGGTAAGTTTGCATCCTGCTTTTCTTTAAAAAAAAAAAAAAAAAAAAAGAGGGCGAAAAAGCACAAATGATTGTAAATTCGCACACCTAGTGTGAGATTAGGAAGCGACGCCATCACTACTGTTACCCACTCTACTGTGTATTGTAAAAATAAATTTGGCAAAACATGGAGTCAGTGAAAATCCCATTACATAAAATCATGTGTTTTTTTTTTTTAATTTTGTATTTATGCTGTATTATAATAAGTTGTTTGTAAATACATAAGGATACAAGTAGCCGAACTGTGCTATAACACATTTATGCTTTTTTTTGGTCAACAAGAAAAACTGAATGTTTTTTATACAAAATCACAAAACTATCATCTAATATATTGTATAATATGTGTTAAACAAAGCAAACTAAAGCTAGAATTAGATAGTAATTCACTCCCCCAGCTTTGTATCCACATACACTGTATGATTGACTGTACATAGACTATTAATAACCTTGATTGTAGGTAATCTGTTAATAAACCACTTTATAGACTATTTTTTATGAACCATTTAGTCAACAGACAATTTTTATGTTGTTATCTGTGACAGAATACAAACGACTACTGCAGAAACCCCTTAGGGATGATAGAAGTTATATTTTTCCATGATAGGAGCTGGTTTTGTCAGTAAAGCTCACTTCTTAGAAGAGATATGGTGCCCCCTGGTGCACAAAGAAGAACATATCCTTGTAGAGAAGGCCCTCCCCTTGTCTGATAAAATAATGCCTTTGCAGAAAATGTATCGCTCCTGGAAATATGGACTAAAACCATATGTATGTGTGTTTGTTTGTTTCTTTTTCTACGTTGAATATCATTTTGACAGGCAGCATTATTTCTCCACAAGGTTTTTGGTGAGGTTTGCTCTACTGGACTTTTGTTTTGTGCCTTGGCTGCTGTTTTTACACTATTCTGTGACTTTGATATTAAGCTCTGTGTGCAAGTAGGATTACCTTTACTTAACAAACACATGGGCCAGGTCTTACTGTGAGTGGATTTAATGTTTTGCTGAAACATTCGGTGAATTGGGTAGTGCCTAGGTAAGCCATGAAAATTAACGCACATACCTGTAGATGGGGCATTAGTGAAATGTGAGATATTTTGCTCAGATGAAGAAAAGTCTTATTGAAATGTAAAGATGTAATGATTTTCATAAAGGTTGTTGGCATATTTTCATATTAATGAACTGGGCTCTACTACTTTACTACTAACCCAACATACTGGACCACAGCGTAATGATTAGTCACCATAGGTTTGTGATTGTCAACAGCACGGCACAGAGATATTTTTCAAAAACAATCACAACTACACTCATGTCACTCACTACCAGCAACTAGTGTTACATTCTTAGGTTCTCTTTAAGATAAGCGGTTGCTGTGTCCACATACTGCATCTATTCATCTTTTATAGATATACAAATGTGATAGGAGTAGAAACACGGTTGTGTCTGAACAGGGACAACTGAAGCCCACAATACAAGGTAGGATTTAAAATGATAAAGTTATAGAGCACTTAAAGGGCTGATCCACAGAATAACACACTTAGACCCACACTAGAATATTGTTTTTTTTAAGCAAAAATAGATATAAAACTCAGCAGGAAAAATGTCATGTTTCCATTGAAATAACACTTGACTGTTCTCTTAAGAGTGCACATGGATGCTCTGTTGATTGTGTGGTCAGTTGAAAAGTTTTAATAAATGAAATCCATTAAATAACTCAACAATGCTGTCTTATTTAAAGCAGAAGATCTTGAATATGTGTTCATTCAACTTGTCTCATATCTGAATTCAATTCACTCACGAAACTACTTGCATATAAATATATTTGGCCGTGCTCTCTTTTGTTCGTTCAGTTACATCACACACCATCATGTGACCATCCTCATGGTGACACACCCTCTGAGGGGCACAGGACAGGGTATGGCATCGTCCACCTCAATGCAAGTGTCTATGTAAGGGTCCAGCAACACCATGTTTGGGAATGCTTTGTTGCTCTTTTTCTCGCTGACCAGGTATATCTGTCCGCCGACTGTGGTGCAGCCGCAGAAGAACTTTCTTCCCAGACATTCCTCCTCCAGCGCAGTCCACTCATCTGTCTCCACATCAAAACGCAAGGCTTGGTCTCCAAACAGGTAGAGGGCACCGTTGAGCTCGGTGGCGACCAGGTCATATCTAGGGAAGGGTTAAAAAAAGGTTACATTTTTACACAATTCCTCTTCAACCCAAGGCTGAAAGATGAATGTTTTCCACGCATTTATATCCAAATAATTAAATGTCAGGTTTACGGTGTCAGCGAGCAAAGCTGAGAGCTACTCATCAAGAGCGAGTGCTGAAACACACTCACCGTGGAAATGGAGAATAAGAGACCACATCCCACTGATCCTCCTTCGCCGCATACCTCTGAATTCCACCATACACCTCCCCATTTTCATCCAGGCCGCACGCTACATAGATACACGACCCCAGAGTGGCGGTGGCTGCCCTCTCCACAGCCCTAATCATGGAGCTGACCCCCTCCCAACCCTCCTCTGACCCCAGGACCAGCCTTTCTACATCAGCCACAAGCCCTTCATCCATACTGCCCCCCAGGACGTACAGTACTGAATCCAGTCCTATGGAGCAGTGGCTGTGCCTGGACTTCTGCAGGGCCGGCCCGTCTACCCATCGCTGGTTCCCACATTCATACATCCTGACCCAGTCCACACTGAACCACAGCACGTCACGGAAGTAGCCACCTGTCACAACCACACAGTCTCCTAAATCATGAGAAAAAAGACAAAATAATGTTTAAAAAACACATTAACATGCTAATGTCCATTCAGCCCCTAACTCATCATCATTATCTTAATTTTCATCACTATGAACATCATAATTTGCAGAATCCAACCATTACCTACTGCAGCTACAGAGTACTGTGTGAGGTTCTTCCTCTGCAGAGGTGCATGGCTCTGCCATCTGCCACTGAGTGGATGAAACTGGTACAGTGCCTGTTGCTCCTGATCGTGAAGTCCACCCAGGACAAAGAGGGTCTCTCTGGCCCTGGTTCTCTGTATTGACCTGCCTACTGACCAAGAAGCTGGAAAATGTTCATTCAGCATGTAGATGAGCTTGGCTCTGGGGTCAGAGCTTTTCATTCTGGTCAAAAGTTCAGTGATAAATGGTAAAGAGAGCGACTCAGGCCTCACCAGCTCAATGAGCTCCAGAAAGTGTTCCACTCGTTTAGGGTCAAATGACGCCCAGCGTAGGGCTGCCTCAAGGGCCAGATCATCTTTATGGATGGCCAGGTCATCACTAGCAAGAAGGTGTGCCACCGTCTCCTTAGACAGGGACAGGAAGTCCTCTTCAGCGACAATAGCAGAGAAGTGTGTAAGCACTACCTGTCTTGCTGCGGTGTAGAGCTGAGTGCAGCCCAGCTGCCAGGCGTACGCCATCATTCCCAAACAGTTGCTGAGGTGCAGCTCACGCTCGAGGAACTTGCAGCACAGCAGCCTGGCTCGCTCTAGCTGGAGGAAGTCTGCAGTCTCAAGGATCCCCAGAACGTTTTCTCTGTCCAAAGCCAGACTGGATGTCTTGCTGTAGTCCATCAGGACCCTGAAATGCTGCAGGCCCACACCTTTGAGCTCAACGTGCCTTTTGGTGCTCTCTACGCCACAGCCAAAGAACAGAGCCCTGAAGTAAGGACTCTGGAGAGCAAGCTGTTGACGGTTGACATAAAAAGACTCTCCTTCTACCTGTAGCATGGCATCAGGGATTACATCAGGCTCAGAGTCTTCCACAAGTAAAGCAGATGCATCCTCCTGCAGTTTGTTAATCTGCTCTGAGGGAACTGTAAATTTAAAGCTTTGAGGTTTCAGCTCGGTGTCTGCTCTGCAGGCCATGTCACAACAAACAGCCCCTCTTACTGGTTTACAGCACACCAACTGGTGGTATTAATAGATATCCCCCCTGGCTGCCTGCTGGCTGGATGCAATGCAGGGAAAGGAGGTCAGTTTGAAAACAGATGCTAATTATAACACAGGGAGCCTCTGCTGGGCAGGGATTCATATCGAACACACATTGTTTTATCAAATAAACGAAGATCATTTTCAAGTATTCATATTTTCAAGTTTGTTGTGGAGCCAACAAACTAATAAACAAAGCGATGACGTCATTCTCTCAGCTATAGGCGCTCAACGATTTGATTGGTGGAACATTTCTGAGGTCAAAGTTTAACTTCCGTGTCACGCAGCTAAGATGGCGGTGAGTTCGTATGGTTTTCGCTTTCATTCAAACATCACATTACCACTGTACTTATTAACATACATAGATATATTCTTTACTGGCAATTGTTTACTCTGAACATAAGTTGAGATGTACCGTAACTGTTTGTTTGTAACACACGGCTGTTCTATAATTCGCTAACTGTTTAGCCATCAAAGCTAACGTAATGCTAAGTTAGTGTTTGTGTGCGGCTAGCTTGCATGTGACTTAAAAAACGATGTCGCTTTGCACTTTTTTAGGATAAAGAAAAGAAGAAAAAGGAGAGTATCTTCGACTTGTCGAAATACATCGACAAGCCGATTCGTGTGAAGTTTCAAGGAGGACGAGAGGGTAGGTTTATTTATTGTGATGAGCTGAACTGAACCGGAGGAAACGCTACAAACACAAGTGAATAATTTATTAGAGTGAAAGTTTCCTCCCTAAATGCACCTTTACACCGTATTTTTTCCCACCCAGCCAGCGGTGTCCTGAAAGGTTTCGACCCTCTGCTGAACCTGGTGCTGGACGGCACCATCGAGTACATGCGTGGTGAGTGGCGGCGTGAATGTGTCGCTGTTTTAAATGAGAACAGAAATACACACACAACACCGTGAGGGTTTATTCATTTTGCCAGCTTGTCAGACACAAAGCGTGAATTTGTTACCACCGACTACATAACAATGTTGTGGAGTGGGTAAAGAGAAGGGTAAGAGTTTTCAGAGACTGCAAGTCTCACTGTTTTGTCCCAGTAAAATGTCTTTTATAATGGACATATAATGTTGAATTTTGTGAAGGGAGCTGAACAGTTTGACTCAGTTACTTGGCCAGCCATGTTTTTTTTTTTTTTTTTAAGTCTTAATTTATCCAGAATTCATGACAAATTGTTAAAAAATAGGGACATAGTTAAAACTTTTAAATTTAATCTTTTAAAATTTTTAAACTTTAAACTTTTAAATCTTTTGTGAAACCTAGTCCTGGCTAATGTAGCCTTAAGCAGAGATGAGGAGTGGGCTTCAAAGGTCTGGTAACCTCTCGTCACCACAACCCCATTTTTTTTCCCCCTTTCAAACTTGTAGTCTTCAGCCCCAACTGACGCTGACTCTAATTTCATTCTGCTCCCTCTGGACCCACAAAAAGCTTTTTGTGGCTCCAGAGGGACACAACTTTTTCACATATACAGTGGCACTCATCAAGACCTGTAAACAGACTTTGATGCGTAAAATTGGTGGAGTTACCCTTTAATAAAAAAAGTGTCACATTTGGTAGTTTTGGTAGAAAGTAAAGTTTGCCTTCAGATTGTCTCCTTTTGAAACACAGTTTTGAATCACATTTCATACATTGTAGAGGAGGAGATGTGTCTGGCTTGGTTTAGGACTAATTCAATGAAAACTGATTGATTTGAATAATTGCACGACTTTGAACTTTAACTGTCGTTTGTCTGCAATCTTTGTCCATCCAGATCCAGATGACCAGCTAAAGCTGACAGAAGACACCAGGCAGCTGGGGCTGGTGGTCTGCAGAGGGACCTCTGTAGTGCTTATCTGTCCTCAGGATGGCATGGAGGCTATACCAAATCCATTCATACAGCAGCAGGATGGCTAACACACAGCCTGTCACTCTCTGAGCTACTGACACACACACACACACACACACATACAAATACAAACATACACACACTTGAATATTTTGCAATTTTTTTTTTGTTATTTTAATTTTTTAAATTGTAACAGTAGTGATGTATAAAACAAAGCAATTTTCTGTTGTTAAAAATCATAAGTTGATCAGCAAAAGGACACTTGAAAGCACTTTTGTTTCTATCTGTGGTGTGCAAATTTGCAAAGATTTGAGTTGTAAAGAGCCCACAAGTTTGGAAAGTGTTAACAATACCATTTTCTTTTTATCTAGAATAAGTCAACTTTTTACTCTTCTTTGTTTTTGATAAGAAAATAAAATGAAAACGTATGTTGAGTCTTGTAAATGTTTGTCTTCCCTGCACTTTTACATTTTGAGAACTGTGTTGCAGAAATTACACTTATTTTAAATGTAATTGCGAGAAGCCTGAATGTCTTGAGTCAAGCCAGTTCCAGCAGGATTATATCCAATGCAGCAGTCTACAATGACCACTGATATTTGATATAGTTATTCTGTCATTTATGATCCATCTGCAGCTCAGTCATCGCTGCCTAATTTGGCTAAGAAAAAAAACAATTATGTGGTTAAATAAAGGCTCAAATCTAACTTTCACCTGGCTTAGACACAGCTAATTTGCATCTATGGTCCTTTTACAATCACACAGGCTAATAGATTATGTCATATATCTTTAATCACTGGCCACCTCCACCTAACGGTAATCTGCGGATAACCGGCTACAGCTCCATCCTCTTTTTCAAACAGTAACAAAGGTATTTGTCCCCCTCAAAAGTGTTCACAGGGATAAAGGGAGTGTGTTGTGTGTGTGAAGATAAGTCATTCAAGCCTGTCTGCACACTGACAAAGAGACATTTGTGGTATTAACTGCTTTAAGTTGGGAGTGCTTTTAACAGGGTGGGGGGATAATGTAAGTAAACTGCATTCACTTGATTTAGGATTGTACTTTTTTTAAAGGGAAGTAAGACATGTGAATGTATTGTTTTCTTAGTCCCAGGTAATATAAAGTGAGGGGCTTACACCTCAGTTGTGCGCCTTGTATTGATATCTTTCTTGTCAGCATTGTTTCCTGAATTAGGTTCCACATTTCACTATAAATATTAAATATATTTTTGCATAACATCATATAATTGTTCATTTAAAGTAAAAACTCCTTAAAATGAAGTTGTATATAATGTCACTTCTTCCCTCTAAACCTAAGTGCCATAATAAATATATAGTATAGTAAAAGCACCTGAACTGAACTGATTGGAGGTAAAAGGCCCCTAAAGGTTTGCCGGGTGTTGTGAGCCCGGGACTTGCAGCCAAGTAGCAGATTTCCAGGACTCCTCGCCCCTCCTCTGCTGCTCAGTCACTGTGTCAATGGAGCACAGACAGGCAGCAACTAGAGGGAGCACTAGGCTGCACTGAAGAGCAGGTGGATTTTTTTTTTCATACCTTGTTTTTTACAGCGTTACTTTTCTTCAAATTGCTTCAATGTGAATTGCGTTAAAGCAGCACCAGATGTTTACCTGGAGATCATGGAAGCTCTGAGGTGACAGCAGAAACGCTTTTGCTTATCGGGGTGTAACCTAAAAGCGCTTTTACGCCCAGAGTGGGATCAAGACCGATGGGAGGAGGGTCGGACGGGGATTTCTGGAGCCGAGTTAACTTCCTAAAGTAAACTGAAAAGGTGAGTTACCTGCGCGGGACGGACGCGGCACGCCCCTTTGGCAGGTGGAACAAATAGCGGACCTCTCGGTCTTGTCCCTTGTCTTCCATCCATGTATCTATTCTTGTGCGCGCCAAGTCATGCACTAAGAACGGCAGGATATCGTAAATGTCAGTGTTCAGGGGAATGAGAGAAGAAAGAGGTGAGTGAGTTTACTTCAGAATATAAAGCCTGTATTGTTTAATGCTCCGCAGAGGTGCACCTGGAGTCACCGTGCGTAAATGGCGGTTGCAGGGAAAACTCTCATCGAGTCCATTAATTCATTCAGTTCTTGTTATCTGTAAAACTTTCCGAAAGATTTCTTGTATTTTTACTGTGACCTTTTTCTTCCACATCTGATTTGTGATCGCGAAGCAACATGGCCTTACGGATGCCTGCACAATCCAGGAGCTTGATGTTTTTATGTAGTCTTGACGAGTTAATATTCCTCAAAGCAATTTGTCTTTCCAGCGGGCTCCCTTCCAATGATTTGGATAGTTTTATAACCCCTTCATCCCATCGAATACCCATAATTGGTGAATATTGTGTGTATGAATTTGTGCAGGGTGATGTGTGTGTGAGTCGTCAAATGGAGTTTATACTATCTATAGCAAGGACTGGGGAAAAAATCAATCAAATGAATTATTTCCAGCTGATAAACTTGTGTCGTAAACGTGTGTCATCAAAGATTTTACAACTGTTATTGTATTTTTTTTTCCCAGGCTTGGATCATTTTGTCTGTTGGGCAGTATGATACTGGAGACGGTGGAATGTGAGTTGTGAGGTCGGTGCTGTGAATCCAACATGGAGGTGAAGAAGGATGGAGGAGGGCCGTGGTCCTCTCCAGGAGCCTCTTCTGCTCCCTCGAACCCTGCCTGCTACAGGAGCACCCTCATAGCCTTCCTCCTCTTCTTCCTCATTATAGGAGTCTTTGTAGGCCTGCTTATTGGTAGGTTTGCAGACAGTAATGTCGCATTCACAACACAATTGACATTTTATCACGTATCATAAAGGCACAAAGTAACACGCTCTGAGCTATTTAGATCACTGTAAGTGTCATTTCTCCTCTGTCACTGCCAGCATACCTGGTGCAGGAGCAGCATTATTTCATGGAGACAGTGGAGCTGAAGGGTCTGAAGTATGACCCTGTTCTGCAGGATGAGAACTCCGGCTTCTCCATAATACTGTCCTCAGTTTTAAAATCAAAGGTTGGTCCCGACTGTCACCATGACAAGAGCTTAATATTTCCTTTAAAATGTGCTAAATTGTCCATTTTCACTTTCTTACAGATTAAAAATGTGTTCACTGCCTCATCAGTATCACATCACTACATTGATTGTAATATTGTTGCCTATGGGTAAGTGAGAGTTGAACCACAGATTTAAAAAAAAATCACATCCAGGGGGTCTTTGAGACAACCACATTGTGTTTTTTTTCCCTGTTTTCCCAGTAACATTAACGGTGACGTGATGGCAACATTCAGACTGGTCTTCAGGGTCTCCAAGGTCCAGCAGTATTCAGACAACTTTGTGCAGGACATGCTGAGAGCAGGGCTCAACTCAGTCATGCACAGCAAACCACTAGAGGTGCCCGAGTTTGGACAGATCAACGTTATCATCTTACTGGGTAGTAAAACAATACTGTCATCAGTTGACTGTCTGTGGCCCTACAAGTGGATGTGTGTAGTGCGAGTTATAAAAATAGGCCACAGCAGTGCTTTGTCTCAAGGCTGCAACAGTCTTCGCAGGATCTAATGTTGAATGCTTTCTCTTTGTTCCCAGGGGCCAGCGGGAAGTCGTTTTATGCGATTGGAGATGAGGCCTTAGGTGAGTGTATGTTTTTTGACCCACATCAAATGGTATCTGAAAATAAACGATTACATCTTAAAGGAATATTACGTATATATTGTTTGACACAGATCTTAAGTTTCCTTTCAAAAGATTGTTCTAATTCTTTGTTTATTTCTCTTAATTACTTATGATTTGTTCCCATCATGCCTTCTCTAACTCTCATCTCCATTAATCATCCGGGCTCTCCAGCCAGATGTCCTGACAACACCTTCACTTGTGACAACGGAGAATGCGTCACCAAATTAAATCCAGAGTGTGACTTCATGCCAGACTGTGCAGATGGATCTGATGAAGCTCGTTGTGGTGAGTGACTCTTCAAACTATAAATTATTACCTCATTCCCTCTTCCTCTCCCACCCTCCATCTTTATCCACTCATCACACTCTCCCTCTCAGCCTGCGGTACACGTCCTGTCATGGGGAGTCGGGTTGTGGGTGGTGAAGATGCTCGGCAAGGTGAGCTGCCGTGGCAGGTCAGTCTGAAGTTCCATGGACGCCACACTTGTGGAGCCTCCATCATCAGCGAACGGTGGCTGGTCAGTGCGGCACACTGCTTCGAGAGGTAGGCAGCAGTTGTCATCCTTCACCTGTGAGCAAGTTCAGAAGTACAAGGAGGATTAGACACTAAATTGTGCAATTCATGGAATTACATGCAATAAATTGAAACCACAATTTGTCTGCCTCTCTGTGTTTTTAGGGACAACGACCCCAGAGAGTGGACGGCCCTTGTAGGGGCCAGACTGGTGAACGGCGAGGAGTCTGAGTCCAAAACCATTAACATCAAGTCGCTGATTGTGTCTCCAGACTACAACCCCATGACCACCGACAATGATGTGACGGTGCTGGAGCTGGAGACCCCTCTCACCTTCAGCCCTTACATCCAGCCTGTCTGCCTGCCCTCCCCATCTCACGTCTTTGCTCCCGGCCACAGCTGTATGGTGTCGGGTTGGGGCGCATTAAACCAGTTTAATTGTGAGTCTGCCTGCAGGAGTTCCCCTCAGAACAACAACAGATGAGGGATTTAGACTGAAAAGGAGCTAACATACTGTGATGTTAGTTGAGTGCCAACAATTTGTGGATGACTGATGGAGCTTTCAGAGGATATTTTCCCATAAGACAATAATAAAAAATAAATCGTTCATAATGCAGAGACAAGAAACAAACAGGATAATTAAGGCGTTTCGATGTTTATTTCACGGCTCGGCTACAACAGTCAGTCATATGAGAAAATTGTATCCATCAACAGTAATGCAGGCTTTTAGACAAACATTTAAGCTACATCACGACAGCTAAAGTCCTACATAACATCCTCTCATATCTCAGAATTGTATTATCCAGCTCTGTATGCAGTTATTCTAGACTTACAGTACACCCTCAAAGCTAGCAAGCTCAAAATTGATATGAGAATATATGAGAATATGAGAAATGAGTAATTCAGTTGTCTTGTGCTCTTCTGTCATTCAGCCGAGGTGCCTCCCACACTGCAGAAGGCGGTGGTGAAAATCATCGACTCTAAGGTGTGTAATAAATCGTCTGTGTACAGAGGTGCAGTTTCTCACAACATGATGTGTGCCGGATTCCTGCAGGGCAAGGTGGACTCTTGTCAGGTCAGTGCTGTTTTTATGTGCTCCACATAATGTAGCTACAATAGCATGAGCTATCAACTTACATCTCCTTACAATAGATTCTTGACTTGGGGCAGAGTTTGTATACATACAATGATGATGTGGTCTTCTTTTGCTATTTTTAAACTACTACTGCACTGTTGAAACTGTGTCTTAACACTGGTCCCACCCTAAAATAGAAGCCTGTAGGCTGTTGCTGTTATTTTCATGCCGGCATAACATGATAATGTGCGCTGTTAGTATGTCAAGCTTTGTCCCATTTGTTTTCAGTTTGACCATCATAGATACATCAAGTAACTTTCTAAACTGACACACTGAGCTGAAAATCACCAAAATGACACAAGCGCTGCCCTGAGTACAGATAATCAGAGGTGTTGTGTTTTACTTGCAGGGTGATTCTGGGGGGCCTCTGGTGTGTGAGGGGGCCCCGGGGAGGTTCTTCCTGGCTGGGGTGGTGAGCTGGGGTGTGGGCTGCGCCCAGATCAACAGGCCTGGGGTTTATTCTCGGATCACCAGGCTCCGCAACTGGATTCTAAGCCACACAGATCCCAGCTTGGTGCACGGTTACTCCCAATATGTTCCCAGTGTGCCGGTTACTGTTCCAGGAGAAACCTTTAATAACCTGCCGGTACCCAGGACAGTAGCCATGGATGTGTTGTCTGCACCAACACTTCCTGGTATTGTCCTAATGAAAGCAACTTGACTGATAAAATCATTTATAAATGAGTTGCTTATTTACCAGTTAGTAGCCTAATACTCATGTTACTCTCTCCATCATATCTTTTAGTCTTGAACTGCAGTGGAAAGTTCCAGTGTAGTGCCACTTCCTGCATCGGCAAGGTCAATCCAGAGTGTGACGGAGTCCCTGACTGCCCCAACCAGGCTGACGAAAGGAACTGTGGTTAGTTTATATGCGTAAAGCATTAGGAACACGACTTGGTTTAAAAGAAATGCTTCTGACGTGTGTTTTTGTTTCAGACTGCGGTGTGCGTCCTGCGTTGGGCTCCCAGAGGATTGTGGGTGGAGTGACAGCTCGTAGGGGGGAGTGGCCTTGGATTGGCAGTCTCCAATACCAGAGGCTTCACCGTTGTGGCGCCACACTCATTCACAGCAAATGGTTGCTGAGTGCGGCACACTGCTTCAAAAGGTTCTGTGTATTAGTTAAATTTAAAGAATTACTTTTTAAAACATGGAATATCACCTCACACAGCCACACTCAATCTACATGATTTAGCACAGCAGCAAAACTCAACACAATTATATACATTCACATCAATCATCTAATAACTGTGCTATTAGATCCAGACTGGTCCTGACCCTGTTATAACGTACACCCACAGTGACCCCAGCCCCACTAACTGGGCTGTGAGCCTGGGATCTGTGCTGCGCTCAGGGGTAGGAGCACTGGTCATCCCCATTCAAAGGGTCATCATCCACCCGGCTTTCAATGGCACCAGCATGGACCATGATGTGGCTCTGCTGGAGCTGGCAGTCCCAGCCCCGATGTCCTACACCATCCAGTCGGTCTGTCTCCCCTCACCGGTCCACCACTTCCTGAAGAATGCAGAGTGCTACATCACAGGCTGGGGATCCATGAGGGAAGGAGGTGAGAGATGTGGTGTTGCTTCACACTGATATGTCATATAGTTATCCAGAAAGCATTTTAGAAATCGTCCTCCACATGGAATTCTACGGCCACGCAAAAAAAAGAAATTATGAGGAGCGTCTTGGTTGAGAAATGTGCGTAAAAGCAAGAAAACATCAGTGGAGCAAAAGCTTCAACATTATTATTAAATTAAAAACAGGAAAACAGACTTCAAAGAATGATTTTTATTTTACATTTACAATAGTTGTTGTGCTCAGCAAATGATCCCTGGGCTTCATGGCCATCCATTTATCCACTTATCTACTTATAAATGAATATTACATGAACTCTGAGTGGGTATGTTCACTTAGATTACAGTACATACGGTATTTTCTCACTTAACTCTGCAGCCATGCGGATAGTTTCGCTCTCACCTCCTGAGGTTCTGAGTTATCTTCCCACTGAAACTTCTGCTGCTTCACCAGCGGGATGAAGATGAATGCAATTATGTTTTTTAGCGCTCAGAGTAGTTAACAGCAACTTGTCTTTCCTGAAACAGTGTTGTAATCAGGCTTTATCTTAGTGAAAATGCATAAGCCACTAATGTAAATGTCGTTGTCCTTCCCACAGGTTCATTGACCAACCTGCTGCAGAAAGCTGCAGTGAACATCATTGACCAGGCAGACTGCCAGCAGTCGTATGGAAACGTGTTGACTCCTAACATGATGTGTGCTGGATACATGGAGGGAGGCAGAGACACCTGTTTGGTAAGATGTAGTACAGAATACTGTGGGACACAAATACCTTTTTTTAAAAGCCTGGGAATGGGCCGGACATCTGGTACAATCTTGGCAGCGTCCGAGCGGTAAGATTGTGGGCTGAGATTATACGTGCTCAAAGGCTCTGGGAAATAGGGCCGTGGCTTTGATAATTCTTTTTACAGTGGCTGGTTAACCAGGTCAGAGCAAAATAAGTGTTGCCTTTTTCCTCTTTAGAGGATTCCAGGACTTGCCTGAAAATTAAAAGCATAAGAAAAAATGATCTGAGAATACTTTGGGTATTACAATTATGGTGCTAACATGGAGAAAACCAGTGTTTTTAGTTCAAGAACATTGCTACACTAATGTGAGAGATGCATATCTCTCTAATGGGAGAGAGTAGACTTTCTTTGCTAAAAAATACAGAGCTCCCCTTCTCACCTGCTCCCTCTCTGTAATCTTCTTATGTAAGGAAACCCACATGCATTCCTGTCTCGGTCGAAGCACCTGGCATCTCAGAAGCTATCCAAGTGACATTTTCTTTGTACCCACTCAAGAACATAGAAGAAAATTTTACCTTTAGCAAAATAATAACTGCCGATCTGTTGATGTTTCTTCCCTCTCTTCTCCATCATTCAGGGAGACTCTGGAGGTCCGCTGACTTGTCGTCAGCTCTCTGGCCAGTGGTTTATTGCTGGAGTGACCAGCTGGGGACACGGATGTGGGCGAATAGGTTTTCCGGGGGTTTACACTCGAGTGACATCTGTAAGGGAATGGATATCTACATACCTGCCTTTCTGAAGTTTGATAAGAAGCAAAAAAAAGCAGCTGTGCCCAGAGAGATGATACGCCAAATGGACAGTGGATTTTCCTCTTCTCCACAAAATTATACTTTACAAGGACTAAAGTCATGCTAACACAGTCAATACACTCACACTTACTGTAGTATTGACCTGTGTGACCTATTGGGTCACGGGTGCTGTTTGTAATACTGTGCAATCATCTGATCTGGGACCATCCTCTTTCAACATGTGCTGAGGAAATAAGGAGAATTCTGAACTTTGGCTAGTGGACATTTTGCTAGCAAGTGCATGATTGAAAGTATTTATTTCAGTTATTTATTTTCCTGACTGGTAAACATACATGGTACGGTGCGTTTTTTTTGTCATTTTGTGTGGGGTTCTGAATATATGTGGTTCATTTATGGGTACATTTCCTTGTCTGTTTTTGTGTTTTAGAAAAATAGTAAGACTAGGGTGCAATGTAGTAATTGTCACTGAAAAGGTGGATTTTCTGGGGAAAATATATAAAGGAACTCACCTTTTGCCCGAGTTTCATTAAGGCAACAAAACAGGTTGCTTCAGTGACAGATTTTCACTCTTTTTGATGAGAAACAAACACAAGGAAAAAACTGATTGACATGTTTTATTGATTTTTCAGGAAAACCATTTAATTTGCTCAAACACACACCTCCAATCAAACTGCAAATAATGTTCACAGGCTTATTTGGCTCGTGCTTCCCTACACAACCTCAGCAAGATTGTTTTTTTTGTTTTTTTTTTTAAAAAAGGATTTTGGTTCCCAGACATCTGACAAACCACACACACAAAGCTGAGAAAGGTTCAGTACCACATCTACAGCAAGGCAGACCCTGCTGAAACAAGCCCACTACTGTGGAGGGCGGCAGATAGTGTGACAACTAGAGAACAGGTCAGACAAAACAGTTTTGTTCTCCAGGGGTACTTTGATATAGGACTGTTTGGAGGCTTGTGAATGTCAGGTTCACGGTTGTGAAAACACCAAATTGCTCCCCAATTCTTTCTGTTGATTTTAAGTAGGTCTACAGAGCATGTTCACTTCACGCAGCGTGTTAAAGAAAGCTGGGTCGTGTTTCTCCTTCAAGGGCTCCAGTTGTGCTGCATGTTTGGTAGGCACAAATAGTCTGTATGCACACACTGAAAAGAATGAGAACACTGCTGACACCGTGTTTTTAAAGGAGCAATTTTAGTAACTGAGAGACTCAAGTCCCATTAACCCTTATCAGTATCGTGTGTCCTAATTATACAGACTAAAGCTTAGTCTGTTGGCAGGAAGATGTCAGGTTAAATGTGTGTTTCTACTGAAGCCACACTAATAAACTCTTACAATTACTCCAAACATAAAGGCCATAGTTCTGCTGTTGACTGATAAATGACAGCCCCATTGACAATATCAAATATTGGGGTACACCCAGAACACTTTGTCAAACACAGAGCCAGACACACACACGCACACACATTCACACTTTCATTTACTCAAACAATTTAGAGTTTCCAATTCTCCTGACCTACATGCAGGTCCACCCTGCAGCTTTTAACATGGCATGTTTAAATGGTTAACCAGAAGATTAATTATATATAACATAAAAACACAAATAGTTAATCTTTGTTACCGGACTGTTCCTCAGATCAAAATGAAAATGTCCGCACAGAGACACTGTTATGGCTAGAGTCCACAGGCTCTGTTAGCCTGTCTGTGAGGTAAAATGACAAAAGCTGATGGTGTGCTGCTGCCCTGACACACCCGTGTACACCTTATGACCTCTGGTGGTGGTGGTGCACTGTGCTCCTCCGTGGGTAAGCGGTGGCCCGAGGAAGGGAAGGGTGAAGCGGCGGCTGCTCACATGCGAGCTCTTTCCCTCTGTAATCTAGAGTTGTATGTTCGGGACACAGTGTTCCAGGCATCCATATACCGGTCCATACACATGGCAATGCATTTCTGTGTGGATATAAGCAGTGAGGTTAACACGCTGAAGAGTTAGTTTTCATTATCTCTTAATCTGCCAATTATCCATTCAATGTTTGGTCTAAAAATGATCTTAAGATTCATGCAAAATGCCCATAACAAAAATTGAAATATTCATATTGCTTGTTTTGTCTGAACAACAGTCCTGTCATAGAAATCAAACAAAAAACAGTAAATCCTAATATTTGGGAGATACTGGAACCAGTGGATTATTGTAATTAACATATAAGCAATTATTAATACGGACTAATTGTTTCTGCTATAAAGTTGCATCTGAAAGCAAACTCGTTTATTTTCTACAGCCCAGCACACATACCTGCTCTGAGTTGTCCAGCGTGCTTCCAGGTTTACCTATGCACTTCTTAAAGCATTTATCTGTCATCCTCTGAAACATAAATGGAGAGATTAAGTTTATTATAACTTATTACTGACAGCTAACATAGTTACAACCACAAGTTCACAACATTACCATTTATATGACAATGTGCAAGTAAGAAAACCCTCAAAACATGAAGTTGCCACTGGTTGAAAAGTCAAGGTTTAGTATCAACAGTACTTCAGTGATGTGTTTCTATGAGCCATGTTTCATACATGTGGGAACAGATCAATAACCATGTCTCCGTGTAACGCTATGACGGGATTAATAAAGGTCATACCATCCCTAATAAACTCAACTCCAGTTAACTCTTCAGTGTCAGCTTAGTGCTGCTAGTTTAGCAGCCGTGTCCATTGATTTACCTGCAGCAGCTCCTGAGCGTTAGCCACCGCGATCTGGACCTTGACCTGCTCCATGATCGTGCCGGTGTCCATTTTACCGCCCGAACCTCCTGCTGAGAAGTCAGAACCAAACCCGTCCATTTCTACCGGAGTCGTTAACGAAAACCTTAAGATTAGTCGAGCCTCTGTAAACACACGTGTGGAGAGCCGCTGCTAGCTATGGCTAACGTTGCGTTAGTGGTCTGTGCCCTTGAGAGCGGCGGAAGGGTGCGCACGTCATTTCCGTATGGAGGATTCCGACATGGGAAATGTAGTTTTTTGGTGAGTGGATACAGTGCAGTCAACATACCGCAGCCAAAAACACTTTTTAGGATATATATTTGAACTCATGTGTTTATAATACTTAAAGATCCCCTCCATACATGTTTTAATACATATAAAATGCTCTGCTTGGAACAATAATGTGTGTCTGATATGTTTTTTCCACACAAAAGAATTACTGAAACATTAAAATCCTTAAAATGGCACCTCCTCATTAAAAATTACAGAATCTATGAATATGCTAACTTTGTTTATTTTTAAAGTTTAACTGTCGGACACAATATGTCTCCTGCTTCACTGTAAAGTCCATTCTTAGTGTTTGTGCACTGGAGGCTTCAAGTTTCCACATCACACTTGTGTAAATTGAATATGGGACCAGGGTTGGCTTCTTAACTAGCTGTAATGTCACAAATCTTGCTCATAGGCCCGCCCCTTAAAAATCTGATTTTCAGCAAGCACAGAGAAACTTTCCACTTTTCAGCAGATGAATGTGAAAACAGCTTTCTGGTGTCAAACTCTGGTGTCAAACTCTGCACATACATCATTCTGCACAGTGAAGCTCAAACATCCAACTGAAGGAGCAAGAAGAAAAACACATTTTTGAGTGGAGGAGCACTTTAAGAGACAGATGGCTTGTCAGCTACACATACACTCCCCCTCCTTTACAAAAACCTGCGTGTACGCATGTTTGCCACAAGGTGGCGATATACTCCACTTAATCACTCCACTCAAATTTTGAATTTTAAATTTTGAATTAGACTGCATCTCCAAATGAGACTTTTCTTGAAGTGTGCTACCAACAGATACCTATAATGATTGATGGAAGTATATTTTCAGTACATATGATCATCCATCCATCATTCATCCATCTTCCATTAACAGTTTCAACAATTAGCCAACAGCATATCCAGTCATTTCACTGTAGCAACACTATTGTTGGTTATGTCCAGCAATGGCCAGTTTTGGACTGTTCTGACTGCTGCAAGGACTTATTATTCAGATTATCCATTAAAATTAGATTGCATTATTTTAGTGAAATTACTGGATACGCTATTTTGTTTGTTTTTGTCTTTGAATAGAATACAATACAATACAATAGATTTAATTGTCTACAGAAGTGGAAAACTGTCTTTGTCCCATCCGGCTGTTCATCAAAACATCAAAACAACCACAGAACAACACTGACAGTATGAATACTCCAAGTAATAAAATACAATTAACACATTATATAAGAAAAAAAGATTAAAATTAAAGATTAAAATTGAGTCTCTAAGAATTGAGCAAGCTAACTGCCTTTGGGATAAATTACCTGCTACCAGAGATACTACCTGAGTTTAGCTTTTAAAATTTTTACATTTTTGTCACATCTTTTTGTGTCTTGTCTATTTTGTCTGAATTTTTGTTAAGATAAAATGAATTAATAAATCTGCAACAAGCATGTATCCTGATTCTCCATGGCAGGCTGTTTGAGAATTTAAAAAAAAAATGCAGACATAATTTAAAATATATTTTCTTTAATCCATTTTTTCTTATTCTTACACAGTCAGTCATTCCAAGTTTGTTATTGTATGATTTCTCTGTTTAAATGGATGAATAAGTTAAAATCTCAGTAGAGACTAAACTTGTCAGCTAAATAAAACACTTACTTCAAACTAACCTTACAGGAAGAGCAGGAGTTGACTACAGAAATAGAAAGGCATAAGAATATCTGCATTGTTTTTAGTCTTGAAGCCCGGGCATGAGGATGACCCCCTCTGAGGACCCCTCTCCTTATGTTTCAGATAGGATGACCTAACTGAGAAGACCACCTGCCTTGAGTGAAAAAAATAAGTGGTACAGTGAGTCGGCGGGCAACAATGGGGTGACGGTTACTGTCATCTAAACAGACACTGTGAGTGGCTTGTCGCTATGCTGGGGGCACTGAGGAATAATTGTGGGGGTCTGATTAGTGGCGTGCCCGCGTAAGAGTAATTAATGACCAGTTACACAATGCTCGCACCCGCCCACATGCAAACACACACACATGCACATAAGTCCTTCGACCAGTTTGGCTTCAAGCCACAGGGCTGAAAGGGAGGGTGGGGAGGGGTTGGGTTAAAGTGCAGCAAAATGAATTAACCCTAGATTACAATCATGAGTTCATTAATCTAATCTTCTTAAATATTTAATCTCTTTTAGGCACACTTGTGTGTATGAAAGCATTTGGCCCCGTCAGCTACAAGGGCGGCTTAAATGAGCACCGGCAACAATGGTTATGAGAATGTGAATTACCCATGAGTGTGTTTATTGGTGTCAGACTTTGAGCTGAGTGGTTACTTCAAGTGTAAGAAAAGACATTTGGTAACTTGAGATATGAGAAGCTCTCAAATTTAAATCTCTTTTAAGGAAACAAGCACAAAAAGTGGATAAAAGGGAAGCCTGACTGTCTCTTTTGCTCTCAAACACACACACACACTCATGCTCACATACACACAGCAGCAGCTTTTAATCTTCAAAAGCAGCTGTTGAGTGACAGTGACCCCCCCTCCCCCAAATGTCCTCAAAGTCCCTATTGTTTGAATAAAAATGAGACTTACATTACAAATATCTGTGATCCGTTAAATCTTATAAGCAGATCTGTGACATTTCTGACTACCATTCTTTCTTGTTTGCTTTTTTTCACAGCAGACACTTTGACTTGTGGCAGCAGGAGAAGCACAGGTGCAACCAATAACATTAACGATTACTCAGCTCCATTTAAGTGTCTCAGTACCCCCAAAAAGCAGCCTGCACAGACAATACCAGGAACTGGTTTTGTGCAACTGGCACATCTAAATGGAATACAGTCAGTATTAACGTTATTAATTATCCCTGCAAGACATGTTGACATGTTGGGACATGTCCCAACAAAGAACTGTGTGTATCTTGCACAGAGAAGACATTTATTTCTTGAGTCTCTACTTCTTTAAATTCTACTGTCATGTTGAATACTAACTGTTATCTATTGCTCAGAACCCCCACATCCCCCCACCCCCTTCAAGCCTCTACTTTAACATGGTTACACTGGTGTTCATATCTTCCGTGTAGTTCCTTGTCTGATTCTGAACCGAGGAGCATTCTTGATAAATTCCTGTAAACCTCACGAGTACTTAAATCCTGCAGAAAATGTGAGGAATTCAGCTAAAGAAACAATCTCATGGTCCCTCAGAGGGACTTTAACCTGCCATCATATGATCATTAAGACTGTTTGTTATGTGGAGCTGGCACTCTGAGCAGGGGAAGCGTTGATCCTGGTGCTTGGTAGAGCAGAGATGCTGATCTGTTTGTTGGAGGGCCAAGGCCCCGCACACAGCTACAGAGCTGCTAGAGGTTCAGTGTTTGACACAGTAGATGCTCGCCCGGGTTATGACAATGTTATGTATTCTAAATATAAGGAAATATGCCTTTTATTGAATTTAAATTAGGGCTATTCATTCATATCTCACACTGGACTTTTATATTCTGCCTTTATATAACTTGCTTTGCCTTTCTTTTATATGCAGTTTAATGCCTGATAAGCTATTTAAATTGCCTTCCTGTTGCCTGGATACCGCGATAACAAATGAGCTTTTCCTCTGTGATTAAACACGACACACAGGTGAAACTCAGTGACAGGTGTTTTTGTGTTTTTATGGCAGTAATATATGACACTACTGGCTCTGCAATGGGATAAAGAATAAAGAAATGTTTGGCTGTTTGGCTGTTTGAGCTGATTGGCCAGCAGCAGCAGGAGTAGGAGGAGCCAGTCGGAGCACTCTGCTCCCTCTGTCCGCTGCGCTCGACTCGTTGCTTTGCTGCAGGCTGCGTGGCTTCCCGAGAGCAAACAGAAGCTCGCCAACTTTTTTTTTTTTTTTTTTTTCCTGCTTTTCCTTTTGTTACATTGTTTTGAGGGTGTAAAGTCAAAACTCGCGACGGAGACAAATGGCTCGTCAGTCTTCCAGCGGTTTAGGTTAGGACAGTTTTGAACTCGGGAAGCGGATTTTGTCTAAATCGTGCCACAACTTCAAACAAAACCAACGGCTGAACAAGTTGAAAGCCGACATAAAGAATCCGGATCAGCTTTGCTCCCACCAAGGTAAGCTTTCATTAATTAATCACGCGTTAATGACGCATCGATCACCGTCGCTTTTTTTTGACATTTCTGTAACTTCCGAAATGTGAGAAGTTTGGTTACAAACTGAAACACGGGATCCTTTGATGTTTGCTGTGTGTGTGTGTGTGTGTCTGTGTGTGTGTGTTTGTGTTTGTGTGTGTCTGTGTGTGTGTGTGTGTGTGTGTGTGTTGTAGCAGCAGCAGCAGCCTGGATGATGTTTGCAGGCTGCTGCTAACTTGGGAGGAAAGCTGAGCGCATGCTGAAGTGCTGACCGTAGTTTCACATTTACTGCACAAAACGAATTGGATTTCACGCTGAGTCCCTCCACGGAAGTCCACCAGCCCCCCCTCTCCCCCCCCCACCCCTCTCTCTCATCCCCTCTCCCCCCTTTTCAGTGGGATTGAATAGCCGACTTACATTTATCTGCTATGAAACAATGGAGGCTTTTAAGCGAAGCGATATTTATTTGGTCGTTTCCAAGTTGTGTACAGTCTTTGTTTATCTTCAGGATGCAATAAAGTTAATCTTATTTTAAATTCAGCATGAATGTTTCTACCCCAGATTAGCATCCCACTCAGCCTGTCAAACCCCACTGCAGATGATCAAAAGAAAGATGATTTTTTTTTCTAATCTGTTGCACGGTGGTTACATAATTTTATCCTTGAGCTGGTCTGAGGTGTCAGATCTTATGTGGGCTTGAAAGCTTTGCCTTTGGCACCATCTTGTATGAGAGCCGGCAAGGGAACAGAACAAGCTGGCAGGAATTTATTGGCTTTCGCTGTGGTTGGAGGTGACTCACAGCCCTGAGATGTTTATAGGGGTGGAAAGATGTGATATAGGGCAACACACCCAGGTGTTGCTTCTTCGCTTGTATGAATGTAGCTGATTTGTTCTCACATGTTTGAACACTGACTGACATTGATGTATGTTTTTTTATTACAAAATGCCACACAGTGTACACAAAGTGGCTTTTCTGTGGGAGTGCTCCTTATCTGATCTCCTTTCATCCCTCCTAAAGTCCGAAGTTCATTTCCGTTGTAACCCAGCGGACTGTTAATGAGTGTTTTATTCTGAGCAGCCGATTCGTCCGCTGTTGGCATACTATGTTTTTTAAGTGTTCACATCAAAGGAAGGGTGCATGACAGTCATAAAATGTCTTCCATGTGTTCAACTATCATAAAACGGTTGAATTACACAAATATGGAGTGGTGGCTCTTTCTCACTTGTTCTTAAAAATGTTCTTTTGTGTTTTCTTCCCCAGGTCAAAGTCAAGATGTCTGTCAGTAACCACGAAAACCGAAAGTCTCGCTCTAGTTCCGGCTCCATGAATATCCATCTCTTCCACAAGACGTCCCACGCCGACAGCCTGTTGACCCAACTCAACCTGCTACGCAAACGAAAAGTCTTCACAGATGTTTTGCTGAAGGCCGGAAACCGGGCCTTCCCTTGCCACCGGGCCGTCCTGGCCTCCTGTAGTCGATATTTTGAGGCCATGTTTAGCGGTGGACTCAGGGAGAGCCGTGACGCCGAAGTCAACTTCCACGACTCTCTCCATCCGGAGGTGCTGGAGCTCTTGCTCGACTACGCCTACTCGGCGCGAATCATCATTAACGAGGAAAACGCGGAGTCACTCCTCGAGGCCGGTGACATGCTTCAGTTCCACGACATCAGGGACGCAGCAGCAGACTTTTTAGAGAAGAACCTTCACCAGTCCAACTGTCTGGGGATGATGCTGCTGTCAGACGCCCACCAGTGCCAGAGACTGTATGAGCTGTCGTGGCGAATGTGCCTGGCAAACTTTGCTACCCTCTACAAGACAGAGGACTTCCTCAACCTGCCCAGAGACAAAGTCCAGGAGCTGATCCTCAGTGAGGAACTGGAGGTGGAGGATGAGAGCCTGGTGTACGAGGCGGTTATCGACTGGGTCAAGGCGGACATGGAGCAGAGGCACAGCGAGCTGCCCGAGCTGCTGCGCTGCGTCCGTCTGGCCCTGCTCCCCGAGACGTACCTGCTGAATAACGTTGCGTCAGAGGAGCTGGTCATGTGTCACAAAGTGGGCCGGGAGATCGTCGAAGATGCCGTGCGGTGTAAGATGAGGATCCTCCAGAACGACGGTATCGTAACGGGGTTCTGTGCCCGGCCAAGAAAGGTCAGCCAGGCCCTGCTGCTGCTGGGAGGACAGACGTTCATGTGCGATAAAGTCTACGTGATCGACAACAAGACCAAGGAGATCACCCCCAAAACAGACATCCCCAGCCCCAGGAAAGAATGCAGCGCCTGTGCCATTGGCTGCAAGGTATGCATGTGATGTACACCTGGATGTGAAAATGATTATATTAATTTTTTTAAGTTGTACTTATAATGTGAATTGTGTTTTTCCTCCCTGTGTCTCAGGTTTATGTTACAGGAGGGCGTGGCTCAGAGAACGGGGCGTCCAAAGACGTCTGGGTCTACGACACATTACACGACGAGTGGTCCAAAGCTGCGCCCATGTTAGTAGCCAGATTCGGACACGGGTCTGCGGAGCTCGACCACATGCTGTTTGTCGTGGGAGGACACACCTCTCTTGCAGGATCCTTCCCCGCCTCTCCATCTGTGTCTCTCAAACAGGTGGAGCAGTACGACCCTCAGACCAACAAATGGACCCTCGTGGCTCCGCTCAGAGAAGGCGTGAGCAACGCCGCCGTCGTCGGCGCCAAAAACAAACTCTTTGCCTTCGGGGGAACCAGCGTCAACAGAGACAAATATCCCAAGGTGCAGTGCTTTGACCCTTGCCAGAACCGGTGGTCAGTACCGGCCGCCTGTCCACAGCTGTGGCGCTACACGGCAGCGGCCGTGGTCGGCAATCATGTTGTCGTGATCGGGGGCGACACAGAGTTCTCAGCCAGCTCGGCGTACCGGTTCAACAGCGAGACGTACCAGTGGTCAAAGTTCGGTGACGTGACGGCCAAGCGGATCAGCTGTCATGCAGTGGCGTCAGGAAACAGACTATATGTGGTCGGGGGTTACTTTGGGGCTCAGAGGTGTAAGACACTAGACTGTTATGATCCATCGTCGGACTCTTGGGACAGTGTGACCAGCGTGCCCTACTCGCTCATTCCCACCGCCTTCGTCAGCACATGGAAGTACCTCCCAGCCTAGAGAGACACTCACTCTTTGAGGCTTCAATGGTGAGTAATTGCTGTTTCTTTAAACTGACACAAATAGACAAGATGTTAATTATACGTGCTATTCATAGTGCCCCTCCTATTTTCAGATAATACTGTATATGGGAGCTCACTTTATTTAAAAAAACTGAATATTTTTAATTAATTCAAACCAGGCTGTCACTTAGTTAAGAGACCCAGATGAATGTTTGTCTGAACCGGACGAGGCCAGTTTAAAACCCCTGACTGTTTTCAGGGTTGCTAGTGGTTACAGTTACACATTATCTAGCTGCAGTGACGGCTGGGTGTTGGATAAACATGGTAGAGTCCCGGTTTAGAGCGCAGGAGGAATGTCAGCGGTGCTAGTAATTACAGAGCGAGAGCTACAACACAAGACCTCTGCCACTGATGGGAGCGAGGTGGAGAGGCAGGGATCAGGTCTGTGCTTGTAGCACCAGAGAGGCAGGAGGGAAGGACGCTCCGCAGGGCTAACTGTAATGAGTCAGTCAGTACCTTGAAACAAGTTGCAAGGTATAAAAGTTGATGTGACACACGGTGTTGAACGTACGAAGGGCTTGGAGCCAGAGGAGAGAAAGGAGGTTTTGGTGAGAGGAGGGGGGGGGCAGCAGAAGAGCCTAAAAATACATTTCATTCCAGCGTAAACTTATTTTACAGGATAAAAAGATAATAAAAACTTATTTCAGTACCATATGTTCGGATGGAAGAACAATCTGTTCTGCTTGAAGTCAAAAAAAAAGTTTTTTAAGTTTTTTTAGAGGGGAGGTATGGGGGGGGGGGGCATCTCGAGGGTATGAAAATATGATTGAGTGAAATGTAATATGCCATATCAGTGAATAATTGCTCGGCCTAATCTGCGTGAAGGAACGACAGGTGGCGGTTTTCACAGCTTCTTGTTAGATAAGAGATGATACATTTTTCCTGAGGTGTTTTCACAGGGTGAGCTCAACTGGGGGGGGGGGGGGGGGGGGGCTGGTAGATGAAAAAGGGAAGAGGATATTCAGTGATATTTTGAAGATTTGCAGGTTGTTTTCACATGAGCTCGACGATGTTAGAGATAGTTTTAAGTTTCACGGCGCAAGCCCCGTCCTGTGGTCATATTTATATTATACCTTACAGCACTAATGCAGTCAATGGAAAGCAGTTCATTGTTGCGCCAGTCATTGGATTTGTATTTTAACAGCTCAGACTCTGCCGCATCTTTATTGTTGGTTTATGGTTTTATTCTTTATTAGAGCAATGAAATTTCAAAGAAAGAACAAGGCAGGGTTTTATTCCACTGTCTAGATTCACGGAGCTTTCACAATGCACGTCTGTCCTATTATTTTGTGTTATAGGGTCACTGGTTTAATGCAGCCCATCTGACATAAAGCTCCAGTCTGTTAACAAGGAAAAGAAATGCTCATTATGTTTCCTGCTGGGAGTTGAGAAGTTTGATACCAGTGAGACAGTGGTATCAAATGTTTCATCTAACTCTCACCAAGAAAGGAAATAAGCGAATTTCCCAGTAAATTCAGAGCAAATTCGTGATCATAGTATAAAAACTTGTGTTGTTTGCTTTTATTTCAGTGCCCCCTTAACAGTTGAAATCTTTTTAGTTATCAAGAAATACATTCCACTAGTGACACTGATGTAAATAGGAATATAGAAGTAAATAAAGTTTTTCTGTATTGCTCCATGTTTAGTCATTTTCAGTTTGGTAGATCGGTCAGTGTCCATGTCTGACGTTTGAGTAGATCACTCTCCTCTATACTGCAAAACAACTGCTTTTTCTGTCTGGCAAACAGGAAAGTGACTCCAAATGAGCTCTTTGTTACGCTGCCAAGAACTCTGAAGCTGAGCGGAAGCAAGTGAGAAGCTGAGGGCTTATGTGTGACTTGTGTCTACAGTAAACAGCTGGATATGATGGAGCTGGGGAGTTAGCGTTACGAGGCTGCTGGTATGGACCACTGTCTCCATGGCAGCGTAGGTTTTTGAGCTGGGATGGAGACAGACAGGCTGGCTATGAAAGATCAAGGCGCTGCATCCCTATGAACGCTCGCAGTTACCGTAGCTCCCATCCCACTGCCGACTGCCTTTATGTTTAATTACAGCAGAGATGGAAAAAGCTCAGATTTCCCGCTTGTTAAGCAGGCGTCCTACCCTGACGCTGCTTGTCTCTCTCTCTCTCTCTCTCTCTCGCGACAGGGGGACTTGAGAGGAGGGGTGAAGTGGCAAAAATGTAGGGAACAACAGGACACACACACACACACACACACACACACACAGATAGAGAGAGAAGGAGAAGAAGTGCAGAGCAAGTAAGACCAGAAGAAGCTAAGCTATATTTTGCACCATTTGGCAGCCGAGACTAACGCCTGCCTAAAAATACTTTGCTCCCGAGGCTGTCAACTTTCAGCTGGGGTCAGAGAGAAAAATAATTGTGTGTGCGCGTGTGTGTGTGTGTGTGCGCGCGCGCTGCTTATAAGTGTACAGGGCCGAAAACCACCAGTCAGCTGTTCAAGTATTCACTAGTAGTGTTTTGAGTTTTTACGCAGTTGTGAAACCACTCGTTTTCCACGCATACTATTTAGTCTCTGTCTCTCCCACACACACACACACACACACACACACACACACACACACAGGCAGTTGCATTGCTGGCATTGCCTGTCCTTTAAACAGCCAGCCATCCTTACTCTAATTTGGGAGGAATGAAGGTGTGGCCTGCATTCCCATTAGTAAAGATTTGTTAATGTTGCCTTGCGGTTGAGGCATTTCAGTTGTCCTGGCAGTTTGTGTGGCCTGTATGGGATTACCAGCCTTTCTGGTCTTTTTGTCACCACCTACTGTAGTTTGGAGCCCTGCTGTGCAATTCCGCCAGATGTGACTAACCACAGACTCCAGAGCCAAAGCCAGAACCCACTGTTGATGGAAAAGTATTTGTAAAAGTAAAAGCATTATGGCTCGTATTTGTTATGGTCAGGAGGGGAGAGGTAAATAAAACGTTAACATTCTCCGACAGACTAAAAACATGCAGATTTAATTTCCGTATTTTGACTTTTTTTTTTTTTTTTTTCTCCCCCTGTACAGTCTTTACAGTTGCCAGCAAGGCTTTAAATTATATTTCAGCGTGTGTTTTGGAGGTAGCTGGCAGAGTAGCATCAGGGTGTAATCTGGTCAGTTGTTGGTACCAGGATGTAACCGGAGATCCCTGCACAAAGTTCAGCACAGTCTCTCTCTTTAAACCACTGAACTGTGGCGGCCCCAGAAATGACTATTATCTATGCTTGAGCCTTTGTTTTCTCAGCGCCCCCTCCTCCTCCTCCTCCTCCTCCTCACTTCTCCTTCTCCATCCCTCCCTCCTCCCTCTCCACTCACAAAAAAATCACAGACATAAGCAGCATTCTCCTTTTTTTTTTTTTTTTTTTAACGGCTTCAACCGAAGCCCTTATGAGGTGGGCACGGCTCTGTGTGATAGGGTACACCTGGAGAGGGCAGAGGTCACCGAGGGAGTCCTCGGCGGGCTCTCTGCATCCCCAGACAGCTGCTGTAAAATGGAAAGGTCACGGTGGGATCATGGAGGAGGAGTGCAGAGGCCCCAGTCACTCAATACTAATGTTTTATTAATGCCTCGCTGTGAGGGCCACCAGGAACACAAGCTGAATGAGGCTTTTATTGTGGCATCTGTGTACAACAACGACACGCACACACATACACCGTTAGAGGTAGCACGTGCGCACACACTTCGTCTCCGGTCCCTCGAGTAATCAATCTGCCACGTTACAGCCCTCGGCGCGGCTGCCGAAAATTTGCATAAACTTAATGGAGTTTTTATTGGTCTTTTCTCCATGCTGCGAGTAACAAAAAGGAAAAGGGGAAAAGATGCTTAAAATGGCTGAATAATCACCCAGACTAATTTGATTACACCCTTAAAAAAGAGACGAGCTGTCATACAGTTACAGGGGTCTCTTCAGGAAGCCAGCTGGGATGGGACAGAGTGTGTCTGCCTGGTAATTAATCTGAATTACGTAATATTTGCGCCTCTGAAGTAGTACTGAAGTGGCGCGTATTCAGTTACAGAGGCCCTCTTTGTTCCAGTCTTAACCGGAGACTAACGTTTCTGCAAGGATTCATCAAGACGTGGCTCATTAGGCTTTGCAGCTGTACCAAGATGCTTCTCTCTCTCTCTCTCTCTCTCTCTCTCTGTCTCTCTGTCTCTCTGTCTCTCTCTCTCTCTCTCTCTCTGAGCTCATCTCAGAGTCTTTTATTTGCCCCTGAAAACAAAACAAGCTCGTGTAAATGAAGTGACTGATCAATACAGTGGAATTCTAGGTGGTCATTAGTAAACATGGCACAGGCCGTGTTGGACACAAGGGACAGATTAAGAAAGGAGACTTAGCTTTGGTGTGGTGTATCGTGGGTAATTGGGCCTCTGGAAGACGCAGATGCACTCCACGCCGCAATCAAGCTAAAAGAAAATGGAGATGAATGGCACGACGCACGTGTCATTCATTTGATAAATGCGGTCTAGTGTCGTGGTCGGTGCGCCGTCTCAGCTGAGCGGTGTCATTTTTAAGTCGTACAAAAGCTTAATATTTGAGGAGAAAGATACGTGATGGGAGCAGACAGACTGAGTCAGGTTAAATCTCAGAGAACCGGATCCAATCACTTCATTTCCAGACCATCTGTTTGGTCTGCTGAAGGACACATGGACTCCCTCCGTCCCTCCCAGCAGCACACTGTGGTTCCTGCAGTGGACCAGACCAAAGAAGCACACAGGGCATGTGGGTTACAGCTATTAACCTCGCCACCTGTTCACATCCACCTCTTTCTCAGTCAAAACATTTTCGCTCACTGTTGGAGGTTTCATTTGTGAAGGTCAGTTTACTTATTCTGCTACAGCGAGGATGTCAAAACACCAAAGTTTAAAATGCAAATCAGGAGGAGATGTCCATACAAAATAGTTTCTAATACGGGTAAAAGGTGAACAGTGTGTCCAGTGTATAACTGATGTTGTCATGTCGGGTAATAATGAAGGAACTGTGAGACGGGCTGCAGATCATTTCTGGTGACAACAGGAGCCTTGTTGTGGCTGACAGAGCTGAAGTATGATGATGTGAGACAGGGATAGTGTTGTTTGATGGATGCACCAGTGATGACAGACGTACAGCCTTTGTAGGTCAGAGTCTATCTCTCTGGAATACTTTTTGACAGTCCAACTTTTTTTTTTTTTTGTTCCTCTCTGGACTTCTATTCATGTTGAAGAAGGTTAATAATGCACAAGAAATCACAGAAGAAGTCTTTTTAATCTGTGCGATATTGACTGTAATAAACCGAGCACCTTCTTCACATCGTTGACCCGAGTTCAGACCGTGCAGCTCGGCAACATGATAGATGGCTGAAATGTAAATCTGCAACTCTTATGAAACAGTGATATTGTGACGGTTGGAGCTCAGCAGGCATGCTCTTTATTATCTGCACTTGAGAGAGATTAGACCAGCAGCAGCAGCAGCAGCAGCAGCAGAACTGGAGAAGAGCAGGCAGTGACCCATGCTTGTGTACACACAGAGCAGCAGTGGAAACTTCCATCAGGCTTGCAGTTGCACGTGATAAGTGCTGCTGCTTTACTCGGGCTTTGATCAGAAAGGGTGAGCAGAGTTTGTCTTGCAGTAAATGTACGCTAACTGGTTGGTCTTAGGGCGGCCCTAGTTCAAAAAACTACAGATCATATCCAGCCTTAGTCTGTTTCCGCCTTTAAGGCTTTCAACTGAAAATGTGCAACCTTCTTTGCGTTTGCTGTATAGAAACAAGTCATGCGAAGCTTAGCAAGCTGGTTTAATGTGAGATACTATATTTGCTTGGCTGGCAACTTGCCAGAGTGATTTAATTCGGCCTTCTTCCAGGATGTATAAGCAGACAGTATTTTCCTTCTGCTGCTCAATATGAAGCTTGTTTGTAAGCTCTTGTTGCCTCCCTGTTGTGTTTCCAGTAGTGCGGCGCTCTGGCTGTGTCCTACTGTCAGGCTTCAGGCGCTGTATTCACAACAGCAGCAGATGCGTATGGATCAGTGGAGGCTTCTGTAGTATCGGCCCGGCTTTGTCAGCCATGGAAATTAGAGCTCATTAGGTTATCCAAACAAGCCCCGAGCAGAGGCTGCCTGTAACTGTCAACTCTCTCCCCCTCAGCTCTACACACACATTCACACACACATTCACACACACCCTGAGCTATCATCAAAAACATGCGAATCAGAGATAAACATCATGTTCACATTTCTTTCCAAATATCCACCATAACATCAGGGGAGGAAAATTAGACGGCGAAGTATCTGAGGTTGCAGAGAAAGTCGGAGATGAGAGATTGCAAAGAATTCATGTGTTTGTAGTAAAAAAAAAAAAAAAAAGGCACTTAACACATACAGGAATTTGAAAATTGAAGCATAAGAAGGCCTCATTCTGTATGAATTATATCCGGATAAAGCAGATGGTTTAGGAATGTCTGTGTTTTTTATCACCGCCTCTTCTGAATCCAGAGAAGCTTATTTCTACAGAGAGGAGTCCTCTCCGCTGCCACCCTCAGATATTTATTACCAAGCGACATAAATGGCTTGAGCAGCTTAATCCCACATGCCAGGAGGACTTTAGTTAAATAACGGCCCGTCCTGGAGCATTATTAACGCTATGTGGGTAAGCCTGATAAAATGGCATGGTGATAAGCTGATGTGTAGCCCGGAGGACAGAAGTCTCTGCATTCCTTTTCTGTTCCCTGAGAATGTCCAGGCCGCCCCTCTGGTCATGTGGTCGGCCTTCACAGGGTCTTCATACAGCAGTTCACAGGACTTTGAACATTAAGGACTGGAACATTAATCTCCCTCTGTCACCCTGTCTTTTTTCCCCAGATCAGCCGTGGTGTCTGGTATGCAGGCGCTGTGTCTCCCTTCACTGGCTGCAGCGAGGAGGAGCAGCAGGAGGAGGAGGAGGAGGAGGAGGAAGAAGAGGAAGGGTTTGTTTGTTCCTGCTGCGGGTCCATCCAGCCTGATTCACAGTATCTTCAGCAGTGGACTGAAGGCTTGATTCCTGGAAACAGCCCAGAGACTGGGAGTCTCCTCGCCTGCCCGGCCCCCGGCCCCTTTCCACCTGATCTGTTTACTCGTACTTCTTGTGTAACTTTCCCATGTAGCCCCTGCAGGGCCTTCACGGCCGTCTCTGTATAACATGCCAAGCACAGCCGGGGAAGCAGAGCGATAGCAGGGATGTGTGCTCTGGGCATTAAGAATGTTTGGTCTGCCTTGGAGTGATCTCTGCACAGAAACTTCTCTCTTTTCCACCTCCTGGGGCGAATAAGCTACTGTGACTGTGACTGTGTGAGCCCCGCACTGCTCAACTGACTCACTCCCAACATCAAACATCATCCCGCCAGTAGATTAGCAGTTTGTCTGACATGTTGTTTTACAGTTAACTGAAAAAGAAAGTCAGCTATCCTCCCAACACTGGGCGTGTACTCAGGTGTAATTTATTTGGACTGCTGATAGACTGAATTAGACCTTTGCTCTGCCAGGCTTACTAGGAAGGAGAGAAGACATTTGGGGAAGTGTATGATTTTGTGCACAGAAACAATCTTCCTGTCTGTATTTTTAAACTTTTGGACTTGGGCTTCCCTCAATTTTGGTGAGCTAAATTTGTATCTTCCTCCTCCACTTAAAATACACGCTCGCAAGAGAGAGAATGTGGCCGATTACGGCTGAAGAAGTTACTTTTCTGTTTTAAGATGTTATTTCAAGTGATGATTTTTGCCAGTCGTGTCATTTTTTTTTTTTTTTTTCTGTGTTTTGTGTCTCAGGGTTATGTACAATGTGTTCTCTGTACAGATGGGCATTGCCTGTATTTGTTCAAGGAAGGGTAATCTCTTAGTTTTCTTAGTTTTTTTTTTGTGAATGTACTATTTTGGAGAACTACTTTACAGAACTCTCATTTTAGAAGACATCCTTACATTGTATGATTGCGCTTCACAGCAGCGGTCATATTTAAAACACAAATATTGCCAAAAGCTGAATAGCTAACCTTAATGTTATTCTGGATTGAAATAACATAAGTTAAGTGTGCCCAAAGTAGTTCAAAAATACTTTGTAGCTTCATTTCATATTTGAGTACCTTTTTTTTTTAATAGAAGTCTTTTGTGTGTAGTTTGTATATTTGCTTTGTAATTAATTTCTAGAAGCCTTTGATTTGCACAATTTGTACAAAGAAATCTCTTAATGGTCTTAATTTTGTATCTTTGTCTTAGCCCAGCTCGGGTAGTGTGAATAATCAAAGCCTTTTTGTAGCAAATAATTGAGTTATTTCTCTTTCAACAGACTCTGTGTGCAAGTCTCCGATGTATCAAACATTCTGATATATTAAGCTATTACTGATAGACCGTCTGTTAGTTCACGTCTTGTCCATGTTCCTACAGCTCATCGTGTCAATAAATGGCAACTTGTTGAAAGCGGTACTCTGCTGTTTTTCCTCTGTTTTCCAGGGAATGACTGGAATTTGCCAGCTGTGTCATTAAAACAGCGTGGGCAGCCATATAATCACACAGGTACTCTTAACGTGCCACGAATAGTTTCCAAACGCAGGTTAGGAGTGGTTCTGCTATTTACCGGGAACACCCGTCTCTCTCTCCTCCCGTCTGTCTGTGAGCTGAGGGCTCGGTGAGATGAACAGTCCGTGCTCTATCTTATAATACCCCCTTGTCGTAGCGATATCGCACATTATGGTTACGCGGTATGTGAAGTGCAAGCCTCTGCTGCTCACCATTTTAAGATGTGCACACACATGATAACTCTTAAAGCTTGAAGAATGCGATAATGCCACGCAGTGTTAAGTCAGGTGATGTGTCTTCACACCTCTCACTCCACAGCTGCAGGTTTACGTGTGAAAACTGTCCAGACTGGGCGGTTGGATGGGAAGAAGTCTGGTTGGCGTATATTTGTGCAGACTGGCAGGGAGGAGAGCCAGAGAGGAATGTATCCACACACTCAGGTTCAGGGAGGTGGCTGTGGACGTGCTGCCTGCAGGCTCATAGTTTGCGAGATGTTTGTGACGTCCGAGCTGCTACTGAGCCGTCTGTGCCACAGTGTTTAAACAAGCCTCCTCCAGTTTGAAATCAGGCATCACTTGATGGGTGTTTCTGTCACTTTTCATTAAATTTAAGTTTCTGGAGCTCTTGATATAATCTTTCAAATTCTTGCTTGATTTATTTCAAAGCAAACTGCTGTCTTGGTTGTCAGATTTGTCCCTCAGAGGATCTGGCAACAGATTATTTAAACACCAAGTTGAGAAATCTTTAAAGTGGGTATGAGTTAAATGATTGTTTTACTAATCAAAAGAGAAATCCACATGGATATAAAATGTCAAAAAATTATTACTAAAAAAAAAAAAAGTCCATGACCAGACCTCTTATATGAATGGAGGCTCTGCACATGTCATAAATCTATTTTGGTGTTTGTACAGTAAAGTTGTAGCTCTCTAATGTGCTTTTAGCGGTTTATTTGGGAGGGTTGCACTTCAAGTTTTTAAGGTTCTTGTTCCTTTTGAGTTTGAATATATTACACTATATACACTTACTGTAAGTCACTTTGGACAAAAGCGTCTGCCAAATAAATTTAATGTAACATTGTTTCCTGTCATGGTTTGACATGAAATACAGACTGTTCATTGAGTGTGGGTTTTCATTCTTGACCATGGAAACAGTAAATTGACCAAAAAGCAACAAAAACAATCTTAACTCAAGGTCCATTTACTTTCGTTTTGGCAAGCTTTCAAACAAGTCTTCCTCAGCAGATGGAGTTCGCTTATGAGCTCGGTGTAGAGCTCCAAAAGAAGCTAGTAAGTGAAGTTAAATGGTTGAAAATTTTTTTGTATTTGAAAACATGTTATGTGGCTGTTTTGAGTGACTTTGGGCAAAATGCGGCTTAAAAAAATGATGAGGGGAAGGGGGAAGAGAAATCTGACAATATGACTGAACACTCATGAAACTCTGCAGCATCTGCTCTGGTAGACCTACGGTTGTTTTTTTTATTGCGGGATTAAAAATAAAGTTTAACCTTTACCAAAGGTTACTGTGTGAGTATTAACTCTCCTTTTAGGCCATCACCAACATTTCATCCTCCTGTTTAGTTCTTCCTTACCATCCGTCTCCTTTTCCACTCGCCACTCCTGCCTGGGTGGGAAAATGAGATGAGTTACCTTGAGGATGTTTGAGGAAGACAGATAGATGAACGCATATATCGGTGTGTGTGTGTGTGTGTGTGTGTGTGTGTGTGTGTGTGTGTGTGTGTGTGTGATGGCAAGAAGGAGGGAGCAAAACAAAATGTCGGAGTGACTCGAGGGAAACGGCCTGAATGTTTTGCAAGTTGTTTGCAAGTTGTGCTCTGAGTAATTTGAATATCAAATTAACATCTCAGATATGTTGGCAGCTGTAACATCATGTTTTCAATATTTAAACATGAGGTACAATAATCTAAACATCTACGTGTTTGATAAACAGAAAATATTCCACTCAAAAGTGCCTCAAATACATAAACTGATTTGTCTATAAATTACAGGATTTGTGAAACAAATTACATAAATTCTTGAGGGGAATACCCTAAAACAAAACAGTTGAGTGACATAATGCAACAGCGTTATTGAATCTTTTCAAATCCAACCGCAAAAAAAAAACTTCAAAGGACGCCGTTAATTGGATGTAAATAAGAGGCGGCTCCAAAAATCCCCCTCTGCAGCCATGACATCATGCCTGTAACAGGCTATGGCCAGTCAAGCATGTGGACATGTTTGTGCCAGTATGGGTACAGGGATTCATCAAAGGTTAATTTATGGATTTTTAAATACAATGCAGAAGTGCATAAAAAGATGAAACACTCCTCTCTGAAAGGGGACCTGGCACTGGACAGCGGGATGAGCAAGCCGGTCAATGGCTCCTATTGTAATGCAAAATGTGCAACCGAGTAATTTCAAACAGATCTTGCCGACAACACAATTAAACCACAGTGAATAAATAGTCATTTGAAAGTCGGCTGGAGACAAAAGAACCTCAGAAGCCGCCAAAACAACAAGAAAAAGGAGGGAGGGAGGAGAATAAAGGGAGAGAAAGAGGACAAACCGCCAAACAATCTGGATCCTGGATTGAAGAATATGTGGGGTCTGTGTGCATGTTTGTGTGTGTGTGTGTGTGCGTGCCTGCGTGCGTGTGTGCGGCTTCTATACACATATGAATTTATGCTTGATGTGCATGTGTGCCTGTGGTGGCGCGGTTGTGTGTGAGAGCTAGGGTGAAGAGCAGTTACGGCTTCTTGTTAACCCACAAGAAAGGAGGCAGCGAGGTGGAACGGACAGGGACGATGCACGCTGCCTCTCCACCCAAATATAGGCGTGTGTCTGCTGGCCTGAGACCCCCAGCTGGGGCCTCCGCCTGCTCTGGACAGGGACAAAGGCGCCTTGATGAGGCCAGAATCGACCTCCTCTCACCTTCCCCGGGGGGCCTGGAGGACGTCCCTGCAGGCCAGGAAACCCCACAGCAAAGGGGAAGATCAATATTCACCTTCTGGCCAAATCAGATCACATAAGACAGCAAAAAACTGTCCTTGAGTCTCAACTTGAAACACTATATGAAGTGAAATAAACCAACAAAGTCTTTAAATATTATGTAACTACAAACTATAAAATATGTGGGATTGTAACCACCAGGTTGAAAGATGAGCTGAGCAATAAAATTCTAAAATTTGAGTATGTGCGTGTTAGGACTGAAGTACCACCAGGAGCCATATCTTAAAAACAGTAGACCATCTGAGAGTGGACTCTCAATCTTACATTAGTCTCCCTTGTTGCAAAGCTCTTGTCAGCAAACATCAATCTTCCTCTCTCTGCCTCTTGCTTTATTGGCGTGAATACTAAGAAAGGACACCGCAAGCCTTATTGAACAATGTTGTTGCCCCCCCTTTGTGTATGTATGCCGGCTGCGGCGTCTCTCTACTCCTCTCTCCGGGCTGTGGGCATCTTTGCTGGCAGCAGCTTTGAGGTTTCAGAGCTGACTGGGTAAGCAAATGAGGAGTAAACAGAGTGTGAGACAGAGAGACAGCCAGTCAGACGGCCTAACCATTGGAGCGAAAGCGGAGTTTGTCTCGTTTCTGCTGTCTAAGCAGGAGGTGTGTGTGTGTGTTTGGGGGGGGGGGGGGTTGGGGGAGAGGAAAGAGAGACCTGAAGCTCCCATATTGAATCTGCGCTCACATATTCAGAATCTCTGCAGACTGATCTACATATAGTGGTGGAGTAACACTGCATACGCTTTCCATCTGTTAAGACTATGAATATGTTTGATACAGCCCTAATAATTTAAACTTTCATCAGGTGACCTTTTCAGCAACAGCTTCCAAAAAATAAAGGGATTAATCCTTCTTTAAGTCTAACTGAATGTGTCCTAAAAAACAAGCTCATTTGTATTATGTTTAGATTTTCAAAACATCTTAATGCTAGATGCTGCATGCTCAGTCCAGTTGACACTGTCTGTCAACTGCAAAGCTTGGATTTGATTTTGTATTGGATTTTTCCTGTTGATGGTACAGTTTGATACCATGATCCTAAATTAAGGACATGCATCGATCCTGCTTTGGCAGACAACATAATCTAACAGAACAGCAAACGGATGGTGAGTAGGTTGTGGCTTTAGTGGCAAGTGGCTTTATTATAAAATATAATGTTTTGCCAATATAACTTTACACAGACTCTCTCTTTCTGTCTCCAACAGATTAATTTCACAGCTTCTATTTTCAAGTGTTTGTGCAGTGAGGACCTGTGGCTTTGAAAAAAAAAAAAAAAAGAGAGAGGGAGAAACGTGAACATTGTGACAGGCAAGCGATCTCAGACGTGCCAGGGTTCGGCCACAGTAATAGCTGTTTACACAATGGAATAATTACCCAGTAAATTGCAGGGGGAAGAACAGAGGAGAGGAGAGGAGACTTAGTCTTTGGTTCTGGCAGGCATGCAATGGATTTGACAGTCAGAGAGTTGATTGTTCAGCATTCAGGCCTTTGATGAGCTACTGTTCAGTCAGTTCTGTTTGGTATCTGCTTTGTACTCAAACTCAAGCTCAAACATGCAAACACACACATCGAGCTTTTTTACTGCTATTTGCCTTGAGATTTAACAACAACAAAATCTCTTCCTGTTGATGTAACCAGCCCACTATTTCATGAATGTGTAGTTGCATGCCTCTCCGACAAAATGACATTTTTTAGATGCCTCTCCCCTCCCGTGTTTTCTCCCTCTCGCAAACAGAGGTGGGAGGGACTCTCTGAAATATGTTCTTTGATAGAAGAGCCATTGTGATCACCCAACACGAGGACAGCTTCATTCACATGGAAAAGCACACAAAAGCTTCGTCCGCTGACCGTAGCCGATGAGCAGCACTGTGGGCAAAGCAGAGACGAGCCAGCGGACATTCCAGGCAAGCCTGACATACTTTGATTCATGTGGTACAAATAGATACATTTCTCCTCCTCTTCACCTCCTCACAAAGCCACCACAAAGCCCTTTGTGTTTTGCAGGAAGTGAGTTTTTTTTTTTTTTTTAACATAATTGACACTTCCTCTTATTCTCATTAATAAAACAGAGTTCCCATTTGAACGAGGGGGTTGCTGAATGTTGGGGTGGCATGGAGGAGTTTTGATGTTGCCTGAGGTGACAAATTTATGCACAAACACACACACACACACATGGCTACCAAAATCCCCTTGCTTCTTCAATCAAAAGCCCCCTTCTGCATGGAGAGAAAAAAAAAAAACAAAACTTCAAAAGCACCATCCACAGCCTGATGAGAAGCCCTCCGAGCTGGAGTGTGGCAGATGTACACCCGCCCTCTGGCACATACACACACTGACAGAAAGACACACCAAACGGAATTATGAATGTAAGCCACATTGCGTGCCTGTGTGTGTGTGTGTGTGTGTGTGTGTGTTGGAGACGTCCCCTTCTGTTGCACCGTGTACGGCTGACCACTTCGGATGAGATGTGACACTGAGGATGAATAATACAATAGAGAGATACTCGGACGTGTCAGCAGCATCTGTCTCTGTCTGGGGCTGACGTGTGTCGTCCTCCCTCCTCATTCAGAGCGGAGGGCAGGGGCTTATATGAAACTAATGAAGCAGACACATGCTGTATTAACACACGCACACACACACACCCTCTCATGCATGCGCGCACACATATAGAGACAGACAAACGAGTGTAGCTCTGATTGAACGAGGGGTGCCATGTGGTCGCACCGTGACCAGCATCTCAGCTCAGATTCTTCAAATTCCCCCAAGAGCCTCACTCTGCTTTTGATACTCAAAAAAAAAAAAAAAACAAGATCTCAGTCAAGAAGAAAGACTTGAGCAGAGGTGGGTTACTGCAGTAAGAGCACAACACTGAATGATTATGATAAGACTGTAGCTAATTGTTGCTGAGTGTATTGTTCAGTAACTGAAGTGGAGTTCGGAGGCGATGCCTCACCGCTGCTCTCCCATTGGCTGGCAGATGCCGTTTCCCAGAGGGCCTAGGGAGGGTTAATTAAAAGACATAGAGAGAAGAGGTAACAGATATAAGGAATATAGATGGGGGAGGAGAAGAAAGGGAGGCAGGCAGGAAGAGATTTGCTGGACTTGGAACAATAGTGCAGTCTTCCTTTGTTTGTGGTGGAACAGGTTCTTGTGTAAGTTACAGTAGATGATGGTGCTTTCATCGGAGCTTTGCGACACATTATCATAGTATCCTACTTAATGCACTTCAACACTATGCCAGGAATCGTTGACATGTTAATAGTCTGAAATAAGACCCGTGGATAAAAAAAGAAAAACATGCTGTATGTGTGTTTGGGTAGGTGTGTTTACAGTATGCTGTGCATGTGTGTGCATGCCTGACAGTGATTTCACAAATAGTTTCCTCTCTGTTGCATAAGGTGAGTTTCTTCCTCAGAGGTGTTGAGAACCTCAGCAGGTGACTGAAGGCTTTCAACTGTGAGCGGAGTCAAAGGTGAGGTGAGGGGTGCTCACGCATGTGTGTGTGTTTAGCATCTTTGTCTATAATGTTGGAGCTCAGTGTTACTGGGCAACAGAGATCTATAACCACATTAAATCTTGATCTGGTCGCTCTGACAACATTTTCTCTTATTCTTTCTTTCTTTCTTTCAGTTGACCTTATATAACACGAGGAAGTGTTTTTATTGAAAGTATCTGTAAAACGTTGAGTGACAAGATATATTTGTTTTAAAGTATGTTATGGTTATGTCAAGGCACTCTAAGCACTTGTTTAAGGATATGGAAAAGATTGTGGTCTTGGTTAAACACTGAAGGATTACACAGCGACTTGACACATGACACAGGACATGTTTACTTTATTAACATTTACCTGACACTACAATCTACAATCGTTTGCTTTAGTTGCCAAAACTGAACCACAAGCAGGACTCAGGATGCAAACCTCACTCTCTGGTGTCAAAGTCCTGCACGCTATACGCCGACCATCCACCCTGTGACCCCCTTTGACCTGTGTGCGGTACAAAAACATACCACTTCCTTCACTGGTGAAAATGATGCTGGTTGACACGATCCTTACAGCAAATACATTTCTTGCAAAACTTATGAGTAGTATATAAGTGTAACTTCTAGGATACCGGTTGGATACTCGGTACAATAGCTACTGCACAGACACATAGCACACCTGAAACCAATTCACAAGGCAGGGTGTCCTTTTTGCACCCAAGATGAGACTTTGGCACATGTATTTTTGCAGTGTGTTAGGTCACAGGGGTTGTTTTCACTCTTCTCTTGAAATCACAGTTTCAGGGTTTAGAGGATCTTTCCTTTCATTTATTTTAGGTCAAAAAGAAGGATGTGCGAGTGCATGCTCAGGCAAATGTCCTGTCTGGGATGGCTAAATTGGTCATTAGGATTAGAATTCAGAGTATTGGCTCCACATATCCATTACAGGCCCTGCAGGGGATGGAGGCAGTTTGCCTCACAGCTAAATTATGCATAATATCGAACAGTATGAAGATATCTAGTACTAAATGTTTTATGCTTCTGATTAATAATGGATGATAACTGTTTCTGTCCTGTTTTTCTTTTTTGCATTTGTGTTAGGGTTTTCTTGAGTGACTGATGGATACAGGTCTGTGTTTAATAAAGGTACCTTTGAGTAGTTAAATAAAGGCTCTTTCTTTCTTTCTTTCTTTCTTTCTTTCTACACGCTGGCACACAATCCACCCAGCTTTGTCTTACTCTGGTGTTTGGTGTTTCAGCAGTTAGTGGCCTTTTGGTCTTTTGGCAGCGTCTTTCTGTCTCCACTCCCCCATCTTCCCTCCTCTTCCCCCCATCAACAGGCGGCCAGACAGCCATCCAACCCTGCCAGCTCTGGTGGGAGGCTGGCGACTGCTTCGTTCCAGCTCCTAAATCAGAGAGGCTGTGTTTAGATCCCTCCTGTAGAGCTGTACTACACTTGCGATGAGCTCGGCTGCGCTCCGCTCTTCCATTCTGAGATGAAAGAAGGAAGCACAGAGGACGCTGCGCGCAGTTACTCTCACCCCTCTTTCTCCATTTTAGAGCTGGATTTGGATGTTTCTGGTTTGGCATCCTGTTTCTCCTTCATCAGCTAATATCACATTTCTAAAAAGACTGTCAGGGAGAAAAATGTTGTGGTGGTTTTTCAGTTGCAGAAGCACTCCGGGAAAATGTCAAAGAACACACACACAGATATAGGAGACAAAGCCATGTTATTTAGTCAGAGAATGCAACTTTCCTCTGCTTTTGAAAATGTTGAAAGGGTCGTGCTGGAGTGAAGTGCACTACCTCGGGCTACGTTCTTCGAAAGGGACAACAAATCCTCACAGAGAGCTCCTCAAGATAATATAGGGAGGTTTAAGTGCACCATCAACAAAAGTGCATCTGCTTTACTTGATGGCGAGAGCCTACAGCTTCCTTTTACTCACTTCAGAGTCATTTCACAGTGCTATCTAGATGTGAAGGCTCCCTGCAGCCCTGCTCTTCTCTTTTACTCTAGATACACATGTATCTGAACATTTTTCCACTTCTTACGCTCATTTTCATGAAAGCAGTGCACATATTCCCCAGACTTTCCGCAACAACTTTGATAATGGCAAGAAACTTTACACAAAGCTCCTACTGGGTCTTTCCAGGGAGAAACTTAGCAACTTAAATTGCCCACATCTTCACATTCTGAGATGGAGAGTGTTTTCCATGTTCACTGCCAGGAGGCTATTTGTCTTGGCACGACTAGCGTTTGACTTTAGGTACCAAAAATGTGAGAGTGTGTGCGTCTGTGTGTGTGTGTGAGGGAAGTTCTTTCTACTTCTTTGAAAACGCCACAGAGACCTCCCACACTGCATCAGCCTTGAACAATACTGCATCCTGAAATACAGATGGAAAATGCTTAAAACCGTGAACAGGCCTTACCATCTAACATTGTAAAGACAGACAATCACCACATAAAATGTTGAAGGGGTCTTTGTTGGCTGCAAACAGCTGCCACCCTGACTACAGGCTTGAGATACACATAAATGTGCTTTCCTGTGAGGTCATTAACAGTTATTTCTTCATTTTTAAACCGTATCTCGAAAGGAAAATAGAGACATTGTAGGAAATTTACTTAATCGCTTTCTTGCCGAGAGTTAGATGAGAAGGTTGATACCGTTCTCATGTCTGTACGTTTGATATGAAGCTACAGCCGGCAGCTGTTAGCATAGCTTAGCATGCTAACAGGAAACAAGGGGAAAACAGCTAGCCTTGCTCTGTCTAGCAGAGACTCCAGGAAGTCACTGAACCCAATCAGGAAATAGTCCCCAAAAATTCTACTTGTATGGATAAAACTAACGATATATAACATATTAATTAGTGATGTTTAGAGACATTAGTAGGTGGATTTTGGTACATTTGGAGGAGCTAGGCTAGCTGTTTCCTTTAATGCTAAGCTAAGCTGACCGTCTCCTGGCTCCAGCTTCAAAGTGAACAAACAGATATGAGAGCAGTATCGATCTTCTCATCTAACTTTCTGCAAGAAAGCAAATAATTATATTTCCCAAAATGTCAAACTCTTCCTTTGATCTAAGGCTAAATGTTTTGTAATGGAGCAAAGATTTCAAAAGGACACGACTACATGAGAATATAACTTGTTTACAGTTCTCTGGAACAGACTGATTTATGACAATGGTGGCATTCATCACCTCCTGATACAGTGTAATCAGCACACAGGCACACGGGAATAAAACTGGCCCGACTAGATAGTCACCAGGTTACAGATGACTGCAAAATGTAAATCCTGTGAGTACAAAGGGCAAGTCAGCAACGAGCACACTTCTTTTATAATCCACCTCCCCCCTTTCAATTCACCTGAGGCGTCTCTTCTGGCAGAACAATAACCCTCCACCTGATCTGATTTCATCCTGGCATAACCTTTCTCTGCAGAGGCCTTTTCCACCGTTGCCCCCACACAGGGATTTCTTTTGTTGATGCAAGATGGAAGATCAGGTGTGCAGGTTGGAGGAACAATGAATCTCATTCATCTGAATCTGAACTCTGAACCAGACAGCATGAAATCATGAAACTGATGTAAATCTGTAACTGCACACAGTTGTTGCAGGCCCAAGACCTTCACTCTCCTGCTCTTTATCTGTCACTGATAACAGCTACAACCTGAAAAACTCCTCAGTTTGGACGAACTTCTCCTTTCCAGAATATACCTCAGCGTGCCAAGGAGGTTATGTAAGCAGAGTTTGAAGCAGCCTTGGCTGAGACGTGTTTTACTGCCAGCTATCTTCCTGTAATCACCTTGGGTGTTAGCAAAGAGGACAGATAGAGTCCGCTTTGTGTCTTTTCAACAAGAAGATCTTTGTGTCAGCCAGGAACGATGAAACAACCCTCAGATAAGCAGCCATCAAGCACATTCCTTCATAACATCACTTGCAAAAACAGCAACCTGGAAGTTGCTGAGAAAGTAGTCTGGTTTAAGTTACCGCGCTGAGTTTGGGATCTCCGCGAGAGGTCACAAGATGAATTTGAGGGGTGTTGCGAAGATTAACAGGGGCAAAAAAAATAAAATTCTGTCACACGAGATCACGCCTTTTCTCGTGAATTGCTTGATTATTTTTACCTCTTTGTACTGACACGAGCGCTCGGGGTGCCACTGTTATTAACATTTCTGGTTGGAAAGTTGTTTTTCTTTCCTCCTGATCCTTTAATATTGAATATTGTTTCATACAAAGAAAAATTGTATTTTAAAATGTTTTATTATATTTAATACAGCTGCATAACACGTATCTTGCATAGCTCTGCAAGCAAAAGAAAGAAAATATGTCTGAGGTTTCCACTGACAGTTTTCTATAATTTCTTGTAATAGTATGCTATAGTATTTTGTATATTTGTGGAGAGGACTGTCAGTGTAGATCAGCTGAGGCAGGAAGCTTTGGACAGTATTTAGACGGCCTCTCTTCATCTTCAGCATGAACAAAACAAGTTCAGGATCTGTTTTCAACCAAAAGCACAGGGTTAGTTAAGGTCAACCTGCAAAATACCACAGAAAAAGATGCAAAACGATGATGATGGGAATGAAGCAGGAGGGTGGGGATGGCTGCTCTCGTAGGTATGAGGCAGGGCCCTTTATGTTTCCAGGGGCTAATTGTCTCATTATGCAACTGTGCCAGTAGACATGCATGTACAGTATATACTGTATCTATCATCTATATATATGCAACCAGTGACAAGGATCGCAACTAGACACAAGCCCGGACCATCACATGTCCTCTGACTGGCTGTATTTGAATTCTGGTGCCGCACAGTAGCCAAGCTAAACTCTTTTAATGGCCTAATGGCTCATTCTAACCTGCATGGTGCCAAAAGCTCAGAGAAGCTGAATGGAAGTGCAAAAACAACAGAAACCAACTGCTGACACAGAGTCTATCAAACTAAAATTTGTCTGTGTTTTATGAGCCTGTAGGGAGGTTTGTCTGCACGCCTGTCTCTGCGGAACATCTATTTGTTTAACTTTGCGGCGAGAAGCGCCTCTGACACAGAACAACAACAGCCAAGTTTCCCGACTTCCTGCAAACTGCATTAAATAAAACGCCTCCGAGCTCCGAGGCGGTTGAGCTGAAGAGGATTGGAGACGTCGGAGGAGAGGGGAAGAGAAAGGGAGACGTGAAATGGGCAGAGCGGTACAAGAAAACGAGACAGAAACAAAGACCGAGTAAAATGCAGCTTCCCTCCACAGGGGAAGCAGCCTGGAAAAATAATTGTTGAGAGGAGACAGAAGAAAGCCACTAATGACAGCAGACAATAAAATCTGGCCACTACTGTAGCGTCTTCCCAGCCAGAATGACAATAACGCAGGAACCGGCAGCCCTGCTGTTAGAGAGGACTACAGAGGGATTGAACAGCCACAACCACAGTACCTGAAAATAGAGCTTTGTCTGGGAATACTGTTATTAGATGGTCTAAACACAGGGTCAATAACACTGTTACAGCACGTCCTAGACGCTGAGGAATGGCTAGGGTGCGAGCTAATTGGGTGGTCAGGATTATTTTGATGAGCAGTGAACAGAAATCTAAATAATGAGGCAGAATTATATGTTGCACTTACATGTGGCGGCTGTTGGAGGGAAAAAAACGCAAACCAAGTCCTTGTAAATACAGATTTACTCATATGTGAATTATTCATTGCATGTTTTGAGTTCTGCCAAAACATAACAGACTCAAAGAAACCCCCAAAAAGGACAATAAAGACACCGATAAAATCATTTCAAGACTTTTTTTTTTATTACTAAACTTTCTCTAAGGCAGCGGTTTGTGTCCACAGGTTGTTCTAACATCTCGCGGTGAATAAAATAAAACGGTACAAAAATCAGTTTCGCTGCGTGCTACAAACGTCATTCGACAGCTCTTGGTAAAGAAAAGTTCACAGACAAAAAAATAATAATAAGCATTATAAACATTCATTTTCCCCTTCAAGTATGCTACTATCCAAAGTGACTAGTGTAAAATTGGCCGAGGAAATAAAGTATGTTCAGGATTATTTACACATTACAGGTCCAAAGTGTGTGTGTATGAGTGTGTGTGTATTTAAAAAAAAAAAAAAAAAAAAAAAAAAAACACGACTGGAAACAACTCTGTTACAAATGTTTCTGTTGTGTTTTTGGTGGCGAGCGTGCACACACGCACAGACACACACGCACAGACACACACAGTGATGTGACTGACTGGCTTCCGAGTTTAAAACAGCAGAAAAAAAAAGGTTAAGCAGGTCAGTAAAGAAAAAAAAAAAAAGAGCATTTAAGACTCGAGTTGATCCAAACAGTGGCACCGACAGACGACGCTCACTCCCTCGCTAAAAGTCTCGTACCTGGAGCAAAACTAAAGTGCTCTTACACCAGTTTTCTTGCTATCGGACGTCTCTCATTCAGAGTTAAGAGACGCTTGCAAACACAGGAAAATAGACACGCATGGAAATATCTTGAAGTGTTAAGTTCATTCTTGAGCTTGGAAATAGTTGGACAAAACAATCCCAACTCAAGGTGAGGGCTTTTTCTGGAGCTTTCAACCGTGTCACATGGTCTTCGTCAGCACATTTACAGTAATTTGCTCAGTTGCCATGACAAGCGAGCCGAGGAGCTGTAATGATATCACACTCCTGTAAGACTTCCTGTCTGTGTTGGCTTTTAAGTTAAGCTTGACTTAGCTGATGAAGACAGTGTGATGAGGTTGAAAGTTCTGGGGGAAAAAAAAAAAAAGCTAGTAAGTGGACCTTGAGTTGGGATTGTTTTGTCAAAGTCTTTTAAAAGTATTTAAGTTTTTATAGAGTTCCACCCACTGAAAACCATAAAGTATGTTCACGTGCACATTAACAGTCCGCTGTTATTTGTGATGATCAGCAGAGTTACATGAGCTCATACTGATGATGAAAAATCCAGATGTTGTAATTTGGATGTGTCACTATAGGAGAGAATACGTCAACGCCCAAATTGGACTAATTGTTGGGTTTTAATGTTTGTGTAATAGCTTGTTTTTCAGAATATTATGTTCAACTGTGTATAAAAAGATATTTGTGATCTGGATGCGAGGATGCAAACAAATCCATATCCTGAGGCAGGATATGAGCTGGACAACAATGTGCTGTCAACATACTTGTTATGGACACTCCCTGGAGGATGTTTTCACAAGTAATAACACTTTGTGGACAACCACACAACCAGCACAGTGTCATTCATCTTTCATATACGAGTGCAGAAAGGAACCCAGTCAGCCGAATGTCTCTTTGGTTTAACCGACTGAAACAAGCAGATGATTTTTTTTTTTTTTTTTGACTGCTACATAATCTTGATGAAACATCGCTCATGAATGCAAGACATAGACAGCAGACAGTGCACCTCGACTTCAATGCTACAACATCAACACACAGCAAGGGTTTAAATATGCACACCTTCATTTTCAGTTCATTTGTACAACAGAATTTAAGTGGTTGTGGTTTCTTTTCCTGCTATTAGTCCATTTGAAAAAAAAAAAAAAAAAAAAGGCGTACCGTGTTGTACACACACACTCGTGTGTGTGTGTGTGTTTTAAGTGTATATACACGTATGAACAAACAGACTTTTGGCTGACTTTTTGCATCTTGATTCACTTCAAATATCTCTGTTCCTAATACAAGCATGTGTAAGAGGGCAGACGGTGCAGGAAAGATCACATACAGTATGTACAAAAATCTACATAATATACATTAAATCAAACTCCAGCTTGTGATCACAGCTCAGAGACAAGCTTATTTGGACAAAGACAAAAAGCTCTTCTGACATTTTTTTTCCCTCCAGAGACACAAAACACATTAATGTACTGACTACTTCATGATTTAAAAAAGGTATACACACACACACACACACACACAAAAGAAAACACAACTCCATATTTCTTCTTTGAAGAAAGATAAAGACTGAAATGTTAGACAACAGCTGATAGTCGTTCTTCCTGCAGGACCACTGCACCCGTCACAGTACTGCTTTTCTGTCAGGCACAGAGATTTAAGACTTAGTTAATGAAATGTCATCAGCAATCAATAAAACCAACTGTCAATGAGACCTTAGGGCCTCAATTAAAACTGACACCTTCATGTATATCTCAAAGATATACCGGCTGGCTAAAATTAACCCATTCTGACAAATTTACAAACTGTTGATGCAGCAAAATGAAGTCCAGAGACGAGAGCGTTCAGAAATGACACTTGTCAAAACACATGAACTTTTCATCACATGACTTGAGTAAAAAAAGAAAGAAGTGGATTGAAACTTTAAATTGCTTAAATTTTCTGCACACCTCTGGCCTCCATGTTTGTCCTGAGAGTCTCTCGAGGATTTTGCAAATGTTTATTCTGTGTATGAATGAGCGAGAGAGAGAATTATGGTGCTTTTATGACTGTTTATACTCCTAATTTAACCTCAGGTAGCCTTTGTGTATTTCTAGAAAATATACAGGACCAATAAGTGCAAAATCATAAATTCTACTTTTTTTATTATTAGCATCGTTATGGATTTGAATAATTTCAGTGCATATCTTCAAAACAGCCTGCTGTGATTCTTACCTTTGTATTCTTGTTAACCAATTAGTCTACAAATTTTTCAGGGAGGTCACTGTTCAGAAAATCTAAGCAGTTAAAAGTTCATTTTACACTTAAAATAACATACAGCATGAATTGTACAGTACACAACAGGTGCACTAAAATGGTAATAGATATGTTTCTTAATGGGAAAGCTTTTGGAAAATGTTACCTAGAGTGAGACAAACCCATTGTGGCCTTTTTGACGTCTGAAACTTGTGCTAAATGGTGTCAAGTACAATACTAAGAGCTCTGCTTCCAATTTGGGAAATAGACCTTTAATTAAATCAGCCAACAACCTTTTAAGTTTAAAGTACATTCTCAATTTTACATATTCCTCTGTTGCTAATTTGGTATTAAAGAAATGATCAATGGTCAAGCAGCTGATACACCTGCTGTGAAAAGAGCCCACAGCCATTGTGGTAGAAACATGTAACTGTATGTACTTGTGAAAATGCTGTTTAAAAATACTGTTAATGCTAAGAAAAGGAGTACAGAGTATGAAACGCTGCCAAGAAATGCCAGAACAGAGCTTAAGTAGATTAATCTCACATTCTTTCTAACTGTACAGACATAAGAAAGGCCTCCTTGAGGTTGTCTCGCTCTGTATGAGCTGCAAAAACCGTACGATACAACTGAAAAAAAAACTGAACTCTTCCTTAATTGATCAGGACCATTTTGACACAACAGCCTGGTTTCTAATCTGCTGACCAAACACTAGAAAAAACAAAAAAAAAAATCACAAAATGAAATGAATTTTTCACAACTTCGACAAATGTACATCCGAGCACTACTCCTTTAGTCCGTAAGAGTTCATTCATTAGTCTGGAATGGAGTATTTACACTGTGCAAATGAAACATCAAGCAGAGTGTGTTCACGTATTAAGAGCTGAATCACTTCTGAGTTCCTGCTGAATCATTTCAAGTCCAGTAGGAGCAGACGGTGAGGCCAGGGCACCATCGCTGTACCGCTCACTTTTCATACTTCACTAACCAGCCTGACCTGTCTCCTGAAATGCACCTGGCAGTTTCTCTTTCACATTGTCCCTCACAATCAAATCCCCTTCAGCTCTCACAGCTAATGTCTTTGGATTGCTATAACTTCATTTAAACCTTTTATACACGATAAAAGATGCCTTTGTTTCACCAAATGGTTCCCACTTCACACTTGTGGTCCTCTTGAGTTTAGAAATAAAACTAAAAATTAAATAAAATGAAACTGTGGCAGTTTTAAAAGCAAGGATGGTGTAGCAGTGTTAAAATTTCCTCTTTTTTTTGAATAAAATGTGGTTTTGCAATAAACTGCTGCAACAAATAACCTCACCTTATCAACCCTCAGACACAACACACGCTAAACTGAACCATCAGCGTCACATTATTGCAGGTAATTAGAACCAGCAACCATCCCATCTTTTTTTTTTTTTTTTTTTGTTTGCGTACAGCAGCTGATCTGAGGGGCAGCGGACTGGAGTTTAGAAGAAGATGACGTCCTCCTTATTGAGGTCTTCAGTGGGGATCGTGTAGGGCGGCGGCATGCTGTGGCTGTGTGTGAGCCCGTGAACATTAACCTGGACATGGGCCTGGGCGTTCGGACTGAGGCCCTGAGGCGGCAGATGGGGCTGGAATTGGAGAGGTCCGCTGCTCTGTGAGTGGAGAGGCATGGTGGGAGGCTGCATGGCAGGCTGAGGGTGGGACTGTGCGGGAGGCATGGGGGGCTTCTGAACATTTGGAGGGTGGGAGGTGCTGATGGTGGAGGTGGATTGGCCGTCTGGTCCAGCATTATCTGGAGGACTTAGTTGATCTGTTAAAGACATTCAGGAAAGGCCATTAGAAAACAAGGGATTACTCCAAAAATAGAATAAAAGCTAATGCTAGATTATCTATTCTAGTTTACTCAGCCGCGCTGCAATCTATCATGTGAAATCCTGTCAATGTTTTGTTGTCTATGGTAATTGTGAGGGAACAGGATTAAAGTGTTAAAATGTGTGTGTCAGCAGTACAGCTTGCCATTAATCACAGTGAAGCATGTGAAATTGATAGGTGTTTACACAGGGTGAGGCTGGGCATGAAGGCAGGCTTTAGAGAGGAACGTGATCGGGTGGGGTCAGGTTTGCCCAGGTGGAGAATGCGTGTCTGTGAGAACCAATTTAATAATGCAGTAGGCAACGACAGACGAGAAGAGATTGTGCCTGGGTTTGTCCTGAGGGAGAGAAGGTGGAAGTGTGTGTGTGTGTGTGTTTATTCATGAACAGTTATGCGTGTGGAGAGGTACCCGCGTGGTGATGGAGGGAGTGAGGCTGAGGAGGGGTTGACAGCGGGAGCTGCTGGTGGGGGCTGATAGAGCGCTTGGCCTTGAGGGTGTTGTCGTCTCGGGCGGACAGCTTCAGCGGCAGCATCTGCTTCATATCCACTGAGGCTGAGAGGAAGAGGAGGAGGAGGGAGAAGAAGAGGAAACAAGAAACAACAGGATGTGATTTAATGATAAAATTAGATTGTAACACTAAGCTAGAGCAGCCCAGCAGCTCTCACTCCGTTATTTGACATATCAGAGGACTGGCCCAATTTAGACAGCTAATGTGATCCTAATGAGCCACTTAAATGATGCTGATCAGGTCAAGCCTGTGTCAGACAGATAGTTTGGATTTCACCGACAGTGAGCCAGAAGAACAGAGTGCTGCACTGTTATACAACACCTAAAAGAGTAAGTAAAAACATGAGCCTCAATGCAGCACTTGTTAACAGATTTTTCCAGCAGTGTATACTTACTGATACTTTATGTATACTTTATGCTAGCAGGAGTTGGCATCTGATGCACTGCAGACTGCAGTTTTTAGGGGGTAAAAAAAAAAAAAAGCTTAAAATGTCAAAAAACATAATATAATGTAAGATCTGCCGGGCGAGGTGCATGCTGGTGGAGGTGTAGATGAAATTAGGAAAGAATGCACACATTTGAATATATTGTTTTTTTATGAATCAATAACTCCAGATACAGAAGTGTGTGTCGTTACTGCTGATTCATTTCGTCACACAATATTTTCATGTCAAGTAGACGAGTGTGTCCCAAAACAAGTACAGACTCATACCCTCTCATATCACACTGTATCACATATTTTGCGCCGTTTTCAAGAGCGACTCAAAATCACTGCGGTTTCCTCAGAGCCGCTCTGACACACATGAGTGGGTCTGACTTGTGGCCTTTTTGTGTCGAGACAGTCTGTATAACCACTGGAAAGCCATGCCACCCACTGATAATATAAAACTCAGTATGTGGCTCCTAGCTCCTTACCAGTGCTGTCAGTGCGATGCGAGGCTTTGCCGCTCTTGCCTCCTTTCCCTTTGCCGCTGCTGAAGGCCGCCAGCTTGGTGGGGATCTGCTGCTGCACCCCGACCAGCTTGTGCTGCTGGTTGGTGGTGCTGAAGAGATGGAGCGGCACCTCTGTCTTCAGTGGCAGGGTGGAAGAGCCCGCCTCCCGCCGCGACATCACTTCGGGGCGCTCTGGGTAGTCGGCTGGTGCAACAGATAAGCTGGCACGCACCAGGGGCTTCTGGGGCAGGGGCAAGTCGGAGACGCTGGCGGAGCTGCTGAGCCCGGAGGACATGAGGAGCTCCCCGTTGAGGCTGCCAGACAGAGGAGCCACCTGGAGGAGAAGGAAGGAGAAAGACAGAGAGGACTGGATGTTAGTTGCTGAGAGGTGACTGGAGCCTTCTTCAGTTTTGCAAACATCATCATATAAGACTGAAGTTTACAAAGGACGGCTTCCCGACTCCAAACTGCAATTATTCATATTTGTGGTCACTTTCAGTTTGGAATCAGAGCCATGGAGCATCATGTTTTACATGTTGTATGTGTGGAAACAGCCTGCGCTGTGGGTTATGTAGGGGAATATCTTTTAAAGAGAAAAAAAAAAACTTGAAACAGCTTCTTAAGAGTACAGAGGACACATAAACACACACACACACACACACACACACACACACACACACACACACACACACACACACACACATACAGTGAATCGTCTGTGTGACGCCGTGCCATTACAGAAACACAATCTTTTGAGAAGAAGGGTATTTATGGGCTAAGAGGGAATCAGAAACACATGCTACTACTTTCTGCTGAGCACACAGTTTGGTAAGTTTGGTGCAGGCTTTTGATGTGTTCTAAGAGGCTCAAGGACAATGCGCACACACACACACACACAAAATGAGAAACATAAAACCCTTAATAGTCCCTGTGCACATAAAGGCGTGTCTAACAAAACAGGCACGGCTGTTAGACAAGCAGGGGAACAAGAAAATGTCTCTCATGACATCAGTGGATAAAAGACACTGAGTGCATTGTCCACTTAATTACCAGAGTGAAGGAAAGATGATCTAGAGATCGAGTAAACATCATCATCCACTCTGCATTCAATCAGATTCCCCGGAAGGATTTCTGTAACAATGGTGCAGTGCAGTGTTTGTATGTATTAGTAATGTGTTGCATTACATGAACTATAAAAAGCATCTTTTCACTTTACTACAGTAATACACCAACAAAGACCAACGTTTAAACCAATCTACAACGTTGTGACCCAATGTGTTCCAGAAGGATATTTATCACATATTAAATAAAAAAGTAAAAACATAAAATACAATCAGACAAGAATTTAATTTCGGCTTCTTTGCATCAACCTAAAGCCACAGAACACAATATTTGATGCTTGGAATCAAGAGATTTTTCAACTCACTGGAAATCTTTCTCATCCCTAAACTGGCTATTTCAGACATACTGCGCAGCTCTTTCTGTGTATAGTCACGTGGAAGTATTGAACTGAAAATACAACCAGTCTATTCAAACCAGGCCTAGAAATAACAAGTTAGGGGTAAGAAGAAGATGAAAATATGTAAAAAGCTCAAAGAGTCTCTGTGTTAATGATCTAACTGCAGGTTAGTTAACATCTGAAAAGACATCAGAGCTTTGTAGTCATATCAAATACATAATGAAAACTTTGTGGTTTTACTCAGTTTGGATGGTTTGATCAGTGTGTATGTTTGAAGGCCAATAAGCTGGGTGTTTTTTGAACTTAGCTCATTTTTAATGTCTATATATTATTATATATGTCTATATATTTTTTAAATCACACAATTTAGCACCATTTCACAAAGTTGGTCTTTGTTTCTCTAAATTTGAATCCCAGCAGTGTTGAAAAGCCTCTGAAACATCCACTGAAAGTGCATGAGAATAATAATAATAATAATAATAATAATAATAACTAACAGCACAGAGTTAATGACACAAACTATCTGATATTTAATAAAAGGGCATTATCACCTTAACACAGTATATCACCAAACCAATATATCAGTCTGACACCTGTTTTAACTGTAGTGTCTTTAACTTGAACTCTGACATCAGTGAGAAACCGCTGTGTTTGGTATGCCGTCCACATGCTCCATGATTAATGATGATGCAGAATACTTCCTGTGGCGATGGGGAATGCGTGATGCCTGTGTTTTACAAGGCATGAAGGGCAAACTCATCTAACTGTGACTGTGTGTGAAGACTGTAGCTCCCCCCCCCCCCCCCAGCTGTAACAGCAGAGCATGACGGGACGACCCGAGGCAGAGAGGGGGCCCTGCAGAGGGGAAAGTCTCCATACCTCCTTCCCTAAATCTCCTTTTCTTCTTTCCCCTCCATCTTTTCTCCTTGTTCAGCACTCACTCATCTTGGCACACAGATGTTCCATTGTTCCCAGGACAAAGTGATTGGCATTAAGCAGCATAAACAGCAGGTTTCCAGGGCAGTAAACCATGTGGAAGCTGCAGAGCACAAACAGCCCTGACTGACAGCACATAAACAATTAGCACTGGCTTCCTTCCAGAAGCTTCTGTTAATGACAGGCTTGGACTAGCTAATTATACAGCCAGGTTCCTCTCATCCTGAAAACTGCCTGGTTACTCCCATATCATACATACCCAGCCAAGCATCTCGGCTAACACTGCACAATGTGCTGCCTTGTGCACAATGGACACTAGTGAGAATTAGATATTGGCCGATGAATTGTGCCTGGACAAGATGATCCGTGGAACAGCAACACTGGTGATGTCTTGACTTGAAAAGTCAAATCAGCCATGTGCAGCTTTGATCCTGATGAATTAATGAGATTAGCAAACACTACGCGCTTAAACTTGTCTAATCCAAAATCAAACTGTGTCTAAAGAATTTAAACGTGATGATTACTCATCAGTAAATACTGTTTTATATGAAGTTTGCTGATGAGCATCTATACAACGATTCAGTGTCACGTCTCCTGGGGCTGAACAATCACATTAGAGCTAAGATAAGTGAATTAACATAAAATTCTTCAGCAACTATTTTAATAATTACCTGTTTAAGTCATTTATCAATGAAAAACTTTCTTTGGTTCAAGCTTCTGATGTAATTATTTGTTCTTCTATTCTCAAATTAGCCATATCTCACAAACAAGATCTATAGAAAAGTCTAACTCTCACAGAGAAAACGATTAACTCCGACTGAGTAAAAACTCTCAGTAAACAGACAATATTCTAGTTGAAGAAAGCTACAATGTGGTGCTGTAAACAGCGTACGGCAAACAGGTGGGAAATGGCTACAGTGACAGATGGCGGCGGCGAAAAATATCTGCCCTCGAGCTCGATGTTCTGTCTCAGCTCTCGTACAGCAACTGCTACCGACTGATTATAGAAGAAGCGAGTCACAGGCATCTAGGTGTGTGTACATGGTCAGAGTGTTAATGGGTAAACAGTCACTCATTGGGGTTTCCCCCCCCCCCCCAAACCACAGGAACACACTTGGAAAACAGCGTCGTAAATCAGCCCGGAGACTAAGGCCCTAGAGGTGAAAAGATAACTCAAAGTGTAGAAACCGCAGATACAGGTCACCGTTTTACGACCGACCTTTTTAATGTCTTTCTTCACTTTTGCAAACCTTCTCATGTTTTAGAAATGTTCTCCGTCATGTTCATGTAGTTACTCACACTAGGTAGCAATACAGCTTTACAGTTTTCTGCTCTTGAGCAAAAAGCAGGAGACGTTGTTAAATTGAGCACTTTGCTTAAGGGCAGTGGTTATTTATTGAAGCATTTCCCCCTCAAGACTTTCCCAATAAATCTGGGGACTGAACCTTCTAGTCATAAGCCCAGTTTCTACTATTTACAGTAGGTTTCCTTCCATTAAATATACAAAATGTCAAAGTTTATGTTCCTCTTTTTACATTGACTCTTGCTGCATTGAGCCATTTGTCTTCTAAACTGTCATTCAAATCACAAAAGTTGTAGCTCTAACCTTGCTTTACATGCTTTATAACTTCACATCCACGGGGGCTATTGAGAAATCAGATCCAAGGCTCTGTCTGTCCTGGGTCAGAGCCAATAAAAATTTTTTTTTTAAAAAAGCATGAGCCCAATGCCTTCCTTATCAAGGGGGCCAACTGAGATCAGATGAGATAACACATGAAAGAAATATCCGCTGGAGTTAGGACATGCTGCGACTAGCACCCTTCTTGCTTAAATACCCACACATGTTCAGTAACACACAAACATACACAGAGGCACGTCTTTTTTTTTTATGAGCTCTAATCATAGCTCTATGGGTTTGCTGATGAGTCTTAATGTTAGGTGGTGGTGATTAAATGTCTGTTGATATCAGGCTGGCCTGGAGCCTGGAACAGATCATGAGGTTGCAGCTGATGAAAAGGCTGTTTTGATGTGTTTGACACAGAGGGGGAAGAAACCACTTCCAAATCTCCCATTACCGCAGCCAAGAAAGTCCCATAGCAGAGCCAACAAAATAGCACATACATACCCTTACATCTGCATGCGTACAAAACACACAAACACGCTACTTAGCTGGTCTAAAACAAATATTTTTGGTGTGATTTAATGGGTTGGCTCAGTGCTGATATGGTCTAGCTCTCACTGGTTTCAGGTCTTATCTTGCAGTCCGGACAAACAAACAAACCAACCGCACAGCGATCTTATTCACGTTGCCGTTTTCAGTAAAAGCCCTCTAATTACCAGGGTCCCTGCATAACTCATCACAGCAGATGAGGTCAATTCAGCAAGAGGCTCCTTTTCTTCTCAAGCTGCGGTTTTCCAGGAGTCATTGTGAAGTGTTCTAGGTATATCTGACAGTCAAAGGGCTGTTCTTTGTAGTAACGAGATGATGAGTGTAATAATTTGTGTCAGCTGGTTGTGTTTGTTTGCGTCTTGAGTTAAGGCTCCAGTTAACTGGATGTCATTGAAAGGTCTTGTTGTTGTGAAATCCTTGGGATGCCACAAAAAAAGTTGGATGCCATGGTAGATTGGGAGCCAGATGTCTGGAGATGTTTTGAGTAAAGTTACAGTAGATAATAGATAAAAATGGAATGCACAATTGGTAAAAAAAAAAAAAAAGTGGCTTTTTTTTTTTTTTTTAGGGACAAGTCAGGACATGAAGGGATGACATTGTGTCATCTGTCAGTTACTCAGCTTGAGTTCGGTATGCAGAATGAAGAGGCGCTGGCCAATCAGAGATATCAGATAAAAGGAAGGTGAGACAGCAGAGAGGGACTAATGACATCATTGGGAGACCGCCTCAGTCAGAAAAACACACTTGTGTGGAAGCATGTGTGTGTATCGGTGTGCTTACAGCACTGCCAGACAGCTCATCAGGTGATCCGTACATCTCGGGAAATAGAAATCAGGTCTGCGCACCTACTAACTTAAGATGACACTGACTCACTGAGCTCAGTATACGTGGGAGCATTGGTCAGAGTGAAGCATCCCGTCGTTAAAATGTGAATCATCTGGCCTCCTCCTAATGACAGAATGTGTGTGACTCAGGTAGTTGAGTTCTCGTCGGTGTTGACATGGCTAAATCAGCCATCGCACCGTACCGGAAAATCAGGTGCAACACTCAAGGATTGTCGAAAGACTAATAAAATAAACAATCAGGACTTGACAGCAGGTGACAGTCGGATACCAAAAAGTGTCACTAAATCTGTATCTTTCTTGGCTTGTTAAGAAGATAAAGTCTGTATCAAGATAAAACTTCCAGAGCTACACAGCTTCCTTTACCTCTCCTCAGCTTATCAGAGAATGCCAATCAACCAAACTGGTATAGTGATACGGTCCTTTGAAAACAACAAAGACTAATATTAAGTAACTTTACTGTAACTCCTTGACAGATCTGTTAGCACCAGGCATGAAATTACAGTCAGTGAATGTTCCTCAAAGCTCCTCTCCCATGAAACTCACAAACAATGGCCCGTATTGTGCTGCAAGGAGAGAAAGAGGGATACAAGTAAGCAAACACAGGGAGGAAAGAAGAGAGAAAGAGGTAAAGAGAGGTGAAGGGAAAGGCTGCTCACTGCGTAGGTGGATTCCTGGGCTGAGTGGTTAGAGATGTATTCAGTTGTATGTGTGTTTATCATTACCCCCATCAATGAAACAGGCTGTGGGAGCTGAAACCAGTGCTGCTTTTCAACCAGTAAGAGGGCCTGAACTCAGGAACTAAAGATTCATTCGGTGCATTCGTGTTTCCACCGTATCTCATTTACTGGTAATGTTAGCGCCAAATTTGACAGATGAACACAAAACAGTCAAAACTTTTGTACAAAACGAGACAGAAGAACTGATGTTGGGAAGGAGATATGCATCACTACTTATTACAGAAAGGGGAGACTTGCTGGAAGGAAACAGACTTAACAGGCCTCTGTTGAGACTACATAATATATTTGGCTCTTCAGTGTTTCACATGCTCACGTACCTTAGAAGGGTGGGTACCGGATTCATGCCCAGGGGAAGGGATAGACGGAAGACAAGGAGAGCCAAAGTAGGGTGAGGTTTGGAAAATTGAAGCGAGAAAACGGTGAAAGAGGAAGCAGGACAGACAGGAAAGCCTCTTCTTATTGTTTAACCTGCTTTTAATCGTAAATACCTCTTCATCTCACTGTCACCCAGCATCTCATCCTTGTCCTCTTTTTTCCTCCTTCTTATACTAACCTTTAAAAGTCCTTTAAAGCATTTTCTTTTCAAAAGTATCTTGTGAAAAAGTATAAAAGTAGTCATTAAACAAAACCATAAAGAAACTTCCTAGCTTACTTTTTTTGAGATGAATCAACTGAGACAGCCTCTGCTAGCTTCTTAATGCCTTTTATGGTGTTATATTTCTGCGTGATCAAATATTGTGTTTAGTAATACTGTTGTCGGCCTGCTTATGACCATCACAAGTTCCCCACCTCAATGGTTTTCCTCTTGATCTTCTTCTGGTGCTCCAGGCGTTCCTTCTCTTTCTCCACAGCTCTGGTGGACTCTCTCAGCCTCTCCAGGTCCTGCTGGTACGTCTCCCTCTGCCTCTCCAGCTCCACCCTCTCTTCTGCCAGGCGCTCCTGCATCGAAAGAACGAACAACGTTGCAAAGTTTGAGTAGAGTAAACCAGAATATTTCATTTCATTACTAATCACGCATATAACAATGAACCACAGCCCACGGGTAGGACTAGATACTTTACCTCCAGCCGCCTGCACTCCTCCTCCCTTTGTCGGAGTCTGCCCTCTGTGGCCTCCATTTGCTGGCGGTGCCTCTCCCGCTCCTTCTCCCAGCGCTGCTGTTCCTGCCGGTGCTGGGACTGCAGCTTGTGGAAGCTGGCTAGCTCCTCTCTCTGCAGGGCCAGGGTCCGCTGTTTCTCCTGCTCCAGGAGCACGTTGCCTCTGTGGCGTCCAGGCAGGGAGGCCCGCTCTATCAGCGAGGCGCGCTGGAGCTCGATGTGACTGTCCTGCTGTGATATGATGGCCTGAAGATGGAGACAGTGACAGGAGGAAAATACATAAAACATAAGGCTACATTTGAATCTTATGCCGACGAATGAAATAATGTTTAATATTATTGTCATGAAAATTGTGCGTTTTGTGAAATTGTGAAAATACTTTTGAACTGTAATAATTTATGTCTGTATGTTTATGGGTATATTTGCCCACTGTAGCCTCAGTGTGGTCTCCTGCTGCTTCAAGGTCTGATGTGCTGTGTGTTCAGAGACGTTCTTCCGCATAGCCCTGTTGTAACGTGTGGTTATTTGAATTCTAGTCGCCTGCCTTGGACCAGTCTGGCCATTCTCCTCTGACCTCTCTCATTAACAGGGCGTTTTTGCCCACAGAACTGCTGCTCACTGGATGTTTTTCACACCATTCTCTGTAAACTCCAGAGACTGTTATGCGAGAAAATCCAAAGAGATCAGCAGTTTCTGAGACACTCAAACCACCCTGTCTGGCACCAACAACCATTCCACTGTCAAAGTCATTTAGATCACATTTCTGCCCAATTCTCATGTTTTGTCTGAACAACAACTGAACCTTTTGACCGTGCCTGCATGCTTTTATGCATTAAGTTGCTGCCACATGATTGGCTGATTAGATATTTGCATTAACAAGCAGTGGTCACTGAGTGGATGTCAATCAGAAGAAACTACATATTTCTGTTGGGTACTCAGATAATTGTGGGTATCCCTGCTCTACAACACAAATTTAATAATGTCACACACATATCTAATGAATATGTAATCCTGCAAAATGTGTAAAAGTGGCTGTCCCACTATGAACTTACAGTGGGCACATACAAACCGAGCATTAACAGTGTAGGAAGACAGTATTACAGTACCTGCAGACTGTAGAGCCTCTGGGAGAGCATCAGCACTTTGTCAAAGAACTGAAAAGGAGACACAGACAAGGTTATCATAATCAAATAACCATCTGTGTCACCAAAACAATATCACATTTCACTGGATTAGCAAACTACTGTTTGGGTACACGTATAAGCTCCGGCAATGTTGTGTATCACAAGGTGACAGTTCAGAGAAGAGGAGCTAACCTCAGCCTCGGGGAAGGAGTTGGACCAAATGCAGTTCCATCTGGCAGGAGAGCAGCAGCTTTCATCGACCTGAGCAATAACAGTGAGACACAAGTCATATTAATGAAATATTACAAACACGCTGACTGCTGCCCAGTACTGCTATATAATGTGGATGTTTATTTTTTAATTTTTAAATAAAAAACATTTTTAAATGGATTTTGTTTTTGAAAAAAACCTCCAAAAAGCTTCTGAGTAAAATGTTTTATGATAATATACAAAAACTGTAGGTTGTGTACAAAAACTTTATATCAGCTGATACACCATTCAGAATTAACACTACGCACACGTCTTCTAAATTTCCACCATCCTTCACACTTCTCAGTTCTCAGTTATAGTGGTGGAAAAGGTAAACAAATACAAATCTGAATGGCCAATAATGTTTAAAAACCTGTAACCTACAACCTGAATATGAGAGCTGAGCAGCGTAAGATATGAAATATTGATCAAATATTTGGCAGTAATGTAACGAGTGCACTTATAATAAAGATAACACTGTACAGGTTTGACATCAAAGATGACATTTTTCAAGGTCTGTATGAACTTGTTCACAGCACTGAAACTGATTCTGTGGTAGAGAGCAAGACCGATTTTCTTTTTCACACACTGAACACTGTCAGCAGCATGTCATTAGATTTTGTCTCTCCGATTATTCTCAAGCACCAGGATTTACTGGAAGTTAAATCGATGTTCAGAGCACATAGTTTTATAAAGGCTTTATCTATTTATAAACAAATGAAATGACCTGCGTGAACAGGGTTACAGTAAACATCAGGACATGGAAACTTTCCAGATGACTTGGTTCGGTTATTACTATTTACAGGAAATAACACTGACTCATCCCAAGATGTGTGTGTGTGTGGGTGCATGGAGTGTGTGGGAGCGCGTGTGTGTGTGTGTGTGTGTGTGTGTGTGTGTGGGTGTGTGTGTGTATGTTGAGCTCCTACCGTCTGCTCTAGAGTGTGGCTGCCAGAGAGGTCTTTGAGCTGAGGGTCGGAGCTGGCTCTCTGGCTTCTGTCTCTGTTTCTCGACTCGCCAGAAAAGTTCTTCTTCACACTGCCATCTGGCACAGGCAAACCGACACCGACAGAAACAAACAGTGACACACAGGCACGATGAAAGCAAACCAACCAGGAAAACAGACACAATAACAACCGCACATATTGCACAGAAACAACAAGAATATACATGTAAAACTGTGGCTACGACTGTCTTGAATTATTATATATTTTTTTTTAGTTCATAAACAAATTCAGCAAATAAATCCAATCAAGATAATCAACAACTTTGATAAAAGAAAGTCAAATTTATTCATGGCATAAGGTCCACTCAAATACAACTGTAAATCCATTAGATGCTAGGCTTCCTCAGGGCATCGAGTGTACTGGACTCACTCTTACTGAGGATGCTGGGGCTGCTGTCATAGCCCCCAAAGGTGTCTGCTCTCCTGGGCAGAACTCCAGAGCCGCTCCCTTCATCCAGCCGTGATGTCGGAGCTTCCTCCCTCACTCCCGACTGCAGCAGGTTCTGGAGGTTCTCCACTAAATGAACAGAGATAGCACATTAGGGTTAAAAGGTTGTACAGTGAGTGATTCAGAGGAATAGTCGTAAATTCAACAACACTACTACCTACTACTTTATAAGTACTATTTAATACTACAAAACTGTGTATTAAATTCACACAATGTCAAGTATCTAGATCCATATATCACACAGCACTGTCCTACCCTCAGTGATGGCTCCTTTGAGCAGGGCCTCCCCCTGCTGGAGGTCTGAGGCGTCTCCCCGTAGAAGCAGTCTGGAACGAGAAGCTGTGTCCTCCAGACCTGCCACGGACTCTGCCATGTCTGCAAACAGCTGCAGCTTCTCAGTAAGAGCCTGGACGATCACTGCATCCTTCTGGCTCAGCCGTTCTACAAATGAAAGCATGAAATAAAATTAAAAAGACTTAATGGCTTAAAATATGAATCAGGATTTACAATTTGTCACAAACTTACTTCTGGTGCATCCATACATCAACCCTCACTCTTTAAGAGACTGTAGGATTTTTAAATATAATAAACAGCGTTGGCTGCATAAAAAAAATGAATGTGTGCCCTCAAAAGTTTTAAACCACTGACATTAAGATGTGGAGGAAAAGGAAATCAAAGCAACTTCTGACAATTTGAATGTTCAAATGATACATGAGCACCCCCTAGTGGCTTGGAATGATTACATAATAATTTCCCAGGGCATTTTTATTTTAGGTCTGTCAATGTACTCATCTTAAGTTAGTACCTTGAAATTCTTTGAACCTGGAAGCTCGTGCCTCTTCCTCCTCGCTGAACAGCCTCTCTTCTGTATGAGGACAGCTAACAGAGGGACAGGACAGACACCATTACAAGTGGGGAGACATAGTTAGCAAACTGTTTATTCTGCATTCTCTGTTTTCATCTGGGTAAAGTCCGCAATAACATGTATTACGACAATTTAGTTAACTGTAGCTACCTCTCCACAGATTGCCGTATTTGTGTCATCCAAGTGTTTCGTTCCTCTTTGGAAGCTGTGTGGATCTCGTACATCTCTGGCTCATTGGAGGAAGCACAAATAAGAAACATGGCTTTCTCCTCGTGGGCCACTTCCCTGACAATCAGCTTCTGGAGAGAGATCACCGACGGCTTGTTATCCTGGGGGGATAACAAGAGGAAGGAGAGGAAGATGAAGGGGGAGATATTACTGATAAATACTTAAAGTTTTTTAAAAAAGTGATGAATGACTTTAACAGGGCTGACTGTTGCTGAGCTGACACCTGAGAGTGAAAATTCTGTTCCCACTCATATCTTACTGCACATTAATAAAGTATTCTTCTTTAATATACATTATGTTTTTGTTGAATAGTGTTGTACTGATAGAAAGATGAGAGATAAATCACTCACCACTGTAGCAAACACATATCTCTGGTCCTTCTCTTGTAGCAAGAGTAACACGTCAGAGAGGAGCACTGCAAGAATATCTGGAAGGACAAAAATAAAAAAATCACTAGACTTCAGACCGTAAACTGGAAAGATGGAAGATGTATATCCTAAAATTATTTCCTCTAGTAGATCAGTAATGTATCTTGTTTTATTCATGCCATACCTTTGAGCCTGCCAGAGGCAGCTTTCCAGTTGACTGTGCCCTCGTGCAGCAGCCGTCTCCTGCCCTGTGCCAGGTCCTCCCTGCGAAAGACTCGGCCATCTTTGATTTTTCCCAGTGCCTTTGGCTCCATCTTGTTGTGTATGTCTCGAAGTCGAGATGTCTTCTCATGGAGATTAACCAGTGCATCCACCTGAACAATTGTGTCTTTAATGAGACCCAGACCCCGAGTCAGCTCCTCATGTTCTTCTGTACCCGCTAGAGATAGAAAAAAAAAAAAAAAATGAACCTCTATACAACAGATGACAGCAAGTTAAGTTATTCTTCACTAAATATATTGGTGTACTCTCTTGGATGCTGATTCTAATTTATTTTGCAGAAAATGCATGTGAAACACTGGACCTTCAGTGTTGTGCAGAATGCGCTCCACTAGTACTGGATACTTGGTGATGCGCTGTGTCACCAACAGAATGCACTCAGTCACTCCTAACCTCCGCACAATGGACAGGTTGTTGATTTTCTGAGAAGGAAAAAAAAAAGCAAATTTAATTTCATTCAGACTGCAAACAGATCTATGATACTTATCTAAGAATACTTATGTGTCTCACCCGTATGATGATTTGGAACCTTTTGTTGTTTTGCAGCTGTTCTTTGTAATAGTTGACAGCCTCAGTGTGGTGACTACAGAAATCTCCATAGCAATCCTTCATCTTCTCTCCTATTTCACCTGAGAACTGCGGAACAAAGGAAACTGTCATCTCTGACTGTTCTGTATTAGTACCTGCAGTATGTGAGTCTGTATGTGTGCTGGCTCACGTGGCCCATGTTTTATGCTGTTTACATTGAATTTGCATGTATAACTATTATGTGATGTGTTCGAAGAAAGACGCTGGGACATTTGCGTGCATGTGTGTTCTTGTTTGACCGTCTATCTCCTCCCTACCTGTGTGATCAGTATGTCTGCCACTCTGTTGATAGTGTAGTTCCTGTCGGTGGGCGAAACAAGGTTTTCTCGCCGGCGTTCTTTGAGACGAGACAGGAAGTGTGTGTGAAGCTCCAGGAGGTTTTCCAAGCGCGGGAACAGACAGTCCAGCCTACCCGAGTCCATCTGGAGGTTCTCCTTCAGCTCTCGGACATAAACGTGCAGCATGATCTTCAGTGTCCGCACATGGTGCATCTCCGTCTGCATCAGCTCTGTGCAATGGCATAAAGTTACATGTTCATGTTCTGCCATGGAAAGCACGTACATGTACAATGCTGGTGCGCAATGTATGTTTCAAGCCATCTTTCCCCTTAAAAAGTTATTGTCAGGGGCCACTATAAACACCAAAACAGTCCCATCAACGAGTTATCTCTCAGTCCTCAGGACAGGCAACTAGTTCATTAAGCAGGTTCCCGACGTAAGAAATCACACTTACCATATATCACATCCTGTCTCTTCACTGTTTCTTTAGAGTGCTTCTTAACATACTGCTGGTCAACTGCCAAACTCCAAGACTCTGCCTCCAGGTCCTGGGCATCAGACTCCAGATCAGACCGCACTGCTGCAAAGTGAGCATCTGAGGAAAAGAGCCAACAGATCAAAAACTATGAAACACTACAGTTTTTTTTGTTATTTTTATTTTATTTTATTTTTGTTACTTTATTTGACAGGGACAGTGAATATTAATAATATTAACAGAGTTAGCCAGAAAGGCTCATTTTCATCTGTGGTCCCTGGGCAGGCAAATAGTAGGATTATAATCCAAAACTCTACATAACTTGAGTCCTCATATCGCAGGCAACTGCACATATAAGGAAAAACATGTTGGAGGCCAAAGTGTAGGTCTGTGTTTTCACAGGAAGGTCAGAGGTCACGATCAGCAGAACAGCAGCCCTGGAAGAATACTGTCTATGTAAAGTCTGCCTTAAGGCCAGCTAAGCATAACAAAGCCATTTCCCAATTGTGGGACTGGCTCTGGATCATGCATCCTATGGTCTGTCTCATCTGCACTAAGGTGACAGCACCTTTCAAACATTCTTAAAATGATTGATGACACAAAATGAAAACACTATCTATTTCCTTTAAAGGACTTCAGGTTACTCAAGTTCTCAGAAATTTTAAATAGAAGAATCCTCTACGTTTTCTATTCTTTATAAATAATAAAGGATTTTCAAGAGATGACTCCTCTGAAAAGTCCTTCAATTACTTATTGTGAAGCATCCAAAAAGGAACCAAATATTAGTTTAAGAATAGTTCACTGCTGACTTAATGTCTCATCTGTCTTTTTGTGTTTTGGCAGGATGAAAATGATATGGACACCAACTTGCAATCTGATCCAAGTAATCTTGACTCAACAACAGAAAGTGCCTGTACTTTCTTTGTTAAAACAAAACTTTTGAAAAAAATAAAACATGAGATTAATTTCACCTAAAAAAAAACAACTTTAAGCAATAATTTCATAAAAAGTGTCATCCAGTCATGACAGCGAAATGCATTTTAAATGGGATGAATCTGGTCAAATGTGTTAATACACAAGTTAAGGATGGATATTAATCTCATGGGTGACTGAGAAAAAAAAGATGACGTCTTTTTTTTTTTTCTTTAATCTGAGTGCATCTAAACTCTGATAACAGAACACTAAACTTGTGGTTTAGAGGATGTGAGCTCTCTGTGTTGACCTACAGTCAACTCTAGAGTCGATACTATGTAGCTTACCCTGCACTCTAAACTCAAAACGAGAAATACCCTCCTGGGATCCATATTGATTTACATTATTTATTGACCAATGATACTTTTAAATGTAGGGACTTCCTTAAAAATGTATTTGTAGCTATGATTTCTGATACTTCAGTGTGCTGATTGTAAGTTGTTCTCTGTGGGTGTCAGATTAATGCCTAAAAAGGTAAAAGTACAAAAAAATGTAAAAGTATTGTCAAATTTGTCAAGTTTTTCTTCAGTTCTTTCCCAATATACTGTAGAGCAACAGAGATAAATAAGAATCTGAGTCACCCTGCTCTGGAGTGACAGAGCCCTACCGGTGCAGTAGCTGATGGTAAGGGTGTGACTGATAACAGAACGAACTCTGGAACATGGCAGCTGAAGAAAAAAAATGGTTTTGTAGGTGGCAAACTAGGGCCCAGTTAGCCTGGCTTTCTCCCACACAGTTCAGCTTAATGAGAAAAGTGTAAGGTCACCCCTGACTCTACAAAACACACTCCACACATTCTCCTCCCTGAAATTAAGAAAACTCCCTGAAGACAAACTACCACTCTGCACTCAGGCAAATGCATAGATCTTATGAGTACTGAACAGGCTGAGAAAAGGTTAGAAAAACAGGCTCCACAATAACTAATAGGGGTGGGACAAAAAAATTGATATTGCAATATATCGCAATATTCCCACTTGTGATACAATATCGATTCACTGGTGCCAAGTATCAATACATTTTTTTTTTTTTTTTTTATAAACAAACACCGCTCAGAATTGACTCATCTACTCTGACTTACTACTACCAGAGCGCCACTACACTCCGCCTCCTTATGGAGGCGCTGAACAGACTGGTGACAGTCAGATGAACGGCAATTGTAGGTGACAACGAAGAAGAAATGCAAGCAAACTAACCGGCCATGAGCAGCTGCTGTCAGACTCTCCGTGTCCACGCTGGAAACACAGAGAGTCCAGAGAGAGCTGGAGCTTTGTCACTAGAAGCGCATTCATGGCCCTTTGTAAAAGTTCTCTGTGTGGTAACTGTGTTGTAGCTGAGCTAGCAGCTCTACTACAGGAGGCTCTCCGGTGTGTGTGTGTGTGTGTGTGTCTGTCTGTCTGTCTGTCTTTGGGGGAGTGTCGGTACGTAGCTGTAGCCCTGCTGTTTATCATGTTAACGGGAATCTTGTTAAACTCTGAATATAGCACAGTTCGTTATCGGCAGGTCATGTGTTGTGTTTACTGCCACATAAAAGGAATAAATCTTTGGGTTATTTGTATAACTGTGTGAGAGGCACAAACTGAGGCTACAGTTATCAGTATTCTGATGTTTATATGGCATTTTTTTCTGTGAGACTAATGAAATGTTAATAAATATTGTACATCTTATTATTTCTTGCTCTTTGAAATAATTTTTCCTTTCTTCTTCAGTCACAGATATCGTGATATATTGTGTATTGCAGAATCGCCTTTGTTGTGATATATCATCATCGTGGGAAGAATACTGTGATAGTATCATATCGTGAGTTCATCTGTGATTCCCACCCCTCATAACTAATTCTCTCTGAGTACGCAATTTCAACCGAAAAAGAGTGGAACTGCTAAAATTGAAGTTCAATCCCCACCTCATTAAGTCAACCTACCTTCTACGATGATGGACTCGGTGGTGGAGGGAGCGAGGGAAATGGCGTCTTCGTTGCAGCGTTTGGATCGGAGAGCATCGGTCTCATCCATCTCCCCAGGGAGGGATCTGAGGGAAGACAACCACAGGTCCAAGGTGGCATACATGCTGAAACTAGTACAACTCAATCCCACTAGCTGGTGGTAGCCTAAATAAAATTCCAACTTCCAAACAACATTCACCAATGGCAATGACATAAAAATAGACAAAAAAAACCCCCAAAAAACAGGCAGCTACATTTTTCTCTCCCCCTTTCCTCAGTTTTGCCCGACTATCACTCTCTCTTGTGTTCTTGTTAACACCTTATCTACATTCGTCTCTCTCTTCTCCCTCCCAACACACTTTTCTTAGCGATGCAGTGGAAGAGTAGTCCACACTGAGAACTGGCTAGACTCAGTTTCAAAAGGCTGTTATATTAAGGAAGACAGCTTGCCTTGATATGTCAACTATAAATATACATCTTACGATGGCATAGAAAAAACTATATTTCAGCAGCAAAGGCAAGAATCTAAAAATATTCAGCATTTACATACAGCAGATCGTGCAAACATCATTATAGATTTGAGAAAAGATTACTAGTTTTTGAACTTCTCAAGTCCAAACTAAATCAAATCCTGTCATTCAGAACGAGTCTTTTAAAAGTTAAACAAGCTAGGAAGGAAAAGCCAAATTAACAACCCTTCTGCAGAAAGAAAGGTCTTCACTGAAGTCTAACTTGCATGGCAGAGGTACTGACCCTGAGCTGTTGTTGTGATAGAGGCTGTGGCCAAGGCTGTGGGCAGAGGCTGCGGTGGTGTTGGTGGTATGGGCGGCAGTCGGCTGAGTGCTTGGTCCCCGCGGACTAATGGTCATGCCTGGGGCGCTGGGAAAACCTGGGGAGCCATCCAGGAACTGTGATGAGGCTGCGCCTGACTGCTCCCGCTCTCTGTCCCCGTCTTTTAGCGCTGGGGAAGAAAGACGAGAGACAGGTGAATGGAGGAAATGAGGCAGGTGAAAGGAAGAGGAACGTGAGGAGGAGACGGAGAAAGGAGAAGATGACCAGCTGAGAGGAGAGGATGAAGATAGGGATGAGGAGGTGAGCGGATGCTTGTTTGACGCCTTTCCAAGTCGACCCCAGTATTTTTTCAGCCAGGATCGAGGCAGGGATCGGAAGAATCGGCAGGTGATCAGGTCGCGGTGCATCAACACTCGCACCCCAACACGCCCGGACAGACCCCATGATGAGGCAGAGGAGGAGGGTGAGGAAGAGGAGGATGGTTTAGAAATCCCGGAGCAAGCTTTGGAGGCCATTCTGGCTTGGCTAGTGTTCTTGGTCATTGTCCAATCCATTGTGAATGTCTCTATTTAGGAGGAGTGCCAGAAGGAGGAAGATACTACTCCAAACTCCAAGGTAAGATTCAATAGTAGCCGTCGCAGTATCAGTAGTTACTATTGTAAAAGTAGTAAGTGATGCGGCTTCGCTGGTGTAAACCAGAAGAAGCAGAGGACAGCAGAAAGCCTTGTTTTATAAGCGACCCGCCCTGATTGCTTCATATACAACCTCTCATGGTAACTTCTGGAAAAGAGGCGAACCCTTTCTCGCACTTTCTGGTCCTTCACTTTTCTTCCGATTCCTCCCTCTGCTCCCTGTCTTCCTGACCCCCTGCACAAGCTACTGATTGGCCAGAGCAGGACATGAGGTGAAATTGGGTGTGTGGTTGACAGGACTCCAGCTGTTCTGAAGAGAATAACAACCGCTACAGGAGATTAATTTAAGCTGCTGCTGCTGCCGCCACTCATGTCTCCTGTGGGTTCAATCACATGCAACAGAACCTGCTGATGTTTTAATTTCCTAGGATGGACCACTTCATAATAATAATAATAATAATAATAAAAGCACATTTATTCTGAGGCTAATCAATTTAACAAGTAGAAATAACCTGAACCTTTTGTAAAGTAAAAAACAAAGATGAATCGGAAATTTTTTAAAAATAATTTAAAGGTTAGCCTGTTGGAGGCCAATTTTGTGGTGTACTGTATGTTTGTGTCACCTCCTCTGCACTAAGACACACACAACATAACACACACATACAGTAAAAGAAAGATTTGCAAACTGAAGAAAAAAAAAAAAAGGATGATTCCCTGCTCAGATGTCATCTGTTTAATCCTCTGCAAACCACCAGAGATGCAACCAGCTCTCTTTAATTTGACACCAGGGGACTAAACCACCTTCCCATCCATCAATGCATCCCATCTACATCAACTGATGCTGTGGTCAGTGGGATTCATGTGAGTTAAATCTGAATCATGGATTTTCTGCTTACCAAGGTTAGGAGATCCAGATGAGCCTCTCCTCTGTATAGAATCTCTCTGTGTGGAGAAAATAAAAGACATTTTTATTCAAGGCCATTCTCTCAAGCTCAGCTGAGTGACAGATTACAAAATGTCTAAAAATTGCACGCTGTTATTGTACTTTCTTTACAGGACCAGAGTGCTCACATGGACAAGAAATCTTTCACAAGCAAAGTCCGTCTCAGGCAGATTCATAGGAGTGGACATTTGACTGAATAAGAGCAGAAAGCTCCCTGCCAAAAGTGGATTTATGCTTCTGTTATGCTTACATGTGGAGACTCTGTTGCATCTCCTGTAAAAATTTAACTACAAAGCATGCAGCATGGGCTATGTGATGAAAGCAACAACTGTGCAGGTGCAGGAAGCGAAAGTGAAGGCAACATAGAGCAGGTTGAAGAAGGCTCGGTTATCTGCTCCTTTTCTGTCACCATGATTGTCACTCAATTTCCAAATGAATGAAAGTGAACGTAAGTAAACCCAATTTCTTTGAGTATATAATATAATGCACCTCAAAGCCTGCTGAGGCACAACATACATTTTAGTGCAGCAGTGGTGCTACAGCAATCTTAAATCCTATTCTATAATTCTGCACCATACGCATCTAGCCTATAATGAGAGTGCCAATACACTGCCATAAAGAAGCATAAATCTGACTTAAGTGTCACAACAATACTGACAATGTTTTTCTTGATCTCGTGGTCGTGTTTTCTTTACTGTGAAATGTATTGTCTGTGCTACAGATACAAACTCTGACCATGTACAAGTGCATATAAACAGTGTATATAAGCAAAATAATGGAACACAATGGGAGTTTAGGAACTGGGGCTACTCCGCTGCGACCCTTGTTTTTCTATGTTCCAGTGTGGTGTTTACCTTATTCTTGCTGCTGGTGCACTCACCCAGCAGAGACTTGCAGCTCTTGTGAACGTTCACAGCACAATCTGAAAAACAGCAGGACAGGAACTCAGAGTCAGTATTGCTTTAGTCTTGCTGCACACTATATACAGTACACTTTCTGTTTTCCGATGGCTTTTATTGAATCAAATCTGAGGCTTCCAAATAATATCTTACACTGCACTGTAACTTTTACTCTCCTGTTTTGCCTTTTACGTTTTATGTAAAGCAATTTGATTTGTCTTGTTGTTAAAATGTGCTATACAAATAAACCTGCCTTGCCTTACAGAGCACACAGTATACAGAAGAAACAATGAAGCAGTAAACCAAGTTTGAAATTTTAAAAACCAGTACAACAGCTCCTGAAGGCAATGTTCAAAGTAGAGGTGGTGATTCAAGCAAAGTTATTTAAACAAAAGCCTGGAGGCAAGTTTTTTCAGCTGCCTGCAGATTTCATTTCAGATGAGTTTTCACACATCACAAAGAGGAAGAATCACTTCCTGCTCTGTGAGACTGGTGCAGCAGTAGTTCAGTGTCCCTTGTTTGTTTACACCTATGATGATACAGACTCACATGGTCAGGAACTCCCTCCTTTTCTCAGTAATATGTTTCTCTTTTTGTCTACTTTTCTCCTTGTATGGAAAACAGAGCTACTGCTGTCAGGTTTAGATTAAATGACTAATTGTTTTGTATCTACGTAAAACAAAACAATTCAATTCTGCTGCCTGGCTACATACTGTATAAGGTAAGCAACAGAAGCCTGTCACTAGGCCGGCCAACCAAATTAAAAAAGGTATCACTATGCAAAGTCTGATCCCAACCAAGTCAGGTAAAACCAAGCTGACGTGGACAAGAAGCACGCGGCCTTCAATGCAAAACGTATAGATGTACACAAGTGCAAAAATGTGCATGAATAAACACTAAAACCAGAGTAGCTCACTGTAGAGAGGCTGATCAGTGGAAACAGGGTTGATGAGTTAAACCGACTGATGTAATGCAGCAATTAGAGAAAAGTGGCTTTTAGCTGCCTGCATGATGTGGGTCACTCAATGATGGAGAACAGAGAAAAAAGTCTAAATCAAGCGTCATTGTTTGTGCGTCCGAGCGTGTGTCCTTACAATCACTCACCTCTGTACTCAGATTAAATTCTTATGATAACAAGGAATATTTTCACTATTTTTAGTTTCTTTTTTTCTCGTGGAACGGTTAGTGATCCGAGTGACAAACTAACTCAAACTTGACCAGGAATCGGCTACTATTCATGTGATGTAACAAAGTGAACATATTAGTTTTAAAATCCCTTCTTTCCCCAGCACTGATCCCTTCACATATACCATGTTACATGAGTGTAGGCACGAGGCAGAGCGGGGATTGTTTGAATCTAGTTACATAGCTTGATGACAAAGGGGGCACTCCTTTGAACAACACAATGTAAACATGACCCATACTAGCAACTTCCACTAACTGCTGTACAGCCTACCGTAAAGGCTTCTATTGCTTATTTCACTTCTGTGTACTTCTGTAGTACAACAGAAAACACTCCTTCCTGTACAGTGAAAGCATGAAGCAGTGAGAGAGATGATCTTTTTTGTGTGTGTGAGTCAAGTGAGGAGGCCATAAAAGGATTAAGTGCATATACTATGCGAGTATTAGTGTAATCTCTCTTCCTTTACCGTTTAGATCTCGGCCTAACCAATTTCCTCTATTATTTCACTTCATTCGCAGTCTAAAACCTACCCTCCTCTTCCTCTCTCTCTCTGTCTCTCTCTCTGGTAATAAATGAACAATTGCTGGCTGAGCTTAAGGAAAAGAAAACAGAAACTGGCTTTTGAATAATCTTCACCAGCAGTGCTGTGTCCCTCTTTGACTTGGGTCCAGTAGTACTGAACTGCTACATATTATGCAAGCCCTATAAATCCGTCTGTAGGCACCGAGCAGTGCATAGTTTGCCAAAAAGCACAAAACATCCAATATGAACAACACCTTATTGCTTTGGATCAGATAGTCCTCTTCAGATTTCACCAGAGAAAATGTTTCTTTTTTGTTTTGTACCTTTAGAGGAGGGTAAAAGGCAGCGAAAGTCAGTAATCCAACAAACTCATCAGCAGTCGAGCAGCCAGACCCAGAGATAATTTTCCACCTCACTCCGACTAATATGCAAAATTCCAACCTCTCTGCCAGCCTGGCTCTTTCAGACAAAAGACAAAAAGCACAACAAGCCCTCAACGTCTAAGTCTACCAGGCCAGTAGTACATTTTCAGCAAAGTCCAAACACACTGACTGGGAAAGGCTGGGGAAGTATTGTTAAGAACAGGAAAAGATAAGAGGACTTTGTTTGGTAAGCAGATCTAGATGGAATAAAAAGCAGTGTCATTTCAATGTTATTTAAAGTCATCACTGAAAAACCCAAAAGTAAGCTATTTCCCTTTAGGAATGTGTAGTAGAGGTTATTATACGTCCACTTTAATCAAAAGAATTCTTGCTTAGTTAAAGTATAAGATTATCCTAAGATAAGCAAGAACACTGTGTTTGCTGTTTACTGATATCGCAGCACTTATCAGCACTGACTTCAGCTACAGCACCTCTGCGTCTGGTAATAGCACAGTGAGAGATACCCACGGTGAAAAAAATACCAGTATTGCAATAAGCCAGGACCAACAGATCAGAGTACACACAACTCAAGCCAGTACAAAGTGTTTCATATAGTCAAGTGAACCTAGTGGGTGAGTTTCAACCATCTCTGGCACTCTTGAGCAATGTGCTAAGTTCCAGTCAGTCAGTCGAGTCAACAGCGCGGTGGTTTGCAGCTGATCCACGGGACACTCGGCAACCGTCAGAACCACCACCACACCCAACACCTGCTGACTGTTAACTAGACTATCACAAAAGAAGCACACTTGTGGTGCACCGTACACACTTCGGTGAGTCACTCAATTAAGTGGAAATGCAAACCAAGCCTGGGTTGCTTCCTAGGTTGAATGATAGATATGCATCATTTTCTCTGGTTTGCCCTGAGCGGCAAAAAAAAAAAACAGTATCAGTGACAGAGGGAAAAAAGTCAAACAAAAATGTCAAATTGAGCTAAAATCAGATTAGATGGTCAGAGATTTTACTCTTACTGTAAAGAATGAATGAATGTGTTGCCTCGTGTTATCTTAAAAGACACAAATGGAATCAGCAGAGCTCCTGATAGTGAAGGGTGGGTTTTTCCAAGGGAAAGGTTACCTCATGCAACAGCACATCATCACATTGCCTGCAAACACTGTCAAATTCACTATGTGTGGGGAATTGCCATTTCCATGACTGCTGGGTTAGCAGGTTTTATCACATTAAATAGGGATTGTGTATATTTAACATCGCTGATGATTTCATACCTTCCAGGCAGCCACTGGTTTTGAGTCGGTTAACTGAGAATATTAAAACTTATGAGATAGGCAATTAATCACAGAGTTGGTCAGCTGATTTTTTCTCAATCATGTTGGAAGTGTTCAGTAAAACTCTCACTGCTGTTGTACTTTACAAGGACACTCCAGCACCTGCACCTTTAGACAAGCTGTCAAACAACCTTTTAATGCAACAAACAACCAAAATCAAATAATCCTTTTCATGACGTCCATGTTTTCTTTTTGTTGTTTTCTACTTTGGTTTTCAGGTGGTTGTTGTTGTTTTTTTTTTTAATCATCCTCCAAAAAACCTGTGAACACACAAATATGGACACATCTACACATCTCGGGGGGAGATTTTAATATGTAGGTTCAGCCAAAATTACCTGTGGTTTCCTTTTCTTGGTAATAGAATAAACCCATGTGTGCCTCCAACCACCCTCTACCACCAAAAGTGTGCTACCACAAAGGGTTGTTACAAACCAATTTTGAGGAAAAGGGGCTACAACAGCTGTCTCAAACGGCAACCAAAACCTGACATCACCTGCTTCCTGTGTCTGCTTGCATGCACATGTGTGTAAGAGGTTACTCCTAATTCCTTGAGACAATATGGGACAAAAACATCAACACTTGGGGCAAAGCAGCCAGCCAACCCATGACATCATCTAGTGAAACAGGAGGAACTGGGGCTCAGGGAGCTTTTTACTCAGTCAAGCGAAACATCTCAGTCGGTCATATTTCTCTCCCAAAAAGCTTGAGGAAAGCTCTACCTTACTTCTAAGTGTTAAAGTCACATAAGGGCAATTATTTCACTCATTCAACTCATTGCTCCTTTGCTGATTAGGCCCCTTTATGGACACTTATGTCAGTCACCCGACTAATCAGGCAAATAGACACAAAGAAAAGTAGATGATAAAAACAACTTAAGAGGTGAAAATCAACAGAGATGTACTCAGTGGGGACAGGGAGACAGTCAGATCCTCGGTCTTGTAAAAAAAAAAAAAAGCAGACATCTAGAGAGTCAGGCGTGCTGGAAGGCAAAGCAGTGATGCATGGAGAAGTGGTGTGCTAACAGGGTGAGATGGGTGAGACCCAGAGTCAGTGGAGTGGGCTGTTATGCTCTGGCAGACCTGCCAAGCACAATTAGCACCATGTGACCCAGTCAGATCAGAGTGAGGGACAGGCTGAATGGTCACCCCTCAGCCTGGGTCATTCCTATTGCCTGATGCCTGTAAAGCACTGTTATAGTAGAGGGAGGGCATCGCCTACTCGGCTGAGGAATGACAAGAATTTGACACTCAAGAAAACATCATTTAACACATCGAGGATTGTGCACTTTTATAATACCAATTTAGTTAGCTGCCCGAGCCAATTATTATATGGTGGGAACACAAGGAGGAAAACATGAGACTTTTATACAGATGGAGACTAGCCAAGATTTACAGAACAGATAAGACTATCTGAGTTGTAAATGATAATATTGTTGCTTCTACTAACCTTTGAGCTCCCTTCAACGTTACATCTGAGCACTACTGTTTATTTTAAGGAGGTGAAACATAGCACATAACACAAGTTAACATGCGTGCTAACGTTAGCAATCACCTGTTGAGCTTCATGCAGAGTCTGACCAGACAAACTGCAAACACACTAAAAAGTTAAACTGAGGGAAGTTATGGGCAACATGTAGATACGACGGAAAACAACGTTAACGTGGTTGTCTGTTAGTTTATAAAACACATCACTTTAAGCTAATTAACGCCCACCCAGCTATTTTTCAAATAGAAGCGGTTGTTGGCAGGCTAACACGCTAGCCTTAAGTGGCTAGTTAGCTAGCCATAGTTAGGTTAGGACTAACTGCGATTTAATTTCGGCCGGTTTGTGATAAATTACACGTAGAGGAAACTTTAGAAGAAGGGTTTCCTGGTTAACAAACTGACTTGAACCTGACAGAACAACAAGCCTTTAGGATGAAAATGCGAGAAGCGGTTGACTATGATTAGCATTTAGCTGGCTAGCTAGCGGCCAGGATGCCTGAAAAGTCCATTGAGCGAAACAAACGGGAGTTGATCCACCTGATCCCGCTGGAGACCATCGCTACAGTAAGTTAGCTGCTTCTTACCGTTACACCAAAAGCTCAATCAGCTGCATCCAAACAGAAGAGTAGTCTGCCCGTAAGCTAAATAAGTTTGGGCACTGAAATCAGCAGCAACAAGTATCCCACATTCTTGGTTTTGTCCAGTTTTGTGTCCTACTCTCCTCTGGGAACAATCTCTGGCATACAAACGACGCATTCCACAGGCTGAATCCCCACAGGGCTGGGTTCAAATTAAAGGGACACTCACTTGTTTTCTCACGCCTTTGTGTGTGTGTGTGTGTGTGTGTGTGTGTGTGTGTGTGTGTGTGTGTGTGTGTGTGTGTGTTGTGCCCGCACCAACAACACAAGTGTCAAAATGTAGGATTTGTCTCTATATCACTCTCAACAGCCATTGCTTGATGAATGGGGAAAGACAAACACAGAGGCAGATGTCTTATTGGCTTCTGGTTCATGTCAAATTGAAGCAGCGCAGCCTGAATCGCACTGGATGTGTGGTGCCTTGTGTCTTCTGATATATACCAGAACAACTTTGTTTAATAAGCACACTATTAAAAACAACATTAGATCCCTTCTGCCAGACTGGAGCATTTATAAATGTCCTGAGCTTATTATGGCCTTTGTCTCCCACAGAAGAGAAGAAGCAAAGAAACTTATTAGGCTACAGACATGACATAATGACGTGGTAGCGCTGCCGTGAAATAGTGCAATTCAAAGAAACTGAAATAGCATCAACATTGAGAATAGGTTCTGTTTACTTCCTCTTTGTTGGAAATGTTATTTGGTGATGTGAAACAGACTTAACAGAATTACAGAGTTCCCTGTAGCAGAGTGTTTCTTCTGTTTAGAGACTGTAGTCTTCCTCAAGAGGATTCTCCACCAGCAGACCACATGGCTTTTTGAGAAGTCTCAGGATTACAATCATGTCAACAGACATGTGGCAGAAGTCCATGCAGCTGACCAGACATGGCTGTGTCATGATGATGTAAAGGAAATACCCTGTGTGGGTTTATAAAAGTATCGCTTTCAAAATCACTTTTATCCACTTTTATGGGGTTTTTTGGAAGAGCAGAGTACAGGGGAAAGTCTGCCTTTAACAGCAGTACATGCAGGCGTATCGCATCAGAAGAATTACCATTTATTTAAATAAATAATACAGATAAAAGACTTTTTAGCGTGATGCTTTTTCAACTGCAAATTAGATAAATTAAGCATCTGTCAGCTGCAGATCGTAGTTACTTTTCAGATTATTTTAAACAAATGATTGGCTTAAAATATGATGCATTATGATGCCTAAAAGTTTAGTTAAAATTAGCTCCACCACCACTACGACATTAAAATACTGCTTACACATTATTGCACCAGTAATAATATTCCAGTAGAATATATGAATGATGTCATTCTGCAGACTGAGTACTTTCACTTTTGATACTTTTTGTATATTTTGCTGCTTTTACTAAAATTTTGAAAGCTTAGTTGTAATATAGTATTTTTACACAGAAGTATTGCAACAATATCTTAGTACTTCTTCTACCATTGGTGCAAATACCTATAAAATGGCTCAATTGTACTGAACTCTAAATTTGTTGACACATTCATACAATGCATCCATTACCAAAGACTGTGAATAGTAACACACAATAACCAATTTCTGCCAAATTTGACCCCACTTATTGTTTTGATTATTTCATTGATAAGTGGCCTACTTGTTTCAAATGTATATTACAATAAAAAGGTATTTTGAAACAACTATTACCAGTTTGTCATGCCTTCTGTATTCTGGGATCACAGTTTTTCCACTGTACTCTACTCAACACTGCCTGCACAGTTTTACATGTCATTCATTAGGTATTGCAGGGCTTATCAGCTGGCTGACAGGCTGCAGAGGAGTGGCATAAGAGTGAGAGAAAGAGGAACCGCAGGGTGTTGAAATGTCCTGCACAGGTCTACTCCATGAATGGACACAAGGAGCCGTGAAGCTCCAGACAAAGCAGGGCCTAGTTTCTCATTGTAAGAGCTCACCCAACGCACAAGAGAGAAAGGAAATGTGAAGAATATTACGAGCCGTAGGAACAAAGTTAAGGCGTGCTGTAGCATCACATAAACAACTGTCAGAAGATGGATCTAAACAAGTGAGTTGAGTTCAACACTCGGACCTACAGCAATGATGCAGTGTGAGGGGAAAAAAAAAAAAGTGCAGACAATGTCAACATAAATACTTCACAAGTTCAAATGCTGTAATCAGGAAATGAAAGTGCGTTCTTTTTAGAAAGTAGACAAGAAAAGCCACAGTGAATATGTTGAACGGCATTTAATATAATTATCACTATTAGAGAGGTATGACATAGCGTTAGTTGCCAAGATGAAGTGAGAATTTGTTATTTTAATATCTTTAATCTGCTACATAACAAATGTGTCAGCATGTATATTAGAGTAAGAAAATAGTCACGTACTGCACCCAAAAATAGTATTTGGGTGTTCACAGAATTCATGCATGTGTGATCATCTATGTGGCCCCGTTTGGTTGCCTGTGTGCTTGAGTGCTCCAAAAAGCGGGTGAGTGAGCAGGCGTGTAGTCACATGGGTATAAATAGATGCACCTTTGTGTGTGAGCAGAACACCCGTGCACGTGTGTCTCAGCCTAAGAACGAGCGTGGGTGTGCGTGTGTGCCTGTGGCTACTGTGACGTTACTCACTCGTGCACTGCATGCTATGCTTTTTCTGCAGGGTCTTGCCGCACAGTGAGCAGGTAGCGCAGCTGGAGAAAGAACCTGGCACCAAATGATGCCTGTTACTGCACACTTTCTCTTTGGCCTCCTTCTCCTTCCCCTTCTCTTTCTGCTGCTCTTTTTCTCGGTTCTTACCCTGCAGAGGAAGAGAAAGAGCAAACAGAGAGGGAGGTTTTTTGCGTTTACTTGCACATACTGAATGGCTGGGTGTGGCAGCTCATAACCGTGTCAGAGGCAGGATATATAACAGGGTTTGTATAAGGAGATTAACACGTCGTGTGCACAGCAACATGCACACCAGTGAACTGTTTACCCTTGAGGATTTGGTTTTTGTAACGTACGGAAATACAACAGCTACTGTGGTCCCTTTTCTGTATTCTATGTTAAAACGTGATGGAGCATTTTGTCCCAAGATTTTAAAGCTTTAATGCTTAGATCATATAAGCCATTGCAGTTCAAAGTGACAACATGCATCCATTTGTCTGCGGTGCGTGTTTACCTTGTCTTTATTGAAGGAGCCCGTCACCCTGTTCCTCAGAGAGCTGAGAGTTCTCTTTACCTTGGTACCTTTCTCCACCTTCTCTGAACGATCATCCTCTTCCTCATTCCTGGTAGAAGAGGAGGAAGAGGGGAAATTCCAACATTGTTCATTTCCCTGCCAGAATTTGATAATCCCATTCCAACTTTTTTTTTTTTTTTTTTACATCCACTTATATTCATTCAAAATTGTTTAATTGATCATCCGTGACTAATTTTTTTATTTCATCTAAAGAGGTCCATAGATGTGAAAATGTCTGAGGGGACAGTACTTACTCATTAGAGAGGAACTCATACCAAGTGACATTTCCTAAATCTTTGGTATCTGATTTGTTATTCCTCTGCTTCGCTCTGTGGAAGATAATGAGATGATGTTATTGTGGAGAGCCGGAGGAGGAAAACAGGCCTGAACTCTGAACCTTAAATCTAAGATTGTGAAATACTCAAAACACCATGCTGGAAAAATGAAATAAATGAGTGAATAATGTTGAGAAAACTTTAAAAAAAAAAACAATCAGAGAGTGTAGAGTTGCACTCAATCAGCTGAGTTTCATTGTCAGGTGAGTGAAACGTCAACTAACGATGTAAAAAAAAAACAAAAAAACTTGTGTTCCGCCGTCTCTTTCCGGAGTCAGTGCCACAGATGCAAACACACATGCCAAACACATGCATACACAATGACAGCCACACATATATAGTGCGTCACGCTTGTCATAAACTGGCTCGCCCCGCTGCTGCTCTGAAGACTGTGATGGTGTTTGAGCAGTAGTAGGAGCAAGCAGACCTCCCTCTCCTGTTTACTTACCCATGGTACAGCTTTAGCTCCTGCAGAACTTTCTGTACCATCAGCCTAAGACAAACAAGACACTGAGGCTGAGTGGGGGCTGCGAGAGGAGAGGGGAGGGGAAGGGAAGGGAGGGGAGAGGAGACTGCTGGGAGCTGGGTGTCAAACTGTGATTTAGAGAAGAATCCTCCCTTGTCTGCTGCGTCCACACAATCACCAGACACACACACACATAGTCACACAAGCGCACATGTACAATACACACACACACACACATTAAGGGGCCATCTAAGGAGCTGGGAGAGAGGACTGGGGGAGGAGGAGGTTGCAGACGTATGACATGGAGCAGAAATGTCAGGAGGGAGCGGGGAAAGCCCTTCTGTTACGTGGGAGTTAGATAGCTGTAGGAGACTCTAACAATTTACAACTGCAGAACATTATGTGCACTACTGTACTGAACCATTCAAAAGCTGCTGCAGGTATAATTTACACGGCACAAGTGATCAACACAAGATGCCTCCTGCAGAAGACTTTTCTTTTCTTTCAAGCGTCATTAAACCTGAGCTGCAAGTCAGACTGAAGCATTTTCTGGAAAGGAAGTAGATATTCCACCGCATATTCCAAGTCACAAAGACCTCTGTAACCTAACTCAAGGTTTTAGCACACTTAATTGAAGACCGTGTAGACTTACATGTGGCTCTGTCCTTCAGTAGAATGTAAGTTTTCCTCTGGGTCGAACTCCTCGGCTACAGAAGAGAGAGCGGAAAAAGTCAATTGTGATGAAAAAGCCTCTTTACAGCTGCCTGCTGAGTGTCAAACACATCAGCGAACATGTACTCTACATGCACAAACACTCAACCTCACCTCCTGCTGCCCTTGCGGCCTGTTTGGATGTCTGTACGACATGAGAGACGTGTGCAGCACGGGAACATTCGTCTGTGGCAAGGATCTCCGAGCGGGAGTACAGATGTCTGCCAGGAACACCAGCAGCCTGAAATCATTGCAGAATAAACACACGCGTGAATCACGTGCACATTACATTGGTGTTGACTCCTTTCCTTCAACATTCAGCTGAAATACTGATGATGATAACTTTTACTTCACCTTTATGAGTTGGTACGTTTATTTATTTACTTTTTTTGTCACTGATTATTTTTCTGCTGGTTGTCAAAACACTGCAAATGATGCACATTTAAATTCGGAGGTTATTTGGTGTCCAATGTGTTCAAGTTGTGGTCAACCATCAGCCTTGTTCCCTAAAATGAAATATCTGGTTATATTCTGTATTTTTCTTCCTGTGTTATAGATATTGACCAGAAATGATTAAAACCACGCAAAAAAAGCCACTACAATGGATCAAATGTTTCTTTACTATGATGAACATGGGCAGTGTAGTTTATTTTAAGTCAGTCCCACACACACCGACCTGCTGCTGTAAATACTCACTAGAGCACTAAATGCGTATTAATCAGTGGCTGAAAATAGTATTTATTCTATTTGAATTTCTTTGTTTGAGCAGGGACAATGTACAAAGAATAAGGAGAGATGTAATGTACCAGGTTTTAGCAAATTGCTATTTTCCGCCCAAATCTGGGCAGGTAAGTAAAATAATAAAATAGTAATAGTACAAAATACTATGGCAGTCAGTAAGAGTATACAAACACAATCATCCCCATATCCCCAACCCTGATCCCCCCTCACCTCCCCCCACCCGAAACACTAGTCCCCCAACAAATCCTGTTTGAGTAACAGTTGCTAAAAACAACAGCGCCCTGCTGTTTAATAAAATTACTAAACCTTTTTTTAAAACTGAAAATATAAAAATGGGCTCAGCCTAATGGGCTTGGAGCTGAGCGCCACAGACAGTTGGAAGTTGGAAGACAGACTAATGCGTTGTTAGTTTTGGCCTCTTTCATGAGATTTATTGACAATAAAATCTTTATCCTTCAAGTATGAGGCTTTATTACCATGCTGGTGACCCTGGCTCTGTGACAGGAGACCCTCTGCCTGGGACCATCTGGCTCCTCCCCAGGACAGGCTGTGTGGCTGTAGCTCTGCTGCTGGGCGGACTGGAAGAGGCTATTCTGTCTCTCCTCATCATCGTCATCCTCTCTCTCTCCATCGCTGTCCATGGCCATGGTATCCAGACTCAGTCTGGCAGCACAGCATAACAACACGTACAGCAGCGTTTTACTCAGGCAGGAAATTTTGATCTATTAACTGAGCAAAACTTTTGAGTGAGATGTTTATTTATATCTTACTTTCGGGTTTAGTTTTTCAGAAAGTATTTTGGTGTACTGTTCATGTTCACGCCACCCAAAATAGACTTCACTGCCTTATTTAAAAGCTGTGAAAGAACAACCAACCGACTAAACCTCAAGAAACCCACCTCAGTTAAATAACACAGCGAGGGTAAACACCCTCCAGGTTTTTGTTTTTGAGAGTTGAAATCAGTAATGAGCAGTAATACTAAAGCGAAAACTAATTCTTCTTATTATGCCGAAATTTAAGAAACATACATCATCCAACCATCCATCCATCCATCCATTCATCCTACCTCCTCCCCAGGTTCATGGGGGACAAAGGGACACCCCAGCTGTGCCTTCGAGATGTTGACATTGATCTAACCAGGATAGGAAAGCTGTCCAGGTCTTGCTCTCCATCCAAATCCAGGTCTTGCTCTCCATCCAAATCCATAGCGGTTTGCTCCTTTTCCCCTTCTGATCCTGTTATCGCTTCCGCTGTTTCCATTGATCCCAATAGTCCATTCAGATTAATTGTCAAACTAAGCCCTACCGCAGGGCCTGACGAGTCACCGCTGTCAATGGTACAGCCTGGCAACAATTTAGGACTAAGCTGAGAGTCCAAAAAGCTGCGCTGAGGTTCTTCTGCAGGCTCTATATAGGAGGGGGATGACGGTGCATTGGCCTGAGGGGAGTGTGTGGTCAGAGAAGTCTGGACAGGTTGGTTGATGACAGGACTGTCCGTGTTCAGTGACACCTGTAGGCCAACAGGGAGGGTTTTGCTCTCTGGGACGGTGGTTACTGTTGTTGCAGTCGACTTTGAAGCCAGTATCCCTCCCTCTAGGTCTTTGAAGTACTCAGAATCTCTGAGAGAGGAGCTGAGGGCCAGCAGGTCCTCCACGCTGTTGCTCAACTCCACACCAGGACAGTCGTAGTCACTGACTACTGAGCACGCATCCTGCAGGTCATCAGGAGAGGCAGAACGGAGCGTTGAAAGGTTTTGGAAGATAGGGGTAAGACAAGGAAGTGGATAGAGGATAAAAATATGTTGAACATCAGCCACAATCCAAACTTAGAGTAAGAAAGTAAGGAAATATAATTAATAAAATGATCCAAATGCAGGATAAAGTGTTTTACCTGGTCGTCCTTGGTGTTACCAAAGAAGACATCCTCAGCGACAGAGGCGGGCGATAGTGAGGAGGACGATCCTGTCCCACTGGGAGCAGGAGGCTGGACGCTGAGTTGGGCAATGGGAGGACCACAGGGCTGACTACATGGCTTGCACTCTGATGCTGAGAAATAATGGATTAAATGTTTGTGAGCGACATTTTTCAAAAAATGCAATAGCTCTGACGACACCACAAGGAGAAAGGCAGCACAAAGAAAGACAGACGCAGCTGATTTCAACCCTCGACTCGACACTTTCAGTCACTCAATTTGGGTGATTTTGTGTCTGATGGAAGAAAAGCTCTGTTGCAGCCCCTGCTCTAGCCTCTCGCTGAAAGCTCCTTTACATTTCCATTGCATAAACAGATTCCTTGATTCACATGATGCCACAAACCACCGTCACCACTGGCAACTACTCGGTGAGCCAGCATTAGTCTCCATGTCAGTGGTGGAGAGCTGGAGATTATTCCCTCACTGAGCTTTCAGCTGCCCGAGAAGCTTGTGGTAACATACTATAGTAAGGACATTCTATATGAAGGAGATGTACATCACAAGGGCAAATATGGAGTTTGATATCACATATTTGAGGTAAAAAAGTGTGTAATTGTAGTATTTCTTATATTTGACATTAATAAAAAATAAAGCTGTCAGTGTCTCGTGGTGTCTGAAAAGTCTGTTAAGGCGTCTGAGTCTGTCACGATCACTGTTAGGGTTTCAGCCACACCGTGCCCATCTGAGGAGGGGAGAGCCACGGCTACGACAGGTTACATAAGTCACATTTCATAAGGGACGCCTCCTGTGAACCCGAGCCTTAGCCTAAGCCAGCCTGGCTCCACAGTACATGACTCATTTTAGCCTGTTTGAATCTCTGATAAACAGCTATTCTGCCACTATTATTCATATCATATCATAGCTGTGATTTCAGTAATGAAGGAATGGTGGAAGAGATGCTGGTAGATTTGTGAATGAGACTCTCCAGAAACAGAAACATGCTGGGAGTGTACATTCAGCTCTGGCACAAAAAGAGCAGAATTGAAGAGTGGAGCTAATTAAGTTGCTCCTTTAAAGCTGCAATAACTCTTACAACTTGGGCACAGCACACTGTAACAAGCTCTAAACTGCTTATTTATACACCTAACAGACCTGGAGCAACATTAGCATCCATCTAGAGTTCAAAATTCACTCTGCTTTCAGCTCTAGTTTGATCCACCAACTCTTGAGGGAAATCTGGATCTTTAGCTGCTAAATGCTCCATTATGTTCACCACCTCTTTGTTTGTCTGACGTTCGGTGGTGGAGGTAAAAAGGGGGCTTTCAGCGCTTAATGCTGATGGAAAAAATAGTTGATGAGAGTGAATTTGCAGGCCTTAAAACCAAAAACAGTGAGCTGAAAGACACTAAAATTGCTATGCAGAGCTGAGCTGCAGCGTTTCATATTACACATTTGAGCCATTGTTAATATGAAAATATTGTTTAGAGCACACACACACACACACAAAAAAAAACACACACACACACACAAAAAATAATCCACCACAATTATCCACAATCGCTGACATCTAGAGGACATCAGCAGACCTGTGTTTTCATTTATAAGGCTTAAGGTGCCAAGATATTTAACATCCCTAGTTGAGTTCAAAGCCGACCGTGACACATGACATCACAGGACAGATTAGCTAAAAGTTCCTCGTGCCAACTCTGAACTGCTGAAGACTTGTTTCCTCGCTTCTGCAGCACTGCAACTTTTACAGCTAGACAGCAGTTTTACAGCCTTACTTGCTGATAATTTGGGTAATATTTGTGATTGTTTTAACGAGCGTCTCTGTGGGTGAAGATTGTTTAGTGGCTCTACGGGACGAGTAGAGTCAAGTTGACGAGCTTTATCTGTCTCCCTGCCTATCTATGTGTGACGTTAGTGACAAAACAATCACTTTCAAATGGAGATAATGGAAGATCTCAGGAGATAAAACGCAGACAGGCCACACTCCTGAGTCCTACGCCAAACCAGCAACATCCACTCTCCCCTCTTCAGCACGACAGCCAGAGATGCTCTCACATAAACACACAGACAGACGTACTGTAGATGTATTTTCTATATTACTAAATCACCGGCTGAGGCCAAAGGGATGGCAGTGTCCCCGCCGGAGGGAGAATTTGTTTGCGTCCAAATCCCACTCGTGTCAAGTGTAAACTTAGACACTCGGTGCAGACATTACTCTTGTAGTGCCGCTGTAGCCTTTTATGGTTGGCCTCTCATATCTGCTAATACATCACACAAGGATGAAACATCAGTGTGTGTGTGTCTGTGTGTGCGTGCGTATCCATGATTTGGTGCTGTCATAGTCAGCCGTCTTCTCCACAGTTTGGCTCCATATAACAAAGGGTGGTCTGCTACTAAAACTAATGACTATAATCAAATAATAAATCACCAAATCACTTTTACACCTTGCCTGAGACTATTAACGTAATATTATTCTTTATTTACTTTATATATATTTACTATTGCAACTGTCTTTCGTATTTAATACTGTAACTTTCTCTCCTTTACCAGCTGCTACTTCTGATTACATGTGGTATTTATTGTCTCTCCATCTTGGAAGAGGGATTTCTCCTGTCTTGTTCTCTCTGATGTTTCATCTTTTTCTCCCCCGTTTAACATTTCAACAATCTAGGGTCAAGGGATAAAGGCTGTTGTCATTTTTGGTTATATAACTAAAATTTACTTGACTTGACCAGGGCTGTAGCCAAGATTTTACAAATACTGAGATCATGAGTCCAAATACCAGCAGCCCAACCCCAACGACCCCTAAGAAATATTTGAAAAAGAGTTTCTGAATATATTTTCTGTATCTCTATAGCTGTCTCCAGCCTGCCAGAAGTATCATTCATGTGGAGAAATATTAAATCCCCTTTTAATTGTTATTCTAGTATATAAACAATATCCCTAATTGCAGTCAAATTTAAAGATATTGATTCAAAAAGTGTGCAGTTGTGGAAACTGTGAAACCCCAAAATACACAAAAACGGCACTAAGGACATAACCTTGGTGTCATCAGTGGTAGCTACAGTCCTTGACTTGACAAATACATATTTTTATTGAAAGTATTAAAAAAAGGTCAATTCAGTTCTGTGAGGATAGCTCATGTGACCAAAATATTGATCAATTCTCTAGTGATTAAACAGTATTGTAGCTGGATTTTCTTATATTATTCCTCAAAATGATTCAGCAGTTTAGCATTTTGTTGAATAGCAGTTCCAAAACAGAAACAGTACTAAAAGTACTGTAATATAGAATTCAACATAAATGATACAATTTTCACTGTGCAGCAGGTGAAATGAAACTATTCTGTGTGCGCTCTGTAACACTGCTTGTGTTCAGTGTGTTTAGTGTTGAGGAAATGTGACATGGGGGGAAATGAGCGCATGTGTTAACCACAAAGCCAACTGTACGCATGCTTGCAAAGGTACATGACACAAGAGGAACTTGGGCATCATATGATGTGTTCAGCTGATTATCTACATGATGAATTATTACGGGAACATTGATTTTTAAAAAAAAAAAAGGTAGACTTGTCCACAGAGCCACTGGTACAATTAACACCTTCCTACAGTAGGTATGGTTAATTCTGATGACACACACACACTGAGCCTATACCCAACTACGGAAACCACACATTGATGAAGATAGAAATCACACTAACATAAATATATTATTCCATCCTGCAAATATATCATTTATTTCTGTGTTTGGACTAAGGTTGTGGTGACCATTCAGTACCCTGGTTGATTCACGGACTGGTGTACAAGTGTGAGTCTGCTGTGCGTGACAGGTGTGTGTAGGTGAAAGCAGGACACAGAGGCTGTTAGATCTAAGGTCGAAGCACACATCAAAACAACTGTCATCTCACAGATCCTCTTTGATCAGAAATTCGTCTGACTACTGTTTCAAAGCACCGAGCTACACGGTCGCCATGGCTGAAGCGAAATGGAAGCGTCCTACACAGATTCTTTATGTCTGCAAACGTCATGTTCCTCTGAAGATAACAGCGCGGAAACACAGAGCGTGAAATAATTCAGGTTTCATGTGTCATACAGAGAGCTGTGAGAGAAGGATGAACTAAGAAATATGAGCATCTGTGGGGTGTATAAAACTCAGTCAATCTACACCAAAGCACCACCGAGCATCATCTAAAAAACTCTTCAATCAGTCTGTTAACTCTAAAGGTTACAGTGACAGATCTATAGTCAGTAACATCACACAAAATGATACTTTTACCGTAACTGATCAAAGGTTTCTTTTAAAAATTATAAATGCATCATGACGTTTGTGCATCTCACATTTTATACAATGCACAAGGGTAAAAAAAATGACTCACTTTGAAACCGTCACTCACCACAAACCCTAATCAGGTCACAATGTTAAACAACAACTTTGCAACAAAAAAAAAGACTTTAGATGACAAGAAACGAGGGGAGAGAACCAACATCCAGCACAACCCCCTGAGGTCACAACCAGTCTGTGACCTCTGCTGCATCTTCTTTCGAGCCAATTTTTTTTACTATCCAACAAATCACAAATGCCCGACGCATAACCCTAAATGTAAAAACTTATTCCTGATGTCGTACCTCTCTTGAAGGACCATCTCTTCATCCAGAGTTTGGAGAAGGAGGGCCAGGAGTTGTTAAGAGGAGAGTCCGCCATAGGAGCAGCGCAGTGGGGAGGCCAGCTGGAACTGGAGCTCGCTCACACTGTAGCTCTGACACCCAAGCGAGAGGAAGAGGCGGGGTGGAGAGAGAGGGCAGGAGGGGAGTGATGGAGGGAGGGGAGTCAAGAAACAGAGAGAGAGAGAGAGAGAGAGAGAGACTGAGAGTGAGAGAGAGAGAGAGTCTAAGGCTATAGGATCAGGGAGCTGCTGGTTGGGGATTACCTCTCTAAAGACTCTCCAGCACGGAGAGAGAAAGAGAGCAAGAAAGCAAAAAATGGAGGAGATAGGAAGAGAAAAAGAGGCCTGCTCTCAACACGCTGAACATTTTGAATCAGTAAATATAAGTGGCTCTCCAAGTTTCTAGTTATGACAGACAAGATCTTCACTGTAAACATTTTAAGGCTGCTTGGATGAAAGAAGGAGACCATGCATGGACGCATGGGTTGGTGGGGTGACAAAGGGAGTGAAAGTGAGGTAACGTGTATTTTTGATTAGTTTAGAAATGAGTTTAACGCATCAAAATGGGACGTTTTAGTGTCACAGACCAGTTTAAAGCTGAAGTGTTTTAGAGAAATAAGGCAGAAACATAAAAAGAGAAGGAAGTATATGCAATGAAAGTATAGCAACAATGCATGCTGGGGGGGTTTTTTTTTAGTTTTTTTTTACTCTGAGTCACAGTCACACATCTGCTATGGAAGCTTTGAAAAGCGAAGTAAAGGAAGTCTTTTAAACTGCTAAAAGAAACTGTGCAGAAGAGCCGTCAGCAAACAGGACGCGTTTGTAACGGCTACAAACACTAAACGCAGAGCCTGACGCTTGTTGCAACCATTGTGCTTCTTAATTTGCACAAAGTGTAACCACGGATGACTGTCAAGTTCAGCTCACTGCACATCAAAAGGGAAAAAGTCTCCTTACTTTCCCACAGACAGGGATGAAAGAACACTGGCTGAGAGAAGGCAAGTACTGTAGAAATATATTAAAAAAAACAGGATTCTGCTGCACAGGAATACCTCATGTTTCAGACAAAGTAGAAACAAATGCAAGTAATGAATTAGGCCCTAGCATGCAGGGCACTGTTTGAAACCTGAGCTGCAACTTTATGACAAAACTCTACTTACTATGAATGTTAGGTACCAGGTGGCAGCACTGAATCCTTTCTGGGAACCAAAACAAGCCAGAGAGAGCAGAAAAGATTTGGTTGAGTCCTTCAGGTCTGACTGTTCTTCTGTGTGAGCGTTTGTCCTCACGCTGAGTACAAAGAGCCACAGGATCTCAACCCTTCTTCCTCTTTTCTCATTCTGTGCAGCTGAATGGCCCACACTAGAGTTTCACACGTCATTACAGCCTTTAAAACGTGTTGTGGCAACACACGCTTTCACAAGTGAGACTACAGTTTTGACTGAAAGTCTTCTGTCGAGAAAGAGAGACTGATAAGTGACAATAAACTTTTGTTCTGACCTCACAGACTTACAGCTACTCTTAAAATTTTTTTTTTTAAAAACTCAGATGGATTCCATCATCTCCTAACTAAAAAAAATGCATTGATGATTGGAAATCCTGGAGCACACACGGACCCATCATTGAGATGTAGTGTTGGTTGGATCTGCAAGCTGGTTTTCTGCATGTTACCGTGCAGCTCTACACTCCCCCACAGCCTCAAGAGATAGGGTTAGGAAGAACTGATTGTGTTTATGGTGGTTTGAGTCACAGCGTAGCTTGAAGAGCATCACAGCTCGATGCAGATCTGTAGCACCGCTCATCACCTTTTACTTTGAGGTCTCATTGTGTGAATGAACGCTGGGGCTCAAATGAACAGTGAGCGAACGATTCAAAGACAAGTGAAAGCGGAAAAGAAATACAAGATGTGATAAAAACACATTAGTGCAAAATGTGTCAGTCAGTATGTTGCTGTCCTCGGTTTTGCCTCAGAGTGAGAACCGTACAGTATATATTAGATTCATTTCACAAGATGGAGGTGTATCTGCTCCTTTTTTTTATTCTTTCCTTTGCAGTTGTGTCATTATGAAATGTAAGAGAGGCAGGTTTGAATCTTTGACTGCTAAGATCTTGGAGAAGAACTAACTGTCTCTCTCAATGACTGTCAAGATGCTCTCGAGTTGTGACATCTGATAAAATCTGCAGCTGAACCAGGCTGGTGAGGTGTGAGTGCTGGAAAACAACATGATTCCTGAACAAATCTGAAAGTATCTGACATTAAAAAAAAACAAAAAACAAAGTTGCGACACAATCAGTGGTGGAAGAATTATTAAGATTGTTTACTTTAAAGTGAAAGTAACACAGTGAAGAAATACTCCACAAGTAAAAGTCCTGCATTCAAAGTCTTACTTAAAGGACGAGTCCACAATTTTTCCTTGTCTGAAATTAACATTGAAACAGTTTTTCTCTTCTTGCTGTAGTCATTCCTCCTGTTCATACTGGTCATTAAAAGATCCTTTTCAAGCGGTGGGGGACAAAATCCACAGTCCTTGTTCTGTGCAAAAATGTATTCAAAAGTTTATCTGAAGCTAATATGAAGCTTCAGCCGTCCAAATTAGACAAATCAAGTGCATATCTTCCAAAGTTACTGTCTTTAGTACAATTGTCCTTTTTGTCACTACACAACAGGGAAACTCTGTCCGAGGAAACAATAAAAAGACTGTAACTCTGTAAGATAACCACATGATTTGATTAATTCAGACAACTGAGGCCATATATTATCTACAGATAAACCTTTAAATACGTTTTTGCTCAAATCTTCAGTATGAACAGGAGGAACGATCACAGCAAGCAAAACCTGCTTCAGTGTTTATTTGGGTATCTGACTTTAAGACAGACTTTAGTAGTCATCATGGAGGATGAACAGCCCCTGTCATTGTTATATTTTTTATATATCATATAACTGGATTATCATCACTGATGTATTAGCATAAAAGCAGCATTTTAATATTGTAGTTGGTCGAGATGGAAATCATTTCAATGTTATATGCTGCCGAGTACTTTTATGGAAAGAAATATACCAAATTTATAAGATCATGTTATACTTGGTATATAAAATCTTGTGACATACAGTATATTTATATAGAGTGTAATGTAGTACTTCAAACATAGGACCTCAAAACTGTACTTAAATCTATTTTCCACGACTGGTGACCAAGAAATTCAAGTTCCACTCATTAGCTTTTTCCTCAGAGCTTTCAGCTGCGTCTTCGTCAGTGACGCCTGGTCACCTGATAAAATGTGGTCGTGTGTGGGAAAGCTAAAAAGGTGACTTAAAATAGTGTTTTATATACACACGTGGACAAAATTGTTGGTACCCCTCAGTTAATGAAAGAAAAACCCACAATTCTCACTGAAATCATTTGAAATGTACAAAAGTAACCATGAATAAAAATTCATTGAAAATTAAACAATCAAAATCAGCCATTACTTTTGAATTGTTGATTAACATAATTATTTAAAAAAATGAAACTAATGAAACTAATGAAACAGGCCTGGACAAAAATGATGGTACCCATAATTTAATATTTTGTTGCACCACCTTTTGAGGCAATCACTGCAATTAAACGATTTCTATATTTGTCAATGAGCCTTCTAGATCTATCAACAGGTATTTTGGCCCACTCCTCGTGAGCAAACTGCTCCAGTTGTGTCAAGTTTGATGGGTGTCTTCTCCAGATGGCATGTTTCAGCTCCTTCCACAGATGTTCAATGGGATTCAGATCTGGGCTCATAGAAGGCCACTTCAGAATAGTCCAACGCTTTTCTCTTAGCCATTCTTGGGTGTTTTTGGCTGTGTGTTTTGGATCGTTGTCCTGTTGGAAGACCCATGACCTGCGACTGAGACCTAGCTTTCTGACACTAGGCAGCACATTTCTCTCCAGAATGCCTTGATAGTCTTGAGATTTCATTGTACCTCGCACAGATTCAAGACATCCTGTGCCAGATGCAGCAAAGCAGCCCCAAAACATAACTGAGCCTCCTCCATGTTTCACCGTAGGGACAGTGTTCTTTTCTTCATACGCTTGATTTTTGAGTCTATGAACATAGAGTTGATGTGCTTTACCAAAAAGCTCCAGTTTTGTCTCATCTGTCCAAAGGACATTCTCCCAGAAGCTTTGTGGCTTGTCAACATGCATTTTTGCAAATTCCAGTCTCGCTTTTTTATGATTTGCTTTCAACAGTGGTGCCCTCCTTGGTCGTCTCCCATGAAGTCCACTTTTGCTCAAACAACGACGAATGGTGCGATCTGACACTGATGTACCTTGGCCTTGGAGTTCACCTTTAATATCTTTGGAGGTTGTTCTGGGCTCTTTGGTTACAATTCGAACTATCCGTCTCTTCAACTTGTCATCAATTTTCTTCTTGCGGCCACGTCCAGGGAGGTTGGCTACTGTCCCGTGGATCTTAAACTTCTGAATAATATGTGCCACTGTTGTCACAGGAACTTCAAGCTGCTTAGAGATGGTCTTATAGCCTTTACCTTTAAGATGTTTGTCTATAATTTTGTTTCGAATGTCCTGGGACAATTCTCTCCTTTGCTTTCTGTTGTCCATGTTCAGTGTGGTACACACCTTGTCACCAAACAGCACAGTGACTATTTGTCACCCTTTAAATAGGCAGACTGACTGATTATGAGCTTGAAGACACCTGTGATGTCAATTAAAGGACACACCTGAGTTAAACATGTCCCTCTGGTCAAATTATTTTCAATCTTTTATAGGGGTTCCATCATTTTTGTCCAGGCCTGTTTCATTAGTTTGTTTTTTTAAATAATTATGTTAATCAACAATTCAAAAGTAATGGCTGGTTTTGATTGTTTAATTTTCAATAAATTTTTATTCATGGTTACTTTTGTACATTTCAAATGATTTCAGTGAGAATTGTGGGTTTTTCTTTCATTAACTGAGGGGTACCAACAATTTTGTCCACGTGTGTATATGTAAAATTCTGTCTCCATGCCTCAGCCCACGGTTAAGAAGCGCGAGAAGACACGTATTCTCCAATAATTTTATTCATAATTTTAATATAAACAGTTAATTGTTGAATAATTTACACACAGCAAGATTTTTATTTTCATATCATTGCAACATTTTCTGTACATGTCACTACTTGGCTCTCCTTTGAAAACATAGAAAAAATAAATTGTCAAGCGTTCATTTAGTCATGGCACATTTTTGATCCTGTACAATATGCATGTAAATCTGTGTTTATGTGTGTGTGTGTGTGTGTGTGTGTGTTCAATATGTTGATATATGTGATACATAAAGATAATGGCACATTTGGATCCAGTGTGAGGGATGAAGCGATCTCTGTGGGGTTTGCGGGAGTTGAGTTTTGGACTGTACATACACACATATACACACCTGCTGTCTGCATACGCACAGATGTCTCAACATAACGTATACACAACAAATCCCAAAATTAATACATCAGCATATTCATCGGCAATAAATGACATTAATAAAGAGGTATCCTGCGAGACTACACACAGCATTCTGGGGACCACCTATGTGCACCGAGGAGAGAAAGAGACAAGAAGAAGGACAAAGAGAGGAGGAGGAGGAGGAGGAGGAGCAGCGATCGGAGACAAAGAAAGCCGTGGTAAAGACTTCAAACCGAGGACAACACAGACACAACTCCATTGATTTAAACAACGTACAGCACAGGGAACAGGATAGAGACAAATATAAGGTATTGGTGTGTAAACTGGAGCAGACCACTGGACAGACAGATGATTCAGACTTCAAGAAGAGGCTGCTTTCCTTTGGATTTGTCGTCTACCGAACAGTGACCCTGAACCACACCTGTATGTCTTTAAACAGTGGTGTCTCTCTCTCCATAATCAACAAAACAAATATGAACAGTTCATCATCACACAACTGACAGACAGTACTTAATTCATTCGTCGCTGAAAGTGTTTCACCTTTGCGCTCTGTAACACCTCCAGCTTTACAGTCTAAACTTAAAAGATGCCAACAGTAAAGTTTTCTCTTGGTTTTTTTAAATTTTTTTTTTTTTTTTTTTTAGCTTATTCAGGATTTTATCACTCATGTGTCCTCTTCCTCAAAAGGATGTGCAGTGGTCTTTTCCAGTTTTTCACATAAAAAAAAAAAAAAAAAAAAAACACACATTCGCAAACTAAACACACGTCTCTTGTCAGGAAACGATTTCGCACGACGACATCTGTGACAGGTGGCGCGTTTTTTGTGACACAAGGAAAAAAAAAAAAAAGGCTTTTATGGGTGACGTGCTGCTGCGAATGGGCGGGGGCGGGTCAAATGCATGACGTCTTTTGTCGGCCAACATTCGGAGCACGCATCGGATTAAGAGCAGAAACGTTTCAGGCCACATACTTTATTACGTCTTGTTTTCACAGGGTTAAAGCCCTCAGACTGGAGTTGTGCTGCTCCTGTTTAAATACATCGACTCTGCTCTTTTCTGTGTAGTGGGTTGTGTCATGAACAAAAAAAAAAAAAGAGGAAAACAAAAATCTATCTTTTCAAATTTAGAAAAAAGTTATATACACATTGATAACAATGTTAAATTCATAATGTACAAGAGTAGTAAAAGTTTACAGTCAGAAAAAGTAATTGTATTTGCCCTCCCTACTTTGGCTAAAAAAAATAGAAATCAACATCTCTAAAATGTAATACTTTTTTCTTTTCTTTAAAACAAAACAATAATACATACAATGCTTTGTTCTCACCCTGCACTGCGTTACGAGCATGCTCTGTCCAACCGCTTTTTCTTTTTTTTTTTTTTAGGCCAGAGTTCAACAAAACAAACCTAAACTTCCCTAAATTAAGTGCTTTCGTTTTTCAGGGGCTGAGGGGATTCTGCTGCTATTTACAGTTAAGAGCTTATTAATCAGGTTTTTTTTTTTGTTTGTTTGTTTGTTTTGTTGGTTGTTTTTGTGAAAATCATGGAGCTGGACGCACTTCAGATGGAAATCCCGCAATTGTAATGCAATCACTTGTTGCTAATCATGGGTTTTTTGTTTTTTTTTTTGGAAATGTGCTTTGGGGTGTCGCTGTCAAAAACAGACTGATGATGGCTGCCGAGAAGCAAAAAAAATCAGTAAGCGTCAAATTATCAAGCCGTCCGCTGGTACAGATAATTCATTTTCCATGCACAAAGCAAGCCAGAGCTTAGCAGAGTAGAGACACAAGTTCAACTTTTTTGGGGTTTTTTTTTTTTGTTTTTTGGTAAAAAAAATCATCAGTCATATAATCCCAAATTACAGTATTCTCTCACCAAGCAGGTAGAATGTTTTCCTCTGCAGTTACAACTAAAGAAAAGAGAATTCATAAAAACATAATTCATGTGTTTTCATTTCATGTTTGGAGGTCCTCTTTAGTGATTGGTGGAAACTCGCCAGTTCTGCGTGGGAGGGGGTCAGGTTGGCCGTTAGTCTGAGCAAGGCACTACGGGGTCGGAGGACCCCATTTGCTTTGCCACCCCCTGACCTGCAGCGCTCCCGTCCAGCCGCTAGAGGGCAGTCCAAACTGCATCACGTCTGAGTGAGAGGAGGATTCCTGATTATCTTCAAAAAAAAGGGGGGGGGGGGGGAGGGGGGGGGGGGCAGAAAAGATTTCAGATTTGTCAAAAGGGTGTTTGGGTTTTTGTTGCTGAAAACGTGTCCTTGGGCTTATCATCTCCATTTTGCTTTTTGTAAGGATGCTAAGAACTTGCGCTTCAGTCAGAGTAGATAAAAGGTAGGTAGGTAGCTCTTCTTCCTCCTTATCCTCTTTATCCTCCAACCACAAAGCATCAGGCCGCCTCCCTGAGACGAAAAGTTACAATCTAGATTTCATGTCTGTTAATAGTTCTTATGGCACACAGGATTGTCCCAGTCCAGCTTTTTTCCTTTGCAGAGGGGCGGGGGGGTCCTCCTCTTTAAAACTTTTAACCAGCCCAGACGTCAGTGTCCTGATCAGCCATAACAGACCCAATCCATGGCATTGACAGAAAATAAAGGTTATCTCTTGATATTCACAGTAGAAAAAATATACATACAAAACAAAAAAAAAAAAAATCAGAACAGAGAAACAGATGAATGAACCAACGACTGGAGGAAACGTTGGATTTGAACGCTAACTGTTTTGACCACAAAGAGACAGACATTGACAGACTGAAGAAGAGGAGTAGGGCTTTCTGCCAGACAGGTTTAGTCTTGATGTGATTTAAAAAAAAAAAAAAAAAAAGCATGAGCGTCCAGGACTTAGCTTGGTTAGCCTTGGCCACATGTAGGTGATCACAGATATGCATTGAGAGTCACGAGACTTTAATTTTGTTTCACTCGTGCTAATGTCACATCCCCAGAAACCAGTAGAGCCGCTACTACATACAGTCCAGAGGATTGGCGTGTATGAAAAAAAAAAAAAAAAAGGGGGAATACACATAATAAAGCTACGCAGCTTCTTCCAGTGCCCGAGGGAAGTCTCTTGTGGGTAATTCTATAAGCTGTAATGCTGCTCTCCTGCTCCACGTTCCACGTTTAGTGAATGCTGGGGGTAAAAATATATAAGGAGAGGGATAATACTTGTATATTTATTAAACTATGCAGCGATTACTACAGAAATGAGCTCTAAAAGTAAAACATCTAAAATTGAAAAGGACCGAAAATATGAAGGGCCGTGCTCCCGACAATATCTACATACTGCAGGGGTGGATGAGAGCTTCCCTCAGGGACACAAGAAGAAGAAAAAAAAACAAACAAACAAAACAAGGAGGCAGAGGGATTAAATGCACCACAGGGGAAAGGAATTCATCAGCAGTGTTGGTAATGTATGATTAAAGTGATATTATTTGAAATGATGGGATACTGAGTGACTGACGGGGGATGATTTCGGCTCTTTAGACTGATTCCTCCATATGCACTGAGGTAGACTCTGGCCAAACACAAAGACGACTACAATTACTAACTAACTAACTAACTAACTAGCACTCCTCCTGCTTACTGCCGGCTACTCCGCCTACAATAACAAACTAGGCTCTTATATCGCTCCACTCTCAAAACACCTTAAAAATGCTCCACTAAAAAGCTAACTGTGTTCTTCTTATACAATGACAATGATCATAATAAAATAAATATCTGGTATTTCAAAGATATGGGCACCATCTTAATTAAAAATTGCATATGCGTGTGAACAACCACCACAAGAAAAGCAACCTAGATCACGGTGGAGACGAGAGCTGTGTCCCACTTTCACCCTACATACTGATTCTGACCCGGATTTGGAGTATGTAGTGTGTTTTCATATACTATCTGTATGTAGTATTGAAATTGTGACACAGCTATGGTCCACCATTTTTCTGTCATGTACACACAACTGATGGGCATCCGATTTTTTTTTTTTTTTTTTTTAATACATCTTTTTTTCTGCTTTTATTTCCCAAACTATGTCACAGATAATTTACAAAGTACAAAAGCCCAAGATTGTAACTCCTCAGAATAATTAGCTAAAATCAATATCATAACCTCGGGCGCCTCTGCGTGCCGACAGCACAGATTCTGGCCAATCCACAGTGTCACCGCTAAAGCACTGGGTGAACTTAGTGTTCAAACCTTACACTGAAACGAAAAATAAAAAATAAAAATAAAAAACTGCCCCAAAGACTCTTCTCTTCCACCGAAGAACATAGTTGAAACCCTACAAGCGCAAATGTAGATGTGAGCTTTGATTTCTAAACCTCTCCTAATACAAAGAGAGCACAGAGGCTTGGGTGTGTGTGTGTGTGTGTGTGTGTGTGCGTGCGTGTTTTACACTAGCCAATATAACTAGCCTGGACGTGGCTCTGGGTTTGAGAAGGCACTGGTAAAATATGGAGGCAGCTTCTCTGCTTTCTCTGACTCCAATTCTGTGGGTTCTCATTGTTGACAGAAAGCTGCCAACACTTTGGCTATACTGTAAGTGCTGAATGCTGTTCGGCTAGATTGGCAACCACACTGGTCTATGTGTCCAGAGAAAAAAAAAAAAAAAAAAAAGTTCCTCTCTACTCGACTGCTGACTGTCGCCTCCCACCTCACCGACTGACGTGGTTAGAAAGTGAGTGAAGAGCATTTACGGAGGATCTGCTGTGAAACTCTGTCGGCCTTCGGGCTCTGAGTGAGAGTCGTAGTGAAATCGTGATCATAAGATACAAAACAGAGGGGTCAGCGATGAGGACGCCTAACTTTTCTGCTATCTGTAGCTTTGTGTCGCATTGTAAGGGTTCAGTTGACAGGAATGTTTCTGATTCCCGGACAGGAGGGACAAACACGTCGCTAAAACAAAAAGGTGATTTGACTTCAGGAAAATGTAACACTGAATGTTTAAGAAATTTGTCTGCCACTGTATCTCTAGCAAATCTACTATTAAGAAATAAGAAAAAAAAAAAAAAAAAAGTCTTTCGTGTGAGTACTGATGGGGTGTGGTGATGCTTTGCCAGCAGGGAGGCAAAACAAGGGGACGAGGGAACGCGCAGTTCCGACTAAATCCTGGAATGTCAGACCTGAGTGAAATATCTGCTGCACACTGTGTCCTGGCTGCCTAACTGCATGTGATAGAGAGAATAATAGGATTAACAATCACTCACACTCCCTCTCTCTCAGACACACTGAAAGACAGAGAGACAGAGAGAGGCAGTCTCTCTCTCTCTCTCTCTCCACTACCTGCTGTGGACTCGGAATACAGTTGGAACTTTCCGTGTTTCTCCCCCAGCCCTCCACCACAAAACGTGGAAATTTCCACCGGCCTGATTTTGAGCAGTGGGTTCAGCAGCCAATGGGAAGCCTCAGGAAGACTAGAGGAGGGAGAGCGCGTGCAGGAGATGTGCAGTGCAGAGCCTAACCTAATAGGACAACAATGAGGGGGGGGGGTATGTGTGAATTTAATAAAACCCTCATTCGAACGCTGAGGTCCTGAACTGTGTCAGATCTCAGGTCGGATTTGAAGGGGATGCTACTGCGCTGATTTGAATTTTTAGTGAACTTTTAGTGCTGCTCACAAACGGGGCAAAAAGACAGCACGGGTTAACCCACCTCAGGGCAGAAAACTGTCATCCGCTTCACCTGCATTTGACTGAGAGCTGTTAATTTCCCCCGTTCTGCCCGCGATCCGAGCGGCACCGACAGAACTGAGAAGCAATTACTGCTGAGCTAACGAAAAAGGAAAGTACAATCACCAGGCCAGGACGAGCTCTCGACACGCTCTCTAACCTCACTGACAGTTAACACCGACTTCAGCACGACCACGTGAAAGACATAATAAACCTGTGATAACAACACATACTGTGGACCTAAACTCCAGCGTGATCTGACCAGAGAAAGACAGCAGACACAGAAGACAAACACATCAGGTGCACTGCGACCTAGAAAGACCTCATTCCCCTTTTATAAAGCTCTTTTTTTTTTTTTTGGTTATTCCGTTTTTTTTTGTTTGTTTGTTTTGTTGTAGTAAAGTTGCCTCCAAATATTGACAGCTCTCAGTGGGAACGAGGTTTATAAAAAAAAAAAAAATGATGCAGTGAGTTGACAATATTTTAGAGCTTTCCCCTTTTCCCATCCATGTGGTCAGACTACTCGAGGGGGCTGGAGGCCTAAGACACAGAGAGCACTGATGGTAGATTAGTGTGATTTCTGGGGCTATAAAAATAAGAAAATTTAAAAAACCCAGAAAGAAAAAACCTGGCAAAAATAAAAACTAAATACTAGCAAAGCTTCTGATGAAAAATATTACAAATATGAACTATTTACAAAAACATCAATATGTCATATATTATATATAAAATATTGGTACGCTGATACCAATATTCCATATATACTATATATATTATATATATTTATATATTTCTATACCCACTAAAATATATCAAAGCAGCAGCTATTGGTCAGTCTGAGGAACTCCTTTGTCCAATTCTTAACTGTTTAAATATCCTTCAGCCATATAGTGAGGACACAGAAATAAAACTGAGAAAGAAAAGAAGAGAGAAATAGAGAAAATAACAATAAAAGCAAATAAATTAAAACTATTCAGCAAACACCCGATGAATCTGTGTGTAGTTTGGAATTCTGCAGAACCGAAAAAAACAAAAAAAACAAAAACAAAAACATTCCTCTACGAATAGATGTTTGTTCTAGGATCAAGTCTTTGCAAGTCATCCCACCGTTCCAAACAGTTCCAAACTGATTAAGTCATTGTTCAAAAAGGAAATTAGTATAAGCGCTGATAGACACTTCTCTTTGTTTATAGGCCACGTATAAAAAGGCCACTATCTGAGTAAAAAGATTTCACTTGGAGAGGAAAAAAAAAAAAAAAAAAAAAGAAAGAAAAGAAACAAAGCACAGAAATGTGGAAATGCAGATTGGTGGGTTCGCGGGAGAAAGGGAGGGACAAGTCTTGAAGAGGTTCAGCGTAAGCAGCCTTGTGGTTGTCTAAGGTTTGTTGTGTTCACAGTTTTTTTTTTTTTCTCTTTTTCCATCATAATGAGTCCTGGAAACGTGGCAATAGTGAAAAACAATAGATAGGTAATATGGTAATAGAAAGTCCAATGTGTTGTGGAGGAAGTTAAAAAAGTGTTACACCATGTTTGCATCCCTTGCTTGCCTGTGTTTGGCAGCCATGAGGAAGAAAATAAAAAGTCCTGAGATCTGTGTCTTTTTCAAAGGGTTTCTCCAAGAATAAGAAAATCATTAGAAAATAAAAAGAGAGGAACATGAAGGATACAGAAAAAAAATGGACTGGAAGAGAAAGAAGGATGGGAGGGGAGGGGCAGTTAAACGAGTTCTTTTAGGAAACAGGAAATGTTAGGAAGGGCTGGATCTGGGCAACGATAAGATTCGTCCGTTTTTCTTGCCACCGTTCATGTGTGTGTAGGGGACATGCTCCTCATAGTTCCCCCTGAGGGCCACCGAGGGCCCGCTGTCCCTGCCTAAGCTCTCCTCTCTCTGGGAGTATGAAGACGGGTCCAGGGGGATGCTCTCCATGTTGTCCAGGTCCAGGTCAAACTCCTCTGTCTCAGGGACTTTGTTCTCCTCGCTGTAGAAGAAGGAGACCTCCTGGAAAGACGGGTGCAGGTCCTCCCGCAGCATCTCGATGATCTCGTGGAACATCGGCCGCATCTTCGGATTGTACTGCCAGCACATCTGCATTAAGCTGTGCCTGGAGAGGGGAGAGCGTGGCAGAAAAATGGAGACAGAGCTTCACAAAGGGAAGTCATATTTATATAGAAATGGCTGCTTGGAAGGGGATAGATCATGCTGAATCATTTGACAGAGCACATCCAGAACCACAGCAGGACTACCTGTTTCTACCATAAAGTACATCTTTGACAGATTTACCGTATCAGGCACATACTGGGCCTCAGTAAGACAAAATGTGCTTTTTGACTCTAAAGGTATAAAGTAGTTTCTAATAGTTAATGCTACAGATTTCTACCGAATCAGCCTCAGCTAAAGGCACAGTGGGAATCATCCATGCAGTAGTGGGTAGCAGGCAATTATTACTATTTGATACTGACACTACTACTGTATATAATTTGTCTATCAGCAGAAAAGACTACCTTGAAAAGTTTGTAAATCAAATTTCCTCAATTTCCACAGCTCGAGCTGCCACACGAGTAGTTTTGGCCTTTATGTACTCACATCCTCTCAGGGCAGTTGTCAGGCCGGTCCAGGTATCCCCCGTCCATGACAAATTTGAGAACCTGCTCGTTGGATAAACCCTGGTAAGGCTGCTCTGCTAGCGTACTGATCTCCCACAGTACGACGCCAAATGACCTGCAGACACACACACATGCAAGAAAATGTGATCAAATGCATCAGTAATGTGATCGGGATTGCAAAACAACTCCTGAGGTGTGAGGTGTGACCTACCAGCAGTCAGAGTGGGCAGTGAAGACTCCATCCTTCAGAGACTCTGGAGCCATCCACCTGACAGGAAGCAGGCCCTTGCCTCCTTTACGGTAGTAGTCAGTCTCATAGATGTCTCGCGTCATACCAAAGTCTATGACAGAGAGATTGAGAGAAGGATTAATAGGGAGAGAGGAAGCTCAGTACAAGGTGACTGATCTAAACAATCTGATCTGATCCGATCTGAACAAATTGAAAATGCGATGTGAACAATAAGGAAACCACAACAAATACAAGCTATGCGGTACCTCCAATCTTGACGGTGAAGTCCTCTGCCACCATGCAGTTCCTGGCTGCCAGGTCTCTGTGGACAAACTTCTTGGCGTTGAGGTAGGCCATGCCGTCTGCAATTTCTGCAGCCATCTGGATCATCTCCTTCAGCGTAGGTGGAGGACGGCCTGATGGGTTGTTCTACAAAAACACACACAAACGACAGTTATATAATCTGTCAACATATATATATATATATACTGTATATATATATATATATGTGTGTGTGTGTGTGATGTGTGGACATATAACTAAGCCTGTTTTTTGGGTTCTCATTGACACACACCTCAGAGTCTGGCCTGAGACTCCGCAAGTAGCTCTTCAGGTCCCCGTGGGTCATCAGCTCCATCACTACCAGGGTGGGCTGACCTTTGGACACCACACCTAACAGACGTACCTACGTAAAGAAATTGATAAAAACACACATGATTATGCACAAGGGAAACTCTACCAAACCCTGTTTACGCTTTAACTGACTGAAGTTTATGTTACACTGTTTTTTTTTTTACAGCTGACAGCACAACATACAGCAGTTTCATTGATATTTATTAGGTTATTCAATAAAGTAGTAATGGTAGGCACAATTGCTTACCAAGTGTGAATATCTGTTTTGGGAGTCAAACTGTGTGTCAATATGGCAGCATCAACACAACAAGCGAGTCATGATTCTGTGAGTCAGACATGTTCATGCTGGTTTTTCTAAAGTGACTGAAAGCAGTGATGTACTGTAATTCACAAGTGTATGGATAGCTGCTTCAGTTCTCCTCTCACAGTAATGAAGCTGTAAGAGGAGACAGTTTGAAAAGCGTTATTCAGCCTCCTACCACGTGGTGACAGCTGAAAGCCTTCATGACGGAGGCTTCGTTGAGGAACTCGATCCTCTCTCGCAGGCTGGCCGACTCATTGACGGTCTTAACTGCTACGCGTGTATCCGGGTCTCCTTTGACGATGTCCTTGGCAATTCCTTCGTACACCATGCCAAAGGAGCCTTGACCCAGCTCTCTGAGCACCGTGATCTTCTCCCGGGGCACCTCCCACTCATCAGGAACATACACTACACAAAACCAAGACACAATTTTTATTGAGTACTTTATCACGACCTTTTTAAATACAGGTTCAATTATTTCACACTGGCTATTCTTCAGTTATGATAACCTTCTTACCATCATTGGCGCTGAGGTACTCAGGGTTTGAGGAGGCGATAAGAGGTCCTGTCGGGCCTTCTGTTTGCCTGTAACACAAACACAGAAAGCCGTCTGAGATACTGAAAACTGTATTTACATGCAAACTTTCTCCAGTATGTCCAGACCTTCTTGCTTTGTTACAGAATCTGTATTTGTCACATCAAAGTATTCAAACTTAACACCCTCAATTTCAAATCCCACAAAAGGTTCATTTCAGCTAAACAAAATAAGCACTGCTCCCTCTTCGATGTCATATAGTGTTATCTGCACAGATTATGTATCCAGCAGGGTGAATCATTCTGATCAAAGTTCTTACTTCTTCTTGAAGATCACAAAGACTCCACCTCCCACGAGCAGCAGCAGGATGAAGCAGATGACTGGACCAATCACAACACCAATTAAACCGGGATCCTCTGCGATAAACACAGAAGTCATTGGTCAGTTCACTTGAAAGACTGCAGAGTAGATCGGCAGTAAAGAATAATAATGTGTATATAACAATAATGGCTATTAAATATCTTTCATATCTATTTAGCATCTGAATTTAGAGACATAGAAATTCCAGAAAATTCAGCATACTTTTTCACTTTTTTGTCCAATAAAATAAAACATGAAACAAAAATCTAGAGATTTTGTTCTGAGCAAAACATAAAAGCGTACAGTTTTACTCGCCTCGAGTCAATGGCGACAGCGTGTAAGCAGTTTATGAACTTCCAGACGCATGTGAATAATGTATGACAATTATACATGCGAGTTCAGTTAAGTCAGAGATAGAGCCTCCAGCCTTACTGTTGGGCATGAAGAAGTAAGTGGTTTCTGTGAAGGAGCCGTTTCCTGCCAAAGAGGTAGCACGGATCCTCACGCTGTAGTTTCCAGGCTGCACAAGCGAAAGCTTTGTGCCACCTGACTTGAGGTAGGCTGGCCGAGACACACAAGCTTTGAGAACCTGGAGGGAAAAAAAAAACACTTCAGCATGAGGAATAATGGTAATGATATTATTACTTTAGGGAGCAAAAATTATTATAAAGGTTGCTTTACCCAAATCACAAACTATTTTCTACTATAGAGATAGTTCCATTACAAACTGAGTATGAGGTGCAAAGAAACACATTCTGAATAAAGTTTTGGACTGTTGTTTTTTTTTTTTTTTAAATACCCAACTTTTAATTGAAAAAGCACAATGAAAAAAGTTGCTTAGACTCAACTTTGGCTACTAAAGAGATGATGGTAATGATCCACACTAAATATGAATCAATGCAATTTCATTCATCTCACTGAAACTGAAATTTAACGTCAAGCCCTTTTACCACAGTTGGGCCAACTATCTGCTTAAATTCTAACAGGTAATTTCCTTTTGTAAATCTGACTCATATTCATAAGAGTGCAGAAGTGTGTTTTCCACTTTGCCAGCTGTGGCCTGTTAGTCAAGAGCAATTTGAGATTTGGTGTCCTGACTCAGGACAATAAGAAGAACCAGGGTTTGTGCTTCTAATCTCAGCTTGATGGCCACTCTTGAACCTGAGTCACTCCACTACATGCACTCACACTGGGGAGCACATCACCAATTGTGCATTATCTAACTGGCTTTACTCTTAACAAAAACATTGCATAACAATAATGGAAGTGTGTAAAAAGTGAAAACACTGTAGAAAACAATGTAAAAGACACCTATTCTGGGATCCGTCAATATGAACTCATACAAGCTATTAATCTTAGTGTGTTCGGCTTTTGTCGGCGCACTTTTGAAATGGTTTACATCATTTTGAGTTTAAATATTATAGGTGGCAGATACAGATGATGAAATACTATATAACTGTGTTTTAATATTCACAACTTTTGATATGCGGGACCAATTCATAGGCCAGTCAGCCAGAGGTCCGCATTAAAAATTTAAATTTTGCATTATTCACCTTATGTGTTACGCTTTGCTATAAGCCACCACTGTGCAATAAACCAAATAATTAAACTGAATCTCCGTCACGCTCTAAACATGCTTCTTAAAAACAAACGCTGATTTTTTTTTGTTTTGGCTGCAGTGTGTGTTAATAACTGGTGTGTTCTCAGTGCAGTGCACTGGAGATGTCGTCTGAGATGCCAGTCCATCCCTGCCACTGCATTCTAGTCTTCCTTCCTGCCTCTGTCACTATGGTAACAGAGCTGCTACTGGCTCCTAGGGTCAGGCAGTGCAGCAATGAATAGCAATGAGAGATGAATTCACACATTTACTGCACGTAAACAACAACAACAACACCACCACCACACGCCCACTTACACACTGTCACAGACAAGCACTTCTGCACACAGATACACAAAAATTATAATATGCAAACGCACACGACGGAAAACATCAACACACACAGTGGCAGCATTGGGAGTTTGTAAACAACTATCTCCTTTGTTCCTCTCTCCATATAAGGAACAGACAAAATTTGAGTGTATACAGCGATCCTTTCCTTTCACGCCTGCTCCCACTCCCCAGAGTCTACCCAGATCACTTCTTGTTCTCTCTGCATTTCTCACCTTCATCCATATCTTCTTGCGTGCCTGTCTCCCTTTAAGCCCCCTGTTTCTACTTCCTACAGTGTATATCAAGATTATTTCTACCGGCTCTTTCCCTCCCTCACCTCTGTCGCCTCCATTTTCTTGAGAAAAAACAAACAAACAAAAAAAAAAGGAATCTGATCTCTCTCTGCTCCTCCTTTTCCCCCCCCCTGTATCCTCACTCTCTTAAAAAGTATGGTGAAGGTTGATACTGACCTCTGTGTCTCCAACCTTGCTGTAGAACACCTCATACAGGATGATGAGGCCATTAGGGGAGCGAGGTGTGTTCCATTTAATGAACACAGAGGAAGGCTCGCCATTCATTATCTCATGGGTCACAGGGCCTGGGATGTCGTCCGCTTTCTCTGCAGGTACCAGACAAAAAAAATCACATAACGTGTATAATACAAAACACTCCACTTCCACATTGGTCTTAGTGTGGAAACTTTTTGTTTGGGGAATCTAATTGTGTTTAATGGGATCACCTCTGGCCTATGTTAATGCTAGCTGGATAGGGAATTCTCAGTGTGTGTGTGTGTCTGTCAAAAGCATGCATATACAGTATGTATTTATCTAAGTGTCAGATGTGTATTGGGTCTTACCCTCTGGCATAGTTCGGGCACTGACGTAAGTAGCCATGCTGCAGCGTTTGAGGTCTGTCGGATGGTTGCAGGCCATAATCTCTATCTTATAACTAGTAAAGTGGTGCAAGTTGGAGATGACGGTTGACTCTTTTGAAAACACCTTTAGCTCCACCTGAGCAGAAAAAAAACAGGCTTTATGGCTATACTCAAATCATATCACATTCAAAACAATTTACTTCTTTCTTTTTTCCCCTTAGTGGAACAATCAAGTTCCTTCGTACTGCAGTCATGTCAAAGAAACTAGTTTATGTTTACATACAATAACATATAATAAACTATACATACATATTACAATATAAACAAGGTTTCATGGAGTGTCACATCTTCCTGTGCCAGTCTGAGGCTAAACTCTTCCCTTGCATTTTTCTGGTAATGATATGATTTCAGACAAAAACAAAAATATGACGTGTGTGAGACCTTGGATCCCTCTTCATCCTCATCGTCGGGTGTGGCTGTGGTGGAGCCATATAGCAGGTTGGGGGCTGTGGTAAGGAAGAAAGGTGGGTGGGTGGCGTTGGCAACTCCCACTGAGCGTCGCCGACGAGATGGTCTAGAGAAACAGAGCAACACGTAAAGCTGTTAGTAAAGGTTAGCTAAAACTACTAAAAACACAAACTGGAGAAAACTTTTCTTGAAGAATAACTGCTATTTATTGTAGCTTCTAAATACAATTCTCTAACATGAATTATGAAGATGAGCCAGGATACATTTTTAAACACAACAATCCAGATAATTTGGAGAGATTTTGCCTCTGGCAGATGGCAGACAGAGCAGTAGCGCAGAGGAGGCCAATGAGGACCTCTGCTCACACTAACCTTTACAGAGTGTAGCAAGTCTGACTGCATGACATTTATCCACTAATACCCCCTACTGCCCTGCTGGAACACCTACCGACGCTGACCACTAGGTGGTGCCAATGAGCAAAGTCCACTTATCTTACAGTGGTAATGAGTGTAAGCCCACCACAGAGGCTATGAACTTAAATCAATTCAGACACACAAGACCTGGAGGGCATCTCTGTGTAAGTTCACAACGTAGAATCGCTGTCTATGAAACGGAAAATCTTCTCCCTTCCTTCAAAAACTACCACTGTTAAGTATCTTTGAGCAGTGCACTTTACCCCAAGCTGCTGCAGTGAAGCCTCACCTTCCCTCAGCAGGAAAGTGTAGGACTGAGTTAATGTTGAACTGATACTTGCTCAGGTAAAGAGGAAAAACACGAAGCTTCCTGCATCCCTTTGCGTGATGGAAAAAGAGAGCACAAAGTTCTTTGTGTACTTCAGTTTATGGAGCTGACCTTGGCCAATACAACAGCATGGGTTCAAAACCCAGCTGAGGTGTGTGTGTGAGTTTGAGTGTTTGTGTGTGTGTGTGTGTCCAAATGGCAGTCTGCATGACTGCACCCCTGACTGGCATGAATGATAATGGGCACAGTAATCACTCCCCTAGGGAAGCGGAGGGACTGACTGTGGGTGTTTGTGTGTATGTGTGTGTGTGTGTGTGTGTCAGGGGAGAGGGTAGGGGCACCGGGGCCCAGACAATCAGCACCTCCCTCCCTAAGCCCCCCACAGTATTGCCCAGTACAAAAACAAGGGTCCACATACACCACACACACACACACACACACCAATGGACGAGACGGAGCTGGCACAGAGACGTTTTAACACACACAATCATGGTGGCCGAGACAAAAGAGGAGTGGTCTTGTCTGGCTGGATCAAGGGGCTCCAGTGCTGCTGCTGCACTGCAACAAACAGCAGCGAACAAAGCAAGAAGCTCCTCTTGGCGCTACACAAAATGTACTGATTTTTGAATGTGTACAAGTTTTTGAAACAGGCACAAATTAGTTCAAAGTAGGTGACCTTAGCGTGGTCGTGTGTGACAAGAAAGAAGCTTAAAGTTGGCCTGAACTTGTTTAAATTGTTCAGTCAAGAATGTTAACAAGAATGTTCATAAATTTGGCCCGATTAGTTATCGATTACTTCCACCTTTTCAAGTCTGAATTAAACATTCATCACTTGAAGATGAATTTTTAGTGGTGATCGGGTGTGTCATTTTTTGGCGTCTGAAATACTGTGTGAAATAAAACATTTCAAAATACTATTAAGAAGGAGCAGCAGCAGCCTGACTAGAAGAGAGACCACCACTGGGGGACCACCAGAGTGACTTAAATCACTAGTTATCTCCAGTTAAAACTAAAATGACTGACAACATAAAAAAAAAGTCAAATGTATCATAACACAGACAGCGTACCTGCTCTCAAAGACTTCGTTGTGGAGGTAGTTCTCGAAGGTCTTGCGGTACTCAATCTCCTCCTGCTCCTTCTTGAGCTGGATGTCTGTCTTGGGGCAGGCGCAGCACTTGCCGCCTAAGGAGGGCTCGTCGGTGTGGTTCCACTTCTGCTCGTCCTCGCTGTCCAGGTGGGTCGGGGTACGAGATGGCAGCTTCATTCCTGAGTGGGACGAGGAAATTCAGGAGTGTGGAGAAAGTGAGACAAACAAAAGTGAGCTCAGCTGATCTGTTTGTGAGCAGTCCTCTGGATACTAACCTTGTAGACAGTAGTCGAACTTGTAGAGGTCGCTGTCCTCAGGCTGCTTACGACAGATGACCCGGTAGTGGGTGATGTTGCCGTTGGGGTTGGTGGGAGGCTTCCACTTCAGGATGATCTGAGAGGAGGAGTTGGAGGAGGAAATGGGGTCCAGAGGCACGGAGGGCTCTAAAGGGGGAGATGGAGGAAGACAGAGACACAATAGTCAGAATTGCATTATTATTTTATGACCTTAGTAATAAAGATTTTCTCAACTGCTTAAGCATATTTTCTAAAACGCTGTTACAGTATCCAGAAAATCCAACATCCAAAACAATGTACAAAGTCTCTGATAGAACATGTTTTGATGCGTGTGTGTTTTTTCAGCGCTGTAACTCACTGGAGGCATTAGTGCGGACGTAGATGATCTCACTCTTGGCTCCGTCAACCTTGTGCTCGTCAGATGCAGACAGTTGAGTTTTAACCATGATGGCGTACTGCGTCCAGGGCTTCAATGGTCGGATTAGGTGCCCCGGCTCGTGCTGCTCCTTGCTGTCTGTGACACGGGCGGGTGGGTCAACATCAGCGATCACCCAGCTGTTAGAGCCGCACGCGTCCTGCCCATCAAACTCCGTCACGTTCTTATATGGCCTGGAGCAGAGGGAAAGAGAGACGTGAACTATAAGAAGGACAGAAGTATGACTGGAGCTTATTAGGCGAGGTAAAGCCAGTCGTACTGAGCGTAATGCTTGCTAAACTTTATTTAACTTTGGTTACGGAAAAATCCAATGATTTTTCTTAGATACTTACGCCTCTTTGTAGAGAACCATAAAGCCCAGCAAGTCTCTGAAGTCTAACGGCCAAAAGGGCTCCCACTTCACCATAATCTTATTTGATGTGGTCTTGATCACGGTGAATTTCAGCAGCTTGGTCTCACCTAAGGGACAAAACAACAAAACAGATGATGCTCAGCACATGCCTTCGGTAAAAGAGTAAATGAACAGTAGAACATCAAACACACCGCTGCTTCCACTTTTGAGGTCCAGGAAATCACACCATAATAGTTAAAACCAAAGAAATCAGCAGGATTTCTGCACAAACATCACAGAGAGTCCTGATGAGTTTTTTTGATGAGTTTTTTCTTTGTACTTAATCCGATTGAAGTCCTTTAATGTTGAGTGTCTGTGATATTAAGTCCAATCCAATACTTATATTTTTCTGAAAAAATGTGTATTTAGCCCGAAGAAAGCCCACGTTAAACTGTTTTGACATATTTGACAGCTGAAACGCTTTGAATTTAAAAAAATATAGCTGCCTTAAAACTTTTCTTTAACGTTTTTCTATAGGCTTTAGGTGTTACATATGTTCCTTTGATGTTTTGTATATTTTTCCTGTAGGAAGTAGTGCTCAGACATTGTCTCTTCATCTACAGCTTGAACAATTACAGAAGCTCAAATGCAGCACAACTTTACGCTGACATTGGCTGTCTGTATGGACACATTTAATTTCATTCAGCACCTGGCTGCTATTATTTCTCAGTTGCTTTACTGACAACACTGTGCATTAGGAGCAGGTTACAGTGTTACCATACAACATGGGTATACTACAATACATTTTGTAAACAGGTCATAAAGCCTTAAGAGCTAAAAGGAGCAACGTTAAGTTAGTAAAAGCAAAAGTAAACAGAAATATTTTTCAATTAGATTGAAAAATAAATGAATTATAGTTGTATTGCAAGCATTGAGCATGCAATGGCTAAATTATTTACATTTTAAAAAGAATTTTAATCAGTAAGGTGGTGAAAACTGTGGCAGGTGTGTTATCATCAAGCCCATAAACATCAAATGACAATCTCAAGTCTGACTGGTTTACTTACAGGAAGCTTGGTCCCCGTTGGTGCGTACAGCGATGTCATTCTTTTGGTTGCGCTCTTTGGTTCCCGTTACCTCCTCCATCTTTCTGATTTCAGACATGCAAAGTTTGGAGTTGTAGTGGAAGAAGGTACGACCCCGCAGGATGGTCAGGTTGTGTTTGGACCAATCCCACAGCTCACGCAGGTTCTGGTTGTCCAACGCATAGAAGGCGTGGACACTAGATGGAAGATAGATAAAGAAATTAAACACTATGTAGGATACACTGTTTATTTCAATGTATATACCTGGAGAGGAGAGGAGAGGAGAGGAGAGGAGAGGACTTACTCTCCCTCAAGATGCTCCCCTCTGATGATGCGTAGTTTGCGGAGGAAGGAGAGAGAGACCAGAGCGTAGGCTCTGCGAACGGTCAAGAAGCCTGTGATCTCCTCAATCTGGCCCAAATTAGCCTCCAACTCAGCTGCTATGTTATCTGCAAGGAGACAGACAGTTGGTCAGCCCACTAGCTGATGGCCAAAGACAGATGGTCAGACAGACAGCATATCTGCTACAGTCAAAAGACACAGACGAAAATCGATAGAGAAAGTATATGGTTGGGAGTTCTGATAAGGAGAGACACGGACAGACTGAGAAATCGGAGTGACGGAGGAAGAGGAGACGGAGATAGCGAGTGAAGCTGAGGCTCAGCAGGTGGTAAAGTGTAGTAGTACTCACTCCCTCCTCGAATCTTGATGATCATGTTGCCGTGGAGAACGGTGCAGCCTCTCAACGCCTGGGCTGAAGTTACTGAGTCAATTGTCTTATTTCCCACACATAGTTTAGGACACAGGCCTGCACATGGCGAACAGGTCAACCTACACAGAGAGAGAGAGAGAGAGAGAGATATACATCAACACCGACATCCTAACGAATGAGGTGAGGGTGCAAAACAGCTGCAAAACAAAAACACAAAAACAACTGAGGCCGCATATGTTCACGGGAGACGTCACACTCATGTTTAACATGATAATATTAGTGTCAGGATGATCAGAGACGTCACAGAAATGTGGCAGAGCAATGCCTTAAGTGGAAGCAAACAACAAACTGGTTTTTTCGAAAGAGGGAAACACAAAAATACCACAAATGTTTCTGTGCGTTGATATCAGAAATGGAATGGAGCAGGATTGAATGGTATGAGGCAGGAATGCTCAGTGACGTGCTGGCGTGGCGTGGGTGGGGACCGGGGATGACATGGCATTTTCAAATAACAAGGCTGAATCTGTTCAGGGGAATTTAACTGATATACATTTGTTATACAGACTGGAATCTATTCATGTAAAGTCATATCCACCCACACATGCGGGCAGCTATCGAGCCTCATATCTGAGTTTGTGATGCGTTTGCGATTTTTGTCTTTTGCTCTCTGCGTTCTTTATAAATTGAAATGTAATAAATACATCAGCGGTAGGGAGTTTAAGGCTTCCCAAACCAATCAACTCAAACAGAACTCGCAAATTCAATGAATGAGCTGATGTATTCAGAGGTGAATCTGTGTAATTCTCTCAATTAATTTGATAAGTCTTATTATGAATCCATAGGCTTTTAGGAGTAGAATTAGATTATGCAATCTCTCATCCACATCTGAGCCTCCTTCATTTTTATTAGCACTGGGGGATAGACGAGAGAGCGTTTTCACCCTTTGCTTCTATTCATTCTGCTGCACATGCTACACACACGCACGCACGAATGCACACACAGAGCACAATCACAGACAACAAAAACAACATGACTGCAACACCAGCTGCAGCTCCCAACAGACATTCCTCTGTTTCTCTCTCTCTCTCTCTCTGAGCTCAATGAGTGGCGTCCTCTCACTGCAAACATGTGCTTATGCACGTAATCACATACACACACGTACACTGAGCAATGAGGCCTTGATAGTTGCTGCCTTTCAGGAAATTCATTCACAAAAGGCAGGCCTTGTCTAGCGAGCAGCCGGGTACACCACACCACACAGAGAAAAAGGGACCCAACGCTTCATTCACAAATGAGCACTTTTTTTTTTTTTTTTAAAGCCCTCTCAAAAAGAACATAATCCCTCTCTTTAATTCCACTTCCAGCTTTGACATCCCTTACCACAAAAGGTCTGCCTTAGACGTAAACTAAAAAGCTGTATTTTGGTTGGTTAACAACAAAACCTCGAAACTTCGCTCTTAACACCAATGACTTATATTTTCCCCCACCCAACAACGTCTTTTTCAGGGGGTTGGTCTGATGTGAGGTTGCCGTGCAACGAAAACAAGAAAGTCTGGTCAAATTTTTCTGTGTTCTTAAAAAATATATGTATATCTACAAAGCAGGGTATGACAGTGGGTCATTGGAGTGGATTCTGAAGGCCAACCAGGGTTTGAAGGCTCAAAGTTGAGGAGACAATGACATCAAACGGCTGCCTTAACAGGCACCTTTTTAAGGCAGCCCCTGTGCCCTGGGAACAGCTAACAAAGGATGCTGTTGTTCACTGCAGGGACCATGCAAGCTCTGCATGAACTGCCATTTGTAAGCTCACCCCTGTTTTAATTCCATGTTTATGCAACTCTTATTATAATCCCCCTCTCAAGGAAGCACACACACACACAATCTTAACCAAATTGTGCCCCCCCCCCCCCCAAACAGCACAGCCTTGCTATGGAAGCCATTCACCATAGAGACATGCAACACCGAGTCCCAGGAGTGCTGTTTTGGTCCTTGTATGGCTTTTCCTATCTACCCTCAGAGAGCCAAATGACCCATTACACACCTGGCTTCTCCTAGTTTCCATCTTATCAAGCTTTTAATAATTCACATCAATCAGGGGCCAAATCATTGCTTCCCCTCTATGACTTCTGAGTGAGTGGAAAGACACTGTAATGATCTCTCCGAAACAACAGTGAGAAGCAAAACTCAAAGATATTTTGTGTCTCTCTCTCTTTTTCTCCCACATGGAAAATTGTAAATTCAGCTTCTCAAAAGTAACGCTCTAGTTGCAGTGTAGAAAGACAGAATGTTTTGGGCCGTTGTACTGAAAAACACAGACACACAGGCAGACAGGCTGGGTCCAACAGCAGCTCTTAAAGGGACAGTGTTTATCTGTCCGGCTGAACCCTGTGACTCGGGCTCCAGGGTCTGCTAGAACCATCTAGAACAGCGGCCGCAGCTGACGCTTGGGTTTGGTTTCGGGCCCGGGCCTGGCAGAACCAGACCATTTGCACGCACGCACGCACACGCACACACAAACAGACACACACACACACTGCTGTACTACTGTGCCGTCACAGCATCCAGGAAAGATGAGCATACTCCCTCATACAGTAGATGTTAGTGAAGGTGAAATGTTAAGAGAGCAAAGCCTGGAGAGGCAAGCAGGGGATACAAAGACAATGTGTAAAGTATGTCTAAAAATATGTTTTGTCTTGATTGTTCAAAAGCATCTGAAACTATTCCCCGACTGCATCGTTTCTCAGGATTATGATGATTTTGATATTGTTGTGACGTTTGTTGTTTTTAAAAAAAATTCTGTCTGTATGCACAGTAATAACTGTAATAACATACTAACTATCCAACCTAACATTACAGATACTCAAATTTGCATAATATTAATAAAAGACGCCCAAGGGAGGTCGGATCTTACTACCCAACAGTTTATTGGCGTCATAGAAAAACCATGATGCAAATCTTTGCAAATCTGTCCTCTTCCTCTACTCTGGAATATCCTTTCTCCTTGTCAATCCTCACAGGGGCGTGTGTGTGTGTGTGTGTGTGTGTGTGTGTGTGTGTGTGTGTGTGCGCGCGCGTGTGCATTTGTACATTGTGTGTCGTCTGCCTGACTGTCTGGAGATGTGTGTGTCTGTCTGGGTGTAGCTTCTGCCAGACTAAGCCACTGTGATGACGCTTGTTCTTGCTTTAACCAGACCATAGCAGCAAAACACACACACGCACACACACACACAGGCCCTGACGTTGCCGCTGCAACAGAATCCTAATGGAAAAGAAAAGTCTTGTTTATCACATAATGTGCACACACAAACATCCATACGTAAGCACACACAAACAAATATACACACACACACAAAGGATGCCAGTCTGCCTTATGCCTCAGGGTGTATGAGACTTAAAGCAATGTTCTTTTCTGTCTAAGCACCTGATAATCCCCACAGGCTGGCAGCATGCAAGGGAAAGTCAATCTCTCTCTCTCTCCTACACAGACACACATGATACATTTGGAGAAAGTCATGTTGGGTTAAAATGTCCTTACCATTCCCGCTGGCTGTGCTAAAAACTCTGTGCATGTGAGTTTGTGTTATTTACCTAATAAATACATCTATATATACACACACCTCTCTCTACCTGGACACAGTGGCTTGCACCTGGAAAAAGTAACCCGACCAAACACAAGCTAATGTAGTCACAAACACGTTCTGCACACACAAACAGTCAAATGCATTGTGCGTGCACACACATACACATTTATATATGCACAAACACACATGCATTTACACAGGTATACCAGAAACACACAAACACCATCAATCATCCAGCCACCTGTGGCTTCAAGCATTGCAGACATCTCCGGCACACAACCTTCTCTTATTGGAACAAACGGAGAAATACGCGTCTCTGTCCTTCTTTTTCATTCATTCTTCACACCCCGTTAATGTCTCTATACCTCCATCCAAGGACTCTCATTCTCAGTTAGCTTGGCTTTACAATTAGACTTCTTGGTATGTGACTTGGCATATAATAATGTTTCTTTAAATTAAGACTGGACTAGCAGTGTCTGAGGTAGCTGTTTTGTCAGATCTGCCTGGCCACAAACAGACAACAGGAGTATTTTATCCCCCACGTTTCTACTGGAAAATGTCTATTTTGCCAGGGTCCGAAATTTACACCCACAAAGTACCAAATGTGGGTAAATTTTCCATTTGGCAAGTAAATCTCTGAAGGCTTTCTGCCACACTGGCAGGTAAATGTTTGTACCAAAATAGTCAGGTAATAAAATATCTGGCAAATTACTCATGTTTGTCCCTATACAGTGTACACACCATGTGTTTTTACGCACGCCTAAACAGTGCCGCAAAACTGTAGGAGCGCTCGAGGCGGTCTGAGGCAAAGACGCCAGCCATAGACCGTCTCGAGCGCTCCTAGTTTCGCGGCACTGTTTACCGTATGGGACGCGATTTTTTTTCCCCTAGGATGGCCCGCCCTACTCTGCCTCTGATTGGCTTACCCTGATATTCCTACCCTAACCCTAACCAATCTCACTCATCATGCCTAAACCTAACCGGCCCAACCAACGAAGGCAACGAGTACTAGCCAATCAGAGGCAAAGTAGGGCGGGTCATGACTTCGCCATCCTAGGAAAAAAAATACCTTATTATCTCAATGAAATGTACTGAAACGAGTGTATATGTGACACAAAAAGGCAATTTATTATTTTGGCTGGTAAAAAATATGCTTGGCCGGTGGATTTTTTTTTTTAATCTACCAGTAAGTTTGGCAGGTGAGTCAAAAAGTTAATTTCGGACGCTGCCTATTGCCCAAACCTATGCATGTGTTTTGAAAGCATGCAAACAGGGGTGGTTTCAAAACACATGGCCTCAAAACAAATACATGTCCTCCTCATTTAGCAACAGCAACTGACGCTAAATGAGGAAGCCAGTGATGTTCCTCTACCCCCCTTCAGTACAAGTAGAATGCTAAATAAGGTCATGCCCTTGCATGTTGCACATGCAGACAAAACTCTGAGCTAAACAGGACCAGGTGAGGTCCAGACAGCTTTTTGAGGACGCTTTTACATTCAAGGCACTTGGCTGACGCTTTTATCCAGGGCCATTTACAATAAGATAAGAGGTTCAGTGTGCTTAAGGACAAATGTCTCTTACAGGGATTTGGACCTTTGATCTTTCACCTGAGTGACATACTCTTTTAATCACTTTAACCACTAGGCTAGACTGCTACAACAGTGAAAAAATCTTGAAGATGCAGACATCCATTCCCTGGAAGTGTACAACACGCTTGTGGCCATAACTGTGTTTAAATACATCCACCAAATCCTACATATCAATCTATAATACTTACCACTAATTTACTATTATTTCACATGAAATAATCTCATGTGAAGCACTCAAGAAGACTAAGTAAACAAGTCCAAGACAGACTGTAAGGTTGAGCTCAGGTTACTACTGAATAATCCTTTCAATAGGAAAATAATTGGCTATTGGCTGTGTAAAAGACTCAGTCACATTATTTCACCCCAGTGCACCCTTGTATGCTGGTTCCAAAATAATCAACGCTTAAGCATGATTACAAATGTTGCTCCATGCTGATACATTTTTTTCCCTACGCAACACAAAATCCAGTTGAAATAAATTAAGTATACACATTTAATGTGCATACTAAAACACTTACAATACTTTTATGAACTGCTGTCAACAGCTATTTGTTTTTATGTCAGTTTGGTAATGCTTTGACTTGATGCAGCTGTGTAATCACTGAGAACAGAATGCGATAGAAGCTGTGAAAACACCAGGGACTCATTTACGGCAATTGAGATTAGAGGACTTATTTGCATATGAAATTATGAAGTCTCATGCCTATATGGAAACTTTGTATTTGGTTCTGCTTAGTAACTTATTATAATTAGAGTCATTAGAGTTATCAACGTTTGTTTGTTCATCTGGTATGTGCTGTTTATTTTGCGTTTCGTACAACTGCATTTTCATCTGAAAGGAGAATACTGTTGGAGTTTTCACAATCTGAGGGTTGAGAAAATTAAAGCAAATTAAAAGCAGTTTGCATTCAACTTTTTATAAGCAGGTCATGGCTGGCCAACAATCACATAGCATATGCTTTGTTTTCCTTAGCAGACAATTAGCTCCCTCGGGCAATATTTGACAGCAGAAATATACAGAAACTTTTAAAAAATAAGAAATGGGCTTTAACACTTTTTGGCAACGCCTCAAACAGCATTTGTAGTATGAACTCATACTGCGCTTGATACATTTTTTTACATCAAAACTGAAAGAATAAAAAGTTCAAAATAAAGTGGAATACTAATAGTAATAATCATATTGAGGGCCTGCACTGCCACTGCTAAATTAATCATGAACCTGCATGTTTTTAACAGCTGAAGAGCACTGCTTACAGTTGACAAAGAGGCAAACAAAGGAGCAGGTGATGTTTTGCCCTTTTCTTTGCTCCTCTACTACATATCTACATCAATTTCTCGTCAGCAGCCCAGCTGCTTATCTACAGAGGAGAGCAGAGTTTCCATAGTGGAAAAACACTTCTGCGTTTTTGTTTGATCAACTTCCAAACGCCATCATCTCTTGTGCGCAAATGTTATTGAGTGTGTTGGGTGACAATACACTTGTCTGCTGAAGTCACAGAGGGATGACTTGCTGTGGGTGACAGTTACATCTCCGATCATGTAATAATGGCCACCATCAATAACATAGCAATGTTGATGGTGGCACCAGTGGTGTGTGTGTGTTTGTGTTTGTGTGTGTGTGTGTGTGTGTGTGTGTGTGTGTGAGAGTCAGACGTACATAGTGGAGTTTATAGTGGTGTATCCAGAAGGACACTCTGGGATACAGGCCCCGTTGTGGATGACGTATTCATCACAGCTTGACTCCCGGTCCTGGTTCAACTTCTTAGTCTGCTTACATTGGTTGTGGAGTTCCTGAATTGAGAAACAAGGATAATGTATATAAAACATGTATGTTTAAGTGTATGAGTTTACTATATTGATAATGATTTGGGTTAGCCTTAAGAATCCCAGTTTTTACTAACCTGACAGAAGGAGAAACTGACACAGCGCCAGCCCCTGAAGACATAGTATCCAGGAGGACACTTCTCCACGCAGGTGTTCCCATGCTGAAGGTTCCTGCAGGCCACACAGCTACTAGCGTTGCCTGGCTCCGAGCAGCCACCCAAGCACTGGTCATCGCAGCACTGGCCCTGGAGACTACACGCGCTATGCTTACAGTCCAAACACACTGCGGAACGGCAAAAGAAGAGAAAAGAGAAAGAAGTGGTTAATATCAGGTTACACACTAGCGAACATCTCTGAATGGAGTCATTTTTTTTTTTATTTTGGCCCCCACTTGTACCATCATCATGTATTCATAAAGATAGTGTGTTTAACCATTCCTGGTTTAAATGGCATTTGAAGACGAGTGGGAGAGCAGTGGGACTTATCCAAAGTTCACAAATATCATGCAGAAGCAAAGTAAAATTTAAAAAAAACAGCACAGGGCTAAATGTAGGCAGGAGTATTTCTCTCCGTCTCCGTTGCTCCATCTAGCATTTAACAGCTCAAAAAAAAAATCAAAACAAGAAGCAGAGAGAGCAAAACCCTGTGGTCAAAATGGCCACCGAGTGGTGGTTTTCTCTGATCTGAGAGAAACGAGGGAACCGCGTGCATGTTTGGTGTGTACATACACACACATGAACATGGCTGCATGAACTATGAACAGGTGTTCTCTGCAAGGCCTTGTGGTTCCGTGTTGCCTTTTTAATGTATTATTGCTGTGGTTGCTCAAAGAGAAAATGGAAATGGTGTTAAAAAAAAAAAAAAATTCCTATCGAAAAACCCAACACAACCACCACATCAATGTATAAACACTTGGCAAAGCCCATGCGGATTAACAAAGCAAGAACTTATCTAGCTAAAGGCTTAGGTTATTCTTTGTCAACAAGTTAAATGTAACTTAGAATTGCACGACTTCACCTCTGTATTATGTGGTTATATGTTATATTGAAATATCGCTTTTGACCCAAGAGGTTGGCTGAACATTAAATCTTAATTGGCACAAAAGCAAACCATTAGAGAAACAGTAATTAGCATTCAAGAACACAATTAGACAAGCTGTAGCTGTAATTTACATGAAAACATGCAATTGGACAACCGCTGATTGCCCACCTAGCATCCATGAGAGAGCGAGCGACCACAATTTTCTCCCAACAGTGGTAGTCTGCAGCGCCATGGAAACAACCTTAATTGCTAATGGGCTGAACATTATATGTCACTGGCTCATGTCAAGTTTCATTTGACCTATTGGGAAACAATATTTGGTCAAAGAGTCTGAGTGTCATTGTGATTGGATTAGCCATCAGGTTTGACCTATGCCCTGTAATGATCTAATAAACTAGCTGTTATTGCCTTGTCTGTGGGCCAGTAGAGACTCATTACATCTCACCTTATACCAGGCTCTGACCTTTATACCAACTGCGCATACTGACTGGGTGCAAAAAAAGATAAGGATCCATTGTAAATCCAGGGCTGGGAAGTGTTTACTGAGGCTGCATTTTACTCTACCATCCACTGTGGCAGGTAACAAAGATGTCCAATCTCAAATATCAACAGACAGAATAATAAACTTATCATCAGCAATTCGCAACAACAACAACCAACCAACACCATGAGTTTCTTCCTCTGACTAGAGTCTTGATTTTCAGTTAAGTGCAGCACCAATCAGTACACATGCTAAAAATACCCCCAAAAAATCAATCAGTGTTTCTAACATCTAATCCTTCCGTTTAATTTGGAATCCACATGAGAAAACAGATACATATATGGGCCATATCTAAACCCTGACTGGGTTTCCTGTGCATGACCCTGTGTGTTAATCACTGTCTCTCGCTGTACTGTCAGCTTTGATATCACGTGCTAACTGAACTAAAGAGTGTCAGGCCAAGAAGCAGATCTAGGTCAAATAACAAGCTACAAATATTTCCAAGACTATTTTGCCCTGCTTTGGGTCCCTTAGTGGTGAAAATTTACAGCATCAAGGAAATTAAGAGTCTGCATTTATTTTTTACTCCTAAGATATTTGAGTTATACCTAATACAAACACAGCTAAAAGAAGATGAATAATGGTAACTGTTCCCCAACAGTATTGGGAGAAATCATTAGAAATTGTTTATTGTTTAGGAGTGTATCGCACTGTTAATTAGCTGAAAAGTGCAATGGGGGCACTGTATGCCAGCCTTCATGGGATGCCACCTCTATGAGGATATCACATGAGCACTCACTGCCAAGGATACAGCTAAGACCCCCTCCCCACACTCCCTCCTGCACAGGAGGGCTGCCCATTGTGCTGCCTGAGTAAAAGCAGAGGACAGACGGGGTTGTGGCAGGGGGAGAACATGGCTGGGATAATGAGGTTAAAGGAAAGAACAATGACAAAAGGGACAGGGGGTCAAAACCACAGAGAGGGAATAATGACTAATATAGAAAAAAAAAAACATCATCTCCGACCTTCTGCGGTAGTTCATGCAGAGGTCGCTCCACTACGTTTTCTTTATTGTGATCTAGTAAACCCACCGCTGCACAATCTTCTCTGACCCACAGACAAAAAAATGCATAGCTTTTCTCCAGCCCTCCCCTCTCTTGTCTGTCTGCTGTGTGTGTACACGCTGTGACCACGGCATCACATAACAGAGCAGAGTCAGCTCGCCAATCCAGCTCCAGCCCCGGGATCCATGCCGGAGTGCCGCTCCAGCCCTAGATCCACCCTCAGCTTCAGCCAATGTGTTTGCTGGCTGGGGGAGGCAGCCATTCAATGGCCTCTTCCATGTCGGGGAGGAGAGACGCCCAGGGTTAACCCTGGCCTTGCTGGGGCAGACAGGGGGCAGACGCAGCCAAGGAGCCAGCATGCCAGGGAAGACGAATCTACTGCTGCTGCTTTGGGTGAATAAGAACGAGCTTAAGACTGGAGCAAGGCCAAAACAGAGATGGGTGGAGCTACTAAATGAGCTTTACATCAAATCCATTCAATACAGGGTCATGAAAAATAGTTGTTACATCCCCTGTTATATTAATAGAAATGTGCAATAAATTAAATTTTTTTTTTTTTTTTTTTTTTAAATCATGGTTATTGTTTTATTCTTCCGAGGTATATTTACCCTTTTCCTCTCCTACTTCTATCTGATCCCAGCACAGCGGTCTCAGCAGGGAGTACTACAGTAGCATAACACCACTACTGCAGCAGCATTATTCCCCATTCTGCTCACGCTAGTGCCGGGCTACACAAGCTAGCTGCTATGCCAAACATGCTCCAGTCAGCTCACTCATTCATTCATCCCCTCCTCCTACTCCACTGTCCTCTTCTCTATCCCTCCTCTCCGCCACAGCCTCACCCAGCCTTGCACCACTATCTATCTCTCTATCTGCCTGCCTGCCTGCCTGCCTTTCTAGGCCACTCGGCCCCTCCCACTTTCATTCATACAACGCCTTGTTTTGTTTTCATGCTGGGTGGATTGGGGGGGGGGGGGTGGGGGGGGGGGGGGGGGGGGGGGGGTGGGGGGGGTGGAGGGAAGGACGCATGGATGGAGGGATGATTTCACTCATGCTTCAACAACAAGAGGAGGAGGCGGTAGCATCCTGGAGAGCTTATCTCTCATTAAGCTAAACACGCACACGCATGTAAACCTCACTGTGTCATTCAATAATTTGCTTGCTGCTTCCCTGTGCACACACACAAAGACACACACACACACACACACAGTTCCAGTAAGAACTTTAAATGCAAAGCCTGATCAAAGGTGTGTTGTGTTTACCTTTCATTTGGCCATGGCTGCTCAGTCCCCAGGGAAGGAACATGGGAGAAGCTGAGCAGCCAATAGCGTGCAGCCACACACGGCAACACTTCCTGCTCTTAACACATAAAACTTCCCCTTTAATTGGCAGTGTTGTCTACAGGCGAAGTGCTGGGAACAATAACAAACACGTTTTTACCCCAGAGCCATTTACTCAGGAGAGCACATACACGCACACACTCATCCACCCTCTCACAGACACACACACACACACACAGCTGCTGGATTCACGTTTACTATATTTGGCCACAGTGGGAGTCCTAAGCTTCAAAAGCTTTGCTATAAATGCTTCGAGTGATCTGATGTAAGACATTCACCCGGAGAGAGTAGAGGAGAGAGACAGGGGTGTGGGGGGGTTGGGGGTGGGGTGTAAACAAAAACATACTGATTGCTGGGAGAGAGAGAGAGGGATACGGTCATAAGAAGCGTCGATGTACATGCAAGCAAGTGCACACACGACCACACACACACTAAGGCAAAGGTCTGTTTGAGTTCACCATGATGGGCAATAGGAGAGTAACAGAGGAGGGAGAGTGGAGGGGGAATAAGGTAAGCTGAAGAGTCAGAGAGGGAGAATGTTAACAGGATTCTGATACATTTTCCAATTCACAATTACTTGGGTTTTTCTAGATGTTTTTGTAGTTAGTTCAGTTTGAATCTAGCCAATACTCTTCACAAGAGGCCAAAATATATGTTAGCAGGATTAACCTCTAATCTGGTTCGTTGTCCCCTGGCTTCAAATAATGTCCGGTGCAAAATAGCAGATCCTCTTTATCATAAGCCCTCCCCATTTCATAACTTGAGTAGTGGCCAAAGTCACAACTGTAGGTCATGTGTGATACTCTTGGGCCAACAATGAATGACAAAAGAAGTCTGTAAAACTATGAAGAGAATTTCCTGAGCATCAATCATATTTGGAAGTCACAATTTCACAACCATTAGCCAAATATCTGTATTTAACATCCAACAAGAAAAATATTTTTCCGTAATTTTCCAGTCATTCATTAAGGTGAACAACTGGCCAGACAGAACCACAGAAAGGCAATAATGCGCACATGCACCCATGGTAAGAAGTAGCAGAAATGTTTTCTTTGTATGTATTGGATGAGCAGTTTTTATTGGAATAAATGGGCTGCCATGATTAAACACCTCATTCATAGTTTAATATGTCCATTCATCTTCTTCTGCATCTGCAGGACACTACGATCATTTTACGAAATTCATATTTTTGTACAACAAGCTAAACCATTCATTGACAAATCATGGACTGCAGAGTTAATTTGGTGTATTGTGATTTCATACATGTTCAGACAGCGGAATTAACCGAGACAGTTTACAAATGAGTCCAGTCACTTTTATTTATAGAAGAATTATTATATAAGTCATTAGCTCACACTATTGTTTTGTTACTGAGTCTCTAGGGGTTACCATTTTATATAACTATATTAAATTATCTATTACATCTGAAAGAGAAGTAAACATTTTGGTCAGTATAAATACAGTGCAAGCTGACAGTGGTTGGAAAGTATGATTATGACTACAAGTGATAGCGGGGGGATAGCTTCATACTTTGTCATGTTCATGTGTATTTGGAATAAAAAATATTTTTCATACTTTTTATTGCAGACCTTATCTTAATGTACAAACTTTTCTCGGCCTGCATTAAAGGATGAAAAGAGAAGTAAACACTCATACCCCTCCTTTTCCTCTGCAACAGCCACTCCCTCTCAGGGTTATTGACACACAGATAAAGAGCAGCTATTATGCAAGCGACTTTCCAAACACAGAACCCTGAGAGGTGTGAGTATATGTACATGAGTTTCTGTGTCTGTGTTCAGGGAGAAAAGCGCGAAAAAAACACCTACCTGTACCTGCAAATATGGAGATATTTCATTGTAATTACAAAGGGAAGCCAACAAATCCTAAACATCACCGTTAGTGCAAACACAGCCGACACATATGAGCCCTGCAGGTAGGTGCAGTGGGAAATTCTACAAATTTGAAGAATCCTTGTCAAAAACTTTGTTGGATACTGTATGTCAAATGGGACATCAGTTATTCACTTCTTTTCTCTCAATCTCAATCCAATCCAGTATCAGTTGGGCTATATAGCATCCCAATAGCAACATAAATATGATTAGGCCTGTTATTTTATAAATAGGTTATTTCAGCAATCACCACATCTCCTCCTATTCTATCAGCTCTTTTTTATATAATCCTGTTGAGCTCTCACCAAGACAATGACCACCATGACACTCTGCGGTGTCTCTTTACAGAGTGTGTACATCAATCCAAAACGGCAAATGTTTGGACAAGACGTTTATGTATGTCCATAAGGTCTTGTGCAGACCAGCTTTGTGCGGGGACTCGTCTCTGAACGACACACACAAACACACACGCACACTCTTATCAATCGGTAATGACATTGGGTGGTTTTCCATGCCAAGATGTTAACTGCTCTGTTTTATGTCACTGGGTCACAATGACTTTATTGACCACTTTGTATATTGCAGGTGGTAAGACACAGACAATAGTCAATGACAAACAGTATGTGTCAATAGAATATGAAAATAATTGATTTGTTTTTGCCACGCTCAAGTCCAGATGGATGCTGACTGACAGTCAGTTCAGACAATCACAAGGCTCTTTCACCTAATGATTGTTTACCCTATAGAGACTATATGGATATAAATACAGGGCAAACAATAATTAGAGCATCAATGTCACAAGAACCTCCTGTACAAAGTATAAATTCTTATATAAAAGTAAGTGACATTCAGAGAAGGAGAAGGCAGAGCACCCTGGCAAGAGATTTTCCATTGTTTCTATGTGTGTGTGTGTGTGCGTGTGTGTGTCCTATTGGCTAAATGACCCAGACTATATTGGGTTACTGATGGTTGGAATTGGCTGAAAGAGAACAGGGCTTGTCTCTCACACACACACACACACACACACACACACACACACACAAACACACACAGTTCATGCAGCGGTCTCTTTTCCTTTTTAGTGTTTGTTTCACTCCAAAGCTAACAAACCTCCTCCATCCACACACACACTCATATATACACACAACTTTGTCAGCCGGTCATTGTGGTGAAAATGCTCACAAAGAAGTGACAACAAAAGTCATGTTTAAATTCGATTTTTGGGAACTACCAGCTAATTGAGCTGATTTTTTGTTTTATCTCCCAACTTTTGCTTGTTTTACATTTACGTTATAAGTTATCAAGATATTGGAGCTCAGATTTTTCCTCTCTCTGTCACACATACGCGCACAATCCCACCCCTTTCACATATCTGGATTCCTGCCTCAACACGCCAAGTCGTTCATTTACATCAACAGCAGCATTAAGGAAGGAAAGCCTGTCCATATTAGTGACAAGACTCTTATATGTATACAGTCTACAATGAAATCTAAAAACATCATCTTCTTTACATTTATTCACTTTCTAATACCAAAGTGCCACAACATGGTAGCAGTGATCTACAAGTACCTGGGTGGCTGCTCTATGCCAAACCTGTTAATAAACCTGCAGTGTCTTAATTTGTCTATGGCTGAATGAGCACACATGATCTTTATCACCAGACTCTCATTGCACAGTTTCCAAGTATAATCACATTCTACTATGGTGGCTGCTAATGGCCACTAAAAAGCTTGATTTCATTTAGAGGTTTCTTGCTTCGCTCAAGGACAATTCAACAGTAGCTGCTGACGGGGGAGTAGAGCATTTTTTGAGAAGCCAAACTCTCTCGACTGTCGCATGATTCAAACCAGCAACGTTCTTATCGCAAGAAAACCTCTGATCTCTACCCTGCTGCCGCCTTGCCCAGTCAAATCTGTCCATACAAGACCCAAAAACTTATATGCAAGGTTACCTCTTTATCAACAACTGCTCTAGCAATAAAAACTAAGTCTCAATCTAGGGACAACAGACGAGTAGGAACTGGTACACATACATGAACACACATGTAGACAAACTAAATGAAAGGGTGAATCTGCCCTAATGAGCATGGTTTTTCCTCCCTGCTTTGTCTGTCTGTTCATTGATTTCCTTGTCTGTGTCTTCCTGTGTGCTGGCCAGCCCTGCTGGCCCATCTTGTTACCATGGAGATGAGTCCAGACATAGACTGTCTGCAGTAATTAGCTGCATGCTCCCAACAGGCATTTTCTTAGATTCCCCTCTAGTCATCATTTGTGTCTTGTCTTTTAAATCGTAAAGCCACTCTCTCTCTCTCTCTCTACCTCTCTGTGCCTTTAAAGCTATGCAATCTCCTTTCCCTCAGTTGTATCCTCCTCTCTCCTCTTGACCCTTCTCTCCACGTTTCCCTTCTCCCCCTGTCCCACCCAGCCATAGTGTCTAGCCCCAGGTGACAAATCTGCTCCTCCAGAAAGCCACAGCCACTAGATCTCATTACACACGCTCAGGATGGAGGTACAATCAATACCTCCTACTGATGGCCCTGCTCGCCACTCCCTTATTCTCCTCTCCTCCAACACATCCGTCGTTACTACCCTTCCTTCTCCTCCTTCCTAGCCACCATCCTCATCCGTCCTTCTGTTACATCCCTCCATTTACTGCCACATTTGTGCTCTCCTCTTTCTTTATCCACCCCATCCTCCTCCTCTGTACCACATCCTTAATTTTGTCACTCTGCCACCAGCTGTAGCATTTGCTGCCCGCTGCACTTTTTTGACATCTTGACGCAAACATGAAATACACACAAACAGAATAAGGCACGTCTAGACAACACACATTTACACAGACACTGCTGCAGTCAATGCAAATTCTCTCATACGCACAAACACACACACACACATAGAAAGCCCAAAATAGACAAAAACAGTCATGGACATAACTCAGATCAACATACAGTCTCTCTTGTACACATACACAGAAAAAACACACACACGCACACACACACAGAAAGAGAGAGAGAGAGAGAGAGAGAGAGAGGTCCAGCAGGTTTTGCTGAATGGACAGTTTGGTGACAGTGGGAAGGTGATGGAGAGAGGCAGCAGGTGAACATCCATCTAGAGAGCAAGACGTCTGCATCACCAGCCTCATGATTTTCCTTCACATCACTAACACCGAGAATCACTCACACACACACAAACAAACACACACACACACACACCCCACACAACAACAGAAGAGGCAGGAGTCTTTTCATAACAAAACACCCTTTTGCCAGTTAACAAAAGCCCAGTATCATCTCTAGACTGCTGTCAAGTCCAGTGGTCACTTGTTCAATGCGCAATGTGACTCATTAATGAACCTGCGGCATCCCTTGAGAGAGACATGCCTCAAACAATGTGGGCTAGATTGAGAGACAATCAGTGTCAACAGTTCAAGTTTCGTTCCAGTCTGACTCAAATGACATTTGATGGGGGAATTGCAATCGACCCCGCCACTGGATGGATGGTTACGTCAGTTCACTTGCATTTTGATCAACAATCACCTTCTGTGTCTGTCTTTTCAGTTTTATTTAACCATGGATCCATCCAGATTTTTCTCCTGCACTGGCACAGCAGCCGGCCAAAGTGAAATGAACTGAACCAAAAAGGTCTGGCTCTTCTACCATGTCGCAGAGGAAATTAAATGCCCGAATAAATTAAACGACACTAAACACTATTTTCTGTGTCTGCAGCTTTTCACTTGTACACACAAAATACACACACACAGCCACAATGAGCTGCAGACGGTGTTTGACATATTTTACTAAGTGCGGTTCTATGGATCGTAGTTGTGCTTAGATAAATACCCCGCTTCATCTGGGTAATTTAATCAGTGGCGCTGAGTGGCAGCCCAGTCATGACTAAGGTGTTTTTAAGCCTTCCCTTTCTGCTTCAATGACCCATTATCTCCTCATATTAGCCATAGACAGAGAGGGAGAGAAAGGCAAAGAGAGAAATCAAACTGCTCTCTCTCCTCTCTCTCTCTCTCTCTTTCACTGTGTCCTCAGTTGACACAGAGAAAATGTTTATCAAAGGGCTGATTGTCACAGATACTGTCTCTTTCTCTCCTCCTTTTCCCTAACTCCATCCTTCTCTCTTTCTTCTCTTTCTACCTCTACCTCTGATTCTCTCCCTCCTTCCTGCCCTCCTTGAGTTTCAGGGGCTTTGAGTTCAGTCAGCCCTCATGACCGGGACAAGTATTTGACGTTGTCGGGGATGCCGCGCATTTTCGAACAAGCTCTAAACCCCCGAAAACACCTACTCAATACTAACTTTGGTTAGCACCTGAAAAAGACTAGAACCAGACTTTCTTGGAATTAGAGCTGAAAAAAAAAAAATACTCAAAATTTATTAGTCAACTGACATATAATTCATCTGCAATCATGTTGAAATTCAATCAATTGTTTTGATCCTTTTTCATGCAACAAAGCTCAACATTTGCTAGTCCCATCATCTCAAATGTGAATATTTGCTTCCTTTCTTTGTCTCACATCGCTGCATTTTTTCACTTTTTTTTCGTACTTTTTATAAGTTAATCAATCAACTGATAATATAATCAGTGGATTCATCGAGAATGAACATTTTGAAGCCCTATTTGGCGTGTCTTTGCTCAAAGACAATGAAAGATGATTTTAGGATTTTGGGAATTTTTATTGGATTATGTGTGTATAAACAAAACTGCCGGCTAACAATACAGATGCACAGAGAAAAACAGGGACAGATAAAGATGCATCAACAAGCATACGGGCAGATGTGAAGACAAACCCACATGCACAGATAAAAGAAATCAACCTTACACAGGTAAACAAAAACTCTCTCATATAAAAAAAGTCTCAAATACACTTAACCCTCTTACTCCTCAAATACACACACACACACACACACACACACACACAGGCTCCATGCTTGTCTTTCTGCAGGCTGGCCAGCTGCACTGAGCAGCAGGCACAGTGTGGGGGCCAGGGTGGGATGGCTGCAGTGCAGATGCTAGCTGCCCTATTTCATATTCATAGCATAGCACTAAGCAGGACTACGGTACACAGACAGGCACACAAACACACATATGCGTACATGCACTCATTCACACAGAGCAGAGCAGCTGATGGTGAGAGAGGAAAAAAAAAAACATGACATTACAATTTTGTTGCAGATGTCACTTCTGAAGTTTGAGAGCGGATGAGAAAGCATCCAAATGTTGGATTATTAAGAAGAGATCAAACACATTTTCTCCTGAGAAAAAGACAAGTGCCAAAACAATAACATTTTTGCAGACAACACAAATATATCTAATTTGAAGCATCCACATTAGTTTTGGTCTGAGCCAATGAGTTCAGAAAACATGGATTTTCATAAAGTGGCCAGATGTCACTTTAAGTGCCCTTACTGCTCTTTGTATCAGACAAATCTGAGCACTCCCACCCCGCCTGTCTCCGCCCTCCATTCGCATCCCATAAGGTCTCAAGAAGGCTATTTATTCCAAGAGGAAGGAGGGAAACTCTCCATCATTACTAGGAGAAACAGGCTTGTCACAAGAGGTCACGCACACACATTCCCTCATCTTACGTCCAAAACACACCAAAAACAGAGTACGCAGGTCACGTGTTGCAGACACGTGAAGTTGTATTATCATTCTTTTGTTCTAGGACAAGCGGCCCTCCCTTCCTGCCCCTTGACCCCTGACCCCAAGACACTACAGTTGCTAGCTCTAAATCAAACTGTAATCATCAATTACTCTAGCCTGTTTGTATCCGCATATGTGGAGCTCTGGATATTTTAAACGTTAGCATTGCTAGATTAACTTTTCTGTGACTGTCTTGCCTTTCTGACACAATTTTGTTCATTCTTTGTGGCAAAACAAACATATCTGATTCTTCAAGAAGAATAAATGAGACGGCCAAATATTTGTGAAACTATTTACCACAAATCTGGTGGAAACAACTTGCATGTTACAAGGCTAAATATACACATCCACAATGTCTGTCTAAGATTAAAAAAACTCCTCAGACACTGACAAAAATAGATGCATTGTCTGACTAACACATTGGCAGGGGTTTCAATGGCCAGTGGTCCTGAAATGTACTTGGGTTATAAAACCTAAAACATGGTTGTGGTCATAATATCTTTGCCCACAAAAATACAAGCTACGGAACTGTGGTTATCAATTCAGAGTCATCTCTCACAACCTCACTTTGGGTTGTCAGAGCCTCAGTTTGACCTCACTGAGAACCATCTTTCCGTCAGCAGGGTGAGCGGCCAAGGAAAACAGCCGAGAGGACTGGCCAGGGGTCTTCTGGGCCAGTGTGCAGGGACTGATTATGGAGAGTGTTAGTCATAAGCAAAACAGTGTAAACTCGGATTCAGGTTCAAATGCGTCAAAGGAATTTTGGGAAAAAAATGGGTGATCTGGGAGATCCGCACAGTCTCTCGCTTCTGTTCGCTCTACTTTTGGTCATCCGTCTATCTGATCACATCCTCTGTTACCTCTGTCCTGGACTGGAAATGTTGTGTGAGGTTGGTGGGAAGGCCGAGGACTGGAACCAACGCTGGTGGTTTTAAGGAGAATGGGTTTAGAATTCTTTGGATTATGTCTGAAATACCATCCTATTCTATGTTTATTTGTGAATAACAGTCCTTAAAACCAAGATATAGCTAGGGCTCTTGAGCAGAAGAAGATTGCAACGTCTAGCGCGTTGTGGTATGGATAGCTCAGGAGCTGCAGACCAAAGAAGCAGACGGGCACAAAAGTTTCCAAGTTGACTCCTTTTAGGATCAAATTTTAATCCAAACCCACATGACACGAGCGCTGACATGATTCAATCAATCATCCCAACACCTCACATCAACAGCAGGAGTTATTTCTGGCAACAAGCTGTGCGATCAGGTACCAAAAAATACTTTAAAAAAGAATGGCTACTATAATGTACACAGAAACATCACATCACTGTCTAGACTATGCAGAAATGGTATGCATACTGTATAGTTTACAGCTCTGCTCTTTATTTGACAGGATTGTCGGCTAGTTAGGATACATACACAGAACATATGCACTCTGAAGTGCAGAAGTGATCTAAAGACAATGAAATGTGCAGCTCTACTCAAAACATGTCTGCTGCTGACAAACCAGACAGCTATGCACATGGTGTACACACCATTTCCAAGAATTCAGATACACAAACCACATAATCGTGTGTATCTTCCCCCGGGACATAATAACATGGTGCCGGCAGATTTACTGAACAGTGACCCATAACAAAGAGTTGTACTTAAGGCCACCAGTGTCTTTGGATGTTTTGCTATAATTGACTTGATCCTTTAGCCTAATGTGTAATGTCCAAAATCATGAATAACACTTGGAAAAATAACCGGAAAACAAACAAATGTCCTGATGTTTGATGCCAACTCACACCGTTTATGTCTCTGGCAGCTGGCACTACAATGGATGAGGTGCCTTTTTACATTCATAAGCTACTACGGCTGCAGCTCAGGCATAATGTGGCCATTCGAGGCAGAAAAGTAGGGAGGAGCTGGGTCCTCAGCCAGCCTCAGCTACATGCCAGACTCAGGCACATGGCGTCCCTTTAGGGGCCTGACTGAAAAACAAACCCCGGCTGAAGGATTTACACAGCAGGGTGACTGCTGGTGGAGAAGGGTCCAGCCACAAAGGAGAACCCGTTTGTATCGTGTGTATGCATGTATGCACATATATAATACATGTACACAAGGGTATAGGACAAAAGAATAAGGAACACAGCACATACATTAGGAAGGGGAAAAGGGTGTCAGGGGACTGAAGAGGCCCTGCTTATCCTTTGGGGCGCAGGTGTTGTCAACACAGACCCTCTAGCAGGCAGCCTGGGTGAGTGGGTGGGAGGCACACAAAGAAAAAAAAAAAAGCTTTTCATTGAAACGCCGCAGCCAGAGGTAAACAGAAAGAAAGACAAACTAACAGACACTACCTGTGCCTCGTGGCAAGCTTTACCTATACTGGTGCCAATAAAAACAAATGACAAAGACGGTTTGGCTATTCCTAAAATTCACAGCTGCAATTTTGAATATCTTGATTTTCTGTCTCTAATACTGGTCGGTGTGTTCTTGAATAAGAGTTAATTTCTTAGTACCCTAGCTCACCAGAACTACATACATATTCACATCAGCAAAACAACCCAGGAAAAACCTGTTTACTGCTGGTGTGAAGGGATCGATAAAGAATACCTGACTCCCCACCCTGCTCACAGACACATTTTATGTAACCCCAAAGGTACTGTAAGCTAAATCCTCTGCTTTAGTGTACACTGGCCAGTTTTTTTTATCCAGAAATTCCTTAACTGGAAAATTAGTGCGTTTGCTCCTCTCTTGACTTGTTAAAAGCTTAGGGATTTTATCCTAAAATACCGATTGATTTAGTTCTACATGCCCCATAGAGTCAGTGCCGCCAGCAAGTAGTTGCCTCAAGCTCTAAGCAGCTCACAAAAAGAAATCTGCTTGGTAGGAATTTTACTGTTGTTAGGACTCAAGTATGGCACATCATCAGTAGCAAAGATGCTTGAGCATCACTACAGAAGGTCAAAAGAATATATCTGAACAATAAGAAATATGTAGATTTAACTTAAGCAATTATATAATACTAAACTGAACTGACTGATCCCTGAATCACTCTGTACACCGCTGGGTACAATATTGACCTTGAAGTAAATATGTATGTGGAAATGACAACTTGTTCTTAATATGCTTGCATTGTTAAAACAGCACATGTTCAGTATGCGTAACATCACACACATTTAAGTCATTAACCCGAGGTAGACAAACACAGAGACGCCCAGAGTTGATTTACACACATCCCAGCAAACAATGAAAGACAGAGCAGGAATTTTATCTCTGGGTGCTGCCAAAGCAAACCTAATGAAAGCAGCTGAGAAAAAAAAAAAAAAAGGATGCAGTCTCCAGCTCAGCTGGCTACTGCATGCTATTACATTATTCTTCTAAGAAATCTTACTGTTGTGCAGACCTGTGTGCGTGAGCAAATAGCTAAAAACATACCCGTCACAACTTCCCAGAATCCAAGGTGACGTCTTTAAATGTCTTGTTTTGTTCAAACTAAAAAAGGTTCCAGTTCACAATAACATATAATGAAGTAAAGCGGCAGAGTCTCTCATTTGAGAGCGTGTTTGACATTTTTCCCTCTAATTTTTCTTGAAAAATAATTGAATCGATTTATCAGCTAATTGCTTCAGCTCGGACTGTTTTTACTTACTGAAATCACTAAATAACAAACAAGCAAAAACAAACTGCTCACTGGCTTTTTGAGTGTGCAGTAAACCCAAGTTTCTGTGGTCAGCTTCTAAATATGACACTTGCTTCAACACCACAACACCGCTGTATAACAGATGTGATTCTCCGCCACAGAACATTGGACCAGCAGAGGTAAACAGCTGTGTGTGTCTGTGTCTGTGTGTGTGTGTGTGTCTTTGTAATAAGATTTGAAAAAGTCGAATGAGGGCTAAATTAAATCAGTGCAGAAGGGAGCGTCTGGGTGGTCAGGGGAAGAGCGGTTAACAGGAGACAGTAAATAGGTATTGGTGATGGATGTTATCAGCAGCCATGGCTGGCTCCTGCAATAAGGAAGTGTTCACTGAGGGACTTGTTGACAGTTGTGCAAACTACTACCTTGTTGTAATTAGGTCACTTTCACATTACATCAATGATTTTAACTCATCTGGTCTTGGAATAAAACAGTATTAAATGAATCATCAATAGCTAGGGATGCAAACTTTAAGCAGTTTTATTAATTGACGGCTACAATAAAGATCACAAATACCCACATGGAGGTAAATGATGTCCAGTTGATGCACAAATAATGTGGTACCAACTTTACTTTCGGCTATTCTTGATAGATCAAATTTTAAACAGTGATTAATTGTTAATTAATTACTCATTACTCATCTGAGTTATGACTGTGCAGCTTCTCCACCTTTTTTAATTAATTACTCATTACCATCCCTAACTGTAACCTTTACTTTTATTCTATTAGGTTTAGTTTATGACATCAACTATAAAAGTTATAATTAATGCAGCAATTAAATATGATGGAAAATGTCAGGTAAAATGTCAGATTTAAGCAAATATCTTCTCTCGTGTGACAAACACTATGTTAAACTAAAATCACTTTATTAAATAGAATGAGACCACAGCAAATAAGGCCACAGTTCAAATCAAACCACCGCCAGCTCTGGCAAACTTGGCCAATAAGCGACCAGTGTAATACGGTCAGCCAATCAACTACCACAGGAAAAGAGTGCCATGCTTCACCACAGCTATTTTTTCTGCGGTCCAGAAAAGCGCTATTGGTATATTTATCTCTGTCAGTGGTACACATGAGACAAAGAGACAGGATCATCTGTCTCAATCTACACATACTGTCCACAGTATGGAGTTATGTAGCGCCAGACAGTCCCTCCTACATACATACGTTCCGTCAGAGACAACTGGGAGTTTGTCATCCAAGCCGTTCTCTGCATCCATCCCTCCATCAGTGCTATCCAATCCTCACATGTAGGGAGGGTCACACGTACGGAGATAACCATGAATGGACACATAGAAGCGAAGCTGGGCACTGATTTAGAACTGTATTAGAAAAACTATTAAGGTGAGGCCGACAATCAAACGCATGTGCACGCTCTGACTCAAAAATCCACTCTTATACACATTGAAACATTAAATTATTCACTACACTGTCTACTGATCCATTACTCACATATCACTCCCTTCATTCAACTGTATGGTTGTTTAGACCATTTTCTCTACACAAACCTGGGGTGGAAAACATATTGGTAACAACTTTTAATATAATGCAGTTCCACACAAACTACACCCTCCAAAATGACCAAAGAGTTCACTCAACAAAAATGAAATATGGTGAGCTTCATAAAGGCAGGAGTTTTGGCAGGACAGTTGTAATGGATTGCATTAGATTCATATATCCACCGATATTAGCTTATTGCCGATATACCGTTATCTATGTATATGTCAGCTGATATGTAACAAGACATTGCAGTACAGAAATGCCAAACTAGGTTTGAGATCATTTAAAAACTGTGTAACCATTACACAGTTTGTCCACCAGAGATCACTGACAAGTTGATATTTACACTTTAAAATGTCCGCTCTTGACACACCGAGACCCCTCACACTCTCTCTACCACAGACTGAGAACCCTCACATCACCTCTCTCTTATGTACACACTTTACCTCTCCCAAATTGTATAAAGTTCTTATTATTTATTTTATTTTACTCTTTTATTGTAAGTGTTAAACAAAAAACCTGGACGGCGGAGGAAAAATGAAACTGCTTCTGTCTCAATGTAAGCTTTGTAATCTATACTGCTGTGCTAAAATAAAGAATTGCACAAAAGATTAAAATGAGAGATCCGTATCAATAAAAGTAAGAATAAGAGATCCGTATCAAGATTGTTCGGTTATGCTATGTGTTTATTTTAAAAACATTACTACTGGCCAATTCATACTTATCAGGTTTTTTAACTATTGATATCTGTATGAGCCTCAAAAATCAGTCAGGCTACAATTATAACAATGCTGAACCTCTCTAATGTGATTCAACAGGAACAATTTTAAAGGGCCGCTATTGTAATCTTTCTAGATCTATAATTGGAACCAGCAACAAAAATAAGCACTTACATTTTTTTCACTGTGTTCCTATTCCTGCCATTGCTGCCACCTCCTCCTGTTTATGCTGACCTCTCACTTGGGCATCTAATGTTAATCTGCTAATGTTAACCCCTCCAGCAACTCCCACTAATAGGAGCCCTGCCCAGTTCCTCCCTTGGTGTTCCCATTCCCGCTCTGGGAGGAACCGAGGGGTAAACACACAAACACACTAAATAGGACCCAAGTCTTCGCTACCTCCGCGCACACATCTGTGCACACACATACACGATGTTTCACCTCTTCTCCCAGACTCCCCTCTACCCACAAGCCCTTGCAACCAATTAGTTTGGTGGAATTGGCCAGATGGGCGCCCCTCTCCTTGCACGCTCTGTGTGGATTGGCTGAGGCAGGCGGAGGGAAGAAAGATGGTGGGCGATAAGGGGGACACACACACACACACACACCAGCATTCCTCCTGGGGGACACAATTTTTTTGTGGGTGACGAGCAAAACCATTTGTTATCAGATGTGTCAGAAACCCGGCTGTTTTGTAAGTTTCCTCACTCATCTTCCGATTCAAACACAGTAAAATTGAGTGTAGACCTGGGAAGGGTTGACTTGGGACTGTTTTTTTCCCCTGGTTTCTTATTTCAGAAGCAGCTAGACTGAGATGAAACTGCAGTTCCAAAATGGTGGTTTGTGTACCGGGTTAGTTGGCTAGAGACCTACGGATGGACTGGTGTTATCGGCGTGTGTCTGCTAATGTCCACTGCTCCTCTCTCGTGATCGATATGAATTACACTGGGTCACATGCTCGCTGTCCACACACCAGAAATATTGTGGGTCCAAGTTGATCTCATTAACCTAAATTCAGAGTTGCGTTAGCCAGATGTCGGTACAGTACTCACAGACAAAACTAAAAGAAGAAAACCAACAGCACATGACAGCAAAATTCCTCATGACAAAAAAAAAATTCTCATTCCAATCCATCTTTGTCAAGATACAAATCACACACAGAGTAGCCTGATGATATATGGGCATACACTGTGCACACACACAAACACATGTGCACTGCAGTTCATCCAAAATACCAGCAAAACATAGTTGAGAGAGAGTCATCTTTGTCATGTGTATGTGAGTGTGTGTGGAGCCGACAGCAGAGTGCAGTATGTCTGGCTGACAGGCTGCGAGCGGAGCACCGGAGCAGAACCTTTTTTAGTTGCAACAATGCCATCACAAGGCCCAGAGCAGCAGACACTGGAGAGAGGAGGCAACGGCCAAGGCATGCTAAATATTAGCTGGGTTGGACGTCATTCTGCCTGGTGATACACACACACACACACAAACACATGCGTTGTAAGAGACTAGCTCACTAGCTCATAGTCTATCTTAGGCGCGAGCTATGGTGCTATTCAGTGTCATCTTCAATCTATATTAGGAGGCACAAATAATAGCTATTTTGTTTTAAAAGTGGACGTGTCCATTTGGGTGCAGCTTCCGCAAATTATTATTAGGCGTGTGCAGAATACCAAAGCTAGTCTATTTTATTCTAACTTCTTCATTACATGCCATTCTACTATGTTGAGAAAGCAGCTAGTGTGTCATTTTACTTTCATTTTAAAACGTACTTAAGTTAATATTTTAATCTTACAATCTCAAGTGGTGTTAGCAGTACGGGACAAATGGAAAGGAAGCAATGAGTGCTGCTGCATGTTGTTGAAGTGCTGCTGTTCTTCTTGTGTAAGGGCCGTGTAGACTTTGGGTAACTCATGTAACTCATAGTGGTGCTCAGCTCTCTAGTGTCCTTTTTTTCCTGTGATCCCGACACTCTGTTCAGACCTGAAAATATCCTTCTTCATGCATTACAGATATGTGTGGAATTTGCGTGTTTTCCCATTTAATTTAAAGGACTTTGGTGGTGCCATTTTACTTGTTAGCCAGGATATAACATGACAAGATACAGGGCATTTGTTATGGGGCTGCAACTAATGATTATTTTCATTATCCATTAATCTGTCAATTATTTTCTCAATTAACCTATTATTTGTTAATCTATAAAACATCAGAAAACAGTGAAAAATGTCCACCACAATGTCCTAGCACAAGGTGGCATCATTAAATGTCTTGTTTTGTCTAATAAACAGTCCAAAACCTGAACATATTCAATTTACTATCATGTAGGACCAAGAAAAGCAGCAAATTCTCACATTTAAGAATCGGTACAGTACATCACTGACAAAAACCAAGCAACTTTATGGATGGATGGAGAGTTGCGCCGAGTGACACACCTCTCATTCACACACAAGAAGACACAAACAGCAGCATGCAATAACACATATGCTTCTGCAGCCACACATGAAACTGTGCAGAAGAGAGAGCAGAAGACAGGAAGAGTTATAGTCACTAAGCAGTCACAAATTGCAGATGGAAACTGTGTCCAATACAAACAAAAATTCTAAAATTCACACTTTTGCCAACAACACAAGAGCTGTGGACAAACATGTTATAACCAATCACGTGGGGAGTAATTCAGATGTGCACCAATCACAGGCGCACACACTGCAAAGGCGGCCATCTTTAGTAACAGGAGCCAGGGCTGACAAGTTTGGTCTATCATTTTGAGGCCCAGAAATTCCTGCATGTCTGCATACCACAGCGTGCAAGGGGAAGGAAGAGGGGGAGAGAGAGGGAGAGCACAAAGCAAAGGAACAGAGGGACAGAGAGGAAAAAAAAAAAAGGGAGAAGGGAGGGAGTGCGGAGGGAGGATCTTTCACATAAGGTGGAGCAACAGAAGCAGGGAAGAGAAATGGAGACAGAAAAAGACAGGGAAAACCATTTCTTCACTTTTTCATCATACTGTTTCAGCAGTGTCTGACCCTTTTTCCAGGCTTTTCCACACGACTAGACGACTAGACATCCCAGCCATGTCGGTTAAATTGTTAACTGCATTCATTCTTCATGAGGGCAGCAGGGCCATCAAAGTGTAGTCAGGACAGGAGGAGCAATGGTGAAGACACAGGGAATGCATACTATGAGCTAGAGATGAGCGTGGGACAGCAGCAGCCATTTTTACTGCAGTCTTATAACTGTCACCACTCTGGTATCATCAAGAGATGCATTTAGGCAAAGAGAGATAGATTATCATTGCATTTTTATATGTCTTGCAAATATATATTACCGCTCATGCCATCAGGATGAGAGTGGAGATGGCATAAGCAGCCAGGGGAATTTAATGGCTCAATGTTTTTACAACATTACTTTTATGACACAGGACCGTTCTGGCATGATCAGAACAGATTATGCAAGTGAGCTAAACAACTTTTATGTTCGCTTTTGAGGCCAACGGCAGGCAGCAAGCAAAAACTGCTGAAGCAGATGTTAATGGATGGGTAAGGGGCACCTTTCACAGCCAGCGTCTGAAATTAACACCCGCCACGTGCCAAATGCAGGTAGATTTTCCGTTTAATCTCGGAAGACACTGGCGGGTAAATGTTTGTACCAAAATAGTCATGTAATAAAATATCTGGCATGATGGCTCGGAGTAAATTACTCATGTTTGTCCCTATACAGTGTAGACATGTGCACCACGTGTTTTTTTTATGTGCGTCTAAACAGTGCCGCGAGACTGTAGGAGCGACGGTCTGAGGCGAAGAAGCACCAGCCACAGACTGTCTCGAGCGCGCACTGTTTAACGTACAGGACACCAGCTACTCAGCTACTAGCATTGTTGCACTCTGTACAGCACTTTGGTCGACTACAGTTGTTTTTCCAATGCGCTCTACAAATAAACTTTATCTGATTAACTGTCATAACACACAACCTCCACACCAGCCTATCTCACCTGGACAAAGAAAGGGAGCTATGTGAGATTACTGTTCACTGCCTACAGTTCAGCATTTAACACCATAGTTCCCTCCAGGCTCGTCACAAAGCTCAAGGACCTGGGATTAAACACCTCACTGTGCATGTCGATCCTTGACTTTGTGACTGGCAGACCCCAGGTGGTGAACGTAGGTGGACACGCATCTTCTACCTTCATCCTTAACATCGGAGCACCTCAGGGCTGTGTTTTGGGCCCCTTGCTGTACTCCCTGTACACACATGACTGTGTAGCCGCTTTTGACTCCAACACCATCGTCAAGTTTGCTGACAACACAGCTGTGGTGGGCCTGATCACAGATAATAAAAAAGGCCCACCTGAGGAAGTAGAGGACCTGACTCGCTGTCAGGACAACAACCTACTCCTGAACGTCAGCAAGGCTAAGGAGCTGATAGTGAACTTTGGGAAGAAGGAACCACACCCCCCTTAATATCAACAGGTCCTCGGTGGAGAGGGTGGACAGCTTCAAGTACCTTGGTGTCCACATCACTGAAGGCCTGACCTAGGCACTGCATACTGACTCAGTGGTGAGAAAGGCAAGACAGACTGTTTCACCTCAAGATGTTTGAGGAAATTCCGGGTATCCCCTCAAATACTGAGGAATTTCTACTCCTGCACTATCGAGAGCGTCCTGACGGGGAATATCACTGCCTGGTGTGGAAACAGCACCAGACAGGACCGCAAGGCCCTGCAAAGAGTGGTTTGTTCGTCTGAACGTACAATAGGGGGTGCTTTACCCTGCCAAAAGGATATTTACACCAGGTGCTGCAAGAATAAGGCTAGGAGAATTATTAAGGATCCCAACCACCTGGATAACAGCCTTTTCTACCTGCTACAGTTGGGAAGAAGGTACCGGATACATCAGGCCAGCACTGAGAGGCTCAGGAAGAGCTTCTGCCCTCAGGCCACTAGGATACTAAATGAGGTCACTGCCTGAGACCGCCCCCCTTCCCCTCCAATCATACACATACTTTTATTACTATTACTATTCTATTTAAACTCTTTTTAATGCACAAATTGAAGGAACTGGCAGGATTATATTTCACTGTGATTGTACCTTATATAATTACATGTGACCAATTAACTTGATTGATTGAAGTGGAGAAGAGAGGCAGAATAAAATAGCTCTTAAGTGTTTCAAGACTGCAGCAGGAGTGAGGCCAGGGGTTCAAGCTGATGAAACAACTGATGGAAAAGAGAAAAATTTTGATGAATATTCAGCAAAGGAAGCAGCCTGTTCTTTTAACGCTGATCAAAATCCCCGTTTTATGGAACCACAACTTAAAGCTGGCGGTTTCAGCATTCACAAACTTAGTCTGTGACCTCCAGCCTTCCACTATTACCTTAACCAGGGTTCATATCCTCGTGCTCTCCGTATCAACTCATCACCATTAAACATAAACACACACACACACAGTTGGCACCAAGAACAATCTGTCTTTTTATCTTACAAGTTATATTCACTCATATGTTTCTGTGTAAATATTTATTATCAGATTTGTTCACTATAGATTCTATGGACTTCCTCTCCTAGTTCCTGAGTAATGCAGAGTCACAGAACAAATGACAAACAAGTAGTACAAGGTACAGGTCAGAGAAAAAGTACCTGTTTTGCAAATTGGAGCAATGCCAGTCTATGTATTGATGCCAACAGTGTAGAGGGGTGACACAGCCACTGAGCCATTACACATGACACGGACAGATTTAGACAGAACTAGCCTCTGTAATAGCAAAATGCTTCATGACGGCATTTCTTTCCTTGATAAGATACTAGATTTTCTTTATGAGATCTCTCTAACTACAAAATTTAATCCCAGAGCTTGCTCCAGCTGATATCAAAAGGAGGAAATAAAATTTGCAGTCATCAAAACTTTATGACAGATTACTGAGCGGCCAGCCTTACTCTAATGATGCGTACGGAGTTTTATTTCAGTTACAGAGCTGGCAGTTAAACCTCACATTTGATATCTGTTTCATATACATTATCCTGCACAAATATGATTTTATGTTCTAACTGGTTATCAGTAGAGCAAGTCAGCAGAGGAGGAAGAAGAAACATCACTTCTCCCTGTCTGTCTTTGCTGCTTGGCAAAAATACTATGAACACAAACACACACACCTGTCCATGTTCCACATTGACACTTCCGTCCTGTCTTTGTAAGCTCTCCTGGAATGTACGTATGTATGTATGTGTCTATATCCAACCTTGTAGTTATGGCCAGCAAATGACCCACCAGCTTCTGACCCACCCCCCCCCCCCCAATCCTCTACTTGCTCACCCCTGACCTGGGTGGGTCAAACCTAGGGTCACATTCTCCCCAATACATCTGCCCATCCCACCCCCACCCCCCTCACCCCCGAGCCTTGTGTCACAAGTATCGCCTTAAATAGACAAAGGTTCTCTGGACTGCACCATCACAGCCTGCGCAGGGGTAGTGGTTACCATCAAAGCTCCTGTTAACTGAGAATTATGCTCCTTTCTCAGACACTTAACACATTCTGGGTAGGTCTGGACTCCCTGGAGGGTACTGGGTTTTTTTTTTTTTGCGCTTAGAGAAACCTGTTAAATGGTTCAAGGAAAAGAGCAATTTCTTGAAAGCCAAGGACATGACATTCAGTGAAGTGAACTCGGTCTGGACAGAAATGCGTGGAAAGAGTTGGGTTTGGAAGCAACTTCAAGGATGGGGAGGTCATATGAGGACAAACAAGTTAAATTCAGGAAAATCAAGTTTAGAAACACACAGCTGATTTCTAGCACCCACTTTTGAGAGCTTCCTGTAGTGCAGGCATGTTTGAGAGATTTTAAATGAAAACTATTTTGGCTATTCTTTCTTGACCAAACCAGTGCGCACGTGATCAAAAACAGCAGGAAACAATAAATTGCAAACATAATAATTTGACAAATATTTGACAAATATTATATTAGATGAGCGTAAACTCCACAACCCACACACACCACCTAAAATACTTTCACAACCTGTGGGAAACGCTGCTTTCCCAAGAAGGTGATGTAACAACAAAATTCTTGAGAATTTCACATGTCCAAACATCCCTCCAACCCCCTTCAGCTGAGCCGTTACCACCTCAAAGCCGCCTCTGAAATTCCAGGAATTTGACAAAGCATAAGCATCACATATTCCAAATACAGTACATACTAGTAGCTGTGCTTACAGACTATGATAAGCCCCTAATACACGGTTCTGAGATCATGAACGCATGAACATACACAGAGCTGCCCAGCTCCACTGAAGCAGCAGTTTTCCTTCTACAGTGAGCTAATGATGTGCAGGTAGGGACTGTATCTGCTTTGAGTTACAGAACATCACTTCCTCTCAGACTAATGTGTGTTTGTGGAAGGACTACTATAATAAACACTTTATATTTTATTATTTCCTTTAGTCACAAAGTTTTAGAAATTGGAATTGAATCTTTATGTCAACTGTTATGTTGTTTATGGCTTCAGATTTGATAAATCAGGAATGTTCAGAAGAGTAAAATTAAGTGTAAAGTCCCACAATATACTGTGTATTCAAATACAAGTTAGCAGTAAAAACTGCCAACACCAACCGAATTCATGTTGAACTGGTACTTTATCTAATTTATCAAACAGCAGCAGGCTGTTTGACAGCTCAGCATGCCCAATGGGAAAGTGAGAAAAGTCTGTACCTTTATGTTCCCAGTATTGTGAATAACTGTATGGTTGTTTGAAGAGAAACTCAACAACTATTTATTGCGGTTTAAGGTTCAATTACTATTACTTTTGTACTGCTAGCACTGTTTTTTTTTTTTACGATTGAAAAATAGGGTCATATTTTCTGACAATGTAAGCAAAGTTAGTTTAGTGTTTTAACTGCACGCCAGTGATCATTTGGATACTTCAGTGAGGATAAACACAATTAAGGTTATACTTTCCCACAGCACTGCGCTGTCTTGTGTGTGATGCAAGATTTGAAGGATTTTTCACTCAGCACTAGTGTCAGGTGTACCTAAATATAAATCCTGGTTGTCATGTTTGGATTGGTTGTATCTGTCAATTGACAAGTCAGCACTGGACTAAGTTGGCACAATACTGGGACATGCAGCTACTGTTGATCAGCCTGCGTCTTCACAATCGCGCATGTGTGTGTGTGTGTGTGTGTCTAGGGTTGATGTCAGAACTGGAAGCAGGCAGTCATCTGATCCGGCCAAACACCTGAAAACAATCCCCTTTTCTCGGCAAGAGGGAGGGTCATGTTATTTTCCTCCCTCACACACACACACACACACACACACACACACACACACAAACACTTCATGCAATCCTTACAGCTCGCCTCTCATATCAGCTGCCTGTGTTTTCATTTCATCCACCTGGCTGGCTTGACATTCGGACATATTGATTCACAACCTGGGGGTTTGCTAAACGATTAATGAAGTAAACATTTCTGTCAGAGCTGGGCATTTTTTTGTTGCAGGGTTGCGGATGTAGAGAGTTGTGAACAATTCATCTAACTTCTCTTTCCTTTCATTGTCTCTCACATGTAAGTAATATCCCACCATCACACCCTCTTCGCCCGCTAGCCTTTCCCCAGGGCCCAGTTGTACAGCTCACCAGTAGGAAGTGCTTTGGACAAAGGCGGGAAGTAATGAGGAAGTCCTTTCAGACAGCTCGGGCTGTAACAACCGCTTGCCTGCCAACATGCTTTCCTCCACAGCTCACACACACACACACACATCCACACTGAAAAACACACATCAAACCACACATGCACAGAGGGAATCAGACTATTACCCACATTAGGAAGGAGTGTCAGTCTGCTTCTCAGTAAGTTAGCAGATGTGAAATGTGTATTCTTAAAAAAAATGCAAGGAAATGAAGAAGAGGACATCAAGAGACGAGGAATGCCTCCCCTCCTCTTGACAGTAAAAAAACCCCCCCAAAAAACAGCACAGTAGGCATACATCTTGTTCCAGCATGCTCGTATCCTCAGAAGCCCCCATCCTCTCTACACTATAGGCTACTTACATTTCTCCTAACAGCCAATCCCCTGTCAGAATAGTGGGCAGCAATGTCAGCGTGCTCCACTTAGCCTTGTGTGTACGTTTGTGCTCCACTTGGCTCTGCGTGCAAGTGTGTATCTGGCCTGCATGTGTCTATCTGAATGTGCGCCGTTACACTTGCATATACGCGTGTGTACTTTGTGTGTGTGTGTGTGTGTGTGTGTGTGTGTGTGTGCAGAGCAGGATGTGGGAGTGCCAGTCCATTGATGAGCTGGAGGAGAGAGGAGAGAGAGTTTTCCAGATCCCCTGGGGCGCTCGGCTAGCACTGCCTGCCTGCTACTGCGCTCGCTGTGCGAATGGAGCGGGCCGAGGGAAATACACACGCACACACACACACACAAAACTCACATGCACGTACATTACTGGTGCCAGCTTATCAAAGTTAATTTGGATTTGTTAACAAAGATGCAAGCTGCCAGGAAAGACAACACAAGAGCACAATTACTACCTCTCCCTCTCCATCTGTCTGTTTCTATCCTTCCTTCCCTCTTCTCTTCCCCATCTCTTTCAGTTTTTGTCTCTTCCTCTCACTCCCTGTCCCTTATAAGATATTCATGGTAATTCAAACACCAGTGAGTGTGTGTGTGTTGATGTAAGGCAAGCCACCACAGAAAAGCTTTAACTATCACAAATGGACAGCATCAAAGAAGAGCTTGCTCGTGTCTATAGCAATAAACGAGAGAAAGATGAGAACAAATGTACGCAGCTCTTTGTTCAGCGTGTGTATCACTATCAGGATCACATCAATTGCAATTCACTTTACTCAGGAACTGGAAGGAGAGGGTAACTGGAAACAATTAATCTACTACCATTTGCACATGTTAGGCAATCACACACTATGTTAGCCTGTCTGTGCAGTACATGTTCAACACTATGTTTTTCCTCTGACTGTGTACAAGTTTTACTCAGTTAACTGTAAAACAAGCCCCTACTTCCAGGCAGCCAAGTTAATTCCAGTGAGGGTGAAGACAGCAAAAGGATAGCTCAAGTCCCCTCTCACTGGAAAAGCATCTGGGTCAAAGTTCAAGTGGCCCCAGCGTTCCAGACTGCCGTTTTTTAGTTTAGTTATTTTGCAACAAATTTTAGAAACCAAGAAACAATTGTGCAAATATTCCCTTTAGGTATTTACTGTATGTATTTTTTTTTTTTTTTGGTCATGCTGGTGTACGTTTCATAAATCTTGATTAACAGCAGAAAAGAGAATTACAATGTTTGAGCCTGTGTGATCTAGACAGGTGATTGGCATGTGGTGGGCATACAGGAAAAACAACAAGCCGTCTCCTCCAGATGGAGGCTCATGTGTTGAGAGCAGTGACTCAATATATGTGCAAAGGTTGCTGCTTCACAGATCGGCAACGCATCACATTTAATGAAGCCTTTTGAATGTGTACGATACCCGCTCTGACAGTTCTCGCCGAATACACACGTGGACATCCATAATGTACAAGACAGACACAACTATAATCTGAACATTACTTTTACAAGCGAGTACTTTATCTGCTCTGTCATATGGCTGCAAAATATACTGGCTGTGCATCAGTGAGGAAATGTTTTAAATATGGCATAAAGCCTCAATATTTGGTACAGACCAAAAATCAAATCATTGTATAGTAGTATAAAAAAAATGATACTCAGCCGTACTTAAATCTGACACTATTTTCTGAAACTTTTTTTTCCCCTTTTCAAGTAATGCAAAATTAGCCGTGTGTCATTACTTTCACATCAGTTAGTCCCTGTCATGAACAAAGACCCTTGTACTCACATAAACATGCAGAAGTCAAATCATACAGTGCTTTTTCACTTTTGGGACACATGAACTCCAATTACATGAAGCATTAACAGCTACACTTACTATACTATCAGGCTGTCTGACCCTTTTATGTTTATATTCGTTTGTTCTCTCTGCCACTGAACCCTAAATGGCTAATTAAGAACAGCGGCTTCAGGAAAACTTTCATTTACTTCTCATTAGAAACTACTGCAGAAAGTCAACCACAGCAAAATAGAAGAGAAGATGAGATCGAGAGAGGAGTCTGGAGGCAGCCTGAGCGGAGACACTTTCACAATTAAGAGGCTGGACAAGCTAAGTGTTTTTGTTTGGTTGTGGGCGCAGGCCAACAGCACGCTTCATTGAGCGCATCCATCCTTAATACTGTCATTTTCTTTCTCTCTTTAGCCTCCTCTAGCTTGGCCACTTGCCACTCTGGCAAAAGTGTGTGTGTGTGTGTGTGGTTTTTGAGTGTGCCTGGGTATGTGTGTGTACCTGGAGCCACACTTGAAACGCACCGCCATGTTTGTTTTTCTCTGTTTATTTTGCTTTGCCCAACCCCTTCTCTTTCCCTCCTGGCCTCCTCATCTGGCCCTCATCTTATCCACACTGACAGTCTACTTTCATTTGATAGCGTGAGAAATAAAACACTAATGGAAATAGCATCGATGGCAATTTCCATTACCCTGGCGACCAGCTGAGACCATACCAGCAGTTTATGACATGCTCAATACATATACAAGTTAAACAAATATGATTACCTCAGAGAAACAATATAACGATACAATTTAATGGCAACATACACAGATATCAGAGGATGGATTTGGATTTTTCCAAGTTGAAGCCAAGTCTAAGTAAGAGTGCAGTTGCATTAGGAATTGTTTGGAAAAGATGAATGAATACAGTGACCCATAACTAACTAAACGTACATATGGCATGTGAGATTTATATTACGGCAAGTTCCAGTTCCTTTGAATTCCAAAGTATTACACACTTTAATTACCATAAAGTTGTATTTTCATTTCTCCTCACGCTTTCTCTGTTGGTCAACTGCTCCTGTACACTCTCTGTTTTTACAGAAGCTGGGAGGTTTGTTTAAAGTCTTTCAAAAGGTCCAAATCACGAAAAAAAAAAAAAAAAATCCTAGCAGAGAAGTGTCTGTATCGCGTTCAAGCCTGGTCAGGAGGAAGGTCACAAAGCCATGCCGGATGACGCACGTTGACCCATTTAAATCGTGCCAGCACAGGTGTAACCTATTTGACAGTGACGTTCTGAAAGCTGTTTGTATAACGGAGAGAGAGCATTTTTCCCCTCTATGGCTTTTGTCACTGGGGAGGTGAAGTTGTGGCTGGGGGCCTGAAAACAATCGCAGCAAACAACAAAACACGTAGGCGCGGGCAAAGTGAACTTTGACCTGAAAAGCTTTCTCTCCTCCTGCTCATATGTGTATGTTTTTGTGTGTGTGAGTTGTGCAAGCGTAGCGCAGGCTGGAGTCTGCGAGGCTGAACACAGTGTGCCAGACCTCAGCAACAGATAGAGCTTTATCTAAACAGGAGATCGACTATTTGCTCGCTCGCTCTCATCTGTGAATATTACCCCTACTTCATTTCTGCCTGTACTTTCATTTGGAAATACAGTCCTCTGTCTTGTGTGCTTGCTTTCCATCTAACAATCTGCCTGTGTATGCATCTACAATCCACCTCTCCCTCATCTGTAAATACAGCTGTCACATCTATAAATGTCGTCCTCTGGCTTCTTTTTATTTATTCTAACGGTTCTTTGAAAAATTTTACCCACTTTCTTTAGAAATGTGTATTATTTTAATGTATTTTACATGTTCCCTTGACAATACAAGTCTCTCTATATATATAAATATATGTGTTAAAAGGCCATTTACTGTGCATAAGAGTTATGTTTCTTTCTTTTTTTTTGAAAATGGGATTAGATTAGATTTTGGATCAAAATCAAAAGTGGCAACGGCAAAAGCTATGTGAGAATAAACCGACTTCACCAGCCAACCTGGTTCTACCCAAGTGATTTTTACTCATCCTGGATGCATCATGTGCAACATGTGGGTGCGGAGGTTGTATCCACATGCCTACACATCCTGTCTGTCTCATTTACAGCAGGTGCCAGTGGTCAATAAATCCCACTGATCTCAGATCCGACAACCTGGCACATGTAGCCCTAGTAAGAAGTCACTGCTCAAAGATATTTAAGCTGATTTAGTCCACACAGAAACACTGTAATTTATGATTGAAGGATTTCAGGTTTGTAAAGCTTTGAAGATATTTTGATTCGTTGATCTACATCTGTGTCATAAATTGGGGATTTTCTGATATCTCGCTCTACAGCACAACACACGCTGTGCATGAATCTGATTATACGAGGTCCCAGGCAGGAGTAACTATGCTAAAACCAGACTCTTTACAAACAATCCGTGAAAATTCTTGATAAAAAACCAAGGATCTATCATCATTGTACCACCAACACTTAATGTGTGTCAATCTGCAGGAACAATGCTAGGGAGGCCAGGGCATCAGTTAGAGGTGACTGCTCAGCTAAATGTAGGAAAACTGCTTTCAGACAATAAGCATTTTCAGTCAGAGCAGCAGATAAGAGAATACACAAGCTTCAGTATTTTTAACACTTAAAACATGGCTCAAGACAAACCAATCATGTGATCACTGATCTAAACCTTTATATGGAAACAACTGTTTTCCAACATGGAGAGTATGTAATGTATATTTTGCATGATGTTTTATATGTGATGTACTTCTAATTGTTTGTATTGTACTGTATTTGTTTTCAATATCTTCCTGCCCAGAGCCCGCAAATTAGCTATATCGCTAACTCTGACCCAACGGTTAAGTTGTGCATGGCCCCTGTTAAATAAAGTAATAAAAATAAAAATAAACTAAATTAAACTAAACTACTACCCATAATCGCAAACCGCTACTGCACTACGGTTGTCTGGAGAGAAAACAAGCAACCACCAACATTCAATCAGGTAACAAAGCCACAGTGACTTGTGACAGCTTGTAAAACCTGAGAAAATTGCTGCCTGAGTGCACTTGACAAACCTACTACTGGACTGACCTCCACATCCAAACAACTACCTGCACAAAGTTGTAAATATACAGTATACATATACACATATACACATATACACACACACACACACACACACACACACACACACACACACACACACACACACACACACACACACACACACACACACACACACACACACACACACACACACACACACACACACACACACACACACACACACACACACACACACACACACACACAAAAGAGTGAAAACAGAACTGGGCAATGAATGTCACATCTCTTACACTCTCCAGGCTGTTTTGATTGCCAACAAGTTACTTAAGAGCTCTGCACAGTTAAACATGACATTTCTGGGTTCACACACACACACACACACACGCATGTGCGCACACAAGCACATAGTGGTTTTCCTGCTTGTAAGGAGCATGTGTAAGATCAGAGGAATGCAGGCTCTCCCCTGGCTCTTACCTAAGGCAACAGGAACCCTGTAAAAACACAACAAAAACAACCCCACAGTTTCCACTCACACATAAACTTTAATGCCCCATCTAATGTTCCTCCGCCCTGCGTGTGCACACGCACATGTGTGTATGTGTGCATCTGAGTTTGTAAACTGTGAGTTTTTCATTCACAGAAGCACTAATTAAAGATCCTATAGTTTCCTCACGACGCCACCCAGCACGTGTTCCAGTGTATAGCGCTGCACAAGCACCCAAGGGAAACAAAACCTCTCTCTTTCTTGACATTCACATCCTTTTATCTCATCAAGGTTGACCTGCTGTGCTGTAACATGCCATATATACACTGCTACACCTGCATAATATTAAGCTGCCTAATTAAGCAGTATCAAAGAGATCCAGATAACATTGCTATTATAGCTTCTACTGTTAACATTGCTGTTACACTAATTATACTTTTTGTTTTATATTTGTATATTATTCTAAGCTAGAATAGCACTGATTTGAAAAAAAAAAAAAAGCAGTCGTATCAGAACATTGGCTTAAAGTTTGAGAGACTGAGGGCTGGAAACATGTCTGTGGCAATGCAGAACTGTAGCTCTCACCTCCAACAGGGAAACACACACTTAAGTACACATACAGCACCGGCCAAGTTTGGACACTCCATCCCATTCACTTGCATTAGAAAGTATGTCCAAACTTTTGACTTGTACTGTATGTCAAACACATAGAAACACTTGCAAACATTTACAGTAAGTGTAACACATATCATCCACATATGTAGCCCGCACACACACTCACACTCCTCCTCCTCCTCCCCCCCGCCCCCCGCCCCGCGCCGCAGGGGCAGACAGCCATTGCATCATGTTCTAGAAATGGCTCCTGCTCTTGACTACACTGGTGCCTTCGGCGTGACGCAGAGCACAGCGTCATACCTGCTCTCCTGGCCTAGCCAAAGGAAAGGAGACATGAACGCACATGCACAGATGTTTGACATACTGTGAACTTACTTATGTTCATCAGTTGACATCCTTTTTTTTTTTTTAAATGGTCAGTTCAATGGTTCAATGGTCATGTTTGTTCTTCACGCAAACTCTGTCTTACATGTCACATCTGAATCTTTTACACTGTCATTAGAAACTTTTTTTTTGCTGTATGCCTTGTTGAAGTCAAAACTCTAAGGCAATGTGTGTGTGTGTGTGTGTAGGACACAGAGACCAAGACACAAAGAAGGCCATTTCCTGTATTACTTTCCCAACAGTGAGACCTGGCAGAAAATCGAGGAGCCAACATTATATGCGGGCTGTAACAGTCGATGTTCAAGTATAAACATGGCCAAGGTCGTTAGGCTTTGAACGCTAGCCTTTCTGTCAGACACAGAGACAGAAGAGAAAAAACAACACAAGCTATAATCGCCTTCAAAAAATAATAAGCATTCTCTCTGTGTGTCTTACAATAGACGCCATTCTCTATGTTTATGGTAGGAGAGGAAAAACTAACTGACTGACTGACTGGCCGGCACACTGGCAGGCCGGCTGGCTGCAGCACCGAGCGAACCCACAGTTCTTTTTTAACCAAAAAGAGAGAAAATACAATTTCTAACAAACATGTGTACTATACCGTTTCTCCCTGTCTATCAACTCTCTCGCTCTAACCCGCTTTCTTTCATTGCATTTTCCTCCCATAATGCCTACCTTTGCAGTTCCCCTGACTCAACAATACAGTTGAGTCTTTTTCACACATCAAGCAGATCCTGAGCCTATAATTACAGATCGCTTGCCCACAATGCTCCAGTCAATGAATGCTAATCAGAGGGCGTGGCGTGTCCATGACTCCTGGCTTCTGATATCAGGAGCAACCCTCCGCATCATAGAAACGATTACATAAACCGTTTGAAATTAAAACACGAGTCGCCTCGATTGATTTCTGGGAGGAAAAAAATCTCCAGTGAATTTTCTCATTATGTGTCTGAATGGACCACTTTGTAACGAGCAGCGTGATGGATTCTGGAAAGGTGCTATACTAACATGTCTGTCAATATGGAGCTTTTTCCTCTGCTTCACACCTAAATGTTATTCTTTTAATAACTTGGTGAGTATGAGGCTGGTTTAACGCCAGAGAAAAATCGACTTTCTAATAGGTACACAGGGACAGTGTGAGGAAAAAGACTGAATACCGTGAATATTCTTTTCTCTTTGTTTAAAGAATGAAACACGCATATATACACTTACTTCTCTGGCAGTGGCTCTGTGACCAGCATCTTCCCCGGAAGTGTCCGTTGATGGTGTTCTGCGGGCAGATGGTCTGACCTTGGGCCGTGCCTGGACACACATCTCCACACTCCCTGTCGTTCTTATTGGCCACGATGTAGTTGTCCTCCACCGAGTCCAGGATCTTGGACCAGTCCAGAGTGGCCAGGTAGCAGAGGTCTGGATTCTTCTCGATCCTCACGGCGCCCCTGGTGATGTTCATGAGGCTGTGAAGGCCCACCTCCTTCAGCTGCAGCATCTCGTAAATCACAAGAGCGTAGTTGAAGAAGAGGTTGTTGCCGCGGATCACCGTCAGGTTGGGGAAGAGATCGCTGAGGGTATCGAGGCCGTAGACCCTGAAGAGCAGCACGTAGTCGGTCACCACTCGCAGCTTGGGGTAGCTGAGGCCCCGGAAGTCTTCGGTCTTGGTCTTGAACATAAGCAGAATCTTCAGGTGGCCCTCGATGATGGTGCAGTTCTCCAACGACTGGAGGTTGGTCACATTGTTCCGGATGTCTTTATTGTGGCAAACTGGAAGGACAGAGATAAGCAGAGATATGAGGAACAAAAATATAAACACAAGTTACAAGTGTTTTTTTTTTGTTGTTGTTCATCGAGTGTTGCCCTGTATTTTCATTCATTTAGTCTACCCTCAATGATATAAATACGATGGACATAAACTGGAGTATATAATCCCTGCTGAGTATTAATTACTTTGTACAGAAAATACAGCACAGTGTAAACTGAGTGACATGACATTCCTTGCAATTAGCTTGACTGTGGCTTACAGCATCAGGCAAAACAGGCATGAAGAGTCGTCCTCAAGTTGCAACTGTATTAAAACAAGCAGATCTGAACATCAACAGATCCTTCTTTTTTCCCCCAATTAAGCCATGAAACCACTAGCGTTTTGCATTAAGTTGAGCAGAGCCATCCATGAGGCGGCTTCACTCAAGTCTCCTCTACAATCTGACTGGCCGCAAGCGCTCCCTCCCTTTCTCTCTTTCTCTCTCACACACACACACACACACACACACACACACACTCAGTCTCTCGCTTTTCATTGGCTCCAGCGCTATTTCTCCAGAGAGGAAATTATTGTACGGCACTGTCTGATCTGAATGAAGCAGACATGAAAGGGTTAACAGAAATGAAGCCTGGAAGCAAAATGCTTATCCATGCTCATTCATACTCTTTAGCTGCTACACACTGGCACACACACACACACACACATGCACACACGCCCACATTTGGACCAGCAAATGCGTGCGCACACACTTATACACACACATCAGAGGAGTGGAGAATTCATTAGGGGATAGTTACTGAAGGAGATGTACAGAGGGAACCGGCATGCTGCTGTTGCTTGCTACAAATAATAAGCACATTTTCAATGTATTCTATAGCAGCTAAAAGGGAAATTACTGAGTGGGAAGGAGGTAGGATAGCCATACACCGTTTTAAAAATTGTAAAAGACAGGTGTAACAAGGAAAACATTATTTCTACTGCTGCAGTTATACCAGAAAGCTAACCAAAGTGTTATTTTCTTCTTTCACATTACAATTACCAAGAAGTTACCAAGAAATCTAGAGGACACCTTCAGTTAATTACACATGGCCTCCATATTGAGTAACACTCCTCACACATGATGCTTCTGAAAGCAGTACATCAAAACAACAACAACAGAGACTCTCTGTGACAGGATGGGTGAATTATCAGTTAGCACATTTATTGAAATGGTTTGTCTGAGGCGTATTGTTCTCTTACAACTGCAGAAATCAAGATGGAAACAAGAAGGAAATATAGCATAAACGCAGCCCAGATTGGTTACCATACTCCTTATTTGAATTGTCTTGAAAAGCTTAAAATAATCATACAAACGGGATGCACAGCATGTATACCCAATAAGCCTCTCTCCATTTATGTTTCCATGTACTCTTGCTTTGCTAATGAGCTCATCATCTGAGGAAAATGTCAAATTTTCTTGAGTGTCACAAAAAAAAAAGCAAGTGTCAGTTTTAAGCATTTGACTGGCGCCAGTTATATTCATAGATATGCTGCTTATAGTGGAAAAACATATGATTTACTGTTTGACACATTGATGTGACGCGTGATGTTTGAACACTATTAAAAATGAAAGGGCCATTTGCATAAATGTACACACAGAAATGTACACGCACATTCCCATTCAGTGAACACTCTCATTAAACACACTGATAGCGGTGAGACATAAAATACTAATTTGTTCATGACTTAACCATGTATGTCCTGTACCAAGCACACTAACAGCCGTTACGGCCTAAAACAGATGGTTATGGACGATAACCAACATGCGAGAATATTTAAATGCCACATGTTAATGGACAATTACAAACTTCTTTCCACTACAGGAAATAAACATTAGGCTGCTTCTCTAAGTCATTTACTGAATTACAATTGCAACTACAAGAAAATAATGGTTGAAAGGTTGTGAGATTGATCATTGATGGGGTAAAAAAAAAAAGGTACTTTACAAAGTCAGTAAAAACCATTACAAGTAACTGGGAAACTTATTATATTGTCATACAAATTTGAATATTTGTGATTTGACAAGTCCCATTCATAAAAGGAAAACATGCTCTTTTTGAGCCTGTGCCTGTAGGGCAAAATGAGCCTCTTCACACAGAAGCCATCTCACACTCTGAGTCTCACACCATATATGTATCTTTCATGCATCTTAAATGGTATGAAACCCTGCTTGCCACCTTTCACTACCCCATTTATTACGCTCAATCCCCCACCACCACTATGCACCAGAAAAAAAAATCAAAAATGACGCTACAACATGCATCTTAAAAACAGAAAAGTCTAAACTTATTGCAGTGGACTGTGCAGTTCCATTGAGTTGTTATTGGCCCTCGTTATTTCCCAGGTGTAAGCTACCTATTAACTTCCCATTCTGTTAATGGTTAGCCAGACAAACATGTCAACAACCTAGGTACAAACTCTGACCGGCAACACATCAGTGGAATGGTTTAAGTGACTCCTTATAATGGATAGCAGCCAATAAAGCCTGTAATCACTACGCTGTCAAATAAAACCATGTTGTTTACTACAACAGCATGTTGGCATCAAGGGTGAGCTATTCAGAGTTGCATTTTTTCCAGACTGCAAAAAGTCAAACTTAGATATCAATGGTCACAACATATTTTATTAGGTGCCAACTGGTGGCAGTAATGAGCAAATGTCTGTTGTTGTCACCTTGAAAAAAAAATGTTTGTATCAAATTGAAAAATGTCAAACTGAAATTTAGGCGCGCCCCAGTAGCCTACTATTAAAAGTTGCTCCTGCTGTCAACTCCACACTTTTTCTTGTTCTGGTGGTTTTTGATGCAAACTTTGAGAAAATCCAAAATATCAATCATCCATTGCAAACCAGATAAGAACACTAGATAGTGTCCATCATTCACCCTCGTCTCCCATCAACCCGACAATGTGAGAAGAGTTACACCAGGCTCTGTGCCTGACATGTGCTTGGATAGAAAGTATTTCAACATTTAAATGAAGTATTTAAATTTATCCATATTTCTTCATACATGACCTGACACAGTTAACTAACTTTGCATGTCTTCACACAGCCAGCTTTATAACCAAAACAAAGCCAAAAACAACTCATAAAAAAGGACCATATCCATATTTAGTTGTTACTAGTGGTGTAACGGAACGTAGTTGATCCGTGATCCGTACGGATCCCCCCCCCCCACGGTTCGGCACGCATGTGAACCGCAGATTAATTGCGAAATTTAATGTCTCATTGGAGACAAAGTAAACAAACTGCTGTAGCTACAAGTCATGGGACAGACAGCGTGTCGCTAACAGGGATTTTGGAGAGCGACCAAACCAGCATCTAAAGGGTCCGAAGTGACATCTGCAGGTATGTTTACATGCTGTTTAATGTGCTGCAGCTGAGCAGCTAATTAGCTATCTAGCTGCTAACTGGCGTTAGCGGTGCACTTTTCCCTGGTAAATGTTTGTTTGGTGGCTTGTTCAACAAGCTAAGCTGCGGGACAAGACGTGTGTTCATGTTTGCAAGTTATCATCAAGTTTTGATACTGTGGACACAGGCTATTGTTTCATTTACTACCATGTTTAAAGGAGGAAGGTATCATGCCTCATATTGTACTTCAATTTAACAATTGAGTATTGAATATTTTATATATTTTAAGATTTTCTTTAAACATTTTTTTTTTTGCTGATCCAAAAAATGATCCAATCCGTGACTCAAAACCGTGATACGAGCCGAACCGTGAGTTTTGTGATCCGTTGCACCCCCTATTTGTTACATAGCTCATCAGATAAAGATTCAAAACAACAGGAACTCATCCACACCACCTAACCAGCTCACTTTAGCCACACCCTCTTTATTAGACACATATTGTAACAGAAACCAAAACACAAAAACACACTCCTTCTATGTGGCAGTTGGTGTTATTCCCAGTGATAACAGCAACCTTACACCTCTTTGCCCCCTCCTGCCTTATCTCCTGGACACATCAAACAGGCCTACAGGCCACCCACTCGCTGTCAGCCTGCAGCACTAACCGGATACCTATTGTGCAACACAACAACATAACAAACTACATTACGCAACATCAGCAGGGCCAGGGTGCGACTCACCTCTGCCCACAATGATCTTCAAGGCACACCAAGAGGACACAAACCATGACCTTTTCACTTAAATGTATTTTTCTCAGTGCAGATAAGAAATATGATGCTGAAAATGAGGTCTTCCTCTTCACACAGCGTGCTAACAATCTAGCACATATGTCACATCTCCTGTTGGAGAAGCTTTATTGACACAAAGAAATGTTAGTGGGCCATGAGGGGAAGCAGTAAACGGTGCGGCTGGGAGCTCCCTCTGCAAAATGGAGTCTTGTTTTCGACTGACAGGAACGAGAGAGGAGGAAAGAGTGAAAGGGGGGGGGGGGGTCATCAGGGGGCAGATGGGGAAGAAGGACGGAGAGGGAGGGAGAGTAAAGGAGTTGGGGGGAGGAAGGGTTGTTATGTAGTCGGGGGTTGGCTGCAAGAGCCACTGTGTCTTTAAAATAATGAGCCATCTCCTCCCTCTCCCCCTCCCAGGTTTAGGAGCAGGGGGGGACACAGGAGAGGCAAAGAGAGTGAATGAGGAGACGAGAGCAAAAAGAGGGGGGGGGGGGGTTGAATCAGAAGGAAGAGGGTTTGTGGGCAAAGAGGGGAAAGAAGGGATGGGGGGTGGGGGGGTCAGAGAAATGATGGGAGGGGATTGAGGGGGGTGAAAGTGTAACCTGAGCCCAGGCAGGAACGCAGAGTGACGTAAGGGACCTACAGGACGGTTGGTGATCACATGCATGAATGGAGGGCCGCTATAGACCACTGTTACATGACAGGCAACATGCACACACAAACTGCCTCACGGGGGGGGGGAGGAGGGGGAGAGCTTGCTACCTACTGTCCACAAACACAACAATAAGCAATGTTCACCTATATAAAAAACACCCAACAAACTGAGCCTGGATATATGAGGGACGAACATGGGGCAAAAAGACAGACAGAGAAACAGCAAAATGTAAAGAAAGAGGGAGACACCTGCTGCGCAGTTTTTCATTTTATCATCATCATCAAAAAAAAAAAAAAAAAAAAAAAAAAAAAAGGAAATGGGTTACAAAACAGACAAAATGAACTGCTGCTCTAATTCGACTTACATCACCACGTTAGAGCTTCATATCTGATTTGGAAAAAAAAACCTGGTAGACATTGTGTAGGTAGGGTGGGGTGGGGTGAGGGGTTTGGTGGACAATGACCGTGACCCCTCTATAGCCCACCCTCCCACTGAGGACCACCCATAAGCAGACAGCTTGGTGCTCTCACTGGCTATACAAGAGCTCTTAATTACAATAACAACCCAATCAGCCGCTAATGAGCCTGGGGGGGGAAAAAGGGGGCCAGGTCCGTATCGGAGCAGAGCAGAGAATGGAATAACAGAGCACAGACTGGAACGTACTGTACCATACTGTGGACCTCTATAGGAGAAATGTGGGCCATCCACCCGCCTTCCCTGTCTGTTTGACACTTAATTTGGCAGCAGGAATGAGAAGAGGAGGAGGAGGAGGAGGAGGGAGGTATAGGGGGTGTCAGACAAACAGAAACAGCAGAGGAAAAAAGCTTTGGAGATGGAGCGAGGTGAACAAGTTTAAGTCTTCAAAGGGAGATTAACAAATTCTCTTTCAACATTTTAATGTATAGATTTTGGTTTTTTATAAAAGTTTAAATATATATTGTACATGTAACTGCATCTTTGGAAACGTCAGTTCTCTTGATAACATAAACATATCATTCGTGACTATGTGTGCTGCGTGAATACGTATGAGCTCTTTTCACACATTCATGTTGTAACATTAACTGAATAAATTGCTGTTTTTCGAGATGGCAGCGGCTTCTGTTGTTCACACAGGCTTCAACATTTCTACTTCCAACCTTTATGTTGAGGACACAATCCAGCCACAGTGTGAAGCAGCTATGTGCCGACAAGGGGAGGGTAAAAAAAATACTCTGATTTAGATTTAACTACACAGCAAATCAGGGGTCTGTCGAATGGAAGATTGAGGTTTTATGCAGCGTTTGAAGAAAAAGAAAACATCTGTCTAACCTCTCTCCTTTTACTTTTTTTCCCCCCTTCAATTTATTGCTTGGATCAAAAGGAATATTAGCCAAGATGTCTCTAAAATCATTAGTATTGGCTGTTTGTAATGAGTGTGATCTAAAGACCAAGCTTTTTGCTAATTTGCACTCAGTGTATGATGCACTACAGACATCAGTTAAATGCCAAAAATATTAACACATTTCAGACCCTGCCATACTCCCATCTTTGCAGTCTCTCCTGGTCAGATATGAAGCAGAATTAGCTCATAGCATAAAGTCACTGTAATTACAGCACAAAAATTACTTTAGCTTGACCGGTGCAACTGAGGTCATAGCAATATAATGGCTATCTCTGACCGTAACGGCCATCTCCACTTTTTCAGCGAGCACCCACTGCAGCCTCTGTCATAGTGTAGCTATAATTTCAGACAGATTCTTTATTTTTAGAGTTGTGCTCCCTGCAGAGAATTTAATATGCATCAACTAACAGTAGCTGGCTGGCTAGCCCGATGTTGGCTGGCACTGAGAAAGTGGATCACAGAGGCAGTTTTAGAAGGTAAGAGTTGGAGTCCTCTGTGGCCCAGGGACCGGCCTGACTCTGCCTTTCACTGTAGCAGAGGGCAGCCGCACGTTAGCTTAGCGTGAAACCAGACCTGTATAGCATGAAACCAGGTGGCAGCTAACTCTGGACTGTGAGAAGTTTCCCCTCTCTGTCAGCTTAGGCGCACGTTGCCCCTGATGAGGTGATCTGCTGATTATAGATTTGTCAACAGCGCAGTTGCTGAACAAACCCCAGGAGAGAGAATATGCGGCCGCTGTGCCAAGTGGACTGCCAGTGGAAAAATGCATTTGTTTGTTAATATAGCTGTGGAAAGTCCTGAGAAGTAAAGCCAGCTCCCTATGCGCCCACTGCCAAGCTGTGGCTTCTACAGTGAAAAATGATGCTGAGAAATTGCATGAGAGGCATTTTGATTAACATGTACCAACTTGTACCTCCAAAACAAAGAGAGTTGAGGACCAAAATAACAGTACGTGAGCCAGGGAAAGAAAGGGGGGGGGGGGCAGTTTTAAAATGTTCTGTTAACAGTCACAGGGGACAATGACCAAGTTATACGACGAGCGAGCGTAGCTATCACTTGCATCACAAATGACCTGTACTTCCACATTTGAGGACATTAGATAAAAGGTAGGGGGGGGGGCTTGAAAAGGGAGACGGAGCGGTGAAAGAGAGGAGTGGGTGGGTTGGAGCACCTGTTCCTCCATTGCCTCAGCCTCCCATTGAGGAGCATGGCAAGGGGAGCTGGCCTAGCCTATTTATATACAACGCTGGGTCCCGTTACAGCTGTGGCACAGGGCCAGGCTGTGGCAGATTGAAGCGGGTAGAAAAGAGCAACATGCAGGCCCTGCGCTGTCAGATGGCTGGCCAAGAGAAGAGAGAGGCCTAAATCAGATCACACTGGTGACTTTGGCTCGCCTCCATCTCTCTACCTTCCGGCACTGGCAAAGGAGAGAGGAGAGGAGGGGAGGGAGGGAGGGAGAGGCGAAGGATAGGTACAGACAGAGGGAGACAAAGAGACAAAATATAAACAGAGAGAAAGAATGAGGAAAAGAAAAAGAAGCCATGGGGGCAGGCGAGGTGCCGGGCCACTGTCAATTGTTTTTAAAAACAATGACTCACTATTTTCCTGTTCCGTTGAGCCTGGTTTGACCTTGAACTCAAGGCTGCGAGGATGGAGGGAGAGGGAAAAAAAAAAAAAAAAAAAAAAAAAAAAAAAAAAAAAAAAAGGAGGTGGACGCAGCAAAGTGGAGGAAAAGAGGGCAGAAAAATCTAGAGCAGAATGTATGTGGACTGCAATGTTTGACATCTTCTTAGAGTGACAGGGTACCTGATAGGAACTGATCCCTCGAGTCCATGTCTACCAATAGAAACACCAAATATCTGCTATGTGGAAATGTATAGTTTGACAGTAAAACATGTCTCATGTCTACCTCGGTGTATATGTAAGATTGATATGAGATGACTGAGAGTCTAAGGGTCTTTTCAGAAGCAAACAAAAGCCAAAAGAATTCAGTCCATATGTATAGCAGATAAGATGGTCATTGTCTTTGTATCTGCAGGTTTTTTCCTTACTGCGCCATTCCTCATTCCATTTCTAGTCCTTTCTCTTTCTCCTTCCCTATGCCTCATATACTTCTGCAGCAGTGTATTTTACCAACTCAGATAAAGGAATGAAAAACACAGGCCGAGTGCATTAAACATGCCATGGTCCGTATGACTAAAAAGCTGTTTGCTGTTAGTTGGATGTAGCAACATGTAATTTGTAATGTAAGCAACAAACATGCAGAATTCAGTTTTCCTGCTTATTTCCATTCACAACTAACATGTCCCCTGTCTTGAAAAAAAATGGACATCTAGTATTACACAGACTGCAAAAAAAAATCCCAAAAATTCTGGCCACGCCTTACAAAACAGCTAAACCAGGTGGTGCTCCAAACAAATAAAATCGCATGTTGTGGGGGTTGGGGGGGGGGGGGGGGGGCAGCATTCCTGACATAGTCGACACATTTGGGAACAGACAGAAGACTATGAAACAGGAGCAGGTAATCAACTGCAGGCGGGACTGTGCTTAAGATATAATGCAGGACTGACAGACAACTCACAGACAGACACACACACACACACACTCGCACACAGAGTGAGTAATAGAAAAAACATCTGATGTTCCTTTTCATCTTCCCACGTTAGCGAGTGGAGCGCAGCGCAGTCTTGGTGTGGTGAGCCTCGGCCTGAGAGGGAGGCAGTCGGGGATCGGTTGCCCTGCTTGACTTGCAGCCACACGGCAGCAGCTGCAGGGCCCGGCCCCACCAACGCTCCGACCCACAAACCAGAGCTACACACGAGGCTGGATGAGCTACGCCTGCTTGATGGCTTTGCCAAATCAGCTTCTTCCGCCCCTTATGGCTCGCTTTCTTCTTCCAAACCTGTCTGTCTGCCTGCTTACGACCTCTACGTTTGAAGAGTGGCTCTGAAGCTTCTTTCCGGTGTTGAAATATTTCTAACATGCTCACTGCACTACTGGAGATTGTGCTTTAGCCGCTCAGCAATACGACTGAAACAGAGAAAGAATGACTAAGAGGGAAACAGTCAAGAGTTGTGATGGGACAGCTGCCCAGGTTGTAGCTCAACATGCTAACGCTTTCTTTCGACACTTGGTAGTTTTAACCTCCAGCTATAACAGTTTATAGATTTAGTGAAGGTATTGCCTGTGTGGTGAATGGACAAGTGAGCTCATCCCAAGCATGGCAAATCCTATTGATTTGACTGGACTGCTGCGAGGCTGCCAACTCCAAGCTACAACTGAATCCAAAATTTGAGGCAAATGAAGAAAAACACCCAGACAGGAGGAAATAATTTGATTCTAACTGCCTTGAAATGAGACTCCAACTGCGCGCGTGTGTGTTTGTGTGTGTGTGTGTATAAGAGAATATGTGTGTACGAGCCTGACACTATAAAGTGGAGTGAGGAGACGAGTTAACAAGCAGGGGAGATGGGGAAAGAAAGAAAGAAAGAAAAAACAGGGCAGAATTTGAGAGATGGAGAAAGCAAAGTGGTACAGAAGCAAACAGACGTCGGGAGAGTTGACAAACCAAGACGGAAAAGAGGGAGAAGCAGAAGGGAGGCTGAAGGGATGGAGAGCAGAGGGGCCAGGTCAGTTTAATGGCCCGTTTGTCTGCTCTGTTAGACCACCAGCTCTCACTGGCTGCTGCAGGAAAACCTCACACACACACACACACACACACATTTGCACAAACATGCAGACACACATCCTGCTGCTCTTTCCGTATCTCTCCCTCCCTCTACCTTTTCCATTGCTGAGGCCTATACCCACAGCTTCAGTGCCTCCTTCCATTTACCAAAGCACAAACATGTTATGAATCTGTGCAGAAATCGATTTTTATTACTCTCTGCCCTTTTAACACCACTTTCTTATATGAATTGATATCATTACACATGCAAGCAGTAGATATTCTAAAGAATGTTATCAGTAAACATTCAGACCTGAGTTTTTGATTATGGACAAATACTCCCTCCCGTTGCTGTTTGTTTTTCCACAAAAAAACCCTTCTAGATTCCGAAAGATTTGCAATCGCTGCCCTACTCTGTTGGTTTTTCCGTACAGGATATCCACGAGCATGCTAGGTATGGCACGGATGGAATACTGACGTCATGCTCACGTTCAAAAAAAGGGCCCCCCCCCGGGCAACAAATCACTCGCTGTTACCTAGCCTCCGACAGAGCGGTCCCTGGAGTGGAGGGTCTGTGGCCACGGCGGTATTGTAAAAATGACTTCCATTCATTACGCTGTCATTTAACAGCAAGGCATGATTCAATATGGGCCCCCTAAACTGTAAGTGAATTAGGAATGCTTGATGCAAGCTCATAAACGAGGTGCAAGCTCTTCATCTCTCTGTCCCTTTTCACTCAGCCCTGGCATCCGTCCATTGCTTGCTTTCCCTCAGACGGAGCTACAGTACAGTATCAGCTCTGCCACACTCCTCCCGCTCTAGCCTCTGTCCTTATGTATCTGTTTTCTTCTCTTTCTTCAAAGCTCAGCAAGTCGAGAGCATGACGCCTAATGACCGGTTAAACATTGTTACAGCAGCAAAGAGCACGTGATGCGCACACGCAGGCCAAAGCGCACACGTCAACAACTATTTATTGACATTAAAAAAAAAAAAAAAAAAAAAACTAGGGCTGACCTGAATGCTTCAAAGCTTAATGTTTTGCCATAACTGATGCTTACGTCTGCACTCAAATGCTTGTTTTTTTTCTCCCCTCTTTCCCAGAACATATTGTGTGCACACGTAGTTGACCCACTGCTTTTATTCAACAAATTTTGAAAGTATATTGGAGATTGTGTCTGTTTAAGAGAACTGCATTTATTTTTGTGGCTAAACAGTCCCACTTTCGAGTCACGTGAATTAACATTCATTCATTGCAGGCCATGCTTACAGACATTTTAGCTAAGTTTGCGGCCACTTCAATACTAGACTGCCCTGCGCCAACATTTCAACGCTTATTTTGAAGAATATTCCTGATTGTTTTGTATCTTTACTCTACTCTGTGGTTTGGTGAAAAGTTTCTAATTTGTTTGTCAGAGAATTATTTTTCTCAACATAGGACTCTGCTAACGAATGATTTTCAAAACTGGAGATACACTGTGGCTATTTTGGATCTTTCAAATTCAGTTTCTGAATACATTTCAGGAAGAAATACGCACTACAGTCATCTACAATGCTTAGTTTTAATTGCAGGTTTCGAAAGGTGGTGAGTCATACCATCACCTCGACACTCCCCATACCTGGTTGATTAGGCCAAATACAAATCTGACATGGCTCGACTGATACTCGGTTTCACAAAAACTCAGCCTGTGAGATTTATTCCTTACATGTACCAGGCTACATATTAGTGGGTTCGTTATTATATGTGTCACTGCCAAGAATAACGACCGCTCACAAATCGCAGAAACAAACCAGTTATTAAAAAAACAGTCAACAGTTAATAAAAAAGCCCTAATGAAATCATATGAGCACATAATCTATAATTAAAGGATTACATTTACTGCTTGGCCAGTAGTTTTGCGAGGCATGGCCAGATTTTCACCCATCTGGCTCTATGACTACAGTGGGTGAAACTGTACAGAGAAGCAGCACACTGGGCACAGGAAAGCATTGACAAGTAAGGTGCTTTGTGTGTACCCTCTTTCTGTTAAGCAGGTGGTTTCCGTCTCCCTCTCCATCTGCTGTAATAATGGTGAGGGTACGGTGAAGAAAGTGTGTGTGAACAGAATCTTTTTAGGACATAATCCAGTAGTCATAGTAGTAGTAGTAGTAGTAGTAGTAGTAGTAGTAGTAGTCTGGGATTCAGTGAGTTGTTCCCACATTGAACACGACACATGTTGATTGGCTAGGGATCTTGACTGTATCGCAGGTACTGAGCCTTTGTGACATTACACAACTGCAACTAAATAATATGTTACTATAGGCTGTATAATGACAAACCTTCTGTCGTCACGTATTAAAACTACATCAATAAGTTAAATGGGAGTTAAATGCAGTGAGGCTAGAGGAGTATTTAGAAAGGGGAGGTGGGGGGGGTAGCAGTGTAGCCTACTGCCAGCACAGCTAGTCCTGTCACCATAGTAACCCATCTCAGGCTGGTTCATCAGGACAAAAACAGAGCCCCCCCCCCCCCCCCCCCCCACACCCAACCGGCACACGCACCATCACTGAACACATTACGCATATACAAGCATCAGTGCTCATAAAAAGACACAGAAACACACATGGACACACGCAGATGCAGAGCAGCACCATAATCAGAAACTGGGTGCTGTTGTTCACCATGTGCAGGTGTGTTAAGCATCACTTAGGCCCAGCTGGTGCAAGCAGGCCTAATAAGAGAGGAGAAAACAAAAAAAGAGGGGGGGGGGGGGGTGTCAAATGGATGGTGTTCACACCTTTAAGAGGTTTGAAAGAGGAGGCTTTCCCACCCCATACAGAGCGGGATTAGCAGGTGTGTGTGTGTGTGTATGTGCAGGTCTGCAGGCTGTGCGCATTTGCAGTGTGAAAGAAAAACAAATCAGCGGATGAGAGTGAACCCTCTTACCCCTGAACGTAAAAGCAAACGGGAGGGAGGGAGGGAGGGAGGGAGGGAGGGAGGGAGGGAGGGAGAACGAGAGATGGATATGGGAGTAGAGGGAGCTCCGGCGTGAGAGAGATAGTGAGCCAAGAGTCACAACACATTCACACAGCAAGGAGAGAGGGAGTAAAAGTTGTGGTGCAAACAACTTTCTTCAACCTGCTTCCGTTCCCATATTTAATCATCAAATCTGTAGCATGTTTCTCACTCAAGAGTACACTAGAAACTAATGCTTTCTGGCTCGTTGAAGTCCATGTTTGATTATGCAGGAAAGTGCAGTAATTAGTACATCTTACTTTCAAATTTAACCAGAAAAATAGCTGGAATTAAACAAAACTGCAAGGGATTGGTGGAATTTGCATGATTGTGATCACAAATGTCAACTAGGTCTGTAAAAACATGACGTGTAAATTCATTTGACATTTACTATCAGCTAATGTCCATGACTGATTGCTATATCTCATATTCATCTTTAGTAGTCTATGTGTTTATTTCATAGCTTGAATCTATCCAATCTTCTGCTCAATAACACTGATCAACCTTACAGTCCTGTGTGTGCGTGTGTTTGTAATTAACTGCTAAGAGACACACTGGGCTGTGTGTCAAACGGCCACTTCTCAGTCATATGACAGTCCTCAAAATAAATTTAACCCATCAGGTTCAGTTACACAGCCACTCCAGCCCAACAAACACACACACACACACACACACACACACACACTCATGCACCCCAGTGCTCGTATACACTCAGATACATGATACAGATACAAAGAGGGTGAACTTTGCACAGAGTTGCGCACATATAGTGACATGCAAAAAATGCGGACACCTGCCGAGTTTTTACATGAATAGTGGAGCAACAAAATTAAGTTTAATTTGATTTTTTTTTTTGGTCTGAGATGCAAAAATATTAGTAGTAAAGTTTATAAAATCAACAGCATAAATGGCAAAAAAGTAGAATTACTACAATTGTAAGTGGTAATCAAAGTGTGTGGTTACAACCTGAGCATTATAAAGTATAAACCAAATGTAAATCACTGACACAGCCAAGCCTTCATGTCACACGTGGTGCACTTTAATGTAAAATACATTTTATACATCTATTTTTAAGTGAATTTGAACTTCATCATTTAGTTTAAAAATTCCAGGGGTGTTTCAGTATAAAACTGTGTACGCACAAAGGATTTTATCTACTACACACACTACTAAGTTGTTCAACTTTCTGTTACATCTGTCCACCAGCTGTCACAGCGTAAACAGGAGGCTGTTTCTTCATTTCCCTGTAAGACACAAACTTACAAACTAAGGCTGTGACGCTACCATTGTTCAGTATGTACCTCGGTTTTGGGGTCACAGTTCGGTACGATTCCGGTACAGCAGAAAAAAAACAAAAGGTAGAAAATAACATTTTGGTCCTATTCTGATGCTTCAGTAGTAATTATCTAATGATGTCATATACAATAATATACATAATATATGGAAAAATTTAAAGCCATGTTAGAAGTCCACATAACTGAGAATTGCAATATTTGAGCTGGATTTAGTCTCTTTCTTGTGTGTCTGTGTTTTATTTCTACTTAAACTGTAACTGCTGTGCTGTCTTGGCCAGGTCCCTCTCAGAAAAGAGATTTCAATCTCAAGGAACTTCCTGGTTAGATTAAAAAAAAAAAGAAAGAAAAAAAAAAGAAATAAGTGAGAGGGACCAAACTACTACTTTTACTTTAATACTTTTTAACTACATTGTTGTCCCTCAAAACTGGTTCTTTCGACGTGCTGTGTGACCAAGTCAGAATTCAAATGTTTTTATAGTTGTTCTGAACGGCTTCACTCAAAGGCAGAGTGAAAAGCCGACTGTCACAGAGAGGGGAGGGGGACGGGGAGACGTGGTATCATTTCACTACGGAGATAACAGAGCATATTTTAATAATAGTGATGCACTCGGTCAGTGTTATGGGTCACTTGTTTGTCATTCTGATGGCAGCGACACTACAGGGTAACCAGGGTAACCAGGCTACCACGGCTAAGCCGGCTAGCATACTTCAATGAGCACGCTATAACTAAGTGGTGTGCTGCCAAGTGGATTATTAAACTATTTTAACAGTAATTGTTTGGGTCATTCTTCGTACAACTGCATGCACCAAACTGTCACATCTGTACAGTGATGGTTTCGGGATGAATACACGTGCCGTTACCCCCCTATTACAAACATATACACTGTCGTCAGAGAGAGCAGGGGCAGCCTGAAGGGCAACCCTGAAACAGCTAGAGGATCAGTGACAGACAGAGATGGACAAGTTAACTGCTGAAAGCCTGACCTTTAAATTAAGGGATGGTTTTCTAAACTGTAACCACCAGAGTCCAAATAGAGATCCCCATGTAGCCGGCCCTCCTCGCTCATGGCTACGCTAATGTAGATGAATTTAGAAACACTGTTTAAACTGTCAAAATTCTAAAATTCATAAAAAGTCTGCAGTCCGCTGAAATGCCAAAACGACAGAAGAACACTCCTCTTCTCTCTTCTACTGGGCAGACGTCAACCACTTGAGCCAGAAGCTTTACGTAATTTCTACCAAACAGGTTTCCACTATTTTTCAACAGTTGTTTACAAAGCAAGGATGAACAACAGACTGTACCAGGGAGTCTTTTTGGAGTTAGAGCCGGGACCACATGACAATATATACACACACAGTATGTCAACATTTTGGAAAAGTAACATTTCACCATCACAGTCATTTTCAACTTTACCAACTTTGGACAGCATCTTTGCAAAAGAGAAAAAAAACAAAACACATTGATGGTCAAAAACACCAAGCTGCTGTGGATGAATGGCCAAAATGGAGAAAAAAAGAAGATGGATTTACCAATTTACTCACATTAGGACACGGACATTGTCTCGGCCAGTGTCTGGTCCTGCCTGCAAAAGGGCCCCAAAAGAGCCCTTTGCTGATCCCCCGCATTACAGGGACGGCTCAACGTGGATTTTACAGTGTGAAGTCACCAACGGTTAAAATAGGGCAGATCCAAACAGCAACAAGGACTATCAAATCAGATTGTTGCAGCATGGCGTAACGGCGCACTCTGTGTTTGTCTGTGTGTGTGTGTGTGTGTGTTCCCCAGCATCCCATCCCCTCCCAGCTAGACTACATTTCTGTGCAGTGAGCAGAGGTTTACATAAACAGCCACAGTTCTCTATCTAGGAATGGGAGTCAGAGAGGATGGCATCAGTTAAGCTTTGTATTTTAAAATAATAGCTCTGCCTATCACAGAACTGTAAAGATGGACGCACTTCATTAGATATAATGAAAAATCAGTCAATTTTGAACATTTCATCTTTAATTTCTGGAATTTTTGGCCACCTTTCAAGAGAACTAGAATCATTTATTTGCTTATATTGTAAAGCAGGTGCAGTAGCAGCTAGACTCTGCATGAAGGACATTAAAAAAACTTGTTAAGAGATCATATGCATCTCAAGTTTGGCTGTTGGGAACGCAGATATAGCTGTTTGGACCACATTTTTCTGGCATCTTACCTAAATCTCAAGACTTTTGTATGAACTTGTTTGTAGACTAAAAAAATAAATAAAAAAAGGAGGTAATATTTGGCCAAGAACTGTTTTAAAGTTATCCACGCCAATGTCAGCCTTCTGCATGTCTACACATTGAACTTTACAACAAGACTCTAACAATGTGTGTTAAAAATCCAGAACTTGTTGAGAACACTGATTAATGATCTTTTCTCCTTCACAAAAGGCTGAATGGAAAAAATTCTTCCCCCCTTTTCAATTGATCATAAAATAAAAACAATGTCAACATAGTGTTGAAGAGTCCGTCGAAAGCAGACAAAACCGAACACACAACCAAACACGCTACAGGAATGTATTTGCTTGTCGGCCGATCAAACTGCGAATTGTGGGAGTCAAAAGGTCAGATTGTTTTTTTTTTCCCCCATCCTCGCTTGCATTGCTGTTGGAAAAGACTGCCTGGAACACACGCAAGATGAAAAAAAAAATGCATTGGCAAGTTAGGAGAAGTTGAAAGGGATACTTGGAAAGATAAGAGCAGAGGAGGAAGCACTTAGGAAAGGAACCCCAACAGTTCATTTCCTTTAGCAGTACATATTGCCTTCCTGGCTAACACTCGAAACGCAACACACAGCTGGTGGAGCCTCAGTTCATGACCCCCATTGTCCGCTGGTTCTGTGAACATGCACTACCCAAACATACAATGGCAATCTGTAATCAGCAGTAGGGCTGTATTGTGAAAGCCACGATTCTGCATGGAGCCCATTAAACATACAGTACTGGCTGTTCTAATAGCAAGGCATGAGAACAGCAGATAAAACGGCTATTATAGAAGCAAACAACAACACTGCAATCAGAAATCACCCGTGACTCATTTTGAATACTGTATGTTTAGTAAATGGTTAATAACAGTAAATGAACATCATATGGATTCCATGATAAACCTTCATATCAGCTACAGAAGTATTACTATCTTGATTCTACTCAAACCTACGAGAAGTATGACACAGTGTATCTACGCCTTACCAAGGAAGTCACATTTAGTCCATTTATTGGTCCATAATTTAGCCTTGCTATCAGAGTAACCATCGTAAAGCTTTACGTTATCTTTTGGCTCACGTATGTCCGGTGAACTTCAAATCTACAAGAGCTGATTAGTTGATCAACAGGAACTTAATCTGCAACTAATTTGATAACCGATCTGTCCTTGAGGCATTTCTCAAGCAAAAAGTCAAGCATTTGATGGTTCTGACTTCTCAAAAGAGACGATTATCTTGTCTTTTCTTGCTTTACAATATAGCGAAACTGAACATCTTTGGACATTTGCGCAGACAAAACAAGCAATGTGAAGCCATCACTTTGGGTTCTGAGAAATAGTGATGGGCATTTTTCACTCTTATCACTGTTGCAATGTATTCAAATTGTAGGTAATAGTGCCAACAATACTTATGTCTGACTACATTTACAGTTAACTGGCGACTTAAACGTGGGTTAAACGGACTACAAAAACAACTTTTACAAAATGAATGATTATTTATATACAAACGCTTTCCTTCATTTTTAACAGGCAATGAGCACAATAATGTCCTCCAAGACGTCCTGATATAAAATAATGGATTCAGTAGAAAAATGCTCACTCTGCTTTGTTTTTATCATGACATTTTTCACCTCTGAATTATTCATTGTTTTCATGTATTAGGACAGCTCGTCATGCATTAATGCTTGCTAATTTCACAACAATACACCTCAACAGTATGTCCCATTTGATGAATTGGATATGTGTGTGTGGGGGGGGGGGGGGGGGGGGTCAAGGGGCCACTCAGGGCACATGGGCTAGTGATAACAGGCAGCCCACTCTTGAGCCTGCCGCTTTAGTACACGCTGTTCTCATGCATAGCCACCTCCTCTGGACACACACACACACACACACACACACACACACACACAGATACACAGAAAACATACATTGTCCGGAAGTGGGCAGGTCAGGAGCTGAGAGATGAGATCCTGCAGACAGCGCAGGGTGGCTGGGGTGCATACTGATAAACGTGTACACACACAACACACACACACACACACACACACACACACACACACACACACACACACACACACACACACACACACACACACACACACACACACACACACACACAGTGACACATGAACAGGCACCTACATGGTGGGCCACTTCAAACACATTCCACAGCATGCACAGCATTGTCGGAAAATGCCACTGTGCACTTCAGTGAAGAGCGCCTGAGTATCCAAATGGGCTGCAGACAAACTCACACACAAATGGAGGGCATCTCTACTTGCCCGTCCTCCTGCTGGAGCCCTAATTTTATAAATCAACATATTACTCCATCAGCTGAAATGGAAGAACACAACTATTCCACTGTTCCTCCTGAATAAAGAAGACGTTTCTAGATATTTAACTCAGATTGTCAGAGTGGGAAATGCATGAGGCTTTAATGCAGTCTGTGTGACAGGGCTGGTTACGGAAGCACATGGAAAGCATACATAACAGCGCATGCATACACACATACACACTACCCCTTTCCAACAGAGCTGTGCTTACAAGCCTGAGAGGAACAAGAAGGGGGGCAAGGCTCCCAGTTGCACAACTTGTTTTTCGCGAGTTAGACCAGGAGACAGCTCAGCGATTACTTTAGGAAGCGGTTTACTGATAACCGTGACCAACAGCCCCATCAAAATTCAAACTAACAACAGCCTGTAAAAACCTCTTTATTACTTTTGTTAGAGTGCAGTCAGCAGATCACAGCCACAGCCTGGTTTATATATCAATGCTGTTTTCCCCATTTCCCATGACTGAGGTGGAGATGTCAGGCAGCGTGTGGATTCAGAATGAAATATTCAAAGTATTTTGGTTGTTGTCCCCCCCTTTAGGCGTAAACATCTCAAGAGTGCCAAATATGGTCACTTCCCAGAGAACTGAGAAAATGAGGAACCAGAAACAGCCAATGACATGTACCTCACTCCCTGAGAGACAGACAGGGAGAAAGAAAGAAAGAAGAAAGAGGAAGGAGGGGTACCAGCAGCCCAGTCTCATAGGACCCCTTTCAGGGGCCTCTGTTCTGTCTGCATACGTGACCTGTGTAAAGTGTCCAGAACATTTCCTTTGAACCTGGCCACTGGGAGCCATTTTTAAGTAACACAGCTCAAAGTCTGAAGATCACCAATGTTGCTTAATTGAAGACAAGAAACAGCTAACTCTATTTTATCAACAGTTTATTTAGGGTGATTTTAAACTGGTCAAACTGCTCATTTCCTCTATCCATGTGGATCAAGTTCATGTACTGAAACACTTTGTGAACTTGTGCAACACATCATCTAAAACACTCAACACCAATCTCAAAGGCATAAATGTAGGCCGAAGGTTAAACCACTAATATTTTAAAAAAAAAGTGAAAAGGTGTATTCATTCATTTTAATGTAGCTGTATTGCAGCCAGTGAATTTGTTTTACACAGACATTCATTCATTGAAACTGAGATAACACTAGTCAGTTTATCACATGGTCACATGTATTCTCTGCTTTAAATAAAGTATCAAGGTCCACTTTTTGTCTTTCGTTCACTTCTATCACACCATCAACTGCCCTTTAAACAATATAAGAAAGAAATGGCCAAAGTAAGAATTATAAAATTTGACCTTAAAATATACACCTAAATCAGTTTTATGACAATAAATTTAACCTCCTATTTCTTCATATCATTTTACCACATAAAGGCCAGAGTAACACAGTGGATAAACATGATCAAATAACAAATACAAAGGAGGGAGGGTAAAGTGGTCCTCACTATCACCTATAGATGGGTTTTTCCTTCCACTATATTCCTGGTTTTAATACTGCAGCTGCAGCTTGCAGTAATCGCCCCAATTGAAAACTAAATTCCCTGCAAATGATCACTCCACTGATATTATTAAAGCGAGGTCATTAGGCAGTTTACAGCGGGATCTTTATCTCTCTCAGCACCGTTTCGATTACACGCCGTTACATTATTGTCAAGCCCCTAATTCATTGATAAAAAGCGAAAAAAAAAAAAAAAGAAACAACACGGAACAGACATCCTCCGTGGAGGAAGACGCCCATACTTTGGTCGGAACTGGAGCTAAAGAGCGATGTAGGCTAATCCGCCACCTATAAAGAGACTTCTTAGCGTCGGCGGCTAATTTGTTTACGTTCAAGCTGCAGCAGCGCCGTGTGTGTGTGTGTGTGTGTTGTCGGTGTGTGTCTGTCGCCATGAGAGGCCTAGCTGCGCTCACAGGGCCAATCCTGCTACTCCCAGTTTAGACGCGCTGCAGCAGACCACCCTCGTCCAGTTACAGCAACTAATCTGGCCCTGGGGCTGGCTCATCCAACACAGGCCGCTACAATATGTACCTTTAAGAGACAGCACGAGGGGGCGGGGATATTCCTCAATGACGTTTACGGAGGAATATCAATTATTAGCACGCAGCCACGCATATGCGAAAACCGAAATTACCAGCTCCTTAATTAGACCCCATACTACACTTTACGCATGCGCCAGAATAAAGGCGATGGACACATGACTGAAATTAATTGATAAAATGAAGACAATAAAATAATCTGAGCTCTCTTGTCGCCATAATATTCCTTCTGGGACTTAAATAAGATTTTTTTGAACTTTTTTAATTTGTGTTAAGTATTTTTCTTCTTCTACAGTCACAAAATATTTATATTATAAATAACAGTGACTAAATAAATGTCTTTTGCATGTTTTTAGTGTCTTTATCCAACTTAATGGTAGTTTATCCTCCTAAAATGCTGCAATAAGCTTACACAAATTTAGAATTTACATTTGTAATATCCAATGTTTTTATGGTATTTACTTAAAGTCAACAAATCAGTATGTAAACTAACCAGCCCCCAACAGTTGGATGTTAATATGCGCCATGAGAAACATACAGCAACACTGATTAGGACATTAAAAACAATACTTACTTTCTCCATTGATGAGTCCACACTGGCATATAATACAGGCGCAGATGATAAAAAACACAATTTGTGCTCGCAGTTTTAGCGTCCACCGCCTCATTTTGACTTGAGGATAAGTTGTGCTCCCCTCTTGAAGCTTCTCCAAAAAAAAGAAGAAAAAAAAAAACTCCAATCTTGAGGGAGAAATGTTTCTTTCAAAAGGCGCTGGGATATCAAAAAAAAAAAAAAAAGTATTCAACAATTTCTTAAAAACTTAAAAGCTCCGATATAGTCAGCTTAGTCAAGGTTGCCCCCCGTAAACCGGGGGGTAATAAATGTATGAGTATCTTCCCAGCCAAGTTTGTGATGTATGTGAGCCCTGCAAAAAAATGCAGACCACTAAATAACGTGATCTTGGGTTCTGGCGACACATGTACGAGTGAAAATCTTCATCTTCCATAAGTGAAGGCGACAGTCCGCGTCCATCTGTTTGATTTCGCTGCTCCACTCAATCAAGAGAGAAATAACAGTATTATTATTATTATTACTACTAATACCCCGCACGCTGAGGGCTAGTTTGGAGGTCCAAGAAGGAGATCCACTGGCTCATTTCTCTGTAATGCACTGCTCCAATGAGGAAAGACCCCCTTCAAAAACAAACATTTTCTCATGCACAGCGTTTTAAAAAGCAGCCTCCTCCTCCTCTTCTGTTCTTCCAGCAGACATGGGCTGAAGTTGTGGATATCGCCCAAACACAGAGCCAAGAACGGGAGTTGGCAGGGGGGGAGGCGAGGGGTGGGAGGGTTGCGCTCTCTCTTTTGAAGTCCACAGGTCTTTATGTTCCCCCCTGTTTGCTGGTATCTTCTCAGAAGCTCACCCTCTTTTTTTTTTAAGACAAATGGGAGCACATCCCAGGAAACTCCTCCGAGCAGCTACGTGCAGCGACACAGCTTTCTTTCCCCGCTACGACCTTCCTCTGAACTCCTTCACCCCCGCTGACCACCACGCCGCAAAACGAATGAGCTCCCATAAAACGGCAAAAAAACGAGAAAGAAAACAAAAGAGGGAAAACTTGAGGAGATAAATGTTACTTCTTTTTTCCCTTTTCCTGTGAGGGGAGGGGGAAAACCAACGGCCGCGTTCAACCTGCACGTTGCTGTGAAGTGAGAAAACTCCACCACGCGCCGCCCGTTGCTTTTTCTCTGATTAACGTTAGCTGATGGGGAAAAAACAGCTAACGGTAGCTAGCTAATCCAAAACAAACCAGGTTTCAGTGTCGGCGGTAGAGTTAAAATAAAATAGAAAAAACGCACACAAAGTAGGTATCCCGTCTCCGATAGTCAAAAAAGGATGAGGTAAACAAACGTGAAAAGACTTTAAAAAGACGGGTCAAGTGTAAAAACTTGGATTCCCGTTCCGTTTAGCGATTGCTCTCCCTCAGGTTCCCCCTCTTTCCGTCTCTCTTTCTGCGAGTCTCCACCAGTAAACAAGTCCTGCCAGTCACCTCAGCTGGGCCACACATGGCCGGCCGCAAAACACGGACTGGATTACCCGCCGCTCAATCACCACAGTGCGGATCTGGACTGTCTGAGCCCGCGCTGCCGATGGTGACGGTACACCGGCGCCCTTACATTACTTAACCCTTACATACTGTTCATATTCTGACCCTTCACAGTATCCCCTTCATTATTAGTCTCTATACCTAATTTCTGAGCCACAAATCATTCATGAATACCTCATCAGTCACAGATAAATGGCTGATTAATCCTTAATGAAGCTTTCAGACAGCAGAGAGAGTGTATTCTTTAGTTTTTACACTTGTTTATGGAGAAAAAAAAACATTTACAATTACACTATATAATAGTCCTATGTTACATAAAACTGGAGAACATAATTTCAATTAATTATATTAAATGTGAAGAATGCAACAGTATTTTTGAATGGAATGTGTATCAGCTGCACAAAAATGTTTTTAAAAAGTTGAAATATGTCCATTTTTGTATATTCTAGGCCACATTAGGAGAAGTCATACGATTTCAGGCTAAAAGAGATGTGCTTAGGATGTTTTTACTGCTCTCAAGTGTAAAAATGGTTCAAATTTGACCCTGAACAGAAGAAATACATGTTGAGCAGGAGATTTCTTTCTGATATTGATCATCTGTATGGAATAATACCTGTTTAAAAATAGGGGAACAAATCACCTGTTAAATCATCAGTTAATAATCAACAGTAGACTGTTTAGTAAAGGGAAGTTTCAACTGGAACTCAAAATTTTCCAGTTTATGGGCACAATAGCCCTGCATGAAGTAGCCTTCCAGTTTTGTCTTCTCAACCAAAAAAGGGTATTCAGTGTCCAACATTAAAAATATATTAGAAAATAACAACAAAGAAGCAGATAACAGAACCACATGAACTAACAACTGATAAAATCTTCTCAGAAAGCAGACCAGGTAAAAAGAAATTGTACTTTGTCTGCTTTTCATAAAAGACAATCATTAATATTCCTGCCTTTGTCTACCTAGACATTAAAGGAGAGCTGAAATGATTCCTGACAACATATGAAGGGTTTTCTTCTAAAGTGAGATATTCATCATTTAAAAGAAAGAATATGGTTTGCTGTTGTGAAAGTTAAGCACATTATATAGGCTAGTGTGTGATCCCTTCATACAAAGCAACTTGCAACTCCTCAGGATGGATGATGTTAAACTATATATTATTTCACAAGAAAAAAGGGGGGAAAAAACAGAGAAAAATCTGAAAAACAAACATAACCTTGTGATACAGAATTTCGTTTTTGCCTTATTTCTCTTTGCAATCCCCTAGATTCATCTCGAAAACCACTGGCTTAGAAGATAGTTATTTTTTGAGGACAGAACATTCTTTTCAAATATGAAGTTCACATAGCGCTACAGTACTTTTTTTAAAAATAGATCTGGAGCATTTTGAAATGAAACCCTTCATATATATTTTGTGAAAAGCCTGCCTTTATTAAAGCCACTGGTGAAACAAAAAATCTACCCTGCACACATACTGATCCAGGTAGCATGCAACAGCTGTTCAGCTGAGACGGGCCAGCACTAAACACATCAAAACAGAAATAAAACAGGATAACATGCAGCTGTTTTATGTTCATTTTACATTGCCATCAGATTTTCTTTTTCACATTGTCATAAACCAGTCAGATTGTAGGCAAAGCAAAGTCACTCTGTGTCATAGAGCAGTGTAAACATTACACGCTGCCTTGGCCCTGCAGCCAGGAAGAAAAATACCTGCCTGCCGTGAGGACGGCACACAGATACTGTTCTCTCAGATTTGCATAGCAAATATCCTTGTAATGAAACCTGTCCCATTGAAGGAACTTAACTGCACGCAATACCTGGAAGTCCTTTCTACCAACACTGACAGAGAGGCTGAACCTTATCACATTTTTCACCTGAACCTGAGGACTGTTGACGTAGAGTAGAAATGAATAGAACATGTACTTTTTATTCGTCACACAGGGGTGCCGTTTGTGTGCTCGGATGGGTACACACACTAGTCTGCTAAGAGCTTGTGGAGCAGGCTTGTTGTTAATCTGAGGAATGTTGTTACCCAGTGAACAGAGTAAATGAGGTCTTAGTAAGATTAAATGTCACAGGTCTGAAGGACTAAGGGTTGTGGAATCTAGTCAAAACAGATCTCTTTGTGGTAGTCACGCTGTCTGACGCCATTCGGAGGCGCACACGCGCACGCCTCTTCTCCTCTCTTCTCCTCACACAAGTACTGTACCACAGCCTCATATTCTTTCCTTTTTTCAGCGGGAGCAGAGAGAGAGAGAGTCGAGTGAATGGCTTTTTATCCCACTAACCTAGTCTGCACATGCAGCACTTGTGCAGCACTACATTCCTGCTCCTGCTCCATTGTACTACGACTTCATTTCAGTAGGTGGCACTAAAAATAACCTCAGCCAATTCACTTACTCCAAATGTCAAACAGGGACAAAGGGTTATAACGTTGTGAATAAATGGGATGAAATTTGACCCGAGAGGAAAGTGTAGAGGGTATGTTAGATACACATGATGTGATTCTGTCAGCATGTACATGCAGTATCAGGTTGGAATTCTTTGGTAAAGTGACTGCAAATAAAGAATTGTGAATGAAGTATGGGTTGTTTTTTTTTAAACATTCCTAAAACGTTTATTCTCTCTATAGTGTTCACTTCTGACACACACAGGTGGTTTTCTTCACTGAGAACATGGATATCAGTAAATCAGCAGTGCCTATCATGAATGTCTTGACACTTCTGTTATGAGCTCTGAGGCAGAATTGGGATGTTTCCACCTGGCAAATAGTTTATTCTTGCTTGAGGATGTGCAGATACGTGAATGACACAGAGACGGTTGTAGTTTGACTGTTTCACACGAGGGAAAGCTATTCCCCAAGTCTCCAAAGGTCTACGTGTGCAGGCTAAATCAGGCGTATATTCCTTTTTATTCTTTTTTCTTTTTCTGGCATAACACAACAGTATATACAGCGTCCATGTGAAAATCATTTCCCCAACAATAGCACATTAAAATAAACATTTTCTTCCACCACAGTCTGTTTTGTTCCTTCAGGTCCAGCAAGGTATTACCAGTATAAACAAGGATCAAGTTCAGGATAGCTTACAAGTCAAATTGTTGTTTTCAGTCAAACGGAATATTCTCTCTAAAGCCATTAATAGAAACTCCCTAAAGTAGGGTGCAGGTGTCTCTGTCAACACTCAACATTAAAGGAATAGTTCAACATTTTTGGGAAATACACCTATTCGACTTTTTCAGAGAGTAAGATGTCATGAAGCTACTTCTATAACCGCCCCATTAAACCGAAAATTGTTATATTTACACTAAGGAGTAAACAAATGAGATATAATGTGTTAATTACTGAGCTTTAAAGGTGCCGATAGGTCGATTTTTTTACCTTTAGACAGAGCCAGGCTAACTGTTCCCCCTGTTTCCAGTCTTTATGCTAAGCTAAGCTGACAAGCTGCTGGCTGTTGGCTATTTACCATATAAACATCTTCTCATCATCTAACTCTCGGCAAGAAAGAGAATAAGCAAGTTTCCTAAAATGTCCTATTCCTCTGACTCTGACACTGTGCTGTTCACTTTATTCAACAACACAGAGGCTTCCATACAGGGCTGGAGGGGTCACTGAATGGTTTGATGAGAATGAAAACGATGTGAATCAAATGCTTTGGCATTCACAGATCACCAGGTCACCAGATTTCAATCTAACTCAACTCCTGTTGGAGTGCAAACATAAAGTGAGGGAATAGCTTTTGGAAAAAATGATGTTCAGTCCACCAGAAGAGTTTAGAGACTTGAAGAATCTATGCTACGGAGCACTGAAGCTGAGGGCTCATTTAGGGTTCGGGTCCAAATAATATATCTATTAGGCATCAGCCTCATCAAGAACCAGTCAGGTGACACATAACAGCTCCTTAGAGAGCAGCAGCATTCATGAGTACAGCTATCATTCAGCACACACATACAAGTAGATGAATTACAAACCCATATATTTGCATTTCCTCCTCCTGCGTCACAACGTAAACTTCTGTAACATTAACTCTCGCTGCTACTATGTCTGATTCTCTCTCACGCACGCACACGTACGCACGCAGAGGGCTAAACAAACTCCCGCTCATTCTCTCTGCAGTCGTCTCTGCTGCAGCCTCTAAATGGAGGGATTAATATGTTTGAATGGAGAGAGTCTCTTTCCTTTGTTGGTGTGGAAGGCTCAGTAATTAGCTGCCTGGGGAGCCAGGAAGCAGGAGCCTCCGTGTGTCTGTGTATGCATGAGGGCATCTGTGTGTGTGTGTGTGTGTGTGATATAGACTGTCCACCAAGGAGAGGGTCATGAGCTTAAACAGACAAAGCATTCCTGGATTATCCTCTTCAAATGGCTCCCTGTGTTAGTGATTTATACTTTTAGCACTTGCTGTTCCTGCTCTTCAGGTCCTGCAACCTGCAGCTGAGACAAACAGACAAACAACAGGCTTTCCCTCTCTGTCTGTCTGATTCCCCGATTGTCTCTCAATTACACAGCGCAGTAACATATACTGTGTCATCATGTAAGCAAAGCGATTGCCACACCACATTCCTCTCACATCTCTTAAATGACAAAAGCTTCTGCACGCACATGTGACACAGGAAAAGGAGTGTGCAAAGTCATATATGCAACAGGACACACAGCTGTTAAATTGCATACAATACATACTGACTGTGACAAGTTCTATATCTTGGTACCTCTGCAGAAAATATCTGCATGAAATTAATGATTTTCCTCTGTATCTTTCATAAGCAAATGAGATTCAGACGTATCCTTCATGCAAAACGCTGTGATGTGTTATTGCAGTCTTGCTGTAGCAGGTCTGTGATGTGGAACATGATCAGCTCCTCTTCCTGTACAGGTGCGGTGTGTGTGTGTGTGTGTGTGGGGTGGTATCACAGGCAGGCATTGCCATTTTGTGGCTCTTATTAAAGATTTTTGAATAAGACTTCATCATCACAGCCACTGGACATTAAATGATAATTAATGTATGTGATTGACATCTGCAGGTCATTTGTGATGTTTTATGTTCTATTTTTATTGTAAATAAATACTTAATTTTCATACCTCAACTTCTTAAAATCTCTCTACTCTCATTTTTAATTGATTCTATTCTATTGTGCATGTATATTTTATTCGACTGTGTACTGTATGTCACCTTCTGAACTGCTGTCCTTGCATTTTAAGACACGCACTTTACACACTTTGTTTTTGCTGCTGTGCCATAACTGTGTTTCTGTCTGCAAACACTATCTGCAGGAATATAAAAATCTATCCACATACCACCCAAAAATCTTTCTTTCCCTCAAGTGCAATTTTCTATATAATTTTTTTATCACAACTTTCTTGCCTCCTCACCTTATTTGCAACTATTTACTACAGATTATAGTTAAGTATTTAAGTATCTTTGAGTGTCTTTAGAAGCGCTGTATAAAAAAGATATATTATTATTATTATTATTATTATTATTATGTGGTATTCTAGTTACTCCTCTATACTCTGCATCTGTACTTCTGCTGCTGTGACACTTGAGTTATATTGAATTATATACTATTGATTATTGCTTAATCAATTTGTGAATGGAATGGAGTGAAGTTGAATAGACTGAATTGGTCCCTGATGATCCAGGTAAAGTGGAGGGACAGCTCACCTGTCCATGAGTGAAACAGTTGATCTGAAAGGAGGAGCAGAGAGAGGAAGATGACGGTTAGAGCTGCTGACAGTAGATGTCAGACTAAGCCATTGATGAAGAAGACTAAGCTTTTGGAAAGAACACCAGGCCCGGCTCAACATTGTGATTATGTGCCCCATGATGCGTACAGTGATCCGATAAATCTCACACAACCCATGCTGATAATCCACGTTGATAACAGCGGCCTCTCAGGTCGCGGGATTGATCCGCGGAGCATCAGTTTGTCTGCAGTCTCTATATCTTTCTGTCTCTGTTGTGTTGTAATTGTAACCAAGGGTACACTATCCACAAAGCAGCTTGATATGCATTACTGGGGATTAATGAATCACATACATACTGTATGTCAATCAGCATTTCAGACGACGAATGTCTGACTGTACACAGCTCACTGCTCCCTGAGTCAGACACAAGTCATGCAAGCACATGTTTGAAGATATTTAAAGCTCACTGTATCTGCTTTTCCCAGTCTCCTTCCGTGTTCATTCTCCTGGAGGCTTACGATTCAGTGATTCATCGGCCCATCGAGACGAGCTGATAAAAACTTGGCAAAAACACAGCAAAAATATTAAGTACCTAGATACATGTAATCTTGGAGTCATGTTATGCTTAAGGAAGAAAAAAAACGTCTCTAACACTGCTTGTTTGACAAGCGTTAGAAATTCACTCATTTGTATTTTATGCAGAAAGTTCATGGAAACATACAGTTGATTACTGAAGTGAAGCTCGCTCATGAGTCAACGTATCAATAGCTCTGCTCCTTACATGTAAACTGATATTGTGCTTGGCTGTAACCCCTCCGTACATGTTGTTATGACAGCCCCAACAACATGCGCGCATCCTTTTAGGTTGTTATCTATTCTCCTTAATTGGAGAAAAGGCTGTAAAGAGTTCACAGAGTAGTTGCCTGTTTTATTTATTGGTTTATGACACTTTCACATTCTTGGTTTTGACCTTTGACCCATATGAAGTCATAAAAGTTAGCTTAAGTTACTTTGAGCAAATGTTTGTTATTGTACTTTATCAGTGATCTCCTGTTTTATTTATTGGTTATGACTCTGTAAGCTCATAGTTGCTGCCAGTTACACTAAAAACTTCACAGGTTTGACTGGTTGGTTGGATTACTGTTCTGTTATGAGCAATCATATCTGACAGCTTTAAAAGTCTAATAAAATGCATTTTGTAACAGAAATTTCATAGAACTTAAAGTCTATATATACTGTATTTAAGCCATAAATATAAAAGGCAACTATTAACATCAAATGCGTCTTTATTTTTCAAATAACACTGGTTATCTTGAAAATGAAGATAATAAATGCACTGGCTGCTAAAAGGCTGTTAGACGTAATCGTCTATGTTTTGAGGTGAGGTAGTTACAGCAAATGTGGCAAAAGTCACCGTTTGAATACATAACCTTGTTTATGACTTCTAACTTCCTTTTGTTCTATATGTCACGCTGACCAAGTCAATTCTCCAGCTGCTCTGAAGATAAAGCAAGACATATGGCAGTTCATTTTCTAAAGGAAAGGTTTGACTTCCTCTTTGAGATAGCTCTATCTCCGCCACAATGTCCTGAACTATAGGACCCCTCAGTAAACCCAACCTCTGCCCCTGTTACACCCCGCTCCCTCGATGTTGTGTGTCCCTGCCAGTTCACCCTTGGTCTGTGTGTAAGACACTTTAAACCACAGGTCACACACCCATCCCTGAGAGCCTTGTTTTCCCACACACGGACCACAACACACTTATCTATGAACAGATTAGACTGTCAAGGTCACCTCTGTTGCCCACTCCTCTCTTTACATGTACAAACTCTCATCACCTGCTCTTTTCCTTCACCCTTTGAAGACTGAATCCACCTTCGCCATTTGATCTTTTTCTCCTTTCACCCTGTTTTTTGCCCGTCTTTCTCTGAGTCTTCTCACAATTTATGCTCCAATTGTTTCTGTTTCTTGTCTTCCTTTGCTCCTGCCCTCTCCCCTGTATGTTCTTTTTCTCACACTGATGGGCGGTTCAGAGGATCATGAGGCCATGTGCAAAAGGATTAGCTTTATCATTGATAAGGAAATAGGTAGGGGCATTGCATGGTAAGAACAAACCTCATTGCCCTTCCTGAGAGGATGTGTCAGTGACAGCCTTATCCACATATTGTCAGAGTGACAGCAAGAGTGCCACATCCAGAGAGGGAGGCACAGTAAATACATAGGACAGTCAAGGTCAGGTCAATGTCACAGGTCCCCCAGCAGCGCAGTCTCAGGGGGAAAGGTGTGTTTGCCTCAGGAAGACAGAGTGTGCTGCACAACAAAGTATGGCTCTCACACTTCCCCTCACACTGGAGAATACGAGGACACTGTTGTTTTGTTGTCTCCTTTCGCACGTAAATGCGTACACGTGCATGCACACAGGCGGGACAGCGAGGATGCAAACAGCTCAGTTCTTAGAAACATTTCCGTTGGAGAGAGTTGAGAGAGAGGCGGCTGAACTCAGATAGGACACAGTTATGCTAACAGCACGGCTGTCAGTCGGTCCACCACTTTGGTCCAGACTGAAATATCTCAAGTATTGAGATTGGATTGACATGAAATTTGGATACTGATATTATTGGATGAATTGCAACTCAAACTTCGGACTCTTATTCTCATCTGTGCAGTTAAAAGAAAACTCTTTTATTAGTTCACACACAAGCACAGATTTGTGTCATACTCTCAAACAACAACAACAAAAAAACAAAACAAAAGATAGATTACAATACAAAAGAAAAGTGAAAAACTACAGGCAGGAGAGCAAAGCCATGGTGAAATTGATCTATCACCCACTGGAAGGAAAAAAAAATCGCAAAGCGGGTAAGATGCTGTTTTTGAGAATGTGACTGAGGCGACTGGGCACGTGATCCCAGAGTCTGCAGCAGGATGGTTAGAGTTCAATTCTATCCAAAACATCACTCAAGTGCTGTGGCAATTTTATTTATATAGCACATTTCATTACAAGTTAGCTCTATGTGCTTGACATTGAAAAACAACATATAAAGATTTAGGCATAAGCATAGCATGAAGCATACACCCAATGTTTAAAGTTCACACTCAGCTTTTAGGAATCATTCATCTTCCCTTGTTTTAGGTATTTTTTGCACATGGGCATCAATATGTTGAATGAATACAGAATCCAGCTGATTAGTCTGGTGAGGGATTTTTGTTGTACGTCATCCCCAAACTCTCTCCTGTCATTTCCTCTAAAGTGCTCTACTGTTGTTTTCTAATACAGGAAGAAATCCCCCAAAAATACCTTTAAAGGGATTACTTTCCACACTTTCCATTATATCGCTAAATTCATCCATCTATGCATATGATCTTATCTTAAGAAGTAGGTCAATGATTCGATGGATTGATGTCACTTGCAGTCGATGCAGTTGTGTGATTCAGAAAAAATGTGTCATTCATGGTTTCCGACTGTTTGCCTCTTTTCTTGACTGCATGTGAAATCAGCAACAGGGCGACTTGTGAGTGCAGATCAGAGTGGGGATAAAAATTCCCAGGATTCCAGTGACACGGGGACCTGACAATGACCCTCTGTGTCCTCCCCTGAATGGATATGTGCTCCGAGGATTTAAATATCCACCAAAGCACACCATATCCAAATGATTTAATGAGTGACGAGGAAGAAAAAAAAAGAGTCTCTGTTCTTTTACAAAGTAACGTTTTATTTGTCGTGAACTTCGTGTGTGAAGCATTTTCTGTTTCTGTTTGCAGAAACTTTTTCGAGGAGGGCAAATTTCTCATGAGAGAGCTGACGCTGAACTGACGTGTGGGTTGTTGCTGAGGGCACATTGTATGTTGTTACATTACCTTCTGCTGCTCTAGATGTTTTTCAGTTTATCAGATCCAATTGCTGTAACTTGACTGTTTCGTGGAGGCATCACCCGGTACGAACGTTTGAATCAAAGTGTGCGGCATCAATAGCACGGATCACGCTGACATAGCTGCAAACATTTATTGGACACATATTGTGCATTAACCATGCACCAGCAGTTTAACAACTACAGGTGTTTTTCTGACCTAAGCAAGAAATTGTTTAAAAATAGGAGGAGTAAACCTTTTCTCTTATAAAATTACACATGCAAAAGGACTGTATTTGCTCTTAAATAATATAGCAGATATGTGTTGTAAAGGGCAAAAAAAAAATTAAATAACAAAGATGTTTTCCTTCAAAATGCATTGACAGAAATAAACCTGAGAGGCTGATGCAGGTCAGAGTGCAAAACGTATTTTCTCTCTAGCGCACGGGTCGACTGAGCCCAAACAAGAGAAAGGGGAAACACTTAATTACTTCCTGAGAGTGAGGCATGGTTGTGGGATAGCATTGTATTAATGTTTACAGAGGAAACAGACCCAGCCACACACCACCCATCCTGGACGCTGCAAACACCACATCCAAGGTGAGAACTACTTCTTCTGAGAGGATCAAAGACAGATTGTGCCGTTCATGACACCATCAATTACAGGGGAGCAAGAGACTAACTGCTACTCTTGATGGTAACCTGGCCCAACGTCTGCAAAGCTACTTCCCCCCTGTGAACTGTCTCTTCCTCAAACAAAATTAGCAGCAACATGGTTGCCAAACAAACTGCCAAAATCCTTGATTAGTTTCCTCTTCCGTCTGCCTTATACATTGTTATTGACCCAGTGGAATGAAGCCTAAGTTCTGGCCCCGAGCCCTTGTCAGTTGTTTGACAGAGAGGTTTGAGTGTGTGTTTGTGTGTGTGTGTGTGTGTGTGTGTGTGTGTGTGTGTGTGGCCTGTTCTTTTCCGTCCTGGAGGAGTAGAAGTGGGGAAGCCAGGCATCAAGCCCTTAACTATTCACTCTTCCCAAGTCCTATTTCCAGCCACAGCCTTAGGGCACGCTACTTCAACATCCTGCGACTCAGGCCTGACTGACTACAGCGCTGCTCTGTGACTTCGGGGGCCCGGGCTCTGCACGCTGAGAATGTGAGGAACCAGGGTGGGGGAGTGTGTGTGTGTGTGTGGGGGGGGGGGAGGGGGGCGCATATTGTGTCTTGGAACTTCCCAGAATAATAATAATAAAAACAGTGTTTGTTTATGTTCTCACAAGGAGAGGGATGGGGAAGTTGAGGATAAAGGAAGTAGGATGAGTGTAAAAGTTCAGTGAGGGGTCTGGGAGTCAACAAACAAGCTGTGGCTTAGCCTTACGCAAGCTGGAATTATTGTAATGTAATATAATTTACTTGACAGAGTGCAAGTCTGTGTGTGTGTGTGTGTGTGTGATGTTTGCATGCCTAAAAGACGCCAGCTGTGTGAGGGTACAGTGTGTCTAGTCACTATAAATAACCCCTGTTTGAAAACATGACAGAAAAATAGCCCAAATTAGGACATAAATATTCAGACTGTGTGCAAAAATAACCAGTCCCATCAAGCACGCAGGCTAAGATTAGACAGGTGACCATTAGGAACATGTGGTGGACACGATAGGTGGTCAGATATTCTGTGTTCTTTCATGCCATGTGGATTTCCTGTGTTTGGACTTGTCCAGTTGATAATGATTGCTGGAGTATTTGAGCATCCCTGAACTGTGATCAATAGCTCTGCCGGTGTTCTTCCATGCCCTATCGCCTGCCTGGCACCTGGACAACAGGAAGATCAGGGGTTTAACTCGCCGGTGTCAATCACAGACAAGTATTGCACCAATGTTGAGCATCACAGGACACAAAATAGAAAGCTTCGAGAGTTACTTGCAACAGAAAATCTGGAGGATCCTGAAAAATCCCTCCTTAAAAAAACCCTTTTTAAGTTACTTTTGCAACAGCACAGCTATTTATTATTGGCTAAATTACCCCACATCCCACTGACTTGCACTAGCCAACAGAAGAGCTTCTAAATTAAAAAAATATCCAACGCTGAGCTTAAGTGTTACCACGGCAGGTCAAGGCCTCTCACAGCCTTCTGCCTGGTCCTATGATGTTTTATTCAGCTGTAACATTTCTCCTCTGTGTGCGGTTGTTGTGCTCCGGTGTGAGAGTGATAGAGGCAGAGAGGGTGAGAAAGGGGAGACGAGAGAGAGAGAGGTAGGGTTGGGAGAGGTGAACAGGTAAAATTTCGGGGGCGTGAGTGTGATACATGTAAATAACAGGTTGAGGAGATGTGATTGGAGAGATGAGAGCGGAAGCAATATCAGTGACAGTTGCAGCAGCAGCGGCGGCGGAGGCCAGCGTGACATTTACTGAGAAGTGCCATTTTTACAGGTTTTCACACCAGGAAGTGTTGGAAACCCAAAAAGACACTGCAAAGCATCTTCACCATCAGACTGACCAGACCAGAGAGTGATGACAGAAAATGAAAGGAGAGAGAGGAGCCAGATTCAAACCATCAAACTGTCAGCATCTTAAACCTCCAGCAGATGATTCTTATGATAGCTGAATGTATATACAATTGATTGTTTACTTCTTGTACGTATTTATTTATTTTCTATCTGTCACTTTATCTACTTCTGTCATGCTTTTTGTGATTTTCTGTTATTGGTAATGATGTCAGACGTCAATGTTAAACATGACCAAAGTTCCAAAACTTGAGGTGAACGTATGTAAAAATACTCCCTGCAAGTCAAAAGCCCAGGCTGCAGCCTGTTCTGAACACTTTGTTCAGCTTTGTTTACAATGTTATCTCTACTTCCTCTTCGTGATGATGTCAAATTTCCAACAGAGGGAAACTGTAGAGTTGTTCCACAGGTTTTTTGTGTTGTCCACTCACATATTTTGGATCGGATTTCAGCTCGAACATGTACGTATTTATTTGAGAAGTTGACATTTCGAGTAAAGAATGAGAAAAAGAAGTGAAATCAGACTACTATTGTATGTTTTACGTGTAGAGAGGCAGCCTCTGGAAGCAAACCAATCAGAACAGAGTGGGCTCATCGGGAAGGGCGCCTTAAAGAGACAGCAGATGAAATGACCTGTTTCAGATAGAGGCTGAACTAAGGGGCTGCATAAAAAGCTGGAAATGTGCATGATACGTCCCCTTCAAAAACTGCAGAGCATCCTGTGAGTCAAACATCTTCACCCTGCAGGCAGAGTAAGGCCGTTCATTCATTTATGACTTTTTTTTGTATGGGTCTAAAACAAAGAGCCACGAGCACAAGATCGAGCTTGTTAGACAAAAACATTCACTTCATATTCCCCTCATCGATTTTTTTCTTGCTGGTTCCCAGTAGCTCACAAGCGTACACCTCCTTCACAAGCAGGGGAAGACCTTTTTTATATCAGCGAGGATGCTCATAATTTTAAGCATCATCCAGGCATTTAACAAGGCAGAAGAAACGGAGAGAAGAAAGAATCAATAGTCAAGTACAAAAGCCGGCGTTGGTCTGACAACCAAACCAAAGCAGCATGAGTATTGATCTGGATTTGTTGGAATATGATAGATTGGAGAGGAGAGCACTGTCTACTCCACTTTTCCCTGTGTGTAGGCATGATTATTGTACACACAAAAAGAATACGGCCACAGAAAATATAACACCGAATAACCTACAATTCACAAAATATAGTCCTAAGCGTTTTGAGACCAGAAGGATGTATTACGGACATCATAACATTCACTGTTTGGGCTGAATTTTCTCAGAGGCGGCGCTGAGAAAGTAGCATTTTGCTGAAAACCTTGGAGAAGAATTTTTCCAAAATGTAGCACTTCTGTATTTGTAATTAATCTTCGACCATCTGGTTGGCCTTGACATACCAACTCAGCGGACAAAACATCTGATGAATGACGCTGAAGCTACCCTTGAAAGAAACCTTGGTCTCAAACATCCTCACAAATAACAGCTCAGCCAAGGATTCAGTCCTTTTTTTTATCAACACAGAACTTTACTCACACACAAACTATGATGATTTTTTTTGACTATTTTCAAACTCAAAAGCAGTTCCTAAATTTTTAGTATTTTGATAATTTGCATTTTTAAGAAGATCATGTTTGAAAGTTCAAGCAGAGTTGGAAACTAAAGACGGAATCTGGTAGATGAAAACAAAAACAGAAAGATATTACACACACACACATGCATATACACTCCTAATCTTCTACCCAGAGGAGCCTCCCTTATTGTGGGAGGGGTCCTGCACCTGCTGTGGTGGCTTGGGGCCTCCTGTGGGAGAGCATTGAGGGGGCCCAGGAGAGGTGCGCCTGGTTCCAACATATCACTTTTTGTTAAACAGCACATTATTCCTGAGATGTACTCCCACTCACCGCCCACCCTTCACCCCCCAGGACACATCCCAGCCTTGGCTCCAGCCTCAGGCTCAGCCCTCAACCACTGGGCCCTGCTCCTGCTTCATGCTACATACAGCACCTTTATGCCCTTGACAGTTTTCACTCTCAAGGCCTTCCCCCATGTCTGAGCTGCGAGCCCAAGGAGAAAAACATGCACTGCATCCAAGCCACCTGCTACCTCTTAGCTCAGTCGTAATTCTAGTTTTAAACACTAGCTTAAAGCCACTATAATCAATATTTTTTATAATAACAATGTATGAAATGACAACGTGTACTGTCAGAGGCGTCGTTCGTAGTGATGAACTTACAGAAAATTATCACCTTCGGCTTTATAGAGAGGCAAAGATCATCATCTTACATGTGTAGTCTTTCTAGTTACGTATTTTCACAGTCATATACTAACACATAATTGAGACAGGATCAAGAAATGATTTGTTTCTCGCTGTTTTTCCAATATAAGGTCCTATGGTGGCCCAGCGTAAGGGGCGAATTTGCTCTATTGAGCTTTATAGCGAGTTTCAGCTCATTGTTTAGCTGTCCAGCTGCAACTACTGTCATGAGTCATGACACTAGTTGTTTTTTGCTGCCAACATGTGGACAAAAAATCAGTTAATGCAGCTTTAAAGGAATAGTTTATTTTAGGATATATGCTTATTAACTTTTTTCTCAAGAGTTAGATGAGAGGATTGATACAACTCTCATATCTGTTTGTTCAATATGAAGCTACAGCTAGCAGCCGGTTAGCTTGGCTTAGCATAAAGACTGGAAACAGGGGGAAACGGCTAGCCTGGCTCTGAAACTGAAGTGTAAAAACAAGAAATAGCCTGGCACATAACCCCGTAAAATGCCGTATTGTCTTTTTATACTTTGGTTATTCTACGGAATAAACAAATGAGATAAAACGAGTTCATTTGTGCTTAGAGGTGCTAGTAGGTGGATTTTGTTACCTCTGGACAGAGCCAGGCTAGCTGCTTCTTTATGCTAAGCTAAGCTAACCAGCTGCTAGCGGTAGCTTCAAATTTACTGTACAAACATGAGAGGCGTGTCTATTTTTTCCCATCTGACTCTTGGCTAGAAAGTGAATAACCGTCAAAAATGTTGAACTATTGCTCCAAAGCGAAGTACAGTAAGAGGCAGACAAGCTTGTCTTCCCAGCATCAAGCCACAAAGCCTCCTGTAGTACCAGCAACAGCCCTGTTCTTCAGTCCTGCCCGCTGGGAGATCCTGAATCACTAAAAGGTGAAGGAGCAAGGAACCAAGAAATTAAGCCTCTCAGCAGCACTACCTGGGCTCTATACATCAAAGGCTGAGCAGAAACCAGCAGGGAGGTTTTTTCTTTCACTGGGGACTCTTTCAGCGCCGCGCTGCCTGACAAATAGGCTGGAAGGTTGAGTGCATTAACCCACATGTTGACACTAGGCGGGGAACACAGAGTGATAGAGGGGCAATAGGGGGCTGCAGGGAATGACATATGGCTCAGGTCTTTGGGGTGCAATAAACATACATGCATGCACAGGCGAAAACACACAGGCATGTACAAACACACACCAAACACACAGCGAAGGAACTGGTGTTATGGCTGGTTGGTTTATCTGTAATTTACTTCTTGGTGGATATTCTCTCAAATCGTTTCATTTCGTCAGCTGTCACAGATACTGTAAGAGAGGTGAAAGTGGTCCTTCGAGGTGCTTCAGCTGCTTCAAAACTCCAGTCAGAGAGATGCCACAACACAGCTGTACACGTGTGTGTGTGTGTGTGAGAGAGAGAGAGCTTTGAGAGGGACCCTCATTAGGGTGTTAAGCCTGAGGAAGAGCCAAAGACACAACACAACCACACAGACAGACAGAGATACAGAAACACACAGTGTCTCCCACACAAGGAGGCGGGTCCTGTCGAGGGAAACAGTAACGGCAGAATGAAAACAGAGAAACTTCCACGGCACCTGTGTAGACAAGAGAGATTAGGAGATTGAGATCAGCAGTGGCGCACCTCCAATGAGACGACACAGACACCAGCTAATACTGAAGTCTACAAACTTCATTTAACAGTCAACCAACCTTTATCAAGATGGAGACAAGCTTTCCATGTCTGATCCAAGAAATATTGGAGACTAAGAACTAACAACTGGAAAATTTAATCATAAAAGCAAACACTCAATAAAATTGTTGAAGGAGTTTATGGATTCATGGAGATTTAACTTTAAATGAGCAATTGTAAGCTTGCAGAAAGAAGCAGATCATGTTCTCTTTTCCATGGACTGGAGTATGTGAGTGCAAGATAGTGACTCACATTATACGCTTAATATCTGCGGCCTTTTACGCTCCCATTAGGTCATTAACATTACAGCACATTTGAAACTTTGGCATTAAAAAAAAGGGAAAAAAAGAAAAGCCCTCTTTACCCTTTTGCTCCCTCAAGGAAGTACATGGAAAAAAAAAAAGAGAATGAAAGAGAAGAAAAACTCCTTCATCTCTGTAGGCAACCCAAATCCTCACTGTAGCTGCAGCCAAAAACTAAATTAAAAAGACTGGAGTGTTGGGGTGTTTAACAGGCGCTGCGCTGCGCTGAGGGGGAATGGAAGTTCTCTCATGCTTAACAATTTGTTCTTCTGCTCTCTGCTGTTTAGAAGGATCAAACCAATTAAAAGCATACTAACACACACATATAGACACACACACACACCAACCCAAACATCAGCAGATACAGTATACCGGACTAAAGACAGGTGTTTCAGTGACTGAAAAGTATTAAAAAGCTGCATTTATTAAGAGATTCACGGTACCACTTCCCGATAAAGCACCCATTATAAAAACTGTATAAGTTGTAAGTAAGTTATGCCTTTATTAATGGCTGATCAATTATTTACTCATGCTTTATAGATCAGTAACAAGCCATTATTATTATTATTATTAAGAACAGCTTCTGGGTTGCCAGGTTGTGAAAAAAAAACCCTTTGAGTGATGTTTATCCCTTCTATTTGCCGATAATGCAGATAAATGTCTGTTTCTCACGTTATAATAAGCTATAAGGTACACAGTTATAAATGTTATTAAGCTATTATCACATTAATTTTGGTCCAGATCACCTGCAGCCAGTCAGTCAGTACTCAAACTGGTCCGACCAGTCAGAGAGGTTTTTTACAACTTGGCAACCCAAAAGTTGCTTTAATTAAATGCTTATTACTAGCTTATATGTATATATAAAGAATTAGTTGAGGATTTATTAACCATTAATAAAGCCATTTGTTATAGCCACTGTTGGAAGAAGTATTGAGATTAGAAATACCGCACTATAATACTCCATTCTACATAAAAATCCTACATCAGCAGCTAAATGTACTTAAAGCATCAAAAGTAAAAGTACTCATTTAGACAGCAGAATGTTCTCTCCCTGTTTTAATTTACATAAAACAAAACAGTAAAAGTTTAACAACATGCTTTAACGGGATGAGAAATTTGTGTCATTGATAAAGGATAGAACATCTGGGACAGTCTGGGAGGCTTTTAAAGCCACATGTAGAGGGTGGTGTATTGGTTACGGCGCTGCAAAGCAAAAAGAAAGAAGCCAAAGGAAAAATGAGCTCATGTTGGAACTGAAAAAAAAAACAACTAGAAATGCAACATATGAGACATCCTAGTGATCAAAAATTAAATGGAGTTACAAGCAATTCTACACGAGGAAACCTCATCTGCATTATAAAGACTCAAGAAAATGTATTTTGAATCTGGGTATGAAGATGGTAAAAAACACTTAGACTGAAACAAATGGAGAGTAACAAATACATTTGGCATTTCAAGAATACGAAGTTGTATGAATCAGAATGTAAACACAGCCCAAATATGGTAGATGACTTTCTCAATAATGCCCCCCTCCCGCAGCTGAAAGACAATGAAAAGGCTTACTTGGAGACAGATGTCCAGGAGACGGAGGTTAAGGCAGCCATTAAAACTCTCACTGCTGGTAAAGCACCAGGACAGGATGGTTATAGTATAGAATCCTATAAATGTTTCCAGGACGTCCTGTCTCCAATTCTGACCTTATTATACAAGGATATTATTACCACTCAGTCCATGCCTAGTGGTATGAACGCAGCTGTTATTTCCCTGTCACCAAAACCGGGTAAAGGCCATTTAGAAATGGACAATCAGTCCCCTCAGCTTGTTAAATAATGATTATAAAGTGTTTGCTAAGATTCTTGCGATGCGTCTGGAGAAAGTTATCTCTTCATCTCATTAATTCATTTAGATCATCGCTGGACGCCATGCTGCTCATAACATGAGAAGACTTTTTCCATGTAATGCCAGAGGCTGCATCTCTCCTACACCCAGCTGTTGCAATCTCACTCGATGCTGAAAAAGCATTTGACAGGATAGAGTGGTTTTATCTATTTCACAAACTGCAAAAGTTTGGTTTTAGTCCAATATATATACAATGGATTAAGGTCGTCTACCATAACCCAGCTGCATGTGTCAAAACTAATGGTTTAATATCTCCCCCTTTCCAGCTTTTCAGATCCACCACCAGTTATCTTTGTTAGCACTTGAGCTGTGCTATTAGGGCTAACCAGAACATAACCGGTATCACACACATTTTGGCCTGTTTTCTGGCTATAAAATCAATTGTTCTAAGAGCGAGGCTCTCTCTTTAAATGGTTTGTACATACCCTGGACAGCTGGAAGTCAGGAGTTAACATCAGAGCTCCATTTGATTGCATTTTTGAGTTGAACAGTCCCAAGCTTTTGAAAACTGTTAGAGAAGATTTAAAGAAATGGACTAATTTACCGTTATCACTGCGGTGGAGGGCAGAAGTACTTCAAATGAATGTACTCCCCAGATTAACCTTCCTTTTTTTTTCCTGCAATCCCACTAAAATTTCCTCAGAAATAGTTCAATGAGATTAGCAAACTATTTTCAGCGCTCCTATGGTAAGATAAGAAGCCCAAAATCAGCCTAAAAAAAAAAAAAAAAAAGAGCTGTTTCTAGGAGCAAAGGTGGGTTAGGCATACCAGGTGTGTATTTATATTACTTGGCTTACAATGGTGTATATCCAATATCCTGAGCCTACAAGACAAATCATGTAGACGCAGGTAGCTGGAGATGGTCGGAGCAGAAGATTTTTTCCAAAAATAACAAACATGTTTGCTTCCTTCTGGTATCACCCTAAATAACAACCAAAAGCCCCTTTATTCTGCTTTTGTGGTTAAAACATTACATAAACATCTTAAAATCAGTGGTTCGTCCATGTCCTCTTGGCCCATATTGAAGAATCAATAAGAGGTGGTAAACCTTCTTCTAATGACATAAAATAAAAATATTACCGAGCTGGATCAGTTACTAAAGGACGGAGATATAATACATTTTCATGAATTTGAGTTCAATTTCAGTTTAAATAATTCAGCCTTCTTCTAATATTTGCAGCTAAAAATCTATTCTGCACAATTACACATTTAAAAACATTACTCTGGGTAATAATGAAACTATTGAATTAAGAGATGCAGCTGCTGGCAGAGGAGCTGTCTCCAAACTGTATAGATTAGTATGCATTACCTTTCTGTGACTGTTTTTATTTTTTTTAGGTCATATATCACCTCACACAAACTGAAGAAAATGAGCTGTAGTGTTTCAGATACGTGCTGACATGGCTGTGGGATGATGCAGCAGCTGGTAAGAAGATTTTGGGTAAAATGTTGATTTTTTTTTGTTTTGTGCAAAATATTGGATATAAATTTCCTATTATGTCCAACTGTGGGTCTACTGGGAGGTAAGATAGACGGAGTAACCTCAAAAGAATTACAACACTTAATTGGATTAGCCTTTCTCTCAGTGAAACGGACAATACTTATTGTTTCAATATAGACAGCTGGCTTAAAGATTATTTGGATTTAGTATCTTTGGAGAAAGCAGCATCGGTTCTTCGAGATCTGACAATACAGGGTGCGGGGGCTTTAATGTGTAATATCCTTCCCTGTTTTGTATATTGTTTTTGTTGTATTATAAATCTGGAAAAAAAACGACAGCTGACTGGTCTCTGTCAGGGTGTTATATCCGATTATTGGATTATTTTGCATCTTTTATTTTTCACTCCTGGCTACAACTTATAACCCCTTTAAAGGGGCGAAAATGGTGCTGAATATATTACGCTAAACAAAACACACAAACTCTTTGGACACAGATGATCAACCACTATTTTTAGTGTCCCGGTGGGAAAAGAGTGCAGGAAGGAACACATTCAGGTTTACTGGGTCAGAGGTTAAAAGTGCCATTAATGAGCCTCACAGATCTCGAAGCATTTGCTGAATGTAGGAACTCATACTTAATACATCCCAGACTCTGTGTAGGAAACTGAAATGTTAAATGGGGAACAAATGTGTGCCGGCTAATGAGATAATACATCCGTAATGAACATGAGAAACCACAGCGCTGATGAAGTCATACGCTGGAGATCACGCAGCAAGAGCGCAGGCAAAGGCCAGAGAATGGAGGCGCAAACAGCTGTGATTTAACTGAGGGATGATGATCCTCCGCTGTGACACAACCTCATTTGGTCTCCTGGTGGCCTGCATACCTCGGCTTCCAGCAGGAAAAATACCCCCCAGGGATCCTAAAATACACAGCGAATGAGCGGGCGGGCCGGGCCTCGGATCCAGCCAGCCAGCCAGCCGTGAGGTGGGGCAGCAGCCAGGGAGAGGGGAGAGAGAGGAAGGGCCAGGGGCAGAGCTGCAAGCCTGGGCAAGCTAGTCAGCTGCACAGGCCTCAGACGACAGTCAAGACTAACAACACAGCAGGAATGTTAACCTGTTAGAAGCTTCTTCGGTATGTTTGCCTGTTGAAAATACACTTTTGCAGCACCGATTCCCAAATGTTATCAGGCTGCACTCAGCTGGAGCAAAACCTGACAAATACACAGAATACCCAGGGTCACATATGGTGGTGGCTGTGCTCAATTCTGTGGCCAACTGCCTTTATTTAGCCATACTTCAATCCTCAGATCACTTCTAAATGAGTAGTGGGGTTAATTTAGGATTCACGGCTTGATCAGGCCACCCAGGTCATGGAGGTTATTATCCGTCACTATTCTAAGACCGTGACTGACACACACTGGCCACATGAAGTCACTGCATCAGGCGTTTTTTGTTTTTTTTTCAAAAGGACAGAGGGCGGAGTTTGTGTTTATGATGGTTTTACAGTCAAACAGGGCACCCACACACACACACACACACACACATAGTACACACAGTTATTATGCAAAAACAAATCAAGGAAATGGTTGTGTAGTGTTTGATAAGGCGTTCATACTTTCTGGAAGTGATTCGTTCTTTCAAATGATATCTAAAAGTTTTACACGGGGTTACAGCCATTTAATGAGAACAAACTCTTACTTCATCGACACCAGCGGTCTCAACAGTCATCACCAACAACACGACTGCAACTGTCGTTACCTGACGACTATTTATGGAATAACCCACCAAAACATACAGACTCGCACACGATGAACAGAACTGAGACTGATTGATTGCATACATGAAATCTAACAGCACGATGATCTAAACCTCTCGACACTGAATGTCTCCAAACGATAACCGGAAAAAATGAAAAATGACTAATGCTTGAAAATTCTTTTTAGCCTATTTACTGCTATTTTAAGTCAAATTTTACTGGGTGTTCACTTAATTTCAAAGCGACAGTTGAACTTGGACTCTCAATGCCAATATACAGGAGATGGTGGACGGTTCATGAACTCTTTCAGATGTATGCATGGCGGAGAAACAAAGTTCAATAACAGATGATCTTAACTTTAGTCCCACTTAGTGAGAAAGTGCATACATGTATTAAGATGGCTAGCAGCCTACCTGATGAGGATTAAATGAATTAAGGCTCAGTCCCTGCTGTCTGGGGTATTAAGACTATGTTGCTGCTTCCAAAAGCCTTTCAACAAGAAGTTGTGGCTCTTTACCTCAATTTATTGTCTGTGCTGTTTTAAAAAAAGGAATACCGATGCTTCAAACCACTTTCTGCCTTCTCAATTACCTTTCACCAGCCCACTTAGAGGAAGAATTTCAGTTTCAAAAGTGCAAATGTTTCAGTTCGTCAAGCTGAGCTGTTTTGGTTCTGACCGCTACTGATCTGTGCCACATATACAGACATGCTGTAGAGATCTATGGAGGCCTACGTCTTTACTGCTCTGTAAACACAGGGAGGATGTAGAACTGAGAGTTCAGGGTGGTGGCACGGTCATCATCTGAGTCGGGGGAAGATTCTGATGAAGAGGATCATGCTGATGAAGGTGAAGGAGACTAGGATGAGCATCAGCCACAGCAGCCAGTTGACAGACTTCTTGGTGTGCTGCTCCAATCGCTCCGACTCCGTCTTCAGCTTCTCAAAGTTCAGATCCGCCTGACGCATAGACTGGCTCAGGGTCTGGGAGGGAGAGGAGGACATAACTGGTGTAAATGTCAAGATAAATATTTAGCGCACAGACCTACAAGTCAGTTTATTCATAGAGGGTACACTCGTGTTGATTTATAAGCTGGTGTGAGTGTTATTTGTCTTATACTGCCCACTTGTGGACAGAATCAGAATCATTGTAGGACTGCACAAAACTCCTACAGTGTTGATAAAATGTTCAAAAAGAGAGAAAGTTGATTTAGGGTATTAATTTTACTACTTTTTATTCTTCTGGCTACTTTGGTACACGTGACAGTCTAAGCAGTTACCTGGTTGTCCTCTTTGATGATGTTCTGTGCTGCCAGAGTGTTGTTCTTCAGGTTTCGGGCCAGGTTCAGCATGTCCTCGGCGAGTTTTTCCTGCAGGTTGTGGTGGTGCTGCAGGACGGCGTCCAGCTCTGCAGCCGACTGACGCTCATCCAGAGGCAGACCTCTGCACGAGTGGGGACAGTCTGGTTAATATTTTCATTTTAGGCATTTAAGCTGAGGCTTTTCTCTGCAGTCACAACAAGCAGACCAGTGATAAAATAACTCAATTAAGAGCATTTAACAGCGAGAAGTGACACAGTGCGAGCCACAGTGTCCTGACAATGTATGTAAGAAACAATCAGTGGATGTCATACATGGTTATGTACCATCAGTATTTATGTACATAATAAATAAATAATATGGAAAGCTTTACCTTCTGTTCCGTAAGTCTGTTTCCGACGTGCCTATTGAGAGGAAAGGAGAAAAATCACTTTTCTAAAGACAAAGTCAGAATATTAGCTTGTTAAAAATATTAGCTTTTTCAGTTGAGATATTGAAGTTGGATTTGAATTCAGAAACAATTCTTACCTTTGCCCGACAACCCCTGTAATGACGAAAAGAAGAACATTTATGAGAGACAGAACATTAAGCACAAACTCTATCTTTGAATATATCTTTAAAATCTATTTCTTCTATCAAATCCCAAATGTTTTTTTTTTATTACAGAAGCCTAATTTATGAAAATATTACTCTAGAGCTGCAACAGTTAGTCGATTAATCGATCACCAAAAAAACATAATTGCCAACTATTTTGATAGTCGATTGTTGAATTGAGTCATTTTGTTTTCCAAATTCTCTGATTCCAGCTTCTCAAATATGAATTGTTTCTGGTTTCTTTCGTCTTCTATGACAATAAACTGAATATCTTTGGGTCGTGGACCGTGGACATTTTTCACCAATTTCTGACATTTTATAGACAAAGCAACTAATCAATTAATTGACAGATTTATCGATGATGAAAATAATCGCTAGTTGCAGCGTTAAGTAACTCGCTGAACTGGCAGCATTAATTAAAAGCTAAGCTCCGACTAGCCAAAAGGCAACGTGTGTGTAGTGTAATGTAAAGCCAATTGTAGATGGACTACACGCTCAGAATAGCACTAAATGTGAGACTTTACAGCTGGAGGTGGGATCAGTAGTGTGATAAAACAATGCAGGTGTCATCCATCAGCTGTGGTTTGTACAGTGAGGTGAAGCTCACGAGTGACCCGTCCGCTTTGCATCTTGCTCAGCAGAGTTTAGTCCATCCGTACCGTGCCGAGCAGCTCGTCCCTCATCTCTCCGGTACATCGGGCCTTCGTCTGCATGTGGACCGTTTTAGTGGCAGGCATCCTCTCATTAGCTATAGTGGGTGTTCGTCCCGGGGCGAGGAACTGATTGGCTAAAGCCTTTTCTGTTGGTGAGGACTGTAAACGACAACAAGAGAGCTGTGAGATCATAAAATCGGCCCTGACAGGAGAAAATCGAAGAGGCTAATTAATAAAAACAGTTTACATATGCACTGATTGTTTCATGTTTTTAAGGTATTTAGGAAATGCAGTTAAAATGATAAATACAGAGAACGGACTGCAGTTTACAACCAGGTCATAAATATGAATGTGACAATCTTGACAATGATAGAACTGTAAAATATTGCCACTGACCAGTTTCTCTGCTTCTAGAAGTCCCTTCAGAAAATCTACTTTTCTTGTGTACTCAGTCAGGAGTTCTGGTGTGGGTTTGCTGGAAAAAACAAACAAGTTGTTACTGAATAACAGCGTTATTAAATCTCTACAAATGGATCACTGAGCCAGGCACAATGCTGCAACTGCTACTAAGGTCTACTTTGTTTAGAAACATTGGAAAATGCATAAAATAGCGTGTCAGCGGGGAGCTGCTTGCATCAAAACTTTAGTCTTTAGTTTTTTTTTTTTTTCAACATAGGCAACCCAAAGTCACTGCAAACATCTGACTACAACAATATGTGTGGTACAAATGAACAATGATGAAAATATAAAGACACGTGAAAGTTAAGAGTGGGGTTACCTCGGGCTTTTCCTCAGAGCCGCCAACATCTCCTCCAGGGCACCAACATACTTCCGAAGAGAAAGCACAAACAGTTGATTGCGTACTACAGCTGACATTTTTATGGATGATTATTGATTATATAGTTTGAAACAGACATTTGCAGCCGTCTTAAAAAAAGCCAAGACAAAGCAGCACTGAAGACTGACTGTCAGCCACTTCAAAGATAAATAAATAAATAGAAATTTAGTGATGTTTAGTGTATACTAAGAAGCTAATGAACGTGCCAAAGTAATCAAATTCTTCGGATAACACAAGCATAAACTCTCAGTTACCAGTTTATTATATACACCAAGCTAAAAATAATGTGGTCTAATACAACAGCACTGCAATAAATTCTACCTTCCTGAAGGCTTTAATGTTTAGTTCTTGTTGAAACTGTTTCAGGGAGGTATTGATTCAACTTAATGGTCATTTAGGAGGCTGTAGTTTGTGTGATTTTAATGTTTTGTCTGCTCTCATTGATGTAAATAAGGTGGACAAAAGAAACATCACCTGTACTGCAAAGACAATTCAACAGCACCGCAAACCAGTTACACCTGTTTAACAACAGTTTTAACGAAACCTGAACATTATAACCTCTTAAAGGACAGGTTCACAATTTTTCACGTCTGTATGTGAACAGTGAAAGAGGTTTTCCTCGCTGCAATCATTCCTCCTGTTCATACTGGCTGTTAAAAGACCCCCTTTCAATGTGCTTTCAATGTAAATGATGGGGGCCAAAATCCACAGTGTGCCCACACAGTCATTTTGTGCAAAAATGCATTTAAAAATTGATCTGAAGCTTATATGAGGCTTCAGCAGTCTGAGTTAGTCGTAACAAGTGGATATCTGCCACATTTACAGTCTTTGTAGCATCAAATTCCCTCTTTGTGTTTCCTCAGACAGTGTTTCCCTGTTGAGCTGCGTTGGAAGTATAATAACAAAAAGAGGAACGTTGGCACTAAAAAGACTGTAATGTTGAAATATATTGACTTAACTTGACTAATTTGGACGGCTGAAGCTTCATATTAGCTTCAGATAAACTTTTAAATACATTTTTGCACAGAAGGAGGCTTGTGGATTTTGGCCCCCATCACTTACATTGTAATTCTAAGGGTCAGTATGAACAGGAGGAATGATTATAGCAAGAAAAACCTATTTCAATGCACATTTGGGCTCCCGACTGTTGTTTTAAGACAGACTTCAATGAAGGAAAAGATCTATTTCAGGGCTTGTTATGTTAGACTACATTAGTTTTAGCAGGGTGAAGGTGCATCTGCAGGAGATGGAAACTGGGTGTAAAATTTGGAACTGTAGCTAAAGTCTGTTTACACACCAATAACTGTGTATTTCTTGAACGGATGTGACTCAGTGTATATTTATGTGCAGTTATGTGATGTTTGCAGCTATAACGTCGCTGTGTGTGTGTAACGTTAACTGTCTGCTGAGTAACACACACACAGTGAGCATAAAAACGACACTAGTTAGTTAAATGTGTTTATTGTGTGTTAGAGAGGAAAGTGCCGCTGAAATGTGCCAGCTAAGAAAACCCTTTCAGTGGTTTCAGTGACGACGTGGCTAACAGACAGAGCTAACAACAACAGCATTCATGCTAACTTCAGCTCACTGAAGCGCAGAAAAAACATGACATTCACTCCGTGTTTTGTTGTTTTACCTTCTCCAGCCTCCATTCCGTCTCCACTCGTTTCTCCGACGCTATAGATTCACAGCGAGACAATAACCGGATAAAATTTATTTCTAGTCTCGAAGCCATGTTTGAAGCGGACGCAGCGTCGCAGTAGTTTGACGTCAGAACGGTTTAGGTGCGACGTGACGTAGTGGCAGCAGCTTTAAAAAAAAATAATGATTGTTATTTTTATCATAAACATAATTTTAAACTTTATGTTAAAGATGTTACAATATATTTTGAATGTAAAGCACCTAAAATTTTTATTGTTAAATTTGATGATTATATGATTATTATAGTATTTTTAAAATTTTAAAATTCAAATAAATAAATTACCTGTTCTTTCATAAGTTCACATATTTTTTGAACTCTCTAAAATCTATTCGAAACAAAAAGAGTATATGTACAATCGATTATTATAATTACATTTTTGAAAACTTAAATTGCCTTTATTTTAATATATTATTGTACATATATATATTATCTTAGTCAATTTCTTAATTATGAAGGTCGCCTTTTGTCATATAACAAATTCATGTCTCTATATGAAATTCCCATCCATAACAAAACCAAATGTATATTTTTATTTGCAACACCAACCGTGATGCTTATTGATAGTGACTTGAGGTACATTTTTTTTAAACTTTTGGGGTTCCACAGTTACCGTATATGAATGCATCTTGCTGTATTTACTTATCTATTTTTATTTTATTTTTGAAATATGTAGTGGTGTGGGGAATGTGCAATGAGAGTAATGGACGTACTGTAGTTGTGTCTTTATATCATAATGAACAACTTACTCACTTACTTATGCTCTTCTGCCCTATGGAGCATAAGACATCAATAATGTTCCCCCACCTATCACAGTCTTTACCAACTAGTTATGCCCCACACATGAGAGACCCATCTCCAGCAGCAGGGGATCTTTGGTGGGCCTCATTTCTTTTTTTCCTGGTGTTGTCCATTTGAGGGATCTGCTCTGGGGGCACTCTAGACGACTGAGATCACGTTTCGGCAGCCGGCCTTTATGTAGAGTTCCTTATTTGATGTCTTATTGGGCCACAATCCCAGTCCCAAATTTATTCTGCAGCATGACAATGACCCCAAATATACAGCCACAGTCATAAAGAACTATAACAGGTGTACCGAGAACTGGTGCTGCTTTAAAGGCACAGTACTGTATACTGTATACCGATTTTTAACAACAACAATATCTCAATTTTAATCTTCAAATGTTGGGTAATCTACCCTTCATAGAAAGGAAAAGTGAGTGATGATGTGTACTCACCCACTTGCTGGGAAAAAGGGAAAAGGTGTTAAATAATATAAATGTTTACTGGAGTAACATGGATAAAAGTATCTGTATCTGGCAAATGAGAACGACAGCAATTGGGTCAGAGAGAAGAAGGCGGCTGTGATCAGCAGGACAAAAAGATTCAACTAAAATTCAAAGATTTAAAGGAGCACTCCACTGATTTGACACGTCAAAGTAAATTTATTCGTGCTGTGGAGTACTAACATCCCTGAGAAAACAGTGGTATGATGTCTTCTGTGAGTCTGGAGGAGCTTTGTCACATCTGAGAAAATAACTAAAGTAACATCACTCGAGTTGGTGCAGAAAAACGAGTATTAGCCATACCTGTTGGCCCTCGACGGTGGTTCTCTTTCGTGTGATCTTCCCCAAAATATCTTCCATTTTTTTTTAAAGGTGTATTTAGCGTCCCTTGTGTGTAAAATGTGCCTTAAAGGTGTCTTTGCCTCATCTATTCTTTGGTGGTTGTTTTTCAAGAATTGAATCTAAGATAAGATTGAACTTTAGATTTCTGTGGTTTGTACTGTATGAGCTTATCTGCTAAAGACAATGTGGTATGGTTTTGTAAAAAGCTGAGCATCACCCAGCATAACAGGCAGGTGTGATGGTTGTTATTCCTTTTTTTAGTGCACACACTCCTTTCACTGTCCTGTTACAAACATCACTGTTTACTCACCTCTGACAGGACCCCAGGTTTATCAACAGTGGGCACCAAGTTATTGAGTTAACATTCATGCTGGGATTAAGTAGAGTTTATCTAACAAAAACTGTGATGTCAGCTGTAATGATATTTTATATGGGATGTGAAGAGACAAAAACAATAAAACTTTTACACTTTCACCGCAGACTGAACATCAAATTGAGTGGATGAAGAGTTTCAAAACAACAGCAGATACTTCAATTTCATGGTTATTACTTTTGATGTCTGTGTACTTGATGAAAAGCCATTTGGGGTTTAAAATCATATACTTTTCTCAGTGTACTGAATAATACAGTTTAAGACGGCGTTGTCTTTAGTAGACAGAAATCACAGTTTGCTTTTTGGACTCCAACCCTGGACAAGATAGATGGATTTTTGATGGGACATTGTTAACTCAACCTAACAACACTTTGAAAAACACTATTTGTGTGTTATTATAATGCAAAAATGATATTCTGTGCAACAGAGCAAAGAAACTGCAAGACTTAAACTTCAGATACTTCTGTCTAAATGTAAAAATGTAAACATATTGTGAATTAATTTGTGAATATGCATCATATTAGTTGTGAAAATATTGGTGTTAAGGGGCTAAGTCCATCTGTTTGTTTGTTTTTTTAAATTACTCAATATTAATTGAGTTGACCTTTAGGATATCATCATCATCACTATAAACAGGAGTTATTGTGCCCGAATCAACACTTAGAAGCTTTTCGACTGGACCTGATGAAAACACACAGCAGCAGACGTTACAAGCATCATGTTCTGTATTGTCATGTTAATACTAATAACCATTACAGTTCACGTCATTCAGTCCCAACCATACACTCTCCTTTACACATTACACATCTTCCTCATAATCCAGACAAACATCATTCAACAGCAGTCAGAGAGGAACATTAGTATTACAATTCAAAGTAAGTTGGCCAAAGCCATGCTTCAGCAGAACCTGCTGGTTATGAGACCGTCCGCAGCCGAGTGAAGCAATGTTCATTTTCAGAAAAGGAAAAGTGAGGTCGAGGACTTTGAGCTTTAAAGACATTGTGGCACGGTTCTTGCATGGTGGCTGGGTTTTTGTCGCTTGAAAAGGAAAAAGTGGCGTGTGCTGCTCCCGTTTTCCCTTTGCTGTGTGAAGGCAATGACTGATGTTTGTTGTGCGGCAGGTCAACGGTGAACGTGGGAAAGAGCCTCTTGTCCATTGTAGCGGATGTGACTGAACACCTGTACATGCAACAGTCACTACGTGCGTGCTGGGGCCTTGTTTCAAACATGTCTTGTGTCGGTTCAGTACAATTTAACACAGAAGTGTAAGACACAAAGGTACCCCCCCTCTTCTTCATCCTGAAAAACCATCCCTCCCCTCTGTAAGCATTTAGCAATGACATAAAAAAATGAATTTCTTCCAACTTTCTGTACATTATCAAGGCACAAGCTAATATTTCAGTGAGCATGTGGGTTTCACTTATTCATTAGGAGAACTAAGAAGTGGAAAAGTGCGACTGGAACCTGCAATATTTCCTTGAATTAGCACAAATGTGGTTTAAAAAAAAAAAAATGACAAAGAAAATAAATTTGCTGGTCCATTATTATGAGGCTACAGAAAATACAGCCTTTGTCGTGACTGGATTTATCAACAGTAACCTCAATATATTAAAATGATAGAAAAGGTGCTTGGCAACATCTTATCTTTACTGTCATATAAGACAACAAGACTTTAGAAACATTTGCATTTCCTTGATTAGTTGCCACTGGCAACAGCAACAGCCCCGTTCAACTTCGTAGATCCACTGTGGCTCCTCTCATATTATCTCATTTCCGCTCACTCGTAGAGGTTGTGTTCCTCCGCTGTGATTCTTGTCCTGGCTTTCAAAAGGTCAATAATTGTCATTCGTTGCAACTCTGTATGCCACTTATACTTTTTTCCCCCTCTGTCGACTCAGACTCTGTCCATAATCCTTTCCTACTTCTCCATCTTTTCGGTTCTGCCCTGGTTCAGGCGTCATCGTCTATATAAGGTATGTCTGCGTCAGAAAAACGTCTGTGGCCCTTCGAGGCTTGTGTCTCGGGGGGCTGGTGCTGAGGAGAGGGTGTAACCATGGAGATGGAGGAAGAGGAGGAGGAAGCGGAGGGAGGGCAGGAGGAAAAATGCAACAGCAGGTCACACTCGGAGCTGTCGATGTACAGGGACTGGGTGCTGCCTTTACGGCGGCCGGGCTGCTCTCGTCTCCTGGTAAAGGCTCGATTTCCAGGAGGGGTGTAAGGCTGAGCTGGACCCGAGGCTGCACACTGGGAGAGGATGCCTGGGGGGAGTTTAACTGTGCCTGGGATGACAGGGTTGCGACGCTGCAGCGGATGCCTGAAGGAGGATTCGAAGGAGGTCGAAGAAGCGCAGCTGGACAAAGAAGAGGAGGAGCTAGCAGGGGTGAGGTTTGGCAGAGAGACTCGTCCAGTGAGGACTTTAGGTCGCTGTGCCAGGTCTGATGGTTTGGGTGGGCAAACTGGCCTGTATCTCCTCATCTGAGGGCCACCTCGTCCTGGAGGAGAGGGAGGAAAGAGGAAGAGTTGAGGAAGAGGAAGATAAACACGTTTTCCTCAAAGCTGCTGTTCATTCACACAGCAATCCTAAGAAAGTGGAGACTAATGGAAGATCATGCAACCATGTTATCTACCAAACATTATGATCAGGAAGGCACCATTAGGCAAACTTTTGATTTGATGCCAAATGTTTAAATACTTCACTTTGGATGAAGTTAGAGCATGCTTCTGTGCCACACATGCATTTACATGCATAGATGGGTGTGCAAACGTGCACACAAACACACACACACACACACACGGCTGCTGTTCCTCCAACCTGCTTTGTTAGAGAGCAGACGGCACCGCCCCCATCACCATCACTGGTCCAGACCTGCACCACAAAACACAGGAAGGGCCCAACCCAGCGGCCCCGTGGTCTGGTCAGAAACCCACAGGTGAGTAAACAGGTAGAAGGAAGGAAAGGCTGGACTGTACCTCAATACTGACCTTCAGGCTCTGAGCTGTGGGCAGAAGAGCGCTGCTGCTCGTCCAAGAGACTCTCAGAACTCAGCGAGGCTTCGGAGTCCAAGTTTTCCTGGTCTGAACCAGGCTGCTCCATCTCTGGCAGGCGACAGGCCAGATCCTCTCTGGAGGACAGAGGGCATGAACATTAGAGAAATGAGAGACTGGTGAAGATGATGCACTGTGGCGAGCAGAGAGACAATAAAGAAAGCCTCTTTACTTCTCCTGTTTGATAGACTTGATGCGCTCCACCAGGTTCTTCTCCGCCTCTGTGTCTGAGTCCAGAGGCTCGTTCTCAGGGACCACGCTGAGATCAGAGCTCACCTTCTCGTGCACCTGCAGGAGAAGACAGAACATCACACGCTGACACCTCCATCAACTCAGCCTGAAAATCTCGGTTATGTATAATAATGAAGCAAGAAACATTAAATTGACCGCAATATACACGACTTTGACCCAAATCTGAAACTGATACCAAATTTTGTTAGTTAGGGAAAGAGAAGAGCAGGATGGTGCCTGTGGCGTTCATGCATCTGCACATCATTCTTACAGCACTTCTGTGAAAAGGAACACAATAACATTCACCCTTTGAAAACAGTATTGGTGAAAGGGCAAACTGTTCACAGCTATGATAGTTAGAAGACGCATCACCACGATCCGAAAACATCTAACCACTCAGCAACAAAATAGCGTGACTTTCAGAGCATTGAAGTCGTCTTTCAATAACAAAGAGATTCAGATAAGAGTACAATGGAAAAGTACAAAGCAAAATATGCATGATTGCCATCAAGCTTTGCAAGTCACACTATTGTCAGATCATTGTCTTTCAAAGAGTCAAGACAACAAGAAAAGCATTACGACACCGACGACCCAGAACCATCTTGTCCTCTTACGAAAAGAACAAGAATGTCGGCTAACAGCAAATCCGTCACGTCACAAGCAGGATCTAAACCAAACTAACAGCCACATGCAAACTACTACCAGTTAGTATGGAAGAGTAAAAAGGATTACTGGGGAAGAGGATGAAAACAAAACAGAACAAAAAAAAACAAACAAAAAAAAAAAACAGCCACAGCGTCACCCACATCTAACATGCCATGCACAGGCTTCTTCTTCTTCTGCATGGCATCACTACGTCTACTAGATCTACTGTACCAGGAGAACTGGATGATACATACCACCACTCCTTTGTAAGGAGCTGAGAACCTGAGAGGTAAATGCCAGCAGTGCTAAAGAGAGACAAGGAACATTGGCCATGTTACCCATGTAACCTAAGAACAACAGCATCTGACACTGGTACTACTCTTCATGATTTAAATGATGCAGGAAAATGTTACTGACTAGTCAAGCTAAATTAAAAACTGAAATTATTCAGAAGTCATTTTTTTTTAAATGTTTAGATTCATTTTCTTTACATCCGGGGATGAGGCTAAGCAGCGATCTAACTACTGCCATGGTGTTGAGATTAAATCAAACGACGGTGATCCTTGCGCGAGGCGGGGGTTTCGTTTCTCACCGTGTTCTGTCTCTTGAGTTTGAGCTGGTTTACAGCCAGAGCCTCTGCGTACTCCAGCTGCTCGATCTCCTCCATCTTCTCATTGTAGCGTCTGATCTGCTCATTGATGAGCATCTCCACACACCTGCGGAAGGGATGCAAAACAGTATTGTGCATATTCACAGCTGTGTTCATCTGTTGTGTATGTGGTATGAACAAAGCAAATCGATACAGTGGAAAACCACTTTGTTTTTTTGCTTTCATTGCAGTTCTTACGTGGTGGTCTTGGCAACATCCTTCATGCTGAGCAGGGGGTCTGCGCTGTCTGGGCAGCGCAGGATACACGGGGCAAACACTATGGCCAGCGAGTTAGAAGACATGCGGTTGTCAGCCTCGTTTTTACACACCCTGCAAAAGAATTTATTAGATATTAGCATGCTGTTTAGTTTCACCAGAGTTAGTTTTCTCTATGCTTTACAGCAAAGGGGATTTTCCTCTTCCAAGAATCCATTTAGAATTGGATTAGAGGGCAATGAATCTCTCAATGATCCAAGTAATAAGCTATTTGCTGAGGTAAATTCATTAAGTATGTAATAAGACATTAAAGTCCAATACTCAGTGTACCAGTACATACATTTTCCAAGTGGCCTTGAAGGATTCATATCATGATTACATTAAAAGGACAGGTTCACCACTAACTGTTGTTTTAAGACCGACTTAAAAAAATTGTGAACCCATCGTCTAAAGTAAACCACGATGAGAGAATTCCTACCTGACGAGGTGAAAGATGAGTCTCTCCAATGTGTTGAAGTTTGCAGTCGGAAGCTCCTCCAGCACTTTGTAGATGGCCTGAAGCTGCTCCTGCTTCTCTGGCAGTTCTACCGAGAGGAGAAAACACAGAATGAATCAAACCCCATCATTAATTAAAAACAATGATAATCCATTATATTGTTGAAAAAGTCCATTTCATTTTCAATCATTTGATCTGATAAACCTTTCCCCCCATAAATATTAAATTTTAGCTCCACTTAATGACTATTAGTCCAAAAAAACCCCAAACAGCGTCATAAACAACACAAACAGTTCACGACGCAGCAGCAGATAAAGGGAGCACTGAAAAACACAAGTCCAGCACACAGATTGTATATTGTGAAATGCTGCCCCCTGGTGGGGAGACTCCTCCTCACCCACTGCATGCAGGAAGTCATTGTAATGTGTGAAGGTCATGAGTGGATCTGGTAGCTCTCTCAACCACTGTTTCACCAGGCCCGTCACTGTGTGGATGGGATAGTCTTCGAGGCAGACCTGGTGTGGGTCTAAACACATCAACAACGTAACAAAAAAAAAAAAAAATCAATGAAGGTGCTGTGACAGAGTTTGTATGTAAACTGAAAAAAAGGCTGATCAAAAGATAACACAGTTCTCTGGTTCATTGTCAGTTAGCTGTAAATGTCAAACAGTAGGGGGCTAACCGGTCTCCAGTCGCTGGTGCAGCTCTTTCATGCGGTTGGCTGAGCCAGACTTGCGGTAGATGCCCTCGGTGTAGAGGCCATGCATCTCCACATGCTCCAGCATCATCTCCAGCACCATGGGTACTGGACTCTTTTCGCTGACCAGGTGACACACGCGCACCCCGAAGTGCTGACCACCGGACTCCTCGTCACTCTGTGGACAGCAGCAGTCAGTGAGTTACTCTACTCATCACAATCTGTCTATTACGTCCATGCAAATCACATATACTCACATATACTCTACTACAACATGTGATGTTGAAATATACGTAGGTCCTTGTAACCAAGATAAAGGAAGGCTTTTACAGTACAGTAATAGTCACAAATGTATACACACAAGTATCATGTTGGAGCTTTTTAGGAGAACAGATGATAGAAACCACTTCTACAAAAAACACACACATGGTCTGGTCAGGAACAGATGCTAACTTAAAGGAGATTTCAGCTCTCTGTATTATATAAAGCCTAGCCTCATTCCAAACCCTCATATATCATAAACCCATCGTTAATCCAGGTCTGTGGTTTCTATAAATAAAAACATACCTTTTTGGCACAGAAGGTGGAGCAGTCAGTCACTATCTTGCAGATGCACTTCTTGTGACACACCATTTTACAATCTTTCAGACAAGATTTAAAAATGTATAAGTTCAAGTGCAAGAAATCATTTTTATTCCAAGTATTTGAACGTAAATAAAACAAGCGTCAACTCACAGCTGCACATGTAGGCCTTCTCCATGCCCCAGATGTAAGACATACACTGGTCACATGACTGCATAATGTTGACCTGATAGTTGACGAAAACATGATCCAGAGGGCTCTCCATCTAACAAGACAGTCAGTAACTCAATTAGAAATCATAATTTACATTGAATAAACATGATTATTGAAGACAAAAACATAAGGTTGAATTCAAAGTGGATATCAACCCCCGTATACTTACACTTTTATCTTTTTTCCGCCTCTTCTTTCTAGCTTTAGCAGGCTGAAATTGAGAGAGAGCACAAGCATGGATTCATGATTTTTTCCATGTATGGACTAACTAGCGAATGACACTAAATCCCAGCGAGAGCATCCTTATTTTGTCTCACCTTTGCAGGCTCAGCCTCCGCCTTCTTCATCTCTCCTCTGATGAAGCCATCCAGCACCGACTGGAACAGGTTGACCACAAGTTTGACTTCTCCTTTCTGTTTGTCTCCCGCCAGGTGGATCACTTGGTTCTGGTAGCCTGTCATCAGACCTTTGTAGCCGATCATGGGTTTCTGGTAAAATAAAGAGGGCAGGAGAGAAAATGAGTAAGAGGAGAGGATGTGAGGAATCACTTTGATAAGTATGTATTATGTGGGTTTATGTGCCTGCAGACAGACTTACTGGGAGAGAATACATGGCTTTGATAGTGTCTCTGAACTGCATGGTGGCTGATACAAAGATGCCCTCTGCGTCTGACAGCGACTTCCCTCTGGAGCGGAAATCATTGACCTGTAGAAGAACACAGACAAAACATTTACCTGTAGAAGTCTCCCTTTGTATAACTCAGGTAAAATTATTCCCTAAAATATTTCCTTTCATTTACCTGGTTGCCCAGAAACTCATCAAGGTGTCGCAGCTCATTGGCGTTGGTGATCTCCCGATCCAGCGATGCATTCCACTGCTCAGAGACACGCGTGGCGCGACTTATTTTTATGGTGGGGTTGCGGCTTAAACCTTTTCCAGCACGGTCCCCATGGGGCTGGGAGAGAGGTCGAGACTGGTGTCCGGATGTTGGGGCTGAAAGTGAGGGAGAATGTGTTGGTGTTCATCATCACAAAGTACAATCGAATACACGAGGAAAAGGGGAATGAATGATACATAAACTTCTTCTCTGCTTCCTTTCTCAAACTGAACTCAAACCTCTGACGCAGAATCTACAGCATGATCCTGCACGGGTCAGTATTTTCTCAAAAAACAAGCAGTAGGATCAGTTAAGGCCTGTGAATAATAATGATAATACACCTGTGTTTTCTTTCCATGTCTCACTTCATGAGGTGTGACTGAAGCGAGCCGCAACAGTCCAGCAGTTGTAGCGCAGTTGGGTAATACAACATTAAGATCTCAAAGTAAGGCTATTTTTCTTAGTGATAAAATATAATCAGTTTTATTATCTATGAACAATGGTATCTTTACCAGCTTTGGGCAAGTAGCGCCCCCAAAAAACCCAATCAAATTAAAGGAATAAAGTTAATCTCCTCCCCTTGTGATGACACAAAAGCAGTGTATTATTTACCTTCCCCTCCTGTTGGCTTTTCACTGAGAATCTGAGCAAATGTCAACTCTCCGTTGTCTGGAGTCTGGGCCTCCTTGTGCGGCCGTTTTTTCAAAATCTTGCTGAAGAAACCGCCCCTACAGGGTTCAGAAATAGAAGAAGCTATAAAGAATATTCACACGGCTTATTAAGTGTTGTGTACAAAGGGAATTCATTCATTTCTGAAAGCGGATCACAGCTAGTTTTGTGTTTTCTGACGTGTTTTTCGTGTTCTTAATAATATTCCGTTTGTAACTATTAAGACCGAATGATTCAGAGCGAGTCTGTTTTTTTTAAAGTGCCACATATTCAAGCTCTGCTCCAGCACTGTCGCCATAGCAACAATACAAATTAAAAACAAAGCAATCCAGCCAATGCCTCTGTCTGATAAAACTCCAGATAAACATCTAGTTCTGACCTATAAATCCATTTGGAGTAAATGTATTAGTTAGTTAAATTTATTAGTATGGTTGTGGGGAATTTCCGGCTGCGAACCGGCCAAGGCCTCATAAGGAGCTGGTGATCGTTTTATTACACAAGGCAGAGGCAGAGTTTTCCCATGAACTCAAGCAGACATTGTAATGGATTAAAGTGAAACAGAGGGATTTACAGTGAATGCAAATTTTCCATCTCCTTTTCAAACAAATGTGTTGGCTGACATGTTAATACATGTTGACATTTGAGCATTTTTTTTTTTCATGATAATAACAACCCTACTGTATCGCGTCACTAAATCAATGTGTCACTAGATCAGTCCGGAGCAGTGCAGTACTTGTCTGGTGTGGATGGGATGGAGTGGGAGTCTTGGTGACCAGAGCCATCTTGGTGTCTTCTTCGGATGGAGCTTCCCTTCGCATCAGCGTGGCCATCTGGGTGGGAAATCATCTGCAGAACAGCAAAAAAAAGGTATTTAGATAATTCAGATTTAGAGAAATAATTTGGCAGTTAGATTTTCAACTGTCCAAGCTGATATCTGAAACTACACAAGATGAAATCATATTAAACTACACCAATTAAAATAGATCAAGACTTAAAATACCTCTCTGGGTGAAAAAGCACCAGCGCCCTCAGAGCCTGGAGACAAACTGTCAATTGATGAGGAAGCTGTTTCACCCCTGAAAATGAACAGACAAAGAAATATAGATGACGATAATTTACGGAAAGATGTGTGTGTGTCAGAACTGAGAACTGTTTGTTAGAGATATAACAGGTTTTGCAGTTTAACACGGGGGGTAAAGCTGAGAATATGAGCAGAACAGGAAACGTACAGCGCTTGTTTTTTCCTTCTTTCCTCTCTGTTGTGAGGTGGAGGAGGGCTGTTTTCAGAGTGGTCCCCATTACTCCTCCTGCCTCTCCACTTCTCTGGCTTCTCCTTTATCGCTCCGGGACGGCGCTGCAGGCTTACCACTCCGGCGCCCTCCCCTAGGCCGTTTCTCTCTACAGAGTCGGCGGGCTGCAAGGATAACGTGGATGGACGAACGGGACCAGCAGAGGGAGGAGAAGTTTTTGCCTCCTTCTTCCCTCCTTTGTCATCCTTCATTTTCCAAGCCACAAAGGTGTACTGGTCAAGCTCCTTGCTGTCCGCCCGCTCTTTTAGCTTTGTGGACTCCTGGCTTTTGCTCTTGGGTGGGGACGTTTGATCCTTGCTAACGGCTGAGGAGGAGGAGGTGGTTGAGGCAGCTCGTTCACTCTCTCTCTGGTTGTGCTCCAGCCCTCTTCGTCTCCTCTGCTCTCTCTTCTCCTGGCTCCTGGATGTCTGGCCCTTAACTGGAGGTCGTACTCTCTTTTGGTCAGCACGGGAAGTTGTGGAGGTAGTGCCGGCAGCCTGTTTATCCAACTGCTGACCTGGAGATGTGGTTGTAAGTGCGTTGGAGGCGACCCCATCAGAGGGCAGAGCAGGTTTTGCATTTGACTCTCCTAGTGTTTGGTTCTCCAAATCCTCCTCCTCTTCTCTCTCATGCAGCTGAGGTCCAGCCCCAGCCAGAGTACCGTTGGCCTCTAAATCGGACGTGGGAGATAAAGGTTCACCGTCCTCTTCCTCTGCTTCCAGCCATTCATCGTCATCTTCGTCGTCCTTGCCCTGTTCCTCCTCTGGATGTGAGCTCGCTGTAACCTCTCCATCCTCCTCTCCTCTCTCCTCCTCTGTCTCCTGGATTGGAGGGTTGCCATCCAGTATCTCCTCTGTGACCAGCTCTATATCTGGATCCTCTCTTGTTTGAGGCTCTATTGCTCGTCTTTTCTCTTCTTCCTCTCTCTGTTTCTGTGCTGCTGCTGCTGCTTCAGCCTTAGCTTCCTGTGCTTTCCTGGTTGCCTCCTCCTCCTCCTCCTGTACTCTCCTCCTTGCTTCCTCCTCTTCTGCCTTTCTTCTTACTTCTTCCTCTTCCATCCTCCTCCTGGCTTCCTCCTCCTCTTCCCTCCTCATTCTTTCCTCTTCTTCTGCCCTCCTCTGAGCTTCTTTTTCCTCTTCCTCCTTTCTCTGTCTCTCCTCACGTATGGAGTGGACCCTGCAATACACAAAATAAAAATAGACTGATTCTTAACTGGACTTTTGATATGTTGTCTTAGAAAACCAACTATAGAGACACAAACAGTCTTGCTGAGACTGTCTCTGTGTTGTTACCTCCTGCGTGCTGAGTGGCCTCTGACCAGGGCTTGTATTTTGGTGGCACCCTGTCTTTGGCGGTGAAACTCTGATCTCTGTCTGTGCCCTCTCCAAACAGCCTGGATTATAGTGGCGGCCCGTTGCCTTCGCTCCTCTTTGCAGTACCTGCGCCATGAACGCTAAGAGGAAGGACATATCAGGATTATAGTATAACTCTCTTTTAAATATTTAAAAAAAAAAAAAGAACATGGCAAATCAAATGTATATACTGACACGACTGCCAAAAAAAGATATGTTTCGTCTGTGTTTACCTGGATCAAGATGGCAGCCTGTCTCATGTCCAGAAACTCTTTCCTCTGCAGGCGAGCTCTGAACCAGCGCTGAAGGAAGATGATCTTACGCATTACATCCTTGTGCAGCGAGTCCTGCAGCTGCTGTCGCTCCAGCTCTTTCAAGAACACCTGAACAGAGAGAATAAATCAGAATTTATATGTACGGGCAGTCTAAATCTTTACGAAGTGAACAGACACAAATGCAGACAAGAATTAATGGTGTACCTTAGTTTTGCCTATCTGGTACGTGGTGGGGTCCAGGCCCATCTTCTTCTCAAGCAGTGCTGAGATGTCCTCCCTGGAGGCAGTCGAGTTCTTTGGCAGCAAAACCCTGAAATGCTCTAAAAACTCCTGCGGGGACAAGCCAATAAAAGATAATAAAAATAAGAAATGAATGGACTGTTCAAGAGAGGACTTATGAGGTTGAGAATGTCAAAACCTAATGCCCAATATAAAACAGTAAGTATTTTATATAGTGATCTCATCTTTGACAATATTTTATCATTATAGCATAGCAACAATTTCAACAGGTTTGTGTTTCTAGGATGTATTTCTGTGCAGATTCTAAAAATAGATGCAGACAGCATCTATGACTGACTAGGGACGTTGCCTTGGATTAGATTTCGGCACCTGCTCCATGTGTGTTAGTAGTATTGTTGCAGGCCATTGCGTCACCATCTATTCGACATCAAAATGTTATCTGGCTAGAAGCAATAGACCTGGTGTAATAGGTGTGACAATATGTTGTTGTGTGATTTATGACATGGATTTTCCTAAATAAGGAATAACTTTGCAGTACCTGGAATGTGTACTTGGCTCCGTAGCCTGACCTCCTGATGCGAACAGTTTCCAGCATTCCTGTGTAACACAGCTGCTGCACCACCAAGGCCTCATCCAGATGCATCTCCCTCTGCTCATATACAAAGATACAAGAAGCATATTTGGTTATATGAGAGAATTGTGTTTTCAGGGTCTTAACATTTGAGCTTTCGAGTATCTTTTTATAGTCCATTTGGCCCCAAAACATTATTGAGACCAAGGACTCAAACTGCACATGTTAAAGAACAAATTACTCAGCATGACAAAGTCTTACCTTCTCAGCATTGGAGCGGATACAGCGAATGAAGAAAGGCTCTGCTCTGTTCAGAGTTTCCAAGAGTTTGGTCAGAGAAGTCTGAAAACAAGGAGATGGGTTTTCTGAATGTTCAGGGTTGCTGCTGGAGGGTGTGTTTGGCTTAAAATGGCCTGTTTGTGTGTATAGTGTGCATACTGGTTGTAGGTGATGTTACCTGGAACTGGGCACTGATGCTGGGGGGTTTCTTCTTCTTGTGCAGATGTAGCAGAGACTTGGTAGTGCGATCATGCAGCGTCAGGCTCACAATGAACTTCAGAGACCGAGAATCTAACAAACTCTGCGCAGTAACAGTACAGTTAACACCACCAATTAATACCACTTGCTTTCATTAGTATCATTAAAATACTAATGAAATTACGACAACGTAATGCAAGCACATACATAACCAGGATTGCAAAAATATAGCAAAACTTATTCAGCAGCAATTTCAGAATTCATTTTAATATGATAATTAAATTACAAGAAGCTTTAACAACATAACAGGGCTTATTTACATGTATATGCTAAGGTCTTTATACTCAGGTTTACCTTGGGGATGATCTGCTTCTGTTTGATGCTCTTGTTTTTCCTGTGGAAAAAGGAGAAATAAGATGCGGTGAGCTGGAGGACTGAAGTGTTAACGCAATGAAGCAGGAGGGTGATGGAATAGTGGATGGAGTGTCTGAAGCCGGGTTAGTACAGACGGGTGACTTCTTCATGCGCTGTCAGTCAGTGATGAAATCAAGGGTTGCACCTGGAAGACAGGATGAATCACAGGCAGAAGCAAGGCTGGAATGAATGAGAGGGGAAGGATGATGGGCAGGAGGAGGAGGAGGAGGAGGAGGAGGAGGAGGAGGAGGGAGTTTGCTGCAGGAGATGGGATGTAAAATCTAAACCATCAGTCCAGCAGAGACTCACCATACACAGACAGACATGCTCGCTTGCTACCATCACTACTTAAAAAGGACCCGAATTTTATGTTCACGGTCAGTGTCGGACTGCTATAATGTCTAACATGCTGCAAGGCCGCTGAGCATATTTTCAGAAGATGCTCTGAAAGACCTCACATGCCTGCACAGTCTTCTGATGATGTTCATGCTGCAGTTAATGGGAGTATTCAAGGCATTTCAGCTTTAGCCTTCAAGAAATCTAGATAGCATCTACAAACAGATCTAATAATGTAATGTCTGCTGATGAAGCAGGAGTGTGTTTGTTGTTTTTATTGGATTAGATCACATGATCCATTAAGAAAAGTGGCTGTAACTGTGACAGTTATATCTATGGCAGTTTAAGTTGAACTAGTTACATTTTCTAAGATGAGCTGATCATAGCCTACATTGTACTCAGGGGGGAAATAAAGCTTTAACAGGAGCATGTTCTGCCTGAGGCGACTGGAGAAAGACTGACACCAGTGCTGTCTGCAGACTCACTGGAGGACGTGTCGAGGGAAACGGAGGCGACCCCAGGATTGCAGCAGCTTGCGAGGGTCCTCACCATCCAGCTGCAAGTTCTTAATGGAGCTGATGATCTGTGCATGCATGTCTCTGATCATACCACACACACACACACACACACATACAAACCCAGTGCAGAGAGGGAAGGAGAGGGGGAGTTTGGGAGCAGGAGAAGGGAGGGGGGAAAAACATCAGAAGATTGGAAAAACCGACAAAAGGAGGAAGGAAGGAGAAAAAAAAAAAAAAAAACGTAAAGGCAGGGTGTGATAGAACACCACTGTTAGGATACCTTAGAAGAAAACACACCGCCACAGTTACCCGAGACAGGAACACACACTGCAGGATAGTTGGGGGTCTGATATCAAGAGGAACTTCAGCCTTCACACTCTGCTCATCCGTGAAGAATAACCCACAAAATGTATTCTCCCACTGTTCATGTTTATATACATGGAAACCACAAGACACACTAGACCACCCAACCATGCTGCCATACCCCTTGTAACAGAAAAAGAGATGCACACACACACACACACACACAAAGACAGACTGGGGCTTGGTGGAGTATTTCCCTGCCAGTGTGACAGTTAACATGCAGAGCTGAGCTGGCGTTCGGTTTGGTTGGCCATCTGTTTCCATGCTGGGGCTGTTACTGGCTGTGCGACTGTAAGTTGTTACTGGTGAGGTTGTTGGATTCATGGTTCCCTTTAATTGGGGCTGGTTTTACACTGGAGACCGGGTGTGGTGAGGTTAATAAAGAGACTTTTCTGTGTCTCAGAACTAGTCCATGCAATACTTTTCTATACTTACCACGACTGACCATGAAAACAGAGGTGAGGCAGTGAAGGAATGGGCAACACATAAATGAGTCACACTGAAACCAACCTCTACGTCTGCGATTGCAGATCTGGAAAGGACTGGATGATTTAATCATTTTAACAATGTGCTTGGAGATTCAACTCAGTTCAAGTATTTTGTGTTTAAAAAAAAAAAAACATAATAAAAACAAACCCAGTAATTTCCGATCTGAAAGCAGGAGGTAGAAGGTCAAGGTTTAGCGGGCTCAACGATCCAAAAATATTCTTAATGGTTTGGTTCCATTCTGAGAAATCTCACCCAATTCTCTTTGTCTATTTGACTAGGGGCCTCTGTATGTGTATGAATACATGTGAGCTTCCAGCGCTGCATGGTTGATGTAAGTAATCCGGGTGGCTAATCAGAGTAGGCCAGTACAAACACCTTCCTGTGCTCTATCGCAAGAATAATAAACGTGAGGAGGGAGAGAGATTATCACAGCTACAGAAAAATGATGGAGATTACAGTGAGGGAAGAGAGGGAATGCAAGGTAAAGGGCAACTTTGTTGTACTGTGGTGTATCGAACTTCCTCTTAGTAAAACACTTCACTTGCTATTTTCATATTTGAAGAAACAGACATTGCAACATTTGAGAAGCTTGACACTCTTTGAAAAAAATACATGTAGTGTGTTGATTTGAATTCAACTATATTACATAGCTAAAAAAAGATCTGTCTTTTTTTTTTTTTTTTTTATTAGATGGGAAACTCAGAGAAGGGAACAAACCAGTCTATCTACTACCCAAAACCAAACACATTTCCTTCCTGCTTGGCCTCATGTCTTCATTCCTTTCTCCTGTCCACCAATTCACTTACTTCTTACTCTCATAGCTAGCAAAGATGTCTTCGAAGGCCTCTAGAGGGCGCTCCTCTGAGTGATCAAAGTAGAAATCGAGCATAGAGGCTCGTCTGTGGAGGGCAGAGGGAGAGGAGAGAACCGCACACACTGGGGTCACCAAAAGGTGTAGGGAGGGACAGAAAATGTGAGTGACTGAGATGAGGTGAAGGAGGATCCATCTGTCAGGGTGTTTAAAAACTCAGTTCTGCACTAACTCTGAACAGAGTTTAGGTGTCTGACATTGTCCCTCCTCATCTCATCCAGTACCACAGGGTAAAATGTGGAGGTGCACAGTTCAAAAACCATTTCAAACACTTCCTTCAACGAGGAACGTCAAACAGTTGTTCCTCTGTAGTTCATAAGTGGAGGAAAGGTTGCAGCACCATGAAGGCTGAATATTATATTGATCCTATTTTAAAATCTGATTTCACACTCAGTCTGTGTTTCATGAAAGTGCAGTGTAGCGCAGTTATTAACCACAAAGTAAACAGCACCGACACTCTGACTCCACATCCACAGGTGCTGTGGCACACAAGATACCTCCAGAGGAAAAAGATCTGACAGTTAGAAAAAACAAGACAAAGTGAGACAAGTTTCATGGTTTCATATCAAATACATATGCTCTTACTTGTACATTCTTTCTATTGGGGCATTGGGCCGTTGAAGCTCTCCTAAAGGAGTTCTGGAGATCGGACGGACAACACCTAAAACATAAAAACACATTTAATACACATTATTAACAAGTGAAACAATGCACGAATCATAAGTATGCTCTCTAGTAGAATAGAAACTGGTCAGAATCACATGACTGCAGCAGATTTTGTTGTTTTGGTATTTGTCTAAACTTTATTAATCTTGTTAATCCACATAAAAAAGGCTCCTACGTCAATGGGCTACGTCTAAGTGCACCAAAATAGTCTGGAGGATTGAGAATTGCAGGGAGAATGTCAAAATCTCCTAGAGCGTCACGTTTCTGGCCTCCATATTCCTCTATGCACTAACCTGAGAGGCTAATTACAGAACAGAGAAACTGCAGTACTCTTTAAGTTGTGGTATACGCTGCACAAGAGGTCTAAGAGGCAGTCATGGTATAACACTTCTGTGTAGCACTGGGCAGTAAAATCTCTACAACTGACGTGATTGTAACTCTGTTTTAAAAAACTAATTCAGCCCAATTCAGATATGCTTAAAACTTTCAATTCTATATACGCTATGCATGGTAAAATGTATCTTCAAGGTTTATTTCACGCAGAATAGACTGACAGCATTACACCAATAATGTACCTGAACTCTTGGCGGCCCAGGAGCGACCGGCCTCGTTGAAAGCAGCGATGCCTCTGATGGTAGCGCGCAGGATGCCCCAGCGAAACATGGCCACAGGGTCCATGCCAATGAGCTGCCGAACATAAGCTCGGTCGCTGCTCCGCAACAACGCCACAATGTCTGGACGCATGTGGTCTGTGTTTTTCTCCCGGAAATCCTGGAGAGGTTAAACATATCATTTACATTGCAAACGGCACCGCAAACACGCAAACAAGAGGTCGACGACATGTTTGAGTGTAACTAAGTGTAATTATTGTGTTTACATTTAAAGGAGTTATTATCATGTTACCTGTTGTCTTCTCTGTGCACCCTCCTTCTTACCTTGATTTGATATTTGACTTTCCCAGCAAAGTGTCGAATTACAAAGGCAGGCTCCATGACTGGTGTGGGGACAAAGTATTTGTTTCCCCGGTGTTGCTGCTTGAATTTGGCCAATAATGTCTCATCTGTGGCATGGGGAAAGCTGGAGCACAGGCACAGAGAGAAGGAAGGAAAGACGGATAAACAGAAAGAGGAGCAGAAAAATATGAAAGAATGTGTGACGGATTAATTGACAGCTTCAACTGAATCAAAACAAATTTCATTCCTATCCGAAGGGCATGAATGAAACGCTGTAAATCGTCTGTCGCTGTTACCTGCTCTCCTCATCCAGCAGGTAGAGCAGGCCGGTGGGCTTCTTGCTGATCAGATGGATACAGCCCACGTTGTCTGTGTAGTCGATGTTGTGCCAGGTGATTCCCTCTGCTTGGTACTCCTCCTGCATGCGGCAGGACAGAGCATGTCAGTGAACCAACTCATTAGAAATGAAATCAAATAAATATGTGTACCAAAAAAATGATGCAATGGTACACAGTTTTCCAAGTCAAGTTTGACTAAATAAGCAAATTAATTTAACTTTAATATGTTTTGCTATTGTTACCCTAAACTCTGACGGATAAAGATAAGCTAGCATGAACAGGCGTGTAACTTCTTCTGCCTTTAGTCATCAGGAAATGTTTGGATGAATCACAATTTTAGTCGTCACTCTTATAAACAGGAGAAGGTGGAGTCAGAGTAGTAGTCTTCAGTCACAGGGATGTAAATCTTCTGGCGGGGTGTTGCTCTGTGCGTCCTGTGAAATAATTTGGGGGAAGGGAAAACAAAAACAAAGACTGCTCACCTGCTCCAGGTTGAAGATGTGATGGTTGAAGTAATACTGCAGCTGCTCGTTTGCGTAGTTGATGCAGAACTGTTCGAAGCTGTTGGTCTCAAAGTCCTCAAAGCCAAAAATGTCCAGGACGCCAATGGACAAGCACTGGAAAACAAGACCATGAACGCCAGCTGAGCACTCGTGAGGAGCAGGAAGGGGAATGTATGACAATAATCAACCACTGTTGTGCATGTTTGTAAATATTTTTGCGTGGGTGTGAGTGAGTGTTTGTGTCTCACTGGGACAGATTCCTCCATGTCTTTCTTGTTAAGCAGTGCGTGATTGATGCGTAGGACGATCCAGTCAAATAAGGCGCTGTACAGAGATTTAGCCATGGAGTCTCTGGCTGTGATAGCCTGATGTGAGAGGAAGGAGGAGGTAGAGAAGGAGCATGATGAGAGAGAGTTTTATGGTGTACTTTTAGATTAGACACATGTAAGCACCAGGAGTTACACAGATGAACAGGAAAAAAACTTGAGGACAGCAAAAAACTTGGTGTATATGTAGATACAGAAGAAGACGCAGAAACACAAGGCCACCAATGAATGTGCAGTTGGACACTGCTATAGTAATGACCGTCATGGCCGGTGCCTACCTCAGATTGGCTGTAGGGGAGGATCAGCTTGTCATTGACTGTCACTGTTTTCCTCTTGGTCAGCGCTTCAACCAGCAGCTCCTCTTTGACCTGAGAGAGAGCGCACGCACACAGATTAATGCTGACAGTCACACATAACGAGCCAGACACAGTGAAGTGCAGTCGCCCTCGCAGCATCAAACAGACACAAACACATATGTTACCTTTAGCAGGTCAGAGAGTGTGGCCAGGACCTCTGGCGGCCCCACATCCAGCCCTTCATCTCGGCCTGTTGACTTCCTCCTGTAGGTCACGTTGCCCAGATACAGGATGGCCGAAAGCACAGAAAAGATCCTGCAACACACAGTCACATGACACATGCAGGAACAATGCTACACATGCTGTTCTTCAATCTTATCATCTGTTTATGTGCGATGACTGCAAAACTGAAAAGACGCATTGTATCTACACACTGTCTCTAATAAACTGCTACATTAGCAAATTACATGCAGCTATTGTTGTGCTGTTTGCGCTCATAAATGTCTCTTTGTTGTAATTTATATTGTTGGTAATGTGACTCAAGACTTCCAGGACAGAATGGAAAATTGCTTAGGGATGGATTTCTGTTTGTATTTCCTTTCAACAACAATTCATTCAACATGTCTGGATTAATATTAGTTTTTTTTTTTTTACATAATACACTACACAAGAAGTGATCACTCACTGTTTCTTGGTGGCTGGAAGGAAGCCAACCATCTCCATTGCCTGCTGCAGCCTTTCAAAGTCATGATGCAGATCCTCCTCATCTTCTATCTTAAAGTTTTGCTACAAAGAAAGAGAGACAGTTAGTAGGTGTTTATGAAAATGAGAAAACGAGAGCAAAAGAGCAAAAATTGACCAAAAAAAAAGGGAAGAAAAGGGATGAAAAGAGCGGAATAAAAAATGAGGGAGAGAACAAAGAACGCTTCATTAACATGCAGTACACATGTGCAGCTGGAAGCTGGGTGTATACAGAAGCCTATTCAACAGAATCCCTGTACCTTTGTCTCAATCGATTTCCTGTTCTGAAATGAAAATCGGAAAATGAAAAACAGCTTTTTTAAAAAATGGTTTTGTCACTCAATTTGAAAAAAATGGATATCAAAGCATTTTCTGACATGAAATAGCATTTATAGAAAAAGGCTCAAAATTCAATTCGATGAATATAATAAATGTCCTCACATGGCCATAGATCCTATCAACAGCCAATAATTGCCTACAATAGCCTAATCGCCTTATGATCAGTTAATTAAATAGCCAAAACGGAAAGGTCCAACCATTAAAAATATCAATCCCTGACCACAGAATAAGTAAATTGGCTATAATGTGTCTTAGTTTTTTCATCACTATTGGACAAAATTATAAATAGGCTAAGCAATTATACAGCCATGTTGACAATACAATAGCTAGTCTAAACAGGTAGAGAAGAACGCTTCGATCCCGCCTATCAGGTGCTTCCGTAGTACGCACTAAAACGCCAAAGCCACTGAGCGCTGTCAATTGATAGAATTAAGATGGGGGTGCGCAATGCGCCCCCGGTGACGACACAGTCGCACAGGCCTATTATTATAACAACTACGAAGAGGCCCAAGCCAATCGGGGTCAGCACGGCTAACTTATGTCTGAAGCACGCATCACATAATTAAAAAAAAAAGCCCTGTTCTTCATTTTCCGATCTTCAGTTCAGACTAGGAAGTCGATTGACTGTTATCTTAAAGGTCAAATCACATACACAACAACAGGTCAACAGGTTATAGATTAACAGGTTAGCAATGTTGGATGTGATGGGACGGAGCGAGCGGTACTGTACCTGCTTGAGGTAGAAGTATTCTTCAGGCGGCAGCAACTTAAATTCCTTCCTTTCCTCATCTGAAGCTCCCAACAACAGATAGTAAAAAACGTGGTAGTTCCTGGAAAACAACCCACATTGTTCATGACATGTACCTCTTACATAATCCACTCTTATGAAGTTATTATTGCATAAAAGTTTCCTTTAGATTGATTGAAAAAAGTTCACTGGCACCTGTTTCAGCAGATTAATTAATTATTATTTGCATCCATCATTTAGTTTTTTCATTATCTGGTGAGCAGTTATGAGCTTCATCTTTATGGTGACAAATAAGGGCTAGTTGTGGTGATAAAACAAGAGTCAACACATTGTAAAAAGCTCATAGAAAGGAGAAAATGTCTGTAGCTCAAGTGATGTTGATATCAGTTTTCCACTTGTACTATCAGTGGGCAGGTAGCTAGATAAGGCGCAGAGCTTTGTTGCAAAAGCACACAGGAGTAATGAGTTTCCACATTTATCACTAAGAAACAATGACTTCATACAGTAGACTCACTCCCTGACCAGACAGGCAAGATGTGCCGTCAGCAGCAACCGTAGCCTGGGTGATCAACAGTGCACTGTACAGGCTGGTAGTAGCCTGAAGGTTACAGAACGGAAAGTGACTATTTTCCAACACTGGCTGTGAAAATCTGGACAGGAAACCTGAATGAGTAACACTCTTCCCCCTCAAAACAGCTACAGTATGTTTTCATGCAAGGCATCACCCACTTCAGCTGAGCTGCTTGGAGGTAAAGTGTGGTTTTACAGACAAAACGCCCATGAGTGCTTGTGTGTATCCACATGAATCTACAAAAGATAGGGCATGAGAAAGCCTTTCTGTGTAAATAACAGATCATCACCACCTCGTGGCTAAGGCTTTGCTGTATCGACAGTCAAAAGTCTATTTATAAAAGTCTGGTTTTTTGTTGGTTTCACTCATATAACCGATTAGACTGGTAATCTGTCTGTTTCCTATTTTGACTCATTTCGTCAGTAATACATATCACAATGCAAATAAAACGACAGTGGAGGATTTGTTAACTCCCTGAGCACTCTGACTGTATTTATCAATTACCAAAACCCAAATATTTGTTTGCATATTAGTCACACAAGTCGCAACAGATCAGTAGTCTGGTGTGCGAATGTCTCAGTGAGTAACAAAGGTGCGCATGACATGAACCAAGAGTGAGCAATGACACAGAGAGTGAGGCCCGTCTCTCTCAGAACTGACAGACGGGAAAGTGATTTTTTTCTTTATCATTTTGTTTGTATAGTAATAGTAATAGTTCATTTTTAACTCACGCAAATAAGATTTCAGGTCACATCAAGTTAGGCAAAACCAAACCATGTACATAACTTTACAAATAAAACATATTTGTTTGGTTTTAATATGATCCTTTGCTGCTACATTCGAAGCGTCAAAGAGTGAAATGCTACTAGTAATGAGACATGTAGATAAACAGCCATTAAGATGATTAACATCTCAACCTACAGAGGCTGAACATGTGAGTACATTTGGGTATGTGAGCGTTCAGGCAGATGAACATGTAAAGTCAAAGGCTAAAGGCTGAAGCCTTCAGTTGGACTTCATATCCAACCATCAGAGGCTCCTGAGGGAAACTCCCTATGTTTGTACAGAGGGCCCCATGAAGGTCATAGGGGGTGGAGGGTCAAGACCCTGCCTGTCCCTCCTCACCTCTCGTTCTTCTCCCTGGAGACCAGACGAGACTTCTCCAGGAGATACTTCTCCACCACAGCCCTAAAAGACAGGAGAGAAAGAGAAGGGGGGGGTAGCAAAAGACGACAAGAAAAAAGGGGAAGAAGAAAAAAACAATGAGCATGAATCACTTAACACTAAAGGTCACTCAGCTGTGTGCGTGTGTGTGTGTGTGCGTGTGTGTATTCAGGTCATATGTGAAAGTGGACTGCTAATAAAAAATGAGGGGAGAAGCAGGAGGGGAAGTGAGGGCAGATGGTCTCAACAATCAAAGAGTGAACAAAGCATCCAGATACGGTCAAACGGACGGTGTAACGCATCACACACCACATAGCAACACACACACGGACAACCACACACAACTTTGGTATTTTTTTTTTTACATTTATTTTTATATAGTGAGAGTGTGAAAAAAAGAGACAAGGAAGGCGTCTGCAGGGGCTCCAGAAAAAGTAGAAGTATGCTTTCAGACCACTGCAATCATGAGATATGCGATTTGAAAAGCAGTGGTATTTACACACCACACAAGGCCAAGGCTGTAAAGTTGTCTAAATCAGATTTTATAAGTCAGTGTTGTTTTTTCTATAGTCAGGCAAAAACAACAGTGACGCCAGTCCTCATGACACACTAAGAATAGAGCTGTGCTGGGAGAAACATAGCGTTCATCTGCTAAAACTGCTGCCACCGCTAATAACTGAGATGAAGCAAATACATCTACTCAATATATCAGATACTTAATATTCTAGTTTCCCTTTCTGTTTCTCAGACAAGTCTGTGAAAGAAAATAGTGAAATGTTGGATATATAAAGTATGGATATTTAAAAATGTATGGTTTGACTGCACAGAGCCCAAAATGGATTCTTTTGGCACACCCTGAGAAACTGACAGGAATTCAGATTAGCCTATACCTACCCTCACACACAGACACACACAGACACACACAGACACACACAGACACACACAGACACACACACACACAGATGTCTATCTGATAAATAAATTTAGAACCGTCTATAAATACTACCGCCTTGTATGGCTTGATGCTGCATCTTCGTGAAAAACTTAAGCACAAGTCTCCTACTCAGCCTCTTGTAAATGAGTCCAGCGCATTTCAGCAGTTTCTAAAATTGGTGCACTTGGACAATGTCTGCCATGAGGATGGATTATAAATAACAATAAAGGGCCATTACAAGAAGCTCTTTCTCCCTAAAAGTGAGAAAGAATTTTTGCGTGCCTGTAAGGGCTAATCTAATTGAGAATAATCCCTGTTAGAAGAAATGTGGACGGTGAAGTACGGAGGAGCCGACCGACATACTGACTATATATGTGTCAACATGTACCAAAGAGGTAAGAGATGTCTAACAACACACACACACACACTGTTCCATGATTACAACACATACATACTGTACATATTTGTGCTCAGGCATCTTTCGCTCACACACCACCTCCTTTTCACACCTCCACTAAAGTGTGTGTTCCTTTTCATTGCTCTGCTTCATCTCGCTCAGATCCCAGCGAGGAAGGATTAATCTGACAGAGAGCCACAGTGAGAGAGAGCATAAAAAGATCCCGTCTGTCAGTTAGTCAGTCCGCTCAGAAAGCAGAGCAGGGCGGAACAGCAGCCCTCCCTTTGTTAATCTCCTCTATTGACTGTCTGAATGGCTGCCACTGGAGATGGAGAGAAAGACAGGCAGCCTTTGTTAAGTTTACAGAGGGGAGCTGTGATGGTCCTCTGAGTCCAGTACTTTACTGAAGGGAAGCAGAAGGCTACACTAGCGCTTATGGTGGTAGGTGAGTATATTATAGTTTTCATCATTTCCTTGTCTAAGAGGGTTAATTTTGTTGCACAGAAAAAAAAAAAGCCTCAGCCAATTAAAACCAACTCTCCTGATTGGATTACGGACCCTTCTCGGGGTAAGCAATTCAATAGAGCACGATGAGACCTGGTGCCATTAGGGGATAATCAGGTTGTGAATTCAGCAGCTGTCGCCGCAGGCATTTACATGTTTCAAATCAAAGTTTATTTTCAGCACAGAAGACTTTACACATATACCAACGTTCATGTTCAGTTCTCATCCTGTCAGCCCTCAGTTTCAATATTTAGTTTTTGACTCTTCCACAACATGACATGATGTCTTTTATAAGACACTGTATTAAGCAGCTGTTCCTCTCTCTTCATGAGGAAATGAGGAAGTGACACAGCTGACCAGACTTTGCAGCTTCTAACCAGAGTCTGACTGCTGAGAAAAAGGAAGGACACGCTAGCGGTTGAAAGTTTCTGTTCACACACGCACACGCACACACACACACACACACACACACACACACACACACAAAATGCACAGGAGGAGGAACCACATGACCAGCCATAAACAAGCAAGGAGGAAGATATTAGGCTAAAGGGAGGTAAAATACCCCATTGACAAGCTACAGGAAGAGGATACAGAACACAACAACAATCATTTAAATGTTCCTGTATGGTCTTGTCATGAAGATAAGACAAGACAACGTGGCTTGATTTGGCTTTGTGTGAGGCCTTATTGAGAGAGGTTGGTGGCAAAGATTGTATAAAGGCATACATCTGGTGTTAATTACTCACCCTCTGACCACTCCACTCTCCAGGTAATTAACCTGGATGAATTTACCAAAGCGGCTGGAGTTGTTGTTGTGGGCCGTCTTGGCGTTCCCGAAGGCCTGGCAGAGACAAAAGAGGAGAGAGGGCGAAAAATACAGGGATAAGTTTAAGGGAAATAAGTCAAAAACATGACATTAATGCAACATTGATGCATCTTTGGAAAAACTACCAAATAACATCTCTGAAAATAGATCCATAGATGTCATCATTGCCATCATCAGGCGCCCAAATTATGCAATACAACTGTGGTTATTAGAGCCCGATTGATATATTGGTCAGCCAACATTATCAGCCAATATTGGCCTATCACAGATATATCGGTATCGGCATATATGTTGTCCGATATGTGCCGATATTTTTTTAATTTGTTTTTAAAGTTATATAGGCAGCATTTTATGTATATTTGATCCTTTTTCTTAATTCAAGTTTAATATATACACACATGTTTTTTTTTGTTTTACGTCGATATTTTTTTACTCCCTAATATTGGTATCGGTCCCAAAAATCCAGTAGCGGTCGGGCCCTAGTGGTTATGTCTGCCTTTTTGTCAACAGATCAAAGAGGTAACTGATTTAATGTGAGAGACAAATACAGAGAGGAAGACAGAATGAAAGCTTGACTGTTAGCAATTTTGGACCAGACAGTCTTGACTGCTTAAAATCTCTTCCAGCTCATTGTTGATGTTTTGAAACTCAATTACAAACGGTTTTGATGAGTTTCAAACCGTATATGGAGGCGCGATTGGGTGCAAAAACAAAATCAGGGAGTCTACCTTCAAGACAGCAGATCTACCCTCACTGAAGTCAACAACAACAAATCACCATGACGACAAAGCGACTCTACAGTCCAGGGGTTAAATCTTGTTTTTAAAACAGCAGCTGAGGCAGCGGAAGGGGGTGGGATTGTGTTCATGAGAGTGTGTGTGCATGCTTGTGTGTGAGTTGGGGGTCTTAAGAAAAGGCAAGCATCTGCAACTCGTTCGCCCCTCTTGCCCTCCTCTCACTCTCTTCCCATTCATCTCTTTCTGTTCGTTCGTCCTGCAAGACCTTTTCCCTCATTCTCTTATTCAGCCTGTAGTCGTAAGTGTGTGTGTGAGAGAGTAAAAAAAGAGCGCGAGCATAGGTCAGTGATGATAAATGAGAGTGGGACAGCCGTTCTATATGGCAGTGTCAGGCCAAACAGAATCAGAGAGGACCAGGGTTTCAGGCTATTGCTACCCCAGCCAGGGCCACATAGAGCCCCGCTACCAGGCCTCGCTGAGGGGCCCCGTTTATTGCATTGATACGGTAACAGAATAGCACTCTTTTTTTTTTCTTCATGATGCACATGCTCACATGGTTACAGATAGACAGATACAAACAGAAACACAACAAAAGGCCACCGCAGGGGAAGTTGACTCAGTGCATGTTAAATAGGAGCCACATTGTATCTTTTAAAGAAGTTGCACGGTGAATTTGATACAGTGGTGTCCAGGCTGATTAGAGTTAGGGGGCACAAACAAACACATGCACAGATACCTACAGGGTCTTATTAAGAATCCTTAGAATGGACCGATGACCTATTTCCATTTCTGCTATTCCTTTTTTTTTTTTTTTTTTGCTTTTATACCAATATATTTTTGAACTAACCTTCATTTGTGAGAGTGTCACCACGTAGTTCTTCTAAATTCTAAAATAGTTTTGAGACCAGAGGGAAGTATGAGGCAAGAGATGTTGCTTGTTGATGGATGAGGAAAGATTCTTGGTTGTTTCTCATCTATGACCAAATTTATCTATCCTCTCAACCTGGACTTGCTAAGATAAGCCCCCCCACTCACTGGAGTATCTTATCTTATATCTTCTTATATAGACTCTCTCTCTCTATTTTTTTTTTTTTACATATGTTTGCATACCACACATAAACTCTCTAACATACTGGTATTTTTCTATTCCCTATGTTCAGCTATTTTTATGTATGTTAATTAATACTTATGTGTAAAGTTGAACATTTATTTTTTCAGGTGCTGCTTGTTTTTACAAAGTTCATTGCCATCACTTCTGTTCCAGGTTTGGGAGTCATTAAGTGTATTTTGGCTCTGACACTCCAAAGTGCTGCCCACTCTGCCCAGTACCGCTCTGATCGCCTCCCTCCAATAACCTTGCAGCCAAGAGCACAAAACCCTGGGAAATCTCTGCAAAGCCCAGGCCGCTGCACCATGGAGGGAATGCTAAACATGTCACAGCATCATTCGTATTCAAACATGCCCATCAAGAGATGATCTGATTGGCTGGAGAGCTCAGTAGGTATGAGGAAGCGGACCTACGGCTTGCCAAACCGTGTCCATGGAAAGATGTGGTCTAATCTGCATTCTTACAAAATAGCGGTTGCACTCAAGGAGTTTATGGAAGAAAACGAAGGAAGAGAGAGTGAGAAACAGACACACAAAGCAGAGGGGGGGGGTTAGCAATCTGCAGTGTCTATATCCAGTGAACATTTCATTTCTGTTTAAACTGAGTCCTTTCTGTGGTGAGCCGGCTTCTCTGGCAGCCCGCTGCCCTGTACATTTCCACTTTAGCAGAGCCAGAATGAAATCTCACATCCCCATTCAGCCCCCTCAATACACACATACTTCTCCTTACAAACCAAACTAGGGGAGTGTCTCCATAACTGTGCAGTTTAGGAGTTGTTTGTCTCAACAAAAAACTAGGGCAGACCTGGGAAAGTGTAAATTATATACTTTATAAAAAGGCATTACATATTAGGTCTACTATAAACTTGCACAAACATGAATAAACAAAAAAAAAAATCTGTGAAAGGAAATGGTCTGATGTTGTATCAAATATGTGATATTCATGGAAACAGACTCCTCAGAAACAAACACAGCTTTGTGTAATTTCGACTATTCACTTCTGTAATGATCTGATAACTTCTTTTCATTGATAATTTCAACATGCACACTGATAACAAAAATGACAAAAAAAAAAAAAAAAGAGAAAATCTCTTCAGCAGTAAAAACTTGCAGCTGCTGCTTGGGTACTAGGCCTTCCTGATATGACACTGAGGCACTGCTGCATCTTTTAAACTCTAGCTGCGCAACGGAGCTTCAGTTAAACATTTCCACTGAGGGCTGCCAAGGCCCTGACACTGACACCTCACTACAGCTTGGACACACTCACAAAAGGACTCTAAATAGTCCAACCGCCACAAAGACAGTTCCCACATTCACAGAGGACAACGGCAGGCGCTCATGCAAAAACTCATCAAACCTCTAGGTGGACATGCTCGCTCATTCAACATCATACTATTTACACCTGCAACAATGTTTTTTAAGCCCAATTTGAATTTATACGCTCTCCAATTACAGGTTAAACTGGAGAACCATGCAGCAGGGTAATCAACTATATAATCACTGGTAGCTGCAGTGTTGAAGCCAAACACCAATGGTACTTAGTGACAAAATAATCACTGTTTGTTGTTCTAAATGTGAAAAATACTTTGGTGAGATCACATGATGTTGGCAGTGATTGAATGCAACCACGTCTCTACACAGTTCCTCCTCTATACTTGGCCTTGCTTCAAGCCAACACTATATCCCCACCAACTACACTTAAACCCCTTGAGCTTAACTCAACTGGATTGTTAACAAAGAATTGATTCTCTGAGGTACAATAATGGCGTCAATAGTGCTCTGAGGGGCTGGTGCTTCAATTCAATAACAGTAAATGTTCTATTGAATGTGCTTATACTTAGGCGCTTTATGAATTACTGCATGAAGGTCAGAAACAAGTAATATTTCTAAACTCTTCATCTTGAACAAAATGACGTGGCAGTGCTTTCTCTTTAAGGGGAAGTGACTTGCAGTTCACCAAACACAATGTAGATTTGTTACATGACGATTTCCCTTTTCAGAGGACTTACATATGAGTAGATCAAACAGTAAATAAGTACAATGCCATGTAATCAGACACAGCAAAGCTTGTATGAAAAAGTACTAGGTCAGTTATCACATGACAGCGACACAGCAGTAAATCATCTACAGAGTAAAACAAACTAAGTTGTGTTGGATGACAGCATAGTGGAAACAAAGTGGTGGTAGTGGTGGTTGGGGGGGAAAAAAAACCTGTAATTGCTTCAGTATGAAACTTTTGATTGTAATAGATGATCACTATTATTAGTAACAGCTGGAAAGTAGATCATACAGTCAGTATGACTTTACTATAGGAAGTATATGCACGGAGGTGCACTGACTTAAAGTAAAGTGTGCTATTCACAATTATCTACTGTCTATTTCAGGGACAACTTCTAAAAATACTGAGACATACACACAAACACAAACTGCACTGAAACAGGAATAGTGGTCTAATGCTGAACAAACCACCAAGGTTATGAGACTCATCCTGTATAGTACAGACCACAATCCATGCTGAGCATGGAGGAAACCAGAACACAAAGCTTTTCTTGTTATTTACTCATCTAGTGCAAGAGTTGTCCTCCAGCAATCCTGGTCTTTACAATATGTCTGGGCTGAACATCAGACCACACATACATTTCAACATCATGAGTGGTGTCACAATTGATAACCATCTTCACTGCTGAACATTAGGCTGCAATTTGCAAGGGCACTATTGACTTCAATAGTGCCATTGTACTGACTGTACAGTGTCCATGGACGTTTGTGTACAGTTACTTAGTCCTATGTAACTGTACACAAATACAGTCGGTACAATTCAAAATTTTCCGCAGTGTTAAAATCTTTGGCGATCGAAAAATTCGATCTGGCAATCAAACTCTTGCAGAGAGGCCTACTGGATCCATACCTTCAACTCTATTAAATGGGGAACTCCACCTATTTTACGTCTACTTTAAGTCTGTGTACAGGTCTTGGGGAGTACTACTGCAAATGTGAAAAAAAGTTTTATAAAGCCTTTTGTGGCTGCAGAGGGAGGTGTGCAAAGTCTGATATATTGTTTCACATGCCACCAACATTGGGTGTGTGGAGTTAGAAATAAGTGAGGTTACCAGACTTCACACACCCGAATCAGTCGAGTCATTTAAGAGTTAAATTGTGGGTAATGTAGGCGCAAGGCTTTGACAAGGAAAAACAATCTCTCTGGTTCTGCTGCATCGATTTTGATCCATAACTTAACTGGTGAAGTACTGGTAATTCTGGTATTTTTCAACCTGGACCCTATTTTCTCACTATGCAGTTAGCCATAATGCTGCTACAGGCGGCTAGTTCCTGTGTTTACTTTCGTTGTCAGACACTTATGATAACAATCTGAGTCTGTCAGTGGCAAAAACAATCACTTTTAGTGGATGTATTTTGATGGGCATAATTGCCCCCAAGGATTACATTGCAGCCCATTTCGCAGCTGCCAGCTGAAGTGATCTCGCTAAATATTGGACCAATTCCAATTTTGTTCCCATTAGTCACTTAGACCCAAAATGATGAGAAAATAGGGCCTAGGTTGAAAAATACCAGAATTACTCTTTCAGCCTTTGGCTTATGAGATACATTTTCAGTATCTTATACAAGTTGCCCAATTTTCTTACTTAGAAGTTTGTATTTATTTTTACAGTGTGCATGGTCTTTGATTATCTTTTTTATCTGTTTTCTACTTCCTGTGTGCCTACATTTTAGATGTCTGAGTAACGCAAGCAGAGAGGCTGGACATATGTCAGAGGTAAGGGTTGGAACAGTTCGGATAAAGTTTCCAAGTACCAGTTTTGCTCCTCTTGTGGTCTGGTGTTTTACCAGATTGGAGCCATTTCAAGCAGCTCCACCCATGTCTAGATGGGTACCACATCAAACCCCAGCTTGTGGTGTGGTCACAGTACCATGAATAGACCCTGAAGTGGCCTGCAGCATGCTGCTACATGTACGTTGTATTTGGCCTGTAAGAAACAGCATTTTCTACTCTTTAATAGGTTTCTGAATGGTACGATTACAGTAAGGCCCCTTTGTGTATATGTGTGTGTGTGGTGAATGATACGTGTGCGTGATGCAGCGACTTAAAATGCCAGCTTTTCCCATACTCATACACAATACCACCCAGCCTGACCAAATATAGCTGAGGAATAAAAAAGGTGCAACCCATAACTAGGAGATAAACAATGGGTCTGCAGACAGAATGGCCAACTACTCCTCTGCACTTCCTGAACAGTACAATACAATACTCTGGTCGATCCACACCCCTCAAGGCGCTGAGCTAACAGCAGAGAGAACTGCTGCCGTGTCGTAGCTGCTTCCTGTTAAAGAGGGTTCCGGATGATAGGAACTTCCTGTCTGAAGTTATGAGACAGAGCGGCATGGAGGAGACTCTGGACTAATATAGTTACAGCTTGTCTTGTTTCAGGCCAGCCTAAAAAGGCAGCTTTCTTGATTTTGTGTCACATTTTTCAAGGTTGGCAAAATCTTAACATTACTTCATTTACATGGTCCATCCTAAATAACAGGAAGTGTACACCCAACTACTGCTTATACCTGTTATAGCAGATCATTTTCTCAATAACATTACTGACTGAATGTAAAAAGGTAACGACTTACACCATACCTTCATACATCAAAAAGCTTTTAATGTTAATGAGTGGAAAACCTAGGTGTGGTTACAGATTTGTAGCCAAAACAGCTTTCACCTTATCATATTTCAAGTTTTTAGTAATTTTTGTTTAAAGGGCAAGAAAAACTTGATTTGAATATACTGCCTGCTATGTATCAGCCAATTCTCTGCAACAAAGGAGGGCCCTGCTGACATGAATAAATGTGCTTCAAAGCCTGGCAAACGAAAACAGAGACACCAAAAGAACCACATAACAGAGGATCAACCAGTTGGACCAGTTCACAAATGAAATACTCATTTTAGAGCAGGTGAGCTGTTCAGCAGGAAAAAGCCCTATTTGTTCAGACGGAAGAAGGTAACATCTTCTTTAACAACATTATTTAAATGTACACAATAGAAGTGGCTAAATTAGAGTAGAATAGAAAAGAAATAGAACAATGCACTAAAGTAGGACAGCGAAGACAAGTGGTTTCAGGTTGGGGCCATTCAATCTGCCAGTAACACAGCACACACAGTCTAACACCACAAACGATGATCTCATCTCCTCAAAATGTGACCCGGGCCAAGCGACCTCCCCTATAGCTTGAGGATACACACACAGAATGCGCACGCACTTTGCATTTTCCACCACTGTAACCTGATCAGCTTCCAGGGCAAATAAAGAACCAAATAAAATCCTTTTGTCAAAGTAAAAATTCCTTCATTTTAGTAACCATATCTAAAAATAACATTCTTCTCCCCATTTATAAAACCTTGACTGGAACTTGTCAAAGGAAGGAACCACAAGAGGTGGACTATTTGTGTGGTGAGAAACTGCAGGGAACATAATTTCAGAGTTACTGCTTCCTCTGTAAAGCGACTTGTTTCATGTCAGCCATCTTATGAGTGTGCTGCAAAAGGCTGGTGGGTGTTGTCAAAACAGAATCTTTTCATATAAACTAACCAGGAAGGTCTCTTAGCACATAGTAGTGTGGAAAAATGTTTAAAGGAATAGTCTCCACAAATGCAAATTTAGATGCAGGGATGCTGCCGGCGGTAAAGGTACAGTTGTTCAATAGCCAAGATGATTGACTGACTGGTCCCCGATGAAATCCAATCTCCGCTTCCTGCAATGACCGGGCCAGCAAAGACCACACCCGTCTCCCTGTCTGCCCCTGCAACCACAGCTCTGGACTGGGCTAACATACATGCTGCATTCTGGGAGTGAACGGCAGAGTGGCCGCGAGTGTGCCAAAGGGACCAGAGCTCTGCTGATGGAGGGGAAAATCTCTCCATCGCCATTCCCCTCCTCCTCTCCGTCAGCCACCCGGAACCAAAGACTCTGACAGACTGACACACATCAAGGGACCAAAGCTGCACATATTCCCCTACATCTGAAAGTAGCAGCACTTCTGTGGGTGAAAGCTGAGTCAGAGGGTCTGGAGACAAAAGCGACCTGACAAATGATGGATGGATACACCGTGCTTACAAGTTACTATAGCTGCCCACTCTGTATTCTTGCTATTAATGTACAAGCCAATTCAGTTTTCAATTCAAATCAAACTTCTGTTTAATTTTGTTCTGTTCTTTAGTACTGTGGTGAATTCCACAGATTAGGGTTTTTTACTTTTCAGCACCGTTTTGTACTTTGAATAAACCGCATTCCACATATGGCTTTTCTGGATTATGGTCTATTTTTAGCTATGGACATTACTGAGAAATAAAACAGAAAATATGTAGAGATTTACTTCAAGATCAAGAGTGAGAGCAACTAGTTCCTCACTCCAAGAAAGGTTATTAAACTGAAACCAAGTATTGTGATTTCCACTATTTGTCAATCTGGTATTGAGGTGACTGTGTAGAGATAGGGCCCTTCCCAGTCTGATAGGCACTCTGTAGCCTCAGGCAGAACTTAATCTATCTTTTTTAGTCTCTGGTCCTTCCATATTTCTCAAATCACAAACACGCATTCAGATTACATCACTAACAGGAAGCACTCTCAACACCCGAGGTGACCTGAGGTCACACACTTTCATGCCACGCAGTACACCACATAGGGCAGTCTAATAATCCACAGTGTTGAAACATACATTTACAAATGGAGTTAAACTTCCAGTGATGGAGGCCTACACTGCAGAGTACAATGCGAGACAACGCTCACAATGAACTATTGCTTATAAGAAAGTATGAGTGTGGGAGTGATGTGAATGCTGAAAATGACTTTGCAATAATAACCCCGCTTGAGGTCTGACCGGAGGTAAATTCTTCCATATGTGAAAGTGGAGGAGACCCCGTTTCTTATTACAGGGATGAAAAATAAACGAAATCGAGTCAACTCTGTTCTTAACCACGTAGCTCAGGGATTAAACTCAAGTAAAAACCACACTGTGTAATGACCTTACCTTTCATGATGCACCCATTTTTTTGTGAAAACCATGCAAAAGCTAACAGATGCCTGCTTGTCTGCATGGATTTGATTGTGCCTCTTATGTCTCTAAACACCGAGAGCTGTACTTTGCAATGAGCCCTGGTTGTTTAACTGTCTGCAGCATAAAGATACCCCTCAGCGGCCGTTCAGGCAGACCTTCATTCACTGGTGACACCATCTATGATATCTGTCTCTAAGTGTCTGTTACCATTACAAAGTTATTCATTCTTAATTTCTTACATTTGGCTGAAAATGTGTATTTTTTAATGTGGATACATGAGTGAGAAACAATATGTATTCTGCTGGTGTGTTTTGTCTGATCAGCGATGCCTTTTTCTGCGTATCAGTAAATCAGCTGCTTGCTCGAATTAACCAGATAAGGAGGTCTAAGCAAGGGAGACACACTGTTCATATGACAGTCTGCTTGCAGGGTCAGGCCTAAAACATGCCTTATTACTATCATCCAGCTGGCCTTACACAAATATTCAACAATGCACTAATTAATCAAATAATATAACTAATTAAAAAATAATGTTTTGTTTTGTTTGTTTTTTTCCTAATTTATTGAAAATCAAAATAAACAACTTATGCAAAGTTTCCTGTTTCAGCTTGGCGGTAGTTTTGGTTCGTTCTGTCCTGTAAGCAGTTGCAGAAAACAAGTCAGTACAAGTATCTCAGCCAGCAAAAAGCAGGAAGAGGAGCAGTCACGTGACTAAAACAGCAAAAAAAAAAAAAAAGCTTTTGGTCAACAATGCCTCCAAAGGAAATTCATGTTCATATTTCTAAAGTCAAAAACAAAATCTAGAAATTATGTTGCATAATCAGTTACCCAAAGAGACCAAGACTTGCATTGCAAACATTATTAGAAATATTAGTTTGCTCAAAAGTGGATAGAGACAGAGAAACCAACAAACAGCTCTACCCTTCCTACAACATTTTCAAAGGCAAGGGGCCATGTGAAGGGTTGGTGGAGGAACTTCCCATCCTCTTTTTCATTTCTTCTTTCTGTGTAGACCATAGTCTTTATGTTAAAGTGTTTAACACTGCACACAGACTTCCATATGCCCCATTAACTTAGCCCACGCATGCAAGAGCAATGGAGTTGCAGCCTGGAAAGACATTTGCTTAGTATTGCATGGGATCTGATACTTTCATGGGATTTTTTTTTTTATCATTCATAACCACAGGACTAGACACAACTATTGTCCCATAAAATAATCTCAAAACATAAAGGCATTCTCTGACTATGTATGTGTGCTTTTGCATGCCATAGCAACATGATGAGTCTCTTTTGAGGGTAAAGTATTATCATCTATGGATATAAATTAATGAGAGCAATGCGTTTCACACCTGATTGAAGCCAGTGCAGAAAAGATAGTAAACATGAGTGAGTAGTAATACCATGAGAAGTAATAAGCATGAATAGCCTTAACAGATATGAGGATTTCCATATGACTCATGAGACGGACAGATAAGCTGCTCAGCTCTGATGAGACACTAACAGTTTCACCTGTTTCACTAAGGAATTTCATTTCTCATTCTTTTATTTCCATACACTTGATTTTGTACCACAGAGCTTTAATCCATCTACAAAGCACACCATGACACTATCTTCACACACATTAAACCCTGTTTCCAACTAGAGCAGGTAACTGAACTTTGTCTAACAGCTGCAGACCTGTGACTAGTGGAATAGTCACAGGCAAAATTACAAAACATTGTGCTGTCATTCATGGTCATGTCTTACCTCCAGGACTGGTCCAGCCCCAAGTATGGTCCTCTCCACGCCGCTGGCATAGCCCTTCTGGCTGAGTGCAGTCAGACAGTGGATCAGGAAGTTGGTACTCTGTGTCTTGCCTGAGCCACTCTCTCCAGAGATGACAATGCACTGGTTAACCCTCTTCCTGAGCATGGCATAGTAAGCCACATCTGCGATAGCAAAGATATGAGGCTCCAGTTTGCCCAGCTGGTGGTTCTCGTACATCTTTACATACTTAGGGTTGTAGATGGGCAGGAACTTGAAGGGGTTGATGGCGATGAGGATGCTGCCTGCATAGGTGTAGATCTTTTTCTTGAAGAAGCGCGTGCGCAGGTTGTTTAATATGCTGTCCTCATTGAGGACGGGGAGGTTGCAGAGGTCTGCAAAGTCGTCCTGTGGAGGGGGAAGGAAGCCCCTGGCGGCAAGCCGCTGTGCCTCCTGTTCCTTGGACAGGGGCGGGAGGTGGACATAATGGATAGAGCCATCACGGTTCCTCTCCTGGATCAGGGAAAAACAAAGGAAAAAAAAAGAAAAAAGCTTAAATTAGCTCAACTGTTTACTGCTGAAACTAACACGCTGCGTTTCTGAAACAGTTAAAAAACGTCCTGTTATTTAAATGTATTAAAACCAGTTAAAATCATCAAGGGAGACCCAAATTGCACTGAGCTCATATATTGTGCTGGGGAGGGGTGAAATGATGTTGGAGAACATTCTACGTACGCCTAATTTACCTGCCTTTTTTGCTATATTTTACCTCATTAGTACGCAAATTGTTAGCTAGGTTGACTACTTGTTTTTGTTTCTCATTAAAAATGGCAACAAAGAGGAAGAGAGAGCAGAAGGAAGTAGAATGCAAGAGTCAGACAGTGGGAGGACTATTCTCAGCAGTCCACAAGACTACACTGTGAATTTTGTGCTGTCAACCCCACCTGTAGTAAGAAGTAAAATCCAAGGCTCTGAGGGTGTTGCTCCTGGGCTTTCCGGGGCCAAAGCAGAAACCTCTGGACTGGCAGGTCTCCTGCCTCCAGCACCCATTCTTCCCCGCCACATTCCTTCACCTCTGCCAGCACATACAGGCGGCCAGGGTCCAGCCCCAGTTGTATGGCAGCATCCTTGATCACTGAGGCTGCTGTTGCATCCTTCTGCACTCTGAGGAGTAGGAAAAAAGCAGTTTGATCAATGCTGAGTCCCTTTACATATGAAACAATACAAAAAGATTATTACAAGTTCTTATTAATACTTCAACAATATTATAGGTAAACATAAACTTTTTGTTTCTAATTCTACATTGATAAGAGAAAGACCTGCAGCCGTAACACTGTGGCACACTCACTTAAGATTGCAGCAGGGGGCAGACTGGGTAGCCAGCCGTGGGTAGATCTGGAGCAGGTATGAGCGGTTATCGTGATCGTTTGGGCTAGCTGGCCCACCACCCCCCCCTCCTCCACATGCGTTCGTTGCCTTGGTGGCAGCGCCATCTCTGACACTCATCCTGAGCCCGGGGGAGTGGCCTCAGCATGCCGCACCCACTGCCTCCCTCTCACCACACAGCACCTGAAAATGACAGATTGATTGATCAGGGACAATTCTTTTTGCATTTATGCATCCGTATTGGCACTGGACCATGATAAAGAAGGGAGACATAAGTCAGTTAATAGTTAAAACATTAAGGATGAAAGAGAGAAGACTGACTCTCATGCCAACTATCTTAATAAACAGTCAGCACTGGTGTACAGCGAACAGATTCCCATAAAAAGCATTACAGCTTTCTAAAAGCCTAAACAAAGCATCATTGCATCAAGTTGATTTTCAAACAAAGTCTCAAACCACAATGGAAGCTCATCTTTGGTGTTTTACCCGTGGAGTTTCATATTCTGAACATGTATGCAACTCTCCTACAGACTTGTGCCTATAAAACAGGCCTATACAAGTAAATGTTATAGTTTGATAAGACACAGGCCTTATAAGTTAGCAACAGACTAGCCTTGACGCTGCGTCCTATTAAGCTGCTATTACTTGCCAAGGCCTATTTCTTTGTAATCAATGGTTTATCATAAAAACGTTAAAACTCTGTGAGCAATCTACCCCAAGCAAAATACTATTTCCTTACCAATCACCAATGAAATGATTCATAAATATCCGAGAGAAAGAGAAATCAGGTCAGAAATCACATAATGTAAGGTGAGAAATCATGTCAACTTGTAAGACAAGTGTAAAGTGCTGACGACTATACTAAAAAATGTTAAAATGCTAGACCATAATCACATTACTGTAACCAGTAAACAGCTCAAACTGCCTATTATTGTTTTTATGTAGGACCAATGCAAACCAATGGTACACTGTGGATCATTTTAATAGTTATGATGCAAGAGGTGCCCATCCCTGTGGTTGACCAATCCATGAAATTATAATGTGGACAGGACCACATAGAGGGAACATTAACATAATCTGCACGATAACAGCGAGGAAGGGCACAAGATACCTGACATAGGGCATAGGTCCTCAGTCTGCAGTCAAGCCTCGTCTTACCCACAAAATGTTTAGTGACACTGCATCATTTTAAGTTAAGAAAATGGTGAATATATATATTATTTTCTCACCTAATTCCACAACAGAAAATGTTTGTTCACATGTGACTAGCACTCAAAAGAGAAAACTGATTAAAACTCAATATGCAACATAGCAACACAATAAAATTTTCTCGACTGAAAAAGTTAGATAAAGGCAAAATCCATGATATTTTGATTCTATATTTGATGGAAAGAAAGCCAGTGGTTAAATGGAGTGATTTTTCTTGTATGTAAAAATACACTTCTGACACAAGAGTAGTTCAAAGGAAATCAAACTGTGCTTCCACTCCAACAAAAAAAAAAAGAGGTGTATCCCTATTGCTGTAGAGTGCACACAGGCTTCAATGCTAAGCGTACATCAGTGGTGGTGATGACTTGTATTTAATAGCACTGCAGTGCATTTCTATCACAGCACTTGTAAATATCTTTACTGCTGAAACTTTACCGTAAGTTGCAGCTGCAGATGCAGCAGAGAAGTTAAACCCTTCCGCTCAATGACGGCAACCAAGACACAAAAACACAAAACACGGGGGCTAAACCACAAATGTTGTAATGAATGCACACTATTCACTCTCACAGTCAAGACACCTACATCGATGAATGACGCTAGAATGCAGTGGCAGGGCAAAGAGTCAACCCTTCGCCACAACAGCCCATCTCTCCATCCATGGATAACTCAATATTCTCTGCCTGGCAAGGTTGCAACACAAAAGGTCTTACAACATCACAGAACCCTGAGCAGACCATTAACTGAGAACAAAGTAGAGGTTTGTTCAGTCCTTATTATGGATATCACCGACTTCCTGACTGAGGTGAAGCTGCCTTAAAGATGTACCGGGCTACTTTTATGAACTAAACCACTATAATAAAGAAAGAAGGCAAGACAAACCTATTTCTGACGAATCACATGACTCACTGAAGTCAACAAGGTCAGACGCTAATTCTTTTGAGAACCCTTTAATGTAATTGTACCACTGTTTGCAGTAATGCTAATGTAGTCTAATGCTGGTTTTAGGTTTTATTACACAAGCTTTAATAAAAGAGAAAAAAGTTCTACCGCAACGTTTCCGTGCTGTTCTGTAGAAGTGAAGCAAGAGCTCACAGCATGCTTCTAACACTACACATTAGTGCTACGTGCCTTCATGTCCTTGACTGAAAGAAAACCAAACCTTAAGTACAGATCTATAACTCCGCTATGAACACATGGCTATCTGTAAACCTACATATAGAAGAAAGAGTAAAGTTGTGTCCCATCCTTGTAAGAGCTGCAGTTTCCCACACCGCAGAGTACTGTACAGTAGCTAGTGTTAACTCAGTACACAATCATGTCAGTCTACTCTGTAATTAGCGCTCAAGAATCATTGCACGATCATACTTTTTTGTACGACTGCACATTTGCCGCACACCAAAATTAAATGACAGTGTCAGTCAGATGCTGCGGTAACTTTGCCAGACTGGCATGATGACAGCTTTACATCATCACCGGGGATCAGAGAGCCTGGCCAACATTACTGATTAATTTAAAGTCAGCTCTTTGAAGTAGTGCTGAGGTATTTCAGGGATGACTTGACTACAGCAAAAGGAATACGAGTCATGTTAACGCTGTCTGTGACAAAAGTTAAGGCAGAATAGTGATCTATAGTGGAGTGTGACTCACACAGACAGCAGCTGGGTAAAGTTGGGTCTAATGATGGATCATGTAGCGTGGCTTTGCATCAGTAATGCATGCTCTGTAAACTGTAAGCCCCCCCTAGGGGAAACGGGAACCTGTTTTAAATCACTGTGTGGCAGGCAGACTGCACTGCTTTGGTAACCTGATCTAGGGTTGAGTCCTGTAAGCACTGTGGCCTACAGTTTATCATTTTTATCATTCAAGCAGAGACAGTTTGTTTTCACAACCTGAAAAATAAGAAATGTTATAGTCTGAGATATGCCCAAAATAAGCAGGCTAAGGGAAAAGAGGCTCTCACAGACTTTTGCATGCATTATGAAAGCAAGTTCTCCATTGCTCCAATATAAAGTTCGCTTTCACTGAAACTTTCCGATGATTGATACGATCGATTGTGCTTATGTGTTTGTGTAGTTATCGTGGATTAATACACACAGAGCTGTTTAGCTCCGATAAGAGGACAGCGCATTTCAATCATGTGCAAGAATATCTAGTTGCGTAATGAGGACAAAGATAATAAGTATGGGAACTTCTGTCGATTACAGAATAGTCACACACAGTCTCACCCTACAGTTTCTACCTTTATCTCTATAAAAAGACAAACCAAATTGATCCTTTGGTATTATCCAAGCTTATGATGCATAAAGCAATGAGACACAGAACACAAACAGACACAGATACTATACCAAATACAAAAATGCAGCGACAAAGATGTCTTAACAGAGCCATCTCTGGAATCATTTAGGTCACCGTTAAGAATTAGAGGAAAAATAGAGCAACTTTAGAGTCATGAGCTTGTGACTTTGCCAGGCTAGCTGACCACAGTCCCAAAAGCATGCAAGCCTGTAAAATGCCAAGGCATGCAAAACTGCAGAGACCACAAAAGACACCATAATCATTATCCTCCATCATGGGCTCTATCTGGTTTAAATCTGTCACGTTCAGTCCTGAGCTGCTCTCTCAACTAGTTTCAAAAGAGCAAACATAAAGCTACAGTATGTGTGTGTGTGACAGAGAAAGTGTTTCTTCTCGGCTTGTGCGTCATGTGTACACGTCTGTGTGTGTGCGCAGTGAGAGAGAAGAAAGCTGGGAAAAAAAAAAAAAAAAAAGAGGTAGTGACAGAAAATTTGACAATGAAAAGTTGAGGGGGAAGACAGACAGAGAAAGGTAAACATCTAAAAGTGAGACAGAAAAGAGAGGGGTCCCAGGGGACAATCAAAGGAGACAAAGTTTTTGAGATAATACTGCTTCCTCCCTGCAGAGGAGATCCTCTGTGAGGATGCCCAGCATTCCACAGATAAGACCCGGGGTTGTCTGCTTTGCGTAGGCTTAGCCTGGCACTTTAGCTGCTTACTGGGGGTTGAGGGAATACACCAGCGCACAGGACTACAGCTGAGAGTAGAGAGCGACTCCTCAGCTGCTTATAGTAGGCAGGAAGAGGCATTAACAACTAACAAGCTCCTTATACCAGACATTTTTAAGGGGGTCCAACTCATCCCTGTTGGACTCACTAACCTCATCCCACCTGAGCCCTCATTATCCAGTCAAGGAGAGTAAGCTTACAGTAAATTAATTCCACTGTTCAATCATCAATAAGACTGGTCTATACACAAATAGGTTACACTGCTAATTTAACAACAGAACATAAATTGAATTGAGGAAAATAAATGTCGCTGTCTGTAACACTTGTTGTTGAAAAACACTGTTTACCATTTTTTTCCTCATTAAAGTTTTACATTAAGCTTGTCACGTGTACACACACATCAAGAAAGAATAGGGAACAGTAAATAAAAATGAATTGGAAAGAGAAAAAAACAGCTGCAGAAAACAAACAGTCCTTTAACTACATTATGACTGAAGCTGGAGTTGGCAGTAAGACAGATGTGCTTGAAACTCAGTGGCAGAAGTGAAATAAGCCAACTAGGTCTTACTCACTCTTCCCTCCGTACAACACCTACTCACTCAGTCTTCTTCACCCACCTTCAAAGACATAGAGAAAAGCCCTACACAGAAGGAGAAGGAGGAGGAGGAGGAGGAGGAGGAGCAATTGTAAGTCTTGAGTGCCAATTAGTTGAGAAAGAAAAGAAATAGTTTGCCTTTATATGGCCAGTTTTTGTACTGTTTATGATCTTACTTAGAAATGTGTAAAAGCCTCGAGTGTTACGCTCTTAGTTTGTGCAACAGACAATAAATTTTCACCCTAATGGACCTCCCAAGACTCACTCACACACACATCCTCATATATATATATATATATATATATATATATAGACTGTACAAACAGAGCAACCAGTCAGTGCTGAGACACCACCAGCTGACTCTATGATGTGGCAGGAAGTGAATGACCCAGTGACACATAGAGGGTCAATGAACTTCAGCTGGAATATTCCCCATCTCTCCACTTCTCACTAACGTTAACCCCTCTTTCCCACTCTTCCCATCTCTCCTTCACTATACTACTCATACTCGAGTGCACACTCATGAACACAGAGGTGAACCCAAGGGAAGTGGTTATGATGTCAGCAGCGTGTGCGGACCAAAGATATGGTCACTGTCTGCATTCCACCTCAGCATCAGAGGAGGACGGCTGACAAATCTACGGCTACAAGCAGCTTCCATTATGGACATAACTGGTCACTGACATGACAATAACAGCAGCTGAGAGAAATGCAGGTATTAAAACTTATGAAGTAAATTAGTATTTTGTATGTTCATGGTAATACCAGTATTATTTTTAATATGATAAAAAAAATTCATATTACAATGCTGACGTAATGATGTCAAGTTACGCACAGCAACAACAAGCACGGCTGAAAGTAAAGAGGAAGTAAACATTGCTACCGGCTCCATGGTGGAGGAGTTAATTTCGAAAAGAGGAGCGACTTCAGTAGTGTGGAAGTGGTTTGGTTACAAAAGATCAGATGTACAACAAACCACAGTAATATGTAAGAAGTGCAACAAAAGGGGGCATTTTGTCATGTTTTTTGTCATATCGCCAAGAATATCATTATCACAGAAATACCCGGAAATACTGAGATATTATTTTATATTGCCCAACCCTAATTTCACTAACTGTAAAGCTCATTAAAACTTTCAATTCTTCCACAGTCTGTTGTCTGTTCACATTTCCACCAATGCTGCTGCACACCAGGCATAGTATGCAGGATATGAGAGAGAGAGAGAGAGAGAGAGAGAGAGAGAAAGAGAAAGAGAGAGAGCACGCTGGTCAAGCAATAAAGAGAGGGAGTGGCAGTAGCGATAACAAAGCAGTGAATGAGATAAATAAAACGTTATTTACAAGCACTAATAAACACAGCCACACCTCTGCACGAGGAAGGTGCGAAGGTGCCGCATTGCTGGATTTGGTGTGAATACAGTGGCTTCATCCTGTCCGCTGTGACCTCTCTGTTGTGTGTGTGTGTATGTGTGTGTGTATGTGTGTGTGTGTGTGTGTGTGTGTTTGTGGAGAGCTCATACCCGCCCTTGACACACAGAGAACTGTTCTCTTCATACTGTACATCCATGACACAGACAGAGAGCAAAGGGGAGAGAGACAGAGATGTAACCTGGTCGCGACCTCACACCCTACACGCTGTTATTGGCTGCGGCTACACACCCACTGCCCAAAGGTTGATGCCCAGAAACGTCCTGAACACAGCAAAATAATAAGAAAATAGGAAAATACAGGCAGAGGGCAGGGTCTCTGTAGATACATACACCGCCACACACTTCTAGTGGGTCATACGTGATGATTGAGAGCAATTATTTTTGAGTCTATACATACAGGAAAATCCTGCATAGTATACCTTTAAACATGCACATGCAATTACTGTTTGGCTTCAAATGTTTTGAAATCTGGATACCTAAAAAATTATCTTAAATGAATATGTAAAAAAAAAAAAAAATTATGTTTGGTCATTTGGTCAATAGTATTTTTAATTACTATTTGGCAAACAGAGGACAGGTAGTAGGTAACTACTACATCAATTTGATGGTTCAACTTACTTTTTTTTTTTTTTTTACCCTTGATACTCACCCATCAGGGGCCAATGTCAGGTTAAGTGTCTTGCTCAAGGACACTTTGATATGTGGACATGAGGAGCCAGGGATTGAACCACCGTATGATTAATGGTTAACCTGCTCAACCACCTGAGATACAGCTGAGCTGGTAAAATACCAAAATCATTCTCCGATCGATCAGATTGCAAAACCATTAAGTAAGAATATTTTTTAACACAACAAATGAATACTGTATGTACTGTATCAAGGATAATTAGAACAAATATAGCCAGACTCCGAAGTCTTCCTGCATTATGAGTAAAAGAGTTGACGTGAGTCATAGTCTAAAATAAACAACATACTGAGGAAAAATGGGGGAAACTATGCAACAGGCCAAAGAGGAGTCAGTCATTGTTTCACAAATCAAACAAAACGGACTCCACAAGGTTTCAACAGACAGTTTGTGGAGACACGTGACACCCTTGGAAGAGGTATGTTAACACCAAAAGCACTTTTAATTTAACTGAAAATATTACCATGAAGGAAAAAAACAACAACAACTGGAATCTCTTCTCCTGTTCTGGAGAACCCAGCGCTATACTGACAGGGCTGATGAGTAAATTCAAGGCTACACTCCCGATCATGAGTGGATCTGACTCACTAAGGATGAGCAAGTTAGGCGGAATTGTAGAGACCAGTGGTTGTGACTATGTAGGGAAATCACACAATATAACAGTCATGCTGTATGTATCCTATATACAGTAGCTTTGCTGAGGCTATTTCTTTGTAATGAGTGAAATGTTCAAAACTAGTCTCCATATTTTTTTAATATTCTGCTATTCTTGGGATCTCGACTAGAATTTAAATAAAGCTGTGTGGGTTTAAACAGTGCTTGTTCAGACAACATGTGCTTATAATGATGGGCCTGCTGAAGGCTTTGTGGGAATGAGGAGGTTAACTGTTTGAACATCTGTGCTCAAGTTCAATGTAACCATTTTTGTTTTATGCTGAATTTCAAACATTTCAAAATCCCCCAGGTCCACCTACACCCCTCCCAGGGTACATCTGTGTGCCTGGCTGCAACACTGTAGACCAACCTCCTTTCCTCTCCCCAAGGAAAGTGGAGCTGGGGCCACTGAAGTATCCATCAGCACTACAACTCTCTCTGCATGACCTAATGGAGATGAGATGGGGCTGGCCCTTTGCCAAAGCAGGCTGCATTGTCCTCTGGGCACAATGAGACAGAAGCAAAGGAAGTACAGATTCGCTGTGTAAATGTGCGTGCGTTCCCAGTGGCATTTGGCCTATGTGTGTTCTCTTAGGGATTCATAAATGCACTCAAGACTTGTGTGATAGAGAGAGATTGCTCTTGTTGCTGCTGAGCGGTGTTAAATCAGCCTCAGGGTTGAGGCTCTATAGGAAGTGCAGATGCACCCAAAATGGCTGTGAATGGATCAGAGCCCTCCCACTAGAGCCATGTGGCCTATTCAAGGATGCAGCCTTTTGTTTAAACGGACCAATACCTCAATCAGAGAATTAACCAGCAGGCACCAATAAGACAAGCACAGATAGAGAGAGAACTGTGAAGAGAGAGTGAAGGCAAAAGAAGAAAAGGGGCACTAAAAGCTCATCTCCTCCCCCCCTGTCTTTAAGTCGGCTCCCAGGCTGGCCAGCCATGAACAATAAAACCAGAGCTGAGGAGCATCTGCTGCCTGCATCTAAAGAAGAGGATAAAGGAGAGAGAAGCCGCAGGGATCCAGCCTTTGACTTGTTGATATTACCCTATTCATTCAATATGGAACCCAAGCTCATGGTCAAAATCCTCTTTCCTGCTACCAGTAAGCTGCTAGAAAAGCAGATGAAGAGCAGAGAAAGACATCACACACGATACGTTTAAGCCAAACTGCAGAGTAGCAAGTATTTAAGAGTGAAGCACAAAACCATTTGATATATCCCAAATCACAAGCTAGCTAACTGCCTGCCACAATAAATTACCAGAACTGTGATGGACAATGCTAATCAATCATAACATGCTCATCTGAGTGTGCTGCATTGATCTGCCACTCCCAATATCACGTGTGTGAGTCATGTATTGACAAACTGAAGCGGGCTGCTGTTCATCTGACATCCCTTGGAGGTAGGTATGACCCCGCATCACACACAGATCATTCCAAGTCAAGCGAGGGGGGAAAACATCAACAGCTGCGGCCGGCTGCAAACACACTAGATAACTAATTTAAAACACCTTCAAATCGCGGCTGTATTACTCCTCCAAGCTCTCCCGTGTGTCGAGCCGTTCTGTTGTTGCTCGAGGCAATCCAACGTTAGTTTTAGCCACAGCTTTATGAACTCCTACTTTATGTACATTTCACAGCAAGTCAGTAATCTAGGAGGCCCGGGTACAGCCTTGCACTACTCCCCCCCCGTCTCGCTACCCGTCTGCCTCTGCTGTGCCGCTGTGGTTTTAACTGCTTCCTTTACCGTGCCCCTCTCCCTTCATCTCTCCCGTCAAATCACTGTCTCTCACAGAATCTCCTCTAATGCTACCCTGGAAAGCTGTCTTGCTCGTCCATTGCCTCTCCTTCAACCCCCCGCTGGTCACCCCCTTCTGTTCCCCACCGCCTAACATTTGGCACTGCTGCTTTAACTCAGTCCAGATGCCAGGTTGCACTGAGTAGAGAAGGAACACAGTCTTGAAGGAGCTCTGCTTACCATAGAAACCCCATGTTCTGATGTTTTTGATTTACATATAATTCTCCTTTACTATTCTGTCATGCAATCAATCAGGCCTGGGGCAAGTCCCACTGAGCAGAGCAGAAAGGCCAACAAAATATATCTGAATGATAACATTGTAAGCACACTGTATTTCATCAAAAACCTCTCCAAACCTGTTGCAGCAATGTGAAGCTCACATGCAAATATATACATGCAAATTCTCATCCCAGCCTTGAACGTCTGCCTTGCACTAACTCAAGTCCCAAGGTTTTTTCATCCCGGAGGTTTATAACTGCTATAAGATGATGCATAGCAGGCAAGCTGATGCAGGAAAATTTATGTTTTCAATCAGTGTGATGAGCTGAAACTCTAGATTCAAAGCAGCAACGTCCACATGAAATACACCAGACCAGGGAGGCCATAGCATGTCTGACTTAATGCAACCCAGAAGGGTCTGCTCAGTCTGATTGGATGTTGTGGGATTCCACGCTGGTCGGTGGTGACAGGGGATTCCGGAGAGTTTTCCGGACCAGTCATCTCAGACATGTTGGATTAATAGACTAGTTTAGGCCAGAGATAGACGCAATAATATAAACACCAGCACAATGTAACGTAATAAGATTAAAGCCCTGTAATACATTTTACATCTGTGAAGCTCTTTGTGTTTAGTGCTTGCTTAGATTGTGTCTGAAGCGATAGAGCAATAACGTGCAACTATTTTGATAATTTATTAATTGTTATAATTATATTATATATACATTTTTAAGAAAAAATGCCAACCATTCCCTAGTTGTAGCATCTTAGTTTTGAGGATTTCTTAACTTTCTTTGTCTTATTTGATAGTAAACAATTTTTTTGGAGTGTCAAAATTCAATGACATCACCTTAGTATTTAGCAGTTAAGCTGTTTTTTCCATAGCAGCCGACTGCCACTAGTCTTGGCAGATGCTGAATGGTCCTTCTAAACTTCTTTGCCCTGTACTAAGCCTATTGTCAGTTTGCATTTATTCACAATTTTTTACAGCTACCAACAACATCCATAAACAAATGTATTAGATTTGAGATGGAACAGTTTATACAGCTCGAAATGGTTTGGTGAAATATGAGTTGATGGAGCATTGGCATTGTTAACATTTGCAAGGAAACCATTTGTTGTATTTTTTTTGCCCTGAGTAACAGCGATTCTGAGTTGGATTATTTTATATGGAAATAGGCAGTAATTGATGTAATTCCTTAGATTTTACATTGCCATTTTTTGTGGAAATACTGCAAAAAAGAAAGATACTTGCTCGTACCATCGAAACCAACGTCTGCACAACAATTTGATTCAGGTGTGTTTTATCAGGTAAATAGCTGCTGCTCAGGATGGTCTCCAGTTAAGGAAACACTTCCTTCCTGTTCAGCGTGATACACCCCATGCATGCACAAACACGCACACATACAGTATGCTGCCTAAAGATGTGGGGCAGCTGCAGGCAGAAATCAGGAAGACGGGAAAAGGAAGCGAAGGGAAGGAGGCAGACAGAGGGGATTATTGTACACGCTCACTCATGTGGGCTACCCTGCTCTAAAAACACTTCCCAAACACATGACTCCATTGTAGCACCAGAATAGTCACTGCACTGCACCAAGTTCATACTTAAAATCCTTTATCCCAGCTGTGGGTTACACTCATGCCACGCACTTTTCTTTGTTCCTTAGGGGGGGAAAAAAAAAAAAAGTCTAGACGGCAGGTCAAACTGTTCCCATTGGTAACCATGCGAATTCAAGATTTAAGTCCATGTTCTCTCTGCTATGACATCAACATGTAGTATGGGTGGCTCATTCACCATTACCACAAACTCTTCAATGTTAATATGACTCATCCTACATTTTGAACATACTTTGACCTCTGAACTTAAAAATGGGACAAACAGCAGCAGTGGGTCTGCTATAAAGAGCTTGTAATGAAGGATGTGTAATGAAGGAGCGTGTTAAAGGGGAAAAAGCATAATCTCAGACATTCTAACACACAATAGATTATATGTACTACAGCTAGTATAATCTATTGAAAACATCTTCCCTGTGGTGTGTCTGGATGATGTTTGGGTGGCCTGGCAGATACACACCAACATGTGGATGATAAGCACCTTAGAAGGGATAATGTTGTTGTAACATCTAGAGCTAGGATGGCCTGTTTTTAACCATCCACATTGTGTTAAAATACATGGATTGGCCAGTAACAGGGGAACACACACAAAATATATGCTGTGGAATGTCATATGAACACACGCAAAAAAAAGAGTATAACATTTTTTCCTCCACTATCCTGTCTTTTCTTCTGTACGGATCACAACATGTCTCATGACACTCCATCCCTCCCACGTGGGCCAGACATCCTGAATGATTTGTCAGATCAAATGTAACTTACATATGGAGTTATTCATCAGTGACCAGAGTCAGACTACCCGGTAAAAATAGAGCAAAAATAAACAGAACAGAGCATAGCCCAGCCAACTGAGAGCACAAAGCCAAGGTCTACTGCTCCTGCTCCATCTTTCTCCTTCAACCCTCAGCTTGTCTCTCTCTTTCCATCTCTTTCCCCGTCTGTGCCTCTCTTGTCCGTACTTCTCTGTGCTTTTCTTTTTCTCTTTCTCTTTCTCTTGTCACTCTCCACAGCCCTTCAGGCATTCAGTGGTGAGAATGAGTTGCAGTTAGCAGACTAGGAAACAGAGTTCAAACCTAACGGAGAGGACCTTAGCGGAGCTCCTGTAAACACCGTACTCTTATTTCCTAAATGCAATTTAATCCATAGTCACAGTAACTTACTCCAATTTTACTCTCAAGTTTTGGGGGCATCTTGGCAAGTAAACACAGTTAAACTGAGACACACACCTTGAACAATGTTTAACACTGATTTACCAAATTTTGCGGTACATGCCAACCCAACTGTTTAACAAAGCATGCCAGAGACACTTGATTCAGTTTCTTCCTTTTTTGTCATTACAAGCACAAACATCCTGCGCTTCAAGTGGCACTATGTGAAGCTTATATGCACTGGTCCAACAATGTGCCATCCAGTGTTCATTGCAACACACTGGCTCACTTCTATCCTGGCACATGTAATGGGAATGGTTCGTCACCTCTACCGCCTTGTCTGGGTGAGACTGTTCGTTTTTTCCTCCAGTCTCATTTCAAGAGGAGTAAGTCAGGAATGGCGTTGAAGACTGCTTCCTGTGGACTTGTTCATACTGTTGATCTAATGTAAAAAAGTCCGACCCAGTTAATGCCAACAGATTTACAGCTTTAGACTTGGAGCAATTTCCATTTCAACCCTTTTCTATAGTCATTACCTCAATTTCTTCAGGACTTAAGGTTCATTCTTTAATCTCTCTTCCCATTTGTAAAATATGTGTAGGGGATGCAGAGTGTTTTAATGGGGAAACTCAAAAAGGGATATTACCATGAACCTAAATTTCCCTGGCTGTTACACGGAAAGTACAAATATTCATGTTTATCACCAACATACAGGCAGGGGTTCATGTTTTTCAGAAAGTACACAACTATTGGAATGTTTTTTGTGTACTGAGACTACCTAAAATACAAATGCCAATTCAGGAACAAACAGCCATTGTGTGACTTCTGTGGTTTGGCTACAGTGACAGATAAAGCAGGTGAGATGAGGTCAGGGTTTTCCCTGCCTATCTAACTCAAACTCCTTTGTATTACTGGCCACCTCCTTTGTTGAAAATACCGGCATGTGATGTTGACGGAACGAAAAAGGCGGAACTCAACTGCGAGGGCATTGCAGCACCCGGACATTTTACAGTGAGCCCACATCTTGTAATTCATCTTCAAAAAAGGCAGACTAAACAATTATCTTTGCAAGATGAACGTGAAGTATATTGTGAATACTTTCTACGCTGTCACTCAGAGACTAACATTAGCGGGGCAGAGCAGCAAACTCCAACAAACAAGACCGGCTGACCAACACACACTGCAGCATTAAACAACTTAAACCAACTCTGAGGTGAAGAAAATAACTCGGCACTCAGTCTGTTTCACCTCAAAAACCCTGCGCCCACTCAGCATCTTGTAAAACAATGTCTTTCCCCAGAGCTAACAGTGGAGCAGAGACGCTGCTCTCCACTGCTGGAGACATGACGACACAACACAGCGGAGCACTCCACCTCCCCTCATTTTGTTAATCTCATAGAGGCAGGAGACTGTAAGATGCTTTCAAATTAACTAATTCATTAATAATCACAGCTAACTTTTAAAAATAAAAAGGCTACGGACTATTTATCTTATCTGCCAGATATGTTTCAGTTGTGTTTGTATTTCAGTGGACAGAGGACACCAATGAATGGTTGGCACACAGTATATTGGAGCAAGAGACTGAAAATGGTGCCCCCTTTACTATTCATTCAACCGAGAATTGGTTTTGAATTGAGAATCGATTCTGAATCGAATCGGCATCCAAGTATCATGATAGTTAAAATTGGGAGATAAGCAAAATAACCTGTCATTTGTGACAACCTTTTTTTTTTTTTTTTTTTTTTTTTTTTAATGTTTTTGTTCCATCTCGGTATAAAATTGAAATCCCTATGGACACTTTTGTCTGTCAAATTGTGATTTTTTCACTTAAGCGCACGCCACACTAAACTGTGTGAGCACACAAACTGTGTAGGCTGCACCATGCACGTTCTCCAGCCTTTGCCATCTTTGTCTCAAAAAAACCAGGGAAAACCCTGGAGGTAGATGAGGGTTGTTTTGAATCTTCTTGTTGGAGGCAGTATTTTAGAAAACAGACAAAATATTTACAAAATGCTGTCTGTTTCCAACCTGACAGAGACGTCATTATGATAGACATTTAGGTAAACAATATTACACATAGTCTTAATATAGCATATCTGTCTGGCCCTCGTTAGACATATCTAATGACTAGATTTTGATAGTCACCCTCAGAGTTGGACTACAGTGCAGTGTAAAGCCGGTGTTATACTTTCTGCATCCACTAGGGTCCATGTGATGAAAATTTCGTCATCAAGAGGATGTACGCGTAGGCTCTGTATGGACATCCGCATACCTCCAATTTGTTGTGACTGCGCGTCCCCTACACTACAATCAATAGCTGTCCGTGTACACGTCTCCTCGGGAGTATAAATGAGGCTTAACAGCCAACAGAGCCTCAGGGTGTGCCCTCTCTCTGCCCATAATCCTGAGCCAAGGGACAGGATCAGTGACCGCAGAGAGGATGGAGGGGGAGGTTACAGCACTCACCACAGCCATCAACTAGTCAATCTGTATCCACACACACACACATACACACACACACACACACACACCAGACATCCTCCTGAGGGTGAACACTTCAGCAGAGGGGGTGGGTAACGAGTAACAGAAAGATTCCAACACAATTTGTTGGACTTGAAATAAGAGCTTGAAGCACAGTTGAGTAGAGTTGTTGACCGGTACCGATATTGGTACGTGGAACCAAACTACATTTCAATAAGTAGAAGTTTCAAAGTAGTTTTAAGATGGGCCTAAGAAGAAAATCAAATACAAAACATGCAAACAATGTCATATTCTATTGTGGAGGGTAATAAAAAAAAACCTGGTATGTGATTGTGGCTGAAGATGTTTTTGTTTGGTGGCCCTGTGAGGCTGCTGCTCATTTTTGGCCGACAAGTTGCAGGCTCACTGGGAAATCTCCAACCACAGGAGTCACTGACTGAGCTGAAGCCCATTCATCACTATCACTATCGGTCAATAACTCATACCAACTCATGTCAAAAAAAAAAAACCCAAAGTATCCCTGTAACATGAACACCCAAGGAGGTGAAAAGCTTAAATCCATAATGAGTTCACCAGCCACTAGAATCAACAGGGAGAAAAGTAGGGGATTTTTGAAAATCATAGCTGGCGACTGCGTGTAGAACAGATAGTAAAAACTGGGTTATTGTTGGTATCCCACACTTTACAACTCAAACATTTGAACGTAATGAAAGCCAGGTAATGCAATCACTGCTGAAGGTTACTAACAAAAACACTGAGTGACAACACAAAAACATGCAACATGTAGATTTGAACCTAAATTGTCATATGAAATCACAGTGCCCCAGCTGCCTGAAAGTGGTTACCATTTGTCTTCCATGACGCTGACAGACCACTTTGCACTTCACTGTGGAAAATTCTTGACTTGTATATTTTGGTAAAACCTTTGCTTGGCTTATAACTGTGCCTATAATCACAATCTAAACATGCAGATTTGGTATAATCATAATGATCACAATCAAACTTTGATCCCAATCATCTTGACTTGATGTGTTTGGACCTTGCAATGATGGATGAGTGAAGGCACAACAAACAAATGCACTGAAAGTAGGCCATCCCTAAACAGTTGGTCTGCCTTTTCCTCACTTTTACCCTATCATTACAGCTGCGACTATTTATAAAGCCTATAAATTCAGCTTGCCACATTGAAAGAGCCAAGTTACCAAGGAGTTTGTGGAATTGATGACTTTAAAACCATACCAATCTCCCTCTCTTTGCCTCTCCTTGACTACTCACACAGACTGCTTTGCTCACTCATTCACTTTCCTTTGCTTGATCTCTCCATCTGGTCCAGATGTAAAAAAAAAAAAAAAAAAACGACAGCAGGTCATACCAATTAGGGTTGCCGACGGCTGACAGCCATCGACCACTGAGCCCTCTACCATCGTAACATCATGATTTAAAAGCCGTGCACCCTATCACACACACACACACACACACTACCACACACACAGACACACCAATTTGGTATGGCCAGCCCTGCGCTGCTCATATGGCATTAACCATAAACAACTCTGTCCCAGCCTGTGATGGTGGGTTGGCGTTTTTACGGAAGCATACCGCCCACCCTCTGACCCCCCGCCCCCCATGTCTGGTCTGGTGAGTAAGTGGCTCAAGGACTACCCCCTCCCGAACCCATTGAAACCTGCACCATTACAGTCATACTGAACTACAATATCATCGTCCATTGCGGCGTTTCACTGTGGACATCGTCATATGCCGATTTGATAGACATCAACAAACCCTAATAGCAATTACACACTGCAAAGCTCGGTTAGCAGCTCTCCGCAGAGTGCAAGGCTATTTTTTCCTCTGTGTCCTTCTCCAAGGAAAGGTGGACCCTGGAGCATTCCTGTCACATTACTGGACTAAGCGCTTACACTCTGTATGCATACACAAAAGCACACACACACATATACACACACATACTGGTGGCCCATTTCTCCTTCCTGACCTTTCTTCTTTCAATTCATCCCTTCCTCTGTGTTCATACGCCTAACCAGCTTGCTTTGAGTGTAACACTGATGGGAATCATCCAGTTTTGACCCATCAGAAGCTATTCAAATCAGCCGTCAAAGTCTGTGATGGGGAGATATGTAGATGAAGCTGAGTGATATGTGATCTTGGATACTTCTCTCCTGAAATTATAATACTAGCACCTGATCCAACCCGCCGGTTTACAAAAAGCGGCATGACACCTAACCCAGCCCATCCTAGTGCTCTTGAGCAGCAGTGTAAGTAACAGTGATACTGGTAAATAGAACAAACAAATACAAGACTCTACTTGTCTGACTTTTCTTGCCAAGCCCTTGGCAATGAGCTCTTCACTATACCCCATGTAACTCAAGCTGACACGTGGTTAACATTTGTTTCTCAACATTTACAGGACCATATATGTAAACTCTTTTTGTCTTACTCCACACACAAAAACTATTACCAGAAATAAATAATAATAATAATAATAATAATAATAATAACCTCTCATATTAATTTAAGTTTGTCTTTCACTGGGAGAAAACAACATTGATAAGATGTGTTTTGAGTTTGCCTCACAATAGTTGAGCTATCTTGTCTCTCCTACCTACTGAGGCTTTTTGCAGGGCCGGGGACTGCAGTGTCTGAGTCATGCCACAGGTAGCCTACATCATCTTAGCCCAGTACACCAGCTGCACATAGAGACAACGCATGCTGCTAAGGGACTAATTAGAAATCACTGTGCTGCCAGAGCATAGCTCAACCTGTTCTTCTGTCCTTGTTCTGTCAACCAAAGACCTACATTACTCAGATTCTGAAGCAAAATAAAAAAAACCCTAAAAAACAATAACCTAAGAATAGCCTAATACTGGACTAACATGAGCAGGGTTACAAAACACAACACAATCCCAATCAGTCACAACTTCTACATCTTTAAGTCTTGTTTTAATAATCATTTAAAATAGAAGAAAGTCATAGACTGAAACCAGACTAAAATACCAATGTGGTTGCAATGCCTATATATAGCATATCCTGCAGACACCAATTGACCTAATTTTCCATACAGGTGTGAAAAGGTGTGAAAAACCAGATAGTTCTCAAGTTATTCTAGAAACCCTTAAATTTGACCATGAACACATAAGATAAGATAGACAGAGTTGTTGACACTGTAACCACCGCAAAGTGCCTTTTATCTACTATGCAAAAATAGCATTCACACCTCTTAAGTCATCAGCTAAGAATAAAGTGCTCATGTATAGATAACCGCAAGACACCTAAAAAATCATGCATAAAAAATAAATCAAAGAATACAAAAAAAAAAAAAAAGAATAAAAGCTTAATATAAAAGCCTGGTCAGAGAAAAACCTTGAGCTGCTCCTCGAGTCTCCTGAGAGACCTCTGAGAAATATTGGCACAGCTATGATTGAGGCAATTATCTTTTCATCCACAGTTTCTCACAATTGCATCCGCCAGGATGTGTAGACCAATTACAACTCAAGGCTGAGCTGGAGATGTAATTGGTCTTCTTTCCCCCTCCCCCTTCTTGTCCTCAACCTCTGTCAGCTCTGCAGTGGGGCTTGCTGAGTACCAACCATTAGCAGGGGACCATATGGCCCTTTTCTTTCAAAAATGGCAGAGACATTCTGTGGACTGCCTGAGTGTTAAGAAGCACTTTGAGGAGGTTATGGGATAGAACGGGCTGTACTGCAGCATAAATTGAAGGGTTTTCTACTTGATATCTGTTCAGTGGGTAAAAAAAAGGATATTTTGTCAATAAAAATTCAAATTCTCCACACAATCAGAGAGCATTATGTGTTCATATCTGATTTATACATGTATTCAGTTACATCTCTTCTCTTTTTTTTTAAATTTCTTGATAGTTACCATAATCAAAATCGTAAGACAGGAAGCATTTTAATAAATGGAGATTTGACTCTTGAGCTTTCTCTGAGGGATTGGGATGTTGATTGGATTTCTAATATGACATAATGTATTGAATATGCTGATGTCCACAGCGCAGTGTAGCTGGAAGACCATAAACACAGGTTTACACACACACACCAACCAAAGCTCAACACACCTATTTTGTCAATCTTCCCATTACACAACAACTGGAGCAGATGGTCAATTTTACTGTCAATGATTAAATACAGTGTTTCAACAGAATTATTCCACGACACTTGTAAAGATTATATTTAATGGTTTTATGACTGACAAATATGTGGTATAAATTACAAATGTATTCTACATTCTGTTCAATTTCAGAGTTTGATCTTATAGGCTTAATTTAGATGCTGTCTTCCTGCACTCCTCTTTTTAATGTCTCTTTAATGAGATGTCACTTGTATTTATATTCTATTCAGAAGCTTCATAATTCAATTATGAACTGTGGTGTGCGTTGTTTTTTTTTGAATCCAAAAACATCTGATGAAAAGTGGTCACTGACTGTTTTGTTATGGTTTTATGTATGATTATTTATTCACGGTGTGTTAAAGAAGTAACTAGTTCTTGTAAAAGTTATTATTGTTTGTTACTGGAAGAGAAAATAATTGAAAATATGAAAAAATATGTAATAAAATCTTAATTAAAAACAGCCATTTGCTCAGAAAACTAAATCAAACTAAACTAAAAAATACAATTAAACATAAGTTAATTCCACTCACTGGAGGAAGGTTGATGCCTTCTTTTTTGCAGTGTTACAGAGATCCCTTAATCCTCCAGCAGCTGATATTTATAATTTTCTGACAGCTAATTTCAAGCCATTCCTGAAGGCTTGGGTCACAACACACAGATGGAAGTGTATATTTTACCATGAGGAAATTGCTTGTTAATTAGGTCACTGGAAGAGCAACAGTGTTCAAACCAGACTAAATCAGAAAAATGGAAAGAGGGAAACAGAGAAGGGGGAGGAACTTCCAATTGCACTACATATGTGCGTAATTTAAGGTTCCTATGTATGGTTACATTTTCCACCATCCAGACGTTAGTCATGATGCGAGAGCTTGGTCCTGCAGCTTGTGTGGAAGACTTTAAGGTTTGGCTGATGTGCTTTTGTATGGGAGAAGCCGCTACAAACCTAGACTTTGACTAAAGCTAAGCACAAGCATTTACAAAGCCCACACAACACTACATCTCGAACGTAAACAAAAATCCCTTTTACTGACCCAGTAAAGTCCCACCATTAGATCTGGAGGTGGGGGATATTGATAGTGTGAATATATTGAAACTAGGGGTATAATATTATCATTTAATATATCATTTATCAATTCCAGCAGAATATGATCTCATGTCATCGCTCCAGAAATGTCTGTTGTCAAAATCAATGTTTCTAAGCTAGCCATAATTAAAAACTAACAACATTAGTCACTAAGGTCTCATGTGATACACAGTAGTCTAACAGTTCATTAAGTTGAACAACATACACTTGCTACAATGTGACATTATATTGGACATTGGAAAATATCCTTACGAATATCATGGTCATGAGTTTAACCATATCTCTCATACCTAATAGTTGCATTTAACCACCTTAAATTTATAAAGTGACTATTTTCATACGATTGCTAACTAGTGGAGGGCAGTATTAATATGAGTGTACAATGACAGGAGAGGTAGGAAGAGACAGTCACTGTTGATATTACTCAGCCAGACAGTCAATTAAGTTCAGTAGTAGTCAGTTAATTGAAATGCAGCCTTCAAGTCTAGAAAAAAAAGTTATGACATTTAATAAAAAGTCCCAGACAATACCTACCTCATCTCGCAATAACAATACTATTCCAGTATATCTCCCAGCACTATAGATATGTTGCTATATTATTTTCTGTGTTTTATCCCTTCAGCTATTACTGGCAATCATGGCTGAACTCAGCCATAAATTTTGGTCCTTTCAATGCACATAATAACAGTTATGATACACTGGTAATTATGGCAAGCTTCAGTTGCTCCATCTGGACAATTCTGGTTGGTTTTCTGTCAGGGACTCAGCAGTCTGCACTAAACTTAACAGCAGCCCACTGACATGTAGGTTAGTCACATTATGCACCAGGCCTGGGGACATTGCACTGCAACAAGTCAGCCTACATTCTCTGCTCATCGGCACACTGGATGCAACTATGTGTCACTGACCAAACAGGCGACATGCTGTTATCACCTGCAGTATTATCATTACAGTCAGCCAAGTTAGCTAGCAGCTCCAGTTTGGCATCAGACGTGGAAAAGTACTTTATACAGAAGTGTTAATGCTAACGTTTATAAGGTTACCAGGCGCTGATATTCACCGACTATCTACTTCAAAATAACTTCCTTTAACAGCTCTGTCAATGCAGTGCCTGGTAGCCATGAAAAGAAAGGCATATCCTTCGACAACAATACGCAAACATATTTGACAAAAATGAAGTTTCCTTGTCAACTTTTGTTCTAAATAAGAAGCTCTTACAAAGCCAAGGGCACAAGCAGCAGTATTTAACGTACCTTTCCCGGCTGTTTTGTTCATTGTCTTGGTGTAATCCTTAACTGCATTCCCCGCGATTCAACCAACGGATAAAACAAATGAAAGACAGTCAGCTCGCAGCTTTTCCGTCTCTTGTTTCTTTGCTCCTTTGATGAGACTGACTTTCTATCACGCAGGCTAACAGCGGCGGAGTCCCCCCTCAAAAAGACAAAGCTCAGAGTTGAGTCATTTTGAAGGTTTGAAACCGGTGTGGAAAGAAAATAAAAAGCAACCGACGAAAAACTGTAGCCTACTTATACGCGTTGACTTAATAAAGAAGAGCAGCCTCTAGGATAAAAAAAAGGGGCTCAAAAGTCCATTCTTTCCCAGCCAGACTGAGCGGTTTCTGACCGGCTAACCAGCTAGCCTATCGCTACTTCCTTTCTCTTTGGCGAAATAACAGCGGCAGTCTGAGTGGTGGAAAAAAAGTTGAGGAAAAAAGCTCAAACCAGATTCTGTACAATGAAGGCGCCCCCCCTGTTCATTTGTTGAAGAACAGCGACCCCTGTAGGATTACAGTGGTGGCACTGCAGGGTGGCAGACAAAACCACTGGTTTTTACAGCTTCTGTTATCCTCAGCAAGAGGAGGTCAAAGATATATAGTCTGCCAGCGCAGGTGATGTACACAGACATGCATTTTTAATCAACAAAATACAAAAAGGTAGTAGACTAAAGGGGCTTTATGAGCTGTAACATGCCGCCAGCAGTTAGTTACAGTTGAACACTGTGTTGCTAGTAGCAACCGCTACTGGCAGTTGTAGTTTAACTATTACATCCAGCCTTTTGTCAGATCTGTGACCAAGCACTTGATGCCAAAAGCCCTTGTTGGGACGTTATCCGTAAGTACTAGTAATAGTACTAGTATATTTGTATCTGTTTTGTACATTTTTGATTTGTGACTTTCTTTATTTTAATTTTTCAACCAGTTTACTGCTAACTAACCTAATTAGCTGTCTGAGGCTAATGTGTTGCTAATACAATCTTCTAAGTAGCTTTAAGTGTTAATTAACCGTTGGGCTAACTGTTAGCCTATTTAATTTTTACTCTTAGTAAAAAGGACTTGTGACTGGACAATGTAGCTAACTTGACAGCAGCCTGAACTTTTTAAAAGTTTGTTTTTGCTCCTTGTGTAGCTTTGTTGTTGTGAGAGTAAATACCTCCCTCAATATTCAAATTGTGAATTGTGATAATGGAATAAATTAATTTTAGGGCGAATTAGAATGATGTGGGACAGTTTCTGCAATTTGCACTTCAGCAATATATTTTAATATAAAGCCAATACATTGTATCCGCACCCACTACTATTCTGAAATCCCCAAGGTGTTTTTTAATTATATCAGAAAAGAGAATGCAAATATCACACTTGGAGAAGAAATAATATATAAATATAAAGGTGTTCCTTGTGCCAAATTGTCCCAGTTTATGTGCATTTGAAAAATGTGGGACAGTTCAGGCAGAAATCTGGGACACTCACTGGGAGGCTGAAAAGTCTAAATCACTTTAATTCATACAATAAAAACTTCTCTGGTCAGTAACACTCAAGGCCAAATGTTTTTGCTGGTAAAGGTAGTATAGTCATGTATTATGTTATGTATTATGTATTAATATTAGTAATAATATAATTTGCAACCTGCCTATAAATTAAAATTAAGCATTACAAGACCCCTGAATAACTATTGGTATTATACATTTATTGTGCCATGCTGTCCCAGATTTCAAATCACATTTTCTAAAGTGGGGCAATGAAAAATCAACTGAAATAAAAAAAATGAACACATGTTTTGACCATATTCTGGCATATTTTGAGGCATGAATATATCATAAACACAGTCTGATAACAATCGGCAACATTGCTTCATTTATTCCTTTTGACCTTTGACTGGACTTCACAGCAAGTACTTCCTGTTGGAAGATTGCATCGCCCCAATCTATGGCATCATATGTGTGGAGTCATATGATTTTGATTAAATGACACTCCAGGTTAAAAAATAATTTTTTGTCATTTCATCATTTCAGTGAGCTTTTCACTACAGCCCCATCGAGCGGTCTCACAGTGAAGCTGCATGTTTTCTTTTTTTTTCTTTTTTTCCAGGACAATGACTGTAATACTGCTTTGTGGCCACCAGATGTTGACTGCTCACCACCAAGTAAGTTAGTCAACTTCAAAGACTGTAAGTCTAGACTCAGGCAACCACATTTGTTAGAAATATATTGTTTCTTTAATTGCACCTATTGGCTTATGGTGGGAACATGATAAAAAAAAAAACTCTATATTGTCACCAACAACCTCTTAACTTTAGAATCAGTTTTTGTTTGTTTTTTGTGTTCAGGCTTCATGGGTCTATAGTACCACAGTTAAACCATTTCTCTATGTAAATTATTTAAAGGGCTAAATGACACTAAACTAATAGCTGCTGCACTTTGTAGACTGAATCTTTTAAGAGTGTTGCATGTGTGACCACACCCTGATTCATGAAGTGACAGCAGGTGTTTTCAATCACTCGTTAAAGGCTGATATCCTAGTTTCATGACTGAGTGGGGGTTGACTTGTTTGTGAGTTAGTGTAGTTTTATTCTTTAATGGTGGTCCAATGAAACTACATGTTGAAGAAGTGCCCCCAAGTGACTCACGCTTACATTATCTCAATTCAGAGCCAGTTTCTCCAAGTGCTTGTACTTAAGTTGCTACCACCAAAGCTGAATACTATATCCAACACCAAAGTGCCTGGAGATGTAATTTCTGTAATGCCCGCTTGACATTAGGGTTGGGAATATTTTTTTGACCTATGGCATGGTAGATATTTTCTGCCCTTCCAAGATTTGGCCCTATCTTAAAGGACCAGTGTGTAAGATTTAGTAGTAGTAGTAACATCTAGTGGTGAGGCTGCAGATTGCAACCTAATGCCACTAAATTCTACACACTTCACCTTTTAAAGTCTACCCTCACAGACTGACTCTTGGTAATGTTTAGCAAGCCGTGAGGTCTGTTTTTCAGTTTTTCGTCCTTTATGCACATTTTCTGTAAATCTGAAATGCTTACATCTTTGCTATATAATTCAGAGGAAGTCTGGAATCATTAAAATAACAAAGAAAGCATGTTTCCATGTATATAGATGTATACATAGATATATGCATGTATATAGAGTAGCAGTGTCTAGTTCTTTGTTCTGTAAAGGCATGATCATGTTGATTTTTCTATCAGATTTGATCTCACATTGATGGTAACATACTGAAAAAGGAGCAGACATAAAACAACATTTGATTAAATTGATTATCAAACATGAGCCTTGCACTAGCTACAGAGCTCTGTCCACGATAACACGATTTCACAAAAACCTGTCTGATTCCACGTGAGGGCAAAGAATAAGGCATTTCCGTGTGGTGGTGCATGTTGACATGTATTTCCTGTTACACACATACAGAAATGCAAGGCAGGTAAATTGGAAATTCAGCTCAGTGACTCAGTGCATGCTGGGATAGACTGCCACTGCAGCAACCCTGCAAAACTGAACAGGATAAACTGATGTAAGAGATAGTGAGGAGAGTCTTTTGTTGGATATCACAGGACAAACAATAATATAACTGGACACAATTTTGTTTAAAGCCACTAACAGTTAAAGCTTACAGGGCTGGCTCAGCTTTCTGATGAAGAAAAACCCAGCTGTGGTTTAGAATACGCACTTTGTGGTTACAGTGTTGTTTGAAGTTATTTTTTTAGTATAAGGGCGTTTTCAACAGTCGTGGGTGTTGTTAACACCTCAGATTGCAACAACTTGTTTTCTTTTTTTTTTCTTTCTCCTCATTTCATAACAGCTTCACCTCAGCATTGGATTTGGATAGATAGAATAACATCTATTCTGTATCAACATTGTTACCCTGTGATAGATTGACACACGTCTGCTTTTTTTTTCAGATCTCAAGACTGAAAAGGAGAAGTTGTGTTAGAAATTAGCTATTTTGGTTTCATGTGGGAGGCCCATTAATGTCATGCCTCATTACTTTTACACATAATGTAGGTCAAGTGTCTCGCAGTTATGTTACTTTTGCATTTTTTTCTGTCTTTACCTGCACAACCTTGTCTTGTTCTTGAATGGAGACACCGTGCAAACTGGAGTACTGTTGAGTCAAAACACAGAAATAATATTGTTTCTGTGTGTTTCTCGTAGTATTTTCTATTAGCATGAAAAACAATATTTTCGAAAGAAACCTTTGGGAAATTTTTTAGGGTTTCATTTGACCTCTTTTCAGGCCGCATTAGCAAGCATTTGAAGCATTTGATAAATGATAATTGTAGTGGAATGATACAATTAGAGCCTACTTTGCTGAAAGCTTGAAACATTTTTTAAAAACTCCACTCTCAAGTACAAATGTGTCTGGTTTTGCTCATATTTTAAAGTGGTTTCATGATTTTTGGGTGCTTGCAAGATGCCTGGGCCTCGTGTGCTGGTACTCAGTATATTATCTGTTATGGTTAAATTCAAAGTGGTCTAGACTTCAGTGCCACTGCCTGTCATGCATGTGGTTAGGGTCTGCTGGTGCATGATGCGGTGCTCACTAATCTCAAGTGTGCCATGCATGGTGACAATAAGAGCGTGGAGCAAATGTAATGTCACTGGGGCTTCTATACCCAAAACAACAACCACAGATGTGTGATGACACGTCTATCTGCAGGGAGGGGCACCTTTCCATCTGTTCCTGTTTCTCTCTACTTTCTGAGAAATAATGAGAGAAAATACATCCTAATTTGAGGCTTTTGTAATAATCCCTTGGCTTGGTGCCATGGTCTCATAAGCGTAAGTAGAATTCTTGCCACACATCCTCAAAAACAGAGTCATTTTACTTTACAAAACATTTACTACTGACCTAGTGTGGCTGCACATGTTTTGAAAGAGCCTTTCCCGTATAAGTTATCATAGGCAGATTGAGCAACACTATATGAGTAGTAGTAAAAGATGCATGATGTCTCAGGAAAACATCGCGATGTTGATGCACCACAGAAGTGATAGTGGAAATTATTCATCGTCAATTAAATGAAAATTGATTTCCTGAAATAAGCAGGAGATGTTATAGAACAAGTTTTGACCCCTTCGACTGTGAAATTTTAGAATTCACAGTTGTATTTTGGCTCTTTGCAAGGCGCAATCTCTCTGTTGCATATCTGTTCTGTGTGTGTGAGTGTGTGTGTGTGTGTGTGTGTGTGTTTTTCTGGGTGTGGACTACCTATCCTTCCTTAGCTTACTTCCCCATCAAAAATGTGCAGCAAAAATCAGTAGTCAGCGACAAGAGCTTCTCACATACTCAGCATCACCACCAGCAGGCAGAGTAAGTACCCTCCACTGCACAGAATTCACTTCACTTTACAGCTCTGATAATTAAGTGTGATGAATTTCATCCGCTTATTATAGGATAAAGTTAGTATAAGTTTTTAAATATTGGATTTTTAAAACAGATTTGCAGATTATGCCATACAACTCTTGACATATCTGCATATCTGTCTGCATTCATATGTAATTAAAGCTTTTGCTCATACTGTATTTCATATAAAACAATATAAACTTTGAAAAGGTTTTATGTTTCTTTTTGGATTCATTTGGATTAATTGATTTTGATTGATCTCACTGAAAACATTTTCTAAGGGAAAAAAAAATACTGATCTGATTATGTGTTTGTGCTATTTGGTATTATAGAACAGTATTTCAGTTTCTACTGTTGCTTGAGAATTTTAAGACAATATTCTCCAACATTATTTTATGAACAATGTGTGTATTTCCTTAATGTCATGATTTAAATGCCCTCCGCAGCTGCTCACTCATCCTGTGTTAACCACAGCAAGGTCGAGTGTTGTGACACACAAAGAAGGCATTTAAATTAAGCCTTTTAAATTGATTAAAGCACCGTAGTAAGGAAGCACACACTACAGTCACGAGAGCAAGTGGAGTTTTCTTTTATTGGTTTGATTTATATTGTTGGATTTTGAAATGGTTCTTTTTTTTCCCTTCTTCAGGTGTGTATTGTCTACAGGCAGAGCTCCAGTGGTTAGAGTGTGATGATAGCCTGTTTGATCACAGGAGTTTCACACTAATTCCCTCGCAGCTCATACCAGCTCGGTTCAGCCTGTTCCCACGCACAGCCTTGATCTTGACCAGCCCAGCCGTTGCTATGAATGTGTTCTCCTCCCTCACGTCATCCTCCTCCTGCCCCCACTTGTACCACTTACCCAGTTACCCCAGCAATGCCACCATTTCAAACGCCACCACAACTGGAATCAGCAATGTGATCTTGCGGCATTACAACCACACCGGCCGCCTGCAGAACAGGACCATCTCAAACAGCCAGAACCACATCAGTGTCACCGTGGCGGTCTTCCTCTTCTTCAGTGTTTTCATCATCCTGGAGAATTTCCTGGTGTTGGTGGCCGTCATCTCCCGCATCTGCCGCAGCCGGCGCTGGGTTTATGTCTGCATCGCCAACATCACCCTCAGTGACCTCCTAACTGGCACTGCCTACCTGGTCAACATCTGTATGTCTGGCAGCCAGACGTTCCGCCTAAGCCCTGCGCTTTGGCTGTTCAGAGAGGGCATGCTGTTTGTAGCCCTGGCAGCATCCATATTCAGTTTATTGCTAATTGCTGTAGAGCGTTACACCACTATGATGAAGCCACTGCACCAGAAGCCAGCCAGGAAGACCTACTATAGGATCTATGGCTTGGTTGCACTCTGCTGGGTTTTGGCGCTGGTGATTGGCTTCCTCCCATTGCTGGGCTGGAACTGTGTGTGCAGCTTGGATGGATGCTCCACCCTCCTCCCTCTCTACTCCAAAACCTACATCTTTTTCTCCCTTATCATCTTCTTCCTTATCCTCCTGGCTATTGGCGTGCTCTATGGTGCCATCTACTGCCACGTACACAAGAGTGCACAGTTGGCCAACAAGCGCAGTCGTAAGCGACCTTTAGCTCTGCTTAAAACTGTGATCACCATTGTTGGGGTCTTTATGCTTTGCTGGGGGCCACTATTCCTGCTGTTACTGGTTGATTTTTTCTGCGTCTCCCGCCAGTGTGCACTGCTGTTCAGTGCAGATTTTTTCATATCCTTGGCTGTCCTCAACTCCGGCCTGAACCCCATAATCTACGCCCTGGGCAGCAGTGATATGAGAAAGGCTATTGCTGAGCTCCTGTGTTGCTGCTGCCTGAAGACCGGCCTCTGTCACCCAGACACATTCACATCCAAGGACACCAGCAGCACCTCAGAGACTAGGCGGGACAGTTTGAGAAACAGTTTTAACAAGGTCAGGAATCTGAGTGTGGCCTCCCCACCGTCAACCCCACGCAGGGCACCCAAAAAATCTAGGCTGAGCTCCACCACCACCTGCCTGTCAGTTTCAAGTGGTTAGACCACAATGTGCCCCTCCCAAGTAAACAGGACCTGTGTGCAGTGATACACATCTAACCGTTTCCTCTGAGTTCTGTTTTGAATGTTCAACGGTTTGCTGGCAGGCATTTGCACTGATGATTGCACACTGTCAGAAAATCCTAAAGATATGAATTTATCTTTAAGTTTTTCATTATGTCACAAATTGCAGGAATTGTCCCGACATTTCTTCTCTGTATACCTTTTGTGCATTTATTGTATTGATTTGTTGTTGCACTGCCAAATATAGTCAAAAGATATTTTTATTTTATGTGTGTATTACATGTATGTAAGAATTGCCACAATATATAATGTGCAGAAAAAGGAATATATATATATATATATGAGTATTGCATTGTATTGTAACATTTTATATTAAGGCTGATGTTTTACTATTTTCTGACAACTGATGGAAATATGAATAAAGTTTATTTTTGCTTTACATATCAGTACATGTGGTATTTAGTAAGTATATTTCCTTTGCTTTCCTCTGGAGGGAGACATGTCATTGAAGCCTTGACTGGCTCCTGCAGAAGGATCAGATGACTCAAAATGCTTTAGATTTTCCCAGCCTGAAAATAAACATTACAGTCATCTATGCACAAATGCTGAATAGCCTCATATTCACCTTATCTGATTTTATATATCCCACCTCTGCCAGAAACAAAGTCTCCTTTCATTTATTAGTTTAGCGCAGGCTTTGTTAAACACTCGTGTAACTGTACATGGTACAAAATATAGTTTTTATTGTACTTTTAAAGGCTCAACTTGTTTGTTGGACCCAAAAGACTCCTCAAAATGCCTTCTCCAGGCTGCTCTCGCCTCTCTGCTTTTCTGACAGGATGACTGATTGAAGTTCAGTGCAGAGGAGGTGAGGGCTGGGACTGCAGCCCCAAGGGCACACACAGCCAGGCCTAATTGATAAATTCATTATGACTGTCTGGCAGGGCAGATAGATAAGGTTTAGCAGATAGTATGCACCCATAAGTTATACAGGCTACTGTACTGTACTTCAGCATACTGCATACTGGAACAACTTGTTTTGTCTTGACTGTAGAAGGTATTTTCACAAAATAAAACCAGTGGTTTTGGTTTTCAGAGTATGCAAACTGTGCTTGTCTGGTAGTTTCACTGTTCTACTTCATGAAACCGTAGATACTGCAATAAATCATAGCCACCAAGTACCACAGTAGCTGTGAAAACCCATTCTGCTATTCAAAGATTTGAAAGTTATCACTTTCAGTATAATGTGTTTTTTTTTTTTTACTTTCTGAAGTATCTATTCTCACACAGGGGCAGTGGCACAGCTTTCACATCTACTCAAATGTGAAAGCTTTGAAAACTTGGATTCATAAGTATTTTCTAATAAAAATTAAGTATTCATTATTAGACAGGAAATAATTCAAGAGTTCAGCAGTTGCAAACTCAGCGAATTTGCTTCCTCATGTGGTGCAGTTTGATCAGCAAACAAGCCCACAACTGTCATCAGATATGATTCAAATGTTGCTGAATTCTAATTGGTGCTCACAAATACATGACACCATCATTTTCCAGCTAAGCCCAGTTTTTACTTAATTGATGGTTAAAAACTTAAACCTGTTTAGAAAAACGCTAAAATACCAGCGAGTCATTCTGAAAATGAAAAAAAGAAGAAAAAAAGATTATTACAAATTACATTCTACTGATGTGTGTGTGTGTGTGTCTGTGTGTGTGTGTGTGAATGAGTCATGTTCAAAAACCCATGCTGACAATAAAAGAGATTAAAGAAGATGGCAATGTGGCAAGAATATCTTTAATCCCTTTTCTCAGCCAGAATTAGCAGAATATTGCTCTAAATGCCTCAAAGTGTCCCTGTAGACTTGAATGCTGAAGCCCCATCCCCTCTTTCAGTTAGCCTCTGTTCCACTGGCCTCCCCAGGAAGTGTATCTTAAAAAGCTCAATCATGATACTGGGATTTTCTGTCCATAGTCTAATGACTACTTACTAATGCACTAGCTAGTACAGTGTTATTTCAGCACTTAGTCATTTTAACAAAGAGAACAGTCAGTATCTTATTAAACAATAAATCCCACAAGTCTTGGCGACAAACATGCTCTTATGTGATTTATTCTGACAAAACAATAATGTCTTATCTTTGTTAAAATAAATGTGAACAGAAAACCATATTTTATTTTATATTGTGATTTGGTTTTTCAGGAAGAACGATGAAAAAGAAATTACACTTGAGCAATAGAAGAAAGTGGAACAGAAGTAAGGTGGGACTTTGGCTCTATAATATCCTATATATGCACGCAAGGAACAAAAAATCTATTTGTTCATCAGTTATTATCAAGACTTAGAGTCCACAGCCATGCTTGCAGCTTTGTGAGGCTGTACTTGCAGCGGCGTATTTTGATGTTTTGTAGGTATCATTTTTACCATCTTAGTTTAGCGTGTTAGAATGCTAACATTTGCTAATAAGCGCTAAACACAAAGAACAAGTGAAACTGATGGGAATGTCATTAGTTTGGCATAAACCAAAGTATTGAACAGATATTTGTACCTGATGATAGCACTAGATCACAGGGTTTTTTTTTTTTTTTTTTTCCAGTTTTTATGTTGAGATATTTCACTGAAAAGGGTGAAAACTTCTGCCTTGCTGGTGCCACTAGAAGAAAAACATTCCTGCTCGTGACGTGTGTGAGCTGCACAGGCTCGTTGGTGACGAATGGAAGAAGGAAATGAGGCGTTGAGGTGCGAAAGTATGAATTCTGCTTTTATCCTTTTACCTGAAACTGCCGCCCACACAGGGGCTGAGGTGATTGTGTTGTGCCATAACAGCAGGAGAGCACACCTTCAAATATGCAGACACTCACACTCACACACACACACACACACACACACACACATTTATTAATCATTATGGGCATTTGACAGTGAATGAGGAAGTGTGTCAAACTGACTGGTACTGTAAATACATGCTCAAATGTTATATTGCAATTGTACATGTATAACCTATAGGCCCACACATACATGCTGCAGATGCATGTGCACAAACATGCCCACAAACATACTGTAAATCCAGTCTCTGCAGTCATTTATGAGGTTTCTCAGAAGTAAGGATTTCTGAAGCCGGCTCCCCTCGAAATCCTTTCCTGTTTTTTTGTGGTTGAAGAAGCAAACAAGTCATTCCTGGCTGTGTGTGTGTGTGTGTGTGTGTTTGTGTGAGTTCTCTCTTCTCCTCGCATGAATTCCTGCATCTTTACAGTTAAGAGTAGGGGATAAGCCTCCCTCATCCTTGGTCCTGGCACGGCTCCAGGTCTGGTGCCTGATGGAAAAGCAACAGCAAATTCCAGGCTTTGTTAGCTCTGGGCTCAGAGACATTTGTTGTATGATATTTGACACATCATGGGCTGATCACCTCCCCACTGTCTGGGTCCCTGTTTTCAGGTTCCATGGTACGCACATCGCTGAAGATCTCTCCCGGACTACCAACAGCACTGCAGTAGTCAAGAAGGCACAGCAGCGAGTCCACTTCCCGAGGATCCTCAGGAAAACCAACCTGCAGGAGAAGCTGCCGGTGTCCTTTGTACCGCTGCTCCATCAAGAGGGTCATCGGTACCACCCAGAGGATCATCGGCTGCTCACTGCCCTCTTTGGAGGACTTCCTCAATAGTTGGCTGCCTCAATAGAGCAGCCAACACACTGAAAGACCCATCCCACCCTGCACATCCTCTGTTTGACCTGCTGCCCTCTGGTAGACGCTTCAGGTCCATCAAATCACGGACAAACAGGCTCGAGAACAGCTTCTACCCCAGAGCCATACGAGAACCGAACACTGCCAAACACTGACACTGCCCTGTGTGGGACCTGTGTGACTATCAGCACTACAATACTTACAGTTACATTTTTTTGTGTGTGTATACTCCTAACTGTACAACTTGTATATAGGGCCACTGCAATTCAGCAAATGTGCAATATCCTGAAGTGCAATATCTCAGCTACAAACGATTTTTCTTTTTTTTTATCATATTGTTTTATAGGTTACAGCAAATATATATATATATATTTTTTTTTTATTTAGCTAGTTTGAGCTCTTTTCTATTTTTGAATTGCTGTTTGTTATGTGTGAATGCACCGTCAGGAATGCTACTCAATTTCGTTGTGCAATGACAATAAAGGAATGAAAGGAATATTCACCTTGCTCTCTCTCTCTCTTTCTCCCCTTCTCCCCTTACAACAACAAGTCCTTTTCTCTGCTCTAAATGAGGTACGATGGGTTAATGATGGTTGCGTGCAGACGTGGCTATGCCCTCAATAATTACCTTGCTGGCTTTGCCTCCAGGTGTTCAGCAGACAGCTAATGATGTACTGTCTAAGGAGAGGGGAAGGCAGCGGGTGAGGCTCAGAGACACTACACCGGAGAGAGTGTGATACGTTGCCATCAGCACTGCGACAATTCGGCAGGCACGTGTGCTGCAAAGTGCAAAGTTGACTTGCCGAGGAAAAAAAAAAAACTTGACTCAAAGATGTTAAAAATCTCTATGTTTTTGTCCTGAGCCAGTTTAAAAACAATATTCAGTTGTGTCAGTGTTTCATCTGTTAAAGGACAATTAATTATTCACAACCTGGGTCTCATTCTTTTTATTTTTGTTCATCATTCCCATATCAGTTATGATAATATTTCTGTGGGATATGAGTCTCTGCTTTACATTAGACGCCACGTGGCATCTCTGGCAAACACAGTCAATTTAAAGGAATACTCCACTCAAAATATGTCTTTTGAGTTTCAGACACACTCCTTGTAGACTTGAAGGGTGGTTTTAAAAAGGTTTGTAGCTTGCTCGCTCGCTCAAGGAGGGCGGCAGTCAACGTGTTTTCATGGAAGTTGCAATGTGACCCAGTTTCATGTAGAAGAAAAAAATACATCAAACATTATTACTACATTGTGCCACAGAGCGCAGAGTATAGCTCAACCCTGAAAAAAAGCAATGTCTGTTCGACAGAATTGAGCTATTTTGTCTCAATACTCATGGGATTTAGATTAATACCAAATTTGCAATGATGCAGGACATGAAACCACCCCAAAAGAAGGTAAGGTTCAATCATACATGGCACATCCCAGCAAAGAGCTCATACTACAGATAGACACATTAAAAAATGAACTGGGTAAGTTTTACTACAACAAAGGCCTATTGGCTATGAACCTTGATCAGTACTGAACTCACTTACACTTTTGATTGAAAGTATGGGTGTTGCAATAGCACCAATAAAGTTGTAGAAAATGATTCAGCTCCAGAGACATGACCTCACTACTGTCTACAGAAGTGGAAGGAGGTCACTTTCTGAACTGAGCAGTAGCCAAAGTAAAGCTTCAAACAGGCACGTAAGCATAGCGTATATAAGCACCCTACAGTAACTGTGAGGACACCACACCTAAAGAGCAGGAGCGTTGAAAGACACACGACTCTCCACACTGACAAATAACAGAAAATAAATTGGCTAGGGTGAAGAAAAATCCCTCAGACAATATAGTTAACACCTGAAATTACAGGACAGACTCAGATGAATGACATATTCAACAAGGGAAAGCTTATCATTCCTGCTGCGTTGACACGCTGTCACGCAAACATGCAGGTCACATGGGAACGGAAACCTGCAAAACAGAAGAGCCGTGGCATCTAGTTCTGTTTTGTCCTGCAGCTGCAGCTCATGGAGAAAAGAAAGAAAAACATAATATATGTTAAAGATCATCTATGTGGAGATGGTCTGACTTTACAGTTGCATGAAAACATTTGCAGTATCTGCTACATTGAAGTCCATTCAAAAAAAAAAAAAAAAAATCAAACATTTATGGATCTCTGCAACTGGAACACTGAGGTTTTACACAGAATGACGACATTTAATGGATATAATGTAATAAAAATAGAATACGTTTAGATATTAGACATCTGATATCTTTCACGATGATTAATTTGTCATAATTTGGCACACTGCACCTGTTCACTGACATTTTACACAGTGCAGGAGGAAACACAGAAGAGCTTTGTGTGTGTGTGTGTGTGTGTGTGCGTGCGTGTAAGTGAACATGTGTGCAAGGTGCAGGCATGTGTGTACATTCTCATATGTCATCCATACATATTTATGTGTGCATGTGCTCATGCATCTGTACATGTTCATGGATGTATGTGTTCCCACATATATAATATAGTGCAGGCCTTAACAACCAGGTGTCTTGTGGGTCAGTCGGTCGTTATCTGGTCTTTCTCAGTCACGCTGAGGGTGATTTCACGAACTGGCAGCATCAGGAAACTCTCTTTTCAGTTAATCCGGTTGACTTTCTCTTGGGAGAAAAACTCAAGAAAACAGCCCATTTATTTGGCTACCTTACAGCGTCCCATCCCACATTCAGACATCAATAATGGCTGTGCAAATATCCAGTGTTGTGTTTACAATTATACCCAATCAATCAAAGTGTTTGCCATTTTCCTTTGGGCATCTGACATCATGTTCTTACCAACAAGGAGAACAAAAGAACAGGAAGGGCGTACTCGGTGCATGTCTACACAAAAAAATCAAACATTTACGTACAGGACCCTTTTCTTCCCCACATGTCTGTTTCTGTCGACTGCACCGAGGAATCTCATGTGAAGGAGCATTTTCCTTCTGTGGCGCCATTGGACCCGATTTAGGATTTATGTGCTTCTTATTCACAGTTTAAAGTCATGCACGTCTGTGTAGTTGTGCATAAACACATACCAAACACGTCTGTTATTCCCCATACACACAGTGGGTTTCTAAACTGAAGACACACGGTAGGAGGAGAGCAGCTGAGGAGAAAAAAGGAAGGACGAGAGAGGAGGGCAAGACACATTTTGTTCACTTGTTCCTTAATTAAAGGAGAATGTGCTGCCACGTTGTCTTCATTCTGCATTTTTTTTTTTTTTCTCTGAATTTTAACAGAGGGGAGTAAAAAAGCTTAGAGGTACACAGGAGAAAATGTTCTGGAGAGATTTACACCAGTGCTAGTATGGGCACATGTGGAGGAGGCAGGGCTCTTAAAATCTACACCATCTCTGGTCCCAGCTGCTGCCTCTTTATCAAATGAATAAATAAATAAAGATTATTCCTCCAGATAGCGGGGCAGCGGATACAAAGGAAAACAGGCCAGAGGTTATAAGATATAAAATGATGGAGGCAGACACACTGTCAACACAAATTCTGTTGTTAACCGTTTTTTGTTTTTTTTTTTTTAAATACATGTTCCAACAAGATGAAAAATTGCCACAAGCACACAAAAGTCTTTTTTGTTATTCCTCTTTCATTGTAAGTGTAGAAGACAATTACCAAAGACAACGCAAGTTTTCTCTAAGGGCTGGATGTCGGCCATCTGCAGTGACTTTGCTCTCATCCTTGGGAATGTAGCTATGTGAGCATGTTTTTTTCTCTTTTCTTAATCCCCTCTTTCATTCTTGCTGTGCTTTGGCTGAGCACCATGACCACTTAACTAATTGTGTTGTGAAAGATGTTCCAAGGGTGATGATTCGGCTTCGGTTTCCAAAAGTTTCCAAAGTGAGCACGCAGGTTTTCTTAGAGAGGGTCTCTGTTTTTATCTGAAGTTCTTCCTGGGCCTTTATGTAGAGGGGGAAATAAAAACAAACATGATTTATCTGCGCTTGCATCAGTTTTAGAGCGGCATCATGTTTGTGCGGTAAAGCTGGAGCCAGGAGACAGTTAGCTTAGCGCAGCTTAGCATAAAGACTGGAAACAGCTAGCCTGCCTCTGTCGAAAAGGTAACAAAATCTGGTTATCAACGCCGTCTCCTGGCTCCAGCGTCGTATTTAATGCACGGATATGAAAGCAGTATTGATCCTTTCATGTAACTCTCGGCAAGAAAGTGAAGAAGCATGTTTTCCAAAATGTCAAACTATTCCTTTAAATGATGTCAGTGTTTGAAGGTGTTTATACATCACGGTTTAAGACACAACATTTCTACGTAATCTTTATGACTGTGGTCCCACATTTCTAACTAAATAATAGTAATTAGTATATACTAATAAGTGAGTATCTTTCTCATGACAGTATGTTTTTTTTTTAATGATAATGCAGTACAGGAGACAGACAGATCACTGCAAATATTAATGTCATGACTGTGCATGCTCATAAAATAAATCTCCTCCATGTGAGCAGACTGGCTTAATAAAACGCTTTGTCTCAAAGTTTAGACCTCCTACTGTACATATGAAATCAATAAAGCGTATTCTTAATCATTGTCAGTCCAACGGTAAATCCTACATGACTTCACACATTTGAACCTCAAAGAGCTGTCACTCTTCTTCTCTCATTGCTGAGATTATTCTTGAAAGGATCTGGACTCAAGGTTGGGACTCGCAGGTTTGAAAGGTCCCGAGCTGCAGCAGTTGCCCCACCGCAGGCTTCGGTTTTTTCCACAAGGCCTGAGGAACGGAAGGAGCTGAAGCTTTGTAGAACAGATGTTCCCGCTCAGCTCTAAACCAAATTACGCAGCCAAGCTCACAGCCACGGGCCAGAACCGCACGGATGCTGATTGAGTGGTGGAGGGGGCAACAAAAGCAGATCAGGCTCAATAAAGCAGCCACATCGTGAAATCTGGTCAGCCTTTGAGGCCTGTAGATGAAAGGGACACTGACATCGCTATGGAGACTGAAACGAGAGCTGGCGGCTTTGGTTTGGGTACCCGTGTCTGGCTTTGTGGATGTGTGTCTGTTTTCATGAAAACTGTATTGTCATGTTTTTCATTTTGATGTATGAAACAGGCAGTCTGAAACTGGGTGTAACCAAAGTAAGTCAAATAGAAAGTTGAACCTTTGAACCGTTGCAGTCTGCTAGAAATCTTCTGCTCTAACACTGATGTCACGGGGAGGATTTTAGAAACACTGAGGTCCAATAACCAGAAAAAATAACCAGCTTTAATATTTATTAATATTTTATTTATTCAGTTCACTATTAAATTATCTGTTTTTATGTTCCAACATTAAGTTCTCTGTCTGGTGAAACCATGTATCACCAACACTTTGATAGTACAGTTTCAGACAATCCAATGGGTATTAAAATGGTTTATTTAGCCTAAAGGTGGGATATTTTTTTCAACACATAAAGGAACATTTAATCGTTCAGATTACCTGAAAAATCACCACATTTAGGCTTATGTGGTTTTCACATGGTCTCCACACTATAAAATTCTGCTGGAGAAATACTGAATCCTTTATTCGTTTATTTATTGGCCTGACTATGGTCAAAACTGAATAAATTAAGTCTAGACAATACAGGAATAAACCTATAAAATATACACCAATGACAAATGTAAACTCCCTCCAGGTTCTTAAACTCCCACATTTTCCAGAAAAAATACCGAAGACATGACCTCAGTGTCCTCGATGGTAGCTTTGACCCTGACTAGTAAACACATGGCGACTTCAAAACACAACAATGTGGTAATTATCTGCAATTAAACCCACTTTTCATAATTGCTCTCACAATTATTTTAATGTATCTTTATTTCAATCTTTTGTTACTGCATCCCTATTTTTATTTTTGCCTCCGCCTTTCTTCTTTCCTGTTGTAACGAGTTTCCCTCTGGGATGAATGATTTTATCGTACGTTTCCTGAATAAAAACAATGATGGAATTCTTTTTCAGAGACATTTCAACTTTATTACATTTAGGTCGAGGCTGGATTAGTAATGCGAGCAGTGGTTGCACCTGTAACATCAAAATAAATCATGGTTCAAGTGGTTGAAAGTAGTTAGAAACTTACTGACATTTAGAATAATACACTTCATGCACTGTTGTCTTCCAAATTCAGTTAGATTAAATGCTTACACAAATCATAGCTAACTTGTCAGTGGTACCACCTGGCTGGAACAATGCCCTGAAGTCAATATCATATTGCTGACATGATGAAAAACAACTTTCTAACCTTTCTTCCTGTTAAAAGTTTGAATAGAACATTTATCTGCTGAAATTCAAAGTAACAGGAATATAATTTTATGGTGCCAACTACGATCTGTGGTGTTGCTGGATAACAGTGAATTCATCACGCTTAATGAGCTTCCATTTTCCTGTTGGTATGAAATCTTCAAGATGAAGCACTTTCCTTTGGTGGCTCTGACTTATCTCGAGAGCGGGGAGGAAGCTGCTTTGCACACATTCCCAATCACTGATAATGGGGACTGTTGGGTGACATCAATTACACAGACATAGCAGACATTTCACTGGAATTACCTCACAATGAACTGCAGTCTCAGTCTGGCCTTTGACAGCTCAGAAAGACAGAAAAAAAAAGAGAGAGAGAGAGAGAGAGCGACACAGTCTAGAGACACATAGGCTTAGAGTGAGAGACGTGTTCGCAGCCTTGTCAAGGGGGGAACGCTGAAATATGCATGAAAGCAAAGCAGAGCAACAGGATCGACTGCATCAGTATGTAACAGCATTTACACAAAGGCTCAGGATGCCAGGGCCTACCTATCAAGCAAAGAATAGTAAAGCTGCTTATGAAACATTCATAAAGAAAGGGACAGTTATCTAAGTCGAGCTGCACCGCCTTGCATACACTTCAGGGTTCAGTGCTGCTGTCTGACAGGTTGGAATCCTCTGGTTTGATTTTCATCAGGGCCAATGACTTGAATCTAACGCCCTACACTGTCCTGTGGCGGGCGTGGCGTGAACACCAGAGCACAGCGACTGAAACCGGGATGGGGTGATTTGCTGCATGATCATTGGAAGTTGGTGAGGCAAACACAGGACATAGGCTGTGCTCGTCAGTGGGCTCCACTCCTGTTCCTGCTGAACTGAGCCAGTTTTCAGGTAAAACACTGATACCAGTTCAGTAGGCACGGGAGTGCACAGCCCGCACAGCACTCCGTTTGACAATGCAGGGTGCAGTCCGCATGCTAATACTGGACAAAAATACTTGTGTAACATGCAGCATGTGGTGTGAGAACAGTGCCAATAAACAAGCAAAAATCTAGAGGTTTGTCTTCTCTCTATTGATTTTGCCAGCTCAATAACAAGTCCCTTGGCAAATGTTATCAGCTATAGCTAGCTAGTTAGTTAAAGGATAGATTCACAATTTTTCAACTCTGTCTTAAAACAACAGTCAGGTGTCCATATGAACAGTGAAAGAGGTTTTCCTCGCTGTAATCATTCCTCCTGTTCATACTGGCTGTTAAAAGATCCCCTTCAAATGTGCTTTCAATGTAAGTGAAGGGGGCCAAAATCCACAGTGTGTCCACACAGTCATTCTGTGCAAAAATGCATTTAAAAGTTTATCTGAAGCTTATATGAGGCTTCAGCAGTCTGAGTTAGTCATAACAAGTGGATATCTGCCACATTTACATTTTTTTAGCATAAAATTCCCTCTTTGTGTTTCCTTGGACTGTGTTTCCCTGTTGAGCTGTGGTGGAAGTATAGTAACAAAAAGACTGTAACGTTGAACGATATCAACTTAATTTGACTAATTTGGATGGCTAATCGTCAGTATGAACAGGAGGAATGATTATGGCAAAATCTATTTCAATGTTTATTTGGGCCCCTGACTGTCGTTTTTAGACAGACTTGAAAAACTGTGAACCGTCCTTTAAGCTAACATTAGCTCCATGAGTTGGTTGAAGCCACTGTCTCCAGCTGAGTTGTTTTAAAGTGAGAAACTTATATTTACAAAAAGGTCTTAGATATACAGTACATGTAGATATACATACATCATGCTAAAAGACTGAAGCTAAAGCTACATCACTTTAACCCCCGTGTGTAGACAGCAAACGTAGCGTGAGCAGCACACTAGCAGAGCAGCAGCAGCAGCGAGTGCTCCGTGTCTACACTGGAGGCCTTCAGGTGCAGTGTTGAGTGTAGGTCACCCGCGTGGTGGAAGCGCTCAGAGCCCAGTACACATGACTGTAGTGACACGCGTAAAACAGAGGAAAATAGACTTGAAGCGTAAATGGCCGCAGAGACGCGAGCCTGCACGGTGCAGACAGCTGCATAGATTAAAACGAGAGCGTATCTGTTGCGTGTGACATGCGCGGAAAAAACGTGTCTGACACGCTTGCTGTCTAGACACGGGGGGAAGGCCCTTTATGATCCATGCACAGTCCCCCGTCGATATGCAACCATAACAACACATCCTACATAGTATTGTTCTTGTATTGCAGTCTAGAGTAAGGCCTATTTATAAATGAGATTAGGACAAATGTGAAATCAGACAATTATCTTCTTACGTAACCCTTTTTAGCTGGTTAGCTTGCTTTGTTTTGTATTTTCAAACAGTATGTTTTCAGTTTTAATGTTACGTAGAAAAATCCAATAAAGAGCAGGTCAGAGCTGCTAACATTACCCAAACTGATAATATCCAGGACTAGCTTCCACACAGGAAGAAACAGCTAGTCGTGAACAGGCTGTTTTTAAATAAACTGTAACCCCATGAGCTAATATAGTTAGTTAATAACTCACCTGTTTAGATAGTAAACTAGTTAGCGGGATATGCTATATGATCATTAGAGCAGACAAAAACACGTTTGTATCTTGGGTTTTGGAAAGGCTAAAAAATACATTTTCCAATCTCTTCAAATTTTGAGTATTTCTCTTTCTAAAGCTCAATGCACAAAGCTTGACAGGCCTGCCGTGCCTATCGTTGTTCGGGGGAGGGGCTTAGCAACCTGTCAGTTAGGTGTGTGCAGGTTTCTTCTTAATTAGGTGTGTCCAGGCTGCTGTGTGGCACCAAAATACTGGCACAGCGGTCCTGAACTAACTCAGTTGGACATGAACTGGGCATGCCCAGACAGGTCCGACATTTAGCACCACATTCCTAAGATCGCAAACGAACCCGTGGCATTTTTAAGTACACATTAAACCCAGGTCAAACTGTCCCACGGAAACGCTTTCAAATATATTTGGTATGCATGATGATTCTTGCCAGATGTACAGTATGAGGTGAGATGAGACAGTTGTTGCTTCAGGCAAACACAATAAAACAAAACAGTACATGTCTGGACTGTAATGCATAATCAGGACCTGCCATTGGTCCACAGCAACACATTTAACCTCACGTAGCTCCTACACAGGACCGTGATCTTTCTCTGTTCACACCTCCCAGTCTCCCCTCCCTCTCCACCTAATCTCCCGTCACTCCTCTCCTCCTCCCTCCTCCTTTCTTCATATCCAAGATCATCAAGTTCTTTCCATTCACCGGAACAAATCCCCTCCGACGAATCAACTATTTCACCTCAGGCACTGAACTTAGCCACTGTGAACAACACATAGCAGGGATCAGTGCTCACCAATTAGCTAAGCTCTGTGCCTTTAGCAAGTGGGTGGCTGGCTTTTGAGGGAACAGAGACGCACGCAGACCTTTACGTGACTGCTCAGTGGTAAAGTTGGCGGTTTCAAAGTCTGCAATTCTTATGATGTCGAAGTTTGCTTCCCCTTCGACGGGGCTCATTCGTTTAGTGTGCTGCCAATAGAGGATCCTTGCCTTCATTTTAAACATCAAAATAGTCTCCTTGTTTATAAATCTAAAATCCAAAAGCTGAAACATGATCTACCTCCAAAAGTGTGTTCTATCGTGTAAAGCTGTGTGGCTCTCATACACATTTACATCAACTTCCTGGCTGATTTGAAAGGGGAGAACAGTGAGGACAGTTTAAATTTCAGACAGCTGCACATTTAACTGCAGCCTTCGATACGTTTAGACACTTTTAAAGGAGACACATGTTCTTTTGCAGCTTTCTGCGTGAGAAACGGATTCCGCAAGTTAACCTGTTGAAGACTGTTGAGAGATCACAACATCCGTCTAAACCCTCCAATATTTAATCCTTTGACTCGGTGGCAACATCAAGCATCAGATGCCAACTGAAAAAGACAAAACCGCAGAGAAGACAAACACAAAAGCATCCTGCAGTGGAAATATACAGCCGGGTCACCTGCTGAGCTGTGAAGGAGTGGAAATCCCTGGCAATGTGATTTTTGTTTCTCTTTGTGCATCAAATCACGGTGCCAGGAACCCTCCCCACCACAGCCGAGGCAGAAGATCTGCCCTTCTCTGCCCTCTGCATCCTTCTCCAACATCATCCTGGGCTCCAGATGCCTTCATCCACAGCAGCTGTGGAGCACCTGTGACCTGACAGAAAGAAATGAGAGAGAGAGAGAGAGGGAATGTGGGTTACATTACTCCTCAGAGATTCTGGACAAAAGCTTTACATTAGAAGTTGAGCTGATCTGATAATGTAGCCCTGGGATGAAATATGATACAACTGACCTTTGCAACAAAACAAAACAACAAAAAAAAATTACATTTCTGGGACATGAGGAATGACTCTGCAGACTTTTCTGTTGCACGGATCAGCAGGATGCAGCAGATGTGGAGTCTAGTTGGAACATGCAGAGCCAGCTACCTGGTCAGTTTGTTTAAAGCAACTCAGGAGCAAAAAGAAAACATGGCTTGTTTGAAATGGCGAGGGCAGCGCAAACTGTCTGGTGCTCCTGAACATCAATACTCTCACTATGAAATGCCAGCCGAGGAGAACAAACACCATAAAGAGATCTGTGTCTTGTTTTAGCAAATAATGAGCAAAATATGACTAATGGACATGATTCTGTTTTGTTTCTGCCTCCGATTAAACAAGGGGGTTTCAGGTCAGTGAGGGCTGCTTGATTTGTTTTCCCATTGTAGATGGCTTTGACGCTGTTGGGTGGGTCTATAAGGGGAGACATAGAAAAACAAACTCCAGCTCTTTATACAACTTCCTTCGTGCAAAATTAGAACGTCACCGTGTATTATTATCTTTTGTTGTTGTTTTTTATGCTGTTTTGCAGGAAAATTCCAGGCCCACCCTGGTAGGGAAGGAATAATGACAGGATTGTTGAGCGGTGAGGAGGAGGTTAGGGCTGAGTCCCAACAGTCTCCCCTTGATCGCTTTTCATACGAACGTCAGCGCCTCCCTTAATCATTTTGAGAGTCAAAATGATTGGAGAACCATCTGGAGTCGCCTGTAACACAAGTAATAAATCCCGAATTTTCTTTTTTTGAAAGGAATAACTTGTGTAAATATCTAAATCTGTCTTTTCATTTGAAGATTTCAAAACACTGTGATCAGATGTTCTCAAGCTACTTGTAATTGTTTTCTTTCATTTTTGGACTTAGTTTGACATTTTGGGAAATAGGCTACGTTTATTGACTCTCTGGAACGGAGTTAGAGCCAGGAAATAGTCTGGCACATAACTCCCTGTAAAACAGAGAATTGCTGTTTTTACACGTCGGTTTTTGTGAGCTGTAGAGGTGCTGGTAGGTGGAATTTGCTACCTTCAGACAGAGCCAGGCTAGCTGTTTCCCCCCGTTTCCAGTCTTTGCACTAAGCTATGCTAAACGGCTGCTAGCTGTAGCCTTAAATTTAACAAACAGATGTGAGAGTAGTATCGATCTTATCATCTAATTCTCTGCAAGAAAGCAAATAAGCATTTTCCCCAAAATGTCAGACTATTCTTTTCATATGCTAACTGTGTGTTTCAATTTTGTTAAAGTAAATATGAAAAGGATTAACTACCAGATTAACAATGTGTGAGCCAATTCCAGTACGAAGTTGAGGAATGAGAGTGAATGACACACTTCAGAGATCCATTTATAATCAAAGCTGCAGGAGTGCAGATACCATCTGAGAGTACTATCATCAGTGCATTTTGAAATCTTGATAATTGCACACAAAATTCACAGACGGTCTTTTAAAGTCACAGCTCTACACTTGTCTGCACTTGCAGGTACATAAAAACATTTCAGTTTCTGCTGACAGGATCGCGATGGCATCTAGAAGGAACTGGGTGTCCTCCACAGTGTTTGCGTCTGCACAGCCACAGTACACGCTGTACAACCTAACGAAGGCATGCAGAACCCTTTCCTGACAGAGAAATATGTCTGTCCTGTCAACCGGCGTTAACAGTCTGCCCCTCCCTGCGCAGGAATCATGAATAAATATGTTTGTCTAGGTTGTGAGATGTGGAACGTACAGATGCGCTTCACTGAACAGTTGTAGAAAAGTGGAATGAGGGATTGCCTGTGTTAGTGTTTGTGTGTCTGTGTGTGTTCACGCTGGTGCGTGCGTGTCGTTCATTTGCATGCATGAGCTGATGTGTGTTGTGTAAAGATAGTGGAAAAGGGTGAGAGTGTGAGTGAATCAGAGGGAGTGGTCATGTCTGCGAGTCAATGTTTGTTTGCTGGGTGTGAAGGCTTAGTATGGGAAATAAACGATCGGTGACATTATTGTCAGGTTTAATGAATGGTGTGAATATGTGACATATTTTTGGCAAGCAGGGGTAAATTACAGAGTGGCATATAGAGGTTGAATGTAGTAATGATGAGAATAAAATGACCTTCAAACATAATCATTAACGCTTCTCCAAGAAAAACACAGTTAGTGTAATACTTGAAATGTACAGTAGATTCCTTTTTTTTTATTAATTATTTTGCCTATAAAATGTTAGAGAATAATAAAAAACGTCTATTACAATTTCTTGTTATATGTGACTAACAGTCCAAAACCCAAAGATGTTCAGTTTACTCACGTTTACTCATGCGTGAACAAAGAAAAGCAGGAAATCTTTGAGATGCTGCAACCAGCAAATATTTGGCCTATTTGCTCAAAAAATAACTGAAATGATTAATCAATTATCAAAGTAGCTGCCTGTTAATCTAATCTTTTTTTACATTAGATAAATAATCCACTGCAGAATGAAGAAAAATAATGCACTTTTTTTTTTTCTTTTGTCAAATGACATCTGCAGCCTCAGGACAATACTAATATTTTGCATTACTGGACGTTAAGTGTTCAGTTGACATGATTTCCATATATCCATAGCAACTAAACTCAAGTCTTGTTATCATTTATTTGTGGTTTGTGAAAGCATACAGTCAGGTCTCCAGCTTGTGTGAGTCCAAATGGACATAATTTACAGCCTGATGGAACTGCAGCCTGAAGGTGTGAACAAGTCACCACATTTAGAAAGCGCAAGGTTTGCACTCTGAGCTGAACAAAATGACCTCATTCACGCAGCCTGGAGGAGCTGCTTGTCGAGGAAAAGGTTGGAGAAGAATCAGTGTGGATATAACATTGGACCTAAGTGGATTTTAGTCCCCTAAAAATGCAAAGAGGCAGCCACACAATTAACTTGTACAATATACTATATATAGTTGCAATACCTCTCCCTGTATTTTCTTCCAGAGGTGACAATTACCACACACCATTTGCTGAAAAGCAGTAACTCTACTCTTGGCAGTTGGCATTGTTTACACAGGTGATGTTATGATATATGTGCTTGTGACCACAGGCATGAGATTCACATCTGAACCCAGCCGCGGAGCGCTGACGTCACCCTGCATCTCACACGTCGGTGGCACTGTGATTTGTCACCCTGCTCTCACAAAACACAGACAAAGTGTTGAGAGGGAGACGGAGAAACAAGAGATGGAAAGAAATGTAAGTATGTGAGAATGTGTGCGTGTGAGAAAAGGGAGAGCAATATCCAGCCTAATTGCATTAGGAAAGCGTTGGTTTATGGATGCCATGCTATCATGCTGTTCCGGTCTGTAAAGTGTGCAAAGCTCCTCTGAAATGTGAAGCTCTTTTTGATTCACAACCTTTTGAGGGAACGGTTTGAACACTGCACTCTTCAAAGCAGACTCTAAGGGCGCCACTATGCTTCAATCGGAATGTTTGTTGGATGAACAAACAGCGTCTGCGTCCAATAATCTCTGTAACTTTCCAAAATCGACAATCTGACTTTCACACCCACTAACCGCAGCGATTGGCCAGGTGTGCCTGGGGTGTCACTCTTTACTCAACTATTTCTTTCATGTCATGTGCAAAACTATGAACGTCCTACATGGGAGTTTGTCTAAAAGTGTGTGCAGCATCCCCATATTTAAACGATTATTGCATTTAACCCTTCTCTATGACGACCAGCTTTTCCCTCCACTGTCTGGAACAACTATACGCACTTTTGCTGTCACATGTGGGCGGACCACATGAAATCGCCTTCAAGCAATCAGTATGCTTCAAACAAACTACTTGTCAGATCTTCCAACGGCACTTTTTCTGTTTCCGGTTGGAAACAAAAGGGGCTGCAGCAGACAATTTTTCCGAAACCTACAATCTGACATTCTTGCCCACTTCATGCAGTGAAGTGAGAAAACTGGCAAGGTTTGAACCTCCACTCAAGCTCTCTTTTTTTCATTCTCATTTTTTTCTACAAATGAGTGCAACTTCATGAATACCTTCAAGGAAAAATAGTCAGAAAGCATGTGCTGTTTTCCACATTTTAATAATAACTGCTTTCTGGTGTGTGGTTGGACAACAGATTGTATGTACCTATTCATTTCAAGCATATCCCCACCTTTACACTCAATGATCAAAGAAGAAGTAGCCCATATATATTATATATCCCTCTCTGGAATTGACATGAGAAGCTGATCTGAACCAATCATACCTCTGTAGGTAACTAAGGACCCCATTCGCATTAAAAAGTCATTACCAGTGCTTATTGGGCTTCATTATTTAGCTCATTAGATCACTCGGTCTCGATAACGCAGCCCTCACATGTGACTGATGAAGGGAGCAGGCATCAAGCAGCAGCTTTTTCACATATGCCATTAACAATAATCCACTTTGCATAGAGGTAATGCAATTTGGTGGGATTTAATTTCATGCAAAATCAATCATTACCAGCCTTTTCTTAGAAATGTAACAGAACAAGAAATTTGAGACTAAGCTGATTTGGTTGGTTCAGGAATTTTATATGAAAAAGTACTTGACGGTAAATTATTTGAATGTCCGGTCATCTTTCAGAGGCACTGACTCATCTCTTATAGGAACAATAGAGACATGAAAAAATGATGTGGCCCTCTGCTCTGACAGGAACATGATCGATTATAATGTATGAGGGGAAATGGCACAACTGCATTAAAGCCTGGCATAGGCTATCTCTGAATCTGATAGTAGCAGCTATCTCAGCTATTAGCTAATAGCAGTGGCTACGCTGATAACATTCTGACTCTCAGAGAGAACCTGAGAACTGAGAAAAAGGGAGGGAGCGCATGGCGAATAGGGCTGAGAAAGTGACGTACAAAAGAGGGTCAAAACAGGAAAGAGATAAAAAGAGATAAGAAACGTGTGAGAGTGTGTTCACATGAAATACGGGTGAAGGAAATAAAGTCAGACACAACAACATTAGACTGCTAGGTTAATCTGAGGACACTGGGATGTATCAGTGCTGCTGGAGCTAATTGCAATAAAGTCCAGACCCAACTAAACCAACCACTTTTTATTTGTGGCACACCCAGTACATAGTGTTCCTGCAGTTTTAGACACCACCTATAAGAACAAAAGCCTGCGAGGAGTCCTTCTATTATTCCAAAAGTGTAAAGTAAAAATCTAAATACAGCAGGTGAAACCTGCAGCAGAATCTGTAGATACACCTTTCAAGTTAATTCAGATTAAGGTAAGGAGGTTAATTTAAGGAGGAACAGAAGGAGGTTTGGGTGGGATTCCTGACTGACTATTGAGATGCATCCGTCAGCATGGCGTGTGAGAAGGCCAAGAGGAGTTGGCGTGTTCGGATTGTGACCTCTGTAACCGGCAGGCTCCCTCCCACTCCAAGCATGCAATCTCTCCACAAACTGAGGCCTGTTTTTCCACCACACATGGCTTCAATTGGAGGCTACTGCTGCTGTGTCTGCAGCTCCGAGAAAAAAAAAAACACAAAACAAAACAAAACAAACAACAAAAAAAAAAAAAAAGCCAGGCATAGCTCGACAAACCAGATTATGAAATCAGTGACTGGCAAACATATCGCACTGGCAGTGTCACTGGTCTTGGATATTTCTGTGGTGTTCGCTGGCAGAAGAAAAAAAAATGACGGTATATTTCTTCAGATTTTTTGAAAAGTTTCTGTCTATGTGTGCATGCATGTGCGTGTGTGTGGCGTGTTGATGTGTTTGTATGTGTGTGAACAGGCCTGTATTTAAAGTCTCGCTCCAGCGCCAACAAGGCAAGCTGTTTACTACTTGGTTGGTTGTAAAAAGTAAATATGCATCAGTCGGGGCCTATCAAAGACTCCTTCATTTGGTTCCTGGCTAAGATAGCTTTGGATGTGTGCTGTGCCTCGGCTCAGACAGAAATTCTCTGTGGTAGATGCACGGCTGGCCTGAAAGAGCTGAGGGAAACCATGCTGTCCTGTACACTTAAACCCTCTGCAGTTGATCTGAGGGGAACCAGCGATCACACAAAGTGCAGGCAAACCATGAGAGAGGGAAATTCCGTGTGGCTGCCGCCGACACATACAACAACCTACTGTACAGTCACACAGGTGCACTCGCTGGGGGAACACACACACACCTCACAGGCATGCACGCATACAGAGACCTGTGCACTCACAGTCACAGATGCACATTAACCCTATTGATGACAGCGACATTAGCAGCCGAACCCAAATAACAAACATCTGTTCACTGTTCTCAAGACAACGCCCTTGTCAGCATCTGCCACAGTTAGTGAGTTCACAGTGTTTGGTCTATTCTGAAGTCAATTTTAGATTTAAAGCTGCGTTCAGTGACTTTTCGACCAGTAGGGGGCAGAAACATGCCAGAACAAACTAACAAAAATACGGCACTAACATAGCATCGGCTTATCAATTAAGTATTAAAGGACCAGTGTGTAAGGTTTAGTGACATCTAGCAGTGAGGTTGCAGATTGCATTTTCCCCATAAACCGCTATTATAAATGAAACGTCTATAAAACTGTTGACAGGACGCCTCAAACTGCAAATAAGGTCAGTAAAGACTCTTTTGTATTATGAATTTTTAATCCACGAAGGTTTTATGTTTGTAAAACTTTCCCCTGAATTTGTGACATCATCGCAATGTAAAGTCTACAGGCCGAGCAAGAGAAACATTACTGCACATATACAGTGGGCTTTTTTGGCGTATGTGCCAGGCGAGCAGTTTTCATTTGACTGAATAGGCGCCATCTTTAAATCCGGTATCCAGTTCCTATAATACATTCATGCATATCAAGTTGTTATACCTAGCTGTAATGGGTGATAGCAAACAATTCCCTTTTAACAAATCCAGCAGACACAGAGCGACATGAGCATCACCTTGGAGTCGTACTGTAAGTACAAATCTCACTTGCTTGTTAGCTCTGGTTTGATTTACTAACCCCGGGGGAAAAAAAATAGATCTGGGAAGTTATTTTACTTGATGTTCTTTTTTCACCGCTCATTTGTTTTTGGCTCTCTGCCATTTTGTGTTCGGCATTTGGCATCGTCTTGTCTGAGCTCGCTTACTGTAAAAGGCTGCCTGTGGTTTTATATTGGAGGGTTAGTGAGAGCTGTTGGACACAACCATATACTAAGGGCTAAAAGTGGCTAAACGCTGCGTAGCTGAGTAACTCTTTCACACAACACAGATATTTGATGAACACTTGATGCCGGTTCAAGTTGGCATATAGAATCATCCTTGTGCTGCTATTATTTTTTTTTTATCATTTGCAGCATTTGATATAAACACTGTACATCCAGAAGCATAAAACTTCTCTAAAATCGTTAGCCGTGCCCTTGAGTAACATGGCTCTCACACATGGGAACAACTCACTGATTTAGCAGACCCAGATAAAGCCTTGGAGCACGCTCAAATATTTGAACTATTTGTCCAAAAATGTTCTTTGCACTTGACTTTAGGGTTAGTTTATCAAATCAAGCTCCTTTTCCAAACACTGATGAGATTATGGAGTTCTAAAAAAACCACCCACAGTCATGAGCTTGCTAAGAAAAAGTTTCCTGTTGCAACAGCCAAAGAGACTGGGAGCCATGCAGGTGTGTGTGTGTGTGTGTGTGTGAAATATCTGTTTTTCTCATCACAGATCAAATACAGGTTTATTCAACTTTTATAAGGCCTTTATTGATTTACAAAATACACTATGTTACACTTTAGAGTGTAAATAAACATTTTATTTTTCATCCGGCCCTCATAAACCACAGGATTAAACCACCTATGTGAAATATCTTTGATGAGCCAATGGTGGCTGTAAAACCAGCTACTTGTTTGTCATACAAACAGATGCACTGTCTTCCCAAGTGCCACCATGAAAAGATCAAAGCTTGACTATGACAACTGCACAAACTCCATAACATCACAGTGATGCTTTGATCAAATCTATTGTCTTGTGTCGTGTTTGTGACAAGTCAGCTGCCAAAAGGGGGGAAAAAAAGCTGAACACATAAGGTGAGGCACAACAGATCAAAACTAATACATTTTGGAAAAAGAACGCTACACCTATCAGGAGGAAAAGAGTCAAAGGGGGGAAAAAAATGTGTGTGAAAAAGCATGTGAGAGTTAGAGAGGGGTGTTTGCCACTCACCATGCCCACAGGTCCGCTTTTGCTACTCGGTAAGTCTGAGTCACCTCAGAGTTCAGATGAGGATATGCACAAAGTGGAGGAGTTGACCCTATGGGAAGGACCCCACTGACCAATTTACTGGCTGACTAACTAACCATCTGACTGGCTAATGACTGCCCGACTGACTAGACAACTGCACGGCTGCCTGACTGACAGCCTGACTCGCTGACCGTGCCAACTGTGCCATTTCAGATCCAAGAGTGCGATCCTCAGAGCCGAGGTCTCCCGCTGAGGTCTCGCTGCCAAGGCTGTCCTGTCCTGTCATGTCCTGCTCTGTCCAGGGCCGGTGCCCAGAGCTCGACAGCCCAACAAGAGCAGAGCCAGTGGGGGGAAAAACGAAAATCTGTCCTCTTGTTCCCACAGCCTGCTAGGAGGAGAGCCGAGGAGAAGAGAGGAAGCTGCTCTGTTCCCATAGAGGTCAGATGTGGAGTTAACACACCCAGCCAGCTGGCTGGTGACTGCTGCCTGCCTGCTACCGGAGTGGTCTCCCCCCCTCTCTCCCTCTCTCCCTGTCTCTCCTCCCTGCAAACCTGATAAATCAGGAGACACAGCAGAGCACTGACCCACTCAGCCACTCACACACACAGCCAGGAGTAACAGTAGAGACAGAGAGAGACTTTCAACCAGTTGTCCCAAGAGATCCACTGTCCATATGAGAGTCTGGAGGCAGAGCTGCCAGTTCTCCTTCTTCCCTCCCTCCTCTCTCTCTATCCCTCCCTCCCTCCCTCCCTCCTTCCCTGCCTCTCCTCTTTCATTCCCCTCTCTAGTTTTTTTTTTTTTTACAGCCTCCGCTGAGACACTCTTATTGTGGCAATTGCATTAGCCTTTACCGAGTGAGGAATGGCTCTTAGTGCCTAATGCAATGTTGTGTCTCTCCGTCTTTGTCTCTCTTCCTCCTTATCTCTCTTTCCTCTGTCTGTCTCTCTCCCAAGTGTCTATCAGTTTGACATGTACACGTACACATACACACCTCCTCTCCTTCCTTCTTTGCAGCTTTTCTTCTTCCTCTGTGAGTTATTCCTTAAAGGGACACTGTCGTTCTTTTTTGCTCTTTCACGGAGGTGCTGGGGTTCTTTGAAGGAGTCCAGGTGCGGGATCATATTTCTGAAGGCTGAGAGGCATCGATTGTGTTTCTCTGTTTGCCTTGTGATTGTCTCAAATGTTTACCCGCTATTACGCAACTAATGGTCTACTGTGCCGCTGCAGGAGATATGTAGAATCAATCAAACAACAAAAAGCAGAAAGCACATTTAAGCACTTAGTTTATGGCCATGATAACCTAACAAGAAGCATATTATCACAATGAATCACGATGGAAAGTTGAGTCTGCAACACGGAGCATGTTAGTTCTCAAACAAGTATCAGGTTCCTTTGATCAGAGTGTATAAAACTTCACATTTTCATGGCAATGTGAATTTGAATTGTAAAGCACAGTCCTTTATGCACGTCTCATTTCATGTAGAGTCAATTTAACTTCAAGAAAATCTGTTTGATTGAACTCTTTTGATGCAGATATCTTTGTCATGCTTGATGAGATGCGACCTCATTATCTGCTGTATCTCACCTGAGGTTGGCAACACTGTGAGCTTTTCATTCTGCTAGCCTACGGCTTAGAGCTGAATCTACCTGTACAACAATCTAATTGTAAATTAAAACTTTGAATTTCCTGATTTCACTGTTAAGTAAAACTAGGCACAAGATTTTGAGCCTGAGGTTTGACAGCACAACATTGTCAGTATATTTTTATATTATTTATTTTTTCTATATTTTTTCTATTATTTTTTCTATATATTTTTTTAGCATAAAAAAAGAACAACTCCCCAGCTTTTTATCTGAATTTATTATCAAAGTCTTATTTACAAAAATACAGAAGCAAAAGAAATTTAACTTCCTCCATTGCAAATATCATTGCAAAGTCATTTTCTGTGAGAAAGACATGATATTTGCTCATGTTGACATTTTTACTTTGTATTTCCTGATTTAATTTTGCCATCAGAAAAATAAACACCTGTAAATTTACAACTTTTTAATGACTTTTTGTTTAACATGAAAGTCATTTCAGAAAAAAAAACTTATAAACATGAAATATAAAATTTTAATGTCTGTATAGCATAACAAGTCTTGCTACATATTGTGAAATTATGTGCATAACATTCTCTTTCTTCCAGCATGGTTAACTCTACGTTCACTGTTTATTGTATTAGAGGTGAGTTAATTGTATGGAACTATATTTAAAAGTTAACATAACATTAAAAGTGTTCATCTGCACATTTGTGTTGAGTGTTGAAATGACCTCATTTGCAGATTTCTGCTGTGTAATCGGCCTGATGTAATTTACCTCACAACAGGGTTAAAAAAACATTTAGCTGCACTTAAAAATACATGGAAAAATAAATGCTAGATGTCAAAAGTCACATCCACTCTTCACTTCCACATCAGTATGTTCAAGCCAGTAAATCACTCTGTCAACAAAGCCAAGACGAGTGACAGTGTTTCATCAGCAGGCACGATGCAGCAGTTTGGGACTTGGCCTTTAAGTTTGACATTGGAGAGTGACAGAGGGCCCAGTGAGAGAGAGAGAGAGCGTCTGGTAAGTAGAAAGTCATGAATTTTATCCCCAAAACAGCTTTCTGTCCTGCTGAAGTGTCCTCAAAAGCTATCCTCAAACCTTCATCTGCTCATTGTACAAAAAGTCAGCTTGGATGAAATGACTTCCCTTTGTTAAAAAGTGTAATTAAATGTCATTAATGCACAGCAGAATATGTGAACAGCCAGTAAAAAACACTCAGCAGGGATATCCTAATGATGTCCCTCTGAGGTAGAAACATGACCGCTGGTGGCTCCAACTGTTCCCTGCTGTAAATCTAAAATGATTAGAGGGCAGCAGCAAAGATGAGACTGTATTTCAAAGAGTATTACATGTTCAGACATAAAATTCATTAATTAAACTTTTGTGTTCTCTTTGAAGTTAGATAATATCTTACAAAAGCAGTTTGGAGGACTAGAACTGCAGCCCCTGCAATGTTCTTGGAGCCGTCTGTCCGTCTCATAACTCACAGCGACTTTATCAGTGCGACTGCGATCTATCATTTCACTGCACAAAATTAGACTTCAGTGTCTTTTTCCAGGCCTGTTTTTTTTTTTTCCATTTCTGAGCTAATAACAAAGCAGGCTTCATTCAGTCTCTCCTCAACAAATGACCTGGGTGTGAGTGGTGCACTTGGGGACAAACCAAATTACTTAAAAAAACATATTTTCTTGGTTACTTCTAGTGAGGATGGTTTAGATTTTGATCGTCCATGTTTTAACATACCCATCTGAGATTTTTGCCACCACCACAATACAATGGAGGTGAGTGGAATATGGTGTGTGATGCTTAAAGCTGCACTAATCAATATTTTTTGTACTAACAATTGAGAAAATAACCATATGTAATGTGACGGGTCGTTCATAATGACGGACTCACAGGTAATTATCATCCAACTCTGCAGTTCCCTTCATTTTAGCTTCTTTCAGCTCATTGTTTTGGTTTTACAACCCACAAATTTAGTTGGGTTTGGTTCATCCAGCTTTCATTAGCGTCATTTCCAGCAGTGTCAGTCAGCTGTTTTCAACGGAAAAGCTCTGAGGCCAAAAACAGAGCTAAAAGAAGAGTGAATATTGTACTTATATTCTTCAGGTAACCAGAAACAAACCTCTAAATGAACGCTAATGTTGAAAAAAGAGAAACCGTTGCTAACACTTTCACCATAAGAACTTTATAAGTTGATATAATATGTCAGGGTTTGTGTTGACAGCTCGTTGCACTGCCCCAAAGTGGCCTGACTGGTTCTTTCTGTAAGTCAAATTAAAACAACCTGTATAACTGTGGCGGTCTCTTTCGCACTTGTCGCCATTTTCCTGGCAACTTTTGCTGTCGCCATGTTCTTAATCCCACACACAAAACTTGGCTCGACCATTTTTCCAACCAAGAGAACAGCTGTCAGTTTGTGCAACACCAGATTTATTTGAAAAAAAAAATAAAAATAAAAATTGCGTTGTGGGCAGTTGTGGGGATCTTGAACGAGGATAAAAGAAATGGTCCCTATGAAAACTGTCTGCAGCGTTTTCTGTGAATTTCCAGACTAAAGGAAACACTATTTTTGAAAAGAGATGTAATTTAAGGCTTTGAACACCACAATTCTTTTCACCTCCATTGTGTTGGGGTGAAAGCAGAAATCTAAGGGCCAATAAAACCTGGCAGCAAAAAAATTACAGCTCTCTCTGAAAATTGCTGAAAATTAATCAGTACTTATGAGAGAAACGCTTCACGGGATGAAAACAGACGTGGCATGACAGCATTAATCATAGATCATGTAGGTGATGCTGTCTCAGCACAAAACCAGCCATCTTTCAGAGCAGCAATGGGTGCTCATTACTCAAGCCAAGGTGCTGATGTTTGTCTGTATTTCTCATATTTTCCCTATGGGGTTATTTGTTTGTTTAAGCTAGTCTGAAGCATTCAGACTTTCCAGCAAACTGAGCCAGGATAAATCAAAGAGGCAGGGTGACCGACTGCAATCATAACCTCATTTTCAGTGACTAAAACCAAACATCCACCAGAACAGAAAGCAGAGTGGTTTCACTGCGTGCGCTGAGTTGCACTTACTGTGTTACAGTATATACCAAATGTCACACACTGTTTGTATGATGTGGCCTTGTTTGCAGGATTAAAAATGCTTGTATATTAATGTTTTCGTCTTAAATCAATATTACTGTATATCAAGACGCAAGACACGGTCTACAAAGTAGGTTTCTTGTTTCCAGTGTGTCTTGAATTAAGTGACACCATGAAGTTATGTGTCTATTTTTTAGGTAGCTTGGTTTAGGAACATTTCTGAAATGAAAGTGATTTTTTTTTTTTTTTGCTTGTAATAGCAAATCATGTTTTTGTTTAAACAAATGTGACGCATGCAAGACTCAGAGAATGATTTATTCACTTGTCGGGGTAAATATTTTTGCTGCATGTTCCTCCTGTTCTGACCATCTTCGTGATTTGATATTGAAACGCACACTGCCAGAGCGGAAAGATCAAGAGGTGAGGCTGATGACAGACTGAGGCAGACAGACAGCCTGTCTGCCTGTCTTGACTTTTCCTGGGTGGGCTGAAGACAGTGCCAGCGGGGATGCCATGCATGGTGCTGTGCCGGGAAAAGAGGCCTACGCAAGACATGGGGGAGGGAACACACACACACACACACACACACACATATTTATGAACTTGTTATGTACAGTACAAGTGTTTCACTAAACAGGGGCAGGAAGAAAAAAATGTGCAAGCGTATGCACACACAAACTAACAATAACGCAGACACACAAGCACACAAGGATTTCATTGGACACCCAGCTACAAACCAAACACTTGTACAAACACACACACACACACACACACACACACATAACCTATGCAAATGAGCTCCAGAAGCTTCATGGCATGTGGCAGATGCCCAGTTCTCCTGCCCACATCCTGTTTCCAGACCAAACCAGAGCTCGCCTCTTCATACAGGGCAGCAGCACGGCCGCAGATGAAAAAGAGAGTTTTTGAATGTTTATCATTTCTGGGTTTTTTTTTTTTTTCTCTCTCTCAAGACAAAATTTAGATCACTCCCAGTTTCTTGTAATTCACATGCGGGTCTTTACATGTGTGCGTCAGCCTCCTTGTGTATGTGATTGTATAGTGACTTCTGGCAAAATATGTTTTTTTTTTTTCTTTTGCTTCTTTCTATCCAGCAGACGTGAGATTTTGTTTGTTGCTCGAGGGCATCTCATGCATGGTAGAGGCTTGCTGAGACAGGACTTAAAGTCAGATTATATAGCTGAAGTTTGCTTTCTGCAGCTGTTGAGTTATATCGTACAGTAGGTCCAGAGTTTACAGTACTGCACCTCTCTGTAGCATCATAACTTCAGTGACCGTCAGAACACCCTCTGTGCAGCTGCCCTCAATTGTAAGTCAGATATAGTGAGAGAAAGTAACTCAAATACAAGCCAACACACATAGAGGCGTGCTAGATCAGTCTTTTGAGTGAAAATAGACACATATGTTCCCTAAAGCTCAGGGACTTTTTGCTGTAAGCCGTTAAAGAGAGGGATTGTGTGTGATGCATGCTGCCTGCAGGGCGCTCTGTCAGAGTTCTCCCTCTATTCTTTCTCATACCTCTCAAGTATAAGGTCATCTGTAGCTCTGCTTATAACTGTACGCTATACAACCACACATGTTCATTTTCTACACGCTCGCTTTCTCCACTTCTCCACTCAGTCTAATGCGATGGATTACACACCCTTCTTTATTTTTATGAGGCCGTTTTCTGATTCATTCGATCAGCTTTTTTCCCTCCACGCACATTTTGATTTGTCATAGCAGGAAAGGCACAGGTGTAACTAATAACGTTAACGATGGCTCAGTTCCATTTTAATGTCTCAGTGAAGCCAGGGCCCGGGGCGTTATGAATGTTATTAATTAGACTTTTCCTGCTATTACATCAGAAAGGTCTAGGCCAGAATCATCACAAAACACTTACAAAATTTAACGTCAAATCAGGAGCCAGAGGGAAGAATAACACACACATACACACACAATGTGAAGTAAAGCAAATGAACCACAGATGAGAATCCCAAAGATTTTACTACCCTTAATGCAGTACAGTAGATTTGTATGTAATAACTATATGCAACTGTGGATGTTTGAAATTCAACAAAGATTCAAGTGGACAGAAGCCAGAGGGAGAAGCAGAAGCAGGACAAGTAAAGGATGAAGCAGGAAGATGGAGGAAGAGAAGAGAGCGTCATACTGCACAAGGAAGAGGAATGATGGACGGACGGAAGAGAAGAGAAGAGTGAGTATGGAGGAGAGGCAGGCAAGGACAGACACACATGCTGTATGTCAGCTGTATGGCTCTCCCCAGCGGCCCTGCCTGTGCGAGGGGCTCAGGGGGAAAATCCCCAGGGACTAACTGAACTCTTCGCTCCTCTGCTGCCACATCTGGATGACACACCACCGCCCGGCATCAAAGGAAGGGACGCAGTGGACGGCCAGACAGGTGGCAGGGGAGGACAACTGGGGCACACACACACATGTACTGTATATACATACAGGAACAAGATGTTAAACATACTGTATGCGCAGATGCACAGATAAACAAACACAAACACCCTCGCTCCACAGATACAATTGGCACGAAACTGTTCAAAAGTGCACCAAAACGTTTTTATCTTTGTCCCAAAAATTACAATTATTATCCTTAAAGCCACTATAATCAATATTTTTTTATAATAATGTATCAAATGACAAATGTGTGCGATGTGAGAGGCGTCACTCTTAGTGATGAACCTACAGAGAATTATCACCCGACTCTGCAGCGAGTTTTAGCTCAACTGTTTAGCTGCTGCAGCTTTACTGTTTTGGTTGACTCTCAGCGCTCTCATAGCGATATTTAACGGCAAACAGACACAGTTAGCGACTACCTGGTGAACATTTAGCAGCTTTTAAAAACATAAGCCAGAACTCTCCCTCCCTACCTGAGACTTCCTCCAACACTTCAAACATCTTTCTTAGGTCAAAAGTAAAGTTAGACAAAACACAGACTAAAACTGAATCATAATCCAGCAGACTGAGTCCTATAAAAAGTAACTTAATGATCCATTTCTTGCACCCTGGATTCATATTGCACCAGGCCTTTCTACTGATGCGACGGCATTTATCGATATCCTGTAACCCCTGCCTATTTTCTGTTTTTCCCAGCCTATCACTTCAACACGTGGACATTGCACATGTTGAAATAATCACCGCAGCGCTCTACAGGAAGCTTTCCGAAGCACATGTTGGGCTGAGTACCCAATGGGGCACTCGGAGCAGAGTGCTCCCCAGACGTTCCTGGGCTCTCACCCAGCCTGGCGTTGCTCCTCTGCCTGCAGCTGGTGATGGATGACCTGTGAGGGATGATGAATCGACTCCTGTCAGATCCTCAACACACATCCTCATCTGGGATTCAGTCATAAGGAGAGAAGAGCGTCACCATCGCCCTGCATTTTGCTTTAAAATACAACCCATATACCATGTGGCAAGATGATTATTAACTATCATGCCGTATTATGTAGTAATAATGAAGCACAATATGAATGTTGTGAGATTATTGTTGTTGAGTGATGTTAGAAGTTTCCACTTTGAACTGAAACTTAAGGATTGAATGGCTTTCCTGTTAAAAAAATAAAAATGTGAGATCATATCTAGAGCCAGTGAAAACAGAAACACAGGCACTAAAATTCACTACAATCAAGCTGAAAACATTTTTTTTTTTCTTGGAATCTAAAAGCTTTGTGCTTTTAGATGCATTAGGCTCATCGTGTGGTTTTAACTGTGTATTTTGAGATGAGATGGAGTTTACTGATGCATTTGAAGTTTGTAGGTAAAAGACTTTTTGTGGATAAAAATGTCCAACCTAGTTTTCCAAAGTATCCAAATGTCTTAATTTTGTTTGACAAACAGGACAAACCCCAAAGATTTTCAGTTTACATTGATATGAAACAGAGAAAAGCTGCAAAAGCTCACATTTGAAAAACTGGAACTGGAGAATTTTGGCATCTTTTAAATTAAAAATGTCAGACTAACTGACTAATCGACTAATTGTTGCAGCTTGCACAATATTCAATGCCATTTTATTACATCTGATATGTATTAGATTTCCTGATATTTTGATTTCTCCTCAGTATTTTGGGATTTGTTGTATTTGTAGAGTTTCCTATATTTAAATTCACAGTACCTACATGACAAAGCACAGGTGTGCTCTATTTGACGTTGTTCACTTTTGAGATGAAACCCATGTTTAAGGATTTTGACCTTATTGCACTTCAGCATTGTGTCCTAAGTGATCTTAAAATTCAAAGTCTTTTACGTGAGAAGTTGTGTTTTTGAATTGATTTCAACAAAACTCATCTGTTACCGTTACAGTGCTTGGCTGAAATAGAAACATTTTCAGTCCTGTCAAAGTACACGTTCATATACTGTAGAAATATTGTTACACATGAGCAAACTTTCATCACTTAGAGTCATTATTCTTAGTCTGCCAGGAACTCCATTCACATGCTGGATCAGCCTGTTTTTACTGCTTGAAGTTCACACTCTGTGCTTTCCTCACTCATTTCATCACATTTTCTTCATTTCCTGTGTGCAGCAAGCAGATGGATCTGAGTTCGGGCTAAGGCCTGAGTGTTATCTGTGCTGAGCGAGAGAAAGGCTTCCTGCTAGCTTCAAAGCCAGCAGACTTGGAGCTGCTTTAAACCAAAGAGCCCCTCCACTATCTTGAATGCGGTTTCTCACTGAGGTGGTCAGTTGGCTTTATGAGAGTCAGCAGCACAGATGTTTTGTGTTTGTGTGGAGAGATCAGGTTAACGCCCCTCACTGGTATCGTGTAAGCAGCTCGATCGATAAGCTGTGGGTCAGTACCGAGATATACGCAGAGAGAGATGGAGAAAGAGTGTGAGCCATGTGGTGAGAAAGTCTCATTTCACACAAATCTCAGCGCAAGTGCAAACAGAAGCAGACAGAAACCGTTCCCTCTCTCCTGCATGCCCCAGTCCAGATTACTTCCTGAAGGTTCACTGGAATTTCAATCATGTCCCCCCTCCTCCTTCCTCCCTCACTCTTGTGCATCTGGCAAATGCCGGCCGATATTTATATTCACAACAAACAATGAATCCTCCATGAGGAAAAGAGAGAATGATATAGAATAACTGAAGCAGTGTGGCTCATGAGGCAAATACAACACTGTATCAACCATGTTGTGATGGACTGCTTGCACATATTGGACTTGGGCTGGATGGAAGGCACCAAAGCCCCCAACAGTCCGCTCAGCCCTCAGCATCATCCTTACAGCAGCACGGCCAATTACAAACCAGATGTGGCAAAAGCCCGGGGATCAAGCCACCCTGATTGGAGCAGATCACCATCTCACGTTTGATTCTGGCTCTTGACTCGGGTTCGGCTGAATGGATCTGAGGCCTGTGGAAGAGGGTAACTCTGCAAGTGCCGTCCTGTCCAAACAACTTATTTGCTTTCTTGACCAGAGATGTGAAGATCAATAAAACTCTCATGTCTGTACGTTCAATATGAAGCTACAGTCAGCAGCTGGTGAGCTTTGCTTAGCATAAAGCCTGGAAACAGGGGGAAAGAGCTAGCCTGGCTCTGTCTAAAGGTTAAAAACCCACCTACTTGCACCTCTAAAGCTCACAAGTTAACGCGTTACATCTCATTTTTTTACAAACAAAATATAATGTGTTAAGAAGCGACGTTTAGAAGTGCTGGTGGGCAGATTTTGTTACATTCAGACAGAGCAAGGCAAGCTGTTTTCAGTCTTTATGTGAACTTAAGCTAACAGGCTGCTGGCTGCAGCTTCATATTGAATGTACTGACATGAGAGTGGTATTGATCTTCACATCTCACTATCAGCAAGAAAGCAAATAAGTGAATTTCCGGATATATCAGACTAATCCTTTAAGTGGTATCATTACAGTGAAAAATATTGTGTAAATGTCAGTTTAAGTAAGTTGGTAAGTAAGTTTTCCGTGTGAATTGCTGTAATTTCTTGTCTAACCATCTCCTTCCCCTTTAATACTCTCACCCTGTTATATGTTTTGAAACTGTGATGTTCAGTGGATTGCAGTTAGGTAATTTATTTTGTGATAAAGCAGTGTTGACTTCTCTCTTTTTTTTTTTACATTTCTTTCAACCTGCGTCATCTGGCCTTATGTACGACAGAACTACAGACCCTACATGTCCCAGAATGAAGAGCCTGGATTTGTTGCATTCAGCTGCAGGTTTTATGATCAAGTTGAGACATGGAGACATAGCAAAGTACTTTTTTTTTTTCCTTTCAGATGGAGGGAGACTGTTTGCTCAGAGAAGCAGCAGCCTCCTGCAATAATAATGTATGACGAGACATTGAGCTCTAAATACGTGAACACACGCGACACTAAACCCCCCGTCTTGATTCCTGTTTCTCTCTCGCCATCTGAACGGCCCGAAACCTGGCTGGCAATCAGTCAGCAATCAGGCCAATCAGGCTGGCAAACAACCAAAACAAACAGCAGGAGGGTGAGCGATGGTCGGACAGTGCTCCCGTAGGCCCCGGCGTGACCTCAGAACGAGGCGGCCTCATGACTAATTGGTGTTTAAGCCCACAGTCAGCACACTTCCTACTCCTGTGGGCCTGCTAAATGGCTCTATTCTCTCTGTCAACCCCCCATTTGTGTGTCTCTCTCTCTCCCTTTCTCTCTCTCCCTCCAGGGTCCCCTGACACCCCCTCTTCAGTCTGTCTGTCTGGGCCAGAGGGAGGCACCGTGGGAGTTTAATTGCCTCGTATTTCCATGAAGCCAAGTTCATTACATTAACAGCTCCGGCCCACGCTGCATACTTCTAACCTGCCGCAATTTGTTTTTGTATTTATTAGGCTGGCAGAGAGGCAGCTTCCCGCTCAGCTCGGGTAAAGAGAGAGAGCTCGCCTGGGTGAGGGAGAAGGTCAGAGGGAGCTCAGCAGGCACAGGCGTCCATTGTGATGCACCAGCCGGGCGGAGCAAAACATGACAGGGAGGTACAGACGAGGAACGCAAGGCCTACTCAGTCCAGGAGAAATCAGGGTCGCTCTGGAGGGGATGTAAAAGCATGAGGCGGCGAAGGAATGATGAGGGGAAGGTCAGAGGCAGTGTTGACTCAGAGTGTAAACATCACATTTGGAGGGAAACTTTTAGAATAAATTGTCACCAATATACACAAGAGAAAAAAAACCTGCTTGTTTAGTGTGATGATTATTTGTCCTTCATCACAGTCAGCATGTTATGTTACATGTTATCAGTATGTGTTAATTGTTAAGTAATTTCTTAATATATGCCAAAAATATGCAAATAAAACTAGACAATTTCATCAAAAACATGTATTTCTACATTTCTACAAAATCCTTGTCTTTTCTTTTCCTGTAAAACATTTTCATATGTTTGATGATTCATCAATATCCAATCAAATGTGATTTTGGGCAACTAGCTAACCGCACCCCATTTAAAACTGCACTGGACTGCTTGTGTGTTTGGATATCAGTGGGCAAAAACTTTGTTTTCATTTTCAGAAGAATGTGACTGAGATCTAATTTATTAATTTCTCCTTCGTCATTGTTTCTTGATCTAACAAAACTGGGTGAGAGAGGTGTGTGTGGAGACCAACAGTCTCTCTCTACAGCTCTGTATTGTCTAAGTCACGCCCGCCTTTTAGTGGTCCAATCAAGTCAAAGGGATTTGATTTAAATCCATCTTGTAATTGTACACCGCCCATATATTCTGTTTCATTGGGAAATACATCAGAGGCTAAACACACTCTAACTTCCGTTTCACTGTGACTTTAAAGCTGCACTCATCAATAGTTTTATGTTGGATCAAATGACTTACTGTAATATAATGGAGTCACTCATAGTGACTCACAGAGGATTATTATGACCTGACTCTGCACTTCTCTTCAGCTCTACAAAGCATTTTAGCTTCTTTAGATCATTGTTTTGGTTTTATGGCCCACAAATGTACTGTTTTGGTTCACTCTCACTGCTCCTATCAACCTTGTTTCCAGATAACAGGCAGCCTGTTTTCAACAAAAAAGCTTAGATAAACCTGCTGCATGCTACCTGCCTAACACCAAACAGACAGACAAACAAAGTTAGCGGCTAGCAAGTGAACACGGTGCAGTATTTAGCTCCTTCATTTCCATCAAGAGGCGCCAAAACTAATAGGGGAGTGAATATGGGACTTACATTCATCAGATAACCAGAAAAATGACTCCAAATAAATGCTAATGTTGCTCTGTGTCTGCTGGATGTGTAAATAAGCAACTGCTTGCTAGCACGTGTGCCAGAACAACGTTATAAGGTGTTAATATGTAACTGTTGTGTTTGCAATAGAGTTCTGCACAGGCCTAAAGCCAAGACCCCAACCCGGCCCATACCCGCACCTTTCAGACCCAACTCGATTGAACCCGTCTGATTCCGCAGAATTTGAGACCCAAACCCGACCCGTTACAGATTAACTTTGCTTTTTCTGAATACTGGCCAGATTAATGTGGTTGGTAAACTCTAACCTGACACTCAACCCGTTGTCGGGACCCATCGGGTTCAGGTCAGAATGCTGAACTCTAGTATGCAGCTTGTTCTGCTGCCCCCAAGTGGTCAAAAAATAATCAACGAATGCTGCTTTAATTTGCTGGATAAGAGACAAAAAAATTAACATGTGGTGGTAATGATTTACTGTAAATCATGATCACACATACCCCTAATGGCCTGGAGTCAAATCCTACCTGTACACCTTCTCTCCTCTGCTTCATTTTTGTCTTCCTGCCATATCACCACAAGACAAAAATACAGCACACTGCACTTAAAAAAGAGAAATATGTGCTACATAGTCATAATTCATAGCAACAAGACTGTGGAGATACTATATATATATACTGTACACACACACACGCATATATATATATATATATATATATATATATATATATATATAAGCAATGATTGAGCTAGGAAAAGCATTAGACAACATCCTCTCCCATCACAGTATGTTAATTCCCAGCATTGTAGAAACGAAATGATTGACACATACACAAACACCCATGTCTCCATTCATGAGTTTCTCTCTGTTCTGCCCACTAAATGTACAGTTCACACAGTCCTGACAGTTGGTCATGACACATACACCTCTTTCACAAGCCTGAAGTTCCCAGTTTGCCACAAATGTTGCAGTGCTTTAAAAGCATTGGAGAAGCACACAGATTTAAAAATAAGCTTCTAAGAATTCTGTATTGCAAAAGTGTGAATCTACCGCAAATTCCTTCGGCGTAGAAATTCAGAGACAATATGTACCTTTTACGCTTGTGCAATGACTGCGATGATACTGCAGGAAAACCACCAACTAATCTAAAACAGCAATGCAAAATGGATGAACTCAAACCCTCCCAGGAAGCCAGAAAGAAAGAGAAAAGGATAGAGAACAGATGAGAAAAAGAGACACAGGGACATGCAGAGGAAGTCAACAGTAAAACAGGACAATGGAGAGAGCAAAAGAGAGAGAGAGAGAGAGAGATAGGCCGAATCTGCCGGCCATAATGAGTGAGCGTCTCTGAAAGTGGATATGAAGGCGGATGAGCCACGCCAACCTCCTCTGACCGCATTAACAAAACCTAATGGAACGGCTGGCTCCAAGAGGCCTCGTCATCCATTATCTGACTGTTGCCCTGCGCAACCAAATAGGCTCACGGTCTCAGTGGCTGCAGCTCAGCTGTCATACACTATGTTCTCCCTTTTTCTTTGTCTTATTTCCACTGGCCTTAATGAAAATGATTGGTAAATCAATTGCCTGGTACGTAAAGAAGCCAGGGAAATATTGCCTCCACCAGGCCTGTGGCCACAAATCACTGTAAATCAGAGAGGAGAGGAGAGGAAAGGATGACCATATTTTGTATTGAGAAGCAGCCATCATCTCGCTACACACACCAGATCCATCATTACCGGCTCATGTTGAGCGCACAAGCTCAGACTGGATTTTACTGTTTCATTGTGATCAAAGAATTCAGGCAAATGTATTTTTCTTCTTGCCTTTTTATTTTTATGAAATGACAACACTCCTAAAATAGAGAGGTTTCAGGCTGCGGCGCCCTCAGTGTGTGTTGACCAGGTGTCCAATATTAATGATTGTATTGCAGTGCTATGTACATTTGTTCAAGCACTCTGCTTAACTTCTCCAGTTCTTAGTTTTATCCTTTATACATACTTAAACTCCACATTTCAGGGGGAAATATTTTACTTTTTATTCCACAACATTTATTTTAAACCTGTAGTTACTAGTTAACTTTTACTTTTATATACAAAAAAATAAGATGAGCGTATAGATATGACATATTACTTTCCATAAAACAACCCAACTGAATATAGAGTATTTAAAAGTCGCTGCACTTCAAACAGCTACATGAAGATATAAATATAATATATTTGCTTAGGAGATAATTGCATCATAAAGGACTTCTCCCTTCTACATACAAGTTTCAGGTTTCTTTTCACTGTCCTGGCTTCATATGAATACTTCTTCTTCTGCTTCGTAGCACCCTAAAGGGCTTTTAGAGATTTAATATAAAGGTAATGAGAAGAACCTGCTTTTTTTGGCAGTGAGATCTAAGTTTCCAGATGATAAACATTTTTCATCTTGGGTTTCAAAATTGTATGTGTAACTGTTCCAACATAAGGAATTTTGTTGTTAGATTTCTATTTGGGGCTCCAGAGAACATAATTACTGGATTTTCTGAAATTTTATTTGTGGTGTTTAATAAAGAGACTATATATATAATTTACTGGCTTAAAAGGGTAAAATTTAGTGTTAACCTGCTCTTTAAGAACATTAAAATTAAAATCATTCAGATCCTCTGACCACAGATCAAGGACCCCCTCACTAAATTCTCAGGTCCATCCGTCGAGCAGGATCTTGTTTTTTTCCAGCTTTCTGCTCATTAACAAGGGGATTACAGCGGGTGGTGTGTTAAGGGGTGAAAGACCAACAAGACCTGCAACATAGGTCTTAGTTAGAAAGACCACCATTGTGCACTGATAGTTGTGTCTGTGTGGAGAATTGAGCACAGCTCCCAGCCTAGAAAGCACTCCCTCTTACAGTATATCTTTGGTATTTTGTGATTCTGACCTTGTCATTGAGTGGTTTAAGCACTTCAGTGTGGCCAGTGTTTGAGCAACCTGCCAGTGTGGTGAGAAAATGACAGCATCCTCTGAGAATGGAAGGGGGCAATAAAAAAGAGGGGGGGGGGCCTTCTTACATAGGCATGCTACACAGAAATTGCTTACTTACTGCTAGGTAGCTAATCTCTCATTAATCCACGGTACTTACCCCCACACACACTGACTGCACCTTTTGTGTGGTCGCACAGAGAAAGTGTTTTTCTGTGGCCGGGGGTCGGGAGCAAAGGCTGGTCTGATTCAGGACATTCCCAGGAGCACTGGAAAGAAATGAGGACACTGAACAGCTCATGCATTGTGTCTGTGTGTGTGTGTGTGTGTGTGTGTGCGTCTGTGTGAGTGTTTATTTGAGTACATTTGACTGTTTTTGTGTCATAGTCTTCGCTGTTGTGTGCAAACAGTCATATATGGAAAAAAAAAAAACGGTCACGTTTTTGGACAAAGCGACATAATGTGAAAATGTGACCACATGCATGTCTGCTGAGCCGCTGTGTCGGATGATCTTGTGATAACAGGATGTTATGATTTTTGGGGAATTAGATTCAAGTGCCACTCACGCACCATCCACACAAGAACATTATTTTCCTCTTGAAACAACTGTTCTTTTCTACTTCTGTCTTCATGCTGAGCAGTGACTGTTAGTTTGACCGGACAGCAGGTCATCTGAGCGGATCTCCAAATGATCATTTCTCAATAATGTGAAATCATTACAGCGAGTTTCAACGTCCACGCCAAATTGGTTTTGTGCTTTGTTTGCTGCTTGCCCTCTCACCAGCCTGGGCATGGATTACTCATACAACAGGAAATAATGACGCCAAGGTCCATTAAGTGGGATGGCAGGACATCATATCAGCATTAATCTCCACTTAGCAGAGCAGCCCCAGGAGAGAGGGAGGGAGGGGAGAGGAGAGAGGGAGAATATGATTTTCAGCTCTTCCCAGCTGGACTCAGGCTTTTAATTTTTATTACAATTTCTTTTTATGATATAAAACTTTGGTCAAAAGGTCTGGTGGGAACTAGGATCATAATCAGGCCAAATTTTCCATTCATAAACACACATTTATTATCTCTGCACATTAATGCTCCCAGCAGGAAGACACTTTTTAAGACTCTCTTCACAGACATGTTACCTTTCCCTTAAAGTCACAGTGAAATGATATCATTGATTGGATACATTTGTGTATAAGAGCAGGATGACTCATTAGAAATATATATATATATATATATTTTATTTATTGTTAAATATTTTATTTTACAGGAACAGGAAAGAGATACATTTTTGTTTATAAATACTGATTTTTAACATGTATTTCACATCTACCAAGAGACAGCAGAACAATGTTTTGTACTTGGTTCCTGAAAAAAAAAAAGTAGTCAAATAAAAAGGAACATGGGGCTTGGGAAATGTATTTCACTGTGACTTTAATGCCACCATCAGGCCAAACTCGGGCTAGTTCTGCAGACAAACTTGAGAAATGTTGATATTGATCTTACCTTTTAGATTGTCTGTGTGGAAATCAGGTGTGGAAACAGTCTTCCAGGACAGCGATCAACTTACATTATGAAGATTAGGCCTCAGGTCAAAGGTAGGACCCTGTGGTGGACAGCTGAACCCTGAACCAAAGAGCCCTTTTCTTTGGTGTAGCTGAAAAAAAGGTTGCATATGCAATAAATGTAGGACTGCAACTAACGATTATTTTCATTATTGATTAATCTGTCAATTCCCAAAGTTAATGTCCTCAAATGTCTTCTTTTGACCCGACCAACAGTCCATAACCCAAAGTTCTTTAGTTTACTATCATAGAGTGCTAATAAGCCAGAAAATATTCACATTTGATGAATGAATCGGATAATTTGGACATTTTTTTCTTAAAAAATAATGAAAATGAATCGATTATCAGAATAGTTGGTGATTGGTGTTGGTGAATAGTGGTTCATCTGGATGGAGTCTTTTGAGAATTCTAGTTGATTCATAATAAATAGCTTTAATCAAAAGGCTTTTGCCTGTTCCTGCTCCTGCCTGTAATGAATACTTTTAAGAGCTGAGGATTCTCTCCATTAACTTTCTGCAAACACCAGTGTCAAATTTTATAGAAAATTGCAGACTGTTCCTCATTTAAAGATCTTAACAACTCCAAAGCATCTGCTCTTGTCATTTGTGTTGTGTTAGCCTCTATTGTGTAAACACATTGTTTGTTTTGCTGCAAGACTGGTATGAATTTCCTGTTCTTTGTTTTGTAGTACTGATAAGTTTTCTACTTTTAGGTGCATCTCTAAATGCTTCATCATTGTGATACATCTGCATTGTCGCTTCACATAGTTGTTTCTTCAGATCAGGTTCAGTTGTTTTTTTACTTTGCTCACGCACATGGTGGTGAAATACTGTATCAGTAGCATACTTAGGTTTGCTTTGCTCACGCACATGGTGTTGAAACAGAAATGTTATGGTACTTTCTATGAATTGCACTTATAGCACAATTTCTGTATTGTTTGCTTGTGGCATATTTTACTCTCATTTTCTTTAAAATTTCCTCTTTGTTTGCTGCATTATTTCCCCAAAACTGTCAATTTCCTGTGAATTGTTCATTTGTGGCAAATTTTACTCTCATTTTCTTTAAACTTTCCTCTTTGTTTACCACGTGTTTCCCCCAAAGCTGTTAATTTCCTCTTTCTTCACCAATAGTTTGCATGATATTGTTCTCTCTATTGTTCCTTCTTTGTTTTCTTCCCATCTGTACAAAGTTTATCGTCATTGCCACGTTTATCAAATGATGCACAAATGGATTCATTGTGCACGTGTTTTACACATGACAATACCATCGTGATTGCCATTCTTGTGATGCAGGTAAATTGCCTCAGCACTTGTGTCACGTGGTTGATGATTACCTGGTATGTGAACACATGGGTAATAATTCCATCTGCCTGCATTGTACGTGTATATGTCAACCTGTGGCAGGTTAGCAGCTGCCCAGATTTTAATCTCTGCTGCAAACGAACCTGAGCATTTCATGTTTGAACTGTTTAAATGGTCTGGAATAGAGGATTGTCCCGCTCGTAAGTATTTCTGGAATTCTGCTGCATGTCTTGCAAGATGATTGACAATTTCACATGTTTTTTCTCAGTTCCTGAAATGGCATAGGATAAAAGCCTGGAAGAAACAATTGCCATCACCTTGAATTGATTTTGTTTCACAGCACTCGGCGGCGTGTACTGGATTATGGATACGTTGGTTATTTCAATATCTGTGTTCATAAGGATGTCATTGCGATTTGTGTTCTTACCAGTTACACTTTGTGGGTTACTTGCACTTGCCTGCACCTCACAGTTAGCTACTTCTAAGGCACATCTTCTCTTTTTAGTGACATGTTCATGTTCATGCAGTTGTTCGGCGAGGTTCTCCAACTGGTCGTACAGTGTTGTGTACTCAGAGTGATAAACAACTACAGCAGTACCTGTTTCTGCATCCACATAACCGTGACTGTATGTAATATGTGGATCAAACACAGCAAAATGGTGGCCTTGCTTAACAGTCACACATGTGTAACCCCTCAAAGTGACAAAGCGAAGTATTTTCTATTTGGAATGACTGGGATAGCAAATTTTCATATTTTTCTCAATTATTGTGATTATAAAAGCCAATGGAATATTGTGCAGTAATCAAGCATATCAAGGACTACTTGTGCATGATTATGAATATACCTACCTTTAATAAAAGCTGGCTGGTATTCCCCAATAATCTTAAATGCTCATGTTGGTGAAGTTAGACTCAGATGTGGGCAGTGTTTCTCATACATGTATTCTAAATATGTATTGCAATTACTTTTCACCATTTTGTATTTTATTTGTCAATTCCTAATTTAATTTGTATGAAGATATTTCAGAGAACAGTAATTGTGATTTTTTTAAATACTAAAAATATGTTCACCATGATTTATCCAAAAAATGGTATCACTCTATTCTATAAATATAATGAAAAACTAAGAATAAGAGCTTTCGTTCGCAACACTCAATGATGAAGGAACCCAAAGAAGAACAACTCTCTCTGGAGATTTATACAATCACCAAGCTCCTCTGCTAAATTTAATGCCAAAGTCTATCCAAAGAGAAGCCGGCGCACTTGGCCAATATTACACGCACATGCATTACTAATTGCACACTGAAAGTGTACATTCAGGACATAATGTGGGAAGTCTCCACTGAATTTAATCAGGATTCACCTAAAATGACTTGAGTTATGGCCAATTTCCTGCTAAGCCCCATCCATGGCAAAGATCTTTGATGGCGGCCATGTTTTTGGACCGATCTTACTCATTTATAATATAATTGTGTATCTCAGTCCCACAATGCTGTATACCAAATTTGATGTTGATAGACTTGAAAAAAATCAATTAATTTTACTGTTTTTCAGTTTATGCAAATAAGCAAAAAATCCATCATGGCGGACTTCTATGGTCCAGGAGGCTTTTTTGTAGAGCACATTGAGCTAGACTTGTGTGTCAAATTTCAGCTGCCACGGTTACAATATCATCTATTTGTACTCCTGTCACTTATAAGTTTTAACTATTTGAATCTTTAATATTATTCAAACATAAGCCCGCTAACATCACTGAAAGGTCTCTATCTTGAATGGTTTGTGGCGTACACATAGTTTTATTATATATTTCTCATTCATGAGTGTACTGCGCCACCGAGTGTCGTTGAATATTATGGCAGAGCCGTCCTTGAATGTCCCTGAAGGACCCCTAATTCAATTCAGTTTGAAATATATAATTATCTGAGAAATATGCTAAAGAAACAAACACTTAGCATTACGAATTGATTTGGCTCAGTCTGATTTCAGAACGGAAAATAAAAATATTAATATATTTGTCATCGTCCCACTTTAGAGTAACTGGCTGCCCCGCTGTTCGCCTGATCAGAAATATTTAATAACGGCTGCTCGAGCTGAATCTGGTCCTCCTGGCTGTCAGTGGCTGTGACAGCTGAAAATATTGTTTCACCCTTTATTTGTGCGCTGAATACAGTCTCCACCATGTTTGAGGAGGCCAGTGAAGTGTTCGATAACATGTTTAAATCTTCGTTTCCTCTCACGTTTATCGTGTTTCTACCCGCCGTGCTGATCCTGGTGTCTCCGCTGCCGGCCGAGGCGGCGCATGAGTTCACGGTGTACCGCATGCAGCAGTACGACCTACAGGGGCAGCCGTATGGTAAGACAGCTGCTCTTCACACAGGAGTAAACGTCAGCTTTACTGCTTTATATTGACCTGTAATTAGATATGTGTCGAGCTAACGGGAAGGTTTCCTGACGGGAAGAAGCTTTTAATGTAGCATTAGCCAGCTAACTAGCTGCTAATGTAGCTCCGCCTTGCTAGTAGGGAGGATCAAAGTAGCTTGTTACCTTTAAACCAATCAGGATCGTTTTAAACTTAAATCTGAGCTACATGCTAAAGCACATATATCTCCTCCATAAGCTGCACCCATTTCAGGATTTGGATGCGTTATTATCTTAACAACACCGCAAAAATGATCAAACTTGAACGGTACAGGCAGAAAACTAAAGGCTGTCACAATGTGCCCTCCTCCCCCTCTTCCTACTCCTCTTCCTCATAGTTTTCTGCCTTGATGAACTGATAAAATTATCTGTGGGTTGTTTAAATAGTGAACACGTATGAGCATGAGTGTAGTGAAGATTCAGCTTTCTATCCCCAATAGGAGAAAACATTTTGACAAAGAAAATTAAGGATATGATCCACACAGTGCAACAGGGAAATGCATTTCTGTGTGACTCATTGTATTCTCGTATTAGCACCAGTATGTAGACCAGAGTCCTAGCAAATATAAATAATGGCAGGAGTTCCTCTAAAGGTGTCGATTCATCTTTTCAAACATTGTATCTGGTATCTTCAGGTACCAGGAATGCCATCCTGAACACTGAGGCTCGTACTGTGGAGGCAGAGGTACTAAGTCGTCGTTGTGTTATCATGCGGCTGGCAGACTTCTCTTACGACAAGTATCAGAAAGCCCTGCGTCAGTCAGCGGGGGCCGTGGTCATCATCCTGCCCAAGAACATGTCGGCTATGCCCCAGGACATAGTACAGGTATTTATGCACACACTGTTGCTACAAATTTTGTGTTGTGTCCCATTTTTTCCTCTCTCCTCTCAACCTTTTTCGCTCTGATGTTGTGTTACAGATGTTGTGGTGTCACGTTGCAAAGCTTTGTGAATTTGCAAGGAAGTGGAGAGCCCTTTCTCTTTACCTCCACTAGTGATTTATAAATGATGTATTACCTGTGACTGTGGCTACAAACACCGAATTGAGGCCAATACAGATGTCAATATTTGAGTGTCTTGAAATAATGGTGAAAGATGACACTCCCTTTTTTCTTTTTGCATGAACACATCAAAATATTATTTGTTATTAAATATAAATTTGTTTTTCCAGGAGCAAATTTAGACAAGAATTCTGTTAAAGATATGCAGTGAATTGGAAGAAGAGCTGTACAATAATTTATTGGCTGACACCTGCACTGATATATCTGCAATACACTAAGATTATTCATTATCTTGGTCTGGCTGACTTCTCGTTTTAGCTTTCCTTGTGACACATTTGAATAACGCTGAAACCACACCAAAGAGCGGCGAAATGCGGCTCGCCTCAAAAATTTTCTGTGGCCGCGGGGAGTGTCCCTTCATTTCTGTCATTCTACATGCCGCAATAATATTCTTCCACTGTGAACCAAAAAACATTGTTGATATGTCTGATAGGCTACGTTCTCTGAAATGAGATGGGATGGGATTTTTTTTCCCCCTCCAGCAGCCACATGCTACTTACACACTGATGCATCAATATTAATATGTCATACCAGTCAGAGGGACGAATGAGTATTTTTACTTAACACCTTCACCTAAGTGGGATTTTTCATGCAGGGCTTTGCTTTACCGCTGTGTATAGGGTACAGTCTAGCTAGTAACATGTGAAACAAGTTTTTAGACAAGACATGCACTTTCTCCTTTTGTGCTGTCACATATATGATCATGATGTCGCCTACGTGTCCGACATAAACAGCCTGTTTTATCACTTGTGTTCAAGGTGGATATTGAACTTGAAGCAGAAAGGCAAACTCTGGTGCACAAATATTATGAAACTGCACATCTAAATACCGACAGACACAACTGCAGCTTCTCAGTCCGAACTCACCAGTCACACCAAGCAGATTGGTGCGGAGGCTTGGCATGACTGTCATTACAGCCTTCTTTTTTGCGGTGTGAAGACACAGCCACAATCAGTTTATCTTCCATTGTTAATGCGTTTTGGGTGGGCAGAAATTATTTGAAACATAGGTCAGAGGGCTCTGTGAATTGATTGGCTGCAGGTTTTCTCTGGCCGCAATTCGCCGCAAAAACTTAAACTGTTCCCAACTTTTAGTTTGGCCACACTTCGCCCGCCACACTTTGGCCACAGAGGGTGGCAGCTGCAGGTTTTCCATAGAGATTGAATGGCAGCTCACCGCAGGACGCACTTTGCTGTTCTTTGGTGTGGTTTAAGCGTAAGTGAAGAGAAAAATGAACAATACATATGGTGGTGATGCAACATTAAAGTGGATGTGATCTACAGATATACAGCACAAGAAGAAGAAAAACTATTAACTCACAGTCTTGTTGTTAATCTTTATGCATGGTTTCTGCATCTAATAATGTTCACAAGTCACGAGTACTGGCCCCTACTTTGGTTTTGAGATTACTGAGCAGAATCACACAATCAACCACAAGCTTAGCGGTCAGCTTATAGGTGCCTTGCTCAAGGGCACCTCAACAGTAGTGAGACCAGAGAGGCGAGTTTAAAGCTTTTCTACTCAGCTTTTCCAAGTTTAGTGTGGCTCAAAAACAAAGAGAAAGGTTTAGAGCGATTGTAGTGAACAGTCCTGCTAACCCTTTACTGAAAGTCAGCACGCGGCACAAGTTGTGACTAATTAGACTTCCCACCTGTGAGGGGGGGCAGTAATCTTTCAGAAAAGCTAAAGTAGTAGACATTTAATGAGTCAATCATTTAGTTACATAACTAAACTCCATTTTTGGTTAATTGAAAAAGCTCTGGAAAGCTCTGTTAATCTGTAAAGCAGTTTGTTTCCTGTTTTCCTTTGTCGCTATCTACTCTCACTTACTGAATCTGAGCAGTTGAAGGAGTTGCATCCCTCTTTCAGTTTTAACCCATCAGCATTTCATGACAATAAATGGAGCTTGGTCTCTTATCTTGTTAAACATGCTGTTCCCGCTTGTCCTGTGTAGCAGTTCATGGAGCTGGAGCCGGAGATGTTGGCTACTGAGACCATCGTCCCCGTCTACTTTGCCATGGAAGATGACGAGCTGCTGTCCATCTACACCCAAACCCTGACCTCCTCCTCCTCCCAGGGCTCCTTATCGGCAGCTGAAGGTAAAGACTGAACGTGCTGCCGAGCTCTGCTCACAGTTGAGAAAGTAGCTGAACTGATCATGTTTCTTTTGTGCTTTCTTTACATCTAGCTTTATGTGTCTTTTTCCCTTTCTGTATTGCACACAGTCATGAAACAGTGACACATTTGTGGTTGAAGCCTGTTCTTACACTGAGAGGAAACAGGACATGTGGGCTACACACTGATCTGATATGAGAAGTTTAATCGGTTCAATAATTGTCTTTTTGTGATTGTGTTGGTTGTGTTTTCTGTAGTCTTGCTGCATACAGCCACAGCCAATGGCTTCCAGATGGTCACCAGTGGAGCTCAGAGCAAAGCCGTCAATGACTGGGCCATCACCAGTCTAGAGGTGAGAGACTGAACTATAATCTGAAGACGGCTGTAGCTGAATCAGCTGGTTTAAACAATAATAGTTAGTGTTGTGATATGATTTATTTATGCATTACAGACACAAAAAACTAAATCCAAGGCATAATATGTGAAAAGGAAAACACTTCTTTCTGACATGGTGCCAAGATGTTAAAAGCCAAAGAAACATTTGATATAAAACTAACAATAAAATCCTGAAATCCAAAAACACATCACCCTTTGGCTGTTCCACAACACAGCACCAGTGTAAGAAAAAAGAAACTTCTGGTTACATTATTCACTTGAGGAACTCTAACACACCCTGGTATTATGGTTATGCTGAGTAGTAGTAGTTTTTTTTTTTAAGTACTTTGACAGGTACAGTGCATATTAATAACATTCCTGAAAATATGCCAGTTAGCCAGAAAGGTCCCTGGGCAGGCAAATAGTTGGAAGCACCAACGTTACGACTAAAAGCAGTGAAAATATGCAGATACAAACACAGCCTGCACTACATAGAGACATCATGTCGTCATGTGGCAACATTCACTCAGTAGTAAGATTAAAAATACTTTCCAAGTTGTTAAATTCAAATTCTGCGTGCTGCATACTTTCATTTTTTTTCCACTTAGAAGCACCAAAAAGTAGGTTGCAGAACAGTGTTACACAACATACAGAGGAACGGTGGCTTTGTGGTTAGGACTGTTGACTCACAACAAGAAGGTCCTGGATTTACAACTCTGAGCAATCAGTGTTGATCTGTGTGGTTTGTGTTCTGCTCTAAAAAAAATGATGACATGATAAAGTTGCTGCAGTTGTCACCTGTTTTGTTTTGTTCTGTTGTTTTGTGTCTGTTGCCAAGACAAGTCTTGTTAATTGGTTGTGTGATAACTACATCTTGAGGCATGTTTTTTGGCCGTATAACCAGGCAATATATCAATACTTACAAAAAGCTATTCACAGAACATTTTGAGTAGACTTTGCTTAAAAAAAAAACAGGTTTCAGAAATTTGCCATGTCTGTAAACTGGCGAGAAGCAACTGAAGCAGTGACATTGTGTGTTATTTTGTTAGGGGAGTATTATGTACGCTGCGTGCTGCAGTATTTTAGTGCCCAATCTGTGTTGTTTTTTTTTTTTTTTTCTCTGAACATGTGGGTGGGCTTAAATCCCTGAACAAAAAAACGGTTGAGTGGATTTAAAGCCTGTAAGTCTAGATGGATTTGATCAGAAGGTCTTACTTTGATTTTATTCAGAGTTAAATCTATAGCAGAATAATTGTGTACAGTTTAAATTGATAATATATTTTGTGTCATTTATAAAAAACAAACACACTGTGTAGCTTAACAGGCCTTAAAATTCTTTTGTGCTGAGATTTATTTCTATTTTACCCTCAAGTTCAAATTTCAATTCTAATTATGTCGACGCAAAAGCCTGAACAAGTAGATTATTAATGCACAATGGGAGACCTTTCTGTATGAATGTCATTATTAAGCTCACGCTGTCCTTCTCTCATAAGAGTTAATGAAGGGGTTTGAATGGCGGGTTTTAAAAGTAGCTTTAAACTAAAGAATTGGAGTCAGAAAGGTGACGAAATAAAGCCGGAGAGAAGCGTTAAAACAGGACTTTCTAATCTGAGTTTGTGTTAAAACCAGAAGAAAAACGTTTAGTCACACTGCAGAGGATTAGGACCCACTGCAAAACACTGCACGGTCACAGCCTGGCAGTTTAAACACACACAGTAACGCTGGATTAGCTGAATCCACTGCTACTGATTTACTGTTTCTGCCGTCATCTCCACCTATAACCAGCTAACGGCTCTGTTGTTGTTTTACCAGGGTCGTCTGGCTGGAGTCGGAGGAGAGGATCTGCCTACTATTGTGGTGGTGGCTCACTACGACTCCTTTGGTGTTGCTCCAGTACGTTCTCCACTTCTTTTCTCTTTCAAATAATCGCTGACGCCTTCAAAACGTCCAGAGAGTTAAGCAGCTGAAGAAATATTTTGTCTTTATTTAGTCTCCAAGTTGAGCAGTCAGACACAGAATAAGAGAACTATATAATTTGTGTTAATGCAGTAATAGTGCAGGAAATAACTCACTAACACTGTTCAAAGTGTTGCCATCTGACTTCCTGTGTTTGTTGTGTGCAGTGGCTGTCGTACGGAGCAGACTCAAACGGTAGCGGAGTGTCCATGTTACTAGAGCTGGCTCGCCTCTTCTCAAAGCTCTACACGTACAAGAGGACGCACGCTGGGTGATTTAATGACACAAACACTTACACTCTGATTTTAAGCAGCACTTTCAACATAAAAATGTTCACTTATTTTTTTTCACATTCATGGTAACGTTTCGACACCACGCTGAAGCTCCAGGCCGCTCACGTAATGTGAGCTTCGTATGTCAGAAACAGTAAAAGTGTTATTGATTGCTGACTTCACCCAAACGTCGGCTTAAGTCTATTTATCACGTCTATCACATTTGTTACGGTGAGCGTCCTGCTCCGAATGCTTTTTGAGAACTATATTGAACGTTATCAGTGCACTCTGTGTGCAACAAGAATCACATCAGACTGTGTTAAACACTCAGAGAGCTCAATAATCTGATGTTTAGTTCTTGCGTCTAAATGTACTCAACAGTAGCTTCTTTCAGATGCTGAATAATGGGCTTTACTGTTAATGCACCGCGTAAAACAGACTCTTCTTTGTAGAATCAAAGTCAGCTCTGCTCACTTGATTTGTCCAACAACTTGTGCTTTATTGTCCACATTGGAAATGTGTCTGTATATCTTAGTATCATATGTTCTGCTTCATCAGCTTCTCACAGGTTATTCCTTTGGTAGATTTGACTCATTTAACTCTTGATTGACAGTTCAGAGTTAGATTTATTTGCACATAAACAAAGATTACAAAGACTGCCTACTTTACACTGGAAGATGCCAAAAAGATGACTCATGCTTTTGTACTTTCTCGCCTGGATTATTGTAATGCACTTTATTCAGGATTACCGAAAAAAAAACATAAAAGAAAAGAGATCGCATTACTCCAGTTTAAGCATCATTACACTGGCTGCCTGTGTCACTGAGGATTGATTTTTAAACTTCTTTTACTTGTTAGTAAAGCTCTTAATGGTTCAGCACCTTCATACATTTCTGATTGCTTATCCAAGTATGTTCCAAACACATTTTTAGCATCACTGTTTTTGTTTGATACTTCTTTTATACCTTTATACCCATTTTATGCTTTTTTTTTATTGTTTTATTGCTCTTTTTATTGTTTTATTGCCCCTCATGTCTTCTTTTTATATACCTGCGTCTTTGATTGTATTTTCTCCTGTGAAGCACTTAAAGCTGCATTTTATGTACGAAAGGTGCTGTATAAATAAAGTTTTTTATTATTATATTATTATTTATGAATCCTCTTGTGTGTTCAGGTACAACCTGCTGTTCTTTGTATCTGGCGGAGGGAAGTTTAACTACCAGGGCACCAAACGTTGGCTGGAGGACAATCTGGACCACACAGGTACTGTAGAGTTCAGTTATCTCACAGTCTTGCTGGACACTTATAGTAGACGATGTGATGATTCATGCAGCTAGATTTGGTTTGATACATAATACTGGTGCCAGAATACTTGAACCTAAATCTGAATAAAGACAGTTTACGTGCTTTTTAACAACAAAGAGCTGTCTGCATTAAATACCACCTTTGTATTAAGTGCAATTTTAAAAATTAAGTGTTTTATCAATTATCTTAACTTGTCGTGCTCTTTTCTTCATGTCCTATGTCTTTCTTTATCTCTTAACATATTAACGAACTTCCCGTCTTTTCTCAATAGACTCCAGTCTGCTGCAGGACAACGTAGCCTTCGTGTTGTGTCTGGACACTTTGGGAAACGGAGACTCGCTGCACCTCCATGTGTCCAAACCTCCCAAAGAGGGAACTCCTCAGTATTCTCTGCTCAAGGAGCTGGAGATGGTAAGAACGCCTCAGTTTTCTCTAATTTCTGCCACAGATTATTGCCGATTTATTTGGTGACACGTGAATCTGTCTATATTAATAATCTCATAATTTGCACAGAAATGTAAATGACTGTGAAAAGTCAGCATATCCCACTTTAATATTGCAGATGTTTCTGTTGTGAATCAGAGCACGTGTGCTGCTTCACACGGAGTTATTTAATGTCCTCTAACTTGACGTTTTTTTAAATGCAAACCAACAGATTCACATGTTTAGGGTGGAGGACACTGCAAAGTTAATCTGTGACAGAACTGAAAACACACATTTCCTGACGAAGTGTTGCATCAGCCTTCACACTTAGAAATGAATTCCTGGAAAAGAGGAGAGGCGAGCAGCCCACTGAGACTGTACTGAAACACAAAATGCGGAAGAATTTGAATTGAATAGATTACTAAAAGCAAAAATAGTCTGCTTCATGTCTCAGTTTACTGATACACTGGAGCCTGCATCTGTTTCTGTTGCCTGATACAAGTTGTTTGAAAGGTTCAGATATGTAAATCATCACACATTTAGGAAAAACTAAGCTTATAGTTTCTGTTTTTCTCTCCCTCTCCCCCTCCTCCCCCCCCAGGTGGTAGCTAGTCAGTACCCAGAGGTCAAGTTCTCCATGATCCACAAGAAAATCAACCTGGCCGAAGACATGCTGGCCTGGGAGCACGAGCGCTTCGGGATCCGCCGGCTGCCGGCCTTCACTCTGTCCCATCTGCCGTCCCACCGCCTGGCTCAGCGCTCCAGCATCATGGACGTGCGGTCAGTGTCCCCCTCCTCTCGCTATGGAGCGGGAGAGCCCCCTGCTGGGTGGGTTCATTACTGCAAGTCTCTGAATCACCAACAGAAAAGAGTTTCTGTGTCACTCGCGAGTCTTTTTCATTTGTGTCATTGATGTTGTTGGTGCCCCCGTTCCTTTTCACCTCTTCTGACTTTCTTTGTCACATCATGTTACATAAACACATCTGTCTGTCTGTTAGTAAACAATTTTTCTGTTCTTTTTAAGTTCACATTTGACCTCAGATAACTTTTCTCTGTGCTGTTTTTTTTTTTTTTTTTTCCTGGCAAACTTTCTGCATTTCAGTCCACCTGTGTGGAAACAGATGCTCTGCAATCAGTTTCACTTCTCTCCGTTGTTGCCCCGGGTTTTATTTTCGTCCTCCGATGTGTTCGAGTATTTCACTCCTCTAACTGTCAGCAAACTTGTGTTTGTGTCTTTCAGGCCCCACGTTGATGTGAAGAAGCTCAGCAGGAACACCAAGGTGGTGGCAGAGGCGCTCGCCAGAGTCATCTACAACCTCACAGAAAAGGTTAAACGCACAGACGAAGAAAAGTGGTATCAGTTAGATGCTTGTGCCTGTTTCCTGTGAGGTAACACTTTTTGTATTTCTTGTGCTCTGCTGCACAGGGGGCCCCTGGAGACCTGCAGATCTTCAGCGAACAAATGGTCAGTCACTGAACACACCTGCCCTTTCACAAGCATTTAGTGCCGAGGTTTTGTGCCGAGTCCTGCATCATATTTCTTCTGAATCGTATAGTCATATCCGAATCAATCAGAAACAATCTGAAAGTCTTTATGAGTTATTTGAGTTATAATATATCTCTAAAAGTAAAACCAGAGCCAACAATCAGCTGTTTTTTTTGCTGTTATTACATAAATCACAAAAGTTTAGAATTTTATATTATAAAGTCTTCTCTTTTTCTTAGTCGTGAAATCAGAAAGCAAAAGTTTGAAGTTACTCCAAAAACGGTTATTGTTTTACATCGTAATAATATTCAAATAACACTATATCAAGTGCTTTCCATCGTAGTGGTTATTCTTTATGTAGCTCTGCGGCCCTTTAGCGGGTGTCCTCATGCTGTGTGTGTCTGTTGTGATATGATTTGTGTGACATCAGCAGGTGCAGGAGGAGCAGCTGTCAGCGGTGGTTGACTGGCTCACAGCGCAGCCCCGAGCCGCCCAGCTGGTGGACAAAGACAGCAGCGTGGTGTCCACCCTGGAGTATCACCTGGGACGCTACCTCAAGGATGTCAAGAAACACTACGTCAAAGCCGACAAAAGGTAAAAGAAACGAACAGGAGACGCTTTTAGATGCTTTAATGTCTAAAATACTAATAATGGCTCTTTCCTCTATATTTCCAGAAATCACAGATCTAATGTTTGACGTACATTCTGATCAGTTTTCTAAAGTGAAACCTTTAATTTTTCTCTTCCTCAGGGATCCAGAGTTTGTATTCTATGACCAGCTCAAGCAGACGATGAATGCTTACAGGTACAGTTTAATGAGCTGCTTTTCTCCAGCACTGATGTAGCTTTGTATGCGCTCACAGCTGTCTATAAAGTCTTGAGGGTTATTTCAATCAATCCTCAGTTAATGTTGTATCAGACTCCATTTCTGTCTTTAATTCTGAATCCCACTCTGCTGATTCTCTCTTTCTGTCAGAGTGAAGCCAGCTATTTTTGACCTGCTGCTGGCTGTCTGCATTGCAGCCTACTTAGGGATGATGTATCTGGCTATCCAGGTAAGGCGCTGCCCTCTCAGATGTGCACCTCATTACGCAATTTTGTTGGCAGTTTTACGTGAATAAACACCTGGGTCACTTTCCTGTAAAAGTCACGACAGCGGTCTCGGTATGTCGGAAGTAGCAACATTTCTGTAACATTTCCAGCACAAGTCTGAATGAAATGAGTCACGTTAACATAAAGGCTGAAACAGCTCAAGGTTGTGGAAGTAAAAAAAGAAAAATACAGTTGTACAATAAGCAGCAGTCTCCCTAAAATTTCTGTAGTTGTTATATATGAAATTAATATCCTACAAAACATATAAAAGGAATGAAATGAATCACAAGTTGATGTCTTGTCATTCTGTGTTTGTGCACATCATTATTTCATTATAATAAATGTTAAATTTGACGAGAAAACTTTGAAGCTGTTTCACCAGAGTCTTTAATCAAGGTTTGAATGGCAGTTACCTTTTTAAAAATCCATAACTGATGCAGCTTTAAAGAACTTGGACAAAACAAACACTCTTCTCTTCTTTCTTGATGTCGTTACTTTTCAACTCAGCGCCGCTCCAGCAGTGACAGCTTCCTCTGGTGCAGCAGACACCAAGTATTGCTTTAGCATCGTACTGATCCCATCATGTTTGAATAAAGCGAGGGCTGCAACTAACAATGATTTCCTTATCAATTAATGTACTTATTATTCTTTGGTGAATCATTTAAGTAATGAAAAACTGTCCAGTAATTACCCAGATCCCAAGATAACGTCTTCAGTTACCTTGTTTTGTCCGACCAAAGGTCTAAAACCCAAAGATGTTTAGTTTTTAATGATATAAAACAGAAAAAAGCAGAAAATTGTCACATTTGAAAAGCTGGAAACAGGATTGTTTGTGTTTTTCACTTAAAAAAATCACTGACATGATTGATCAATTATTAAGATTGTTTTTCTTTCAAACCAGTCGACTAATCAACTCCTTGTTTCAGCTTTAAATAAAGCTTCAAAAAAGATGATTGTTAATGGACACCAAAGACAAATTCCTTTTTAAAAGAAAATATTCCATGTCTGAAAAGGGCTTGTGAGTGTGCAGATATTTTGTGAGTCTTCTTGTCTGAAAACATGAACTAAATGCTGTCTGTCTGTTCTCTTGTCGTCTCTTTACAGAACTTCGGAGTCCTGTACAGTATTGTCCGTAGAATCACCCAACCCAAGACGAAGGCCCACTAAGCCTCGCAGCACGTTTTGTTTTCCAGACCCCGCCCTTTTCCTCAAATCCAGACACTAGCCAGTAAGAACGCAGACGCCGGGCCAAGCTGCAGTTCTCGTGATGGTTTTCAAAACCAGCAGAATCATTTCCATTTCCTTCATCCTGAACCGCAAACTATGATGTCAGATCCTGTCTTGCTGCCAACTTTAATCCATTTGGTCTCACGGGCCAGAATAATCAGGAATCATTTTTTTTGCCCTCCCTGTCCTCATGAATACAGATGTCTCGTCATTCATTTAAAATAATCCCTCTGCGTTGGAAATATTTATTTGACTCTCACGATTGGTGTAAATTGTTTGTTCACACCTCAGATCCAGAGATTAAGTGAGAGGTTGTGATGTTGTTGTACGGCTGATCACTCTTCATTCCTCCTCTCAGCATACTGTACGAGTGATCGTTCTGACGTCATGTGTCGTCTCGGGCAGCTAGAGAGAGAAACTGTCCGCACAGAGTTTAGCCCAGAATTTCTTTTGGGGAGAGACGTGCTCATCACCAACCTTTTTTTCTCTTCCTTCAAGTCTGTCTTGATACAAAAACTCCCTCGTGTAGGCTGAAAGAGTTAATATCGGTCGCTGCAGTCCTTCTTCTTCTTCTTCTTCTCCATACTGGCTGTGTAGAGACCTGCTTCTAATGTGAATCCAGTGTAAGAAATGAGGCACGCGTTTAAGCTAATAAGAGGCTTCAGAAGTCTGAGTTAACCAACCCGAGTGTGTATTTTTGTCATTGAACCACATCGGTCCAGACTAAAATATCTCAACAACTACTGGATGTATTGCCATGAAATTTTGTACAGGCAGTCACAGAGGCCCAGAGGGTGAATATTAATAACTTTGGTGACCTGACTTTTCCTCTAGCGCCACCATGAGATTGATATTTTTGTTTTGGAGTGAAATGTCTCCACTAGGGCTGATTATTTTCATTATCAATTAATCGTTCGAGGTGACGTCTTTGACATTTGGTACACGCAGGCATGTCCCCCCCCCCCCCCTCAGGATGAAGTGTAAAAACTTTGGTGATCTTTTGACTTTTCCTCCGGCACCAACATAAGATCAAAGTTTCAATTTGTCCAGTACTTTCATTGATATATGGAAAACTAATGAGGTTAATGATAAATGTGCACTTGTTAGTATGCTTACATTAGCGTTTAGCTCAGAGCTCCGTCGTGCCTCAGTAGACTGTTAAGGTTGTTTTTGTATAACTTCATTTGTTTAACTCAGACTGCTGAAGTCTCATGTTAACTTCTGTTCAACTCACAAATGCTTTTTGCACTGAAAGACACTAATAACTCTTTCAATGTATTTATGGGCATGTGGGTATTTTTACGAAGCCGTGCTTGGAAAAATCTGTGAAAATGACTCCTCTTCAACATAAATATCGTTTACAGAAAAGGCGACCTGTCCAGATGAAATGTGAAGTAGTGTTTTTAGATTGATTCCATTGCCTTGGTAGGAAAAAAAAAAAAAATCCTCGCCAAACAGTTATTGTATGCATGAATCTCCTCCTTTCTCCCCATTGAATATAGACATCTGTAGAAATCTAACTTTGAAATTTTCCTTAATTTTTGTGTCACCTTTTTCTAGACTCGGAGATTCCTTGTTGCTGTGTGACTTCATGTGTCTTATTTTCTACCACTCAGTCCTTTTTTTTTTTTTTTTTTTTTAACAAAAAATCCTGTATTGATTTAAAAAGTCTTGCTGTTGAGTTACTTTCCTGACAGCAGAAGGTCACATGCCATAAACATGTTCTTGTCTAATCAGAGCACCTGTGTGTTCTTAGTGTGTAAGAGGACAACGCCAACTCATGACGAGATAAAACTCCCCCTTTACTCCTTTTTTATCAGTAAAACCGTGCTGTGCTGAATATGACCTTTTGCTGACTGTGGCAGAAATGTGATTTTCACTTATTCAAAAAAAAAAATGTTTTTTTTTTTTTTTTTAAGCCGTGACAAGATTTTTGGCCAAGTCAGCACTGCAGGTTTTATACATTAGATGTCTTAAAATGAGCACGAACACAAAGGGGGGGGGGTGTGTGGTTAAATCTGAAAAATATCTTAAAACACATAAAATAGAATATTTGTGTGTAAATTCAACAATTCTGCAGTGAAGTCTTGACCTTTTCTCTGCCCTGGTCTCGCCTTGTTGTGGGTGAATGGTGTCTTTTTGCTGTTTTTGTGTTTTCAGTGTGTTAACTGCATGACTTGTGCCCCTCCCACCCCTTCCCCACCTTCCTCCCGTCGCCACGGCAACAATGACGGGACATTTTATTCACCAACACAAGGGAACGATTGTGTGGTACATATGATTTTTTTTTTTTTTTTTTTAATTTATTGAAACCGTTTGATCTGTGCACTGAAAGTGAACTCTCCTCTGGTCTGAACTGTTTCACCTCATCCACAACACTTGATCTTTGCAATGAAAATGATATCAGTTGTGATTTAAAAAAAACAAATAAATGACAAAAATAAAATCGCAACGTCTGTTCTGTTTTGTTTACTGACATGTTTTATTTCATGGGGGGGGGGGGGGAATTAAACGATAACATTGGCTGTATGGTATTAAAATTGTATTACAAAAAGAGCAAGTAGTGTCTTTTATCAAGTGGTCAGATTTAAAAAGTGGTAAAATTTTAACAGTTTGGAGGAAAAAAAAAAAATGGGGCAATTTGTGTAGCTTACAGTGTTTATCAATGGTCCAAAAGAACATTTCATTAAAATAGACTTTCAATTAAGAGATTTAGTTAATGATTCTTCCCAGGAAGTCATAAAAATTCCCAAATTCTCCCTTCCCTTTTCTAATTTTGATCTACGAATGAACAATAAAAATAATACTAATAAATTACAGTGCAACTTTTAAGAAATACCTGCAGTGCTTTCAGCCCGTCGTTCTCTACTAGCTTCTGCTTAGCTCAAATCTCTGCTCATCAACAGCTCCCACAAACACTTGCCTCATAATTTGGGTGGACGCTTTGGCACAATCGATGCATTCCTATGAATAATTGGTGTCATAATGGAGCGAGGCCTGCGAGACAGTTCAGACAGACAGCTCGCATATCGTTACCTGAAAGTGGCCCTTGTCAATGAAGCTGCTCGGTTTGCAAACATTGCTTAATATTTTACCATCACTCCCTAAATTTCTCTGCGCTATGGTCACCAAATATATCAAACACTCCAACCTCTGAAATAAGGCGGTGCTGTCAGTGATGCAGCTTTACTGATCAACTTGCAAACAGCGCTTCATTTTTTTTTTTTTTTAAATCGTCACTCCCCAATCTTTTCTTTTCCTGATCTCGGTGTATGCAAACAGGGAGTGATGATGTCAGAGACTCTACTCTCTACAACACATGAACTGGAGTCTTTGCAATAAGGCGGCGCTGTCAATGACGCTGTTTTAACTGATCAATTGGCTTCTTTTTAGTGTCACTCCTTAATCTTCCCTGTGCAGACTGTACTGTATGCAAATAGGTCAAACACCAACTCTGTGAATTCACATAATCTGTTCCAAGTGAGTTGTCTGACTGAACCGAGCTTCACATACAACTTTAAACCAAGTGTGTAAGCCAATGTTAATATCAAATGCTTAAATTAAGTAAGAATCAGCCAAATCGCTAAGACAGAAAGACAAAAAAAAAAAAAATTAGTTCTCCCCAGTTTCAGGTAGTTCTGTCAATTCTGGGTAGTATTAGAGGTGGGCGATATGTATAAACATATCTGCAATTTTATATCCACATTAATATACTGGAAAATCAGCTGAATTAAAGTGTTATCTAGTGGACACCTACAGTAGTAGACAAGAAAAAGTTTGAATTCCTCCAAACTGTTGTTTAGACACAACATTTCAGTTATGAACCTTTATCAGGCATCCGTCAGGACACTGTGTATCTAATGAACTCAGTGTGTGAGAACCCAACCTTTACTTTCACATGGAAAATCAATTGGATAAATCGATGGATAAAATAACACGACGTCTTAATACGCTCAGAGACGTTAAAAGGATATCTACAACAGTATAAACAATATGGCTAAATTTATATTGTCTGACAGTATATATATATATCGTCATATCGCCCACCCCTAGCAGTAGTTACTCCTTCACACGTCACAGCACTGTTTGTAGTCTGACACAGTGGGACTTCGGTGCACTTTCTGCACACAGGACCGTACCAGAGTTGAGGGATGAGTCGCACCTAATTCAGATCACAGGTCTTTGTGGGTTTACTGCAAATCTCGGATTTACTTGTGACATACAGTCGATGCATACGACGAAAACATCGGCAAAAATTATGGATAGTGTAGTCTCACAGTTGAGCGGGCAGGACCCCCGAGAGGTCACTTCCTGCCAGAAACACCATGCTAGTAAAACCCGGTCAGCCAGCCACGGGACTCTGAACGTTTGATAACTTACACACAGTAACATGTTTGATAAAACCGTGTTACTTACAGTACTGATGGATAATGACTACAGTAAAAACGAGTGTGAGCCAGCATTCAGATTAAAAAGGAAGAGATCTAAGACTAAATCCAGATGTTTGTAATGTACGACTCTCCCTGGTCCCTGGATATCTGTTCAGAGCAGACTATCACCGACTCATACACAGCAGGAAAAAAAAAAAAAAAAAAAAAAAAAAATCACAACGGGAATACAAACAGTGCTCTCAGAGAAAAGAAAACAGCAGCAATTCAAAAAAAAAGAAAACAACAAATGATAACCTGAACTACAGCAATATCAGTTAAAGTAAAATTAAAAGTTATTCCCCAAGTGCTGACGTGGTGGTGTCGGGGATTGTGGAAGACGAACAGATAAACTATAAAACGGACAGACGACATCTGCGGCCTGCTCCAGCAACGCAAGCATGCTGTTCATCGAAACAAGAGCTTGAAGTTGATCGAGGAGGTAAGAAGAGTGGAAGTATCCCTTATTTTCTAAAAAAAGGTGCAGCAGCTGTCTCCGCGAACACACACCGACGAAGTGTGTGTGAGACATTTAAATGCCACCGCTGCTTTAAAAAAAAAAAAAAAAACGAGTTTTAGACAAGACATTATGATTACATAGCTAGAGAGATTTTTTTTTTTTCTTCATCGTTTGTTTGTAAGACACATTCATAGCATATTTCCAAAATCATTCCGATGTCATGCATTCCTGGATACCATAATGTGTGCATACATAATGTTTTTTTTTTTTATCATACTGATTTTTAATCTTTACACAAGTTCTGGGCTATTTGCTTCTAATTTTTCCGTGAACCCGATAGCCGTCACCACCCATGAACCGGTTAGAAATGTTATTCGAACATTGTATCGTTTTAAATAAATGAAATTAATGAGGATGATACTAAAAACCCAGTCAATCAATTCCAGCTATTTGCTGTCATTAAACCAGCAATCAGCTTGTATGCCTTCATGTCAGTGCAGCAACAGATGCTTTGCAACAAACACGCACACACGCACAAAAGAAAGACAAAAAAAAAAAAGAAAAAAAAAAAAGAAAAAGAAAAGCTTTTTCCACACAGGAATGCAAAGTGAATGTCTGTTGATCATTAGAGACAATATGGTAAATCAAACTGAGAGGTGAAATGTTGTGATTTTGAGTTTAAAAGACTCGGCTACGTGCGTACTCAACACATACCTACACACACCAATGTGGCTTTTTAGACTCAAACTAATGGACGCAGGGGGGGCCGGAGCTGTGCGGTCGCCACCACTGACTTGTGCAATGATATGAAAATCAATACATGTGGTGAAAACAGCACCGGACGAAACCGGGCTCTCCTGCATCGCTGCAGCTGTGAGAGCGACGCTCAGAACGACGCAGTGTTTTCCGTCTGAATCGTGGTTTTCAGCCTTTTTTCTCCTCACACCCCGGAGTTGAAGATGAGGGACGGATGGAGGAAAGCACAACAAAAACAAAAAGAAGATTCCAGACAGGGACCTTAGGAAACACTTTGACATATTTCACTGATGGCGTACTGCCTGATTATCAAGTCACTGCAGGTCTAGATGTCTACAGAATCACTACAGGCCTAATCCTCGTCCTGTCTGGGCGCTGTTAAGGGCGATGGTGATAATAACGACACCCTGCACTACTGGACATGACAACTACAGCCCACCTCTCACTGAAACTGGTTTGTTTCTAATGAATCTATCAAATGCAAAGTTAGCAACAATAAGACAAAAAAAGTCACTTGAAACAACATTCACAGTGCTCTAATAAAAACAAAATGACAGTGATGAAATGAAATGGTCTAAAACAAATGAAAAGAATAAAAACTTGTCGCGACCTAACTAGGTATTTTCCTTCCTTTTTCTTTTTTGTGACGCTCTTCCCTTCAGCCACGTTTTTTTTTTTTTTTTTTTTTTTTTTTTTAATGCGCGTGTGTGAGCGTGAGCTATCCAAGGAGGGCGTCTCGTCTTGGTTTGTACTCGTAGCCTAGTGCCAGGTGGTGGCGACAGAGAGCCTGTTATAGATGCTTCTCCTTGGAGATCCCGTTCTGCACGTGCTTCCTGCAAAGAGAGAGAGAGAGAGAGAGAGAGAGACAACAGAGTCAGGAAACTGAGAGCAAAGCAGTCTCGGATGAGAAGCAGAGTAAGCTTGTCAGGTGATCAGCAGATGTGAGGCATTAGCAGGCCGAGAGGATATCAGCAGTGTTCAAGGCCAGGCAGATAAGGAATGCCACATAATCACATCTCCATATGGTCTCAGGCTCTTTGATCCAATCTACCTACAAGGGTCGCTGGTTATACAAGCTCCACGGGGGGGGGGGGGGGGGGGGCATCTATACCTGCCTTCAGGAGAGGAGGAAGTGCCAACAGACTCTCAACCTGCCTGAATTAATAAAGCTCCGGCAGTGTCAGTTTTATTTTTCTCTGAATAGAGGAGAGTGTGCGATACAGATATCTGCAGTTTCAGGTTCTTTGGAGCTGCAGTGGTCAAAGGCTACTGTGATAACCCTCAGAAGATGATACGGGTACACATGAAAGTCAGCCACGAGGCTGAAGGCAGCGCCTCAGATAAAAACTGATGAATCCATAACTGCAGATAAAGGAACAAACTGATATACTTTGACTTTAGTCACGTTAGCGTTTTCTAGTTTAAAGCTCACTATTGAGCGCTGAGTAATCACTCACACTTTAGCAGAGACCACTGTGTTACGTAATACGCTGGCTGCTTTGGAACAACAACGTTTAAGTTGGTAATACCATTAGCATAATGAGACCATGATTAAGAGGTATCCAAGTCAAGTGCAGCTGCAGCGATTAGTAGATTAATCCAAAAAAATTAATCGGCAACTATTTTGATAATCGATTTCAGTCATTTTTCAAGCATAAATTCCAACAGATGCCGACAGTTAATTGAAGACATCACTGTGAATGCCATTTTTTCACATTTAAAATATTTCCTAGACTAAACGATGAATCGACTAATCAAGAAATTCATCTGCAGATTAATCAATAATGAAATCAGTCAGTTGCAGCTCTAAACTCAAGCCAGTGGCTCTAAGAGTCTGACTTCAAATGAATGCTGTAAATCCACATAAAAGCTGCAGTTTCCTTCAAGGAAGAATTAAATCCCATCTGACTCAATTAGTGGGATGTGTTTTAGGTTCGACAGGACAGAATGAATCTGCTTCAGTGCAGTTTTACTTTGAGCTCTCCGTTTCTCTGTAGGAAAGCGTTTAATATATACAGCAAATTTGATTTTTGTGCGGCCTGTGTTTATTATTCTTTTCGGACCTACTGTACAAATATGCATGAGTCTACATTGGTAAGTTTAATTATGTTATTAGATCGTACTCGCACTTTTTGGAGTATTTAGAATATACAATATGTCTGGCTTTGTTTTTTGATGTGTTTTACATAGAAACTTTAAAATGTGTGCTTTATAAAGTATTTTAAAGTGAGTGTAAACTTCTCTGACTCATTTAGTCAACATAGCGCAGGCACTATTCTGGGAGACCTCACACTGGTGTGAAAGCTGCAACAGATTTTTTTTTTTTTACAGTAGTTCACGTCTCCATATATTAACAACCTCTCTTAAAACTAATGATTTCTAGATGTGGAAATTCTACAAATAGCACCTTAAGCGGCTGGTTTGGTTCCCTGCCAAACCGGCAGCGAGAAAAAAAACAAACTGTAGTAGTTTTCCACCCTGAGCTGTGGTCTCTCCGTCACATTAAACACATCACAGGTTCTGAAGGTGCCGCTCACCCCTGGGCAGAGATGTGATGTCCAGCATCATCATCATCGTTGTTCACCGCCTGAGGCTTTCTGAGCAGGCCCGCTGCTGCCTTGTTGCCGTCCTCATCCTCGTACTCCCTGACGTCGTTCACCTCCTTCAGCTTTAGCACCTTCACCACGAACACAACGATGAACTGCGCGGAGCGGGAGACACAAACAGATCAGGCTGTGTTAATGTCGTGACAGTCGCCTACAAAAACAGACATACTTTCCAGTTTTGAATAAAAAAAATCCTGAAACCAGTATGTATAAAGAAGCCTTTCTGTATTTCTGCATCCTCACCAAGAACCAGTAGATGTTCATGAGCAGCAGGGCGAGGAGAAGAGTGTTGAAGAAGAAGTAGAAGGGGATGTTGGGGACAGACTGAAGGCTGGACACACACGTGGCATACAGCACTTTTAGAGGGAACCAGTAGAGACGGAACCAGAACCTGAGAGAGACACAACGGACATCAGAAATAAAAAAAATATTACACATATCTAAGAGACAGACTGTGTGTGTGTGTGTGTGTGTTTGTGTGTTGAGCCACACCAAGTGATGCTGAAGCTGACAGAGCCCATGTTGGACAGCACGTCGTTGAGCAGGTAATAGCCTCCTCCTCTGGACTTCAGGTAGACGTTGAGCTTGGTGAACTCCAGCTGGATATCATTGATATCGTGGAGGAACAACACCAGAATCCCTACGTTGTGGTATCTGAAGGGGGCAGGGACATACAGTATGTGTATTATTTTCTACTGTACACAAGGGGACAGATAAACAAATGCTCGATGTGTCAGCTTGCACGGCTAATAGACAGTAGTATCCTATAAAAGCAGACATCTGTAAAAGATCATACCAGCAGCATTTCTAAAGCCGCTGCAGTAAATCTGTAGTTGTTAAATGGAATATTTTTTTAATTACAGGAAAGAGACCCACTCTTTACGTGATGATCACAGTTTTATGACGATCCAAAACCAATACTGGCCAAAGCTGATCTTTTGTCGTATTAAGTGGACAAAAAAAAAAAAAAAACATACCTGAAAGCGTAGGAGAAGATGATGAGCGCCAGTGTGATGATGTGATGCACCACCATGACAGCGGAGTCCTTCCTCCATGCATCCATGTAGACTGTAGCATAGATGGAGTGGCCGTAGAAGCTGCCCTGGATCAGGTAGGCTATGGCGATGTCTAGAGGCACTGACATACCGCTCTTCCAGTCTGGACAAACAGGTGGGAGACAATGGAGCGAAACATCAGGGCCTGATACACACTGGAGGCACACATTAGGTATCTCAGCTTAAAAATCAACTGATGAGGGGAAAGAATGTGATTAGACCGATAAACGCGCCGGGCCGATTTATCAGCTAAAATCAGCTTATTACAGAATATATTGATCTCTGCACCTATAAGTAACAATAAATTGTAGGATACAAAGGCCAAACTAGGTCTGAGGTCATTTACAACCAGTGTCTCCACTGACAAGTTTATTTTTACACTGTAAAATATCGTGATTAGTTTGCATCTATCTCAATTTTAAAAAAGAATCTAAGGGATCTGTATCAAGATTGTTAGTTTATGTTATGTGTTTATGGTAAAAAAAAAAAAATTATTATCACATATCAGTTTCTGCCTCAAAAGTCCAGTATCAGTCAGGCTATACTAAAGAAAAATATATCTGTGCCATAATTTGTTTCAAATCAGTTTTTTAACTCTTCTTCAACTTTTGGATGAAGTTTGTGAGAGAAAATGTCACCAAAGCTGGTTTGAAACATGTGGATGAGCCTGACATACCGTTATACAGTATGTTGTAGCCATGGTCTATTTCACATAATAACCATAAATAAAATGGAGGCATATTGTCTCTAGGTGGCACTGCAGTGACGTTATCAATTTAAACAGCCATAACTCAGTGGTCGCACAGTAAGTCTCACTCTCTTAAAACTGTGCACAAGTCTTCCATGTACGCAGCTCTAGGATTCCCAGGTTTCCAGTCCCCATCTGACCGCCATAATTCACTGTCAACATGATGCAAATTGATGTAAATCTGGATCCAGATTCAAAATTCCTAAAAATGTCGTATTATCAAAATAAATAGAATTGTGTGACGTTTTGCAGGGGTATGCACTCTCTTTCTAGGATGTATTTTTATTGCCCTATCTTTGTCTTTGTTCTGTTTTCTTGTTGTTTCTAGTCGGGGATCCCACGCTGCTAATCACACCATAACACAGAACATCAGAACATAAAACAGCAATTGTGTCATAACTTCACAGAGTTGGGAACAGGCATGCCAACAGGCCTGTTTACTTCAAGCTCACTGCATGAGCAGCGTGCTCTAGTGGTGGATGCAGCTGTCTGTCTTTGCCAGAATGTCGTTTACAGGCTGTTCACCTCTTTTCCAGCTAAATCAGACTACAGCTCGCAACATCGGTTTCTGCAGCGAGACTGAAATGGCGACACTGGTAACTTCCCAAGTACAGTAATGACTATTGGACAACTGGAGTAAGAAATAATTGTTATGTATACTGTATATATATATATATATATATATATTTTCTCCTCTTCTTTTAACCCTTTTCTCTCTCTTTATTTTGTAGTAGCCTTTTCATTATTTTATTTATTCATTCAATATAATTCTGTTTATCTTGTCTTGAGTTTTTAGGAGATCTTTGTATCTTTATATAAGCTTTTAGCTTCCCACCTCTGCTGAGTTATGTCGGTAAAAGTGTGTTTTTATATATGCAAATGCACGTATCAAATCATTAAATCTTTTATAAAAACATTTTAATGTGCAAACCAATAAAAAATTAAAAAACGGTCAAACACTTTGAACTATTAAAAGCAGGAGGTTTGGACATTAAGTTAAACATGATTCAGCAACTGGATGACCTATTTCTAATAGAGGCTAGAGTGTGTACATTTTTTAGTGGTTAATTATACAGTTTATAATGTGAATACATTTGCAATAAATGGATGTAATTGAAAACCCTATTTAAGTAATAAAATGATTAAATGTTAAATGTGTCTATTACTATTTTACTTCATTATGCAGTGTTTTAATCATGAGTCAATGAATACTTCAGTGGATCTGCAAAAGGATTTTAAATCTGCACTTCTTGTTAATCGATTTACTATAGTGGCTTCTTATCATATTATATTTTACCAATCATTTGTCTCTTTTTTGGCATTTACATTTTTAGTTTTGTCCACATTTTAATTTGTCTACCTTTAATTTAAAGACATGCAACTAATGTGCCACACTATAATATAGAAGCAATAGAGAAACCTTGACAGATATACTGTATATAAATATATACACACACGCGCACACACACATATATATATATACATATATATGTATATTTTATATAGTAGGGACATTGTTATACACACATACACCCATTTGGACACAAATACTGTATAACCAATATCTCCAAAAATCTGAGCTATATACAGTGACTTCCTGTGGGGATACCAGATGTTTAGGGTCAGTTGGGGTAGTTAGTATGGGAGGAGGCTGGAGGGATCAGGTTTAACCTCGAGAGAATTCAAGAGGGTTTTTTAAGTACCACAGGCAAAACAGGCCACATGTACGTTAAGGCTCCTGGGCTAGCTCGTGTCTCTGAAGCCTATCAGATGGTGGACGGAAACTTTCTCCTCCGCTGTTTGAGTAAGGGTTGTCTCTGGTGGGATGGGGTTACTCTTGGGGCTTGTGTAATGTTTATTGATCGGACCTTCCGTCATTAAACATTAAGAAGGAGGCTGCTAGATGGATCACAAATGAAGGGCTGCCAAGTGGGCAGCATGGGAACTGGAGCCCTTTTTTTTTTTTTCCTCCTGTGGACTACAACGCTTTTTTATATTCCCCTCAAGATACACATACTTTGATTTTCCCCTAAATTTCCAAATTCGTACCGTCTCTTTGCGGCTTCACATCTCTACCCTCTTTCTCTCTCCCCCACCCTCTCTCTCTAACAGTCCAGCCGCATTACCCTGCTTCTGCACACATCTCAGACTGACAGCTATTAGAGGTGACGCAGCTATTAAAGATGAACCTGGCACTGTCAACCGGCCTTTGCTGGCTCCACTCAGAACGACTGAGATGGACCGGAGCCCTGACACTTCCGTGTTTGATGGGAGAGGCCAAGAGCCTATAAAAGACATTGCTGGATTATAAGTGGAATACACATTGCACATTTATCACTGCAGTGACCGTCTTCACACAAGCTCCCAATCATGACTCTATTCTCCATTAGGTACAATTATGCAGCTAATTCTTTGTTTAAACGTTGGGGCAGAACTTAATGTTTTCTGTCATAAAACTTTGCTCTCACTTGGCTCATTGTCGAATCATTTCTGTCCTATATTAACAATTAAAAGAAGACAGTTTTCTGTTGAGCCATAACTTTAATGTTGAGTCAGTGGTAATAGATAACATCATCACTGATGATATAAGAACTGAGAAGAGTAATTTAAGGTTCAGAATACAGCCTGCATATCTATATATATTAGTATATATTAATATTATATATTAAAGCATTCACTAATTCAATTTAAATTAAATTTTGAGAGATTTTAACCATGAAAAAGGTATTTTATTTGAATGTGATGCAATTGAAAGTCAAGCAATTCAATTAACAGATCCAAAAGAGTAATAGTGCATGAACTGCTAACTGAATGAACTTTAAAGACATTATCTTCACACTTCTCCTTTTACTACAGTTGCATATCTTACTGTAGAAGACAGAGGGTGGGTCATGGAAAAAGGAGTAGGAGGTGAAGAAGAGCAGGTAGGTGCTGTAGCACCACGACATGGTGTAGAAGACCAGCTTCCACGCGCTCTCCGGCATCTTGGCAGCATCTTTGGGCAGCAGCCTGCACCACCGTGCAAGAGGCTACAAAAGGGGCAGAGCAGAGAAAAGCAAAAGTCAGTCAGAGGAAGTCACACACAGAATTTATTTAACCGTTTGTCTGCATGAGGCTGGGAGGTCTCACAACTACTAATTTAAATTGTGTGTGGTGAAACAAACAGTTCACCACTACACAGAGGTGTTTAAGAATAAACCTCAGATGACTGTTTGTACATTTATATAGTGGTTTACATTGAGATGTCGATAAAGTGTAAGATGACCCACTGTTGGCCTACAGCCAGAGCTACTGACAGTGTAAGGATGTTGTTTAGATGATGACAGATACTGTAGTTGTAGCTTTTAGGTAAATGTTAATAAACTAACTCATACACGTGAACACATGCGCTTCCTCCTCTGACACACATGTACGCATGCACCGCCATCAGTCAGCTACATTACAAACATGTGACTGTCTGCCCACAGAAATGTGTCTTTCACAAGTCGTATGCGTATGATTTGCTATGCAAGCAGAAGTAGAGGAAGTCAGGGAGAGGAGGCTCCTGCACATACTGATGCAGCCTGATAACGCCGCCCCACCAGTGTGTGGGTGGGGCCCTCCTTCCCCTCCCTAATCTTAATGCCTCCCCTGTCCCACCTTTTGCCCCCCTTTTTTCCTTTCCTCAGTTATTACAGAAGACTCGAAATCTTTCAAATTTACAGAGAGAAAAAAAAAAAAAAGGAAATATGTCCAAGATAGACAGGTAAGATTGGTAAGACAGGTACATCAGCTAGGCTAGCAGTGAGACAGTCAGGTGTTCAGCGTTTCATAGCTGTGCCAAGACAGGAAACCAAACCCAGCGAGCCGCCTCATAAACAAAATGCCATACACACGTATAGTACACACAAGACCACTTTTGAGAGCAGTGAAACTGTGTAACCGGAGGCAGGAAAGTGAAAGATGCCTGTGTCAGTGATACAGTACGTCTCGATCAGTTGTTACCAAGACACTAGTCTACAGGACATGATCCGACAAGGCTCTGATTACATGACAAATTAATGGCGGAAGTGTTGCCACAGCTAAATGTAAACCATGTGAAAAGTCACTTTCACAGGAATTCACAAAAGGTTTCTGTTTGACACTTTTCCTGCCTGTGTTAGGGAACACGATACCAGTATTGCATTCTGTCTTTTGTCTCTCGCCTCTTACCAAACTTTCATTCTCCTTCCCTCCCTCTAATTCTTTATTTCTCTTTCTCTCTTTTGCCGCCTCTTTCTGCCGTTTCTCTTGATTTGATGGAGTCCCTGCGTCACACACGAGACTCCAAACAAGACAGGGAAGGAAGTTGACGAGGCAACACTGATGTGAGATAAAATGTGACAGCAACAGACTTTGTGGTCCTCAATCGTGACACATTTGAGAGGAAAAAAAAAAAAAAAAAAAAAGGCAGCGAGCAGGGGGCACATGATCCTGCTTGGGGCTGCTGATTGGTTGAGACTGTGGGGACATGTGGTGTGTGTTCAGTAAGTCATGACCAGAGCGCAGGATACTCGCCACATTCTGTTAAGTTTCTCAGTTCATCTGCATCAGTCCCTCTCTATCAGCCCTCCCATCCTCTGTCTCATCCCTCCATCCCCTGCAACCCCCCCGCCCCCCATCTTCCCTCTTTCTCTTGCTCTTCCTGGCTTCTTCGTTCGTGCTCTCTCTCCACCCCTGTGTCTCCCCCCTGCCTGCGACATTTATTTATAGAAGCCAGCTGTCAGCACACAGCATACCCCCCCCCCTCCACTACATCACACCACCAGTCCCCCCCAACACCACACACACACACACAAAAACATAGGCCTACGCACGTTCACAAAGGCTGAAACACACTAGTGGCTGATACAAGTCACTGCAATCACCAGACTTGCCTCTGCGGCTCATATCTTACTTGTTAATCACCATTACTGCTGTTTCAGCTCTTACTAATGCTCCCATATCCAAGTTATCACTTCTGTTCACCTCTGTATGCAACACATCCTCATAATTTAATGACAGTATAGGTTTAAAATTCAGCGGCAAAAAAATGTGTCGCTTTCCAAAAACATTACAAATCACTGTCAAAAAATAATGATCTTTTATGGTGTGACAATGCTGTGATTCAGGTCTGGTTAGGTTTAAGCACAAAGGTTGAGGGAAAGATCATGGTTTGGGTTCAAACTTGAAACATGGTTTCTACTTCCTTAAAGTTACACAACCTTCGTCATCATGGCAACAGTAAATACCACAACATTAGGGGTTTTTTTTTTAATAAAAATGTTCTGTCGGAAACAGGAAGCGAACACTGGGGTGTTGCAGCAAAGTCACTTTTCTATCTAGCCATCGCACCTGCCTCCTCCTACTCAGGCAAAATCATCCTATCAGGTCACCTTATATGGATGTCGTCTGAACTGCGTCACTTCCCCGGGTTATACTACATCCGCTAAATGGTGTAAATGTAACTATAGGTCATTTTTGCCAGCCTGAATTCTAGACCTGTACTTCTTCCATGCTGTCTCCTCTGTGTCATCGATCTTGAGTATCTCTGATGATGTTAACATTGCAATTGAACTTAGTCTAGATATGAAAAAGAGTAAAAACTGCAATTAGCAACCAAAATGGTGATATGAAATTTTCTGGTAGGTTTGGTGTATTTCTGCAGATTATACCAGAACTGCGGAAGATAACATCATTTGCATGTTTGATATTAGCATGCTCTCTGTACGTCTTTTTTTTTTTTACATTTGGTAAATGTTGAAAAGTAGCAACAAAAAATAGCTTTTTTGGAAGAATAGAAAACAAAAAGATAAATTTGAAGAAAAAGAAATGTCAAACACTGTTAAAATACAACTAAAACATTACAGCACAGGAGCGTTGTCACCACTTTTGGTCTGTGCTACAAGTTGCTATGGTTACAGCCATTAATCATAGCTATTGAGAGGTTAGCTGAAGGAATGGACTGTTTACCTGTTCACCACCAACTGTTTGAAAAAAACGCAGCCCCCTCATTCATTTCAATGTGACCACTGCATTGACACAGTGTGGGTGCCAACACACAAGGGCTCCAGCAAAAAAACACTGCACTGGCAAGTCAAATAGGTATGAGCACACATTCCTGGTAGATTACTTTGTAACATGAACGGTGACAGTGGATAAAATAACTGTTATTACAATAACCTTGCAAAATTGTAATAGTATGTAAGAGTTTTATAAACCACTGTGCAGTGTTGTGGCATGATAAGCTTTCAAACTCATGGATCTATAACTCAAACTGAATCTATTGCTCAATCTGTACCTGTACCGACGTGTCAACGCCAAACCCTTTTGTTTCTTGGACTGTATTCACAAAACATCCCAAAGTAGCTCCTAGCTGGCCACATTAGGAGAAACTCTTAAAAATAAGGAGCATCAGTCCTAATTTTAAGACTCCTACATTTTTGGTCTAACAGTAATTCATAGAGCACTTTAGTGCTAAAACTAGCCCCTAAGTCTGTGAGAGGTTAGAGGTAGTCCAGAGTAGAATTACCCCATTACCCCAAGATTTGTTTGGTCAACTGAAAGAAACACAGTATTTAAGGCTTAAGGCAAAAAAACTGTACCGAGGTGAACTTTTGCTCCGATGCAATGTGACGTCATCACAAACATCCAAGCATACATTCCTGGTGGATTACTTTGTAACATGAATGCTGTATTTTTACTGATTACCTCGCAATTGTCACAATGGCAGATAAAATTGTTGCTTTCGTGATATCTTTCCAGAGTTGTAAAATGCTTTCTCTGAGTATTATAAGCCAAAGTGCAGCGTTTTTTGGTAAGTCCGCTCCACTTTGATGCCACTAAATTCAACGCACTGCACCTTTAACACAGGGCTGTTTTTGGTATGAATGCTCACTGAGACTCAATCACCCCTGATTACATTCAGTTTTGATATTTGAACCCTAGCAACAGCTGCTTTTCAAGAGTATCTAAATCCCAAACCCAAATATTTGGGATCTTCTACTGGAAGAGGTTCCATTACTCAACGTGTTTGTTGGGGAAATCGGATGTTTTTGCCTCCTGATTAAATTTGGAGAGTGGTGGTCTCTCTATATTCTGGTCCCAGCCTTACTGCAACCAAAACCACACAGCGGGGACAAAGTCTTTGTTTCAAATGCAGATTCTGAGAGATTATATAACATCCCGCCAATGGTTCCATTCTTGTCTCTGTGTGCAACCCAGCCCACCATCTCACTGGGTCCTATCCACCCACTCTATCCATCTACCCTTTAGTTTTCTGTGCCAGCCTGCAGAGTGGGGGTATAGTGGGTCAAGGACATTGAGATAATCCACTCGTCCTCTGTCGGGTAAATGACAGGGCCTTGAATTACACTCAGCTGGGACCTACGACCATTCAGCCCCCCCCTCCTTCTCTTCGTCTCTCTCTCTGACAGACAGACTCTGGCTGAACTCGTTCTCTAGCTCAGGGCCTCACTGGCTTTCATTTCCCCTTCTGCCTTGATCACCCTGGTAAAGTGGAAGAAGCAGCCTGAAAACAGTAGCAGAAGATGAAACGGAAGATAAACTGAGAAATTACATGGCCAGACTGTGTATGAAAGGCAAAGAGTCAGTATGAAAGAGACTTGACAAGTGGTTCCCTTAGCAACCATGCAGGGATGCTGGCAAAGCCCTATAGTACGGCTAAAAACTCTCCCCACCTCTCTTCAACTCCTTCCTCGTCCTTCCTTTTCCTCTTTTCCCTGCTGATCCGCAGCTGCACACCATTTCTTTCACTTTCGCCCTCCACTCTCTAAAAGATCTCAGTTTCTCCCCCTCTGCCCTTCCTGGAAGCAAGTGATGAGAGAGGAGAGAGGGTGAATGGACTCCACTGGCCTGTTGCATAAGAAGATAAACTGGGCCAGTGAGTCAGGATGCTGGCTCATGTGGGGATCTGTTCAATACGGCTCGCTCTCTCACTCACTTTCATTCCTTTAGCTCTGTCTATCTTGTATCTCTCATTGAGTCTGATGTCACTCTGACCATCTATGTGTCACTTTTTAACCCAATTATTTCATGGACTCCCCCTGTTCTCTTTCCATCTTTTTCCAGAATGAGGGCAAATAGGATTTGCAAAAGCTAATCCAATGGATGTCTGGAGTGTTAGACTGTACTATATATACATATGCAAGTAAATAAAGCCTATTTATCTGTGATTAGCAATTTGAAGTGTCTTCTAGACCTTTCTGGTGCTTTAAAGGCTTAACGAGTAAGAATTGGCCACCTGATCCAAACAAAGCATTTGTTTGGATCAGGGCAGCATTTCACCCTCTCCCCCCCATCCCCAAACGCATCACCCCACCACCATTATCACTCACTGAATATATGGTAAAGCTTACTGCTTACAGCAAACCTGTGCTATGGCGTCGTCAAGATATCAAAATGCTATGGAAAAATTAGAGACAGCGGTAAATTACAAACAGCTGCACAGATCAGAAAGCACCACAGAGGAAAGTTACAACATAACTCTAAGTAACAACTAAATAGTTACACTTGCCCCTAGGGTAGGTGTAAATCATAAAAGGTCACAGAACTCACTAACGGTAAAACATCAGTTTTTCTACCACACAGCATCATTGTTCATTAATTGCTGCCATTTTACAACACAGTAATCCAGTGGAGACCTAATATATTGATATGATATTTCAAAATGGATGTAGCTTACTACAATGTGCTACGATGCCAAATGGCCAGCTTTCCCATAGCTGGTGCAACCCAGTGCAGTTCATCGGATCAGCTGACATGACCAGCTGATGTCTCCCCCCTCTGCAGCAGCAGCAGCCAGCTGCTCCGACACTGTCTGTGCAGCTTTCCAAATAGGCGATATTTGGATAAACTGACCACATATTGGGAGTGTACATGGTTACTTTCTTGCCTGAAAAAATATTAAATACATATTTACAGTCCTACAGTGAAAATTTCAACAGCATTCAGCCTAGCTCTGCCATTACTGCTTGTAGCTCTGCCAGCACCATTACTACTTCTTCTTCCTCTCATGTTGGACTGAGAGCAGACTGGACGAAACAGTGACTCACTATCGCCCCTGAGGTACAAAGTGGTATTATGAGACAGTATGGGTCGGATAAGGCCAGGGCTAGCTGGTTAGCATGCTAACTTCAGTAGATATCTGTGCAACACAATACATACAGGTCTTTGACATATGTCAATATATATATATATATATATATATATGTCAAGTAATCATGTTGATCTAATAGTTGCTATCTCTGTATGTGGACTTAAACAACAACTTGTACAGCTGTGTTGACCTCATCCATGCTTGTCACAGTTCACATGAATGTAACTAGCTACTGTATGTAGGAAAATGTTGGACCCATTCTTGCCTAACAAGCTCTGAATGATCAAATCTGAGATGTGTGCAGCGATAAGTGATCTGGAACCAGGCTACATTATGAGCTGTCAGTCACTAAGTTTCTCATCACAAGCTTTCTAGTTGTTAGTTCAAAAGTGGAACACTTTTAATGTGAAGCAGCCACAAAAAAAGTCTTTTTATTATCAGCAGCTTAACACAGCAACAGGTTTCGTTACAGCTCCAACAGCCTGGAGAGCAGATCAGACAACCATGAGGCTGCTATCTGTATGATAAAAGAAACAGTAATGTGGGAGTGAAAACTCCAAACCACAGTGAGATCTACATTATGCAGCTATGAACTAATAATGAGAGAGAATAGTCAGCCTTTTGAAAATGTTGTGCTCTCTCTTGTCACTTGCTTGTATGCACATATTGAGCCAATCAGTTGACAGTGACTCTCTGTGATAGACTGGTGACCTGTCCACCATATACCTTGCTTTTTGCCCAATGTGTGCTGGGACTGGTATTAGGCCTTCTCAACCTTGCACAGGATAAGCAGTTGAGAATGGATGGATGGACCATGACAGTATAGCTCAGGTGATGGCAGAGCCTGTCATGTGTTGGCTCTGGTCCATAATTTCGCAGGTCAACGTGGCTACCCCCCGGCTGTGAGGGTGCAGTGACCATGGAGATGATCACAGCACATAAGTGTGATGATCACATCGAGAAGTGTTGAAGTGTGGGCACCGCACATCCAGTAGCCTAATGATTAAGGTGCATACCACACTACAACGTCATTACTTCAGTTTGCTACAGGGATAGTCAGTGGTAGTTTCTATAATGTGAATTCAATTTATAACCTGTTAAGAAACTGTTTGCACTAATTCATTTTGAAAGAGCGACGGCCAATAGGGAAACTCCAACACTGGGCCGACCGAACAATGGTGTAACTTCATCACTCAGTGAGTCGGTCAGTCAGTTTTTGGTCCAGCCAAAAATGACACAAAAACTAAAAATGGGTATTGGTTGTCCTGTCATAGTCTCCCTCTCACTTTCAGACACACTCACACACACACACTCCTCACCTCTCCAGGTCACTGGATATAGATGTTGGATAATCCATATCCTGCCTACTCACTGGAAGCGGCTGAGGCTGATGGCAGACAGTTGTGATGCATGCTGGGAGATGAGTCAGCTGCTAATTTGTATTAACCTGACAGATGGTTTGTTACACAGAACCATGTGAGAAATTGTCCATGGAAACTGTTTGGAAAAGGACACAAAAAAATACTTGGCAGGTGAGTGGATGAACCATTTCTCTATCACTGTCTATCACCGTGCTTTGGTCCCCCCAGAACTATTGGTCCCAATAAGGTCATTGTTTATACCAGTAACGGTCCCAATAAGGATAGAAAAAAACACACACACACACACACACACACACACACACAGGCACAGGCACAGGCACAGGCACAGGCACACACAGTTTTCACTTGGGGACAACAAATGTTCAAGTGTTACATGTGGTTACATTTAATGTAGAATTCAGTCAGTCTGTCTGTCATTATCTGCTTGGTGAAATGCACTTGAAAGCTGAAATGTGGCGTAGTGAAGTTTGCAAGGACAGAAAGATGGAAGTTCCTTTTGAGAAATTAGCTCAATCATGTGGACCTTGAGGGATAACAGTTCTTTCCTTCCAGAAAAAAAAAGAACAGGGCCATGAGGTCTACTGAATATATTGAGCACATCTGGATGAAACTAGCCTAATACAGGATCAAACAGCATGTCATGCCTTTTATCTTTCTATATCAATATCGCTGCAATGCTGGTCCACCAGGAAAAGTCTCTCCAATTTCTCCACCACCAACACCATACTGATGCTGAACCAAGAGTGTGGCTGAACTACATTTGAACTTAATTTTATTTAAAAAAAAAAAAAAAAAAAAATTATTAGACAGGCACTGTCGCCACTGAGCAAACTAATTTGCATGCAAGTACGTGACTGGACGAGCACTGATCTGACCCATCTACTGTAGTATCCATGACGCATGCAAAAAACACACCTTCTGAAACATTTGACTTTGCTTTGACATCACAGATTAAGCAAACTTTTAAGAATGCTGGTGAAAAATCTGCAGTTCCTGAAAAAAGGGAATGAATTTGGTTATTTGAACGAAAGTTCTTCGATATTATGTAATGCAGCTTTTTGGTCCTTACTTTTTTTTTCTAAATAGTCTAGTAAAGCAAACACCACTAATGTGCACACTTCACTGCATCTGGCAAACTATTTTGAGACAGAACCAAAGGTGCAGTTCTTTCAGTTCCTGCTGTTTGAATACATGAAATATATTCAAATAAGGAATGGGTGTGAAGCTTTTCTGTCTTGTGTGTGGCCGCATTCATTTTTCAGGACATATGTGTAAGAATTTGTCTGTGTGTGAGAGAGAGAGAGAGAGAGAGAGAGAGAGAGAGAGAGAGAGAGAGAGAGAGAGAGAGAGAGAGAGAGAGCGAGCGCACCTGTCAGGAGGAGGTCTAGCCCATTAGTCAATCCCAGCGGAGGACTTAACCCCTAGACTTGATGCTCAAATTAACTCCTGAAGCATCAAAGTAAATGAACATGGCCTTCACAGCAGCAGATTTTCACAGGATTAAACTAAAACATACTGTGCACTCATCCACACAACTACTGTTACATATTTGTGAAGCAGCATCTGTTGCAGCAGGTGCGCATGTTTCTTAATAACATCACAGATTAGCAACTTTGTTCACTCTGTCATAGCTTTGGAAGAGGGTTATTCTGTCCAGGTTTATGAAGATGACAATAAAAATAGCGTTTTAAAAGATAGTTTTTGGCATTGAGTAAAATCAGCACATCATATACACAGCTGCACATTTTTACACCCGCCTAAGAATAACAGAAAAAACCTGAGAGGTGACAACAGTGACACTGATCCACCACAATTTCAACAGCTTTGTCTCATATATAATAATATTCTCTGGTGAATTGTATTATTTCATCATAAATTAGTCGGTAAACGTTCGGATAATTAGGTGAACTGCAAGTTAAAGTTTAGAGCTAAAGCTACATGACATTGAGCTTGAAGACACTAGCTGGGTGGTGTTTATCCATCTCATTCACATTTAATCAAAAATGTACGTTCCTGATCATAATAAGCAACAGCATTGCTGACCAAGATCAACATAAATTGCTTGAGCTGATTGGAAAAATGTATCATGCAAAATTGTTTTTGGCAACAGCTAATTACAGCACAGACACACTGTAGGAAATAAGTGGCATACAGTAAGCTCTTTATTTAACGCAGTTGTACATTTTTCTGAGCAGGGAACATCAAGCTTGTGATGTGTGATCATATGGTTTTTATTTATGACACCGTACTAATGACTACAATGTATAATCATTACAGTGGTTCCTCTGTCTTCATTTCTAACGATCTCTGCGGTTATGAATGTTGCAAAACTTTCATGTTAACACGATGACAGTTCAAATCCAAAGCAACAGAAAGAGAGTGGGGGAATACGAGACATAAAGGTACAGCGTCTACTAAGTGTTCAACTATTCACTCAAGCTGCTCCCTGTCCAAACTGACAGCTAGAAGACATATGGCTGTCATTCATAATGCAGCAGCATTCCCGTTGGCAACACAGAGAGAATGAGGACTAACTGTGTGTATGTGAATAAATGTATTGTCTTCAACAGGCCGGTCTACAGTATGTGTGCATCAACAGGCGGTGGTTCATGAGCTCATCATAATCCTCCACCCACAGATAAATCTAAAGCTATCTTAAAAAACACACACACGCACGGGTGCACACACAAAATTCAAAGCGGGTAAAATGGTACTGACTCCTTTTTTAATACGAGGCAACAAATGGGAGTATGTTAAAGGACAGGTTCGCAATTTGTCAAGTCTGTCTTAAAACAACAGTCCCATGTTGGCCCATATGAACACTGAAAGAGGTTTTCCTGGCTGTAATCACTCCTCCTGTTCATACTGGCTATTAAAAGATGCCCTTCAAATGCGCTTGTGATGGGGGCCAAAATCCATCATTTTGTGCAAAAATGCATTTAAAAGTTTATCTGAGGCTTATATGAGGCTTCAGAGATGGACATCGCCTGCATTTTTAAGATGTCTGTTTTATTTTGTACAGTAGTTGTAACTCAAGGTGCTGTAAATATAAGAAAAACATTAAAAATATTTAAAGTACATTGTACCAGATTCTGGGTATAGACTATATGGTGCTGTTGTAAAAAGGGTTGGGTTAAGATTTAGGCTATTTTTTATATGTTTTATATATTATTTCACTTACACACAACCCGAAAAATAGTTTCAATGCGGCCAGTGGCTCCTCACACCTCCGAAAACATCGCCACAAATTTCCAAATAGGTGTTATTTGGATAAACTGACCACATATTGGGAAGTGAGTTACTTTCTCGACTGAAAAACTATTAAAAATGAATAAAGTGACATACGTATATCCTACAGCGAAAATTACAACAGCTTAATCTCCGCCATTGCTGTTGATTGGTGTGAAATTCTAGCATAATTAGCTTCGGTGGCCTTTGGTGGCCCAATAGTGTACCTTCATCACTCAGTCAGTGAGAAACATTCACGATTATAGGGCTGGCCCCGCTGTTGCAGTCCAGCCAAAAAGAGGGACTTTGGCATAAAAGACAGATATCTACATGACTAATTTGGGCGGCTGAAGCTTCATATTAGCTTCAGATAAAGGTAATTCATATCAAATTATCACCATAAGAATCAATGTTGTCTCATATTGAGAGATCCTTACCCTATTGATCGCTAATACTATTAACACTGCTTATGAGGCCACATGACATTACAGGTAATAACTTGTGTGTATGTGTGTGTGTGTGTGCATGTGTGTGTGTGTGTCGAACAGAATCTTCTACATGCTGGAGGAGCTTGGCTCAGGGCGAACAGCTCCAACAGTGCAGACGGGCCTCATTACACTAACAGACTAATAGAGATAAATAAAGATCAGGTGGCTGGATTAAGGTTAGGTTATTGGTTCAGGTATGGATTATAGCAAGGATACGGCAGACACACAGTGCTGGGGTCTGTGGTACGGCAACACAATGTAATCCTAGATGTATTTTAGCTTTGATTCATATTGATAAACACAGAATTAAAATCTAACTTTTTATGACAAGGTTATAACAAGCTAAGAACTCAAATATATTAAGATGACTTACGAACGGCTTTAGACTTAGATTAATTTATTATCACTTGTCTTTTCCAGACTTTTAAAGACTATATATACCGTGGCTGATGATTGCCTCTTAACAACCGATCTACTAACCAAACAAACTCTGAAGACATAATCATCTCCGCTTGGAAGATATTTGTCATTCATACCAAAACATCCCAGTCTTTCAGGGTATTCTCAAAGTGTGGCAAGACAGTGTGGTCTGTCTGACTCACACCTTGGTTGGAGACATGTTACAACAACCTCTGTAATCGCTGCCAGATGCTGGTGAGTTCCACTCAAGGTCTAAACTAACTAGCTATGTGGCTTTTCTAACCCAATTCCAAATGGTGGGGGGGAGACGAGACGGAGAGAGATGTGTGTCCAGACAATAACATGAGAGGGAAAAAAGAAAAATACAGAAGAAATAGGAAAGAGAAAAAGGCAAAGATGAAAACCCGGGCGACTGTTTTGGTCCCATTTAGCATAGAAAAGTGCACACTTTCTGATTGTGAGTCCATGCGGATGTACTACTGTGTGAGAGAGAAAGCGAGAGGGACTGGGAATGCAGAAAATGATCTAATTGCATCCCAAGAATGCTTCTGAAATCCTACCCATAACCAAAGTAAAGAGAAGCAAGCATTTCATTATCAACACCCTGCGGACTTCAATGAAAAACACAAACAAACATGCAGTTTTGTGCTTTCTTATCTCGCATCTGCGGACGTTCGGCTGCAGACCGCCTGCTGCCTTTGGCTGCGGACCGCCTGCTGTCCCCGTGGTCCAGCTTGACGCCCACCACTACTACTATTATTATTAGTCATATTTCTATTATTATTATTATTATTATTAATATTATTATTATTAGTGTTATTATTATTATTGTTGTTGTTACTGTGCTTCTCTGTGTCTCTCTCCCCTCTCCTCCTTTTTCTTTCTCTCTCAACCCAACCGGTCAAGGCAGATGGCCGCCCACCTCGAGCCCGGTGCTGCTCGAGGTTTCTCCCCATTAAAGGGGAGTTTTTCCTTGCTGCTCATGGGGGAATGTTGGGTCTCTGTAAATTAAAGCATATGGTTTAGACCTGCTCTATGAGAAAAGTGCCCTGGGATAACTTGATTTGGCGCTATATAAATAAAACTGACTTGACTTGAAACATGCACACGAACACACACACACACGCAAACATGCCCACAAAATAGGATGTGCACACTTTGGTTTCCTCTGACCACTGCGCTCTCACAAACATTTATAGAGTGGCCTTGTTAGAAGAGAGACGGCTGCCAAGTGACTGTGTGTTCTCGTCTAATGAAAGCCTGTCCACTGTGTCTGTCAGGAAGAAAATAAGTGCGACAGAAAGAGAGAGGAAGAGGAAAAAGATAGAGAGGCTGGCCACAGCAGCTCTGTAGCGGTCAACGCCCCACAGCACATTCCAGTTGACCAGAAGAGAGTCTGACTGTCACAGTCGGCAAACAGATGATTCATGATACTGCATTGTAGCTAGTGGTATATATGGCTGCTTTTAGCTATGATTCACCATGTAAGAGTGCGTGACCACTCCCCCTGTTTCTTCTTCTTGTAAAATCATTGATAGACTTGCTGTCTGTTTTTAACTGTCTTAGGGTTAAACCAACTCCAGCCTCGTACTTAATTATGGCATATGAAAATATAATATTGAATATATCAAAACTGGATGAAATTATGAACAAACCTGAGGGCTGCATACTTTTCTGTTCTGCTGATGGCGAAAACAGGAGTCTGCATGCGTCTGAAGTGAGCACTAAACTACAAGAGACTGAGAGGAAGGAGATGTGTGGAAAGGAAACAGTTACAGTGAGCATTTTTTGTTCTTTTTAGAGCTGCAAATAACAATCTATGTGGTTATTGTGACCACTAACCACATAGATACTAAACAGAGTATTTTATTTTTTTTATGATGTAATGCTTTAAATGGAAAGTGCTTTTAGTTTTGTATGATGCAATGTTTGCCATACCCCTGTATGAATTGTAACATTTGATACAGTAATTCTTCTGTAAATTTGCCTGCCCAGGGACTGCTGATGAAATTTGGCCATCTAGCTAACTCTGGGACAGTCAATGACTGTCCATTGTCCCTGTTAAATAAACAAATTAAAAAAATATATACTTGTTCATTATCGATTATCTGCAGATTATTTCCTTGATTTATCGATTAATTGTTGTTTGTACAATGTTAAAAAGTAGTGAAAAATGTCCATTATAATTTCCCAGAGTCAAAGGTTATGTCTTCATAGCAACAACAGCCCAAATCCCAAAGTTAATAAGTTTACTATCCTGTATGACAAAGAAAAGTATTAAATCATCACATTTGAGAAACTGAAACCATCTAATAGTAACCACATTCATTTTGACAGAATGTTACAAAATACAAAATACAAAATAGAGTGTCTAAATGCGTCAAAAAGGCATGTGTATGGAAATGAGCAGCTTGACAAGCAAGCCACCAAATGCATCAATAGGAAATGAAACTGGCCAGCTTGATGCTGAGTGCATTACAGGCTCGAGCAACCCTGCAGGCAGCCAATCCTACAAGTGCACAAGCACAAAAAGCCATTAGCACACAAGATTAGGAACATACTGTGGCACTGGCATTACTGTAGGCCTTTTATAATCTAAACATACACAAAAAATGTTAATGTATAATATTAATATAGATGTAAACAAATATGATGGGATATAATTCGGCTTTGCCGATTTCTAAAGCCACGTCTACTGCAGTGACAGATTATGATTGATTACAGCAAACTCCTGTGCACAGTGGGACTGACAGTTTTGAGAACTTTTAAGTGCTTTGTATTTATAATATATGACAAACTGAAGCACATAAGGCAATAGATCACATGTGAGGTGATAGTGAAAATGATGATTATCTAAATGCGATATGATGATGGATTAGATAGTTGAGTCACAAGAAGAGAGATCACAGCATGTGCCTAGTAATAACCAAATGTCAGAACAATCACTGTCAAAATTACAAGAAAGTTTCACCTGAGTGGGCACTTTTGGCTGAATGGTTAGCACTTCCCCTTACCACAAAGCCAGTATCAGGTTTCTCTCTGCAGCTCTAATGCACAACAATGAGCAGAGACTTAGTGGAAGGTGATCTGAGATCTGTGGCCGGGGACCTTGTCAAACCTCAGGCTACTTTCACATTTAGAACAACAGCGGGTTATGAGGTGCTACTCAGCTCTATGCAGAGAGATAAGCTCTGCAACAAGGCTGAAGATGGCAAGCACACTGCTGCACTGGCTCCACTCCTCTGCATGACTGCTTCAGTGTGCGCAAGTGTGTCTGTGTGTGTGTGTGTGTGTGTATGTGTGAGGGGCTATGGGAGGCATTTATGAGAGCAGTTATAAACTGCTGCTGCTGAGAGGGTTGGACCACTGCCTGCCTTGTTTGTCTGCATTGTTTGTGTGTTAGGTATGTGCTGCCTCTTTGAAAATATATCCCTTGATGCTGCTGGATATAAAAGTTGGGTAGTGGACAAAAGTTGCATGTTTTCTGCGAGAGAGCATATGTCCTTTTACCGACATATGTGCGTGTGTGGGAATGTGTGCAATTGTGTTAATAATTGGTTGCTGCATGCTGAGTCAGCAGGCTTGGCCCACTTCTCTCTTCCATTCCTTCCTTCCTCTCTCTCTTCCTTCTCTGTTCATTCAACCCCTCAGATCACCCCGTCTACTCTTTTTCCACCTTTCCTCTCTCACTCCAGTAATATCACTTTGTCCTGTCCTCTAAAGACCACTTTACCACCATCTTTTCCACTCACACACATCCTCATCCACCCGGGGGATGAGATATAGTAAGTGCATGCTTATGACTCACAAAATGTATGAAAACACGAACATACTGTGTGTATCTGAAACCTCTAACTTGTAAACAGATGAACGGCCTTTTAAATGAACATAAGCATATAAAGACATAAACGTGCACACGCTCTGACAAACATGTTTGTGCAGAGTGAGGACAAAAAGAAAATGAGGAAGGAAAACTTTTGGTTGCCAGGGTAACCCCGGTTCTCTGAAAACTGAGTGAGGTATCTCACTATGAGAAGCGCCTTCTTGTGTGACCAATCATGGTCTCACAAGAACAACACAAGAACACCACATCTGTCGGGAGACAGACCAATCATCTTGAGTTGCAAGGCATTCTAAGGCTATTTCTTCCACGTACCCCACACACGTGAGCAGGGCAGTGTTGTAAGATACCTCACTGAGTTTTCAGAGAACCATGGTTACCCTGGTAACCAAAAGTTCTCTTTCAAACCTCGCTCGGTATCTCACTATGGGAGATGTGGCCTACTCCCACCCCCGAAGACCATAACACCTCAACCCAGAAAGGTTGACACCAAAAGCCCTCACCATAGGCCTGCACACAGTTGAACCCACACTAAGGATTGAGGCGCCGTCAGGTCCAGGTGGTAAAACCAAATAAATGTGTGTGGGGATCAGGGCAAAAATGCCCCAAGAAATCTCAGAATGCCCCTAAAAACTGTGACTAAGGGGCAAAAATTGCCCCCAAGAATTCGCAAAAAATAATTTTATATTTCCAGTTTAGGCCAATATCCTAATCCTGCATTAAGCCATAATTTTATTTTCATTCAATTCATTTAATTTCCATTTCCGTCTCGAACACAAACTCACACAAACAGTGCTGTTGTTCACACTACGCTGTTGTAACGATACCTGGCAGAGGCCAGGCAATCCTGCACCTGCAGTGAAGTTGGCTGCTGCGATGGACCGGTACCTCATTAAAAAAGCTCCAACTGTTACCGAAGAAAGCAACCCAAATCCTGGGCTGTCACCAATGTCACCCCCAGCAAATAAGATGGCAAAGAAAGTTGCAGCTTCTACAATTGAAAAATGGAAAATAGACTGGCCTAGTGTTGAAGAGGTGAATAAGATAACTCTCCTCTTCTGTAAAGCACGCAGGGCTCACCCACCCAAACATAGCCTTGGACAGCTAAAAGCTAATCACGATTTTGTTATAGGAAGCGAACAGGTTAAAAAGTATTCAAGTCATCGTCACCAAACAAGCAAGCATCATCGATTTGCTTATGGTAAGTAACATTAACGCTAGAGACTTTAAAATGTGTTTGGTCTGGCACGTTAGCTAACATTAGTGTTAGCAAGTTGGCTAGATAACATTAATGTTACAGCCTACATGTGGGTTTGGCCAACTGGTGGAGTGATCAGTGCCGCCAATTAACATAACTGAGCACAACACACTATTTTTTCAGTCTACTCATCAATGATGCAGTGGGATAGTCAAGTCTATAATGTTCTTTCATCCATGCTCAAAACGTCAGCAGGGCTACAGCTGGGGTTGAAAATAAAGCATGCTAAAAAATTCAACTGAAGTTATTTCCAGAACTGCATCAATAAATAAGGAATATTACACTAATTTCGGCTCTTTTGACTGTACTTGTAGCTACTAGTCTGTAATTTTGTGAAATACCTGAGGCTGTGGCATGCATTGCATCAGACCCACGATGGTGAAATCATCGAAGTTAGACTGGTTTTGACTTGTAGGAGATCTGAATATGACAATAATGCCCCAACCAGAACTTTTGGTAAATTTAGATCAAGCCCATTAAATATTGTCGTTATCTCATGATCATTATCTTATACTGTCATCTAGTGGTGACAGTATAAGGCTCTTCCTAAATAAAATCTTAGTTGCTGAAAGGGAATAGGCCTGCATTGTTTTGAATTTCATGTGCTAATTACTGTAGTTAGAAAATGTAGACAATTATTGTGAATAAGATGGTGGTTCCTGAGGTGGTTGTGGTTACACAAGGTGGTATTTACTGTATGTATTTTAATCGGGGCTCATTTCACATTAAAAACACCAACTTTATGCACTAATTACTATTTTTTTTAAAAGTGGCCCCAAAATTTTGTAAATGCCCCAATTTTTTTAGACAGTGGGGGCAAAAGATGTCCCCCAAATATTTTTTTTAAATTTCCTACACCGGTGGGGATGCCCAACTAGCAGCGGCACAGATGTCATTCACAGAAATGCCCCTCAACAGGGCCCATGAGGTGGCCATACCCCTGGTGGAATGAGCCCGCAGGGTCTTAGGGGGCTGCAGCCCATGACTCTCATAGGCCAGAATTATAGCCTCCACCACCAAGTGTGACGGGTGCTGGTGAGTCAGAGCCTTCCCTCTGTGAGAAAGGGCCCAAGATACAAAAAGCTGGTTCCTCTTCCTAGATCCCTTACTCTTGTCCAAATAGATGCGTAAGGCTCTTACTGGACAGAGTGAATTAGGCCACTCTCACTCTACTCTGCAAAAGGTGGTGGGTGAAAGGCAAGCAGCTCCAGTGTGAGGCATCTATAAGAAGAGTTGCTAACCTTAGGCTCAAAAGCCGGGTTAGGGCGCAACATCACCTTGTCATTGTCAGGGGAAAACTGCAAGCAGGATTCATGCACACACAATGCATGTAATTCACTTATCCGTTTGGCTTACATCAGTAACAGGATTTTGAGAGAGAGCAACTTTAAGTAAGCACACCCCAAGGACTCGAAAGGCTACCCTGAGAGTGCCTCCAACACAGTTGGCAAGTCCCATGAAGGAGCTAAAGGTGTACATGCAGTCCACAGTCGGGGGGCTCCCTTCATAAACCTCCTTATCAGAGAATACTGTCCAATCGGCGCATTCCCACATGGCAGGCTGAAATCATGGCCAAGTAAACTTTATTGGTGGAAAAAGCTTTACCATTGTCCAGTTAATCCTGCAGGAAGCATAATACATCTGGAACAGAACTCAAACAAAATGATGGCTCTAGCCTCACACAATCTCTCAAATATGCGCCACTTATCATGCAATGAGCATGTAGATTGGCGCCCTCGCACTTTGAATAGTCTCAATCACCCTCAACGGGAGACCAGACTCATTCAAATTTACCCTCTCACGTGCCAAGCCCAAACAGCCAGTTGGTCAGGGTGTGGGTGAAAAATCTGTCCATACACCTGTGACACCAAGTCTTTCCTTAATGGCAGCAGCCATGGTTGGCTGCGACGGAGCCGCACTAGCTCTGCCATCCACGGTCTGCTGGGCCAATATGGGGCTATCAGAATCAATGATAGCCGCTGCTCTCTCACTCTGATCAGTATTGGAACAATGAGGCTGAACGATGGGAATGCATACAGCAGCACGTTCGGCCATGGATGAGCCAGTGCATCCGCTCCTAGCAGTGCATCTCAGCTTCTACACAAAAAGAACAGAAGACACTGCGCATTTTCGCGCAATCCGAAGAGATCTACAGACGCTTGGCCAAATCTCTCCCACACAAGGCGAAGCACTTCGGGACTTCGGGGTTGAACCTCCACTCGTTGCAGAGAGGATTTCCTCTGGAGAGCAAACTGTTCAATACATACATGCGGCACACGTAATGACAGCAGACACTTGCTGCTCCACATTATCAGACTCTGGGCCAGTCTGTGTGCTCACAGGACTCAGAGTCTGCAAGCAATGCCTGGGCATGCTTAACTCCCATACATGCGATGCAGAGGGGATGGGGGTCCCTCCCAAGATGGTAAACCCACATGTGGCTGGGCATAGGCAGGACTCAACATCCTTATCCTTGCTGCCACTAGCGTTCCCCTTAGAGGACAGGGTGGTCACCATCACTAGCTAAAAACTTTGACGGCTAGCAGCAGTAACGGACACCCAGCTCACCTCCATGTGCTAGCTAGTCCTGTAAGTGGTTAGAATCAGGTAGAAGTCTGCCACAACATGACAACACCCACCTGAACCAACGATAAATACACCAAATATCCACGCTCGCTGACTACCTTGATGGCTGCATCGGAGAACAGTTAAATGAAAATCCAGACGTCAGGACAGCTGAGGGGCTAAAATGATCTTCATGGGGAAGAAAGCGAGAATGCTGTGTGACAGACGTGGCTGTATTGGAGCTTCCATAATTGGTCACACCAGAAGGCGCTTCCCATAGTGAGATATTGAGCGAGGTTTGAAAGAGAACAGCTACTTCCACACGTGCTTATATGTGACATGACATTTAGTAGATTACTGAGTATGTTTTTTTGACAGTTCATAACAGAGGAGAGAGTAATTTTAACTTTTCTAATTCTGTTTCATCAACAAAGCCTACAATAACTCTTCAAATCTCATTAACAGAGAAATAATTTCCAAAATGACTACCAGCACACTTATTAGAGGGCCTGAATTTAGCAATTGAGACCATAATAATTTGTTGAAAAAAATGATTGACTTAGTATTTCTAGAGAGAAGTTGACGCGTTTTGAATGGGAGGCAAATGGAGCCAAAGATTTTTTGGAGCCAGTATCTAGTGGCCGTCTGTGGTATTGCACTTTAAGGTACTTCCACATTGGCTTCAGCCTCAAGCCGTGGTAGTTGCTGCTTACCGTCAGCACTTAACTTAAAGGGCACATTTACATTTGTTAAAACTTTTAAGTGTCAACATCAGTAGTGCCAATGGATGAGTCGGGAGATCATGATGCACCCACAGTGTCTTTATGTAACACTCGAGCTCAAGTGGCTTATCACCAAGTAGTGTTTAATTTAACCTCAATATGTGCTGTAACTTGTACACTCCAGCATCAAACCTCAGCGTTTCCCCTATGATTACCTTGGAGGGGCAGCTGGGACCCGCACCCCTCATGAATGAAACAAAATGTTATTTACCTAATTTATGTGCCCACATTATTGTAAGTGCAATAAAAGCTTTGCGAGTAAAAAGCCAACAAGAGTAATTTATTAATGTAATCCGCGCAAAAGATGGACAGACGACAACCCCAAACATCTGAAATGCAAAACGCCTCAAGACCCAAGCCAAGTTCCTCTGTCGTACTTGTCACCTAATTTCCTGATAATGTTGATTAGCCACACTGTTCGCCAAATATTTTTGACAGATAACTTAATTTCAACTGAAAGTTCAAAAATTTAAGTTCTTGCTAATACAGAACAAAGACATATGACTATAGTTGAACACTGCAGTCACATAGGTTACTGATACCGTATCAGGCGCCTGTGTTTCAAACTAAATACTTGCTGCAGACGTGCTGCAACAATGGATTAATGCTTAAAATATAAATAATTAATTTCAATTTAACACTCTCCAACCAAATTCGGCACAGAATGTGTTTAAAGCAGGAAAGTCAGTAAATCAGTCTGCATTGATCTATGAATGCGGGTGATTCTTACAGTATCTGCTGTCCACAGCTGCTTTATACTGTATGAAAAACTTCTTGTTCAGTTGGTAAATCCCTGCAGCATCTGAAGGCAGCAGGACTGATATGTTGATAAATCTGCAGCCTCTGTATTGCGCCAGAGCACAGCGCCGTTACACACAGACATTCACTGTGTTTACCTTCATTAAATCGCCTGAAAATGACACAAGGCTGCTACAGTATAACCACACACACCTCTACACACATCAGACTGGTCGCTTATAACTCAATATTCTGCTTTTTATGAAGGAGACGTCGGGTTAACAGGGCTCATCGGCCTCTTTTCCAACTTTCTTCTTAGCAAAAGTAGTATCTCATGTTTTATCCTTGAAACACACTGTGATGCAAACACTGTTGTGTAACATTAATTACTACAACTATGTGACTACGAGGTGTACATTATAATTATTGCTGAAATAGCGTTGGTCTGATATAATCATATAACTGGTTTCACCAAATCAATTTCGTTATCTTTTATTTTTATTGTTATTATAATAACTAACTGATGAAAAACACTACAACATCTGTCTTTGGCTGCAGATCTGTGGTGATGTGTGTTCATGTCGTGACACTCTGAACCATCCAGACATTTCCTGAAGTAAAGCTTTCCGTTTGCTGAGCTGGATGGATTTCACATATCTCTGTTACTGGCATATAAACTAGTCTATATCGCTAATACCATTCCAACACATCGCCAGTGCGGTCTGGTTGCCATGGAAATGGATTATGTCCAACTATTAACCACACCCCCATTCTCTGTTTGAGAAAGAACGTTAACTGTTAAACAGGAAGTAACACTGGCTGGAGTGGGGCTTTAAAGTGAAGGGGGTTAGCCCCGAAGTTAGCGACAATGGGTTATGGACCAGCTATGCTCATTTTAGTGACAATCTCTGCCGCTCCTAAACAGAGAATGTAGAAATGTCTGGCTGCTGAGTCTCTCCTGTGTTTTGTTCAGCAGCCCCCCCCACCCCACCCCAAAGCAGTCAACCTAGGGGAAACACTGAATCTGATGTGAAACGTGATAAAAAAAAAAAAAAAACCCTCACTCAACCACACAGCACTGTGTAAAGGGCACCCACCCCCACCCCCACTACACTCTCCTGACCTCACCCAACAGCAACTGACACGTGAAATGATGGTACCATGTGGAACCTAGTTTCCTTGCTTTGGTTAACATAAACAAAGACACACAACCCTCCAAATACTAGACAAAAGATGGTCCAGGTTTGCAATCTTGGCCTTATTTCCCTGCTCTTGGGCGGCCTTGTTTGTTGACCACGTTCATTCCCTGCAACAGAAAGCGTCCAAACACTGAATCCTTGATGGCTTTAAATGTGATTGGATTCATCGGCTGTATTTCTGTAAATATAAATCTTCCCAATTGAGAGGAATGAATCTGTTGCAGAAGCTCCAACAGAGAGGCTTTTGGCAGTGCGTGGGTTCTACCAGAAGACATGAATCTCACTTTAACAAGGTTTGGCTGCTGTCACTGTGTTACCACTCACTGAGTACAGCAGGCCATACAGCACAGACAAAGGAGCTTGTATCACTTGGACTGCTTTCATAATTGGAATCTGTACAGTGGAAAATGCAGACCGGAGTAAATGGAGATTTGAAGTGGGTCAACTTTCATTCTTCAAACATGACTGGGAGTGCTGTAAGTAACAAAACAGAAGGCTAATTATTTTTATCCATCACCTCTTGTGGCAGATGGATTCTTAAAATTTACCAGCAACATCTGCATGAGAAATATGGTTTTAGATAAGTACAAGTCCCCCGAATTATACAACGTAGAATGCAATTTGACAAATTTCCCACCCAACAGTCCCTGATGATGCATACGTAATTTCCATAGTGCACCATTCTTTCATTCAGTGTTTTCAAAGGTTGTCAGAGGTACCAACACTCCTCCTCACATGTCAGATCATATCACAACAGGATAAGCTTGCACAGTGAATATTCATTCACTAGGCCCTGCTTTGTCCGCTGATGTCTAAGCTAACATTTAATGTACATACAGTCTCGTGAATTCTGAAACCCAATAAAGTATGTGTACTCATGATTGTCTGCCCTGTCATTTATTGTGCTCATATGACAGCTCACCCACTTTACTGCAATTGTGTACTAATAAACTGAAAACCCACATATTCAATCATTACTCACAAGTTATTAAATGCACTGTGGTTTACTTAACATCCAACTTAACAACTGAGAAAGCATCCTGTTTTGTTCTAGTCAGCAGCATACGCTGTGCTCAATTAAGACTTCAAATAATGCGGTTGTACTCATCTGACAGGCCACCTTAGCTTTTGTGATGTATAACAGCAATACTCATATTGCATTAGTTCAGCATGGCTGAGTTAACACTGAACCAATCCTCTTCATCCCTAATGTAAGTACTGTAAAGGCAGTATTATACATGCACTAAATAACTGAGGGCAAATCTCACCTTATCTTTTAGAAACCTTACAGTATGAAGGCCTCAAATGGGGTCCATCCCATACTGTTCCATAGGAGGCCATAAGTCACACACTGAGGCACATATACATAATGTAAAAAGCAAAACAGGCCTCATTCTTTGCATTCTCAGGTCACATCTGGCTTCACACATGGGGCCCTGAGCTACAGTATACTGCTGCAGCATCATCATCGTAGCATCCACCACGTGTAGACACTCCACCCCCACCCACGATGATGGCAGAATAACGAGCCGGAGGCCACATCCAGGCCATCTGTGGAGAAGGGCCTCTCCCCGGTAAAACTGACAGGGTGGGGGTACTCAGGACATGGATGGTTGAAGGAAATATAAAAGACTCCAGGCAATGTAGTGATGCTGGGCTTTTTGCTGATTTGTAAGTGCATGTTCTCAGGTACCTAAAGAATGCCATCATTTTCTATTCAATGGTAGCAGCATGAATCTGACGTTTCACGGTCTGTTGGTCTCATTTCAGAATAAAGCCATTAAAATAATGCAGATACGATAGTTCATATTTGTAATATCAGTGGGCAACATTACTTATACCTAATTTGTAATATTTTAAACTGACTGACTGACTGACTTTGGCATGGTGTATGTGTGTGTGTGTCTGTTCAGACTTTGCTGCCTTTCCCCCAAAAAGTACCTAAAAGCTCTAACTCTAAATCTGAAAGATTGAAAATGCAAGATGAAACTCATACCTGCCTTTATGTGAGAATGAAGCTTGCAGATCAATTGCATGTACAAAAATGCAATTCTACTGGACACTGAACACCAAAAACACAGGAACCATTGATAACCTTTGTGAAAACCATGTGTACATGTGTATGTGTGTGTAAGATTTATCTCCCAGCTGTGTTTTTGGCAGGCTGTGGGTCAGGTTAATGTTTTCTAACACAGTGGTTGAGCTATCTGATTAGAGGTGAACGTTGCCAGTTACTCCTGGTTTGTTTCTTTATCTTAAACCTACAACTGAATCCAATATTTGTTGACATATGTTAAACTCCTTCTCACCTGCTTACACACACTGCCTCTCATTTCTGCTGTGTCTGCCTGCCCCATAGCATGTGCCTTCAGTAACAACTCCTGAGAGACTGGAGGCCACATTTCTGCAGTGCAGGAGCTCTAATTAGACAAATGAGCTACTGAGCCCATTAATTAAGGATGTAAATAAATTAACCTTGGGCAGCTGAGGGATCAGTATGTGTTGTGATCGTGTGTCACCCACCTTGAACAGACTTTCTGTCAATCCCCGCCTGATCTGCGTCCACAAAAAGGCGCAAAAGAAGAACAGGGATATTTCCACCCAGGTAATGTACGCGTTATCCAGGAGAGTCCGTTTGGAGAGCTCCAGACCGCAATTGCTACAGTCTCTCCATGCACCCAGCATGACGGTGAAGGCTCTGCTGATGAGGTCCAAGTATCCCGGCATGGGCTCCACTTCCACCGGCCCGGTGCTCCCGGTGTGACCGCCCATTGTAGTGCGGCGCAGAAAACGAGGGGGAAATCACTCCGACTGAGGGACACAGGGATTCCAGGGAGCTGTACAGTCCAGACTGTGGTGACTAATCCGTCAACAAGCTTGCTAGCTCAACTAAAAACGCAAAATCAATCTTATCTAACCAGCTTGCCCTCCTCAGTAGCCTAATTCTTTGTTTTCCAAATTAAGGCATGGGCCCATTCCTCGCATTCAGGATAGTTTTATGAATTATAGCTGGGCCCACCAGGTCTGACCACACACACACACTGGCTATGAGTCTGGAATTTATTAATCAAACAAACCAATTATTTAATAGTGTTTTGACCGTTAATCGGAGCCATCAGCGACCGTCTGGAGGTTTCTTCGGATCATCATTCCGCTACGCACACGGGCTCATCAGCGGCAGAGCGTCCTGGTTAGCCGCCTAGCTAAGTTAAATCAAACGCACACAATAGTGAATGGGCCAGCATTGGCAGCAGCTTCCAAGCTAGCTATCAGCTTGAATAAATTAATCAAAAACGTGATGGAAAACACACACACATCACCAAATTCAATTTAGTCCATGAGGTCTTACGTCTCTGTCGCCTCTCAGCGTCGAAACCAGCCAGCACATGCGATTATTGTGCCGCTATGCTGTAACGTAAGGTCTCATCTCTCGTCCGTTACTCGCCTTATATAACGTCTCTTTTCCGCTACAAGAGAGTCATGACAAACCGGCGGGTCTCACACGAAGACGAGTTATTCCAGCGACGACGAAAGGATAAATGAGAAGAATATTATCCTGTGAAGAGACTGTCGCCTCCCTTCAACGCCTCTTCTTATCCTCCTCTGCCGCCGCTCTGTACTGGTCAACGTGTCCAAGGCTGCGTTTTGACAAGTCGCGCTGCCCCGCTTTCAATGTGAATCAACTGGTACGTAGAAAAGGCGACAGGCGACGTTTATGAGAAACGGAGCAGGAAAAAAAAAAAAAAAAAAGCCAAGGGGGGCGTGACGTAATTAGGGACCGCTATCTTCTTTTGAACGGTTTGCTTGAAGCGGAGGATTAAAAAGGATGACTTAAAGAGACAGTACAGCCAAATGGATACAAAATGACATACATATAAACATATGCAAAAGCACAAAATTTACACAACTTAATTCTCATAGCTGCATTTCTATGGTTTAATATCATGGTGTCTATATGTAGAGCTTTCTTTTTTTTCACAAACACATCAGACAACACCAGTATTAAACATTTATTATCATTTCAAAGGAATGCTTACATTACACAAATGTGTTGATTTCCAAAGGAGAGATGCTCATTTATTTAAAATGGCTATTAAGCCCCTCCCCCCAGCAAAATAATGATGTCTGTTCTGGTTTAAATAACTCAAGAGACAAGAGTTTCATTTAAACATATTTTTTTCTTACAAGTCAAAAATATCAAAACAAATACAGGTATGCAAGTTAGAGCGAGAAGTGTGAGTGTAATCTTCACGGCGCTACAATGAAGTCCATTGTTGAGCTGCTGAGCAGATGTTTTATGCTGTAGCGGTGGGGGCGTACTGCATCTCTAGTCTGTCAAACTCATTCTCCTGCACAAAAACAAAGAGCAGAGGAAACAGTTAGACACCAGGAGAAAAAAAAAATCTGACCAAGGGAACAGCTGTGCATCACATGGTTTGTTTAGTAATGGTATAACCCAGTTTTTTAAGTGTTTATGTACATCTGCACTCTTGTGTAATTACTACACAATGTGTGACAAAGGCTAAAGATTCAAAGTTTAATGCTCTCATTGGCTTTGCTCCAAGGACACCTGCTGCCCTCACATCAAAACAACCAAGACAGGTAATTAAATTATAACAGTAAAGGTTATGAAGGTCAGTCAACAGTGAGTGGATCTGAACCTGAATAGCCCTGGCCACCTCAGGAGCTTCCCAGATTTGATCATTGTGTTTGTTTTTTGACTTCTGGAAATTCTGGTTTGATGTTTCAAAAAGCAAACTGGGCAGTAGTGTTCTAGTGGAGCAAGAAGCAGTAATGGATCAATGCTTCAAACACAGCATCCAGACAAGTTTACCACCATCTGAACATGAGGGAGAGCAGGGAACAACAGATCCTGATATTAGCCGGTTACCTTGGAGAAATAGTCTTTGAGGAATGGATGGGCTTTGTGAGCATCTTTCAGCTGAGAGAGGTACCGATTAGTTACCTGAGGACAGATGTAAAAAAAATTACACAAATGTTAGAAACTAACATGACAAAGTTAACAACCAGAAAACCTAAACAGCTTCTCATCATGAATAAACATCATGAATAAATTTTCCCCACATTCAAAGGTTACAATCTTCTACCATACCTGAGGATCACATTTGTTAGCAAAAATTCCCCAAGTAATTCCACTTAACCTTGTGTAAGATGTGGTAATCAGTGGTTATCACAGTTGGAAACTTTTTAATGACGGTTTTGAGTCAATGGTCAGCATTCTATTGCATTACTATCAAGTCCATCAAACGTAAGTAAGATAATTGAGTCTTTATCTTATGAACTCTGGAGTTCCAGAGTGTATAATTCACACACAGCACTAAACCAGCAGATATGCTTAGATGACACTTTTCACGATAGAAGACAAATGCAATCAAGGAATTGCTCGGTTGAATGCGTTTGCCTCGTTTAATCAAAGCAAACACACATAAAATTGCTGAGAGGTGCATTTTGCACTAAAAGCAACGGAGAAAGATTTTTCCAAGTCCTCTTTGACCAAGGTTGAGTTAGTCTATAGGAAACTGATTGCTGTTAAAGCAGTGTCTTGTTAACAGCTTTGGGTCCAAAGTCTCACCTCGGGAGCTTTGCCCAGGTGCTGAGTCAGCACTATGAGGTTGATCAAGGTCTCAGGGTGGCTGCTGTCCTGAAGGGGGGTAGGGGGAAGAAAAGTGAGACAAAGTCAGAGACAATGGATCAACTGAAACAGAAACGTGAAGACAAGACAGTAAAAGCTACAAGGCCCTATTGTTCAGCATGTTTTATGTCTCTTACTGAGATCAATAACTGAATGAAATGACTGTAATTTCCTCCATCACATTCATAATAAACAGCAGACAACACACTGGTGCAGGTAGCTTTTGTGCAGTGTTCCAGTCTGCTGCTAACATCTGCCATAAGGGACTAATGAGCATTGTTCCCAAAGAGCATCTATGTGTGCGTGTAAAACACAACAACAGCTGTTTATTTATTCAGTTTATTTATTTCGTTTACCACCAAAGAAACAGTTGATCTGTTTTTCCACTGGAGAACATGACTGAGATCATTAATGTAAAGTCACATTGCATTTGGGTTTTGTCCTGTTTCTGTATCTGTTTAGTGAGACATAACATCAATGGATAACCATCACTCTGTAATAATTTTACCACCACCAACATCATGGTATGTCACCCAGTCAAGGTGACATGAAAGTGGGGCATATTTTCTGAAGCAGGATTACTATGTTATCTCAATAACTGACAGGTTACAGGTGGGTATTTAGAAAAAAAGGAGAAAGGACTCATTTCAAATCAACCTGAACAGCTGATTTAGTTTTAAGTTATTCCACAAAGACATCTCAGAGCTAACATAATCTCAGAGCTCAGATGGTCTAGTTAACCCAGGTCTGGTTTCAACAGTCAACATACCTGCTTATAAAAAACAAGACCTGAGATGTAAATCACATTGTGCCTACATTCACAATAAAATAGCTGCAATGTTCACAACCACAGAGCAGCACATATGCAACATATAATAACAATGAAAATTCATAAAAGACACAAAAAAAAAACCCTCCACAAAATGAATATTTAGTTGTATATTAATAGTGTACACTAGTCAACCCCCACTGTATTATGATAACATAGACTTACTGTGGCCTACAAAACACTATTTGGTGCCATCTACTGTTACAAAGCAGGAAGCTGAATTTTTCAAATTGCAGTAGATACAGTCTAATTTCTGAGACTGATGTTATTGCTATTAAAAATAATAGGCTTGGGCAACCCATACATACATTTTTGCAGAACAAAAACAAACATACATGAAAGAGGAAGAGAGTACCCGCACACTGCTAAATTCTTCCTAAATCTTCTTTAATTGCTCTTTTCCCTGCATGTCTTGTCCGTGTCTCGACTGTAACTCTCAAACAAAAGGCCAAATGCCAAAATATAAATAATAATGCGCTAACTACTAAGCTAAAGGCGGGGGTATTTTCCTATTTCGTGACATATTGGTGACATTTTCTCACTAAAGGTTGTCCAGTTTCACTAGAACACATTTGGTTTCACACATACCTCAAATGAAACAGGCTGTTTAGGGTATATTAAAAACAGTTTGCATAATTAACTTATACTGATTGGTGGCCAGAAGGTCAGACTTCCTTAACATACCATATCTGAAGACCATATGTATCAGTAAACCCAAATTGAAACATTCAATATTGAATATCATTATTTTTTCAAGTTGTGACATCACACTAAGGAGTAGTTCAGATTGGCTTTTTCAAACAGCGCTTTTGCGGTGCATTTAAAAAAAAAAGAAAAAAGAAAAGAGACTATTCTTGTTTTCCATCACACCCCCTCTTTAATCTTTGCTTACTCTCAAATAATTATCAGTGTATCTTGTCTTGTCTTAACCCTGTATCCATTGTACATAACACTTCTGGCACATTAATTCAGGATTAGTGTGAATCTAATACCAGTCTCAGAAACAAACCATTGAGAACTTCAACTGAATAAACAACTGTGCTAGCATGTACGACCCAGTATGCTTAGCATGTCAGCTGATGTGTGAGGGAGGAAGAGAAAAATGAGAGACAAAAACAAAGAACTATTATCATCTAACCTTGTCAAGTGCCTCCTGTAGCACTCCCTCAGCCTCTTCCCACTTGTTCTGAGCCATGTAACAGGCCGCCTGCCCATTGAGAAGCAGCAGCGTAGATGAGTACTTGTCCGACATCTCCTGGAAAATGTAGTAGGCGTCCTGCAGCTTCTCTCCACCCTGGAGCGACAAGCAAACCGCAATAAAATGTAGGCAAGAAGAAATATAATCTGAGTGTTCAGCAGTGTTCATGCTGAAAAAGCCACTAATGAGTGCACAAACCCTGCAGTTTGTTTTTGTTTTATCTTTTTTAATTGGGTCTGGGTGCCTGCTGCTCTTCAAGGATTCAAAGCAATTTAAATGAAACATAATCCACCTAATACTTGCTGTGCTTTCACATGGTTTAAAACAGCGACATACTAAATTGCCTGCTAATTAATTCAAACCTGACTACAGCTTCACTCAATCACACTATAATACAGATGCTGATAATGTGATGAATAGGAACTGAATTTCCTTAGTGTACACGCAGAGGCATTAGGCTTCTGATGTAGGCTACATTATGCATGGGTTTACAAATTATTCATTATAGAGCATTTATTTACAAATCAACTATGTAAGTTGGTAATGTTACACAAATGTGGTCTCCTCACCACAGCGATATTAACCCAGGCTGTGGCTAGCTGGGTTAGAGTAGCATCTTCATCCTGCTCCTGCATCTTCTTCAGCTCTTTCCTATCAAAACAAAGAATATTGTCATCGGGATTAGAGGACACAGCCCCAGTTTCAAACAGTCTGCATGCTTTTGTGTATGCAAAGTCTCTTTTGATTATATAGTTCCTGATTTGGCAAAACATACTGTAAGGTTTATGAGAATTTACATGATGAATATGTCCACTGTCAAATGAAAATTGCTGCATTCAAAAAACACCGGGAAGTTTTCCATGAGGTTTCCAATAACAAAGCTGACCTTACAATGCAATGCAAATCATGTACTGTTCATGTTTTTGCATGAGGCCTTTAAACTACTCCATACCTTGCCAGGTCAACACGATCCAGACTCAGCAGTACCTGGATGGTCATGGCCATGCTGAAAAATAAACAAATGATTAGCTCAGTTATGTCGGTTTCAGGCTAATGTCTTCAAAAAAAAAAACAAACAGAGTGATGTGGAGTAGACGTGGGAGCAGAAACCTGAATTTACAGAGCAAAACGGTTTGGTCGGAGATTCAGGTGTGTTATGCTAGCAGCGACTAATGCCTCAAGCAGGGATAAGCAGAGGGCTTCAGAGGTGGTAACCTCACTTCTTTCTGATCCCCAGATTCTTCTCATTTTTAAACTTGGAGTTCTGCCCCGATCGACGTTGCCTCAAATTACGTCACTTTACCAGACTCTGCCCAGCTCCCTCTGGAGCCACAAAAGGCTTTATAAACCTTTTTTTACATATGCAGTAGTACTCCCCAAGACCTGTAAAAAAAACTTTGATGTGTAAAATTGGTGCGCTTCCTCTTTAAGTTGTGGAAACTACCGTTTCTAAACAACCCTTTACTTTGTGATGTTGAATTTTCCTTAATGTTTCTGTTAGTTGTATTTTTCTCATCTTAGCAAACACACAATATCAGTTTTGCTCATTTGGCTAAATTAGATAGCAATAAGTCAAGAAGCAAATAATCTTTTAGTAAATAAAAAAAATCTTAACCTCTCTCGCAATAGTCATGCAAACATGTCTTGACATGACGTCATGATTAACCTATGTATGATGTGGTGCATTCTCTGTGTCTGGTTTTAATGTTTTTAAAGTTTTAATGCAAGGAATAAGTATGAAACTAATTTGCTCCGTCATCTTTGTTGTAGTTTGAATGTAGTTTGTAGCTTGCAGAAAGTAATAGATTTAATTTGCTTTGCTGGTATATTCACTTGAAATCACAAACAAAACAAAATCTTGCTGAGACTTTATAAAGTAAAATCCTGAACCCCTTCTTACCACTCCAGGCTTTCTCCTTGGTGCAGAGTCCTGAGCGCAGCATCGGTGTTCATCTCATGGTAGTAGATGGAGGCAGCCATGAGGAGGAAGGTGGTGTTGGCGGCATCCACACTCTTTGCCATCTTCTTGTCTAGATCAGCAACAATAGCATCCCTGTACAGCAAACAACAGCAGTTCAGACAATGACGACTTTAGACACGAGAGAATCCTTGAACCACTTTCGGGTACTGATGAGACAATCAGCTAGAACGACAGTTTTCTTACACATTAATTTGCATTTAGATTTATAATGGCCAGGGCAGGGCAATATATTTATGATATGTACTACATTCTAAAACATTCTGTTACATACAAAAGTATATTGCAATGATCATAATTCACTTTTTAAGACAACAGTTGCCTTTCAGTGCGAAATAAAAACTTGGGACATGGACATAGTTTCAGAGCAAAAACACCTTACTTTGCAAATTGAGGAAGACAGCCACAAAAATTGACAGCACAACTTAGTATCGGTGTTTCATCACCTCAAACAGCATCTCTGATATGAATCTGAAGGTCATCAGTCTCATCTTGCACTGCCATGAAAACTCTCCCATAGAGACCTAGCTGTATTATTTTACCAAGGTGTGCAGTGCGCCAAAGATAGCAAAAGACTGGAAGAAATAACCGCTGCCATCATGTAGCACATCATCAAAGACATTGACCACTACTGTGTAGAAAACTGGGTTCAAGTGGCCGTATAAGATCCATGACTTCACATATTATTTACCTAGCTTTGTCTGTCCTGCACTGTGTAGATGTATATTTTCTTAATTGCTAACTGTACATATATATCCTGTTAATACACACACATAGTTCATTTGCTTGTATTTAATGTAGACTGCACCTGGTTAAAAATCCTTTTGTTAAGACTTACAGTATATTTGTACTTCTATGTTGAACTCGGGGCCAAATGCAGGATCTTACCGTTTGCCTTCATTTGAGAGATACTCAGCAAACATCCTGACAGCCTGAAGCTCGGGCGGAGAGTTGCCCTTGATGTCATCCAGGACTACAGCATACTTCCTCTGCAACACAGTACACAAGAGGTCTGAGTGACCAAGCTTTTAATCTTTTACTGTTTGTACTTTACTGTACTGTACTGAGACAGTGATGAATAACACAGTACCCTCATGATAATGATATTTCTACTTGAGAAAATCGCAATTGGATTTACCTGGGCAATGTATGCTCTGTACAAAAACATGTCCCGTTCAGTCTCCTTCTCTGGTGTTGAAGGCTTTTAAAGACAAAACAAAAGCAGCAGTTATAAATTTACGCTAATTCGGTTCAGTGAGAGAAATATTAGCTAAAATATTTAGCATTGTTGCTCGCAAAACGCAGAGAGGTCTGCTGTTAGCCAGAGAGCTACAGAGTGGACACAATATTATACTTTATGGAATTCAAATGTTACCTACCTTCACTTTCTGGGCCTCGTTAATACATTGTTGATAACTGCCGATATAATATGCATTTTTCACATCGAAGAGCTCATCAACATCACCCTGCTGCGCCGCCATGTTGACTACAGAACTTCCTGACACGTAGCACAAATACGTCACCTTCTTGCGTCGTACCGAGGATTGTGGGAAGAGGAGTTCAACAACAAAAACATCATCTTTTTTCCGGTTAGTTTTTTTGGCGGGTGAACCATTGACGGGTTATAAGAGCTCTTATAAAACATCCATGGGGTGAACCAGTTATCTGCCCCTTTAAACAAACAAACAAACAAACACAATAAAATAAAAATAGAACAAAATTTTAAAAACACCTAGACTTCACTGAAAACTAAATTATTTTGATCAGCCCAGTTTCTCTCAGATAATGGCATAGTCTCCCTAACTAAATACATTTTCCAGATTCAGTTCATCCACTCCAAGCTTCCTGATTTCCCTCGTTGTTTCTCGCTCTTGATAGTATTTTTGGCAGTGACAAACTACATGCTCCTCTGATTCCTCTATGTGTTAGTGCTCACATAATCCTGAGGGATGTTTGCCTGGTCAGAGATCATTACAGGGTAAATCAATAATATAGATAGATCAAATATACTTTGTAAAAGTATGTTAAGTTGTATTGTTTTTCCAAAAAAAGCACATAGTTACAAGTACACTATTATGTATTTAGGCCTAATTATTTACTTTGACACTAACTATGAATTTGCATCATCTTACTGGGGCCTATGATGATGCCTACAACTTAAACTGATAAGTAAATTATAAACGTAATGGGTTTATAGGGCTTCCAATGACATTTATTCTCACATATACGGAAATAATAATGCACAAAAGGTGGGCACCAGTATTAGCCTATTTATTCACAGACTAGAAGTAGTAGAATTAGACTTGCGTTAATCAATTAGTAAATTGCCAGAAAATAATTTGTAAAATTCTGATAATTGATTAATTATGAATTAGTATTTTTGCTGCTGTACTGTGATACAGAACTGGATAGCTTTGAGTTTGGGACTGTTGGTTAAACAAAAACAAGAAACTTGAAAACATCATCTGAGGTTCTGGGAAACTGTCACAATTTTCTGAAATTTTATTGGTCATAGGTAAAAATGTGTATTATACATTATACTAATACAAATTATACATCTGATTGTTTTGATGTTATTTGTCTATCTGACAATACTAGAATCTTTATTATTATGTGATTGATAAAGGCAGCCACTAGAGGGCGAACTAGATCGATTTCACCACTACAGGTGTCTGTGTTTTATTATGAGACCTGCTGCAATTCAGTACTTAGACATACACTCCAATAGATATAAATAGTAATGCCTAATTTATAGGATAGTATCACAATTTCAAATATAACACCTTGGTATGATCCCAATAGAGCTGCACGCAGGTGGCTGAAACACGTAAAGCGTGCATGTATAAAATGAACTCAGTGTTAAACTAACAATGCAAGAGGATTATTTTGACCTCGGGAGTTCCTGTGTCCTCATTAGACAGATGAGGAAAAACTTCCCCTGTCTTAAAAACATCCGCTGACAAAATTTCAGACCTCTCGCGCTCTCGGTTACACACACGCACACACACACACACACACACACACACACACACACACACACACACACATACAGTTTTGTTTCCATCACTTCAGAGGACATTACATTGACTTACATTCATTTCCTGGAGACTTATCCTAACCCTAACCATAACAATTATATGCCTAACCCGAAACCTTAACCTAACCCTTAATATAACCCTAAACTAACCTTAACTTTAAACCAAGTCTTCAGCCTAAAATTAATTATTTACATTAAGGGGACTTGCTTTTTGTCCCCATAAGGGAGGCGAGTCCCCACAACATGAGAAATACCTCGTCCACACACACATATGCACACACAAATATTAGCCTACGTGCCTGTTCCCATAACTAATTGCATTTTAGGCTGTTCCATTTGTTTGTTTTACTAGTTAGAATTTGAGACGTAATTCAACAGAAAGTGCAAAAACATCAAATGTTTTCATTAATGTGTAACTTAGCAAGCCACTATATCATTTCGTCCATGACAAAAAAACTGCTCCCCACAGTTCCTGCTCATTGTTCCCTTAACACCGTTTCCTCTGGGAAATGTTCAGCCTTGGGACTGGACTTGGATAATTACTGGAAACCCTAATGGGGGCAGGGGAATGTGCTGGCTGTAAATGCTCCTTTCTTTTGGTCTGATTGGGCTGGTCCTCTGCCCTTGTTGCTCCTTCATTGGCTCAAGCCAACATCAATCTGTTGATTTCCAGGTCCCCCTCAAGTTTGAAACTTTTTTTTTTTTTTTTACGAGGAGGAATCGGGTTACAACAAACTCTTGTAACCGAGCTCACAGCAGCCGAGAGAAGAAAAAAAACACTCAATAATTTACACATCTGTGCCTGATACACGGTAACAGAACAAAAAAGGAGCGACGAGCAGAGGACGTGTTTTTAAAAAAAAAAATCGCACTAACAACCGGAGACACAACAAAAACAAGCTAAGAAACACAAAAACATGCTGTAAAACAACTTTCGCTGCGTTGCCAGGATGAAGACTTGAGAGGTTTTGACTTGAGAGATTAGCTTGTCATCTTGTTGGCTTGTTGGACCACCACTCCTGTGTCCCGCTGAGCTGAGAGAAAAGGTGAGTTAACGGTTGAACAGTTTCTAATGTAACGTCTCATCAGCAAACACCAACTTAAAAGCAACGGTCACGTTTATGACGTTATCAGCGGCCTGCGGTCAAATCACTCACGAGTTAATTAGGCCGTTAAAAAGTTAACTGCTGTCATGCTCGACTGACAAAAAAAGGAACTTATTATGACTTAATTTTGTTTTCTAGGCTCGCTTGGCTGTCTTTGACTGTCTGTGTTTTCTAATAGGAAGTTGGTGGAAGTAACGGTCACTCTTTCTTTTTTAGCTTATCAGTAAGGACGTGATTCATATAGCATTTTGACAATATAGCTAGCTTAGCTAGCAGCAACAACTGGCAGCAAAATGTGTTCCAGCTTATTATGAGTCATATGATATTGGATTGATTCATGTTTAGAGTTAATGATTTAATGTGGTAGATATTGGCTATATGATAACTGGCTGACAGTCTGTAGCCACTATCATGTATAATATTAACACTGGTAGACCATAAATAAAGGGAGAAGCAGTGCCATAGAGTGAGTTTTTGCATTTTAAAAGAAGGCATTAGCTTATTGATGACTAATGAGAAACTTTTCAGAATGGACTGCCTACCATATTTGGTGTTACTGTATGTGAAAACAATGAATGGAAAATTTGATAGCTTGTCTCATGGCACGCCCTTGAATCAGTGTTATCCAAATATTTCAAATTCAGTATTTATAGGGCTTCTAACCAGATGTGCTGAATTTACCTACTACTGAACATTTTAGAACAAGACAGACTATTTGTAGGGCAATTTGAGAGAATATCCATGTGGCTATGTGAGACGGTATTTCACAAGGACCTTATGTTTTGCACTACAAAAACTCCATTCTCTATCATCTCACAGGAAATTGAGGAAACATAGAAGAAAAAGATCAGGTTTATCCCGACACCTTATACGCCTCCTTGTTCCACTGCACGTCCCCACCGAGACTGGAAGGGTGAAGACATATGTTTTGCAAACACTGATATGTTTTGTAACACATTGCCGTGTTTACATTGTAAAGCGTCTCTCCAGAACATGGCTTTGAGTGCGGATGAATAGCTTCACTGTGCAGCCGAGGCTCTGGCAGGTAGCGGCGCACATTATCATGCACAGCCTCAACAGACATGTCAAATGAATTATGGCCTTGGATTAGGACTTGGGAGTTGCCTCTCCTCTTGCATTAGCTGTGTCAGTGGTGAAATGATTTGGCGTTCTTCTACAACTGTGTTTCAGTTGCCTGGGCTTCCTTTGTGTCTTTGTTGTTGGCAGCAACAGCTGACAAGCAGTGAGCTGAGGCAGGGCCAAAATGAATATTGCAGAATAACCATAAGGCTTCATTTCAACATCTACTGTACATATCGGCCAACATATGTAAAGATACAGGCTAAATAACCTTGAATTAACACTAGTTGTCGATTTACCAGTTAGTAGACAATCAGAAAGGAGCAATGTTTTCATTGTAAATTTAATATCTTTTGGTTTTGAACTGTTTGTCGGACAAAACAAGCAACCTGAAGGTGCCACTTTGAGATTTAATAAATAGTTATGTCCATTTTTTTAGTATTTTCTGACATTTTGTAATATAAAAAGATAAATTTGTTAATCAATATGGTAATTGAAGCAAATCATTAGCCCTAAAATAATCAAATTGGTGTCCACTTCCTTGGACTGCATGGAAATATATTGAAAGTGGAACACAGTACAATAGAAGTACAATTAAAGTCCATTTATTTTAGATTTCATCCATGACTGATTTTAATGAGTATTTGCTTTTCATCATTAATCATAGCTTTGTGCTTCACAATAACTTTATCATTGTTTCGGGAGAATATGAGTCTGAGAGACAATAAATAATAACATACAATAATTAGCCAGCAGGTCTAGGCAGAGGCTGGTGAGCCTCATTGTGTATTGTGTATTCCAGTCTAACTGTATCTGTGAAGATCCCCTCCTCCGAGTGTCTTTTTAGACCAGGACAATATAACAACGTTGCCAGACATTCCCCATGCAGTGTTATTAAGGGCAAAGCTTGAAATTGCAGCAGTAATGCTAGAGACACAGTTGTTCCTGCTGAGGAGAATCCATGGTAACTCATTGACAAGACAAGAAAGGTGTTTGACCTGCTTTTACTAGGCTGCAAAGTTCATCTGAGCACGCAGGTGGCCTCCAGTTTCCCTGGAAACCTGAAACACTCCGAGCATGTGGCCTTGTCTGAACGAGCGGAGCTACATGACCTGCAAATATTATGGCATTGTTTGAAACGGAGAAAGTGAGAGATGGCGGTATCTGCCAGTAGACGGAGTAGACTGGATTCATTTGACATCCCACTCGAGTCATCTATTAGTCACAGTCATGCCCTCTGATATTGGTCCCCCTTTGTTCTCACTTATCTCCATCTCCGCTGTTCTTACAGCCAAGCACACTGGTATTTGCCACTCCATTAACATACAAAGTTAACAAATTACACTCTCTGGGCTTGAGGTGAGGAAAATTAGTCATAATGTGCCCTACTCTTATGGTGGCCTTAATTAAAATGTCATTGGACCAGACATCAGTCATAGCTCAAGCACCCTTTAGCACCTTGAGTATGTCTTGAATTATTTGCAGCGCTGTTAAGATACTAATTATATTGTAAATAATATGTAATTAAAACTTGGACACAGCAGTCAAAGTGAAGTCACGTGAGAGTGGTTTTTATTCTTTATTTCGCTGTTATTCTTATGTGTAATGCCAAATCTGCTCAGTTGTAACAAACAACTACCCACTTATGAATTTTAATGCGAGAACAAATGTTGTCAGTGAGTGTTGTGTTGGCCCTCGGGCAGCGCAGCAGTGATGTAGCTGCTGTATTCCCAGCCTTATTATACATGCTCAACACTGACTGATGTTCCTAAATTAGGGCCATCATCTCGCAGCCACCGTCTTTTACTGTACGTGATGGTAGTCCGCTCTTCATCCCACATCGCTGCCCCAACCTGTTGCACCGCAGCGGACTTCTCTTAGCCTCCGGTCTATTTTAGTCCAAATCGGCAGGATGAATTATTAATCCCTGATCCATTATATGCCAATGTATTAATTATTAATTGTTCAGCAGGCTGTGGCAGATCTGAGAAAACTGTTAAAAAAAAAAAAAGGGGGGTAGGTGTCTGAGCGAAAGGCACTGATTGCCTCCTTTCTCAGCAGATCGGCACAAGGCTTCACAGATGATGACTGTGTGGGAAGATGAGAAGGCGACAGCACATTACCATCATACATGCTGCATCCAAAGCAAAGCAAAGCATGCATGTAGTATGTGCCCATACTGTATATTACATGCTTGCGTTTGTGCTTTCGATCGGAGTCTCATGTCAGAGCCACCGTACTGTAGGTGAGTGTGTGTGTGAACAATGAGACCGTCACACAAACTCACGTCTGCCATATAGAAATGTTCCCAGCGCCGGCTCTCTTATTAGCAGTCAGCACCTCCTCTGTTATGCAACATCTCAAGAGAAGGGTGAGACAAACACTACAAAAGTTGATGAAAGATGAAATTGCGGGGTTGACTTGAAATCCTGCTGTTGATTCCCTTACAGTGGAGTGGCTCCAGTCCTACAGCTCATTCGAGTGGTTACTTGTCCTCTCTGAACACAAAGCACGGATATACCTTATATAACTACCAGGATTGTCTATTGTTTCTCAGAGTGGAGTCGCATTATATCACACAGCTGGGGAGAATCTGTGGAGAAAGAAGTTTTTTTTTTTTTTTGTTATTCAAGATTTCCTGATTAGAGATTTTAACGACATCCGCTAACGCTTTTGGTCATGATCAAGAAGCTTGCTCTCAGGGATCTACAGTTTTCTTGTGTTCTGTTTATGGCTACAACTAAAGATTATTTTCTTAATTTATTGATTGTTTATTTGTCAGAAAAAGTGAAAAAAAAATGCCCATCACAGTTCCCTAAAGCCTTATGTGACATTTTCACATTGCTTATTTTTTGTCCAACTAACAGCCCCAAATCCAAATTTATTCAGTTTACATTCACATAAGACCAAAAAAAAAAAAAAGCAGGAAATCCTCATAACTGAGTGGCTAGAAATAGGGAATGTTCTGCAATTACGCATGAAAAATGATGAGTGATTATCAAAATAGTTGCTGATAAATTTTCTGTCAATGGACTAATTGATTAATCAAGTAATTGTTTCAGCTCTAAATTTTTCTCTAGCAACTATTCAGTGTAGAGACTTTTGTTCTGTCTTCATCTAATGTTGCTTGGCCTTGGAAAAGGTAGAATAGTAGTCCATTAGACTGCCCCTATTCACGTGGGGGCTGTTTTTTATTTACATTTTGCTTGTGGGAGTTCTACCAAAAGACAGCAAAGCAAATACAATATGTACAGGGAGTGTACACAGTGCGGCATCGTCCAGTCCAGGTCTACAGCTCTGCAATAAATGTGACTTTTATGATGCTTATTATGTGTAGTTTTGTTGGCACTGTTTTAGAGTTGTTGATACAACTTAATATGTTATTGGCCTATTGTACTGTATTGAGATTATTATTTTACCGCCCACGCTATAATGCAATCCATTACAATATGGCCACAACTCTGGTGTAAAAGTTATAATCTTGAATAGCACAGAAACAATTGATAGAAATATAACAACAACTACAGTATTTTGATAATCGATTAATCTTGTAAGTCATTTTTCAAGCACAAATAACAAACATTCTCTGGTTCCAGCTTCACACTTATGAATATCTTTTTTGGTTTTGGAATGTCGCTCCAGTAATACAAGCTATTAAAAGATATTCCCCTGGGCTCTGGGAAATTGTGAAGACATTTTTTTAGATAAAATGATTAATGAAGAAAATGCTTGAATCAACAACAGTCTGACAGTGTCTCACAAAATGGAATATTATAAACTTCACAATGGCAGTTTTTTCTTTATTGTACAGCTCTTGCATGCAGGATCACATGAAGGGCTGCAGATGTTGCTGCGTCTGTATTGGTTGTTCAGGCACTTTTCAAAATGTGCATTTAATTGATTTAGAACTTAAATGAAAAGTTTCTTACTTTACTTTACTACTTTCTTACTTTGATGTAAATATACATAACTGATACTTAACTGAATATCTTCAGGATTTTGACTGTTTGTCAGACAAAATAAGCAATTTAAATATGTCAACTTAGGCTTCAGGAACCTGTGCTGGACATTTCACAATTTTTTTTTTTTTTTTTTGGACATTCAATAGACCAAACAATCAATTAATTTAGAAAATAATCAGCTCATTAATCAACAGTAAAAATAATTAACTGCAGCCCTAAATGCAGTTCACACTACTTGTATCTGTTTGCATTTTGACCTGTTTAAGGCTTTTAAGAGATTCTATTTATGGTATTTTGTGTTAATTGGACAGTTGAAAGCAGCAGGAAACAGCAGGAGAGAGGAGAATGAAGGGGGAGAACATATGGTAAAGGTCATTAGCCAGATTCAAACCGGGCACGTCTCAGATCGATGTTATGTGTCTTAGACCGCTGGGTCACCAAGATACTTAAATGCAGGACTAAGAACACAGAGAAAGAACATTTTTGTTTTTGATAAACCTGGAAGAAATGATTTAAACTTCTGTTGCCATGATTTGCTGAGTTCATTTGTTAGAGAAAAAAGTTACTGTCAAATATCTGAGATATTTATGGATACACATTATGTTGAGTAGAACCTGACCGATACTGGATTTTTGGGGCCACTACCGATATTAGGGAGCAAAAAAATTCAGATATCGATATATTGGCCGATATTATATATATATAGTCCACTGAAACAGTAGACTTCACTGGGAATTTAATAAATAATAATAATAATAATAATAGAAATAACTATAAAAACCATATAGAACTATATATATATATATATATTAATATGTATTAAACTTGAAACAAGAAAAAGGATCAAATATACATAAAATTCTGCCTATATAACTTTAAAAAATAACAAAAATATTGGCACATATTGGACAACATATGCGCTGATACCGATATATCTGGGTTAGGCCAATATCAGCCGATAATATCTCCAGCTCTAATATTGAGAGCAGATTATAGGTTTTGTTTGTGTTGTGGAGTGCTTGTATGAATGTCTATTCAGAGAGTTAAAGCAGTAAATCCCTACAAATAACAGAGCTCTTCTCAGTAATCAGTTCTATCCCATAGTGAAGATTTTCTCTGCTGATGGAGTCATCTCTTTCAGGGTCACAGTGCCCCCAATCCATGTGACTAGTGATCCCTGAAGAGCATGAAAGTCGTGACATTTTCTGCTGCCATCAACCAATCACTTGTGCGATGAAGTGTCATGGAAAGTTCTACAATGTCTGCCGAAGCTTTTTTAGCAACTTGTGGTGGGCAAGTACTGTAGAGACACATTCGTTATTGGTTTTCTCTTTATGCCGGCTGTTATCAGTACCCACCAAGCCGTCTAGATTGGCAGCAGCTATTAGAGCGGTGATATTTTGGCTGCCGCGGCCTCCTCTTCCTCATGAGGCGTGGATGGCATGGGTTGGAGGGGGCGGAAGCTACAGGTGTATCCAATTTCTGGCCCTTTCTCACCTGTCACACCTCAGCGTTGGTTTGACTGACAAGTGAGTGCAGTCAACCCAGAGGATGTGTGTTGGATTCTGCTCGATGCCTCCCTTTGGAAAAGCAATGCTACGCTCACATCATGTTGGATTTACATTAATTATGAGCAGCCCAAAAGCAAAAAAAGTTCATTTGAAGTAGAATGTGTGGAATTTCTTTGTGGTCTCCAGTAGCTATCTCCTTTTGGGCAATATGAATTGGCAAGTAGGTCAGCACACGTGACAAATGCTGCAGTGAGTCCACTAGGGCTGTAGTCTACCAAAGAAACTCTTGGTTTAGCATCTTCAGGTTAAGCTAACTCATTGTTGCTAACTTTGGATCTAACCCCCTTTATTTTTTAAGTTGAAGGTGACTTCTTTAATTGTCCTGTTTTGTCCCACAAATACTTCAAAAGACAAAGATATTCAGTTTATTATCACACATAATGCGAGAAAAAGCAGCAAACCCTCACTGTTGAGAAGCTGGATCCAGAGAATATTTAATGAAAAAGAAAGACACAATTGTGGCAATTAAAAACTCAATTTGGAGTGCTGTCCTTGTCTTTCTTTTTCATTATTAGCTACTCTAAGGATCCAGCACCCAGTTTTCATTGTATTATTGTGAGTTGAACGCATTGTATCTTGTTTTTTTTTTTATTAGAGATTGTTTACCATTTTTGCTACAAAAATGATGCAAAATGATTCATTGTCAAAATAGTTGCAATAGTTACACAATGCCTCTAAGTTGTAGCAACAAGATGTACAAATGTTCACCTTTTATTCACTGTAAGTCTCAAAGGGCTTCACAACGGCCACTTTATGGCAGTTCTAAATTAAAACGACAGCCAGTAGGAGTTGTCATCCCACTCTTTTCCCAAATGAATTGGGAAAAGCTTTTGTCCCCAAGTGTCCCCAATGCACACGTCAGCTTTACCTGCCCCGAAACTCAAAGAGGCAAAGCACATTAAACCCGGATAATAAAGGGCCTATCCTGCTCCATCGGACCCAACTTTAATAATAAGGTCTAGAGAGGACAGCAGGGTTATATCTTCATCATCACAGCCCCTCTTTACCTCGATCCCTCAGCCAGGCTGTCACACAGCCTTGATGGGACTGTCTACACCTGCAGGAGGGCGAGTCTCTGAGCACATTACCCAGGCTCCCTCACTGTCACGAGACATCCATCCAACGCCGGGTAGGGTCAGGTTTCATTTCCATGAGTCATGTTTGCTGAGCTTTTCAACTACATGTCTTTTGTGAGTGAACGTGTGCTTGTTCCGAGCGAGCCGATGATTTTGTGGCTTGTTTAACTGTCATAATTACGCCGAGGAGCTTTTGGCTGCTGCAATCTGTCTTTGTTTTTCATTTCATTTTCAGCTGCACAGCAAAGCAGACCTATCAGTAATGTGTATGCATACATGTGCGCGAGCGTGCAGATGTCTGTTTGCATGCAATGATGACTGTGGCTTGTATATTTTGCCGTAACACTCTGCGGTGTTGCTGCTGTCATGTCTCGTTCAGCCTTAAATCCGTGAAAATTTTGCCTCTATAAATTCTGTGGAGACGCTGTGTCAGGGTTGGCCAGGCTGTCCCTGGGCACTGGACTTCACAGGCCATTTAGGTTTGGCACTAACCACTCTCATGCTGCAAAGTCACCAGAAAAAAAGGAATCCTTGATCGAAAACCTTTTCATCATGCTGAGCACTTGTCCCATGAGGACCCCTTTTTTTTTTTTTTTCATGAAACCTTTCATTTTCTCGCCATGGGGAAACAGAGGGGGGCAGCAAGAGCCACAGTGAGAATCTTCCTCCATACTTAAGATAAGAGTGCCAGGGGTCTGTTATGTGACTCTTCAGCTTTGAGCGAAAGCTCACACGGACAGTCCCTAAGCTCCACCTCATTTCAAGTGTTTGTACGTATGGGTAAGAAAGATAAACACTCCTCCCTTTCTCGTTCTTTTTCCTCCTTTTTTTTTTCTTGTTCATCGATAGGCTACACGGAGTCGACAGCTATGATGGCTCCGGTGCCCAACGAGAGTGGAATTTAATGAGCACTATGAAATCACCCTCCAATCTGAGAGAGAGGTTTTTCTTAATGTGCCCATTATCTGTATGCACTTTTCCAAACTCTTATACATCCTTTCAGCAAGGGCACGGAGAGAAAGAGAGGGAGGTAAACGCAGATTTACTCTAAGCGTTGCGATAAGTGATTCTGCTCTTGAGGCTGACCATTTTGATTAGAGGGTGACAGGAGGACTACTGTAGGTGTTTTCAGCAGGCCGCTCTCATACACATAAAGGGTTTTTTTTTTTCAGTCTGATCCTTAGTAGCTGTGTTTCCATTAAATGTATCTTTATGCGCATTTTGAAGTATTGCATTAGAAAAGGTTGATGGAAATGGCAAAATTTTAAAAAACGTCCTCAATTTCGCAAATTTTTTTTACACTTGCTCTTTTTTGAAAAAGAGTTAATGCGCTAAATGGGAGTTACAGCCATGCATAACGTAGCCTATGCCGCTAACCTCTGACGAAACTACACTGTGCGTAGCCCAGTTTATTCGCTCCAAACCAGTTGATGGAAAACGCATTTTCTATCTTTTTTCTTTTCTTTTTTGCGACAAGTTCGAAAAGTTCGCTTAAAATTCGCTTGACAGTTAGATGGAAACACAGCTACTGTCTTTCTCCTTGTTATCTGTTTCACACACGTTGCATCAGAGCAGGATTTTCTATAACAAGTGCAGCCCGGCAAGTTTAGAGTTACGATCATGATGGTGAAACGGTCGATGGGGATCCGCCAGTGATCCTTGATCAGCACAGCGAGAGGCCTGATTAAATGTCCAGCACCTGCAAAGAGTGAGAGAGAGTAAACTAGATTCAGCACAGACAGTATATAAATGACCTCATTCAACGCTTAAATTTCCCAAATGTTTGAGGACTGATATGTAACACCTCCGGCCCTTTGTCTCGATCTCTCTGCGTCTGTCTTTGCTCTCGCTCTCTCCTCATGTGTCTCCTCCCTGGGAAGCATCCTGCTGACACTCTCTCTAAGGAGTCTTATTGATATTCTTGGAGAGGCATTGCAGAGAGAGAAAGAGAGGAATGAAAGTCACACTGTAGCAGCAGACGCACTGCCTTCTAGTTATAACAACGGTAAAAAAAAAAAAAAAAAAAAAAAAAATCACAAGTCACCCAGCAGGGATATGTCACCGTTCATTTTGTCTGCTGCACCTCTCTTGCTTTGGATTTGTATTGTTCTCCAGCACGTGAATACACAGTTTGCCAATCACACAGATTTTCAGGCTTTAGGGGGTTACTTTCATTTGGAGGGATATTGTATAAAGATGAATCCTCTACTGTGATGTGAATAGGACACTTTGCTTAAATGTAATTACTTTGTTTTGACTGCAGCTGTCACCTATTAGGCTACATTTAGCGTATCAGAGACCGTGAGATGTATCAAGGAAGTAAGATCTGACTGAGCTTGTTTTTTATGTATTTTCTTTCCCTGAGGTGCAGAAGCGTTTCACTTATTTGCACGTGTATTCTCTTGATTGTAAGAAATCTTCGCAGTGGGGCTTGGTATTTTCAACACTGGTGCCGATTTAATTTGAGACATTATTCAATAACTTTGAAAGATGTAAACATGTTTTCTTTAGAGCTGATCAATGGATAAGTCAATCAAGGGAAAATTAATCTGTAACTATTTTGGTAATCGATTAGTCGTTTTTGTCATTTTACAAGCAGAAACTCTCATCTGAGGATTTGCTGCTTGTTCAGACAGAATCAGACATTTTAAGATGTCACCTTCATTTCTTGGAAATAATATCAAACATTTTTCACAAATTTTTAGTATTTTATGAACAAAACACAAAAAAGCAAAAAGACAAACTTCTTAAATGGTAATTGAAGCCTTAGAAAAACTTTGCCTAAATAAGTTATAGTCTAAAATTGACGAAAATGTTGATTTGAATTTAAAAAACTAAACAAAAACAAAAAAAACAATATGAATTGGAGCAAGAATTTGATGCCAACTTTCAGCACTTGACAGTTTTCAATACATATTTATGTGTGTTTCCTCCTGCCACAGACTGTATTGACTCGTGTCCTCTGTCCTCCTTCTTGTCTGTTTAGTCAAATGGCCAGTTATTGTTACTGTGTGTGCGCGTGTGTGCGCGTGCGTGTGCCCCCAGTGCAATGACCTTGCAGTATCACTTTACATTTGATTGGGAAGAAATTGCATCTAAACTCTGTATTAAAGGAGACTTTTTATTCATAGTTTTCTACAAACATAACTGGGAATAAATTAGAATAAAATAGATTTTGATTTGTCGATAAACAGAAAAGTGATTGGCAATCATTTTAAATGCTCAGTTATCACAGAAAGATGATTCTCTAGTTGTAGCTTTTAAAATGTGAAGATTTGCTGTTTTCTACAAGCAATTTTACAGGCATTTATTAATGAAAATAATGGGTAATTGCAGACCTATTTCAAGATTCCTGAAATGAAGTTTAGGGAGGTTCAAAATATAACAAATACATTTTTTGTAAGAATAAATGTTTGAAAATTGTGGCTATCTCTTGTCAAAATTAAACTTCTAATACAGTTGCTTTCTCCTCTTCACCCTTATTCATTCTCCCTGTGCTGGTGTAGGAAGGCACTTGTGGAAAACAACTTTTTCTTTGCCTGTTTACTCTTTTATAGTGCAGGTTATCCTTGGAGGGATGTGAATCTCAGAGAGGGAGTACACGGTAAAATAGATTCATGTTATTTTTTCGAAAACAGAATGTAGAAACCTGAAGAAGTGACCCGCAGAACACATCGAGATGCGGCCGCTGAAATGATGTGGCGCGCTGTGGACCTGCCTCATTTGATTGGGGAGATGGGGGCGACGTGGAAGCTGGCAGCCTCAGTGACCCCCACTATTTATGAGTCTCTGTCATAGGTGCAACCTTTCACTGAGCCACCGTGCTTCGACACACAATTCATCCACACACATACACACAGTAGCAGCAGCAGCAGCATCATACATAAATCAAGCAACACGTGTGCGGTGAATGAGTTGGCACTCTCGCTTTAACACACGCATGCACACCTCGTTCTTGAAATGCGCTCAGCAGACGAGACGAGTCCAGATTTGCATTGTCTGCTTTGCGTGGTCGTGCTGTAGCCGACTTCACTCCTACACGGATAATGAAACATTCTTCTCTGTCTGGTAGGCTACGAGCCACAGGGTTGCTGGGACTAAGTTGACAGCTGCCACAGCTCATTATGTGATAAAGGGGGACAGTTCTTGGCCCTGCAGTTTAAGCAGTATTAGTGTAGATGTTATTTGCAATAACTTCACACATTGCAGGCTGTCAGTGAAATATGTTTGGTCCTCTTTTATTTTCACGATGAGAAGCTGATATAGCTGAAGAGTTCATTTCTGTGGGTATATTAGTTGTAACCGTTTTCTTCTCTTTGCCCTTTTTTCTGATTTTTTTTTTTTTTTTTTCCCAGACTCGACCATGGACTCCTTCAGCACTAAGAGCTTGGCCCTGCAGGCGCAGAAGAAGCTGATGAGCAAGATGGCCACCAAGAGCATGGCCAACCTCTTCATCGATGACACCAGCAGCGAAGTGCTGGACGAGCTGTACCGCGTCACTAAGGAGTACACCCGCAACCGCAAAGAGTCGCAGAAGATCATCAAGAACCTGATCAAGATGGTGGTGAAGCTGGGAGTGCTCTACAGAAACAACCAGTTCAGCAGCGAGGAGCTGATCCTGGTGGAGACCTTCAGGTGGGCGGCAAAGAATCATTAAAGGAACAGTTTGACATTTTAGGCTGCAACAATTTAGTTGATTAATTGATTAGTCGAGCGTCAGAAAATTAATTGGCAACAATTTTGATGATTGAATAAATACCCTCCTTAGTCTTGTTACATTTCTGTTTGTGTACAGATTAAACAAGCGCTACTTTGTCCTTTAGAGGTTTTGAAAGGAGAATTTTTCCTGCCTCCTGCTCTGTACTAGTATTGATCTTCTCATGTAACTCTCAGAAGGAAACCTAATAAATAGTTTTGTTTTTTTTACATTGTTTAATTTTGTTTACTTGTAAGGAGTTTCAACAAAAAGGTTTTGAGACATTCTGCCACACTTAAATAATGTTGAATTGTGTGTGAGAAGGTGACAAACCTTGAGAAACAACAATGAGTGAGTCCTGATAGAGAGCTTCAAGTAGGAAGAACTGCAGTTCAAGTACATTTTTGTGTGCTGATGGAGGAAAATTAAGGAAATTGAGTTTTACACCAGTTTTTTTTTTCCACTAAAATAGTAAAACTCAGCTTGGAGGCATGTGAAACTGACGTAAGTGCACAGTATGGAGAATGGTGATTATATTAGCATGGGGATGTATCACTGCAAAGGACAATACTATAACGGATGGGGGGGGGGAGGCGGTGAAACTTCTCCAAAAAAAAAAAAAAAAAAAAAATCACAAGACAGCAGTTTCTATTTTTACCCAACAGATTTCACTTTGCTTCTGCTGCTCCAGTCAGAATTAGAAACTTGACAGCCTCTCCTCTCTGTCTGTCTCGCAGGAAGAAAGTCCACACTCTGGCCATGACGGCGGTCAGCTTCCACCAGATCGAGTTCACCTTTGACCGCCGGGTCATGAGCGCCATTTTGAACGAGTGCCGCGAACTGCTGCACCAGGCCATCAAACGCCACCTGACAGCCAAGAGCCACTCGCGCGTCAACCACGTCTTCAATCACTTCGCCGACTGCGACTTCCTGGCGGCTCTCTACGGGCCCTCGGAGGTTTATCGCGCTCACCTGCAGAGGATCTGTAACGGCGTCAACAAGATGCTTGACGAGGGGAACCTCTGACCTCTGTTGGCCTCATCATCTCATCGGGCCCCTTTACCTCTGGTCACTCCTCATATATCATCTTGCAGGATATCTTTTTTTTTTTTTGGTGAGGTGACAATCATGAACATTTTTTTTTCATTTGTTGGTTTGTGTTTGTGTGTGCCTTTCAAACATTACTGTAACACTGAAATTCTCTTGGCTAGTTAGTCCAAAGTCTATTTCCTCTCCAGCCTGACGTTTTTTTTTTTTGTTATTTCACAGTAAACAAAACCCAGCAGATGTTTTTTTTTTTTTTAAACGAATGTAAAACTTCATGCTCTTATCAGTATATTCAGAGGTAGGAGCCTTGACAACTGTGCCTTGAGCAAAACATATTTTTATCTTCATTCCAAGGGCACGATGCTTGCTCTCTTACTTAGTCAAAAAGACATGAATCCAGGCACAGGCCTTCAGTTATATCTCTGTAAGGTGCCTTTAATGGACGAAAATGGTTTTGGGAGCACCAGGAGAGGAAAGAAAGTGAATTTCTGTCTCTTTTTAATACCCAAGGACATAAAGAAGTGATTTTTTTTTTTTTTTTCTAAAAGTGGTATTGCACTCAATCCTGAATAAGCGCTGTACTGTACTTTCCTGCAATAGTGAAACCATGTGAAGCACAACGGTAATCCTGCTTAGCTGGCATTTACAGATCTCACCATCATGCACTGAACTCCACTTTGTAGAGAGGCCAGGCTTTTGTTTAAGAAGGAAACTATAAACCCAGTTTTGCTTTTAATAGTCTGGTTTATAGCCACCACAACAAAGATGAAGTATTTGGGTCACAGGGGGACCATAAACATGCAGGAATTTGATTGTGCTGTGCATTGTCTCTGCACTGACTCAAATGTCTCTCTCGCTCGTGTGCTTTAAAAGCGCTCGCAGAAAAACTTCCAACTTTCTGCCTATAAATGTCATAATCACAGCATGGGAGCGGCACAATGTGGCACCAGGTGCAAAGGTTGCTCTGGCATTTTATCAGAGGGGAATAAAGCGAGAGAGCGGGCAAACTAGTCGTCATAATGTCAGCTGTGTTTCAGATTTATCGGCGGTGCCTCCGGTCTATCCGAAAAGCACAAAAACTCCGGTTTTGAATTCTGACAGATGTGAACTAAAAGGACTCCCCTTGAGCAGCCAGATGAAAGGCTGGACAGAAAGCTGCAGCTCCGTGTCTATGAAAAAGGCCAGGCAGGGTGTAGAGATTAGAGCAGAGACAAACACAGTACCTGATTGTACTCTCCCACTGCAATTATAGCTCCCAGCTCCGGGGTGGTATAATGGCCTGAAGCCTGCCTCCGTCGAGCAGCTACTCCATTTCACCACACAGCAGCCTCATGCAATATGATTGAGATAACCATCTCTGTTTGCGCGATGCAAGTCCTTTTTAATGGAGTGAAAGATGTTGTTGTGTTTCTTCCTTATAAAGGAGCATATGAATAGTTACTACTATCCCTCTCGAACCTCGCATAATAGCCATCTTTCCTTTTTTTTTTTTTTGTCTGTGTTTTTGTATCACTGAGCCTGTCTGGGAGATTGTTTTGTGCTGCGGCCTCATTTTGTATTCTGTGTGAGAATGTGTGTGTGTGTGTGTGCGTGTTTGTGTGCGTATCTGTGAGAGAATTGGAAATTGAGCCGTATAATAAGCGCTGTGCTTTTCCAGATAGGATTGCTGAAACTTTAACTTCATCCACAGCAGCTCTGCCAAAGAAAAGAAGTCTGATGTTACTCAAAATGCAGTCTTTCTTCCAAAGAAACATTTCAGAAAACCGTATGCACTTGATTACTAATAACCCTGATAATGATGAAGACAAAGGTGGTGGCTGTTGTGGTTTCAGTCCTTCTTTTAACTCACTTGAGTATATTCTCGTTTGTTAGACCCATTTTGTTCTGACTGCATCATTTTGGGAGGCTATAAAAGCGAATCCTTTTATAGCCCAAGCAGTTGACTTTAATTATCCTTAGATGCCATTTCCTCCAATCCCCTCACATCTCAGGGTTCTCCCTTAAAATTCATGTACAATAGAAAGATTAGGAACCTTTGCAACAGCCCCGCTTATTTTTTTTCTAAAGCTCTCAATGACACATGCTTCTTTTGTTGCATTTTCACTCTTGTGAATTGTGAAATGTTTTTACTTTCACTTGTGTACATATGATTGTTTTTGTGTCTCTGTATTGTATCCAGACACGACAAATATAATACAATTTACTTTTTTAAAAGAATACATTTCTTGTCTTTTTTTTTTTTTCTCCCCCCCCCCCCCTAGCGAGCGTCTTCCCATCAGTATGTTTGATGTTGGAATTTTCCTGCCAGATCGGAGGGGTTAATCTGACTATGTCTGACCTGGATTTAGTCAGCCAAATCCCTTTCTCCTGCTCTCCCAGCATTGTTGGGAAAGCCATGAAAGTAAACATGAGCCCATCTGACTCTCAAACAATTCATGTTTGGGTCTTTTTTTTTTCCCCACTTCCTACAGGCCCACATGACAGTCAAAGGTAAAACAGGAAATTTATCAGACAGACAGACTTCTGTTTCACTCACTGTATGAATTCAGTTAATCTGTCATTGACTTTGGAATGATAATTTGTCCATCTGCAGATCCTCCCTGCAGCACACTTGAAAGGCTACTGCAGTACTAAGTGCCCAATTATCCTCTAATGGTTATTATCTCAACATCCTTTTTTTTTCTTTTCTCATTTTCCTAAATACACCCTCAAGTTCAGGTGACCAAGTCCTGACTAAACTGAGACGTGAGTACAACTACGGTCACATCTCATTGTCTCTCTGTGCGCTTCTTCCTCTTTTTATTTGACTTAACTCTGATGTCAAATAAAGCGAAAACATCCTGACATCAACTTTTATGATTCATCTCTGCCTGCTCTGATTTTTTAGGGTAGTTGTGTAAGAGCTAAAAGTCAAGAAGAGGCGGAAAGTTTTTAGTTTTCCTCTTTTTTCTTTAACTTTCTTTCTTTGCAGTGTGTGCCTCACTCAAACACTTTGCTGAACATTTAAATTCCAAAATGGCAGTCACGACTTGATTATCAGTGGATGTGACTGAGGGCTTTAATACATTTTGGTGAAGCTGGCTTCCACTGGGGCATAATTATCATTTTGACATAATGAAGTGACTACAAAGGTGCTGTCCTGCATCCTAAGAAGGAGGGAGCTGAAAAGATGAAGCTACAGGGGACCCATTACTCTTTCCACCTGTGTTCGAGCGCAGATTATCAAGTTATGATTTGTGAGCCAGACTCCTAACCTGAACTAAACAGAGTTGAGCAGAGCTATCGTAGCGTCACACTTTCCTCTAGGATCAAAAATGACACCCTTGCCTGGCTGTGTACACGCACGGCCATGCTACAGGAGGAAGGACAAACCGAGCACGATTTTCACGGTCCATCCCTGCAAGGGTACAGGCAGTTGGTTTTGGCATAACACAGCAAAGTCTGGCTGGCTGTCAATACGGTTACAAACGCTGTAATGTTTGAATTCTGGGTGGTGCTACAAAACAAACCACAGGGCATTGTGTTTAAACAGCAGGCAGTGCTCTGCACTTGTGCAAAATCAGTCATATTTCTAGATTTTCTTTTATCATCAAAGCCAACGAAGATGCCTTTTAGGCCCAATGAGTGAAGGGGACTGAGATTGCAGTCAAGAAAAGAGAAGCACTAAAGAAGAAACTGCAAAATGATTCAACTATTTCTATGATGATAGCTTTATTGTACAATTCAAACAAAATCAGCCGAGGAATATGTATTTGTTGATTTATGCTGCAGATTTACCTGAAGCAGTGACTATAACTGACACCCAGCGAGGTTACATAAAGTATATAAAACATTTGGTCACATCTTGATTTTAGTCACCACATTGTTTGTTTTTGTTCCTCATTTCTATGGAAATCCAAGTGTTGAGACCAACATCCCAATCTAACAGTTGCATACATACTTTCGAAATCTTATTACAGTGTGTGCTGAGCGTGAAAAGAGAAACCCCTTTCTCACAACGCCTTTGCTGACCTCTTTAAACAGCTCCAATTTTTTTTCTTCTCAACACCAATCTCATGTAGGTTAGCTGCCTGAGCAGAGCAGAGTGAGCGCTTCTTGTTATGTATTACTTTGCTTTAGTAGTCCCTTCACATTGTTACTCATCCAGTATGCTTAAAGGTGCTCTCCCCTCTGGCAAGCACAGCTATGACAGTCAGCTTGGAAGTTAGAAGTCTTTCAAAACTCTTTTTTTTTTTTTTTTCCTCCTGTCTTCCTCCCCCATCTCTGTCTCTTTTACTCTTTCTTGGTGTCCTGGCATCTCTCTTTTCCTCTCTCTCTCTCTCCCTCTCTCCCTCTTCCTCATTCGCTGTAGTCCTCAGAGAGCACCTGACTGACGTGTTGTTCAAGGATGAAAAGCGCGGCGGAGGGGAATCCAAAAGCAAACAACACAAAAATATACATGAGAGGACAGAAACGACACTGCTGTACGCGCACGTACAGAACTGAGTGACGAAGCCCCGAGGATTATCACCAGCGCGACACTGGACACCTCAGGGAAGACAGCATCTGCTCACTTCCATATTTAATACTGCAAAAAAGAACATTGTGTTCTCAGAAAACTTCTCATTCTCACTTTGTGTAAATACAGAGTCAAATACAGGCATGTGAAGACTTATAATCCCTTCCAAACGACACATTTCTGCTGTCCAGTTGGCTATAGAAAGTTCCCAAGTGCCCAGAGGCGTTCACACTGTGACTAAAAGCCATTTTGCACAGGAAATTCTGACAGACACGGCGCCTTTGCCTTTCAAATCATTGCCTTGACATCTATCTTTTCCACCAACTTGTGTAAGGTGTTCAGTGGTGTGCTCTCTCTCTCTCTCTCTCTCTCTGTTACTGTCTGTTTCTCTCAGTCTCTCTGCCCGTTTCTGCTCGAAGAAACTCAATCAGGAAACTGTAGCTGCAGTGGCAGTAAAGTTCAGCAAACACACACACACACACACACACACACACACACACACGCACACGCGTGCAGCTGAAGTGTCCCAGCACACACGCTCTGCTGCTTCTCGATGGGCAGTCGCCCTGTTACAGGACTCAAAACAAGTGAGCGAGCACTACAGGAGGCGGCGGACAAGGTTACAAGGAGGCCATATGCTCCCAACTGTTCCACCGATATTGAAAACTACATCATGGTGACAAAAAAGGCCTCCCGGAGAAAATAAAAGGGTGAAAAGGAGAGTTTGCGGGGAAGGAGAACATGTAAGAAACACTGCAGCAAAACCGAGGAGGTGAAATTTCCACACATATTCAGCACATAATAATATAATGGATGGAGTAAAGGCAAGCGGACTCGAGAGGCGGCTCAGCCAGCCTTAAATGGACATCAACTGTGACAGCTACTTAATTATTCCATATTGACTTTAAAATGAGCAATGATTGTGTTTCACTACCATGTTATTTATGGACCTCACAAAGGGTGGCTGATTGGAGAAAAACCGAGGCTTAAGAGACACGAATTCAAGGTCTTACCGCACACATACAAACTTCAGTACTATCTGCAATCAGAAAGGTGCTGTAGCAATGAACCTATTCAGCTATCTGAGAGAGAAATAGCCATGTGTCTCTCTCCAAAGTCAGACCCAACAAAGCCCCTGGCGCCTGATGGTCTAAGAGGAAAGGTGCTTAAAGTATGCTCTCAGCAGCTTAAAGGGGTCGTCACTCGGGTTGTTTCGGACTCTGCTTAGCGGTTGCATTTATCCAAACAAAAAACCCACAATAAGACCTGTCCCTAAAGTCTCTGGAGCAGTCACACTCAATCCACTTTTACAATTTTCTTACAAATCGCAGAGGGGGGTGGAGGGGGGGCAGAGGATAGTGGACCAAATAGCTAGACACCAACAATCAAAATCATTTGCTTGAGTTCTTTTCATTGATTTCAGTGCTGCTTTTAACACTATGCAAGCTGCCACTCTTTTAGAGCGACTCTTCAGGACCGACGTGATTCATTGGATTAGAAGCTTTCTAACTGACCGCCCTCGGAGAGTTTTGATGAACTGGGTCTCCTTAGACCAGCTTGTTTTAAACACTGGGGGCACCACAAGGCTGTGTGCTGTCACCACTGCTGTTTTTCCATTTACACAAATGAAAATGACTGTTCACAGCAGTAATGTCAAGCTGTTCAAATATGCTGATGATAAGGCCCTTGTTGGTCTTATGCTGAAAGACAATGCCACACATGAGGAGGCTTACTTCAGCCAGGTCACTGTACTGCAGGACCGGTGTCAGGCAAGTAAAGTGGAAATGAATGTGGCCAAAACAAAAGAACATATAATACAAACAAAACCAAGGGGAACCAATAACATCCTCCCTGTTGTACTCAATAACCAGCCTCTAGAAGAAGTAGAACATTTGAAGTACTTGGGCACAATCGTTGATCAGACTCTAACTTTTCATGAGTCAGAGAGCATTTTTAAGAGAGCCAATCAGCGATTGTTTTTAATCAAGAAGCCGAGGAGCTTTGGCGTTAGCCGACATACTTGAAATGGCATACAGGAGCCTGGCTGAAAGCATTTTTATCATTTAACATAACAACTTGGTACAGCAATTTGAGTGTAAAGAGCAAAAACAGGCTCTCCAAAACGGTTAACATTGCAGGGAGGGTGATTGGCAAGTCACAAAAACAACTTTTATATTTGACATTGCTGTACACAGAAAGGCTAAACGTATAACTGCTGATACTTCACACCCACTACACTCAGAGTTTGAGCTGCTCCCGTCTGGCCATTGATTCAGAGTCCAAAGGGCCAGCCGGAACATAAAGAAGTATTTTATTCTCCGTGCCATAAAGGCATTGAACACAGAATGACTGCATCAGGGAACACTTTATTTTATAAGATTTCTTTTCTGGTATTAATTATATAACCCATCTTTTGCTACCTGCCCATTTGCACTATTGTATGTTGTATATTTTGCATGTTTTTAACGATGTGTTGTGCTATGCAGAGTGTAGGTACTTTTACTGTACTTTGGGAGAAGCCAAAGACAAATTTCCACTGAGGTGGACAATAAAGTCAATCAATCAATCAATCAATCAATCAATCAAACAGAAGCATGTTCAGGAAAGGTTATTTGGTCTAAATGTAATCGATCATGTTAACAACTGCCTCTTTAAAATATCAATCAGTACATTATTGGTGGCTCATTGAAATGTGTCATCTTTGGTTTTATTTCTCTGACTACTTTTCTACTGACTACTATTTTAATGCCTCAATATTATTATTACTAATAATCTTTAACAATCAGGCTTTTACCAACACAATAGAGATATAATGCAGTCACATCTTTTTAGTTTAGCTTTAATTTATGTTTGTATATGTGTGTTTCTGATCTAATTTTCATTTTATAAAGCGCTTTGAATTACTTTTGTATGAGACTGAGCACCACAAATGAACTTGAACGACTAACATTATTTCAAAGTGAAATTCTGTTTGAAATTCTCATTATGTAAAACCTCTCAAACATGAATATGACACATTCACACACACACACACACACACACACACACACACACACACACACACACACACACACACAGACATGCATTCACAGTTGCATTTTTAAACACAAACTCATCATTACATGGTGACAGACTTTGGTTGTTTGCAAGTTTGTGCATGCACCAGCATGTCCTGCAGAAAAGGAAGCTCTAAAGGATTAACAGTGGCTGCTCTATCACTTCCGCTCTTTATCATTTTTTTATCCTGACTTGTGGTCATTACTGGCTGACAGCAGTTTGTCGTCATGTAGGCAGGAATCATAGCCTGTGTCTATTTTCTCTCCCCCCCCCCACATACCTGTATAGTAGAATATGTCACTGAATGAAGTCATATTTTAACAGGGCACTACCAGAGGAATAGATTGCTATGCTGACTAACAGAATGACAGATGCTTTGAGGGTCTTGCTGCTGAGTGACAGCCAACTGTCAAGGCTTTTGCGTGGCTCTGCTGCTGTCTTTTCATTTCAGATCCTGCCAGAAAGGGAGGGACCCATCCAGCCGCAGCTGAGTGAAAAGGCACCTAGGAGGCATCTTTGGGCTTGTCAGACACAAGAAATCTAATCCAGACTGCCAGGAATTGGAATTTGAATGAGAAAACCGAAAATAGCAGCTGTCTCCGCATAATTGGAACAAATGGAAGTTGGATATACTGCAGAAAATAAAACAGGAAAACAACTGGGATGTAACGTGACACGATTTGCTGACAGTTACAATAAGCTGGGGGAAGCCGTGCCACAGGCAGGCTGTTGTTTGCAGCTGGGCAGCTTATACTTTATGTCAAACTGCTGATCTCTGATCTAGTAGGTCGCAATTATGTGCCCCCCTACTATTCCTCTTCCATCCCTTCCTGCAGCCACCCCCCCTCCTTTAAACCCACTCTGGTATCCTAAGCAGCATTTAATTGTAAAGGGCTGAGCTGGGGAGGGAGTAATCAGATGAGAATGGAGGCAGGGAGAATCACGTGGATATACATTGGCTAACAGGGGATTAATAACACTGGCTTGATTGAAGTTCAGCTGCTCTCCCTTCTGGGTTTCGGGGGGGAGAAAGAGAATGACAGAGAGGGGAGGAAAAGAGAGTAAGACAGAGTTGCAATGACAGAGGATGATAAGGGGTTTCTCAGATGTGATCGGAGAGTAACAGAGAGAAGAGACAGAGATGGGGAGAGAAAAGGGAAACAGAGAAAGGGAGTTAGAGCAGTGAGAGGGAGTGGGAGGAAGAAAGAGCGAGGATAGGAGGCAGCGCAGCGCAGTGCGGGGGGGAGAGAGAGACAGGAAGAGAGAGAGAGATGTAGAGACAGGAAGCCTCCACTGCTACTGAGCCAGTGAGACGCAGGCAGGCAGCGAGAGAAGACGGAGAGAGAGAGAGGCCCTCAGCATCTCTGAGGCCAGCCCAATGAGGGGGTGAGGGGCTCAAGAGCACCACAACGTCGAGAGTAGTGGGAGGAGAAGCGGGAACGGAGGGGAAAGAAGAGGGAAAAAGGCAGGGCGATAAAATCAGAAACAGGCTTCCACAGCAAAAGGGGAGTGGGTGGGTGGGATCTGAGCCGAACAGGGAAAAGGCAGATAAAAGTTTTGGAAACAGAGTAGGAGAGGGAGAGGGAAGGGGAAAAGAAACCAAAGATAGAGCAGATACAGTCCATGTTAATGGCAAAGGTAGGAGGAGATTCATGGAAAAAGAGGAGGAAGCTCTCTGTGTCTCAGGAGTCCTCCTGTTCCTCTTCTGCTTCTTCTTTTTCTTTCTGTGAGGCTGCTAGACATCATCCATCACCATGTTCTCTGACAGCAGGGCTCCAGCGCCTGGGGAGCAGAAAGGCTTCAAGCCTCACGCCCCTCACTTCATCCCGTGGCTGCGCAATAGTCTGAAGCCGCACCACAGCAGTGACCTGGGGCTCAACGGACCGTACAAATCCAACTCTGAGGCCCGCAACAACCTGACCCCGCTGGAGAGAGCCAAAGGGATCGGGTTCTTCTCCATTCAGGGGAAGGACAGGGCAAAGAAAGGCGAGCTTCGGTGTAATGGCGTGGGGATGGCGAGGATGCTGCCGGTGGTGCTGAGGGGGCACCACATCCTGCCAGGGAGTCTGGGGAAACAGAGGGAGGACAGTCCTGCCAGGTGGAGCCAGTCTCCAGAGCTAGAGCCAGACCCCAACACGCAGATCAGCCCAGGGGACGGGCCGCAGGATCTGGGCAACAGCTCTACCTCTGCCCAGAACAACCACACCTTTGTTAGGAACCACAGCAGCCACCTGAGTCTCCTTCACGTGCAGAATGACGCGACTAGCACCTCAGTCAGGAAATATGGGCCACTGATGGGACCCCCTCCTGTTCCTGTTCCTGCACCGCTGGCTGAGGAGCCAAACTGTAAAGTGCCTGTTGTGGCGTGCATGGAGGAGAGGAGGGGGAAGGTATGGGACTACGCCAGCCACACTATTCGACAGAGAGACCTCCATTCATCCAGCTGGCTGAGTTCAGACACTCAAGGATTAGCAGAGAGGCAGCAGGGGTTCAGCTCCAGCTTCAGCTACATCAGCAGGAACTCCCAGAGCCAGAGAGACCTGACAGCGCTGAGGGATCCACCTGTGGAGGGTTTCAATGGCCCCCTCAGCAGAGTCACCTTCTCCACAGAGGTTCCTCAGAGAGGCCTGGGCTGTGTCACAACTCTACGAGGCCCCAGGAAACCCAGACCGAGCTCAGAGTGCATCGCAGTCCTGGGCCAGAACCAAACACGGGTCCAGCGCAGGCAAAAAAACAGTGAAGGAGAGTCACAGAGGAAGGAAGCACGCTGCAGCAGAAAAGTGGTTCGAAACCAGATTAAACGGGTGTTGGACAACCTGGAACAGGTTCTTGCAGCGCTGAGGGATGTTCACCAAGAAATGAAAGAGGTAAAGAGACAGATTTTTGTTGATTTTGCAGAAAAAATAATAAGTAAGAAACAATAAGACAAAAGCTGTTTAGTGTCTGATTCATGTTTGGTCAACCTCTTCACCTACTAATCATCACATTTCTATCCACGTCTAAAAAGAAAAATAACATCAGTTCACAATACAGAGAAGTTACTGCATCCTCTAACAGTGATTTTTCCTCATGCAGGAAATGTTTGTGCTTAAAAACCTTGAGGGCTTGCACACTTACACTTTAATATGCATTTAAAAAGTCAGCAGCAGGGCTGCATGAATCACACCACCACAGTCTGCAAACTGTTTCTCCAACTCTCCACCGTCGCCTGTCTCTAAACCTACTGTATTCAGCGCTCGTTCTGAATTCATGGCCACATTTTCACAGAGGTGAATGAGACAATAGTTATGCTTCATTTGCCTGATGCTTTCAGAGGTTGCTGAGAAGATGCTGTGTGACTTTAGGCAAAGCAGTCGCCTTCCTCTCTGCATCTTTTTCTGTCTTCCCTCCTCTCTGTTCTCTCATCTCCACTCTCCCTCCTCATGGACAGATGCTGCTCCAGGCACTGCTGGATAGCGTCCGACGCTTTTCATAATCCATTTATGTCTTCAGTACCTCTGCCTCGTATTCCTCATCCAGTAAAAGTGACACGTAAATCTTGCCTCATGGCATTTGATCTGCATCTACGTGGTCGAAGCTAAACCCGAGGTAGTAACCTCATCGTCCTGGCTGGGTGGGGGGGGGGGGTAGGGTTGAGGGGGCCGTGCGAGGTTTTGTGTGACAGTGTTAATATAACACTGATGAAAGAGCATACAAGCTACACAAAAAGAGGGTAAGGAGGAGGGGAGCAGACAAGACACTGTGATAGAAAAATACCAAATTTTAACAACAGAGACGACAGATCAAAGGAAGATAAGGCACCAGAGAAGTCTTTGGTCGCATATTTATTTCAAAGCCCTGTTTTATCATTCTGTTGCATGAACAGCAACCCCTTAGTTTTATCTAACAATCAGTCACTGTTATAAAACAGAATAGGAATGATCCTTTAAAGCGTTTTAGAAAGACAACACAGATATTACAGCAACATTTAAGACTTTCTCTCTCATACAGCAGGAGAAAAAAAAAAACACTTGAATATTTCACTGATGACATTTTAACAGATCACAAACTGCACATGACTCAGAACTTGAAGCATGAAACTGAAACAGTTAAAGGAAATGTCTGAGCTCTACAACAAACACTCATCAGCACTACATGAAGACCTGAGGGGTCAAAAAACATTGTTTTTAATAAACACTCTGGGGAGCAGCAGCTGAAAACCAGGGTCCTCTGCTCTTTTATCTCCTTTGATTCCTGACATTAACAAGCAGCATCTGCCCAGAGTCACTTGATGTGCATATACACGCTGCACTTCAAAGTAATATGAAATGCCTCACCCAAAAAGCTACAGCAAAAAAAAAAAAAACAGGTAATCTTTTGACATCAGCAAGGATGTTGTTGTTGAACACAGAGAACAAAGTAATAATTCATCTGTTCCAGCAGGGGCCGAGGATTTATCTGTGCACATAGAGCAGGTGGAGAGATAGGTCAAACATTTTCCCCAGTGTAATTTTCTCCAATCTTTCGAGCCTCCATTATTGTATGTGTGTGTGTGTGTGTGTGTGTGTCCACCAACCTGACTGTGCTGAGTGTTATGCATACACTCACGCGTTACATGCACAGCACTCATTTCAACATGTGTATGCCTGTGTATTATATATTATATAGTGCCTATTAGAAGGGAAACCCATCTAAATTTAGTTTACACATTTCCTATAATAGTAACCTCATCCTTTCTGGGCTGAGGTAAACGTTTTTGCACTAAGTAGCATATGTGACATACTTACAGATACAGATTAGAGCTATACTTCTGGTGAGAGACCATTTCGAGAATGACCCAAATATAAATATATATATAAATATGAATACTCGAGAAATCCAAACTTTATCATTTAATCTCCATCACTATATCAAGACTACAATTTTGTGTTTTGAATTATTCTGTTTGAGTTTTTCCACAATGCATGATGTCTCCGCTTGGAAGAAAACTCTTTAAATTAATAATAAAGCATTGAAGTGTTCAGCCGATTTATCTATGACAATCAACTGCCTATTAACCTCGAAAATGTTTTACAATCAAGTAACCTTTTAAATAATTTATCACACAAAAATGTCAAACATTCTCTGGTTCTAGCTTCTCAAATTTTAAGGGCTGTTGGTTTTATATATTTTACATAATTGGAAATTGAATATCTTTGGGTTTTGGACTGTTGGTTGGACAAAAAAAGCAAACTGAAATTGTCACCTTGGGCTCTGGGAAATTGTAACCGACATTTTTCACCGTCTTCTGGCAAACAGTTTATTGCAAAAGAATTAGCAGATTAATCAGTAAAGATATAATTGAAAGTTTCAGCCCTACATTAAAGGGGGGCTCCAGTGATTCAGTATTCACTTTAAGTCTGGGGATTCACAAGAGACAGAATTTAAAAAAAAAATCTAAATTGAAGCAGCAGACTTTTTGTCTTACTTTTTGCCCCTAGTATAAGTCAAGCTCAAAAAACACTGGTTCCTACATTTCCCATGATGCAACTCATTAGCGTCTTTTGTTGAAGGTTTGGCCACCTGCACCAAACAAATAGGGGGCAGCATATCACCAGAAAGCACAGTCCAAAATCTCGCAGCCACTGCTGCCGTGGTGGCAAAGATGCTCTATAACAAAAGATGACGCATTACAAGCTACGCCAATGCTATGAAATGGTATACACTTCCTGTCTCCTAAGTGGGCACAGTCACCTCTCCTTCCCATCCCCTTACCCCATCTAGACATGACCCATGCTAACAAGCTAGCTTCGTCTTTTCAGCCCCGCAAACTCAACCTACCAGCACCCAGGCTTCAGCCACAGCCTCCGATGGAGTTTAGTTGTTTAAAACAAGGTGCAAATTCACAATATAATCAACCTTGGTGTGTTAAATCTTTATTTAAATTGCATTATGTTGATTATATGAGGCAGGAAGCAGGCAGATACACGGCCGAGCTAACGTTAGCATTAGCGCCTGGATAGTTCGCATTTAGCAACCCCCCATGATTAGACAAAAGGGGTAAAATGGAAGTTCATAACAAAACGATAAACAAAACATGCAAACACAGAGCTGCAGGGATTACTGTGGCGTTCAGGTTCATTTTCACATGAATTAAATGAAGGTTGCCCTGAGATATGTGTGCTGCCAAACCTCGTGAGACTGTGTTGCTGAGATAGAGACAGGTCTCAAACAAAGTTAATTTTCTCCTGATTTGTCTGTCTGAAAAATACCATTTTAGTGTCAGAATGTTTGGAAGATGTGACTTGTGAAAAATAGGTCCAATATTTACTTCAATGACTATCGGGCAAAAGAATTGGTAATAATCTGTGCTCACATTTACTTCTCCTACTGGAGTGAATACACTCAGGACCTGCTGCTAGTCTCCTAAAGGGGCAGGGCAGTGGCGAAACCCACGTGACACAAATACAGGAAATTACTCCTTTTTCAACCGTCTCTGACTCGGGGCAGCACTACTTCTTCTTCCACTCATGTTGAACTGAGGGCAGACTAGACACTACAGTCACTCACTATTGCCTCTTGAGGTACAAAGTGGTATTACAAGATAGGACAGGCTGGGGCTAGCTGGTTAGCATGCTAACTTCTGTAGATATCTTTGCAACACAATTACATAGACGTCTTTGACAAAATGTGAAAACTGTAATTTCTTCACATTCTGTTGATAATTTTAGTTTATTTTTGAACGTTTTAAACTAAAATTCTGGCCAATCTTACATAGTGCACCTTTAAACACCTTTGTCTTTCAAACTCCACACCTACAGTTTGTGACTCTCTCTTGCAGTTTGTGAATCTGAATTCACAAACCCAACCTGAGGTGACCCTGATGACATCACAGTGATGTTATCAGGGTTATTTTCTTAGACTAGAAAGCTTCAGAGTCACCGAGAACAATACAAAACCATCTCTAAATGCTGAGTAGTGCTACTTGTGACATGTTGAGTGATCCTCGTGTAAAATCAGTGGAGTGCCCTTTTTCATTTGATCACGTCTTTTTATTCATCACTATATTGTATGTATTTATCCATCATTTCTAGGTGGTGCAGCAGATCGACCATCTAACATCGTCCATTGATCTGAATGAGGAGGAGCAGCAGCAGCGGGCTAGAGGAGGCGACAGCAGCTCCAGTTCAGGTTCCAGCTCCAGTGAGGTGACGGTGGGCAGCACTCATCGGAGGCCCTCAGAGCCTGAAGACCAGCCAGGACCCACACACTCATCTGGCACCCTCAGGAGAGATCATCGTACTAGGAGCCAATCTCCACCAAATGTGCAGATGTGCCCTGTAAACTCTGGATTTTCATCAGAGAAGACTAAAACTCTTTGGCTCACCAGTAGTCTGCCGTACGCCAATAATCACCCTTCGTCAGTTTCCTCAGTTAAGACCAACAACCCACAATTCCAAAACCTCACCTCTCATGACCTTACTTTGTCTCCCCAAAGAAGCCTCCCTGTTCGGCCTCCTACTCCTGGTCTCTCCCCTCTAACAGTAAACCTCCATCACTCCAACAGCCCTGGTTCTCGGCCTCACTCCCCTGGTCACTGCTCCTCCATCAAGGTCAGCCCTGTCTCCCCTCCCTCCCCTCTGTCTCCAAAGCTTCATCCACCCCCTGCCCTTAGCCCTTCTGTCATCATAGAGACCAAAGACGGTTCTTATCAGACCCCACAAAGCGACCACCCATCTGCTAGCCCGCTCTGTCCATCACCAACCCAGCCTCCGTCTGCCAGCTGCCCACCCACCAACTCAGAAACTCAAACTGTGTCCAACACTGACAGAGAGAAGCGAGCATCCTCAGCAGGGCCTGTTCAGTTGTGCACCACCCCCGCGGCCACAGCTAAACCACCCACAACACAGGGCCGCAGGGGTCGCAAGCCTCCGCCGTACCCACACCACAAACTCTCTGAACACACAAAGAAAGTCAAGGAGCCCCGCAAAGCTCCTCCGTACCCGGAGAAAAGAAGACTGCTCTCGACCACAGTGTGAGACAAATGCAGCAGGAGGGGGAGGCTGATCGAACAGAGCCATATTCACAGCACCAGCCACGGGTCTGCAAGAGTGGACAGTGATTTAAGGCTCGCTAAGTTGAGCTGAGACCAAGTTTCCAAGGTGACGGGACTTTAGACGCAACTTGGGGTGAGTATGTCGGGAGAAACAGCTTGGCTCTGCTGACATCCTTTTCCATATCTCCATATCTCTTCAAATCTTTTGAGTACATACACTGAACATACACAGGGCATCATAACATCTGTTTGGGTTAATGCTATGGTAACAAGAGCCTCTGTACAGATGCTCACTTTGCACCCCACCTCTCTCACTCCCACAGATTGCACAGTTAAAGGGCAAAGGAAGGAAATTGTAATTATTGCAAGATGACAAGACAAAGTAAGACCTTATTACTTTAGAGCACTTCAATCTATGCAGCCAGACACGTCCACGCTCATGTATCAGCATTGTTTGGGTTAGATAATTGCTGTCAGAAGTCGTGATGGTATAACAAGAACTCAGTGCAGCTCAGACTACTTTGACTCAGCAGTGTGAAAAGCACACGCGGGGGAAGCGAGGCCAGAGATGTGTGGAGATCTGGAGACAGAAAAGGTCTAATAATATGTGAAACTTAGCGAGGCCAGATAAGCGAACAGGCCGAGTGGCTGCCGAGCTGACTGGGTCAACATCCCGACACCTGGGTGCACGTCAGGGGAGACAAGGGGCAGCTGGCCATTCGTTGTACCCTTCACTGGGCCCCTGGTGTTACAAAAATCCTATCTCCTTTGCTGCCTCTGGCTTGACCGACCCGGCCACAATCTCCATCTGTTCCCCTCCAAATGTCAGGAGATGCAAAAAGAGAGAAAAAGGGGGCAGGTGTGTGAGAGAGGAAAGAGAGAAAAACACACACTGGAATGCCAGATGGAGCAAATCAATGGCTCATTCATCTGATGTTGTCCTCTCTGAAATGTGACTGTAGTTTATTTCATGCCTTCTTAAAGGATAAAGCCGGTGTTATTCCATATTTTTCTTATTGTCAACAAATCAAGTGAAAAGATCAAAACCAACAGTGTGTTAATCCGTCTCTCAATACTTTCTGACTTTCCTACCTCCCCGTGACACTCAGACTTAAGCCCAATTGATCCTACTGAAGGAGTAAATCTTTTCTAAAACAGCTGGACACTAGTTTTTTTGCAAACATTACTCAAAGAGGAAGAAACAGTGCGTTTGTTGGGGAATAAAATATTAATACATGATGAAAGACTAAACTATCAGGCTTTGGATACACCGAAAATACTTGTTGGTGTTGGTCTTTTTGTGGGATTTGTTGACATTAAGAAAAATATAGAACATAGCAGTTTTCTGCTTAAACAAAAGAGTCTACAGCCATGCTCTGTGCAGCTTCAAGGCACAGAGGTGCTTTGAGGTAAATGCTAACGTCAGCATGCTAAAGTGCTCACCATGACAGTGTCAAAATGCTGATGTTTACCTAGCTGGTTTGTTTACGATGTTAACCACCTAAGTTTAGGGTGTTATATAGCATGCAAACATTTGCTAATCAGCACTTAACACAAAGTACGGCTCAGGATGAAGAGAATGTCATTAGTGTTGCAGGTTTTTGGTCATCAACCAAAGTATCGGACAAATCCAGAAGGAAAAATCAGAAGATAGTTGAGTTATTACACAGTAAAAATCACTGGGTCCAGATTTTACCCAGTTTGGGTCAATATAGCATCAATACAACATTGGGTTAACTTTACCCAGAAGAAATCTGTTTTTTTGACCCAGTACACACAAAAAACTGTCACAAATGTATTGTTTCTTTGACATTCAAAAGATACACAAGTTATTAACAATCAATAAGAAAACCATGACATGTACATGTAAGTAGAGTAGAGTATTTAGTTTGGGTAAATAACCCAGCAGTAAATTTAAAAATAACACTAAAACTGGGTCAAAACAACTGCCTGTCGTCAGTGGCTTTCTGGGTAACATTAACCCAGTATTGTGTTGGTGCTGTAACCAAATTGGGTACATTTTGACCCAGTGATTTTTAGTGTGTATAATTCCTCCTGTGGTCAACATGAATTTCTGTGCCAACTTTCATGGCAATCCATCAAATACTTGCTAAGACTTCACTCAAAAACACAAATATCAACCTGCTGGCTGGTGGCACGAGATGAAAAGTCAGCGGATCACAAAAATCAGTAGGATTCATCATCTTGGGACCATAAATGTGTGTACAAAATTTCATGGTAATCCATCTGATAGTTTTTTTTTTTAAAGAATATCTTTATTGAAAGTATGACATGAATACAGTATCATAGGACAGTAAGGACTTTATATGTTTTCCCCCCAGAGCCCTCCCGTGTTCATCTCTTCTCCCTCCTCACCCTCCCAATCCATCTGATAGTTGTTTCAGTCTGTACCAAAGTGGAGGACAATGGCTACAGCACTAGTGTGAATAAAATGTTTCTGATCAAGGCTCTTTATTTAATACACGCCATTGTAATCTAAGCCAGCATTCGGCAGCATCAAGTGTACATATTTTCCTGATGCTCGTACTGTAGTTGAAAAGTTGAAAGGAAACATCTCTGCTGGTTCCAGATGGTAAAAGATGACATGTGGGCACAGAGGCAGCTCTGAGTCTCAGAGACAGAGTGAACTGGTGGTGAATAAAGAGCTATTGTGCTACAGAGACTCATTACTCAATCGAACAACCATCTTGGGGAAAAAAAAGTGTCAATTCTTTTTTTCCCATGAGGCCACAAACTTGGGAACCGGAGTTTGTAATAGTCACAGCTTTGCTATAAGATGCTTTACTTACAAGTAGGAGACTCTGTGGGAGTTTTTTGGCACAGCCTGTCACGTACATGATGTTGTTGCTGAAACTCAGCTCCGCCAAAGTGCTACTACACAACAGAGTCTGTCTACATGTCTACATAACATTTCATAGTTACAGTCATGGCTATGTTTTACATTTAAGTACTGGTAAATTGCGTGGTTGCAATCAAACATGCAGTTCTTTCTATCATAAAATTCAAACCAACTGATGCCAATTTGAGGACAATCAAGATTACTGATTTTCTCTTGGCTTAACATAAAATGAATAAATCCCTCCTGACTCTATATCTCTATAAGCCAACAAAGATCAAAGCTCTATACATTCCCATATGTGCCGCTGGATTTAGTAGATCCTCCCCGCAAAGCCTTTTCCCCCCAGAAATTAAGAAGAAACAATGGAAACTCTTTATCTCATGGAAACATTTATCCGAGGACAATATATGGTAATTGAGTACGTTTACAGAATACATTTTCTTCATAATGCCTATTTTAATATATAACTTTCATATGAGGTCTCATTTGTATGCTGAGAAACTAGCTTTTTTTATATGCTGCTTAAAAACTGAGTTTAAATTAAGAATACATTAGCGCTGGTAGTAAAACTGCTGTTATTTTGGACAGATATGACAGGGGCATATAAATGCTCTCCGCATGTTCACCGTGGCCCGGCAGTGACAGTGCTCAGAATATTCAATGCGTCTCCGCTGGCACTCAAAATTTCTCCTTACTTTTCATGTTTACCCTTTAACAAGGCTGTGGGAGTTCAATCAGATCATGACTGACATAACAAAACAAAAACAGCGCGTTATCTCCAGAATACTGACGTGTCTTTATTGAAACATCCATCACGTATCATCATGAATCAGAACAATCAAGAAAGTAGAAAAAGAAAACAAAATAAGTAACATCTTGTGTGTGTGTTTTTTTTTTTTTTTTCTATCCCGGGTCAGCATCTGGACATGGTTATTTCCTGTTGTGACCCCAGAGGGAGCTTCGTCGTAGACAAAAGGGACACAGACGTCCCTGCTGAGATTTTCCTCGAGCCATGACGATCACCTCTAGACAGATGAGGGAAACCAAACCCAGACCAAACAAGGTACGAGTCTCACGAGTAATCCGACCACAGAAACAAATCAGCAAAAATCCTCAAATCTGAAATCAATCCCCGAAACTCGTTCCTGTGGACACTTGTGCAGATCTAAAAGGGGCTGGATCAATGTCAGGAAGATAAAGGCAATCCTACTCGCTACATAAGGGAGCAAAGACGGCAGGGAGATGAGCATGGACGCGTAATAATGATGTACTTCAGAAACCTGCACAAGATCCTCGCTGATCCACATATGTGGCACTGAAAGATGAAAGCAAAGGGTTCAAGAAGGGCTGTGATGGCATCTCTACCAATCAAATGTGTGTGCACGCTCTACATTTTAGTATTTTGGGGTTAAAGCTCAAACAATGTTAGTGTGTAGTCATTGAAGTATTTAATTATGCTAAATACTAAAATTAGAAAGGAGAACATTACAAATAAGGGAGTGGTGCAGCGCCTGCTACTCATGTCTAATTAAAATGATCACAATTTAGGTCATTTTCACTAAGATAAAAAACATTTATTCTCATTACTTAGTCATATTTTTAAACTTGGGGTTTTTACAATGATTTCACATTTACACTGTTTAACATTTATAAAAAAAAAAGAAACAAAAAGTCATCTTCTGTATATCTTCCTCTTAATATCATGTTGTGAAGCTGATATCTGCTCTATTACAAGTATCCCTTCTGGCCAAAAACATAACAAAAACTTATCATAAGTAGTACTGATTGGTGATTTGGGGCGAGGGGGGATCAAACGTGCTGCTTACAGTTATCCGGAACAGATGAAGATAAACAGAAAGATGAAGAAACAGGCCGAGGTTTTCTTCTCAACAGCAGCTCAGAACAGGGAGAGAGATTGAAGAACATGTAATTGTTTGTGTGTGTACGATGATGTTGGGGATTACACAAGATGGATAAATCCCTCCCTACTCTAAATATGTTCTCTATACTCTAAAAGCCCCCCAATCCTCTATATATACATTCACTACATCCCCAGTGGATCAGAACAGATTTGTTCTCTGTAAATCTTATAGCTTCAGAAACAACTATGGAAGCACTTTCTCTTAGGGCAGAATTTAAAGTAGGACTATATTTGAAGGTACATCCACTGTTGTAAGAACATACCACGTAATTAATGTACTGACATACAAAACATTCCCAAGACAAGATCATCATCCAACTTCAATTTTTGGTTGTCACTCAAATCCATCCTTCATTGAGTTGTAACACACAGGCCCAACTCAGAGCTCCCTCAAGTGCTCCGATTGGTCAAAACATGACCAAAGCCAAGTCTCCCGTCCAATCACAGCTCATCGTGTCGTGTCCGTCCGATGGCGGTCAGTTTCGAGAGCTGAGCGTTGAACTTTCCGCTCGTGTGGGTCACTAGAAGTCAGAGGGGAGAGCAAATTACTGTCACAGTCAACATTAAAAACAGGGACGCACAGAGTCACTGATGTAAAGCAAACTGAAACCAGCCAGCATCATCATTCAACTGCAGAGCTGCAGAAGCAGCAGTTTCAGACCTGCAGTTCCAGTCAAACCTGCACGGCCCATTGGCAAGGAAAGTTACAGCAGCAGGAGATTACAGCTGCAGATGTAGATGTGCTCCGTCTACAGGTAAACATAGTAGCAGCTGCTGTTGTTTCAACACTCGTGCCACCTGCGGGCAATTAGTGCCACGACTGCAGTTTATTTACTTTTTAGTAGCTGCTGCATGTGTGTGTTTGAACTTTGATATTTTATATATTAAACCTGAAATGGGTAATAATTTTGTTAAATGGAGCATTTTTTCTGCTAAATTCTCATCATTACTTTACCTTTTTTTATTTGTCCAAAGAAAAAGAAAAAGAGGCTCAAAGGAAACAATGAAAGAATAAAAGAAAATGAGCTACGTACTCAGGCTGACTAAATTCTTCAAAGTCTTTAGTTTAAGATATTTGAACTATACACTCAGGTTTTGCTAAATTAATTGAAATATTTGTCTATTAGTAGAAATAGTAGTAACTATTTTTACAGTCCAAGGGCACTTAGACTTCTGTCTGATGTCTGAGTTCAGTTCAGCTCATAGATGAACAGAAAGGGAAATAAAAAGTACATTCATTTACAAAATCGTACAATTTGTGTTTTACAACCAAAAGCTGAATTGTATTTATATTTGTGTATCTGGTAGATGCTTGTGCAACAAAATAATGTTTCTATACACAAATAATTTTCATTTTAGCAAAGAGGTGGTGCAAGCGTTGAATGTTAATCCTCAAAAACACACGAAAAGCTAACAGCAGCTATAAAACCTGCAACACTCATTGCTAGTATGCAGCACAAATGTTAAAAATGCAACAACTATTACTTTCTTTGCCTGTAGATGGCGACATCGACTACGGCAGCGTATTGCTGCCACCATGACGAAAAAATGTGCCGTTCTATAACAAGAAACTTCTCACTTTAACACGATTCTTTTCATGTTATCATGAGATTCTTTAACCAGTTATAACAAGATAGTTTTATGATGTAATAACCAACTTTTCTCATAATTACTAGCTGCTAAATTATTCCGTTTTAACAAGAAAGGTTTCTTAAGGCGCTGACTGTCTTTGTGTGTCTTTGTGTTAACAACACAGTTGTTATTTCAAAAAAAGTTTCCTGTTAAAACTGAATAATTTGGCGTCTAGTAATAACGAGAAAAATATGTCATAATATGAAACAATTTTGCTAAAACGTGAAAAGGAACTCGTAATAACATGAAAAGGAGGGAAACGAGAAACTAAGCAAATATTTTTTGTCATGGTGGCTCCCCCTTGTGGAGAATCTGCAGCCTGTTTAACACGAACAGGCAAGCTAGTTCATTGATTTACGTTGCATCTAAAGAGTCATTTACATTCTGTAGTTAAGGAGTCTATCTCTAGAAGTCATGACTGGAAGTGTTTTCCAGAAGTCTCCCACAGACGGGATTATCCTTAAATCTGTGATAGTCTCAGAGTTTGAGTCTGTAAGCGTCTGTACTGTTGTGTCTAATCTGCTGAACTTGGCGGTTACAGTAAATTTGCTGTTCATTGTGTCTTGTCAAATCCTGCTAATCACAGTCCGGAACTGAAGCCACGTTGGGGATTTGTGCAGAAACAGAACAACAACAAATAATGCTACAGGGACAAATAGCATCCCACTCACAGCTGGAGCATATGCTTTAGAGGGAAATCAGTGGGAACCTCGCAACATGATGGAGGGAGGCAGAGACAGAGAGCGAGACACTGACATGACAAGCAGAGGGAGTTGATTGAACACTAGGAAATTCAATCAATTTCTCACCTGTTGAGTCTCCTACGGTAAATTCCTCCGGCTTCAAAGGCACGTCACTCTGTCCCGCCGCCGCTGTCTGCGACTGGACACATGTACAGCAGAAGTGATGAAGAGGAGGGAGGACAGGGAGGAAGACAGGAAAAGAAAACCAGGAGACAAATAAACAAAACAGGATGAGAACCGTCTGTTGCGACGAAATTGCAAGCCGGGGAAGTAGGAGGGTGTGACGACAAGGTCAAGGAGATGCTGTGTGGGGGTGGCAGGAGTGTTTGTTTGTTTGTGTGTGTGTGTGTGTGTGTGTGTGTGTGTGTGTGGTTATTATTGTCCCGTCATTTAGTGAAGTTACTTTCTTGTGTGTTTGTCTTCTATTTGCAGGGCGCGGAGCCAGAGCAGGAGGAGGAAACATGTGCTCTCACTAATGATGGTGTGTCAGGACTGTCCTTGCTGGGGGAAGGAGGCGTGTCAAGGTGTGCTTCACTTCACCGCCGACCACATCAGACACGGAAGACCTCCGCTAAGTGACTGAGCTCAGAAAAAGAGTCCAGACATTAACCTTCCTTGAAACATTATGCGCAAAGACACGACTCTGAGTTTGACTTCCAGAACAAAAATAAAGTTTCTGTGTTATTTTTTTTCTCTGCCTGTGGTCAGTTTATCAAAAATGGTGCAAGCTGGAATGTAAAGTAGATCAAACCATCATTCATGGATCTAAAAATGTACAGGGATATGTGGAGCAAATCACGAGTTTCCATGGAGACATAAGTATTAGTGGAGGGGACGTAAACAGCAAAGTGCAAGTGATTGCATGCTTTATTTAGTTCTACTCAGGACTGTGTGGTCAGGCACATGCTGCACTGCTCCGTCTCTCACATGGTGACGTTAGGGTACATTTAATCTTGTGTAGCCAGACATCTGAAAGCTAACGGAGGTCTAAAGTAAATCTCATCAAAATAATTTGGGAAAACTAAACTTTAAAAAATCCTGAAGCAATGTTATTGGCGATGAGTTTAGTATAACAAGTTTATGAAACCAGCGAACAGGTTCTTCATAGCATAATTTCAACAGATAAAGTAAATAGTATTTCTAGCTGACATTTGTACTTCACGAGACAGAAACAAGAGAAAAGTTTGTCTATATGAGTTTGGTGACACCTGATTCTTTTAAAGGATAGGCTGGAAATGTTCTTTATTTTTCTTACTGTAAACAAATATAATAAAAAAAAGACCCAAAACCAACAATACCTGAGTTTGTCTCTTAATACATTCTGACTTCCCTGCTCTGTCTATTGTACTCGGCCCAAAGCCCATTTGTTTGTTTTTAAGATACTTTCATTTTAGAAAAAGACCCAGAAATTTCCTAAAAGAACTGGGAACTGCGCTAGTGTGTATTTCCAGCAGCGGGACGGTGGATGTGGGATCGACTCAAGAATAAACTACAGCGTTCAGTTTCATCGTAATAAAGGAACACGTCATCCATTGCAGCGGTGCGGCTCATTGATGTGTTTTTAATAGTTTTTGGACAATAATGCACGTCTACGGCAAAGAGGAATAAATTATTTATCAGGTTTTGGCTACACATGCAATATTTGTTAGTGATCAATTAATTTTTGGTTTTGGTTTTTGAATGGCGTTTGTTGACAATAAGTAAAATATAGAATAGCACCAAAATTATTTTTCTCGATTAATTGATTAATTGTTTAGTCCATGAGTTGTCAGAAAATAGTGAAAAATATGCGTTATAATTGCCCACAGCTCAAGTTGCTCAAATGTCTTGTTTGCTCAAATGACTAAAATGATTATTCAATTATAAAAATAGCTGCAGATTAATTTTCTGTTAATCAACTGATCTATTAATCGACTAATTGTTGCAGCTCTACATTCTGTACAGATACACTGTATTACATGCATATTATATTCTTACGTGTTATTTTAAAAAAACAGTAAAACAGATTTTGTTGTTTCAGAAGCAGCAGTTTCCATCTCACACGAAGACTCTAGAAAGGCAAAGTTAAGCAACCGCAGGACAGAAAAATCCTGAGCCTGACAAAGTGTTGCTGTTCTGCTGGTGAATATGTGGATGGTTGATTATTTGCAGGCAATGTAAAAATGTTCATCAACTGTGTTTTGCCTCGATTTTCTGACATTTGTGCAGACTCTGTAATTTCTAAGCTCTGAAACGATTTTTGGGCACAAAAAAAAAGCTTTAATCTCAACACTGACGAGGTGCCTGAAACATCCGAGGTAATATCAAGGAAACACTCTCATTACAGTTTGTCTTTGTTAGGCAGTAATGTCCTGTGAGCTCTCTGCTGTCCAACGCAAGCTCAACTCCAACTAATCACACAGTAGGGGAAAAGCTGAGGAGTCTGCAGGTTGTGGTGCAATTCGGCTTCCAGCAAATTACAACACTGAGGACCTGAGACGTGCATCGATCAGCTCAAAGAAAGACACGCATTTAATTAATTTCATTTTTTATATGTCTGAGCAATATCGAAACAGCGACAGTGCTGTCTCTCAAACTGACACGAGCTCTAAGCTATAACTGGCTGATATAGAGGACACATTGTATGTGTTTACCTTAATACAAGAGTTTAAAAACCCTGTGCTGCATTGACACTGTTATATAAAACCCAGCAGCTACAAAGGAGGAGCACCAGTGTTTCTTTCATACTTACGTATGCATTGGCATATTCGATTTTGGTTCCCTTCAGTTCTGCTTTGAACTGAGTGAAAAACAGATACGATTTCCCCTGAGGCCTGGCAGGAATGAAAAAGAAACATTTTATCAACATTGAGTCATTTGCATACATTCATACACGTATTAAGTCAGACATGAATAGGCTTAAATCATATTGTTAGAAACTGTTGTTTTATTTCTCTTCTCGTCTCTTCTGTGACTGTCACGATGAACTAAAATCAAAGAGTGACTCAGTGGAAACAGAGACAGGCGGGACAGATTGTCATGCTGGTCGTCAGGGTCACTGAGCTGAAGCCGAGACTCTGTATCCTCTGAGTGTGTGTGTGTGCGCGTGCGTGTGTGTGTGCGTGTGTGTGTGTGGTAACCTCACCTCCACACAGAGCACGAAAACAGTCTGTCGTCATCACTCAGACCCACACTCATCAGCCATTGCTGTTTGGCACAAAAACAGAAGAATATTTAAGCACAAAGCTCGCTGTGATTAAATATCAATAACACGACGCTGGAGAGAAACAGAGACACTCACCTCATTGGTTCCTCCTTGTGAGGCGTACGTGAATGAGCATTCATACTCCTGCTGTAATAAGATAGTGTGATAATTTTAATCAGAGCTACATTTTCACAACTGATTTTCTTTCCCATACTATTAATTTCCATTAATTGTGTGTGTTTTTGTTTTGTGTGTAGAAGAAATGCTTTTGAGCTATTTTCTATTTAAAAGAATCAGTTTGCTTCAAACAAAGGCCTCATCAGATCGTCTAACAGCGTCTAAAACACTCTTTTTTTGAAGTCAACTGCATCTAACAGACAATCTGACAACAATGCCCCCTTATGCAGAGATTGGCCAGGCATGTGGAGGTGAGAAAGTAGGCAGAACGTCTCTCTCAAACTCTCTTTTTTTCCATTCAGTCAGTTTTTATGTGTACAGATTGTCTGAATGTGTGCGCTGTTATATCCATTTTTATGAATCATCTTGTCAAAACCACAAAGACACACAAAAGACACAGAAGTGCTGGAGAGAGATCAGAGGGGAGACGGGGAAATGTAATGCAGCCAGTTTCCGCCTTCGAATGCAGCCATTTGGAACATTTATATTTAGACACGTTTGGATGACTGATTTAGTCTAGTCAAGTCTAATCAAGTCAATTTTATTTGTATAGCCCAATATTACAAATTTGCCCTTTAATATCTGTTCAGCAATACAACATCCTCTGTCCTTAGACTGTCGATTTGAATAAGGAAAAACTCGTCAGATGAAGTAGTTTAATTATTAAAATGTTACTAGTGTTAACTAATTTGTTGATTAACCAATTAGCTGATCCAAAGAAAAGTAACAGTTATTGTCCATTAATTGAACATCACTTTGTGCTCAGGCCTTTTTTTCTGAGCATTAAAAAGCACAGGTGTAACAAACAGCGTTATTAACTTTATTAATGGCTGCATATCATGAACATGTGCCAGCTCAAGGGTTTTGGTGTTGAATGTGAGGGCTTAACCCAGGAAGCCACGGCAGGTTATTTAAATGGGGCAGAGCTGTCAATACACCTGTTGCACCTGTATGACAAGTCAAAATTGATGGGTGTTTGTTATTATTTTTGCCTGTTTTATAGACTGATTAATTAATGGAAAAAATAATCTATGGATAATAATAAAGTGTTTAGTTGCAGTCTTAATGTATAAACATGAGATTAAACTTTACTTTTAAACTATGGAAACCAGTGTAACAGTATGTAAAGCTCTCAGCCAATGAGCGAAGCCGTTGTGGCAGCGACGTGCAGCGACGTGGCAGCCGCTCAGAGGCTGTGTCGTCATCACGCTCAGACCGCAGTAGTATGTAGTTTTTTTTTTCACGTATGTTGTTTTAATTAGCAAATATTTTAAACCTGACTCCGATTAATGAATGAGACGCACCGTTTAAACATATAGTGAAGCTCCCCGTGTGTTTATTTTGTGTTATTACTCGGTTAAATATCGATGAATAAGGAACAATGGAGTGAATTAGCCTCCACACACATTTACAGACTCGTGCAAACGTTTAGATGTGTTTTAACTGTCGTTGTGTGTCCGGGGGAGTTTGAAAATGAAAACAAGCTGTGTGAAATAACAGATAATATTTCAATACAGTCACTTACTATGCCCTGGCTGAACGTGTGCACCACTCCTCCCGGTTTCACGTTGAACTCCACCGTCTTCGTCCGTTCAGCAGACGCGCTGACCGGGACACACGCTGACATCAGCACGAAGACCAACATAGCTGCTAAAGTCACAGCACTAAAGTTATTTGGGCTCTCCATCATCTTCCTCCTCGGATTTGGGCACCCCGGGTTACCTGGTGTCCCGTCGACGATGGGTGTCGTCACAACCCGCGTCACATCAGGAAATCACAAAACCGAACGAAAACTGGGTCGTGTCTAGATGGTAACCCTAGATTAGCGAAACTCTCGCGAGCAAAACGTTCTTGTCTCGCTGTTTTATGATGTGACAGCGCTGTGGTTAAGGTCTGGGTAGGTTTAGGCACAAAGGGCGCTTGGTTGGGGTTAGGGAAAGATCATGGTTTGGGTTAAATGATCACTTGAAATGTGGTGTGGGTTAAAGTTACTACTTCCTTACAAATCTCGCGAGAGTTTCGCATATTTCCATGTATGTATGTATTCCAAAATATTTTGGATTGATATGCAAAATTTTCTAGAAAATATCTAGAAAAACTGGTCAAATGGTCATGCTATATGGACTTTACCTTATTTCTAATTGATATTAAGCTTTATTACAATTCTCTAGTCAACCTGAAAATTAGAAAAGCAACAAGATCCAAACAATATTTCAGACATATAAAATAATCGATATAAAATGATTATGTATTCATTTTTTTCCTCCTCTTATGTATTATTTTGCTTTTATTGAATGTCGAAAGCTTCTTGCACAATCCCTTTACTGAATTTTAAAAAAATTTCATAACCTCCTGGCACTTTGTTTCCTCTTTTTGTTCTTCAAACTTGTTCATATGTTACTATTGTTTGAGTTTGACTGCTGTCAGTGAAGTTGGAGAAAAAAGAAAACAAATGAAAACAACCCAATACAATCAAACAGAAACTCAGTCGTCCAACTGTTTTCAGAATCAGACATTAAGAAATGGAGAATTAACTATATCACTTATCCTGTAAATCCATTAAAAAATTCTTAATAATATTTATCCATCCAATGAAGTGCTAAGATTGAGATTTAATGTTAATCACAATAACTGCAGTTTTTGTGATACAGAAACTGAAACTACAGATCATCTGTTTTTCCTTTTATGTACTCTGTGACATTCTGGGAGGATTTGCAGGACTGGCTGTCAACCAAAATCCAACTAGTTGCTCCTCTCACAAAAGAAAATATTGTGTTTGGTATTAACATGAAGGAGTTTATAAAAGGGACCTTAAAGGGACCAATCATCTCAGTGCTTTGAGACTAATAAAAAGAAAACATGCAAAGTCTTTCCTCAGAGCTTATGAAGAACTGAACATATTTGATGACCCGTACAGCAACTATGGAAGAGTGCAGACTTATTATTATTATTATTAATTTGTTTTTAAATTGTATTTATTTTCTATTATTATGTACATTATTATATTATTATTTTATATAATTTAAGTTATCTTTCTTATGTAATGTGCCTTTTGTGTAAAGAGGTGTTTGGTATGGTTTCTATGCCATGTTGTGTGTAAATGAATTCTTTTCAGTAAAAAAATATTAATATTTTATTATTTATTTGCTTATTTATTCTCTTCAGCTCTCTCTTATCTGGTAGATAAGAGAAAGCTACATCTACCAGAACCTTTACTTCTGCACATGTTTTGCACAACTTTTTTATTTTTTACAACCCACAAGACAGGTCATGTTGTCTAAGTATTTCTGTATAAGCAATGTGTATAATGTTTATAATGTATATAGATTGAATTCCATTTACTTGACTTTTTATTTTGTTGTGCTTCTTACTTTTAGTTCTTATCTGTTACCTTGTTTCCTGCACTGATGAAACATGCAAATTTCCCCTCTGGGCATCAATAAAGTTTTATCTTATCTTTAAATTATGAGCACCGCATTTATTGTAACACTACCTTTCATGGCCACACGGTGTCGCCCTTATTCAACCAAATTTACACTGTGTGTGTTTATGCTATTAACAGGACTATTAATAAACTGTCTAAACTTGGATTTATATGACAGCACTTCAGTAAGTGTAAAAATATTTAGTCTCAGTGCATATTTAAGTTCATTCTTGACCTTGGAAACAGTAGTTTGACAAAAAAAAAATCCCAACTTGAGGTTCACTGAGCTCACACATCAACAGACCAACTCCATGACAAAGCAAACACTGATGAAGACAATGTGATGCAGTTTAAAGCCCAGAAAAAGCTAGTAAATGGACCTTGAGTGGGGATTGTCGCAATAAGTCTTGACTAGTTTCTTCAAACCACAGTATAACAACAAAAACTATTTAAGCCATCTGACATCAAGAGGGGAAACTCCAGGGTTTTTGTTTGGGGTCTGTGTCTGTTTGTTTAAGTCATGTCTGAGAGCTCCCTCCTATAGACGGAGGGCTGTCGGGAGACTATAGACCCTCTCATACACACACACACACACACACACACACACACACACACACACACACACACACTGTTTGGTTAAGTCGGTGTCTCTGTGTTTTTACTGCCTGGCTGCAACCCAGGATGTCATATGCAGGTGTAAAGGGGAGAGGGCAGAGTGCACATCTCGTCTTCCCACATTTATGAAGTGCATTAACGAGTCACTGGAGTTTCTTGTCTCATTATGAGGTATCTCAATCAGTTATTCCTCACCGCATACCGAAAGTAATATCTTCCTACATTATGATTCAAATAGAAACAGACAAATGGAGGCTATTTAAAGAGCTCATCATAATGTCCCTCATGTCTGATTCTTCCTCAGAGAGTGTCAAGGTTTTTTTCTGCACCCTCGGCTGTCTGGTTATATCTGCTGTCTGATTTTGATGAATAAATATGCATTCACAATCAAAGCTAGTAGAGGTTGTTACCGGCATACAAAACACCAACCATGTAAGAGCTGTCTAGTAGGATACAGGGAATAACAGTACAGGATAGTGCAGGACATCAAATAACAGAGGAGAACGTTTGGTACAAACTCCAAATGTAAAATTTGCAAAAAATATTTAATATTTGCAATTTGGAAGGACGCATTTGAATTAATTTCATTGTAGTGTAGTGAGTGAAAATGAGAGTAAAAGGAAATGTCCTTTCAAGCACTTAAATTGATATAATTGAGTTTAACATGTTTTTGTATCTTTTGCTCTACAAAATAACTGTGATAAGCCTTGAAGGAATGAGCAGCTCTGAACACTAGTCTTTGTAATTATTTTCTACTGCACCAAACATGTAATATGTTTTCCTCGTCTCCAACTGTACATGTACATTCCTCTCCTCTTCACAGTACAACAGCATTTTGTATTACAGGAGACGTGAACGGTCTCATGTCTCCTCCTGCATGTCTGTATGTATGTGTGCGTGTGTGTGTGTGTGTGTTTACATGTGTGTCTCTGGAGCCATAAAGCGTTCTCCTCGTGAAGTGTGACACATGAACAGATGTTTGGTATGAGCGGAGGCACCTCAACATTGGCTGACACTCATGTGCAAAACCAATAAAACAAAACGAGCATTTAGAAACCAAATCCAGACCAAAAATAACTGGATGGTTACCCCCCCCCCCCCCCCACCCCCCCCACCCTTCTCCTCACGCTCCCCTCCTCCTCTTCTCCATCACCTCTTCCTCCTCTGTTCGCAGCCTCATCTGGTCAGCCTCCCTGCCCATTCCCACTTCCTGGCCCAACAATAATACAATAACAGGATTAATAACAGCATGTATTCACTCAGACAGCCTGTTGAGTATTTTGATGTTTACACAGCAGCTCTGAGGGGAAAAATACAGAGGTCATTAAGCATACATTCTTCTATTTCATACAGGGAAACCTGTTAAATCTGTAATGATGAGTATATGGTCAGACTCCGGGAGTCCTTTTCCTGCACAGGTAAACATTGTTCCCTCTTTCAGCAGGTCAGACACTTAGCTGTTTAATACCGGGAGGATAGAAATATATTCAGTCATTTCCACTGTGTGCACACAAACATCTTCTTCTCTTTGCTATAAACAAACAATCCTGGATAAGTAAATACAGACCACATTTTCAGACAGAAAAATGGAGTTTTAGCACTGAGTTGGTGTCAAAAATCTTTTCACTAATGATGTGTGCTTGTATTCCACACACAGCTAGAGAGTGTTAAAAATCAACACTTCAGTGTGTCGGTGGTTATATGTCTGTAGATTTATATACACCAGAGTAAATTTAACACTTTTAATAGCTTCGAACAGCTGCTACAGAGTTAAATTAGGTGGAAAAACAACTTTCCAATCTGTCGTCGTCATCTCAAAATTGCTCTCTACCTGGTTGATTGGCAAATTAGCTTCACGCAGTTGGATAATTTGTCACAGATGAGAAATGATGATTGTATTGATATCAGGAGCAGAGTTCATGCCTACCAGAAACACTGTTGATTTATATCAACACAGGCATAATGTTTATTACACCGTCAGAGTTGGATTAATCTTCTCATCCCCAATGACTCTTCAGCGAGAACGTGAATTAAATTCTATTAAGAAAGTTTCCACTGATATAAAATGCTTCAAGTAAAGTTTATGACACAAAAAAATATCCAAAATGTGATGTAATGCTACAACCGTAAAATAAATCATACAGTATGCTGGATTTAAATGTTTAACTCAAAGCTGCACAATCAATATTTTCATATTAACAATGGATCAATTGACGATGTGTAGGTGAAAAAGGTCACTCGTAGTGAGAAACCCACAGTGAATTACCACTCGACTGTGCAGTTCCCCTCGGCTCTGTGAAACATTTTAGCCTGTTTTGGCAAATTATTTTGATTTTCCAGCCCACAAACTCTCATCAGCCCGTTTACAGACTCTGAGGAGAGCAGTGAAAAAGCTCTAAAAACCTACTGTGCACCATCTGTCCAGCACCAAACAACAGACAGACAAAGTTAGCAACTAGCTGGTGAACACAGTGGAGCATTTAACCACTAAGGAGCCCTCAGGAGGTGGTAGAGACCAAAACAGAGCTAATATTGGACTGACATTCGTCACGTGGACATAAACACGACTCCAAATGAATGTTAATGTTACACCGTCCCTGCTGGATGTGTAAATAGGATTTTTTTTGTTAACATGATAATTATAACAACTTATAAGGTGATATTATGTCAATATTGCGTCTTCAGTTTCTTCCGCTGCCCCCAAGTGGCCAGAAATCCATGACTGCAGCTTTAATATAATTGTAATATAGCTTAGGTGAAGTGGTAAAAGAAGCAAATACAGAATTATTGGATTACTGTGTGAGAAGATGTAGAAAAAAATCTATTCAAGGTAAAATTTAAGTGAAACATCAGGAGAATAAAGGTGAAACTGGTCAGTATTGACAGTTGTGCAATTTCTGTCTGTACGAGGAACAAACTGACTACCGTTATGTCACTGCAGTCTAGTCTGTTGGCTCTGACACTTGTTGACCGGGAGTCTCAGTCAGGCCTCTGGGCACAGCCTCACAGACATTCAGCCCAAGATAAGGATGGTTTAGCCGGGGTGCTGCTGATGTCAGCAGTTTGCAGTCAGGTTTTCCTGGCCGTCTGCGGATCTGTGGAATTTCTCTCCTCCTTGCCATCTCCAGCGGTTGCAGCTCTGCCCATCCTGCACGCCCTGCAGGCTTAGCACATCGGCCTGCCCTGAGCAAACAGCACCTGGAGCGGCGGAGGAGGAGGCTCTGCCCTGACCCTCTGTCACACTCAAATTCACATCAGTGGCTCACCTCAAGGGCTCTCTGACCAAAGATGGTTTGGGCTCGACAGAAACGCCATGTTTGGATAAGAGGATGAGTGAAATCTGGGGTTTTTTTGAAATGGGTTCAAACCCAGTGTGATGTGGATTTGTGTGGTGCATGTGTATATGAGAGATTTTTTCTTCATCTCTGACACTTTCACATCTTTTACATCCCACGAAACCCAATTTGTTCAACGCTCCTTTCTGAATCTCTCATTTGTGTGAAATAACAGGTGGAAATCAGCAACACTAACAACCTTTTTACAGCAAACAAGGGCAAACTTACACAGCAACTGAGAAACCCACAGTTCACTTGGTTGAAAATAACCTCTCACCATTACCACAATACAGGAATGGAGAAATTGTGACCATCTGTAGCCTGATGCTGCCTACATATCTGTAATTAAGTGAGTCAGTGAGTGAGCTGAGCAGCTCGAGTACAGGAACAATCAAGAAAGCATACTTCATGACCTCACCTTCCACACCTGCCTGCATTTTATCCTCATAAACATCCTGAAACTGTTTCCTTGTTGCGTCGTGCATAAAAATTGCTAATTATCTTCCACTTTATGGAGTGGAAAGACCACAAAAAAGGTTTCTGTTTCAGATCTCTCCAGTCAAACTGTTTTATTTCCAACTTGGAGTTTCTCAGTTTGTTCATACAGAACGATGGGAGCTATTGTTGTATACAGAGTCAGAGAAAAGCGCCGCAGTAACCAATGAGAGTCCATACAGTCCAAAGCCTTAACACTTCTTACCTTTATGCTATAAATTTAACATTACAAGACTATGAGGTAATATATTTGTGCTCGAAAGGAAAGACTTCTGTTAAAAAAAGAGGCAAAAAGCATGACTTGTGTTAAGAATAGTTGTGGTGATTATTTATACGTTTCCACTCACCAGTCAGACAGTGTTCTTAATAAATCCGGTGCAAACAGAGCGAGACATTCCTCGACACCTCACACAGAGTTATTGCCAGGTGAATAAATGTTTTCCTACTCACCTTCTGTAACACAACATGACAAACACACAGGCAGGCGCCTGGTGTGAGGCTGTATTTCTTTTGCTAAGTGGAATCCTTTCAGATATTTCTCTGAGGTGTGTTATTCCAAAAGCATTTAAGAAATGTACCACTCCACACCCTAATGGCCCTCAGCTCAGTTCATATATATATATATATAAAACAGAAAGACTGTTAACAGCAAATGAGCAGTGGAATGACTTCATGTTGTTAAATATTTGTTCAAATTATCCCTTCACGAGTGATTATTTAAATCTATTTTTTGATCACGGGGATGTTAAGAGAAAAAGCTTCAATGGTTCTTTTGTTTCCAGAAATTCAAAAACTCCTTTATTAAAAAATGTAATAAAAATTCAGAACACCTTTCTTCAAACATTCAAATTCACTAAAATATAAAAGAACAGACTATAAATTTGTGCTCAGGTAATACATAAAAATGCATTAAATCATACATGCAATACTGCAAGAAACACATACATGAGTATCTGTTTTTTATATTATGAAAGGCCTCATACATTGTTCACTTTGATACATATTTGGTCAAAAGTAGCCGGAAGATATTTTCTCTGCCAAGATAAAATGCAAATACATTTCAGGGGAGAAGAGCACCGCTGTTTCCTGCTAAATAAGCACAATTTCTGTTGTGCAATCTCATTGAAGGCCATTTAAAACTGCTTGTTTAAGACTTTTTTTTACATTGTGAACATGATTACATGTTTCCCTCAATGTTACAGCACACATACAGCCAACAGTGCAGCCTGCTTAAAAATCCACTGATAACTTAAGATAACTTAACATTAGCCAGCCTGGCTGTAGCTACAATATATCATAAATACAAAAAGATTCATTTAGCTGCAGTTAGCAAGAAACTTGACTTAGTTATTCTCTTCGGTCAGGTCAGCTTCTGTGAAACAAAGAACAAACATCAGTGATGAGCTCTTCCTTTCTGATCTCAGTTTCAAGGAGTGATACGACTATAAGTTCGACTTACACAGTGATCCTGCAGTTTCTTGCTTGTACGTAGCTTCCTGTGTACCTGATGTCACACCGCACCTCATTGTTGGAGAAATCTGACTCCTGGACGAGCTGAGAGGGGTTCACTGTCACCTGAGAAATATGGAAAACACACGAGTGTAAATAAATTGCAGCATTGCTCGCTGCTAATCAGTTCTGTTCAATTCAATCTGATATAACTCCAGTCGTATGAAAAAGTGCTGTTGTCTCCTCATTAATCAGCTGCTTATATATCTTGTCCCATTCATAAATCAGCTCTACACTCCCACCTTGAGTATGTAGTTTCCTGGTGGTACGTCAGTGATATCAATCCACTGACAGTCGATGTTGGCGTGATATGTATCATAGCAACCAGGACCAAGCCCCTGAGAAAAAGCCAATTTCATCATCCGATGACTTAAAGAATGAATCTGTATTTGAAATGTATCAATGGCATAAAAACATTCCACATTTAACAAATCAAACAACCAAACATGGAAGGATTGATGGTTGGTTCAATGGACAAATAAATAAACCAGACAGACCAACCTGTGTGTGGGCAGTGCAGGCGAAGCGCCGTCGTATTCCTGGGTCACATGACGTGTCCTCCAGACAGAAACTGGCCTTGTGTCCCTCAGCCACCTTCTGACCAGTGGAGACGTCCAGCAGGTCATAGTTACTAAAAGCCTCCATGCTGTGGTAATGCCTGAGGACAGAATGAGGGAGAGAGGAAGACACACAGATGCAAATAAGAGCTGTAAAAATGGTTTGATCATATACTCACCAACAAAATACACAAAATATGGATGCTTGACAGACTCTTAGATAATAAAATATAGGATGAGTTCTTCAGAAATGATTTATCTACCGAAAAAAGCCATACTTATTTCACTGGAGAGGTGATGAGCAGTGACCCAATGTAAGATTAATGGTGTCCTATAGTGAGACATATTCAGGTGGAATAAACTACCACAAGCTCGGGCTAGCAAATGATAAATATGATTCAAAAAAGGCACTGAAGCGTTAATGCGTAAATGTTTGATTTCCTTGCAGATTTGTTTTCAATTTATTATTTTATTCACATTTTGAATTTGCAGGACACATTTTGATTTCTCTTTGTGAGGATTGATTCCTCGTTGTCTGCTTATGTGGATCCCAATAAAACAATAAAGAATAACAAGCAAAAGTAGACAAACACTGGACTAACTGAATGATAAAACGTGGTACATGTATGTATGTAACAGTGAACTCACTGGTGACAGCTGTGCCATTCCCACTCATGTCTGGGCTTCACTGGGAGGAAGTCTGCTGTCCCTTGGTTCTTCACGCGCTGTGGGAACCTCAGCAAGACTCTGTAGTCGAGATCGCTCACTCTCGGATGGTACGCAGACCTGGAGGGAAGAGAAACGACAGTCAAGTTTAACTCTTTGCTATGAGCTGAGCTGGGACTGTCCTGTATCATCTTTTTGTTTGCGGCATCTTTACGTCACATTATCCTTAACACACTCTACTGAACCTCATCTCCTCTTCACTGACCAGGTGACATGACATTAGATTTATTGTCGAAGTGACAGAGGTGGTTTCTGGTCTTGCCTCGGGAGGTTTTTGCGTTCACCTCAGGAATCCTTTGCCTTTCATTTCAAAGCTTATTTTACTTGGCAAAGTGGCTGCTCAGATCAGAGGAGAGAACTTCGGGTGGTTGCCAGGTTTGAGTCCAGCAGCTCCGTCACTCAACTGTAACTTCCAGCACACATCCTAATGTGGCGACCTCAAAGGAATCCTTAACAGTTATCATTATATTTTTTCTTTATTTATACATGTGTACCCCATTGATTTGTGTGTGTAAAGTTATCTAAAGCAGCGGTTCTCAACCTGGGGTCCGGGGACCCCCAGGGGTCCTTGAGGGGGTTCCCGGAGGTCCACAGAAGAATGGGGGATATTTTAATTTCACTATTATTTCATTGACTAGAAGTTAGCCCAATGAGAGAATGTATAAGAATGACTATTTTGTTTGTAGGTTTCACTGTTAATCTGCTGATCTACAGTATAGACAGTTATGGAATAACTAAATCTTATCAGATGGGGATTCCTGAGACTACTTCCGATCAAATATGGGTTCACGGCCTGATGTGTATCAATTTGGGGGTCCTTTTCACCAAAAAGGTTGAGAACCACAGGTCTAGAGGAGCTGCTGCCTTATAAAATTTCACTTATACCAAAGACAAAGTGCACTGTATAAGAAGAAAGAGTGAATTATTTACTTACAGAAATCTTCTCTGATTAATTAATTGGTCCTACTTGACTGGCAGATTTATGCAGTGTAATGATAAATAAAGAAGAGCACCTGGACAGACAGTTTTCCTCAGCCGCACAGCGGAGTGCGTACATCTGCGTTCTCTGGATGTAAGAGGCAGCTTGAATGTAGTAAGGGTCAGGAACCAGGTCTGGGAGTCCTGCAGAGATCAATCAACAATGATCATACACACAAGGACTCCGTCACAAACGCAGGGTCATTTACTTTTGGTTAAAACGAATCTTTAATCTGCAGTGGAGAAGAGGTGGAAGCTTTTCAGTTATACTCTCCAATGAAGTTGGGGCATTAAATATAAGGATGTGGTGTAATCAATGATTTGAATATGCACATATAAATGATCACTGTCATCATCAGAACATGTATCTTACCTATATCTAAAGTAAGTATCTCCAGATTTGATATACAAATACAGAAAATAATAAAAATAATTAATAAAAACCACCCTAATTTTACTTTAGATATATGAGTGCATTTGATATCAAACATGTATAATATACTACTTATCTACTTGAACAGATTATTGAATAGAGAACTTTGGATACTTATACTGTCATAATTTACAGAGGTAATTTCTCCACCACTGCTGGCTAACTACTAATGAGTCACTCACAGTCTATCAATCAAACATTTAATTTTAATTTTGCTCAGAGCATCTCATAAATGAGACATTACTTTTGTCAGAGGGGAGCATTAACTCTCGTTCTCATTAAAAATGCATTTAAATGTGCATTAGAAAAAAAAGGGGAATTAAATTTTGAACATGAAGATGGGCACAGGGCATCTAGTCTGTAGCTTCAGCCATAAACGAGTCCTGATTGATGTGGCGTGTTGATTATTCAGACTTTAGATGGTTTTAGGGTGTTAGCAATTAAGAAAATGTCTTTTTTTAAATAACGTCCAAGCTATGTGTGTCAGACTAATTACTTTTCATACACTTTGGTTTTAATCTCTCTTGTCTGCCGTACCATTGTGGAAGAACCTGGTGCCGTAACCAGTCCCTGGTGGAGGGCGCGCAGGGACCCTGTTCCTGCGGTCGGGCGGGTAAACGTCATAGAAAACTGAGTTCCTGTGATGAATACTGTGTGGATCCCGTGGGTCACTCGTGTCCGTATTCCGTGTTGTATCCGGCCTTGGCCGAGGAAAGTGTATTTCTACCGCGTTACTGGACAGCGCTGTGGGAGAAACATTTGCCTCTGGTGTGACTCTGGTCAATGAGTGCCCTCTGTGCGCGCTGCGAGGGTCTACTAAACTGGTTTGCTGCGGGATGCGACGTCCATTCCCTTCATCCTCGGCCATGGTGACCAATCCAGTTGTGGCAGGTGACCGGGGTGTTGAATCCGAGCTCTCGGGTCTTATCTGGCCGCCTTGGCCGTGCGTAAAGTCCGGAGATCTTACCGGTGACTCGGTGGCTTGTTGTGCTCCAGTGACATCTCCAGGTGTGCTCCGGCCTCCTCTTGGGATTCCGCTGCCGGAGAACTCCTGGATGGTGGTGAAAGCGGGAGGGCTGCCGTTAGACGCTTGGTGTGAACGGTATCCCACAGCCACAGTATCTCCAGTGGTTGGGGTTCGCGGTGGGGACTGGCTGTGTGTCCCCCGTCGGCCCAAAGGGAGCAAATACTGACCTGAGTCAGCACCAAGAACCAACGCATCCATTTGATTTAGGTCGTTTCGTTGATAGTGAACTCCAGCTGCGTCTTCGAAGTCTCCAGATCTGGTTCTGGTGGATCTACTGAGCGCAGCAGGAGGGTGAACTCGGTTGAAGTTGTTTTTTGTTGTCAATAAGAGCTGAGGGCGTCTTCTGGTCTGCGCGGGTGAGCGATATTGAGTCCCCGTGCTCAGTAAACTGTACACCTGACCGTTATTCTCCCACTGAATCCGGTGTCTCCACGGTCCACGTGTGCGTAAATGTTGCTGACCGGTACCCAAACACACCAGAATATCAAGAAGGCAAATTAACAAAAACGCAAACTTCTCCATGGCTCAAAGTGTTGGTTTCTTTATCTAAAGGACTCCAGCGCTGAGACATTAACGACGAACCTGTGAGTTTGACCTGAGTTGGTGTTTTGAACACACTTGACTCCAGTCACGCAGTTGCGCACAGCATGAAGACAGAGAGAGTTTGTGTTGAGACGTCTTCAAGTGTCTGTAATGTGAGTTTCTCGCAGGAAAAAAAAAAAAGCTTTTATCCTCCCAAGTAGAGCAAGGAGCTGCACTCACTCTGTCTTGTCACAATTTAACCATTTCACCACCATTAACGGGATGGGCTTCACACCAGAGCAAGGTGAGCAGTAGCGGCCTGTTCACCACAACGAGAAGGTTTCAGATGTTCCTCAATGAAACTCACTGCGTCTTATTTCATTCATCATAGTTCCAGTGGTTGTGTGTGATTCCTCAAATGCATTATGATTACATTTGATTACTATTCTACAATCGAAAACATGCATGGAAGTCAGTGTGGCCACTGATTTTATATAAACTGAAAGTGCATCATTGACCACAAGGGGGGCACAGTGAGCAGTGCTTCGCTAAAGGAAAGACAGAGGCTTCGTTAATATCAATATGTTGGCACAAACACTAGAGATAGGTGGTGTGGGTAACACAGGTCTACAGCACAGGCCTGCATTCAACCTGCTTCATTAACACGCTGAAGCAAGGTCGACTTATTCACCACATGATGGCAGTGAGCGCTCACAGAAAGTCAGAGCTATTTTTAGCAAAGACTCGTGACTTCTGCAGGTGTCACCACGTCACGGCTCGTTTTTCTACAGCTGCAGCTCTGAACATGTATGGAGATAAGACAAAGAAAGGACTAGAAAGTTCTTCTCAGTAATTTAGAATCAAGATAAACTGACAAACGTCGGTTTAACTTGCTGTAGTTTAAAAAAAAAACGTGTATTCATGATTCTCTGCAGGGTAAAACACGTGTGAACTAAGTCCTCTGTGAATAATTAAGATACACAACACAAGTGTCTGCACTTCATGTCTTAACTTGGGCTGTGTGACACACTTCAAAGCCAGGTCAAGTCTATATTTATAGTCCTTTATCACTGCTGTTTAAAAGCCTCCACATCCTTCATAGCTTATATGCAACACTGTCTCCTAGAAAATACAGATTCATATGCGACTAAAATGTTTTCCCAAACTCTTTGTTTCCAAATGTATACAGTAATATGTGGGACGTATCAGGGAGCTCTTTATATCTTATCAGTTTATCGCAGGATGGACATTTCTGGGATATTTAAACTGTATGAATCACATGTTGTGTTTATACAGTTGGACTGTGTGAGCTCCCCATCTAAAGGGATCCACTTTGGATTTATAATAATTAATGTTGAGCAGTAACATGAAGATAATGCCTGGATCTAATGTCAGGGGGTTGTTGGTTGGTGTTTTTCCATCACAATATCTCCCCCACAGTTGTTTATTACTCATAATCTTACTGGGTGGCAGGTCAGTAAACCACCACTGCTGCTGTATCAGGATGTCAAGTTGATCTTGTTGGACAGAAAGAGTCTCAGAGGGCAGAAACATGCTGAAAACAAAATCAAATACTTCTACTAAAGTCTATTAATTTTCCAAAGCTTGTATTGCCTTATTTTTATTTTGATCAAATCTGCAAACTTTTTTGCAGATCTCATTCCTGTATCCCACAACAAACAGCAACAGTTGTTTCCACCATCACTTTCACTGTTTGCACACATAATGAAGAGGTTGCAGCTTGTCTTGCAGTGAGTGAGAAGGAATCACCTTTGCCCTGTTTTGCCCCGGCTCATCCTCTGCCACAGCATTTGCGTCTGGAGCGACGTGCGGGCAGACTGGTAGTCAGGAGCATGGTGCCAGTCCCGAGGGCATAGTGACAAATACAACCAGCACAATGAGGATTAGAGGAGGTCAGAGTGTATTAAACCTCTCGTATCTGCTCCTGCACCGACACCACAAGAACCCCCTCACTAAATATACCCACACACCCTGGCAGGCAATCAGAGCGTTTCAGCAATCTGTGTGAGTATAAATCCATGAGTGAGTGTGAGAAACAGGAGTAGGGAAGTGTGTGTGTGTGATCACGGGGTCCAGGCAGGCCAGGTCTAGTTGGCTCAGGCAAGCTTTAACCGGATGACTGTCATTCCTCCAGTATGTCGGCTGGTCTCTTACTTACTTACTGTGTAAGCACTTAAGGTCTCAGCCGGTGCCACGCCTCCGTCTCCTAACTTGTTGACACACATGATTTAAACCACCACCTCTTCTGGCACTAACGTCACACATGTGGGACTTGACACCATCAATGAATACTGGCTTTAGTTTCCATCAAAATTGCTCTGGAGGTTAAAGAGGCAGGAGGATTTTACTGGAGGTCTGTTTGTCAGAAATGTTCCAGATTAACCTAAAAAATTTGGTGGGGAAAATAAATGAATAGTTAAAGCTAATAACTATGATAGGTTCTCTCGAGGAAGGCTCACACTAACTGATCAGTACAACATGGCAGAGGTTCAGTTGTGAAACGTAACAAAGTACACTGAGTCAGTTTACACGTGCATGAATGTTCTGTTTTTAGTCTTATCCTGGTTTGGATCATATGCAGGACATGGTGTTTACATGGAACATGAGAATCTTGGTTATTCATATTCCTGAAACCTGAATACATAACAGCATCCATGTGTCTGATTGTCTTTGTATCTTAATTTCTCAACATCTCAGCTGCTCATTTCTGAACTTACTGAGCTACCTCAACATTTGAGGATGAACACATGTTGGTTTCTGGCTGTCTGAACTCTGCTGCATTTAACATCTCCATCTGATCTCTGGTGACGGAAACCAAGAGCGACAAAATCAGACTTTTCCTTTGTTTCAGTGTTCATTACATCATTTACCATCATATTACTTGTTTTACTGACTACTATGAAAGTGGAATTGATGATCCACCTGCAAATATGGCAGAAAATGACCAGAAACCTGGATGACCAAATCCAGGTTTCTGAAACAAAGATAAGGCGTTTACATGTGTAACAGAAAACCATGATGCTCTAAAAACTGGATCATAACCTGGATAGTAATGTGCTTGAAAACGCACTGACTGACTCAAGTACTGTACTTTATGGACAGGTTCACAATTGTTCCAGTCTGTCTTAAAACAACAGTCAGGTGTCCATATGAACACTGAAAGGTTTTCCTCGTTGTAATCATTCCTCCTGTTCATACTGGCTATTAAAAGATCCCCTTTAAATGTGCTTTCAATGTCCACACAGTCATTTTGTGCAAAAATGCATTTAAAAGTTGATCTGAAGCTTATATGAGGCTTCAGCAGTCTGAGTTAGTCATATCAAGTGGTTTTGTAAAAATGTAAAGACATGACAACTGTTTATTTATCACTCATGATATAACTGAGTGGCAGGTCAGTAAACTATCACTGACATTACAACTGCTGTTGTATCAGGATGTCAAGTGTTGATCTTGTTGGACAGACAGAGTCTCAGAGGGCAGAGACATGCTAAAAACAAAATCAAATACTTTCATTGAAGTCTATTAAATTTCCAAAACTTGGATTGCCTTATTTTATTTTTCTCAAACTCAAACTTTTTTGCAGATCTTTTTGCAGGTCCACCAGATGCCCCTGGACTTTCTTACCTTATTCCCACACCCATTAGCTCATCAGTCCCAGAAGCTTATATATCAGTCTTCTGCCATCCATTACCTGCCATTGTCAATGTTGCTTTGTTGTATACTTGTGTTCCAGTCACCCTGTTCCTACCTTTACCTGTGGTTCTGACCTGCCTGCCTTTCCCTCTGGACCTGTTTGGACTGCCTTTTCATTGCTGATCTGTAAGCCTGTTTTTTTTCAGCATTCACTTATTAAAGGCCTTATCATTCAACCTGTCCTGCGCTGGTGTGTCTGCCCTGCTACCTCGTACTAACAACTGTGACAATATTTTATGAACGGGTCATAAGTTTGGTATGTAAACTCTTAATCCCCAGTGGTGACATTCCACCTCTGGTTCTGAATGTGAATATGTGGATAATAAACTCAGGTTTACATGTGACAACAATGAGTGACAGTTTTTCCATGCAGGTAATAAACCTCAGCGCCCCATGATGCACATTTAGAAAAGGCTTGTGAATCCAAAACAAATGTCAGACTTACTCCAAATTTAAAACTTAAATATACACTTACACTATAAGACTGAAGGTTAATTTTTGACCTTGTAAACAGTTTGACAAAGGTCAAATTTACTTTTTGTTTCTGAAACTTTCAACCAAACTCCAACAACCACTTCTCCATGTGGTTGAAAGCAAGTTGTACATTGTGTACATGTGCTAAGATGATTGACCTCATGCACATATTTATTTTATTGTGACCATGTGAGGACAGCTGTCCATTACAGCCCTCTATATTCCAAAAAGGCATTTAAGAGATAAAATTAAGGATGGGATGCCTCCTGACACTCACACAAACTAACACAGCATGTACTGTATGTGCATACATACGTCATTAAAAACAGAAAGCAGCCTACATGCTCAGGGTAACCTTGATAGTTCATCTAACCATGACGTGTGTTTAGCCTCAACATGATACAGTTACGCTCTTGGGCAGAATTGTGTGTGTGTACGTACCGGATATATAACTGAATTCAGAAAGTCCCACACTGCTGATGGATGTTTCAGTCACATGGTTCACCTGAGCTGTGGAGTAATGAGGTCAGGTTTGTCCTGGAAAATGTCTAGACTGGATTTGTTTTCACTGTAAAGCAGCTCAGGATAATGTTGCCACTGTTTCTGTGGCGAAATGTGCATCAGTTTGACGTGTGCATCTGTCGTTGTAAACCTTTTGAGTATATGTTTGTAGAAAATGCTTCAAAACAGAAATGTAATCGTGTTTTCTCTTGTTTACGTTTGTCCCTCGGTGAACAGAGCCGCCGGAGTGCGTGCCTCCGCAGCCATCACACACACATTGCTGTCATTTTTAGCACAGGGAGTCCAGGCCAGTGTGGTTTCATCCACATCCACCTGTTAGAGCGTCACGACAATCACCTTGTCACTCCACTTCCACAAGACACACACATGATAGATTACGTACACCTGCAGCTGATGTCATGAGCAGCTGAAAGACCGGTTGTTACTGTAATAGGTGTTGATGAAACATGGGTTTAATGAGGTTTACCACAAACCTTTATGAATGTGAGGCTGAGGAATTACATTAAGATTAACCCACAGAAGAAAATGTGCTCATACTTTTAATAGTTTATAACAAGCAATAAGCAGAATAAGGACATTTTGAGTTTAAAAAATGAAAAGTATTTGTCCTATGAAGACATATTTTACATTTTTACAAGTGTTTTACTGCTATTAAAAATCTGTTTATACATTAACACATATCTGCTAACTATATTACAGTATTATAAAATGTTTGTTTATATACTGCTTATAAATGCTGAATTGGGGGACTTTAAGTGTTACCGTCAGATGCTCTGCCAGCTTTTTAAAAACTGAACTCCTCAACAAGGACTCCAAATGACCCAAATAACTTGTGCCTGCTTATTGAGCAGTCACATACCTGAGAGGAAAGCCCCAACGTACATGAAAGCCCACTAATTAAAGAACTGTTGGTTTCCGCTTTGGAAACGCGGATCCCCAAAATACATGCACTTACCTGACCTTGGTCTGTATTTAGCAGTGGTATGACAAGCTGAAGTTCACACTGAGTAGCAGTAGGATACTATATTCCCTCTGGGGGGAAATTAGAAATTATTGTGGCCTATTTTTACATGTGGAAACAGAGGTGATATCAACACGTGCCGTGGGGCCTCATGCGCCGTAAATCCAGCGCTAATGGCCTAAATCTTGTGGTTAGTCTGTGACCTACTCAGGCATCTACTTGAGGCAAGGCAGGTCAGTTATTTCAGAGCTAATGTTGAAAAAAAAAACCCCCAGGGACAGATATAGATGTTCGACAGAGCCTTTCCTGCTCCGAAAATACATGGATGTAGTTCATATGGATTGTTTTATATCCTGTGCAGTGATGGAAGAAGTATTCAGATCCTTTACTTTCAGTAAAAGTACATAAGTATTAGCAGCAAAATGTAAAGTATTAAAGTAAAAAGTTTTTATTATATATGACATCATTAGATTATTAATACTGAAGCATCAGTGTGTAAGCAGCATGTTACTGTTGTAGCTGCTGGAGGTGGAGCTAGTTTCAACTACTTTATATACAGTTAGCTAGTTTAGTCCAGTGGTTCCCAACCTAGGGGTCAGGGACGCTCCAAAGGGTCACCAGATAAATCTGAGGGGTCGTGAGATGATTAGAAGAAATAACAAAGTTCACAAACAGTCTGAGAGTACTCTCAGAGTCCTAGCTTAGGAGTGACTTGGGAAAATTCTCAGAGCAACTCTTGAGCAAGGAAGGGACAGAAACTTTTATCTTAGTGAGGTGTGGCTGCTAGGTGTAACACTTTTTTTTAAAATGTGTGATTGGTTGATAAAAATAAAATTAAAAAAGAAATAAAAATGCAGTCTGTGATAATGGGCATAGACTGGAGAGTGAAATTGATAGGCCTAATAATGGAATTTAGTCTCTATTAAGACATGGTGTAATTATAAATACTATTTTATACTTTAAAAGTAGCCTAGAAATGTTTGAAAACACAAGCCTACTTGTGCAGTAGCCTATTCATATGCTGATAGTTGTTATATTTATTTTCTTATATTTATTTACCATGCTGGTCATTTTAGTACTTAATCTATTTGATATTAAAGGGGGAAAAAGGCTCAGCTTTCATCAGTATGTGATTGTTGGCCAGTCTACATAAGTAGCAGTGTTGGTTGGCATGTAAATGTTTTTTTTCCAACTGCCAGCAAATTCCAAAGTTGTTGCCAAATATCTTAGTGTAGTGATCACTTTCATTTCTGGCGTTATAGTGTTATTGCGTTGGGTGGGAGATGTGAGCGTATCTCTGAGATCGACCACAAACATTATATAACAATCTAATCTGTAGCGTTTCATTAATTCACTGTCATTCAGCATTTGGAGAATATTTTTCCTACCTTTTTACCTGCCATTTTAACCTCTGCTTAAGAAACTCTTAAAAGTCCTCCTCCCTACTCCTAACAGTTTTCCACCTTAGGAGCTCTCTTATGGGCAAAGATGCTTTGTGAATAACTTTTATCTGTACCAGGATCTACAATTAACTGTGAGGTCATTTGTAGAAAACATCATAAGAATTTTCTAAGAATTCTCTTAGAATTTCATCACAAGAGAGAAACTCTTTGTACTAAGAAGCTTTATGAATACAGCCTCTGATACACAAATCTGGTTTCAGTTTTTGGACTTTTTCTCTAATCTTTGATTTTTGGTGAAATATTGGATCATTTGAACTTTTATTGAAATGAAACCATGTGAGAAGTTTACAGGGGAAAATCACTATATGTTGGAGCTGCTGACAACTCAGACATCTGAGATGTGACCCCGACTACACACTGCTTTATGTAAGACGTCAAAAGCCAAAAAGTTTGGAAACCACTGGTTTTCTTTTTTAACAATGTGTTGTATTTTAAAAGCTTGTTATATTATCTATTGTGTCAAATCTTCATCTGAAAAGTAACTAAAGCTGTCAAATAAATGTAGTGGAGTGGAAGTATAAAGTAGCATCAAATGGAAATATTCAAGTACAAGTACCTCAGAATTATACTCAAGTACAGTATTTCAGTAAATGTACTTAGTTACTTTCCATCACTGACCCTTTGTCCAGAAATGACATTTAAAACTATTAAATGTAACACCAGTTAGATTCAGTTGAAACTGAGCTACATGAAATCCAGAATGGCCCAGTTTCTTAATCTATAGTCCGAATACAGGCTCTGGTCTCGCACTGCACAAGTTGCTAATCTTTTTGGCTTGAGCCACTTTAAATACAAGCAATGTCTACTCATGATCCCACCTCAGAGGTACACAGCAACCAGAGTGATGTTACCGTCTCAGATGGTCTCTACTGAAGTTTTTAGAGGCCAGAAGAGTAAAAGCTAGAAGAAAAGTCATGTTTTTCATTCTCCATCTTGTTAATTATCTTGCCACTGCTTAGATTTTTGAACCACTGCTCTACAAAATACAAATAGAGGAATTCCTGATCCAAAGGGTGAGATAATTAAGATCTTTCACATAAGTTCTAACTAATGCAGTTAGGCTCATTACAGTGTTAAATATCCAAAAGAATAGTTGATTTAAAACAACTGTCTCAAAGCTATTCGTCTGTTTAGATAAATACATATTTTGTCCTTAGTTCAGGTACAGGCATAATGTAGCTCAGCATAACAAAGATCACAAAATTCAACACTCACACTATGTAATTGCAAAAAACACAAAGATGCTTGATGTTCTGTATTTCAAAACAGCAACTAATGCATTTATTTGTAGAGGTAAACGATTGGCAGACAAATAGTCCAGCACAAGTCATTGGTTTAACATAACAGTAACATAGTAATCAGTTCTACAATCACTTTTAGGCCAAAACAAAAATATTGATCATCTGAAGATGATAAAAAGACAATTATAAGTTAATGTTGCTTGTTCTATTTACAAAAAAAAGAATAAAATTAGAAAAACTCCATAAAAAAAGAATCCTTGGGACTATTTACAAATACTGTACAGGGATGGAGAGGAGTCTTCCTGCTGCAAAAAACAGAAAAATATATTGTTAGACAGTGTTGTGCATTTTAACATGATTTCACTTATAAAATTGTACCAAATGGGCTCCTATAAATTTCAATTTAAAAAAATATCTATTTTTTTCTTAACTACATGACTTTTTGTCTCTCCAACGACAAAACACTTAACACAAAATGAACTGAGTAATTGAGCCAGAACAATAACAGATTTGTTTAGACATTTCTAAACTTGTGTAGAAAGTCCTAATTGAGTTTCTTTCCTTCTCACCTATAAACGATTGAGCAGATTGTTCTGAATGTCCTCATACACCTTGTTGTAGATCTCCTCTTTGGATTTCAAACCATCCAGGTACTCTGCAACACACAAACAGTTGATGAGTTCATCAGATGTATAAAACAAACACAAAAAGGTCAGAATTTCCCCAGAACAGATTACACTGAATTTCCCAAAGAATATATGAGCAAATAATGAACTGACAAATATACACCTACATAAAATGTGTAAAGCATCTCAGCTGCAACATACCAATATGCAAGCCGCTGTTCTCCATCTCTCTCCTGTGCTTAAGGTACATCGGCCAAACATGGCCATCAAACAGGCCGGGAGGGTCTGGGACAGTGTACTGTCTTGTACTGAAAATGATGAAAAAAAAAAAAGTTTGAGAACTTGCACTCACCATGACAGAAAAATGGGGAAAAACTATGACAACAAAAGGTGAGTCTGAGAATGTTTACGTGAAAACAAAATAACTGCACTGTTTGTGTCCACTCACCTTCTCCTTCTCTTGCACTCCTCATAGGGAATCGAGATGTAATAGCACTTGTCGAAAACTTCCAGCAGGTCCCTAGAGGGGAGATGCAAAACGTGACGAACAAGGTCAACGCTGATACTTAGTCCTCAACCACACCAAAAATACAGGAGTACAGTTATGCAAGTCCTCTTATCTACATCTGTGCAGTGTGCTTGACATTCATCCCCAGCACACAAAGTACCCATCAGCCAGCTTTAAGGACAAATGAGAGCCTCTTTCTGCTGAAACCCTTATCTCTGCCTGCAGGACCTCCCCAAGTCTGCCTGCAGGAGTCCATGTATATATACCAATGATAAACATGTGAAATGACCACGTGACACTTCACTAACACCGCCCATCCGATCTTTGCTGTCATGAATTTCTCAGAATTACAAAAACAAAATGGCCCGGTCCCTTTCACGTGATGACTGGAGGTTCTGTGGTATTAAGGGGATTGTGTGAGGCTTACTTATTGTTTTTGGAGCCAGTTTTAAAAAAAGTGCAACATGATCTTCCACAAAACAAGTTACTGTACAACCACAGTTCAAAGAAAGTGGAAAGCAAACCATTAAGAGCAGTTTCTTCAGACTGGCACCCTTTGAATCAAGTCAACTTACGAGTAGTTGTAGAGCAGGAAGCCCTCTACGATCAGGATGTGGATCTGCTCGTCAGGGTTGGCCACATCGGGGGTAGAAGACAGGGTGACGCCGTGTGAACGGGCGAATTTCACTGGGTTCTCCATCCAGCCTTTTATCGTGTTGGTCATGGCCTCCATGTCCATAGCTGTGATCACTGTAGAGCAAGATTGGTAGAAAGGAAGATGATGGAAATAGAAGATTAGAACAGACACAAACCAAGAATGTAAAAAAAGATGTATTGTGGATTTTCCAGATTACTGGAAGTTATCAGTTTAATGTTAATAAAATGGTGTGCGCGTTAAAAGGCTATAATATTTAATTTTGGATGGGGTGTATTACATTGAAGGGTCAGGTATGTGTATCAGGTAAACAATGAGTCAATCTGGCAGTCTCCAGTGAAGGCTTACCATCCCATTGTCTAAAGCCGTCCTCCCCGACTTCTATCTGATCGGGTTTCTGAAATAACAGTCACCAATAAAACATTGCTGCAACCGTACAGCGATCTGAACACTTGCAGATCCCACTCACATGCCAGAGCGCAACACACAGAAGAGGACAACAAGCACCGCAAAGGAAAAGCACAAAATAAAGCAAGCAACAAACAAAAGTACACCGCTCTAATTAAATATTAAACATTACGAAATGTAAAAGTTCTAATGGAGAAGAAGGAGAAAATAGATGCATCTGGCCATATTAGAAAACTTGATTGTTTTAGAAAGATTGATTAATTCAAGGTGTACTAGATGGCTACTGCAGGAATCTGTACATAAGGACAATTACTAAAGGCATTCAAGAAATGCGGGGGTGGAAAAACACTGAAGCAGTAAGTGGAGGTAACCACATGAAGAAACTACTCTGCATAGCCATTTCCATTTCTACTGTGGAGAACAAAGTGAGGGGGTGGGAGGTTTACTCGTGGCAGCACCCACCACTTTGCTTACATGCAAAGCTCATTCAGTGTTCATTTAAAGAAAAAAGGAGGAAAACAACAACAAAAGCGAATCTGATTCACTTTCTACTTGCTAAAGCTCACCTTGAAAAAGTCATCTTGGTGCACAACACAGCAGTTGGGCAACGTCTTGATCAACTTATTTGTCAGGGTGGTTTTCCCACCATTAGTGACTCTGTAAACAAAAAGGGGGAAAGTGACACAATGCACATAATTAGTGTGTTGCCAGCTAAGAATATGGTTTAATTTGAAATAAAGCAGATGTGCACATTTTCAGCCAGAAGTCATGTGGCGCCCTTTGTTTATCTTTTATATTTAGTAAGTTTAATTCATACATATGACAAAAAAAAGTTACATGTGGCTTAAACTCTGCAAAATGTAGTAAAATATAGTGAAATTAAAAACTGCGCCGTTTTAGTAAACACATGGCGCCAGCTTAAACACGTTATGTTCATAAATCAGCTAAAATGAACTATAATTATGTAATTTCCTCATTTTAAAGACAATACACAAGTGCTTTAATAAGTCTGAACTGTTTTTGTTTTGGGTCAATCCTCTTGTTAACTCTCCCTCCACTTTTGGACTGAATCTGGCGGTGAATTTTCAAATGTCCCGCCACACCGGACATGGCTTTAAACGGGTTTAACAGTCCGGCTCTAACGTTACCGCTTTCTGGCGGGTTGCTGATAAAACATGTGGTCAGAAGAATATTAACTATCGACCAGAAGCTAGTTACTAAAACAAAAACTAACAACTTTATCTAAACGCTTGTTTGACCGATGACACATCCACAAACAACAACATACACAAGAGATTGTTTGGGTCTCATATTAACTATGTAACTCCACTCAACCTCCTGTTAACTTCACCAATTTAACGCTACGTTATTTTAGATATAAAGAGATTTAATATATGCATAAAAAAGCTAGCAAAGAACGAGCCATTTGATTTTTTAAAAAAAAACTTACCCGCCAATTCCTATAATGTATTTCATCTTTTCGCCTGTTCTTGGTAGTTCTGCTTAATGTCAGCTGAAGAAATACTCAAGAGTATTTTTTTTTACCGAAGGCGAGGTTAAAAATCCAATGAATAAAACTCTTCAAAAAGTAGTAAATTTAAATATGTTCTCAGGCGGCGTGTTTCTTTCTACTCCATTGACTGAGCGAGCGAGACACTGCAGTTTATATCCAAACGGGCGGCGTGCTACGTCACTACTCACGCAGGCATGGGGCGTGACTTGCTCGTGCTCTTTTCCACGCGCCCCTACGTGCCTCTTCGCAGCAGCCAATCACTTCCAGCAGAGCTCCGGCCACCAGCCAATCACAGCCGGCGAACTTTCACATATTTACATATCACAACGATGGATGATCAGCTGCAGCTCAGGGGAAAACTACCATTGATGGAGTCTCAAACGTATATTAAAATAACAGCTGCATCCTGTCGTGAAGTGGAGTTTAACTGTAAACTGACTCTTTGACATTATCATTAGATACTAATAAACTACAATAGTCACCACATGATAACACATAAAAAACATTAAATAAATATAAAGCCTGTTTTTGGACTATAGATTAAGAAACTGGGCCATTCTGGATTTCATGTAGCTCATTTTCAACTGGACATGCTAAACTTCTCTATACTCTCTATACTTTTTACTTCCACTCCACTACATTTCAGAGGTAAATATTGTACTTTCTACTCCACTACATTTATCTGACAGCTTTAGTTACTTTTCAGATGAAGATTTGACACAATGGATAATATAACAAGCTTTTAAAATACAACACATTGTTAAAAACCTTATTGGCTTTTGACGTCTTACAAAAAGCAGTGTGTAGTCGGGGTCACATTTCAGATGTCTATGAGTTGTTAACAGCTCCACCAAATAGTGATTTTTCCCTCTAAACTTCTCACATGGTTTTATTTCAATAAATGTTCAAATGATCCAATATTTCATCAAAAATTAGGGAAAAAGTCCAAAAACTGAAACCAGATTTGTGTATCAGAACTTTGTTTTTTCTTCTTTCCTCTCCCATTAATCATCTCATGACCCCTCAAATTTATATGGTGACCCTTTGGAGGGTCCTGACCCCTAGGTTGAGAACCACTGGACTAAACTAGCTAACTGTATATAAAGTAGTTCAAACTAGCTCCACCTCCAGCAGCTACAACAGTAACATGCTGCTTACACACTGATGCTTCAGTATTGATAATCTAATGATGTCATATATAATAATATAGTAGTAGTACTTTGTACATTTTGCTGCTAATACTTATGTACTTTTACTTAAGTAGGATTTTTCATGCGGGACTTTTACTTGTAATGGAGTTTTTTAAATTGCTGTATTGGTACTTTTACTTAAGTAAAGGATCTGAATACTTCCACCACTGCACAGGATATAAAACAATCCATATGAACTACAGCCACATATTTTCAGAGCAGGAAAGGCTCTGTCGAACATCTATATCTGTCCCTGGGGTTTTATCAACATTAGCTCTGAAATAACTGACCTGCCTTGCCTCAAGTAGATGTCTGAGTAGGTCACAGACTAACCACAAGATTTAGGCCAGTCTGGTGAAAAGGTAACATAAACGCAACAGGTATTAAAACTTCAGAAGAATCCATAATTAAGGTTTTAAAATATATTTTTTTAAAGAATAGAGAATAAGATACAGTATATATATATATATATATGGCTAATGTTCTACAATACAGACATACAGAAGAGTGAGTGGTGCAGTAGTGCACAGAGGAACACACTTAAATAGTGCTAACACAGAGCAAATAAAGAATACAAACAATCTAACAGCCAGCAGTAATAAATAATCATAAAGGACTCTTAATACTCCAGCATGTCATTGAAAAGCTCAAACACAAAAATCCATCTCGTTAAACTACGATACTTGAACAGCAGGCTAATAACTAAACAGTTTCATATTGTTTGAGGTTAAGTGGCTTCATTACAATTGGCTTTAACAAGGTTACATTTAAGTCATCCCTAAACAACAGTCAGGAACTCATATTACCCATATGATAAATATGATGAATCACATTTCATATGCTTTACTAGTGTAATGCATACTCACATCCTAGGTTGGTCTTGGCTTGTCAGGAGTGTGAGAGCACTGTGACATCAGTGTAATTAGGACAGATGTCATATCATGTCACGTGTGTATGTCAGAGCATTGCCTAATGTTTTATTATTTTCCAAAAATGTTCCAGCTAAGGCAGTATCCATGATGGAGGTTAGGGTTGAAGTAGACAATGCTTTAATTTTGCTTTATATACTGCAAGTCACACCTTGCACCTTTTCACAGACTCTCTTTCCCTGACCGTGTGTGTGACGAGCATGTTTCTATTTCTGTGTCTGTGTGCAAGGTGAATCCTGTCACAGCTGTCGGGGTCGGGAGTCAGCAGTCAGGGTCTCTCTTTCAGTAAGGGAGAAGGGTGTGAAGGGTGACTCGTGACGATCTTATGTCACAGGACTACCTTCATCCAAGAAAAGACTGACACATTTCGTGGGAACCTTATCCGGGCTCTGAGCAGACCAGAGCCAAAGATGTTAACCAGCCAAGTCCGGGCATGTTGGGGCGTCCCCTGAAGTGGTGACATCACACTGAAAAGGCTTCACCAAAATTAAGATGTCTTATGAGATGTCATCAAAGCACCTGCTACCTCAATAATAAACATAAAGTAGAATTATCACCTTTCTAACAATGTCAACAAACACTGAAAATGAATAAGCTTCGTAAATGTAGAATTTATGGCAGAGCTGTTGTATTCGATTGCATTAGATTGCACAGGTGTTCCTAATAAAGTGCTCGGTGAGTGTAAGTGGACGAGCAAAGTTTGTGATTTAATTAGAAGTGCAAATTATCGAAGAGTACAAGTTTATCAGCGCTTCCAAAATCTCTTCTGTTGTGCCCCTGCAATGCTTAAACTGATTGCCTTTTTATCAACTGGTAACAATATTGGGAAGACGAGTGAGAAAGTAGAATTTTATTAAAATAACATTATTAAAAAATTTTCTTTTCACCCATTAGTTTTAGTTTTTACACACAAAACACACATGTGCTCTGTTGTCATATTGATAGTAAACTCAAGACCAAGAGAGGGTTCATCATATTTTGGATTTGACCAACGTGTTTGCTTGATAAGCAGCATCTTCCTTGTCAAAGTCTGTGATTCTTGTATTGATTCTTAGAGCTTTGCCAGGATCAAAACACTTGTTTCTTTCTCTTTCTGCTGTGAAAAAGTCTATCCAGCCCAGGGGAGCCCACTGCTGTATATTGTTATACAGTTACAATATTTACTGTAGCTATATGTACACACGCACACACAATCTTCATCATATGCAACAGTTCACACAATACAAAAAAACCTATTTAGGAAGTAGCACTGATATACATGTTGTAATTTTCCTTACCATTTCCACCTCCACCTGCAGAGAGAAGCCGCAGAGCGCAGAGAGAGACTGTTTACACAACATTCAGGTGCTGGGAAAAAGGTGTGTCACCTTTGTTTTCTGCAATTTGTTGTCTGAAAAAGCCCTCACCCACCACCATCAGGCCCATTAGCACGTCATTAAGACCAGGCCAAGGGTAGAAAATGAACCAGGGATTTAACAAATATCTCCGGCAGATTTATAATTTCACTGAGATACGCACAGTCATCTCTAGCCTTCAGACACAGAGTTTGACGTAGAAGAAGACTGTGCGAATACATGAAAAACAAAAACAAAACAGATTTCTGGGAGGAACAATTTATTCAGTCGTATTTACAAGGCAGACACAATCATGGCAATCAAAGACACCAGAACAATGAATAATAGATCATGTTTCCCATCGTAATCTGAGCAAACATTGTACAGCAGACAAATGGTAAGCCAATGCTTTGTGGTGATATATTGTGCTTTTATAGTCCAAATGAAAATCTTCATTTTGGAAAGGTCACATCAGCAATTAGTCTGCAGAACCTACAGTATATGCCCCAATAAGTAAGAACTGAATGGCTATGCTTCACATTCCTTCACCTTTTCTGGATTACTTTTAATCATTTGGTTCAAAAAGAGGCACTCGGTACAGCCAACAAACCTCAAACAGGATGACAAACTGCGGTTACTGACTTTTCCATCAAGCTTGATACATATTTGATGGGACCGCTCAGGTTTGGTTTATCGGTGTGAAAACAGCCTAACAGGACTGAAAAGAATTGAAAAGTTGAAGCTTTCCATTGACATTCCTGCACTATAAAGGCAAAAGAGAAAAATAGAATTGAGATGGCACTTTAGAAACTTCATGAGTCCTTTTTTCTGTACCAAAAAAGCACAAGCACGTCCATGCCCTACTGTCACATACACAACTTTAGTCATACTACCTAACAACAACACAAAAATACATTTTTGTCGTCACCTCTTAAACATAAATCAATCACATTCTACGCCGACACCATTCAAACCAATAGTGCAAAAACAATATCAACAGAATACAGGCAATACAATTATGCAGTTCTTTACAAAAATAAAAATTCTTTGCACTCCTGCTACCATAAGTTGAATGACTATTGTACAAAAGGAAGACATGAGAGAAAACCCGATCCATAATGCATCGGGATGTTTGCGAAATGTTTCATCAGAAACAACCACACAGAAATGTACGAGGATGTCAAACCTAAACTCCACCTACTGTAAGTTAATTTGACTTTTATCAATCTGAAATAAGTTCCGTCTCTCCTCTTAGAAACTGTCTTACTTAATATTATAATGGCATGTTTTCATGTTCCCATATGAAAAAAAATCTATAAGAATAATAGAAATTAAACCTGCAAATATATATATATATAATATTTGTGTATTTTGTCTTGATTATGGCCACTTTTTATACAGATTTCACATGTTTTGAATGCTGGGTTAGTATAATATTTATATGCCATTCAATATGTGATATGCACAATATATACTCTGAATATTATGTACTAAATGTAAAGCATAATAGTTTAGTGTTGAATGAAATCTGTATGTGGCCATAACCACATGTCACACAACATACACAAGTATTACCTGCATGCCCACTTACAAACATTTTACATATGATTCTTATAGATTTTCTTATTTGGGGTTTTTTTTCAGGCCACAAAATGCAAATAGTGATCATATTCCTGCATTTTACACACAAGAAGACCGAGGCACATCATAACATAAGGTAAGGTACAGATGAAGGGCACAGAGTAAACCGTATGAACAATCAAATGATCCCTACGTCACTGAACGTTAGTACATTTGGACATTTTTCAAAAGTCAGTACAGCAAAAGAGAGAGCTTGAAAAGGCCTTATGATACAGCAGTTATGAGGCAAAAAATAAAGATGAAGGCATCTGTTGGAAAACCATCGTTATTTACATCTGATGCACATTACTGACCAGTTCAATGAAGTTGAACAGAAATCACTATTGTCTCTACTGTCTATTATCTCCAATTCTTTTCAGGAACTCATAAAAAACACAAAAACACTGTATTTAATCATTATTAACATGAAGAGCTGTAGAATTTTATCACCCACAGAAAAGCCAGTCATTTTCAACTGAATGGAGAAACATGTTGTCTGTCTTTACTTTTCCAGTTAATTTTGTGTCACATTTTTGAGCTTGACGTTCTTCCAACGTCCCGATGGGCCTCGTGACGATGCAACATTTCAATATGAGCCACACAGCAGACTAATAAATCGACAAACTGAGTAACAGTTCTTCCAAACTAGTAGAGTCCAACAGACATTTTTCCTTTTTAGGTTGCGATATAAACCCCTCTGGGGAAAAAAAAGGGAGCGATGGGGTTCCCAACAGGGCGCGGGGGGAATATGAGACGGAGCATTAGCCGTCTTGATGGGAAAATGACGGCACATATCATCAGCAGGCTGGATGTTGATAAAACGAGGAAGTATATGTAGACTTGTTGGACCTCTGCCTCTTAGAGGTGTAAATCAAAGGTTTCATGCTCCACATGTCACACGCTGCATAAAAAGAAGAAAATGTTTGTGGATGATGGAAGAAGACCATTTCAAAAACATTTTGCTGCTCTTGTTAAGCTGAAATAAATGATGGCAGGATATTTTACCATACAGTGTTTGTATGCTGTATTTTAACTCTTGTCTTTTGTAAAGAATCCCTCCTGTATAAATCAACTCTATGTATTTTATAATTGCTGTTTTAGTCTTATGGCCTTTATAGATAGATAATGTTAGGTTGAAATTTGGGCAAAATGATGCACAAGATATCTCCATTTGATTGGAGGACGCAGCTATAAAAGTATTAAGTCATGAGTTTCAGATTTTTAATTAAGTTAAAACATCACACAGCTTCAATAAGGAGCTAGAGAATAAGATGATGAGTAAAGGGGAAATTAAAGGATGTGAAGTGAAATACATTTGCAAGAAATCTTTGGTCGGTTGCTAAAATCAGTCCGAGGATGAAGCCTAAATTATAATGGACATGACTCTGTATAATCAGGCAAGAGGAGAACACTGAGGAGGAGAAAAGAAGCTCAAAAACAAGTTCATGCAACGACAGAGCATCAGTGTTAAAAAGTCAAAAGTCAAATGAAAAAACATTGCGGACTACAGGCAGACATCCCCCCTAACAATGAAGGTTACAAAAGACAACAGCTACACTCCCTACATGCACCAACTCACACTCTGTACAAATCCTCCACATCCACCCTGCCGGCACCTCTGCCCTACAGCAGACGCTCCACATCAACTGAGCATCAAAACAACCAAACAGAGTTTTTTCTCCACAGGCTGTCGTGTTCATGCAAATGTGACGACTCTCTGAAATCAAGTTACCCACTGTACAACATAATCATCCAGTTATTGTAATAAAAATCATATATTCATACACCTAAAAATTTTGGTGCTGCATAGATTTTCTTTGTTATTTATTGACCAAAATCTGTTTCCTATACGTACCTCAGCTAAAATCTGAGGTACAGTTGAATTCTCCATTTGAGTATCTGTTCAGCGAAATTTACCCAATTACTCTATTTCAAAATGGATAAATACGTGATTACTTGTATATAATGAACGCAATCTAATACAATTAAGAACTTATTTTGTTTTCTTGACATGTTCTTAAATATCTGACACTGATGTTATTTTAATTATTAATTTAATTATTGTGGAATTTGTAATCAATGGTCACTATTTAGACGTCTGTGTGGAAATGCAATGGACCATGTGGTGGAGCCACCTTGTGCTTAATACAAGAAATACAACAGGGATTTTTATTACCTTCATCTGGAAAGCTCTGTCCTTCTCATAATCCTTGATCTACAATCATTGACTTCGGCCTGGAATGAGGGAAAAAGATGCTCTGAGAACATGATGATGCACCTTAAACTGATAAATGCCACAACTTGTCCAATGTGAAAATATGCTTTTAAAATCCGGTGAGGACCAGTACCTCTCAGACTTTTTAATTGGTTCCTGTGGGACTGACTGCTCCTGCTCCATCCTACACACACACACACACACACACACACAGACACACACACACACACACACACACACACACACTTATTGTGGGCACTCTGGCTAAGAATCTAAAGCCACTCTTGTGTAGCCAATTAATTCAGACTAAGTGCTTCACCCACGGTTCATTTCAAGTGCATTTCTGCATGTATGTTATCACAATTAGATAAAAAAAGACAGTGAAAATGGATTTTACCTTTCCCTCCGTGCTTTAATCCTCTCCTCGTCAAATCTGAAAATAAATAACAGTTATATCCTGACTGCACACAGTAAATTTCCACAACTAGAGTACTATCTTATTTTAAATCCATTTAAATCCATTCAAATCAGAGCAAATTAGACTTGTCTCTGATAGATTTATATAAGTAATCATTTTTAAAAAAAAAAAGACAGGACAGGTTAGGAGTCACTGCTGCAGCTCTCTTTCTCCATCTAGTGGTCGGAGATACTCACTGCACCACACACTCGGGGACATGGACATGCTCCATGGGGACAATCTCTGCCAGTTCATCCAGGCTGTGGACATACTGGATCTTATTCATGAACTTCACACTGCAGAAGACAACAGGACGACAACGCAGCCGCAGTTACAGGTTACAGTTACTGATATGACAGTTACAAAATACTCAAACCAAAATCAGTGTTCATTATTTGATTTACAGAATCCACTCAATGATATTTTACTGTGTTTTCTTTTAAAAACAAAATCAGATGGACTACACAGAGCTCTTAGAGTAAAAGGCACATGTGCTTTTTGGAATTAATAAATAGCACAACTAATACTATTATTGTATTCTTAAAAATGCTATGCAATAATTTTCATTGAAAAATATCCAAAGAACTCATTGTCATTGCAAAAATTACCTCCATTTCATACAGCAGTGATTAAAAGCATCGTCTGCCCTACATTTGTGAACCACTTTTTAGTACTGAAAAGGGATTTCAAGTCTGTGAATCAGGTTTGATACATTTCTCATTTTGAAACAGGATTGTTCACCTGATAAAGGGCCTGGATATAGCCAGGACAGTTCGTATGAACCAAGTGGGATGAGCGATGACCAGAGACTTCAAGTTCTTCCTCAATCTGCCATCACAACACAAATAAAAAGTCAAAAGTTAAAGTTGCCCCTCCAGACATGTTTTAAGATGTATATAAATACTCTACTGTGAATAATAATTTGTGTCTAATTAGTTTTTTTTTTTCACAAAAAGCTCAATTATCTTAAGAAAAAGATTTTTTTCATTTCAAAAGTTTAACTGCTGCACACAAGATGTCTCCTTCCTCACTGAAAAGTCCAGTTTCTCAGTGTTTGTGCACTGGAGGTTTCAAGTTTTCACATCAAACTTGTGTAAGTTAAATACTGGACCACGATTGGCTCCAAACTAGTTGTGATGTCACAAATCACGCTCGTAGTGACACACTCTGATTTTCAGCGAGCACAGAGAAATATTCCACTTTCGGCAGATGAAATGTGAAAACAGCCTTTGAGTGTCAAACTCTGCACATACATCATTCTGCACAGTGAAGCTCAAACATTCAACTGAACTAACAAGATGAAAAACATTTTTGAGTGGAGGCGGACTTTAAGTCAGTATTTACATGTTTAAAAGCTTCTGTGAAAATTGTTATATAGCAGTAAAGTAACAAAAGATATTAAAGATATAACACTGCTTTTGTTGCCCTAACAGAGGTTTTCTCTAAATAGAGTCCCACTGTAAACTGTGGGACTCATCTTCAGTCTACTGACTGACAGCAAGTGACAACTTCCATTTCTCTCCCTTTCTGATCTGTCAGTATCAATGTCATCTGTATGTTGATGGTGAACAGTAGTCAGCAGCTATAAACAGCAGGGTACGCCTCGTTATATTTCTGCTCAGAAACGTCATTTTTTAATGTAACTGTGAATGTTTTAATGCAGACGATATCAATCAATGTTCCCACCTTCTGTCGATCATCTGGTAACATTTCTTGAGCCAGCTGATCCCAGGCATCTTATTCCGAGGAGTGGCTCCGTTCATGTAGATGATCAGATAGTCTTCAGCCACGAGCATCTCGAGACTGCTCACCACATACCTGGAGGAGCAGGGAGGCATGTTTTTTTTTTCCATTGGAAACACAGAGTGACAGCAGAACAGTAGTATGTAAGGGTAAAACATCTATACTGGGAAATAAAAAGCAGTCAGCCATAGCAGACTCACAGGAAGAGGTTTTCCATGATGTAGTGGTAATCTGGACAGCTGCTGTCAGGCAGGTAGCAGGCAGAGAACACGATGATGGCATTCAGGCCTTCGCCATAATAACCTGAAGGGAGAGTTTTAGTTCTTTACCCTACAGGTTTTGTAAATTTAACATTACTGGCAAACATTTTCCAAAGCTTTTTCAATTTAGTTTTCCAATTTATTTCTGTCCTTTGCTGTCACTGACCTCCGTGTGTGATGACCCGCAGGTAGGGTCTGATGACCTGCATGTCAATACGGTGCTCCTGTTCGCCGATGATCACCGTCCTCCAGAGGCGTCCGTTGTTGGCATTCCCGTCCTCGCCCGCTTCTCCTGAACTACCAGCAGGACCCGCTTTGGCCGTGGCCACCGGTGTGTCATCTGGACAGACACAGAACCAGATTTTCTACTTTATTCTGCACAAAAATATGCACTACAGAAAGATAAATACCAATATGTGTTTGTGTGTGTGAGGTTCTTTTAAGTGTTCAATCAGTTGTTCTGATTGGTTCTTCAAAAATCATACTCAGAATTGACTCAACAATCGTAATATCCATCCCTACCTACTTCTTCATCTGTATTATGGTCTAAGGATTAGGGTTAACATTAGTTTAAGATTATGATTAAGACTTAAGGTGACATTTTTAAACAGGTTTAGGAAAATGATTTAAGGTTTTAGCTTAAATCTCTTTTAGGATTCTGATTAAGCTAAAAAGTGGCTTTAGGTCAGATAAAGTTATAGCGTTCATATTATTTAATGACTTAAGGTTAAACATAGAAATAATAAAACAGTCAAAACAGTAGACAGTCATCAGCTGTGCATGTGTAATCTTAACCCTTCACCTTCCCACTCCAGTTCATTGCCATTGGTGATGAACTCCAGCGAGTCTGTCTCATCCGGCGTGTCGATGTCATCGATGTTGATGTCGAGGTCATCAGGTGTATCCAGGAAGTCATCTGACAGCAAAGACCCCTCACTATGATCTAAGGACAGGTTCATCTCCGGGGCAACCAGCGTACGGCGTTTACGGCGGGCCGAAGACACACCTCCGCCTCCTCCAGGGGGGCTCACATTCAGGGAGTTAGGAGGGGCTACAGCGAGACCAGGAGAGGAGAAGAAAGGCGGATCAGTAAGTGTAAGTGATGACATATAGCAGGGGTCAGTGGCCAATCAGAGATCTTCCATTCCCTGGTGTTACTTACAGGCTCTGTCGTCTGAGAGACCACAGGAGGGATCCATGTCTCCGTATTCTGGTAGTGGTCTGGGAGAAAACACACACACACACACATGAGCATCCAGTATTGTGCTTGTTGAGGATTGGCAGAACACATGACTCTACGTCTTGATTAAAGCAACCTTAACACTTGGCTAATAAGTAAATCCTAAATTTTGGCTGTTTTTCTGACCTCAACCTCATAATAAAATGTAAGATTGTGATGGCGTTCAGTGGACCAGTCAAGGCGTGGGTGTTGTCACTAATCTGGCTAAGCACTAAAAAAAGAGGAGCAAGCAGAAGAAGTAGAGACGGTAATTAACTTCTCTCCGGGGAGAAATGAGGATTACAGGGCTGCCAGGCAGGGCGTCAGGCAGAGCAGACAGGGACGGGAGGAGAGATAGAGAAGAAAAGGGGAAGAATACAGGACAGAGAATGAGAGACAAGTAAGATTGAGGCCAGTAAACCCCCCTCTCTGCGTCTCTTGATATAGAGTTTCACTTTATGCCGCATGTTATTTACTGTTGGCACCCTGTGCAGAAGAAGGAGTAGACAGGAGGTCATCTGGCACCGCATATGTTTGCAAAACTATCCAAATTAGGGGTTTTTTTTGTTGCTTATCGGCAACAACTCTCCAACCAAGGGACTGTAAACAGGATTGTGCAGTTAAGCAAGAGCTGCAGAGTACTGCAGCGCAGTGTTGTTCAGCAGAGAGAGGGTCTTAGCACATCTCCACATGCTGCATTCCTGGGAAAGCAATTGTGCTTCATCGTCCCATCTGCAGGAGGACAGTGTGGAACAGTGTGTGTTCCTCCTGAGCCAACAACACCGGCTTTAGCCCAGAGAAACAAGCACTGACAAACAGTCCAACACTATTCCCCGGGGACCTCCGCAGTGATTAATAGTCCATCGCTTCCATTGTCAGAAAAGAAGCCCTTCCTATAAACAGATTTATGGGGAAAGGGATTTCCTTTTAACAAAAGCACAATAATCTCCTGTCTACGGCTGCGTTCTCCCTTCAGCTACGACATCATCAAACATCAATATCAGGATGAACCGATGATGCTTACCTTTCTGGAGGGGCTGCTTTTGTCAAATGAGCTTTTTGACTTCACACACCTTTATATTCAGTATCCTTAGTCATTCCCTGTCTTCTCAGCCGATAACAAACAGTTTAGGGCAGAGCATTTCTCAGAGGCTGCCTTAATGATGCATTTGCTGCTGCTGGCTCTTCCTCCTTCTCTTTCTCTCCTTAACCAAAACCTGCCACCATTTTCCTGGCGATGCTGTGTTGTTGATCAGTGGCTGCTGTTGCGTCACATGACGTAGCCTGAGACCATTTACAGAGAGAGCTGCACCTGCTCCCTAGCTTCCTGCCTCCCAACAGAGGAGGGAGGCGGGAGGAGGAGGAGGAGGAGGAGGAGGAGGAGGAGGGAGCCCAGCACTGACTTCGCTTTTTATACCCATCAAGCTTTCACACCATCAAATTCCCACACTTTCTAAACCCCACTGTTGTTGTCTTTTTTGATCTCTTTGTTTCTGTTTCTTTGACTGTGGGAAGTCATCAATCAGCCGATTTATTTTAGTGCCACTTATTGTTAATATGAAGTCAAAATGTCACATTTTCCTCACAATCCTACGAATCATTTCACATCGAGACAACAATTATTAAAGCTGTCGGCTACAATAGTGCACCGCTAGCTCCGCTGATGCTAAAACAGCAAAACAGAAGGCAAAGCTGTCATAAAGATAAGCAAGTATCATTATTACAAAACTACAAATTAACATAAATAGCAAAGCTTGTAAGTAGATTAAATATAAAACTAAAAGAGATTCTCTCACAGCTTGTTAGCTCATATTATTAGCAAAGCATCAACTAATTGGCCATATCTGACATTACAACAACAGGACAGATGAATAGATGATGACCAGTAGAAGGTAAAGGGGTCCCACCTGGGGAAATCTTCATCCTGCCACTCGTCTTTCACTTCCATGTTCTCCATTCGCAGAGTTGCCTCTGTTGTGCCCATCCCTCAGGGGGGAGAGCAGGGGGGCCTGTAGGTGTGAAGAGAAATATTTAATCATGAGCATCATTTACAATCACACATGAAAACTTAAAATGAGTGTACTGAATAGACAGTTGGCTGCATGGCCGTACGTTTGATTTAAATGGGGAACGCTTGTATTGTGGAGGGGGATTTTATCCAAATAATTTAGTCTCTACAATTACAATTTAGGGGCTGAAACCACTGTTGGTCACATGGTTTTTATCCCCCTGCCCACATGAGCACATGTGAGAGGCATGTGACTGACCGAGCCCATTTTCTGAACTCAGCTCTCCTCAAAGTCAAATATTACATACGAATCTCCTCCTGGGTGAAATTCAAGAGGCCACGGTGGAGGACGACATGCAGACTTAATCCTCTCTCACTGCTCCCTAATCCTACTTCACTGATGTGACTGCTACTTTTTTTGTGACTCCATTCACACTGCATCTTTATGGTGCAGCTGGTGAAGCTGTATTAATTGAAAACCTTGTTTCACATCTAGTATTTGTGCTCGAGAGCTCAAAAATAATTCACAATCTGATAAATGCTGCACACAGTTAGTACAACACAGCGACTACACGCTGACTGCATCCACTCCACTTCCCTGCACCTCTGAAAGCCAGATGCATTATCACATCACAGTATTGACACATAAATGACAGCAGCACAGGTCTGTTTGGGTTGATGAGGTGCATGAAAGTGGCACAGTGGATATTTAATTGGACCAGAAGTCCTGTTCTCTTTGTAGGTCTCCACTCATGTATGAAATCCACAGTTCATGCAGCTTCTGCTGAGTGACAGAGGATTGGAAACAGACTCTGAGGAAAGACGTGCATAAGTGCTTGTTTGGGTGTCATTAAAGCAGTTCAGAGCGTGTTTAGTAACTAAAGTGCGATAAAAATACTGTGAGTGGGCATCCAAGAAATGACATCCTTTTCAGTGGTGTATTAGGATGATAGCAATGAAAAAATAATACAACATGGGTTCCTGGGAGATAATTACTAGGAGGAGTGGAGTGGTTTTGGTGGTTTTGGCAGTGATGCTCTTGGCTGAGTGTAAACTGGAAGACAGCCATGTCTCACACTGAGGAAATCATTCATTTTCACAGGTCTTGCATTACACACGAGGAACAAAGCAAAAATGCAATGAAGACAAATCCACCACATTCTTGTTTGTAGCAGGTCAGAGTCATCTATAATCAAATGTGACAACACCCAAAAAGAAGAGAGTGGTGCAAGCTGTCAGTTTAGCAAGAAAACACTGGAAAAACTGGAAAACATTTTAATGCAATTCTAAGTAAAAACATTCCAATAACCATTTAGGATTTCTACAAAATGCTGAATGGAGAAACTGACCTGTAACTTAAGACTATAAAATATAACAAAATGTAAAAAAAAAAAAAAAGACTATATGTATCCTAAGACCATGTTCCTTAAATGACATCTTTGCTTGGAAGTATCAATATAAAATAATATATATTTCTACACAATGAATCACCACCAAATGTGCAGCACGTTACAACCACTGAATAAGATGGCCCCCACAGCTTTTCTAGGTCATCCCATATGGAGCAAATGGATTTCATGTGATGTCAGCGCAAGGTGTAGAAAGTGAATGGCATTGTGTCAGTGACTATACTCACATGAGACGTGCGAGATCCCCTAAAAACCCCTCGCTGGCCCGTGCCTGTGTGTCCTCCCTCCTCCTCTGTTACAGATGTAAAGATTCGAGCGGAGAAAGTCCTGATCCTCCACACCAACAGAAAGGCATGGGGCAGGCTGCAATTTCTCCTCTATCGCTCTCTCTCTCTCTCTCTCTCTTTGACTAATTCACATGCATAAACACATGCTCGTGCACAGACACAGTCATACAGTGTCCTCGATGTCAGCCACTAGCCAGCAGCAGGTGTCTGAAGACAGGGGGCACCTCTGTGTTGGACCCCCCCCCCCTCCTCTCCTCCGCCTCTGTCCACCTTTGTTGGGGGAAGACTGGCTGTGAAGAGCGAGCTGACAGGCTGCCTCTCAGCTCCACCGTGCACACCACCAAGACACAAAATTTCTTTAATGAGAATGCATCTGCTCTGGCATCATGATCTCTCTTTCTTTATCTCCCTCTTTTCTCCGCTTGTGGCTCCAAATACCTTTAGAGAATATCTTTTCCCACCCAAATATCAATTCAAACCCCTCTTTGATTTCCGTGTGTTTTCAAATCCCTCCATGGAAGCAGCTTATTTATCTCTACAGCAACTTGGGGAAAATGAGCACCAGTCTCTGTGTCCCTTTACTCCATTAGATAATCCTGCTGTTGTGTTCAGTGGTCCTCTATGTGGCTGCTGTTCCCTGGCAACAGCATCTCCCTCTCCATCCATAGCTTCTCCCCTCCCTCTCCGTCTCCTCAGCCCCAGTCTCTTTCATACCCACTATACCCAAACTCTCAGCTCCCCTCCACACACATTAATTATTCAGTCCCTTACTTCACTTGCACCCAACCAATCATATCACCCCTGCACAGTATGCCGCTAACAGGCCTTGTTCAATAATTTTAAGGCTTTGTGTGCCTCTGGTGGTATTAGTCCTACAAGCATCAAGAATAATTATGTATACATTACATCTGTATCCCTCTACAGATGGATACCATCTGGTTCCCCTCTGTCCTCAATTTTGTGCTGCACCTGAAGTGATGCATTTAAAACCCAAGGTCATTTTGCCCTGTTAGCTATGTGGAAGATCTTTCATAGCACTCTGATAGAGGACCTGAATACGATGCGCTGCTGAAACATGTTTGGACTACTAACTCAGTGTGTTGACTTTAGATTGTGTCGTTATCGTCGGGGCAAGCGTGACAGACACAAGCGACAGCCAGCACAGCAGACACCGCAGGAGGAGAAACAAGTGAAGCGAGAGGATTCACTGCAGCCCACTTCCGTCTACACCCCGAACAGCCGGCGTCTCTTCACAGGTCTGTTGTTTTGAGGGTTTCATGCAGGCTGATGTTTGAGTTTGACCACGAAAATATTTTTGTTCTTTTGATTAGCCAAATGGAGACAAATAGCAGGCATACCCATATAACTGAGCAAAAAATGTGCTTTTTCTATGTATCAAAGATGAATTAATTAATTGATTAATTACTTAATTTAGCGGCTAGGGTCTGTTTGCTACGACGGAGTATTAGAGACAATTTTTTGGGACTACGAGAATAAAGTTGTAATTCTACGAGAGGAAAAGTCGTAATATCAGATGTAACCACCGGTAGCTTGGCAGTCAACCACTTCCAGTCATTTCTTCTTACACAAAAAGAGGCAAATTTCTTCCAAAGTCAGTGTGCTTCTTTTCTCGGAATAGACACAATCGTTTCAAAGTCCGGATACTCATAATAATCTGGTGCTGGTCGATGTGCCAAAAGATTAACTTTTTCGTTATTTGTGAAACCTACACTAAAGTATAACTTGCTCCACATTCCTCATTTTAACGCAGGTAGCAGACTTTTCTTGTAATGTTGCTTATTCTCATGAAATTACGACTTTCGTCGTAAAATTACTACTTTATTCTCGTAATATTAGGACTTTTTTCTCCAAATCTCAGACTTTTTCCCTCTCTGTGTGGCCCAAATACTCCGTCGTAGTTTGCTGCATTTATGAATGAATTATCTTCTCAACCGGAATAATAACAAAAATACACAAATTTTACTTCTTCTTCTTTTCTTTCTTTCTTTACCTTTTCATTTGATACTTAACTTCTCTCTAGTGTTCCTGTATCGGTGCTTTCTTCACCTTTGTCAGCAATAAACCGTTTTTCGAAGATATGTTTTGTATTTTCTGACGCGCATGCGTAACACAATGAGAAGAATGACTGACGAAATTCAATTTATAATGAAAGTACACTAATAAATTAGCTGAAATAATGAATTAGGTAAACATTGTCTCGCTGTATATTAACTAATAGCGTACTCGCTGAGTGTGTAAGATAACTTGTTGTCCTGCGCAGTTCCGGTGAAGCAGAGCGGTGTTCCCACTGGCTGCAGCAGAGGGGGGGTGAACTATCTTGTCGCGCAGTTTCAGGGTCTCTCTGCTGTCTGTCACCGCTGTACTGTACTGGGGATGCCAAGATGGCTGCAAGCAATTATTTCGGCTTCACACATGGTGCCGGTCCGCAATACAGGTAATTCAAGGTGATGCAGGTTCATGTCAGCGTGACTTTTGAGTCACATTAGTAAGTCGTCGGTGTCTGTCGGTCACCGGCGGGATTTGGCTGCGTGGCGGCGCAGAGACGAGCTAGCTTGACCCGCTAGTCCAGTTAGCTAACGTTAGGCCAACGCTTCCCGACACGCTGCTCGACTTTAGGTGAACCTCAGTAAAGTAAAGTCATCCTCTACTGATGGGTCGACACTGCTGATGTACTTCACTGTCACACTCATATTCTGATTAGTGTCTGGCAGCCGGTTAACCGAGCTGACTTCATCTGTGACGGAGAGATTTTGGCAGCGGTTGGGATTAAGGAGAGCTAACTCTAGTCTGGTTTCACTGAAGGATTAATATCTCACAAACGGTTCATTTATTGTAGATGGATGACCAATAACAACATGCTGCCACAGAGGAAAAACTAGATAGATGCTTGTGTTAGAGGTAGAAAACTAAGTCAAACCCTCGCAGTATGGATGGTTGTTTGGCAAGTTGGTCTAACTGGTAAATCATTTTATCACTTTGACAGGTAGTCAGCCAATTAACAATTCATTAACAAGTCGATTAACATTTGTCATTCACTGCGGTCAGTGAACTGTAGAGATTTCCTGTGTTGCCTCTGGTTGGTTTAACAAAACAAACCTGGCAACAGAAGTGAGGTGCTGTCCCTGCACAACAGCACATAACATGCATCTTCTTCACATACACTCAGTTACCAGGTTATAAGTAGTCCTAGTTCACAGTCCTGCAGTCAGTGCTGCCTTTATGAAGCTTAAAATGTTCAGTTTTTGATTAAACTGTTGTAGAAAGACGTTGTTTAAAATGTAGGTTATTTTAGAGGCTCTTTATGTGCTGTTGTTCAATTTTACTGCATTATACTGAGGAGTTTCACATATTTAGTCAACCCCATTAGTGCTGATTGGGATATTATCTAGATTAATCATTTAATCGTCTTTGAAATATCAAAAAGCAGGAAAACACTCCCATTTTACTTTCCCTGAGTCTAAGATAACATCTCCAAATCTCTTGTTTTGTCTGACCAACAGTCCAAAACCCAGAGATACTTAATTTACAATAATATAACACAGAGAAAGGCTGCAATTGCTCACATTCGAGAGGCTGGAACCGACTAACTTAAAACATGACTGAAATGATTAATCAATTATCAAAATGGTTGCTGATTACTTTCCGTTTGGTTAATCAGCTTATCGCTGCAGCTCTAAAGCCCATTTATTATCAATGAGTGTAGACTAAATATTTAGCCACACCTTTCATTGTATCATACAAAGACTAACAAGGACAGAATAGACTGTGTGAGTTTTAGATAGGTGTACCTAATATTTGTACATGGCTCCTCCTTGATTGTCTGTACTTCCTCTGATTTGAATTAACTGACAGCCACTCTTAAAGGTTCAGTCCTATTTCTAGATTGAGCTCCAACTTCTACAGCTTCAGTGTCTCACTAGGTTGGGGCTGTACATGTAAGGTTTTTGACTCCATGTGATGCTGACTAATTGCAGGTAGGGTAACAATGTCTGTAGTATTTATAGTAGTAGTTTAGTACTGGTTCCAGGGTGCAAAATTAACTTTTTAGTCCACCGGCCAAATGGCTGGTGAGTGAAGCAAATCTACCAGCCACTTGCATATTTGCCCAGCATTTGGCTGGTGGCTGGTACTAATTTTGTTCCCTGACTAGAGCCATAAGCAGTGAGTGAGTATTAACGTTTATTCTCAATTGGGAAACAGTGTGCGTTTAGCGGGAAGCAAGCATCCTGTTTCCAAAATATATAATATTTAACAGATAAGGCATTCTGATTTCTGAGCTTTGGTAGCAGGAATGAGCCAGAACACAAAAGTAGGCCAACAACTGAGTGTTTCACTAAATGTATTGATTTGTTATCTGTTTTATTTGTACTGCTGAAATATCTGGAACTGTGTCAGACCTAAATGTTTAGATATGAGTCACTGCAAAGTGTGTGGCACTGACATAATCTAAATATTAGATCTTGGAAATCTTGCAGTTCATGCTTCTTCAGTATTTTTAGGCTGGTCCACAGTACAAGATAATGAAAATACAGAGGAACTATTAAGATACTCTACTAGCTACAGACTAGTCAATCTTGGAAAAATGTGTTCCCTTCTTGGTAGTCTTTGCATGGAAGTAACAGCCAGACACCGTTTCCTTTACAACTGCTCGGTGTTTCCGGACTGTGCAGCGTTTATTTGTAAGATAAATTAGTTTGAGTTTGAGTTTTTTACCCTGTTCGTTCTTGTATAACCTTAAGGCGTCATTTAATTTTAGCCCTCTCACGTTCTTGTCCATCCTGTCAGCGAAAGCTTAATAGAGATGCTGATGGTGTCAGTTACAGATGTCGTTGCCAGTAACTGCTCTCTGCATCCTGAATCACCGTCACCATGATTTGGCTTCTGTAGATTTGTCCTTTTTGGTATTTTGCGATATCCTGATGCTTCTGCAATTAAATCGTCTTGATCAGGTGTGATGTTGACGTGTTGCATTTAGAGTGCTTGCCTCATAGCAGTGCCTTATGGGTACATTTGAAATAAATTTTATCACACTGAAGTGAAAGTGAGTAAAAGTGAAGGCAGTTTCTGTCCTTTAAAGTCCAGTAAAATTATACTGTTACTAAAGATGAATGAATAAAACTGACAAACTCACCAAGCCTGCATTTTGCAAGCTAGCCTACACTGTAAAACTATCCTGCTGTTCTGTTACACTTTAGGGTGAGTTGTTTTTACTAGTGCAGTGCCCGTTCAAAACGTGCTTGTTCGGGAACGGGCCGATTGCTACTTCAACGCATAGAAAAACTAATACAGTTGATGTGAGGTGTGAATGAGTATATACACCAACAACATGAAAGAAACTAACATTTTCTTATACACAGATGTTAAATAATACTCTTAGTAAATACATGTTCTTTTCTCATTTTAAGTAAAATAATGGCTGCATTTAAAAATAAATTAATGTGCATCCTAAAATGAAGTGGATCGATCATGTTGGGCTCTTAGATTGTTCCTATTTTCTGTGCCTTCAGTTTGGATTTGAGTGGGTATGTTTGCTCCAAAGATTTGTGCTTTGTCTGTAGTGGTGTTTCACAATCGCCACAGTCTCAGAACATATGAGACAAACTGCTTTTGAACTGCCCGTGGAAGTATTTGTTCCGTTTGTTTTATGAGCGTATCTATAGTCATTGTGTACTGGGCTCTGAGCACTTCCAAAACGCGGGTGACCTTTGCTCAACCATGTACCTGAACGCCTCCTGTGTATTCACTCGCTGCTGATCTGCTAAACGTGCTGCTAACACTACGCTTTCTGTCTAGACACGGGGTAAGAGTGTCCATTCTTGGTTGAAGGCTCTGTTTTCGCTGTCTACTTTTCTCTTTTAAGAGCACCGTTCTCTGACTTGCGTCACGCCTCGTCTCTACACTCTCGCTGATATGCAGTCGGTAGAGCCCTGAAGCTCCGCCCTGCCCCTGCACAGAGCACATTGAGCATTTGTTTATTCAAAGTTTATTAATATTGAACGTATTGTGTGTCCAAATTGCACCAAATTCGACACTGCACTCCTTTTGTTCCCCGGCAATGCACCCGCCAAGTGTGGAGTCGATCTGATGGACATTTCAAGAGATAAGAGAAGGACATACAGAAGATGCTGATTCCTTACTTTAGTAGATAGATGTAAAACTCACCTGGGATTAATTTACGTGATCACAGAGTGTCTTGTCTGTGCTCATTAAACAAGGCAAGGGGTAGTAGACACCAGGAAAGATGGCTCCTGCGGTGAATGCAATCCAAAATTCATTTTAATTCCATTTAAATTGATAAAAGCTTTTGCTGTGAATGCAAAAATATCTACTTTAAATGTGATCTGATCCCAGGTTTCCTTCCTGAAGTGAATGTTTTCCTAATGTTTAATGTTATTCATGAAATAATTTGAAGTCTAACTTCTTCCCCCCCCCCTCTCTCCTCCCCTTCAGTACCCAGCCTCCCCAGGCCTACTCCCATCCCTCTACAGCCAGTTACAGCGTCCAGCAGGCTCCAGCTGTGGCTCATGCTGTGACTGCATCCTACTCTCCAGCTCCAGTCCAGGCAGCCCGGCCTGTGGTCTCTGCCCCTTACCCCACCTATCAGAGCCACCAGGCCCCCCCAGACTATGCCTACAGACAGCCAGACCCCCCGGCACCCCCGCAGCCCACCACCACCCCACAGACGTACCAGGTATACTCGGACACGGTCAGTCTCTTTCTGCTTCCCTTATGATTTCTGCTTTACAGTGTCTCACCGCATGATGTGGTCATTTTGGATGTTGTGTAATTTTTGTAATTTTAACAGCATTAGTTGAAGCCAATGTGTGTAGAATTTTTTAAAAAATGTCCACCTTTAGTGCCCTCCCGATGTTAGTATGAAAAAAGAAAGTGTACATTTCTCCACAAACAAAAACTTAAGCCATCAGAATAATTTGAAAGATGCTTTAATCACATACAAATTCTACATGTTGTGGCTTTAATGTCGTTTTATATCTGTGCATTTTGTTGTTGATAAAACAAAAATAAATTATTAAGCTGTGCTGCAGTTTTAAGATGCTGCGCTCACATCGGATTGAATGCTCTTTTGTAAACTCCAGCAGGACAACTACAGCTACGGACGCCCCGCCGCCGTGACTACTTACGACAATAAACAGTACTACCAGACAAGTATAGCCCCAGCTCAGAGGACTCCCACAGAGAACTACTACCAGACTGGTAAGTCAGTTTACTTTTATTCTTAAATTGCGTCCAGAGTTGGTTTTTTTAAGTCATTTTAAGGGTTGGATGGTGAAACTGCAGCACAAATATATGATGTGTACATTGCATTTTTCAACTGTCCTATTCTCTATATACTGTATCTTTGTCACATTCTGTAATAACCAAATTTAAAGGATTTGTATTAAAGATATGTGCCGGACTCGGATTTTTTTAAACTTTTAAGAGTATCGGTACTGGCCTCAGACATGCAGCATTAGTCAGGCTCTATTTGACAAGAATCCCAAATCAAGATATTGTGGTTTACTTTTCATGTCTTAATGAACAATAATTTAAATACAATTAACAAAAATTGGTCACAGCTTGAGAGCACATGTATATAAATGATACGTTTGACTTTGTAATTTTGAATACCGTGGTGGAAATTTACTTAAAATGTATGCAAGTGCTGAATCACTGCGTGTTGATATGTCTTTATATGGGGTGTTAACCTTAGAAACATTAAGGATGAGTCTCTTCTTTATGTGAGTGTGTATTGGGAAAACTGGTGACTAGATAACCAGGGGAGCTGAATACGTGATTCTTTATGACCTTGTTGTTTTCTGTGCTGTGGTATAAAGTGAGTGTTTTGGTGTAGAGCTCTAAGCAAACTGTATGCAAGACTCTGTGTGCGTTTTGCTTCATGGTACCAGAATGAAAGAATACATTCAATAATTAATACTTGAGCACAATTTTTACAGCAATGTTGTTGACTGGTGTCTCAGGTCTAATTAACAGTGTAGAACTTGGGTAAACACACTCACTTGGCTTGCTGGGGTAATAGTCGCTCATCTGTCATTACGGTGTTCGTATTATTTACTTTGCACTTTACGAGGGTTATACGATATATGTGGAATGTGTCTGGTGCTCATTTGCTAGTGAAATGAGGATCCTGCCCACCTTGCCAAAAACTCTGACAGGCCGCCCCAGAGGATGCGACGGACGCGTCGGATCTCTTTTGCTCTCCGCTGCTGACCTTCTTTTCCACCTCTTCTCTCCTCTCTCCTCTTCGCTCCACCGACCCTTTCCTGTTTCAGTAGGAGTGAAGAGCGCTTACAGTCCAGCCCCCACCACTGTGTACAGCCAGCCTCCTCCGCCTCAGAGGCAGGTAACAGCCCTGAAACCACTGGCCCCCTCCAGCTCTGTGTCCACCAGCTACAACATCTACCCAGTGTCCACCAGTGTCCAGCAGCCTCCCACACCCATCTCATCCTACACCCTCGGCTCCTCGTTCACCTCCTCTGTTTCAGCCACCTCCTACTCAGGTAAGATAAGAGATGGGATGCTCGCTATACAAAGTAAGATAAATATATACAAAGTAGTGTAAATATACTTTATATTTATACATAGCAAAGAAATATATATATATATATGAAGTTAAACCTGCAATACCAATTTTTTGGCCACTTGGTGGCAGCAGGAACAAGCTGTAAACACAACACTGACACATTATCACCTTAATATAGTGAATTTCGCAAACAGTTACCTATCACATTCAGCAAATACAGAGCAATATTAACCACTGGCCACCTGATGAAAGATTTACTCTCCTGGTAGCTCTGTTTTTGGTCTACAGCAACTCCTAAGGGAAATATCTGGCTCTGGAAATGACACTGATGAGAGCAAGTAGAACCAAACTGTAAATTTGTGGGCTGTAACACCAAAACAATAAGTTGTATGTATGAGCCAGGTCACTCTCCTGGCTTGAGATTTTTTCAGATGTCAATTAAAACAATTTTCAAAAAGTTGCATCCATTATATATTGTGACATTACTAATTATGTAGAAAGTCATCCAACTGAGCTGCAGTAAAAACAGATACACAAGTGAGAGCTTAACCCCGTGTCTAGACGCCAAGAGTGTCAGATGCGTTTCTCACGCACGTCGCACGTAACAGATAACACTCTCATTTTAATCTACGCAGCTGTCTGCACCAGCTCCGTGCAGGCTCGCGTCTCACAGGCGTAAACCACGACCTGAAGCATACAACTCCATTTTCTTCCATTTTACGTGCGTCACTACAGTCATGTGTATTGGACTCTGAGCACTTTCAACACGCGGGTGACCTATGCTCAACACTGAACCTGAACGCCTCCAGTGTAGACACACAGACGGAGCACTCGCTGCTGCTGCTGCTGCTGCTGCTGCTCTGCTGACGTGATGCTTACACTATGCATGCTGTCTAGACACGGGGTTATGTGACATATTTACTAGCACAGAAGAGCTGACGCATTTCTTCGTTGTAATGTCCAGCTTTAGTGAACGACTGCGTTTTAGGTGCAGGTTGTTTCTTGAGATTGCGACTTTATTCACATCCAGCTAGACACCTGTGACACAAAGACCAAGTAAGCCAAGAGTGTCTTTGATGCTGAACAAAAGCCTGAGCTGATTGTGAGTGGCTGACACAGGTGTATACAATCCTTTTTATCTTGCTGATTAAAGGTTGAAGTTAGGATTTCTTTGTACATTTTTGACACCCGTCAAAGGCGACTGAGATCATCTTGATCCTTCTTGGTCTTTATTTGGCCTTGATGCAGCCCCTGGTGAAATTAAAGTGCATCATGCTTATTGCCAGCGTGACTGGTAGCTGTTCATGCGTGACCCATATCCAGCTTTTCTCTGCTCTCACTCTCTCTGCTCCTGCTCTCTCACCCTCAGGCATTAACTACTCCAGTTATGATTCAACCGGCTACACCTCCACATCCACCCCCTCCTATTACCAGCCGGCCCAGCAGACTCTCTCCCAGCCGCAGCCTCCTCCCCAGCAGCCACAGCAGCCCCAACAGCCCCAGCCCCCCATCCAGCCGCCCCCCAAGCAGCTCACAAGCTCTTCCTGGAGCAACTCGGGCAGCAACATGGTGACATCCCCGGCCGGAAACACCTACAAGAAGCCCACGTTTCACCAGAACAAGCTGCAGAAGCCTAAAGGGCCTCCCAAGCAACCCCAGCTCCATTACTGTGAAATTTGCAAGATCAGCTGTGCAGGCCCGCAGGTAGGAGTTTATAAAGACAAGATTTTGTTCATAAGGAGCTTTCAATATAAAGACTTCTTTCAAAGAAGAATAAAACAAATACGTTTTATTAAGATGTGAGACCAGAGAACATGCTGTGTATGAATATGAGGACGATATACAAAATGTTTGTTTATTTTGTGAAATCCAGTGAAAAAGTAACAAATATGACTTTTTTTCTTTATGTTTAATTTATGTTTTCATGCTTGAATTTGACTAACTGGTGTGTTTTACTGAATCAGACGTACCGGGAGCACCTAGAGGGCCAGAAGCATAAGAAAAAGGAGGCAGCCCTGAAGTCTGGCGGGCAGACAGGGGCCAGCAACGGGCCCAGAGGAGTCCAGACTCAGTTACGCTGTGAGTTATGTGACGTCTCCTGCACTGGCGTGGACGCCTACGCCGCCCATATCCGTGGGGCCAAACACCAGAAGGTTAGCACAGCTGTGATGCTTTTGTCTTTGAGTGTTTGTAGTTCTTTCAGAAGACACTGACAGAACATGCTTTCATTATTGGACACGACTGTGGTGTACTCATGTGATGTTCCCTCCGAGCTGCCAAAAGTCTTAGAACAAAACCTCCCCCAGGGATTTGAGATGGGATTAAGTATCAGCGGCCTTAAATGGTTTTATGTCACTCTGTCTCTCTTTGTCAACCTTGGAAAGGTGGTGAAACTTCACACCAAGCTGGGCAAACCCATACCTTCGACTGAGCCAGTGTTGGTGAATTCTGCTCCGGTCGTCACAACCTCGACAGCTGGGAAACCTCCAGCCTCCACCTCTGCTCCTGCCTCGGCCTCAACCACTTCAACTCCTGCTGCTACACCCAAACAAGTGGCTGTAAACGCCACGGCTAAAACTACAGCACCAGTCAAGAAACCAGCTCCTTCCAAAATAACTGTCATTTGTAAGTTTGTCAACTTAAAGCCATTTAATATTTAGTCCCAAGCCGATGTTTATATTTTCCTACCCGCTCGCCACTACCCACCCACCATTTTAAAATATATGATCACATCACATAGGGGTTTTAACATGATTACTTTGACAAAGCTTAAATCTTAAAGTGTGAACCTACATTTTTTCCCCCAAAGTGATTTATCAGCATTTGAAGTCGAAATCTTTGATAATAAGTATTAACTTAAATGTAATACAAATGTTTTTTCCCAACAAAGGGGCATATGATATTGGTATATATATAATGCATTTGTTATATCATAATTAGTGCTTTAAACTGTGAAATTTTGTCTGCTTCACAGCCAATAAGCCAGCCAGCGCTCCGGTAGCAGCAGCAGCAGCAGCAGCAGCGGTGGTGGTAGCAGCGAAGGTGGAGGAGCCCATGTCGGTTCAGAAGATGGAGTCTCAGAGTGATGATGAGGACATTGACAGAGCCGGGGGCCAGGGAGACATTCAGCCAGTCGGACACGACTATGTAGAGGAGGTAGGCAGGAAATTAAAAGAAAAATGATCCTGATATTACTCATAAATGTATCCCAACCAATGCAGTGTAATATGCACATTTTTAAAAAAAGTTACTGTCCTTTTTTGTTTGAGGCTATTTTATAAACATGTTTATTATTATATAATTTGTGCAGCTTTCTCTATTGTTTACAGGACAACATGTGAGTTAGTAATGTATCACAGATGTTGGTGCAGGGTCTTAAAATGAATACTTTGTTGTACTCTGTAAAGTACAGCACAGGCCTGGGTCAATATTTTCATTAAAGAATTTGTGCTTCCAAATATCAGTTTTGGCTTCAGAAACAAAAAAACAGTTGTTGTCAAGCTTCAGTTGTGATTATGTTGGAAAATATATATAATTTATTTATATATAATTCTGAATGTAATACTTGTTTAAATGTTTAAATATTGTACTATGAAATCTTTTCATATAATCATCTACAGTATAAGATTATAATTACTAGTCCTCCAGCACGATTGTATATTCACCTAAACTATCTGTCTTTCAGGTCCGTAATGATGACGGCAAAGTGATCCGATTCCACTGTAAATTGTGTGAATGCAGCTTCAACGACCCAAACGCTAAAGACATGCACCTGAAGGGAAGAAGGCACAGACTGCAGTACAAGGTAAGAAAGCTAAAGCATCACTGAGCTGGATTCCTGTCTGAGCTCCAGTTATCACAACCACAGAAGCATAATGAGCAAACTTGATCTGTAAAGTTGAGGAATATGCTTTCAATGTTTTTGGTATTCTGAATAACCGGGACTCTCAAACATGGTTCTGTACACAGCTGCGTTTTTAGATAGTTTTCCAAAATGTGTCTATCCACACTGAAACACAAAGATAAACCGGTTCAAGCTCTTCCTTCTTCTCTGTCCTTCTTCCTTCAAAAAAGCAAACAAAAAAAGTGTAATTTCAACCATTATCTGATAAGGAGTTGGGTAGAATGGATAGACTAGTCTGACAGACTTACAGCCTTTAAACCCAGGCTTAAACTAATAAAACTGCATTTTAAATATGTCAACAATGACGGTCGTATTGTGTGAATGGCTGTATTGATGCACAAAATAAGCAATCACAGAGAGATTTGAAGGTGTCAAAAAGCTGCTCTTTTTTAACATTTCTGGCCTGGTCTCTGAAGGTCGTCATTCTGCAGAATGTTTGAAAAAAGCTCAGATTGAATTTTCATTTTATTTTTTTTATTCTTTCTGTATAAGTGTGGGAATCGCCTGACAAAGCGCAGGGTCACATATGTGTACTGACTCTCTAGCTGCATTCCTCTTACATTTCTTCTCTCATCCTCTCGCTCGCTCTGTAGAAGAAAGTGAACCCAGAGCTTCCTGTGGAGATCAAGCCAAGTAACCGGGCCAGGAAGCTGCAGGAGAGCAAGCTGAAGAAGCAGAAGCAGAAGGCGGTGCTGAAGAGACAGAGAGACGATGAGCAGCGCTGGCACATGGAGATGAGGTAGGACTTCCAAATAAAACTTAAGCCTGAATCCAAATGTTCAGACTTCACTCCACTCGCAGACTTACATTCCTGAGAAGTCTGCGAGTGGCGAGAGAAACTGATCATTAATAATGTAGGGAGGTTTATTTTGCATAATTGGCCAATATCAGTACAGTTAAGAACCGTTCAGAAAGAGATGTGAGGTCTTAAGTCTCACCTAATAGTGCATTTTATTCCCGTTGTGACCCGGTGCCCTCACAGACTTGACATAATGATGGTGAACAGTCAGAACTATTAAGTTCACAAGTCTTGAGGGTGGATATTTAGATTCAGTCAGATCTAAATTTATGTACTTTTGATGTTAAGTTTGCAAGTTTCCCATGTTGGCACAGAACAGAGAAAAGGAAGAGATGAGGAATATACGTTTATCCGAGTAATACCAGTGAAGGGGAAGCGCTAAAGTTGGTCACCTGACTGTAAGACTGATGCCTGTAGACATGGACAAAAAAGGGAATTTCTTGCATTATTTTTATACATTCTCTTGACTCTCTCTGACACTGGCCAATCATATAATCTTTTTTTCATGTATAATAAAATACTATAAGTTGTTAACATTGAATTAGATGTGATTTTATCATGAAAACTGTATGGCGATTTTAGGGACCACCTCAGAAAGTTTCTTAATTTCCTAATTTACTAGGCTTAATGTTTTGTTACAAGAGGAATTAGATCACAATACAGTTTTTATTAAAGTTTTTCAATGTTTTTATGGACTACTGTTTTTTGGCTGCCATGACATTTCGCTGTGGAAATAAGTGACTTTTTCTGCTCTAGTGACACATCCGTCCCCCTCTCCTGCAGGCGATATGAGGAGGACATGTACTGGAGAAGGATGGAGGAGGAACAGATGTATTGGGGGGAGCAAAGACGCAGGATGGCTCCTCCACCGTTGATGAGTCGCCCGGGTATGCCTGTACCCCCTCTACTGGTGAGCTTCGCATTTGCTGTTTTTATTTATTTTTATTTTTTTGAAAAAAATGGCTCAAATCTACTGCAAAACTTTATCTTATTCCCGTTTCCCTCAGTTTTGTAGTGTGATGAATTATTTTGTTCACCCTCTTCCTTCAGACGTGTGTGCGTCGGCCTGACTCCCCAGACGACCGTCACATCATGGCTAAACACTCCACCATTTACCCGGTGGAGGAGGAGCTGCAGGCTGTTCAGAGGATTGTCTCCCACTCTGAGAGAGCCCTAAAACTGGTGTCCGACTCCCTGCTGGAGAAGGAGACGCCAGAAATTACTACTGCTGCTACTGAAAGTGGAGACGAAAAAGGGTAAAACGTCAATTTTTGGCAGATTATTTTTATTTTTTGCTGACGTGTTTGGGGGAAAAAAAGTTGAAGCCTAAAAGCACTTTTATTGATTTGAGCTACAGAAATGCAAAAGTATCAGTGAGTATCTGTGATCTGGCAAAAATAGAAGCCATCAACAATAAAATGTTCTTTATGACTCTCTCTGTTTGAGTTGCTGCAAATGTTAGTGCTTTAGCTGGCTAATTTAAGTTAAGCATGTGTCTGATCCAACAGAGATAGATAGATAGATAATAGATAGCGACACAGACTCAAGATTATTCTGAATTTATAATACGTGTGTAAAACCTGCTCTTAAAGTCTCTATCTTGGCCTTTTCCCCTCTCTTGACAGTACTGAGAGCTCAGGACGGCTGCTAAAAGGTGTGATGAGGGTGGGGATCCTGGCCAAAGGCTTGCTGCTTCGCGGGGACAGAAATGTTGAACTCATCCTGCTGACCGCTAAGAAACCCACCATCACGTTACTGAAGAACATCGCTAAGCAGCTGCCCAAGGAACTGGCGGTAAGAAAACCTCACCAGTAAACTGAAGGGAAATGAAAAACTTCCCATGCTGTGCATGAGGTTGAGGGAGGGAAGGATTGTGGTAAATTTGGAATTCACAACATTAATATTCTCACAAAGGTTTTCCTTTAAATATTATAGGTGGGTATGGGATCATATAGAAGAACTGTAGAGCCAAATCTGACAAACAATGGCAGGAAAAAGGCCACGTTGCTGGCTTTCCTAGTATTTTTGTAAATACCATGTGAAGTGCAGCATATTTTTAAAATGAGGAAACTGTACTTGTCAGGTGAAACACTGCCTTATGACTTGTCATAAGAGCTGCATCCTGAGGGACTGAAAGTTTTTTTTTTTTTTTGTTACGTTATGTAAGCAGAATGGGAACCACAGGGTTTCCCTTTGTCTTTTTGTTGTAGAGCAGGAGAACAAAAAGAAATATTTGATAATATTTGTTGTGATGTAATGACGATTGCAAAAAATGCAAAAATTCCCTTCAACCTAGATGGGTTTTTCTCATATTCCCGAGAAGTTCATGTTTCATTAGTGAACATGTACAACTGTCACCCACAGCCAGAAACACACGGTCATTAAAAAGCTTGTATTGACACCACTACCACTCTGTAAAGGTGATGTATATAACTCCATTCAGTCTGTTTGCTGTTCATTGCTGTTACAGCACATGTAGGTTGTTTATCCTGTTGACATCTTAAGGAATACCGTGTGGATTCTGGCTTTGGGAAGATATTTTTCCATGTTCACAAATGACTCAACTGCTCTCAGGCTAAAGAGAAAATCCCATGTGAATCATTTAATTTACTGGCATTTCAATTTTAAGGCCCACAAGACAGAGGATTGCTACCAAATACAGCTATGATGACAACCTGAAGGTTGTGATGTGTTGTAATTGCTCACTCTTCCTCCCTCCCGCTCTAGCTGTAACGAGTGTCTCATTAAAGGTGCTTTTCACTGATCTTTAGATTCACTGCCTGGTTATGACACCTGAATCCTACAGAGTGAGATGGGGCTTTTCTTCTTAAACTGCCCGATTTCCTTTCCTAAATATTATTATTATTATTATTATTATTGCAAAGATATTGCTCGTGACTAATTGTTGAGAGAGATTTTTGTTTATGTCACTAACCCTGTTTAAAAAAGGGAACTGTCATCTCAATAGCCTTGAGAAAAAAAAAATTGCACAACCCACGGTTAAAAAACATTACAGCATTGCCCTGTAACATTGCCAGATGAGGCTACTCTTTGCCCCAGACATCCCTCCTCCTCTGTAGTGAGTAATCCCAAGTGTCCTTTTAACCGGCAGACATTTTCTGAAGATCAGTATGAGGTGCAGGCTCACCCCGAGGAGGCGAACATCGTGATATTATCAAGCAAGGAGCCCAAAATGCAGGTGACCATTTCTCTCACCTCGCCGCTGATGAGGGAGGACCCTGCTGCTGAGAAGGACAAGCAGGCAGGAGGAAAAGCGGCTGAGAAAGGTTAGAGAAGCCAAAAGCTTTCAGTACCAACCAAATGTTAGCGCTGTGTGTAATACACTTATATACTCCCCCCCCCCCCCCCCCCGCTCCACCCTTCCACCTTGTAGCAGCCTAAATTTTAGGCTGAAAAGCTCTTAAATTACTGAATGAGAGGTGGGACTTTAACCAAGCCCACATTCAAGTTTTTTTTTTTTTTTCCTTTAACTCCTAAAATAAGAATTAACTCTCACATTCATTTGTCCCACTCTTTTCATTTCCCCCATTTTTTGCAGTTTACACTAGACCCCCAATTTCTTTATTTCTTTTCCACAACATGGGAATCTAAAGCCGGGCTCTCCGACCTTTCTGTGCCACTAGGGTGTGTGTTTATCTTGTGAACACACGCTCAGATAAAACCTTTGGGAAACTATAAGAGAAAAGCGATGATCACTGTTCAGATAATGCCCAGGGATGAAAATGCATCAAACGGTGATACTGTTAAACAGATTTTGTTAGTTTTGAGACTTGATTTATTAAAAAAAAGAAGGAGAAAAAAAAAAGGTTTTGCTTCTTGTTGCTTTTTGGCGATGATACTATGAGGGGGATTTTGAGGTCCAGTGACTTCTCATTCCCTTTTCTCTCATCCCTGCATCATATTGCGGCATTATCGATGATAAGGTGTTGGAGTGTCATTTTATCGCCTCACAATGATCCGTATTGAGACAATAATAAGATGACATTAGTAAATCCATTATCATTACTTTCCCCTATTCAACAGCGCGAGTAATCTTCAAGATCATTGTGTTGCAAACACTCCTCCACCTGCTCCAACAACTGTCAGCATTGTAATGTGTTTTTCCCATTTGGAAAACATGTTAGAAATGTTTTCTGTGGCCGCTGTCTTTTGTTTTGTTTTGTTTTGTTTTTTTTTTAAACTTTTGTTTGGGTTTGTTGATCAGTGCCCCTAATTCTGTATCAGCAGACCTAGACAAGCTAATGGCTAATCCTGAAGGCCACACTTGTACACATACCACTAAGAACGGTAAAATGAAAGACGCCAGGTCGCCCATGTTTATTAAGCTTTTCAGAGTAGGAAAACCCTCTTGGCTATCATCAGAGGGGCTCAGCTGCTGCTAAATCCAGACTCTAAGAGGCGTGATAAATATGGGTCATGATTCTAAGTGGTATGGTAGTGTAGACTTCAAAAAAAAAAAGTGGCATTGCATTTGTTTTTGTATTTTCCCCTGTAAGAAAGCTAATGTCCTCTGTTGTTGCTACAGTTCTAGTGAACATGGAAGTGTGGAAAGCCCCACGTCTGGTGTTATGAAATATTCTCGTCACGGCAGTCATCAGTAATCATGTTGAATGTTTTAGAGAAACCTGTCATTTGTCATTTTTAGGTGACCAGTCTTGTAAATGTGTCTTTAAATTTGTCCTCAAATTCTGTCCACACACATTTTACTATTTCATAAATTCAACACAGGCACAAGCATGTTTTTTTTTTTTTTTTTTTTTTTAAACATAACTTTGTATTCTCCCATTTTTAGCACTACTAATTAAGTTAATCTTTGGCTTTGTCATTTTGTGTTTAATAGATTTAACTTAAATTGGTTTTATTTTTGATGTTATCTTTTAAAATATGGAGGCATGAAGGGAAAGAAGTATCTTTGCTCTTGTGCCTGTATGTGCTAGAGAAGTTTCCTTTGCATAATCAGCCTTTTTCACAGCAGACATTTGATGTGTCAAAGCAGGAAAAGTAAAGGTGTATTTAATAACATTAATGATGGCTGAAGTAAAAGTAATGACCCTGGTAAAGTTATACCAGTATGACTTCCTTGAATGAAACTGAGCCGTCGTTAATGTTATCAACTGTGCTTTTCCTGCTATGACAAGTCAAAATGTCTGCTGAGAAAAAAAGCTCTATTGTAGAAGAGTAATGGAAGCCATTACTATCTACGCAAAGTAGGGCAGACTAAAAACATTTGGTATAAAATGAGAACAAAACACATTGTCTCATTTCCCCAAAAAAAAAAAAACATCTCCAAGGAGATAAAAGTCCATGTTTCCGTTGTTAAATGCTCCAAAGTGACAGACATTTTTTGATCTAACGTGTCTGTGACAGTCAGGCACTCATGCAAAGCCGATGATCAAATGCAAAAAAAAAAAAAAAGAGGAAATCCAAAATGCTTTAGAAAAGGAATTTTTTTAAAAGAAGTTAAAAACAGCTTTAAAAAAATGTACCTATTAGTATTTCTCTTAGAAAATAATTTTTCACACAAAGGGTGAAATTGGCAGTAAAGTAAAGAAAACTGAATTTGACATTTGGTATAGTTTTTTTTTTTTTTTTTTTAATGAATAAAGTTTAAAAAAGATGCAGATTCATGTCTATTTCCTGAACAACTGAACTTGAATTTGATGAGATATTGATATTCACTAGCAGCTGTGTATCTGAAATTAGCTAAATGACAGAAAAATCTGTCTTTAATGCACCTTTCTTGTAGCAGACATTTGGACTTGTTAAAGCAGGAAAAGCACAGGTGTAATTAATAACATTAACGATGGCTCTGCGCCATTTGAAGTGGCTCAGTGAGCCAGCATGCTCAGTACCATCGACCTGGCACTGACACTTCTAAATGGAACGTGGACATTATTAATGTTATTAGTTACACCTGTGTTTCACGAGTCAACATGTCTTTTTAGAGAAAGGTGTATTCTGGCTGACGATGATCGGATCCAAATTAATTATAAAATTAGTAGGGTGGGCAACAAATTCACAAAAAAATTAGCTAGAGATTAAATAAAAATCCACCTGTCTTCTCTCTGAATGCCTTGGATTTCCTTCTTTGTTTGCATGTGCCTGTCACCCTCCACTCTAAAGAACACATTGGTGCTTTTTTTACCACTTTTTTGCTATTTCTTCCACTCAGAATATATCTGTAAAACACATAAACACTCAAGTCTTCCTCATTTGATGGTCAAATTGCTTGCTTTGTTCTCACATATCTTCCCCTCATTATTTTTCTCACCAAACAAACTGAAACAAAACAGTTTTTTAAGGATTCGAGGAAATGTCTGGTCACATCAGATAAATGTTTCCAGCGTTTTTGTAATTTCGTCCCTGGTTCGGCGACTGTACATCAACAGTTACAGGTTGTGACTTATTGTCTGTGATCTTCTGGGTCTTGCATTAGTTTGGCTGTAAGCCTTGAGCCCGTACATATTATCTCCATCAGGTGTGGCTGAGAAGGACCCTCCTGATCTTCTGAATAAGAAGAAATGTCTGGAATACCTGGCTGCTCTCCGCCACGCCAAATGGTTTCAGGTAAATGCATCACAAGCACTTTATCACTGTTTACAGTAGTGTACCCTGCTGCCTTCATTTTTGGTTACTGTTTTTCAGTCCCTGCTGGAATTTGTTATTGTTTTGTTGACAAGAATAGACATTTTTCACAGTTTTGACTTATTGTTTGACTTATTTTGGCTCATAGTAGGTGTAATTAATAATTAATATCTGTTATTTATGTTTTTTTTATTAGTTACACCTGTGCTCTTACTATGACATGTCAAACTGTCCGCTGTGAAAAAGGTCTTTATCAAATTCCAAAATTTTTTACAACAGATGAAAACTTCGACTTGTCAAACACAGGTGTAACTAACATAGACTGTAAAAAATATGGATGTAGCCACGGTGAGGAGCAGTTTTGAAGTTCAAAGTGGGCGGCTCTGGCCGTCGCCATCTTGGCAGTGTCTGACTGTGTCTAACTAGCAGCTGATCCAAAATGGGCAAAGAGGTGGAGCTGAGCCGGGCCGAATGAAGCCCAGTTGCTGAAACAAGCCACCCAGCGCCTAGTGACCTGTCACTCAAAGCAGCCACGTCCTTAATTATGCATAACTTTACAGCTTAATTAAATTTAAATGGGTGAGTTATAAACCCCCATACAGTTGTCATGAAAGGGGAAATTAGCTATAGAGACCAAAACAGTTTTTTGTATCAGGCTGTGAACATGTTTATTTCTGCTGTAAAGTTTAACATGGGGGTCTACAGGGACTGACTCGCTTTAGGAGCCAGCCTCTAGTGGCCCTCAAATGGCCACTAGAGGCTGGCTCCTAAAGCGAGTAAACTGCAGTTTTTGGCACTTCTGCATTGGCTTCATTTGTCAGCCTTGGAAGTTGCCGCTTGGTAACTAATAACCTTAATAATGACTGCTTTCCACTCAGCTGTGACGGGACTCTGTTGTTGTGGGTACAGCTAAATGGAAGGAAGCTGTCATCAGTGTTATTAGTCACACGTTTGTTCTGTGACACTGCAGAAGAAGAAGTTTAGCGGTGTGACATTCAAGATTATTCCTGTTCTGTTATTTCTTGTGGGGCTGCTTCTGTGATTTTTTTGTTTGTTTGTTTGTTTGTTTTTGTTCTTGTTCATTTACTGTTAAACTGATGTTTCTGACACTCTGCTCTCTTTGTAACTTTGGATAAAATATCAGTGCAAAAGCCTCCCATCATAACCAGAAATCCTTCCCACCATAATAATGAGAGGGTTTTGTTTCAATAACATCTAATTTGTAGATTTATTTTCCTTTTTTAACAAGTTACTGTGATTGTGTTGTTACTACTACTAATACTACTGTTACTGTGTTTTTTTTTAATTAGTATATCAGTTCTTCCAAACAAAATGACAAATAGAAAAGCCACAGAGGACCACAGAAATTACAAAAAATGTTAGGTGTTGTTTGTTTACAGTCTCTAATAGTAATTTAAAATTTAAGGTAGAATCATACATCCTTTTTTAAAAGTTACATTTTACAGTCACCAGTTATATTTACAATGGTGATGTCAGAAGTTCAATTTATCCAATATTGATCACCATGTCTAGTTTATTTTTATTTATTTTCTTTTTTGTTGTTGTTTTTTTGTTTGAATTTCTAAAGGCTCGTGCCAACGGGCTGCAGTCCTGTGTGATCATCATTCGGGTGCTGAGAGATTTATGTCAGCGGGTGCCCACCTGGGGAAAGATGCCCGGCTGGGTAAGTGACTTCACCTATCCCTTATCATGTTCGCTAATAATACTTTTGGCACACTTTATAATGTGTATATAATATAATATAATATAAGGTGTTGTACACAAGAGACGGGACAATGACAGGAAGAGGTGTATCAATAAGCGAAAATTTCACTCCGTCTGTGTCTTCCTGTGTGTTTCTTTCTCCAGGCGATGGAGCTGCTGGTGGAGAAGGTCATCAGCAGCGCCACAGGCCCGCTCAGCCCGGGAGAGGCCATGCGCAGGGTGCTGGAGTGCATCTCCACAGGCATCCTGCTGCCAGGTCCGACAGATATACGTATGTTAATGAGATACGAATAAGTAGAGATCAGAAAATCTCTCCAGCTGATAAATGCCACACGTTGATGATTCATTATTTCTGGTTTCTTCTGTCACGTTAATAGTTTTATCTTCTTTTATCCCCTCCCCTTACTCAGACGGACCAGGTTTGCTGGACCCCTGCGAGAAAGAGCCGACAGACGCTTTGGAAAGCATGATGCTTCAAGCCAGAGAGGACATCACTGCCAGTGCGCAGGTACGTTCCCAAAGCTCCCATCCAGCGTTTATTGAGCATCTCGACGCACATCAACAGTTTTGTTTAAAACTCTACAAACCTACCATCTCTTTGCTCTCTTCTTTGGTTCCAGCATGCTCTACGGCTGCTTGCCTTCCGTCAGATCCACAAGGTTCTGGGCATGGAGTCTCTGCCCGCGTCCAAGGCCAACGCTCGCAACCGCAAGCGGCGACGGGACGTCAGCGACACGGGCGAAGGGGAGGGGGAGGGCAAAAAAGACAAGAAGGAGGAAGTGCCGAGCGCTTGACCTCTGCCTTCAGTGCGGGGGGGAGGGGCGTTTGCTAGTTTAGAGACTGGTAGAATGTCACAACTTTAAACTTTTCTTATCTCGAAAACAATCTTAACACGCAGCTATACACATATGAATATAACTGACTTTACATGTTACATGTCTACCCTGGAATTAAAGAGGAATAACATGTTGAGGAGGAGACCGACGTTTGAGAATCTGTACTGCAAATCCTTCTCCCGTGTAGTGATTTCCTGCAGATATAGTGTATTTTTGAAGTGTGCAAAGTAAATTTGGCTCAGTAAAAAAAAAAAAAAAATCATGAAAGTTACTGATTGCATCATTCCATTTCAGTATAATTGCACACTAACTACTGACCACCCCTCCATGTTTATTCGCAATAGTTAAACCGCCACCGTCGCCCACAGTTGTATTGTTTATGTATTAGAGGTACTCTAATATGAAAGCCTCCAGTACAGTTTAAACATCGGCACCTTGCGCTTTATTTTCTCTTTTGAAGAAGAGACTGAACCTTTCTGCTTTTCAGGCCAGTTCAATTTTACCATCCGACTCACGGAGCTAACGTAGGTGCATGACATTTGTACACTGAAATGTGTTTTTCAGTCTATGTTAAAAAGATGAGGTTTACGTTGTCGAGGCTTTGAAACTGTGAGAGAGATCAGAGAAGACTGACTGTACTGTGATGTTCATTGTGCCTAAAACGACACATTAGTAATAAAATAGTGTGGCGCTGTTGAGCAAACCCTCACTGGTCCTTACTGAACTCTTCGTGACCCTTTTCGCTCCCTCTTGAGTCACTTGTAAAGCTGTGTCGACATTTCCCGCTAATACATTTTGAAAATCAGAGGAAGCCGGGACAAAAGAGTTTCAAAATCCAACCAAAGGCCCCGCACCACACCTTCAAGACGAGACTACGCAAAAATAACTTCCCCTTGAATACATCATGAAGTTTTGTCAGAAGCTTTACACAGTGGGAGGTCCCCATGAGGGGTTTCTTTAGAAAGGAAGTCTTTGATGAGAGAGACGTCTTATGTTGCACAGTCTGTAGCATGCTGAGGGAATGAAGCACTTAAGAAATGACAATTACTGTATGCAGCCATAATTTTATCATTTAAATATGCCTAGTAATCTTTTTTCTTCCAGAGTATGGTTAGCAGAAGAGAGAAGCTTTAGTCAGAAAAAAAAAAAATGTAAGACTGAATATCTACTGTAATGATCAAGTGGTTACTAGTCCTTTGACTTTCTTCCTTGTGCCTGCATCATGTTGTGTATTACAGAAGACAAAGGGGAACATTTATGAGTTGTTTTGTCAGGTAAGGATCTTACTTCACAGAGATGTAGGACAGGGAAGGGACAATTGCACAACTCTTTGGCTTAAAAGGTAAATGTAAGAGAATTATTGTGCAGTTTTAGTTAGATTTCATTTACCAAGAGCATCATATAGGTATTGCTTATTTTATTTCTGAAGGATGTTGCAATCTATTTTGTATTGTTAAAACGGAAAAGTGTGAACGTTGCTGTCCTATTATTTGAATGTCTTTGTAGTGTTGCCTAAAATTAAGGTGGAGATATTAAAACACTTTTAAGCCATTTTTGTTGCCTGGATTGTTTTTGTATATTTGCGCCATTCAACCAGTTAAACTGTAAAAAAAACCAAAAACAGAAGAACTCATTGCGTCATCTTGTTACACATGAACTATATCTATCTAAACATTGAGGAAGTGCTCCAACAAACACAGCAGCCCTCACAGAGCAGCGGCAGCGTGTCTGAGATGTGAATATCTACAGTGTCGCTACTGCTGAGTTGTTTAAAAAAAAAAAAAAAAAAAGACAATTTAGCAGAAAATGACTGTCACCGCTGGATGAGACAAACGTGGACGACTTCTGCTGAGGATTTCATTTTGTTATGATTAGGTTTTCTTCCTTTTTACTGAGCCAGCAGCAGCAGTACTGAAGAAAAGGCTGTCTGCATCTGCCCACAGAGCCGCAGGTACTGAAATATTCAAGCTGTTCATCCTCAATCAGCTGTTTTTACTTTTAATTCAAGTGACAGGAGCTGCCAATATCCTCCTACCTGCTGACGTCTTATTTGTGCTTTATTGTACTGCATTAATCCACGTTATTAGTTTAATTGACCAGCGCTACTCTTAAGGTCCATATTTAAACATTTAGTATTCACTATGGTCAGTATTTTATGTTGTGTAGTTATTAGAGACATTTTCTCTTTGACAGGTGACAACACATTAGACTTCCTGCCCTGCACTTGGCAGAGGTGAGTACTGTAGAGACTACAGCAGCTCTGATCAGCAAATAAAGCCATTTATATTTAATATAAGTCGAGCTCTATACAACATGATCTGTGAGATTAAAAACTGAAGTTAGACTCCATTTGAACACACTCTGAGCTCATTCTATGATTACTTTGTTACGTGTGTGTGTGTGTGTGTGTGTGTGTAAAACCCTCTATTTAGATACCAATGGAAATTTGAGTGGCACAAACATTTGTGTTTTACTTTTAAAATCATGAAGGGAGCGCCCATCGATTATATTACACGCCTGTATTTCAAACCTACCCAACATATATTTTTTAAAGCAGAAATCAATACATACAGTACATGTTAGAAATCTTTCAAGATTTGTATCAACTGACCCGAAAGTTGAGAAACTCTGCTCTGTTTACAAAGACGGCTGCTAGCATTGCAGATTAAAAAAGGATAAAACTGGGTATGAGGCAAAAGTTTTTCAGCGAATCTTTGTAAATAAAGACCAATATGGTCAGGTAGACATTTCCTTTAGTCAAAAGTCTGACTTCATTATTTCAGACAGGCCCAGAGATGTTAAAGGACGAGTTCACAATATTTCAAGTCTGTCTTAAAACAACAGTCAGGTCCCAAATGAACAATGACACATGTTTTTCTTGCTGTAATTATTCCTCCTGTTCATACTGAACGTTAAGAAGATCCCTTCATAATGTACTTACAATGTGAGTGATGGGGGACAAAATCCACAGTCCTCTTTCTGTGCAAAAATGTATTAAAAGGTTTATCTGAAGCTAATCAAATCTAAGTCAAATCAAGTAGATATCTTTCAACGTTACAGTCCTTTTAGTGCCAAAGTTCCTCTTTTTGTTATTATACTTCCACCGCAGCTCAACAGGGAAACACTGTCAGAGGGAACACAAAGAGGGTTTTTTACACTACAAAGACTGTAAATGTGGCAGATATCCACTTGATATGACTAACTCAGTCTGCTGAAGCCTCATGTTAGCTCCAAATAAACATAAATACATTTTTGCTCAAAATGAGGACTCTGGCTTTCGTCCCCCATCACTTATAATTTGGAAGGGATCTTCTAATGGTCAGTATGAACAGGACAAATGATTACAGCGAGCAAAACCTGTCTGAATGTTCATATGGGCACCTAACTATTGTTTTAAAGCAGACTTGAAAAATTGTGAACCTATCCTTTAAAGGGTCGATGCCTCTCTTTTTATTATTCCTCTGCCCCTGCAGATGAGCTGGGCTGTTGGCACACAGTGTGTCGCCAAAGGAGACCACAGGAAGCCCAAAAATGGAGAACTGGCGTTCCACAAAGGAGACATCCTCACTATTGTTGACACAAGCACGGTATTGTCATGCTTTACAGAAGCCGTACACGTCAGTTGGAGAAAAGCTATTTCTTGCCACAATTTGATACAAGCAGACTTTGAATTCTCTTTTCTAGAGGAAAGGATACTACAACGCCAGACACAACACCACAGGAGAGGAAGGACTTGTTAACTCCACTAATGTGCGTGAAAGAGAAGCTCTGCGTGTGGACCCCGGCCTCAGCCTCATGCCGTACGTCTCGTCCTTTTCTGCATTTTACACTTTTTCTTTGGAGCTGCTCACAGGAAAACTCGGCTGTGTGTCATCGTAGTCTCACATCAGTAGGATGCACTATGTTAAGTATACACACAGTTCATGTGCGATGTGACTGTGAAACAGAGACACACTCGTTTCTAATTTTAGCTGAAATGTCAAACTATCTTGTGACCTCACTGGGCTGATTGTGGACATGCACACAAACTTTGCTTTTGGGATGAATCATTTCAACTTCCTTTTTTGTTGTGTTAAGTACCATTCTGCCTGTTACAAAATTAGCATATTAGAGATATTTGGGAGTTATTTGGGATCCCAAATGGATTGTGTATCAGTAGGAATGATTATCACCTTGTGCTGTCTTTAACTAGCTGGTTTCATGGTAAGATCTCCGGCCCAGAGGCAGTGTGTAAGCTGCAGCCGCCCGAGGATGGCCTCTTCCTGGTGCGAGAATCCATCCGCCATCCCGGCGACTATGTCCTGTGCGTCAGTGTCTCTGGACAGGTCATCCACTACCGAGTGATTTATCAGGACAACAAGCTGACCATCGACAACGTGGAGTATTTCTACAACCTTATTGACATGATAGAGGTAAGAGGAAATGAGGCGACTGGGAACTGTTGTTATTTGATTATAAATGTATGTAGCCTGGACAAAATCCAGCTCCAATGTGCTTAAAAACTAAAAAAAATCATCCATAAAAGAGCATCAATTCAATTCAGCTACTTCTTCCATGCGTCTGCAAAGCCAGTGGTTTCCCACCCGGGAGTCAGATCAATCAGAGGGGTCACAAAAATATTAATTTATTTCACCTCTTGAGCCTCTAAAAATCCTTCAAATTAAACAATCTGAGTAGGAGGTCTCACTCTCATGTCCACGCTGAGGCCATTACCTGTGACAAGGTGTCACAAGCCTAAAAAGTGGAGAGCCCCTGTCTTGTACACGAGTATATGTAAGCCTGAGAACCCACCAGCGTGACACACGTCATGTGTGACCACAAGAAAACTTTTGGGGAAAAGCCCTTTTATGGTTTATCTATATTCGCCCTGTGTCTGTGTAAAACTGCGCTGATGGCTCTCGCCTCTGCACCATCTTATCAGCGAACCGCAGATGTCTTCAGACTTGAGTCAGACCGGCTGACTTACTCCTGCGAGGAAACAGAGGGAGGATGTTCCAGATGCAGATTTGGGCTGAATTATGTTATAACTGCTAACTAACCAGGCATTGATGTGTCACTTTAGATGAGTGTATAATTTAAATGATGCAATTCAACTGCAGCCCCTTGATTCTTTATCCCTGACACTGCAGAGTATCTACACACATTTTCTGTGGTATAGTTTTTGTAATGATTTCTGATGTTAATTATCGGTTTGCATTGTACCCTCATTGTTCTGTAAACAAGTCACCATGCAGACCTCAGTCTTCAAAGGGCTTCCTGAGTTCTAAGGGGGCTGTTTTTGCAGGGCTTGAGCTACAGTGTCTGTGTCAAAGTGCAGATAAGATTACACACAAAAGAAGAATTCAAATAGCAGCAGAAATTATAGATACCAAAGATGAAATAAGTATTCATTTGCACAGTGTGAAAAGTGTTTTTTTTCCGTCTTTGCAGTTCTACTCAAAGAACAAAGGCTCCATTGCTACAACTCTTCTGAAGCCCAAGCAAAAGCATGGAACCAAGTCAGCTGAGGTGGAGCTGTCTAAAGGTAAGTTTGATGTCAAGATTTATTCAGTAGGACAGAAAAAACATTACAAGATCAGGGCTTCTTTGTAAAAATGATTTAAATGAATCATTGGTTGTCATTTTTGCCATATAAAATATTGATAGTAATGATCATAAAAGCATGTAAGAGGTGGCAAGTTGTGCAGAGTGTTCGTGTCTCTCTCCTCTCCAGCGGGATGGCTGCTGGACATCACGAAGCTCACACTGGGAAAGAATATTGGAGAGGGGGAGTTTGGCGGTGAGCTTTCCTTTATTTTGTCCACTCTTTTTGTTTTTTTATCAGCCTCTTTGTACCCCCACAAAATTTCAAACGTACAGTATGAACTGTATGAAATGTAGTCTGATGGGTGAATTCTGTGTGTGGTTCTCAGCTGTTTATGAAGGGGACTATATGGGCCAGAGGGTGGCAGTAAAGACCATTAAATGTGATGTCACAGCTCAGGCCTTCCTGCAGGAGACCACAGTAATGACGTGAGTCTGGAGACGTCCTCGTTTTGAATGTTTCTCCATTTATCTTTTAAGGCATTAAACCATTTGAGAATGCTGTGTTTTATCATATCAGTGCGAGTAACGCAAGTATATCTGTGTAATTTGTCAGTGTTTATGTCCCGCTGGTGGTCCTGACTTGGTTTTATGCGGATTCTCTTCTTCCAGGAAGCTCCAGCATAAAAACCTGGTGCGATTGTTGGGGGTCATCCTTCACAAAGGGCTTCACATCGTCACAGAGCTGATGACTAAGGTACATACTAGCCATTTATCTGCGGTTCACAATTTCAAATGTAAAACATTATTTTATACTAAGGACAGAACAGGTAATATAATAAAAGAGTAAATAAAATAACAGCAATAGATCAAAAGTTCAAGTCTTGTTACATTACACAATGAAGCAGAAAAGAAAACCACGTAGGTTCACCTTGTTTGACGAAAATAATTGCACCTTGGTGGGAAATCTACTTGATGTAGTTTCTCCTAAACAGCAGCAAGGGAGCCCTCTTTGTAACTGAAAGCTAGACTCAATGGACTCTGCTGCAAAACAGTTTTTCTGCAGATTCACCACCAGCAGCTAGTGAGAAAACAGTTGCAGTCATGAAGATTTTATTAGTTTACTAGGGTTGTTTGACTTAAATTCTGGGTAATCAAGTCCAAACAATCCAAACAATTACAGAATTGTTTCCTGGTTCTCTGGTTGATGAAATAAGGCCGAAAATCCAGGAGCTCATTGTGGTGGCTCGTCCTCAAGTGTGCCCGTATTAACTCATTATTTTGTTGAGCACCTCATTTAAATATTTTATCTTTCGTGTATGTGTGTGTCGCAGGGAAACCTTGTTAACTTTCTCAGGACAAGAGGGCGCTCAGTTGTAAACTCTGTCCAGCTGCTTCGCTTTGCACTGTAAGTTGAAGCATCAAAGACCATCGTTAATGGTTTTAATGTTCTGTGCAGCAGAAATTGTGTGCAGAGTGGTTCATTGTGTGTCAGGAGACGAATGCAAAAGCTGCTTGTAACTGTATATACATTACATTGTGTGTGTGTGTGTGTGTGTGTGTGTGTGTGTGTGAAGTCACTTTTTATTTGTAAAGCCCAATATCACAAACCACAAATAAGTACAGCAATGCAACATCCTCTGTCCTTAGACCTTAAATTCGAATAAGGAAAAAGCCTTTAACAGGGGACAAATCGATTGCATGTCAGACATGCAACAGACATGTTGTGTGTACAGAATAGAACAAGAAAGGAAAAAGTGTGTGCGTGTGATCAACAGTGCACTGTACAAAATGAAAATGAGACTTGTTTGCGTGTGTTCGCAGTGATGTGTGTGAGGGGATGGAGTACCTGGAGTCTAAGAAGCTGGTTCACAGAGACTTAGCAGCTCGTAACGTCCTCATCTCTGACGACAGTGTGGCCAAGGTCAGCGACTTCGGCCTGACCAAGGACTTGAAGATGTCAGATAACGCCAAACTGCCGATCAAATGGACCGCCCCCGAAGCTCTGAAGAAAGAGGTCAGTTTGAAGAGATGTCACTTTTCACTTACCTTTGATGTATTTCTGTTTGGTCATATCTCTCTACACCCCATTTTTATTTGCTAATAAAGCTTAATAATAAGCGTTTCATCGTAATTTCACTTGCATCTGCAGCTTATGTTAATGATCGCTTCCGCTTCTTTGTTGAAAGGCGTGCTAACCAGTTATCTCATTTAGTGATTACTGAATCCTAATTGTCTGATCATGTTGCGTGCGTTCACAAAAAAACAATCTCACAAACATTTACAGTGGAAACAAAGCAGCACAACAAAAGAAACACTGCACACTTCTCACGGTTTTACACAGATTTGCGTTTAATTTAACACTGAAAATGAAACAAAAGATGAGAGGACGCTATCACTCATCAGTGTCTCCCTTTGGGTACTTCTAGTAAAGGTTTTTAAGTTTTAATAATGGCTCTGTTCATGGTTAGTAAATCATTTATCATCATTTATTAATGCCTTTTAGATCTGTAATAATCCATTAATTAGTTCAAGTTTGGCTGGTGTATCCTACTCCAACATAAACTTCTTTTGTCTTTTCATTTTGCTTTTTATTTAGCTCTTATTGTTACATTGTACCTTTTTTATACACACATTTGTTCCCATGCAGAAGTTCTCCACAAAGTCCGATGTTTGGAGTTACGGTGTTCTTCTGTGGGAGATCTTCTCTTACGGTCGTCAACCCTACCCTAAGATGGTATGTGGCAGCGGCCCATTAATTACATGTATTCGTTATTATGTCACTGTTGTGTTTATGTGTGCGTTTGTGTCTGTCAGTGTGTTTATATGTGTCAACGTGTACGAGATGAACCGGGCATTACTGACACTCGGATGAATCATCGTTACTTTGCTTTTGGGCGCCCGGCCCAAACGGACATGAAACAGTATGACGCTTGTTACGTAACTCTGTTACCGTACTCCCATCCATGCAGCAGGCGTGTCAGTAGGAAGCTTGAGTGGTCACATTCGTCACTACACCGTCATCTCTGGATCGACTTACTGCGTCTGAGCAGGAAACCACATCAGGTCACTGAAATCTTGCGTCAGTGAGGATAGAGATTTAGCAGAGAGGATCTCCTCACTGTTACCAGACATTGTGACAACACAGTGATTGTAGAAATAATCTTATTGTTTTCCAGGAGTTAACTGATTTGCTACTCTTTACCTGTTATATGGCAAGGTGGGTGTAGTAGGCAGGTGTGTTAACAGAAACAAAAACAGCAGAGGTTGTCGTCAGATGAAGGCATGTTAACACTGGAATGGGGGAGACTGTGCTACTTAAACGCAGCCCTGTTTGTCACTGTAGTCTCTCTCAGGTAATCTCTGGTGATTTGCATCTTGGCCAGTGAGGACAGCAGGAAGGCTCATGTAAATCCCATATCAGCCTGTGTTTCCACTGTGCCTGTGAAACATTACCCCACCAAATTAACTATACTGAAACTGGCCCTTAAGTAGGATTTACCGTAGTGTGAAGTCTAAACTTCATTATTTATAGTAAGACAGTATATTCAGTAAATAAAGTAAAAGATTTGAAAAGGAAATGTTCCTCTACATCGTTTCAAATACTTACTAACATTGCATACTCTTACATTTTAGTTCAGATTAAAAAAGAAGAAGTTTTCACTTATCAGTGTGCTGAAATTTGCAAGCTCCAAAGTGTTTATTGCAACGTTTCGACCTGCAAACATTAATGTGAGCAAGAAACAAGCTATAGAGTATATACAGGAAAAGAATGACAGCCCCGCCTACAATAAGGAAACCACATGATAGAAAATAACACCCTTTTCTGTTTGCTATGTAGAGAAGACACACAATGTAGCCCATGAAATACACTTTTTTTTCAGTTATTTTTAAACAGAAATGTATATATTGTGCCGTATATTTATAAGAAAGCTATATTAGTTCTAGGTCTTGGCACCTTTTGCTTTGTTGTTGCTTTTTTTCCTGCACCCAACTTGGATGTGCACACTATCCACTTTTTTTTACTCTTATCAATATGCTCAATTTATCAACTTGTGCTACAAACTAATGTCACTACCCTTTCCACTTCTCCCTCTTCATTCCCGCTGATCCTGCCTCCCTCCTCGTTGCTGCTGCGTCGTAGTCTCTTAAGGAGGTGAAGGAGAGAGTGGAGGGGGGCTATCGCATGGAGGCTCCGGAGGACTGTCCTGCTGGTGTTTACTCCCTGATGAGGATTTGCTGGGAGCAGGAGCCGCGCAAAAGGCCTGATTTCCACAAACTGAGGGAGAAACTTGAACGAGAGATGGGTAAACACAGCCCGGGCCCCGGGATCAGGTCTGGATCTGGATGCTGATAATCTCAAACTGAAAGAGTTTTTGCTCTTGGACAGTTTATCCACGTTGTTCCCCTTTCTGTGTTGGCATAAAGCGCTCGGCACCACATAAGAGGGGTAAACGTTCTTTTACACTTAACACTTCCAACAGGAAGCTGATGGGACAATGATCATGTGACTCTGGTCATCATGTAACGCAATTCATGGTTGGATCCATGAATATACTGAACTTTAGTGGGTTTGAGCTATAAGACAAACTGGATGAAATAGACTGTGACGTCATCGTCACCAGGCTGGAGCCTTGTTGCCAGTTTGTCACACATTAGATTAGGAATCTATAACATCCTTTGGCCTTTGTCCGTCACACTCTTCTGGTCAACATACTCGAGGTGGACTTTGATTCAATTCGTTCAAATTTTAATTTCATAAGATTAAATCTATGTGAAATATGGTATTTATTACTACTTTTCTACCATTTTTATTAGGATTTTGAGATTAAATGAGCGACTTTGTGTTATCCACCACTCTCATGGGATTTTATGCTTTTTGCAGGTACAGAATGACTTTCCTAATCTTGGGATATAAAAGATTTCAGACTGCAGATGTTTATTTTAGATACACAGACAGTATTTTATTTATTACAGTATTACAGTATGTATACCACATGTTTTAATGTAATGTAATAAAATGTTAATCTGTCTGATAATACTAAAATATTTTCACTTCAAAGCTCAACCCGAAGATGAAGCCTCTTTTTTGGGATTGTTGTCACAATACAAGACCAAATTGAAGATGTCATTAGGTTTAAGTCGCTGTAAGCCCGGTATTTGTCTCTCTCCCAGGAGATGGACCCCAAATTGAGGCTTGATCCTCTGTCTCGTGTTATTGTACAGTGCGAGCGAGGGTCCTCCACGATTTGTTCAATCTGCTCTGTGTTTTCCAGAAGCCCTCTAATGGGATGAGCGGCGATTTTCTGCGCAAGGATTTACAGATATGTAAAAATGATAATAAAAGATTTGGCGTCTTTATTGAGTAAAGGATTTTTATTTTCTTCCTGAATAGCAGCGGATGTTTCCTCGCTGTGTGACGCAGAGATATCAAGACAAAGCCTTTCTCCTGGTGCCCATATGTTAATGGCTGAGCTCTCAAGGTGGTTTTCCCAGAAGTTTTAATGCCTTCTAAGGTGTACTTTCTACTAATACTTAGTGAAGCGCTTATCTGCTGAAGCAGTGGCATGGATTGGCAGACAATAAGCTGCCAGCTGTTCCTCAAGAGAGGAAAGACAATGAACCTTTTTTCTACAGCATTTTTACTTCTCATAGCAGTAAAAAAAAAGACAGGTGCAATTATTATCATTATTAATATAATGTTAATGTAATACTATATGTGTCGACTTTCAGTTTTACTTGCAGGTGATGCTGCACCAAGTGTTTGCATCTTCTTGTGAGTCCTCTCTAATGCTGCTGTCATCTTCACTTGAGGAGTGTTTGAGATGTGCAGAACTACATTCTGGAAAGTACTATAAGGGCTTGTTTTACAGTGGTGCTCTGTGGTTCACCAGGTCATTCAGCATTGCTGAGCTCGCCAGCATGTTCTCACCTCCTAGTTCTGTTGATACAACTTAAATTCTGTGTGATGCATTTTTCGGCTTCAAAATGACCTTCGAGGTTGAGCAAGAAAACCACTTTCTCAAATATCTCAAAGAATCAACTCTAGACCTTTTGCAAAGCTCTTTTCTGCATGAAGTACTGATGAAATTAGACGCACCTGCTGAAGAAACAGTTGAGCAGCCAATCATCCAATTATATTCGGTCGTTAAAAAAAAATTGGGAACCATGTATAGAAAGTGTTCCCACACTGTTCATCTGATGTGGATGTAAACACCATCAAATTAAAGGTGAAAGTCAGCACGTCCTAAATTGTAAATTGTACTATACGACCAACACATGCATGCAAACACTATCTTTTCTCCTATGTAGTTATTGGCTGCTTAGCTTATATTATGGCATAATACCTTTGATTTGTGTACAAGAGAAAAAATGTGTCTGTTCCAGTCCAAATGAACACAGTGGTTCACCTGACGGTTTCTGGACCTGCAGCAGTGTGAATAGAGATGGTGTACATTAACCTAATGGGGCTTATCTTGGTTAGGTTTAAGTAGATTGTAATCACTTCAGAAGGTCTGAGGTCAGTATAATTGATGATAATTACGCTCTCCCCCTTTCTATCAGTTTGTAAGAGAGGCTTGCCTTTTTAACCAGGCTGCTGGTGTAGCTCTAAGGATGAGTCCACCCATCCACTCACTGTGGTCCAACTATTCTCTTCAGGGTTCACCAAGTTCAATTTAAGACTTTTTATTGCCACACTGAATACAATTTAATACTTATCTATCTAACCAATGAAAAATTATTAATTTATTTAGGTCAATTTTACTACAGCAACGATTATCTTGATTTTCTCGATTTTCTCGATTAATCAATTAGGTCTATAAAATCAGAAAATGGTGAAAAATGTTGATTGACATCCTTAAATGTCTTGTTTTGACCTGAACAGTCCATAACCCAAAAATATTCAGTTTATGATCATAGAAGACTTTAAAAAACCTGAAAATATTCAAATTTAAGAAGCTGGAACAAGAGAATTTATGTATGTTTTCTCAAAAAAATGACTAAAACGATTCATCGGTTATCAAAATAATTGCTGTTTAATCATCTGTTGATTGACTAATTGATTATTCAACAAATCATTGCAGCCATTGACTCCAACTCTGCATCTTGAGTTGGAGTCAGAGTCGTATATTTTGTGTTTATAACTTCATGCCAAAGATTCCAGCTATTCAAAGCAAATACATGTCACGTCTTTGATGTAACTGATGCATCTTCTTCTCAGGTTGATTATTTGAACACTTGCATGAAGCAATGCTGCTACACACATTTTATCAACAACAGCAGTTTTCTACGGTTTGTTAGTTTAACTGAGGTCAGTATTACATTAAGGCCAGTTTGGATCAATAGTCTGGCCTGGAGTCAACAGGTTAACCAACTAAAATGCCCAAAGAACTGATCAGCCCACCACACACTGTAAAATAAGTAAGTAAGCAAGTTCGGCTCAGCAGACTCTATGAGATCCATGCTCAAATGGTGAGCTTAAGAGCAAAGCAGCAGCCCAGCTCTCTGAGCCAATATAGGTATTAGACATAAGATGCTCTTCCTAGAAAACTGTATGATCTGAGCAGCTCACGCTCATCCTTGAGAGCTGCTTTCCTCTGCTTCAGCAACTGACAATAACCCATTAAAACTGTTTGGTGCCATCTCAAAGGTCAATTCTAGTATTTTTCAACCTGGGTATAATTCTAGTCCATTATGACTATTGGTCATGTAACATTTTACTCACAGACTCTGGTAAGAATGACAGCCATCAGGGCAAGAAATGCAAACCTCTTACAGCTTCCCAGAAATCATCTCAGACACTCTGGATTGAGTCTTTGAACTGGACTGAAGGTGAACACAAAAGGTAGTCACAGGCCTAAAAATCCCTGTAGCTGATAAAGCCAGTAAGTTGCCCCTACAGTGAATGCTAATGGCTCCTAATGGGCTGGGAACGCCTGATGATGATTACAACCCAGTGCTTTAAAGACTTTTCAAGAACAGAGCCGCGCAAGACCGTGAGACCTTTAGAGGGGCAGGTGGAACAAGATTTTAAAACACCACACACCAACATAATTTACAGCATAACCTGTTGAATTATAGCAACCCATATTCAAACAGTTACATTTTATTAGATCTTTTTTTTGACAAAACAACAGCGCAGTACATGAACAACGTTGCCAGGCATCATGAAATCCACATCCGGATAACACACATTATATATTATGGATTATGGATGGGGGGTCTTTATACAGCACTGCATCATTTGTATATAAGTTTCCTTAAGTTTCCCTAAGTGACGCTGAGGGGGAAAAGCAGTTATCCATTTTGTCCATCAGTCTCAGAAGGAAAGTCAATGTTTTCATCTCATGAATCTCTTTGATGATTTGAAGCCAATTATCTACTGTAGGCGGGTCGGTCTGTAACCATTTACGAGTAATTGCTTTTTTTGCTGCTACAGTCAATATTTCAAAACAATTTGCTTTCAAAAACAAAAACACCTGAGTGGTGAACAGGCTGCTTCTTTAAAGACATTTAGCATATGCATATTGTTTCTAAACAAAGAATATGCTCTTGATATGGTGACAATCTCTCTGATCCAGAGCATAACATGCAGCTCTTCAAATCCTATAATTACAAAGATATTAAAAAAAAAAAACTACAAGGCATACAACAACTGAGATGGAAAGGAAAGACTCTTTAAAGACTATAAAATTCAGCTAAAAATAACGGAGAGGCAGAGTTCAAAAGTAGTGTAAGAGACAGTTAGACAAAACCACACAGCTATAAAGTCTTATCTTAAAAGAAACCTTAAAAGAAAGTTAGGCGCAAGCAGCACATGGCTGCCATTTCATAACTGATTTTAAATTATATCTGTGTCTGCAAATATATTTAATTGAGCTTAGAATGTAAATTAATCTGTTTGCAAGACTTGCAAGAAGCAACGCTGCTACACACATTTTATCAACAACAGCAGTTTTCTGCGGTCAGTATTACATGATGCCAGTTTGGATCAATAGTCTGGTCAGGAATCAAAAGCTTTCTTGACAACTAACAATGTCTTAACTGACTGTGTGAAGTATGTTTAGCCCAGCACACACTGTACAGTAAGTAAGTAAGTAAGTCCGGCTCAGCAAGGTCTTTATGAGCCATGCTTGTCTATGTGCGGAATTACAGCTTCAAAAAGGGGATTTGTCATAATCGTCTCTGTCGCAGTCTGTGTTTATTACAGTCATTTGCACCGCTGACATTTTCCTCTGTGTATGTTTTTCTTTGTAATGATCCCAGTAATAATGTCACTGCTCCTGTGAACACAATGGCTCCTCAAATTTAAACAACCAAAAACAGTTTGACAACATGACTGACTTACTGTCTGACTCACTTTTCAAAAAGGGAAAAAAATAATGCACACTAAATTAATTAAGGATTCTCTTAAAATAAAATAAATCAAAATAAATATATAAATCTAATAATTAATATACATGTACAACTTTAGGTGTGCATTTCCTTCCCTCAAAGACTTTTGGTTTAGATGGGAAGTCAGCATTTATGACAGAGGCATTTGATTTACTATGCGCTGTAATCAGCTGACTGGTTGAATACAGATAAAATTGAAGTGCGGAAAGCAGTTAAATCCATGTCACTTCACCATGAACATACTGTATGAGTATATAGCACTACAGGAATAGTATTTTTTTAACCAATTAATAAACTTTTTCCCTGTCTACCACAACACTTACAAGTTAGATGCACAAGGCTCGGATCATGAATAAAGAATTCAAAGAGCAACTGTAAGTGTAAAGATACAAAAAAAAAAAAAAAAAAACTTTCCTTGAATATGGGTCAAACGTACTTGGCTCATGTCTTATGATTGTTGTGTCTCTTTAGCTTTAAATTCAGTAAAGCATGTTGACATTCACCAGCAAGGAAGATGTTTTAGCTTTAACGAGCTAACTGTAATGTCAAAGTGCAACTTTAAGCATGACTTCTAAACCACGATAGTGGATCTGATTAGCTTTGTGTATCTAGAGGTCATTGCATCCAATTCTGCCTCCTCTAAACCACCATCATCCAGTATACAGGATTACGTTACAATCGTGGGGCATGGAGTTTGAAAGACGTGGATGTTTACCAATTTATCAAGTTGCATAATGGGAAGTGTACGATCCAGTGTTTTGCGGGCTAACTCATACTAAAAGTCAAGATATTTCAACATCTGCACCATTGATTTTGGTCATCTTTTTATGTGTCCGCCACAAGTCTTGGCAACTTCACAGAAGTGCAATATTGAATCACTTGAGTACCACTTTAGGTTACCCCATTGCTCTAAAGGTTAGGAAGAGCCATTGTTAGATTTTGTGTCATATTTATGTATGTCATATCTGTGTTTTTTTTTTTAACTATCATACTTGTTTTTACTCTCATAATTGTTGTTCTCTATCTTGTTCTGTAAAAAAAAAAAAAAAAACTACAAAAAGGCCATCTGTTTTTAGAAGGCATGGTACATACCCTCATAAGTAAAATTTATAACGCCCTGTGCACCCTGTGTTTTCACTTTTTGGGTGGAGCTATGTTGGGAATTATGTGAGGTCACCAAACTACAGTGTGAGGAAAATATCAGTCCTAGGTCTAATCAGGCCCAATAAAATACCTGTATAGGTCTGGATTTAGCCACATGAAGTACGAGATACTCTTTCTTTAAAGAGTTTGGAGGGTGGTCTCCTTTTTAGGCCTTTCAAAACACAAAACAGAAGTGTAAACAATTTTTTTGTCTGCTGTAACACAAGCCACAATTGCAGTTGTTTGTATGTGCAGCTAATTAGCTAGCTACAACAGGTACCTTACCCAGCATCCTAAGGCAAAGAGCACATCATTAACTAACATAATTTGTGGAGTTACACTTTAGATTTAAAAAAGCCCCATTCACAAGAAATAATAAATCCCCACTATGAGGGAGCTGACCCTGGATGATCAGATTTAAGGCTAACATTAGCGACTATCCTGCTCTCAGTTGGATTTGGGGAAGTTTAGATAGCATTATGTTTGCCAAACTCCCCGGTTAGTCCTCATCCTAACAGCCTTTCTCTTGTAATGTTTAAAGTGAAAACATACTGACTAAAAATAACAACAGGGGTTCTCTTTTCACAGGGTTCAGTTGGAGACAGCGAGTGTTGGCTTCATTAGCTAGCTAGCTACAGCTGATAAAATCTGCTAAACTAATTTTATAAAACTATATCCTTTTTATAGATTCTGGATTTTTAATGAGGGATGAGGAGGAGGTGTAATTTTAGGTATTTTAACAAAAATAATCAAAAAAATAAATGAATAAAACATATCAGACACAAATTATTATTCAAAGTAGGAAGGGATATTTAAAATTTAACAGGCGTAGCAACCGTAACTAAGAGGGGGAGGGGCTTAATGAACAGACAGTTGTGTTCTATGGAAGCTCTTTGAATAAAATGTAGCTTTGCAGTAAAGAAAGAACTTGTGTTACCAAGGAAACAATCTCAACATTTTTATGGAATGCAGAAGTTCTAACCCAAACAGAAGAGCCAATCACAGGAGAGTATTCTCTCTTCTCTCTCTCTCTCTGTGTGTGTGTGTGTGTGTGTGTGTGTATGTGTGTACCAGGTATTCCTCATGTTGTGGGGACTTAAATCTGTTTACACAGTCACATGTGGGGACTTGCATCCCTTTTTGAGGAGAAAAAGCAAGTCCCCATAATCTAAATCATTAATTTTGGGATGAAGACTTGGTTTAAAGTTAAGGTAAGTTTAGGGTTATGTTAAGTGGTGCTTATGGTTAGGGTTAGGACAAGTCTCCAGGAAAGGAATTTAAGTCAATGTGATGTCCTCTGAAGTGATGGAAAAACGACTGTGTGTGTGTGTGTGTGTGTGTGTGTGTGTGTGTGTGTGTGTGTGTGTGTGTCTGTCATGCAAAAGCACATGCGCTTTTGCATGACAGACACACAGACACACACACACAGATCTAGAGAATCACATGCATTCGCCTTCCCTGTCACACCTCACCCTTTCTCCTCCCTCCCTCTCCCTCCTCCTCCTCCTCCCTCCCTCCCTCCCTCCTCGTCTCTCCACCTCCCTCAGTAAGCTGACACTGCGCATTTACACGTTAGCTGCTTTTACCTCTAATAGGATCAGGGGGACTTACATTGTCATCTGATAAAACTAAGTAGCTTGATAACTACACTGCTCCTTCTTAACCAATTTATGCTCAATTATGATAACAGAGAAACAGTGGAAGGACAAAAATGCATGAACTAAATCATGAGGGGATAAACGAGCATCTTAGACTATCATTACCTCATAAGCTTGCTGGCAGTGAGAGTCATTTTGCCAACAGACTGGTGACTCTAATGGAAATTAAAGATGTTATTGTGCCTCAGTCACTCTGAAAAGCAGATAATTATTCATGATTTTAATAATTTTGTCTTATATTTTGTGTTACACTGACATTGGTATTAAGTTTTATATTAAAGTGGGCCTATCTTCCACTGTTTGATTAACACCGGTGAGTTGTCAACTGAACAAACCGTTACACTTTACAGTCAGTTTGTTAATGCAGTCAGCCATAGCTTCAGTACCAGTCGGACAGTATATATGTCTCAGAAGATCAATGACAATCACTGAAGTATGGCCCTTTATTTTCTGCCTAAATGTGCACAAACAGACACACACACACTGTTGTTTTGGGATGTTTCTTTTCTTTTACTGGCCTTTATCAGGTTGAATATAAATTAAAGTCGTTTAGGGTTATTTAGTGATTTTTATCACTAAATATTTAATATTTATATGCCAGAGGAGACTGTGACTTTGTGCTCCCCAGAAATTGTCCAGATAGTTCCATATGCCCAATAAATACGTCCCACTGCCTGAAATACTATCATAAAGTTATTCTAAGTGTCCTAACATTGTCAATGAATCCTTGCTAGATACCTTTTCACGGCAGTAAGTGTGGATGAAAGTGCTCCAGGATGCGGATTTGATAGTCATTTCTAGCCAGGGTGATGGTGAGTCCAGGTGTTGTGCCTGGTGTGATTCCACCTCTTGATTCAAATTATTGTTTTTCTAACAATATGTAAGTTATCATGTGTTTTGGTAGTTAAATTAGTACAAAATGGAACAAAGTTTTTTGAGATTGAGTTTAATTTGTTGGCATTCTTGCAAGAGTGTGCTTACGTCTTGGTGTGTTCAGCTCAGACCTCTAAGCTGTGATGGATTTAATGGAAACTGGCAGACAGGTACAGTTCATAAAGGGGATGTATTTAACTGAACTGAGATAGACAAACAAGATGAATAAACTCTAAACCATGAACTGTCTCACCTGCAACACAAAAACATACATTTTTTTCACAGCATTTATCATTGAAAATTAAAATTTTTCCACATTAACCAAATGTTTTTTTTTTAAATCTCTTGCCTTTTTATTCTCAGCAGGCTTTATATATTTTGTCACATGCACAGTCTCCCAGTAGTAAATATTGAAACTGAATCAGCTGTCTGTTTTTAAATCATTCTTTCTCTAACTTTATCTTTAGATATGTTTGAGGTCACAGGAAATCTCTTTAGCGTCTTTAGAGTCATGGCTGATTTCTGTTACACTAAGCCGGGATCAACTTCAAACTCCAAGGCCTCCGCTTATTCAAAAGTGCCAGCAGACACTTTTGTGCTCCTGTATACCAAAACAAAAAACAAAAAAACAACAAGTCACAAACTGACTCTGCGATGACAATGTGCCAGTTATGATTTTGTTTTATTAATTAATTAACTTGAATTAATTCAGTTAACTTCAAGCATCACAACCTGCAGCAGTCTGTTTACTACTGTCATCACAGCACTGTGTCATCTTGTTGTCAAAATCAGTAGCTTTAAATCCAAAGTGAAATGTTAAAACATCTCCAATTAAAAGCCTTGAAGAAAAACCTTTAGTTTCACTAGTGGAGCTGCAAGGTATTGTTTGTTATACCACCTTTGGTATTTGACAGGAGGTATGACAATGAAAGGATACCTGCCAGTAGTATATTAGGCTTCTCATGGAAAGATGGTTTGTGTCAGTGAGTATTCCTGCTGCTATAATGCTTCATCCTATTAACTGACCTTTCATTAAATCAATAAAGTCAATTCAGTATTGGCTGAAAAGTCTCATGTGCCACAAATAAAATGCTTCCAAAATGCTTTCAAACCCAGGAAAAAGTTTTCTTCACTAGAGCGTGATTAAAGCAACACATAACATCCATTTAAACTATTCAATAGGGACCAAATGCATGATCAATCTCACATAATAGACTTTCACCCATCGTGTGCACAACATAAGGTATTTAAATATATAGATGGGTTAAAAAAATCCTTTCAATATGTTCAAGGTTACCAAATTGAGCTGTTGTAAAAAATCATTCACATTCATGTAAAATAAAAAAGAGAAACAGAGAAAGTAAGCAAAGAATAAGAAAGTGGGTTTTATTGGTATTCTCCAGTTCATCCTCACAAATTTAAACAGGCAGGCCTTATTGTACATTTCTTCAAAAACAACAAGTATTTATAACAGTTTCCTGTCTAGGAGTCATTATAGTTTACCTGTAATGTATCTAAAACGGCTACAACAACATATACAATTCAAGATTAATGTTATATATTTTTTAAATGATCAAGTCAGACATTTTTAAAGGATGCATTTTACATTCAGGTGTTTAAATACTGAATACCAGTGATTAAGTTGCTGTAATATGTGACAACTACTTTACTTTTTAGTTTACAGTATATAAAAAAAAAAAAAAATTTGTAGTAGCAGGACGTACACTGCTTTTTAAAAAAACATTTGTGTTTGTGCCAGCATGTCAGATTAGATGGGGATTAAACCAAAACAGTGTCACAGAAAGCTTACAATTTTAGAAAAGAGACAATCTCACATAACAATGCTTTTTATAGTTTTAAATGAAATAATACCCGATTGTTTTGATGCAATATCAGTGTCCTTATAAATCAGTGGTTTCTAATATCATCAGCAGCTTGTTTTAAGAAGATAGTCTGTTGCTGCATTACATTTTACCTTGTGTGTTATAATTTCAAAGTTTCCTTCTTTCATGAAATTCCACATAATGGGGGCTGGGTGTGCTTAGTGAAAACTTTCAGTGGGTCTTTTGTCTTTAAAACAAAGAATTCATGAAAGAAAGTCTTGTCCGAGCTTCATTAGCCTGGGCCTCCTCCTGTGGCAGTGAATGGAATTGACATTTAATACAATTACTTGACCAGAAAACACTTGCCAATCACTCTTAAAGGGGAAGGATTCCAATTAATAACCCTCTCCTAATCCCCTCGTTTCACCTCCTATGCCCCCCCCCCCCCCCCCCACCCCCTCCTCCTCCCTCTCTCTCTCTCTCTGTCTCTCTCCTATTCCACTCTCCTCTCTGTGCTGGAGTGCATGGCGTCTGAACTCAGTTGTTGAACGTGTTTGCACTGGGTGCTTTTATTTACGCACGTTTTATTGAGAATGTTTCTGTCAGGACTGTAAACAAATAGAGATGTTTTTTTAGAGAGATGCAAGGTAAGCAAAGCCAGCTGAGTGGCTGCAAACGGTGCACATAGTAGATCTGGGAAGAGCGAAGTTGGAGAGTGAGCTGCTGGGAGGAACAGGTGGAGCACTGGCATCAGCAACTTCAACAGTTCAACAGATTTACTTCCAAGAGGTAGGCTGTGCCGCTCATTTTACATCACTCTCATGCTATTTACTGAGACTCAACTTACCTGTCATGTGTGTCCCTAAAGTTGTAGATATGTGTATTAGTTTTTATTGCATAGCAAAATATGAACAATAAGTGAAAGAATACAGAATCAATATTGCACAGAATCCTTTCATTTGGATATTTTGGGTCCACAAAATTTGCTTTACTTACTCTAGTTTATTTATATCTTATTCATTAGGGACAGCATGTAAATGTGTCAGATTTAGTCTTTTCCAACACGGGAACCTCATTTGGTCTTCAGTAACATGTTTTACTTTTATTCAAAGATTATATAACTTATGTATGAGTTGCTTTATAAAAAACAGTCCATTACTGTACTTGTAGTTGCATGTATGTAATGGTTTATTACTCTTAGCACTTATCCAACATTGTATCGACACCATTCATTTTGTCAGGAGTTTGCATGTGTGTAAAGCAGTAAAAAGCAAATATCATTAGAATCAGACTTAGACATACACACTTATGATTTTGGGTTTCAACTTTTGAATTAAATAATTCATAAACAATGTTGTATGGCTATTTGTTAAACTCTTTTATGTACTGTAGCAGTACATTAAAGTCTAAAGTAGACCGTCTATAAGGGAGTCTCTAAGGGATAGACTCTAGACAGCCCTGCGACTCTGCACAGGATAAGCGGGTTTAGATGGATGGAAGGATGGTTGGAGAGTCATCTAAGCTAGCCAGGTGATCTCTGACCTCCTATTTTACCTTAAGTCCCTCACTTAAACATCCTTCCTCTGACCACAGGAACGGGTGTGTGCCCAGACGCTCGAATGCATTTATCACTGGATACCATGAGCATGGTGGACGACAGCTGCCTCTCACCCAGCAACTTCCACGAGATGGGGAAAGGTGGGGGCGTCGCTGTGGGGGGGCGCGTCCACAGCATTGATGTCATTCTAGGCTTCAGTAAAGACCAGGACTCCCTGCTCAGCCCTGCTGGGGGCCCGGGACCCCATAAAGTGGACATAGATGGCCTAGCGGATCCGGGGAAGCAGCAGGAGCCCTCATCACACCCGTCCTACAGCGGGCACCTTTCCTCTCTTAGAAACGGCAGCGCAGAGCAGCAGTACCATGGTGAGTCAAGCTGCTGATGCTGGGGATGCTGGTTATTCTCCACCCTGCAGAGCAGTGGTGCTCTGTAGTCCTCTGTAACCCTAAAGAGCACTAGTTTCACACCACTAGGTATTCATTTTATTTTGGTTCCTTGGTCAGTGCAGATCAATTGCTTCAGAGTTTGAGTCTGTTATTGAGGGCAGAGTTTTTGCCTCAAAGCATATAAGATGGACAAAGATATTGATTATACAGCAGCACCTCTGCTCTTGGAGGGCTGGATTGGTATGAGCTGTGGGTTAGTGTTTCATAGATTTGAATTAGATAAGATAAAATTGATTCTGCTGCGCTGACGTTAGGATATTGATGCCCCTGAGCAAACATAATAAATCTTAAAACTATTTGACCGCTGAGCATAAAGTTCTCTGGCCAAAACCACAGATTCAGTCTTTCATGGGCCAAACAAAATTTACTCAAAAACTAAAAAGAACTGGTCAAGATTAACAGTAAAAACTCATATTTTTAGGCTTTGAAGTTGTTCACAAAAAAGATGAGAACATATCAAACAGCATGAGTAACACAGTATGCAATAAAAAAAAAAGACTTGCTTTAAAATGTATGGCTTAAAGAGCAGTTTCTGATGTAAAATGGCTAAAAGATCACAACAAAAACATTCACAAAACATTTTAGATATTAATTATTTGCAATTGACAAGTCTGCACTGTAGGCCTATAATTTTACTTAGATTTTCAGACCCGATATTTTGTTTCCACAGAGGTTTAAAAACTGATGGCAATGAAAAATAGTAATTAACCAAACAATGGAGCATAATTTCAGTACAAAATATCATGTTAATTATTCAACACTCAATGAACAGACGTGTTGGTAAATCAGTCCTATTCTTCTGTGTTTATACAACAGCATGATGAAACAGTCTGATAGAGAGAGGCAACTGATAATTAGAAACCTGACCTTAAAAAAAAAAAGTTCAGTTTGGGGTTTTAAATGCATTTCTGTACAGTTTGCATCCATCTGAAGCACTTACAGGCAGATTTAAAATCAATATGTTACATGCCATTGCCCTGTAGAGCCTGTTGCATTAACTGTGGAGTGTGTGGGCTGAGATTGAGAGATAAATCACAGAACAAGATGGTGCAAGGGGTTTATGTCCCCAAACCCAATCCCATCTCCTTGTGGAATTCCCCTAATCTTCTCTTCTGTGCAGATTAGATTGTACAGTAGTTCATTCGGGTGTTATTGTTATCGTCCTCAGAATCAAATTTAATCTGAAGCTATTTTTTCCCCACATGCAGGGTCTGACAGGTGGTTGAAACAAAAAAAAAAAAAAAAAAAAGTCATTTCCATGAACTGGAGTTTGATATATCCTCTCCTGAAAAATGATTATAAGGACTCAAATTCAGTAACTGAATCCAGGAGGACATTAGTTTGTTGGATTAACGTACATCAACACCAATGACATCACTCTTTTGTAACTGTAAAGTTCACTGGTACTGGCACGTTTGAACCCCGAAGCGCACCAAGGAGACAGACAAAGTTACAAGGAGAGTTCAGTTTACTTAGTCAACTGGCAAGGTCAAATCCAAACAAATCCGACAAGGGGCAGGCAGGGAATCCAAGTTCCAGAAAACAGGCAGGTCAGGGGAAAAAAAAACAAAAAACAGAATGGTGGAAAGCTTGACGAAACACGCAAGACAATCTCGAGGAAAACAAAAGGGAAGTGGACTGGTATTTATGCTGAGGGACTAATGAGGGAATGAGCTGCAGGTGAGAAGAGGCAGGGAAAACCAGCTGAAGGGAATGAGGTAATTGCATGGCAAGAGGGAGTGGCAGGATCTGAAATGACATGAGTGTTAGTGACATGGCATGAGAACAAAAACCAGATGAACCAACCGTTGGTTGGCAGATCGTTGGTATTGGTCAGAGGAGTGTAGGAGGGTGGAGTGGGCCTGCATCCAAGTGTGCCGACACCACTGGATGAACACCTGAACTGAGGGGATACTGGCCTCATGTTCCTGCCAAACACAGGAAATAAACTGTGGCCCCCACTCAGAGACAATATCACTGGGGAGGCCATACACAACAACACAGCACAATTTCAGTGGTTTCTCTGGCAGTGGGTAATGGAATCAACTTAGAGAATCAATCCACAACCATGAGGATAACAGTTACCGGCAGATGATGGCAGGCCAGTGACAGGCCCCCCCCTTCCCTCCTTTCTCTTTCAACCCAACTGGTGAAGGCAGATGGTAGCCCAGCTAGTGCCCAGTTCTGCTTGAGGTTTCTTCAAGTTTTTCCCTTGCCGCTGTCGCCAAGTGCTTGCTCATGGGGGCATTGTTGGGTCTCTGATAAACAACAAGTACGGTCTTGACCTGCTCTGTGAAAAGTGCCCTGAGATGACTTGTCATGATTTGGTGCTATATAAATAAATGGAATTGAAATTGACGGGATGAAGAAGGCCAGAGGGAGCTTGATGAGTGCACTTACATTGAGAACAGATCTGGCAGGTGGCAATGAATCCCTTAGTGTCCTCTATGGAGTACCACCAGAAGCGTTGTCGCAGCAGCAACAAGGTGCATCTCACCCTGGGGTGACAAACCACGTGGGAGGAATGACCCACTGGAGAACCTGAGAGCGGAGACCAGCAGGGACACACAGGCAGTCATTAGGACAGGCACTGGGAGCAGGGTGCTCCGCATGGGAGTATTTTACCTTGTCCTCCACCTCCCAGGTTACTGCGCCAATGATGCATGTCGGAGGAAGGATACCTTCAAGTTGTGGAGGAGTGTTTTCTGGTGGGACAGGGCATTGGGTTTGATGTTGATAGAACCTGGTCAGTAAGAGAGGGAAATCAAAAACGGTTAAAGAAGAGGGCCCACCTGGCTTGATGTAAATTCAGTGGTTTAGCTGAATAGATGTACTCCAGATTTGTGATCCATCCAGACCACAAATGGCTGCTCCGCCCCCTCCAACCAGTGCCTCCACTCCTCCAGTGCAAACTTAACCGCCAACAGTTCCCAGTTACCAATGTTGTGATTCCTCTCTGCTGGGGACATCTTCCGGGAGAAGGAGGCACACAGGTGGCCCGTCTGATCAGCAGACCGCTGAGACTGGACTCCCCCCACTCCAGTGTCCAAAGCATCGACCTCCACAATGAACTAGTGCGAGGGATCTGGGAAGATGAGAATGGGTACAGAGGTGAAATATGATTTTATCTCATAAAAAGCCCTCTCAGCCACAGAGATGGAACATTCTGGAAGGTAAGGGCGGTGAGGGGAGCTGCCATTGACTGTAGCTCCATGAATTGTCAGTAGAAGTTAGTAAAGCCCAGAAAGCATTAAAGCTCCTTACAAGTGGGGGGAGTAGACCAGTCCATGACCACCCTGGTCTTGGCCGGATCCATCTGGATGTTACTAGCATTGACAACAAATCCCAGGAAGGATGCTTCTGAGGCGTGGAACTCACATTTTTCAGCCTTAACAAAGAACTGGTTCTCTAGGAGTCACCTGAGGACACAATGTATGTGGAACACATGTTCCTGTTTGGACTTGGAAAGTATGTCATCCAAGTACATAAAAACACAAACATTGATCTGGTTCTGGAGGACATTATTGACCAACCCCTGGAAAACTGGGGGCACTGGTAAGACCAAAATACATAATTGGGTACTCATAATGTCCACTAGGAGTATTAAAGGCCATCTTCCACTCATCCCCCCTCCCTGATCCTCACCAGATAAGCATCCAGAGATCGAGTTTGGAAAAGAGATAGTAGCTCATTGTAGCAGTTCAAAGGCAGATGAGATCAGTGGGAGTGGGTATCTGTTTTTCACGGTGAGGTCCTCTGTAGTTGATGCAATGGTGTAAGGATTTGTCCTTCTTCCCCATGAAGAAAAACCCAGCTCCAGCAGGGGATGAGGAAGGGCAGATGATCCCTACTACCAGGGAATCATTGGTATACTTCTCCATAGTCTTGGTTTCAGGAGCAGACAAGGAGAAGAGCCGACCTTCAGGAGAGGCAGTGCCTGGGAGGAGTGGCACAGTCACATGAGTGATGCAGCAGCAGTGAGGTAGCTTGGGCCTTGTTGAATACCTCCTTGAGGTCCAGGTACTCATTGGGAACTCCGGAAAGATCTGAAAACTCAGAGGGAACAGGCAGACTGGAAGCAGATGACAGGGCAGATCTGAGAGACAGCATGACAGTGAGCATTCCACTGCAGAATAGTTCCTGAAACCCAGTCTATGTGTGGGTTATGTCTCCTAAACCAGGGGTACCCCAAGATGACGGGCTGTTGTGGTGCATGGATAAGGTGAAAGGTGAGTGTTTCAATGTGATTACCTGACATGCCTACTTGGAGAGGAGTTGATCGATGGGTGACCCAGCAAAGATGGCCATTGAGTGCAGTGGGGTGGATGGGCTTCACCAGAGCCTCCCCACCAATCACAAGCTGAGAGGCAAGAATCACATACAACAGGTTGGCGTCGGCACCAGTGTCAATGAGGACCCTGACCACGTGGGTCTCTCCAGAACAGTGAAGTTGAGCATGAGGCAGAGGTCAAGAGGGCATTTCAAAGTTCATGGTTTGGCTCACCAGCACATTCTGGATGACTGGTGCATCAACGTCCACTGGGAGATCTCGGGCCACCAGTTTGTCCTTGATGCAGTCAGAGAGTCCATTGTAGAAGCCATCAAAGAGTAAAGGAGCATTCCAGTTGCTCTCCGCCGCCACGGTACAAAACTCAATGAAGTAGTCAGACATGGACCTTCCTCCCTGTGTCAGGTTGAAAAAACCTGAAGCTGCCTCCCTTCCAGGAGTAATGTGACCTTCCGGAGATCAGAGGAGAACAACTTGACCAACAAGCAGATGGAAGATTGCTTCTACCACTTGTCAGTTCCCCAGTCTTTGGCTCGGCCACCCAGGATCTCTCTGTGGGAGAGGGTGAAGGCTGGAGCTCAAAGGCAAGTAAACACTACATGAGGAATGGCCAGTAGGAACCAGGAGCACCAGAATAACATTCTGGTGGAGGTAAGCGTGCATCCGAAGCTGGAGAAGATCAGACTGGAGAGCTGGGAGCTGGAGCAGTAACCAGTCCATGGTCTGAAATGAAGAGCCTCTGGAGGCGTTTCTGGACCCCATACCTCTCTCTCATGGTGACCCGCCATCTCCTGCAGTCCCCCCCATCATGGAAGTAAGTTGCTGGTCATGACTGTATGGCACTGGCCTGTGCCAACAGCTCCTCCTGGAGTGAACCAGAGTCAGCTGGGTTCATTTTGGCCCAATTGTACTGTAAAGTTCATTGGTACTGGCAGGTTTGAACTCAAAAGCACAACAAGGAGACTGACAAAGTTGCAAGGAGAGTTCAGTTTACTTAGTCAACTGGCAAGGTCAAATCCAGGAGATCAGTCACTAAGGCAAACAAGTCTGACAAGGGGCAGACAGGGAATCCAAGGTCCAGAAAGCAGGCAAGTAATGTCCAAACAGGCAGGTCAGGAAAAAAAAGAAAATGAAGAATGGTGGAAAGCTTCAGGAAACACACAAGACAATCTGGCAAAGAGAAATGGACTGATATTTATGCTGAGTGACTAATGAGGGAATGAGCTGCAGGTGAGGAGATGGACAGGGATAACCAGGTAAAGGGAATGAGGTGATTGCATGGCAAGAGGGAGTGGCAGGATCTGAAATGACATGAGAGTTAGTGACCTGGCACGAGAACAAAAACCAGATGAAAGTAACTAAGAGTTAGTGGGATTTGTGACAGTAACTATCCTGTGAAGTCAGCCCAGTTCCCCCCGAATGAGCAACTTTTCTGTGTTTGGTGTCAACCCCCCTACCCCCACCCCCCGTGCTGAGATGCTGCGCTGGCTGATAAACAGTGGGCAGCCTTCAGACTGGTGGTTGTGATGGGCTGACAGGCCGAGAGCTGGTCACTGAACCAGACCTGACCTCTGCCTTTGTCAGAGCCTGGCCTTTGTCATAGCTGCTTAATGAGAGGTAGATAAATGAACCCCCGAAATCCAGCTTTGCCTTTGCCTCTGCTCCTGTTTGCCAGTTGAAAGAGCACAATGACCCCCACCCCCCACCCCCCCTACCCCCACCCTTATCTCCATCAACACGTCTCCTTCACAGACACAAGCTCACATGTACATTACACAGTCACTTGAAGTTTTGCAGCCCTTGTCAGCATTTATTGAACAGTGACTTTGACCAAATCTCAAATACAGACAACTGTAAACAAGAAAATTAACATTCAAACGTATTGTTGCTAAGTGTGAAAGTGCATTTTTGACTTTGGAAAGAGTCGTTTGATGTAAAAAAAATCTTAATTCGAGGTCCACTTAGCTTTTTCTGACAACAAACTCTTTGCTGAGACTGTGAGATGCAGTTGACAGCCCAGGAAAAAGTGAGTAAGGGGACCTAGTAATTAATAGTTACAGCAGTTGTTACACTTTGTCTTTATTATACTTTATTATATTAAAAAACAAGAGAGAATACAATTGTTTTTATCTACTACAATGCCAAATTTGCACTACATATATGTTGCATTGAGAGTTCTAGCACTTCTGCCAGGAAAGCATTTAAAGCCAGTTTAACCTACATTCTGTGATTTACAACTGATCCAGCACAACCTGAACGATGGATTTGACTCAGCTCTGCTCCTGGCAGATATAAACTGGAGTAGCTGTGCTCCGCAAGAGAAACTAATCTGATTGCCTGATCATCATCTTTGTTTAATTCAATTACTTGCTGGTTAAACTAATTCTAATGCAACTAACATTCAACACTTTATCGTTTATTTAACGTTTTCTTTATTTTTCTGGTAATATACAAAGATATTAGCTTGTAGAGAAGGAATGAAGACAAGGAAAAACAAGTGAGAGGAAGGCCAACTGTCTGTTTGTTTTGAGGGATGAGGAGGAGGAAATGTGTAGTAAAAGCTTTGTAGTGTCCATATAGCTTGCCAGTGGTTGGTACATTGAAATGCTGACAGGACTGTATTTTCAAATGATATATCTCTCTCGGGAAAAAACTAAGAGCAACTTTGTAGTCCACTGTTACTAAATACTGTTACATAGCCTACTGTGTGTGATACAATGAAAAAAAGGTCATGTGATTTACAGTTCAGTCTATGAAAATAAAGGGAACATTTTTGCTTCCAAACATATTTTTGAGGACAGTTTACCTTTGGAGAAGATAAACACTGGAAATAACTTTTCTAAATCCGATTAGGAATGTTTTCGAGCTTCATTGAAGTTCAGGGGATTGCTTGCTTCACTGACCTACAGTAGCCTATTGTTGCAGGTGTCAAACTGATGTCTGCTCTACTGGAAAGTGGGCACTACATTCTTCATTTCAACTTACTATTCTGCTTTTGTTTTCCTTTTGTCTTCCTGCTTTTGTCACATTTGTTGCAGACTGCGCCTACATGTAAAATATCATAAAAACTGTTTTTAAAAAGTATTTTTCTTGTGTGCTGAACAGATACTGGCTTATTCACAAACAAATGCGAGGAGGAACTGAGTGAACCGAGGAAGGGTGTAGAAAGTGATGAAGACAAGTCCCCAGAGCCATGCAAGGATGATCAACCCAAGAAGAAACACAGGCGCAACCGCACCACCTTCACCACCTACCAGCTGCATGAGCTGGAGCGTGCCTTTGAGAAGTCCCACTACCCAGATGTGTACAGCCGTGAGGAGCTGGCCATGAAGGTGAACCTCCCTGAAGTCCGAGTTCAGGTATGAACCAAAACATCAGAAGCAACAACATGAGTCTGTCTGTCACTACATTATATCACTATCATTAAGAGTTAAACTGGTGTGCATTCAAATCTTGAGGTGCTCTTAAGGACGACAGAATCATGCCAAGCCTCTTGTAAGTGTTAAGGTGAGGAGGTTGTTCTGGATAGTTACGCAAGCAGGATGTGTGGTTCCAAACATACGATATATAAAGTCTTAAGGAGAGGAAAGTGCAGACTTGCGGACAGAGGCCTCTTTAGAGTAGCAAAAGGTGCTAAACCTGAGACATAACCTGCGATATAACCTGAGACACCTTAAAAGCTGGCAAGAAGCAATTTGATTCAGCAGTGGACAGTTGAAGTTGAAGCAAATGGGAGCAGTTAAGTTCTCAGCAAATATAGTGAAAAACAAACTATACCTGCAGTATAAGAATCTGGAGGTGCTTTTAGGTATTTAACTACAACTTTGTTTTTTCAGCTACATTTCAATTTAAATAACTTTAGTTTAAGCATTGTTTCTGCGAGTGTGTGGTTGAGATGCTGGTTATGTCACAATCTTGAAGGGCTGTGTAAATGGAGAATAATTTGGTATTTGGATCAAATTGAAATAATTGTCTGTTTTGCTAATGCTTCTCAACTTTTGCCTCACAATTGGTAAAAAAAAACTATGTAAACTGAAAGTTATTAGCCTCACTTTACATTTGGAATGAGTGGGTCACCACATACTTCAAGGAGTGTAATTATACGCATTGTATATGTATAAGCTATTACAAAATAGCATCCATGAAAAGAGTAACACCTGCGCACAGTCTCCAAACATCAAAATTATTGAAATGGCTTTGATACAAGTTGGATCTTCATCACTTCTTTCAGGTCAACACATACTGACAGTCCTTGTATGGTTCATAGGTGAAAAAAAAGAGATAAACTGTCCAAGCAAGTAGGGTAAACGTGGATTATGTCCGTCACATTCATGATAACTTTATTTTGTCCTCCAGGTCTGGTTTCAGAACCGAAGAGCTAAATGGCGGAGGCAGGAGAAAATGGATGCCAGCACCATGAAGCTCCATGACTCACCGATGCTGTCCTTCAACCGCCCAGCACCAGTTCACACCAGCATGGGCCCAATGACCAACTCCCTCCCGTTGGATCCCTGGCTGACCTCTCCTCTCTCCAGCGCTACACCGGTCCACAGCATCCCGGGATTCATGGGTCCAGCTCAAGGCCTCCAGCCCAGCTACCCGAGCCACAGCTTCCTCAATTCCACTCCTCACCCTCCTCATCCTCATCCTCATCCTCATTCTCATCCTCATCCTCATCCTCATCCTCATTCTCATCCTCATTCTCATCCACATCCGTCCATGGGCCAGGGGATGCAGAGTATGGCTCCTCCCCCTTACCAGTGTGCGGCGCCGTACCCTGAAAAATACCCTCTGGAGGACGTGGACCAGCGCAGTTCTAGTATCGCTGCACTGAGAATGAAAGCCAAGGAACACATCCAGTCTATGGACAAGACCTGGCAACCCATGTGACTAACAAACATGGCAGTCCATGTGAGTGACATTGGGAAGTGTTGAAGTCGTTCCTTGGGTTCACATTGTTGAGCAGGGTGACAGACATTAAGAGAAGAATGTTAGATTCGTTTACCCACAGAATTGAGCAATGGAAATGGATTTTGAACTGTGAAAACTGAGGATTTGTGGACTTTCTTTGGACATTTTTTTTATTTTTTCTCATCTCAAGGACATGAAGCGGACAAGTGACGTCTGCAAATGTTGTTAAATTGTTCATTTTAAACCACCAATCCCCCTCCATTAGCATCCTGCTGCTCTCAAATCTCTACCCCTTTCTATACCCAACCACATGTTTCCCTTTAGTTAAATGCATTGATCTGCCCATATTCATGAACAGCCCATCTACTGATATTGGCAGATACTAAACAGACACAAACACACTTTGACCACATACATAAATAATGGCAAAGTAACTTTTTCTATGCCATGTGAAAGGACAGCTTTTCATGAACACACACTGAAGGTAACATGAAATTCACCTAAATGAGGCATTTTTGTTTGTATTATTATTATTTCCATATTTGTTTTTATATTATTTGAGTCAACTATCAAAGTTGATCGAATCAGCCAAAACTTTTTACATTCTTCTGTTCATTCTTTACTTTTCCCATTTTCTTCATTCAGTTTGTGTTTTTACTAATTAATCCAATTGTCGAATTTTCATGGGTCAGCTAATCAGAGTCTCAGAGTACTTTGTGAATGAAGGTCTCAGTTTAACGTGAGAGCAGCTTTTAAAATATAGACACATGTAGACACATCACAGTGTCTCTGACTGCGACTGTAAATGTACGTCTCACTATATTTACTTATGTTACTTGATTTATAACAGCTGTTTGATTTTCAGTTAATCTCACAACTTAAAAGTATGGTTTATGTTGCAGTAACCACAGGCTGCTCATTTTACATATTTCAGACAGCCGAGGCCTTCTGTCATTGTTTTAAATCTTTAAGGAGAGGAGCACCTCTTAACACACTCTAAAACAGATAATTGTTTAGTGGGAAAGTGCACTAGAGTCAGAGTTATGATGCCACTTTCTACGTGGACCAGAGCTGAGAATATACCAAAAATAATTATGCACAGTTACTATCTTTTTTTTTCTGATTTGTGCTGAGATGCTTTAAAGAAGGAAGGAAGTAAAAAGGAAGAGAGAGAGACAGGCCGCTGAGCGAAATAACCCTCTTTTTGCTTGAGTGGCTGTTGGAGGAGAAAACCTGTTGGCAGCTCGGTGTTGGGTGGCTGCGTGTACGTGCAGGGCAGCAGAAAGAGCCCTGTGTGATGCGTCACCCCACATAGTTTAGTCTTTGTTCGGCACAATTGATCCAAGTGTATCCTCTTTGTCTGAAACTGAAGGGGGGGAAACGGTCTCAGGCTGCACTAAATAGGCCCTTGTAACCATTTTGTCATGGAAGGTTTTTTTTTTTTTTTTTCTTTTTCAATCAAAGGAGGAGAAACATTGATTGTAGCTGCTACGGTCATTAGTGACACAATATTGGTCTTTTACCATCTGTTACACAGTTAAGCTCTGATTGTTTTAAAGGCAAAAAACACAATGTATTTCACCAGGAAGATTAATATTTGGTATTGAGGCTTTTTTTCATAACAGCATCTACAGGTATCATCTCACATAACTGAAGATGTGCAGGCTGGAAAGTTATACGGTACCTTTTGGACTTTGGTTATGGGACAAGAGGGAGAGGAAATCCATAATTTTAAAGTGCAATTTTTTATTTTTATTTTTTCTAAAAGGAGACTAATTTTTCATTGTATGGTTAATGTCCATTGTATGGTTGTGATATTTCATTTTAATATGATGTGAAAGTTGGCACTTAGCTGCTGACAGTCAAGACAACAACATCAGTAAGAACAACAACAGTATTTAGTCATTTCTGGTTCATTGTAAAATCCAGTGTTGTACTGTTCAGAGAGTAAAAAACACAGTGTTACATCTGCTGCTTGTCTGTCCTCTTGTTGTATAGTGTTTTTATGTTGTTGCTTAGTGATGTTTAGACTCCCTATTGGACAATGCCAGGACCTCACACTATAGATGAAATGAGGATTACCTTGCACATTAAGAGCTTCTTTAGGATGCTACATAAATGTGATTTTGGACCAAGAATAAGCCAAAGGTTATGGACAAAACTGCACTAGATGTTTGACAGTTTTAGTTGTTTTTTTTTTTATCATGTGAAAATGCACAGGATACTTTTCCTGTTTGGCTGTTTTGTTTCTTACATGTCCTAGTTATATCTGTCTTAGTGATATTGTTTTCTTTCTTTATGATTTTATCTGGAACATTGATGTCTGGAAAGAATGAAGATCTACTGAAAATAAATATAGTTTGATAGAATATGCGTCCCCACTTTCTCACTGTGGTGCTTTCATGTCGACCTGCGCTCTCATTCCCACACAGTCACAGTATTCTTTTGCCCCAGTAAGTCTAAAGAGCAATCCAAGATTACTACAGTATAATCGTTATCATCTGACATACGAGGGCAGAGACATTTTCCTCTAACACTTGTGCTCCGTCTCTCTCTGTCATATAAGAGGCCCTTTCTCCCCCCCCCCCCCCACAATCCGCTCTGCCATTCCATGGTTTGGTGGCAGGGTGCCAGCCTGTTAGGAAGATGAGACTCCAATCAATCAGGGCTTCCCAGGGGGGCCTCTGACCGCAGGGCCCGGCTCCCTAATTGCCCCCAGGCAGGCAGGCAGGCCGGCAGGCTCAGCCGCTGCAACACATGTTCACAGAGGGACCGGTGCCGCTATGCTAGCTGGCCTCCTCAGCGTGTGAATCACTTTCTTGGACAGATGGGGGGCCATATGGGTAGGCCAGTGGATGTACAGTAACAAGGAAATGTTTGTATATTTTTTACATGTTCTGAAGTGATTAGCTTCTGTATTACACACCAGTGGTGTGTTGTTGGTTAGCCTCACTGCCTCTCATGTATTACTATTACATTTGAGTCATAGAGCTAAGTTTCAGAGAAATAATTACTTGGAGATATTTGAAAAACCCTGAAGTTTTAACACTTATCACTATTCTGAAGGTATTTCCAAAATCTTCAAAGACTTTTTAACCATCAGGATGAAAAAATGTCCCTCCTGCTGAATGTCTTTTTTTTTTTTTTTTTTTTTACATATTTCACAAGTTGTGCCTCTTTTTCCTAATCCAAACAAAGATGTTAGCTGGAAGTGGCATCTCGTTGCTCAATTTATGCAATGACAACCAAAATTTAACTGGTATTATCAGTTATATAAGTATATGTTGATGTTTCTTTCCAATATTCTATATTTTCATACAAAATAATGTGTGTTTTACAAAAAGAGCACGGTCAGATGTCATTGTCAGCTAGGGAATACAGCTGGAACTTGAGAAACTGGTTAAAAATCTTTTTTATTGTTGAAGAGGCAGAATATGTTTTCATCCAGATGGTTAGAAGAGTCTTTGAGGATACTAGAAATACCTTCAGAGCAGCAGTATGTGTTGTTAAACGACCCTTTTGTGTTTTTCAGAGATTGTCCGGTATTTATTTTTCAGAAAATCTGAAACTGGGTGTAGTTGTTGGTATGGAACGAAAGCAGAATCAGTTATGAATCATAAGTTGATCTGTACAGAAAAACAAAAGAAATCCTCTTGAGCTCATATCTAAAAGCTCACAGAAATAGCATTTTACTTTTTATGGAAGATAACAAGTGGACAGATCAGACTAAAGAGATGTGTCGCACTTTCACTACTTTCTCATGCTGATGTTTGTGGGATCGTATCTCACTGGTGTTTTCAAAGAGCGAGACAAACATATATGCTGCTGCATGGATGAAAAAGGCAAAAAAAAAAATACTTCGGACAAGAAAAGATGAAAGGAGAGACAGAGAATGTGAGGAAGTCAGAGTGGGAGAAAGGAAAAAATGGAAACATTAAGAAAGAGATTAAGTAGAAGAAAAGTGTGGGAGTGAGAGAGAGGGAGAGGGAGTCCGGGCGGAGAGGAGAGAGACAGAGAGAGAGAGAGAGAGGGGAGGGTGGGATGGCTGCTCATCAGAGTTAATGATGTAGAAAATCCCCCAATTAGAGCGTTTTCCTGTGTTACAGGATGAGTTCAGAGCGGGGTCCTCTGACAGCCCGGGGATTAGTACCCAGGCCGGGCCGAGCCGAGCTGGGCCTGAACAGACACTAACTAACTGCTGGACAGCTTGGCACTGCTCAGCTGGGGCCGGGTCGGGGCTATAGCCACAGCCAGGGGCCGGGGTAGGCATGCGTTGAGCCGGAGTGAGTGGCACAAAGAAAAGCATGGGAAAAAGAGCAGCAGCAGATCAACATGGGACAAAAAAGTTCTGGTGGAGAGTTCTTCTAAGCAAAATTTAAGTCAAAAGAGATTTTAGCTACTATTTTTGAAAGTTCTTCTGTTTTTATCAGCACCTGAACTTATTTTCGAAAAATACTGACTATTTGTAGCAGATGAACAAAAAGTACATGGGTTTAAATAAATATGTGTAAACAGTAGTTCAACTGTTGCATGCACACTAATATTTTCTCAGCTCGGTGCTCTTAACTGACACATCTATTTTGTTACAGCCTTACATATATGCTCATCCAGAACATAACCTAATCTGACCTGGACATTGGGATTGTAGAGAAAACCAATCTGTCCACATATTGCTTGATGTTGAAGAATAAGGAGGATGCAGAGTGTTTTGGTGGTAAGACACACAAACATGGCTATTAATCATCCCGACCTGGTACTTGGGACATGTGAACATCAATCTGTCTCTTTGCATAAAATGTTACTGTTTAAACATAACTAATAAAGTATCTTTTGCCTCCCATAAGGTATTACCTGCATGTAGGAGGAGCAAAAGCAGAGACACATAAGCAGAGATGTAGAGCAGAGACTTGTGACTTGGACTCCAGTCAGACGCATGTCACAACAATAAGGACTTGAGGCTTGAGATTGGAGATTTATTCTTGACCTTGGGGACACATTATGTGTGTTAAATATTATAAACGCAAGGTCCACTAATGTAGCAGCAAAGTGACTTATTGCTGATACTTTACAGGCCTGTAGATTTGACCCAAATTAGTTGTTGAAAAATGTTTTTCAGTCAAAAATATATATATAACAACATCAGTCATGCCCAGCATGAGTATTTAATTATAAGGCCTATCCATTGAAAGGACTTAAGTTAAAAAACTCTACTAACACAGTTTATTCAAATGTATTTATTCAGCAGCATAGATAAGCATACAGAGAGTTTGTTCTCTGCTTCACAAAATCTTGAACTTGCCCCAAAAATCTAAAAGCAACCCTGCAAATAAGTGAGGAAATATAGGAGCAGAGCAACAGCATTACAAAGCATATGTTTCTCAGTACTAACAGTACTAGAGTACACAGTTATTGTGTTCATTAAGAACAATTGAGTGCCTAATGACTAATTGATTAATTGTGCAGTCTATTATTTCGCTCCTGCACCCCAGTAGATCTGAAAGGGCCACGGCTGGAGTTAACAGTCTTATTGGAAAGACGCGTTCCTTGCAAAGGATAATAAGGGAAAATAGCGGAATTAATTGGGTTTGATTAAGAGAGCTTTTCAATGGGACACAGCTTTTTCGCATGACATAATAAGAGGTCAGTTAAGGGGGCGGGGTGGGGGGTGGGGGGTGGTGAGTGGGGGATTTGCCTGTTGGCGCCAGTGTTGTGTGGGTGTGTCTGTGAGAGAGACAGATAGACAGACACAGTGAGCGAGAGCGAGAGAAGGAAGGTGGGTGGGGGGGGGTGCTTCCTTCATGCTTGTAGAACTATGTTGTGTGTCTGATGTGGTAAATTTCTATAGGCTCACTCACCAGAAAACACACAGTGAAGTTCAGAGGGGGCCCTCTGTACACTCAGTGTGTCATTATTATCACTACACTTGCCAGCATTAAAGACACAGCGCTCAGTCTTTTGTTACAGCAACGTGGTCATTAGCAGAGCATTCCAGAGACTACATTATTGTATAGAGCAGAAGAACACATGCCAACTGTGTTTTTGGATATAAAATATGAAAATATTTATTAGATATGCACACATTCAAGCACACACACACAGAGTACGAATGTGTAATCTTATTACAGTCTAATCTAAAGCAGGAGGGGGGGCAAGCAAGCCCTCAGATCTAAAAATACCTCTGAAATGTCATGAACCAAAACTGGGCTTCATACCTGATTAGATTATCAAATATTTCATCACAAGTCTTCATCTGCAGTTTTTTGTTTTCAGTTTTAGTGGGATTTGAGCTCAAAACTGTTCAGTGGATCTTTAATCCGACAGACAGGAGCTGTACCACCTTACTGAGGGGTCTTTGAGCAAGACATTTCACCACAAGCTACAGCAAAGATGTTCTGCACTGAACAGTATGGTTTGACAAAGTGGAAGGAGAATTTTTCCTTTGGGGATCACATCATATTTGTTTTAAAAACTACTCTTTTTTTCCATGTGCCATTGTTATTGATGTCCTGAATTTAGGGCTACAACTAATGATTATTTTCGTGATTGATGAATCTGTTGATTATTTCTCGATTAAGCGATTAATCATTTGGTCTATAAAATGTCAGAAAATGGTGAAAAATGGCGATAGCTGTTTCCCAAAGCCCAAGGTGACGTCCTCAAATGTCTTCTTTTGTCCCGAACCAACAGTCCACAACCCAAAGATATTCAGTTTACTGTCATAGAGGACTAAAGAAACCAGAAAATACTCACAAATATTCATATTTGAGAAGCTGGAATCAGAGTTGAAAATTTTCTTTTAAAAAAATGACTCACAGCAATTAATTGATTATCAAAATAGTTGATGATTGATTTAATTTAATAGTTGGCAACTAATCAATTAATTGACCAATCACTGCAGCTACTTGAAGTGACACAGAGACTCATGTTGGGGATGTTTTGATTGTAATATTAGAAAAATACATGTTTGTTTCATTGCAGGCAAGTGTGTGTGGGAAAAAGACGAGTAATAGGCTTTTTTTCACAGAACACATTTTGACTTGTCACAGTAGAAAAACCTCATGTGTAAATAATAAAATCAGTGATGGCTGACTTGTTTAGTTGCTTCAGTTCCAGGGGCCTGGTGTTGTGCATGCTGGCTCACTGTCACAGCTGACTGTGACACATCATTAATGTTATTAACAACACCTGTGTAGCGATGCAACAATTAGTTGCCAACTATTAAATTATTTACTTTGATATGACTTTGAGTCATTTTTGAAGAAAAAAAATCCAACTTCTCTGATTCCAGCTCCTCAAATGTGAATATTTTCTGGTTTCTTTAGTCCTTTATGACAGTAAACTGAACATCTTTGGATTGTGGACTTTTGGTCGGGACAAAAGAAGACATTTGAGGACGTCACCTTGGGCTTTGGGAAACAGTGATGAACATTTTTCACCATTTTCTGACATTTTATGGACCAAACAACTAATTGATTAATCGAGAAAATAATCAACAGATTAATCGACAATGAAAATAATCATTAGTTGCTATGACAAGTCAAAATGTGTGCTGTAAAACTATATTCTTTATTTAGTAGTTATCAACAGTATATAACCCTTTAATAAATAGTTTAAAACACATTTTAAGTGTTCATTATCATATTTATCAACAACTATAACAGGTGTCAAATAAAGTGTTACTGTCTTTTGGTTAAAATAAGTTTATTTAGAAGTTTATTTAGAAAAAGACAGTACAGGCTTCACAACATACACTCCTATCATTGATTGATGGATTGGACTGTCTTGAAAATTGATCTAGGTTAGCACGCCATCTATGTTTCAAACTCTGACATGACAAGGAACTTACCCATACTAGTTCATTTCAATTACATTACATTACAAGGGCTTTATTGGCATGGGAAACATATGTTTACATTACCAAAGCAAAACGAAAAATGTACACAAGTAAAGATCTACTAGAATAAAGAAATATTGTAGTCAAATATATAAATAAGAAACGGTACAATTAACTTGAGATTACAAACAGAAGAATTGTGATTTTGCTGTTAAAAATATATATACAGTTAAGTAAAGATAACTTAACATAAAATAGAAAAATGTAGACATTGCAGTTAAAAAACATAAATACAAATAAGTGAGAACTGTAGAAACACTGCAACAATTATTTTTTTAAAGAAATGTATTTAAATATATCTGTTCTGTCTATAATGTACAGTAAGTATGTCTATGTACAGAGATCAGCACAGTAAAAATGGTTACTTGCACACAATTACACTTGTTACACTTGTTTTGCTTTAATATGTGGTTTGCCAACATGGTCCAGTTTTACAAACCTTTTCATGTAGTAAGTGACCTTCAGTTTACTGCTGGTATCTCAGTACCAGTTTGGTCCTTACGTGAAGACTTTTGCTGGTAGATATGAGTTTATACCATAAATGGTAAAGTAACAGCTGATAGAGATTTAACCATAGTGAGTGAATTCAGAGGTAAAGACTCCAGTTGTTGAAAAAACTGGCAACCACTGGCAACAAACACAGTATTTCTGTAAGATAAAGGAAGTGTCCTTTAAGCTTATATACAAATTCTACCCTGTAAAACATTTTCTTAAAAGAATGAAAAAAATTTAAGAATGATATTAATGTATTGGGTGGATTTTGCTCTGCACATCCTGAAACTGTGCCTCATTTATTTTGGCATTGTTACTATACTAAAAGACTGTGGCAAGAGGTTTCTAAGTTTATTAATGTGACATTTATGTTACAAATTGTGTTTTGTATGTTTGACATATATGTTTAAAACTAGATACATATAATGTTTTTTTAATGTTACATTTATGGCTGATTTTGCTTCATTGTATAAACATGAACTGTTTCAGTCACAACAGAAATAATGGGAAACAAGCTTACATCATCATTCTTATAATTATCTTAGCTAAGTTTCATATTCGTAAATGTAAGTTTGCCAACAAAAACACCTCTGAATGTGAGCAGTACTTACAATGAAACCCTGCACTAATAAGAAAGCTGTAAAAACTGTTAGTGCGTGTATTGTTTTTAATGTCTTTACCTTTTTTGTTCCCAGTCATTTACCTCATAATAAATAAATAAGTTCTTATAATACACACACACACACACACACACACACACACACACACACACACACACACACACACACACACACACACACACACACACACACACACAAAACAAAACAAAACGTTGCATTTCCGTGTTTTGGTTTGAGAGACATACGTCACCGGGGTGACAAAAATCCCACAATGCAATGTCATTTTCACCTCAGCTAAACTGAATGACTTTAACACCTCTGAGAGTGAATAACTTCAAATATACCAACTGGATTCTTCTCAAATCTCCGGTAAATGTTGCTCCTGCTGTTTGGTGTCTGTTTGTTTGGAGTTCAGAGACTGTTGCAGTTTTGTCGTCTGTAGCAAATATGAATAAGTTAGCCGCTAGCTGAAGAAGCTAACGCCAGTTTTGCCTTTTATTAGCACAAACATGGCGTTAAAAATACCAGTTTGATGACATTTATCTACGAACGAGGCTCTTAAAATGTGTCTTTTGTTGCTTTGAACTGGTTGAAAGCTGGCCGTGCTATAGCTAAGTTAGCTAAGTTTTTCTGTCCCAAACAATGTTAGCGTGATGTTTGCATCAACTCAAAGTTTAAGATAAAACATGCTATTATGATTATTTACTTCAATACACAAAGATCTAGAGGAAACTTAGGATTAGCAGGTGAACTGTTGGATGAATAAAGCTAAGTTTATAATGTCCTTATAAATATCCTGTGACATGTTTTTTCATTAGAAACATGCAAGACTAAATAATAACAAAGCCATTAATACTAAACATTCTGGTTTACAGGCTCAAATCAGTGTTATCAGGATGCTGCATAAACTTATTTTTATAATCCTGCATTAACAGTAACAACATAATGTAGAGTTAAGTGTTATATAAGGTATTATGTAGGTAATATTTTTATTTAATTGATCAGGTCTCCATCCCTCCAGCCTGTGGCTGTGGGATCAGGATTAAAGTTATAACTAATAATGGATCCAGGATGTGGACATCGCCTTCTCCGCCAAATCAACATTCAAAATGACAACTTGAGTCCTGTTGTGAGTTGTTTTTTTCCCCCTTTTCTTCTCTCCACTGTTAATTATTAAAGTCAATATCAAGTTAGATTATGCATGAACTGTTTAAAAGGTGACTATAATTAATCCTTTGACAAATTATAACGACATATTATTAAAAATATGGGTGCTTAAAGTTAATACTCTGCATTTATTGGTTATGCAGAAAATGACACAGACTCTGTATTGTCGGACACCCAGCGGCTCCCCGTTAACCTCACCCAGTAAGCTTGGAGACAGATTCATTCCGACCAGAGCGGGGGCCAACTGGAATATCAACTTCCACAGGATCAACGTATGAACATGTTGTGAACTTGCTGTGGAGTTTGTTTGTGCTTTTGTAAGAGAAAAGCAATGTGTTTGTTCCACGTACTGTTTGTCTGAACATTTGTTACGTAGTTTGTGGGTGAAGTTAATTACAATATGAATGTTCTGTCTGTGAAAATGGCTGAAATAAATAACAGTATCTTTCTGATTTTGAAATAGGAAAATGAGAAGTCACCAAGTCAAAACAGAAAAACAAAGGATGCTTCTTCTGATAACATCAAAGGTAAATAACTTTTTTTTAATCCAACACAAACATTAAAATAATTGAACGTAAAGCTGAATCTAAATTCTGTTGTTGAGGTGCTTGCATAGACAAAATTTTAAAAATCTGTGGTGATTTCAACTATAAATGCTTTTTTTTTTTTTAGAAAATCTGTTACTTGTTTGTGTGCAGTGAGGATTGTTGTTTTGTACTTGTGTATGCTTTATGTCTAATAAATCAAACTACATTGTTGTGCATGTAGCAGATGGGCTGGCCTACTCTGCTTTACTGAAGAATGAGCTGCTGGGAGCAGGAATAGAAAAGATCCAGGACCCGCAGACAGAGGACAGGCGTCTACAGCCTTCAACCCCTGACAAGAGGAGTCTCTTCACTGTATGAACATTTCATCTCATACTTTGTATATATTGAATTATAAACACATTGATCAATCTAGATGTTGCTGTCAGAACACACACACACATACAGTATGCTGTCAGAGTCTTCAGTGGGGTTAAAAACATGTGTGTACAGTTTTTCTCTAGTGGTTTATTTGTTATTTTAATGAAACTAGTGAAGGGTATGATAGCCTCTTCCTGTGTGCTCTTTGCAGTACTCACTTAATACCAAAAGGTCATCACCAGACGATGGCACCAACATCTCCCCCTACTCTTTATCACCTGTCAGCAACAAAAGGTAGAACATTTTGTATTTAAATCTCTTGATGATGACAATGCAAACAGAGAAATTGTTATTCGATGTACATTTTTGCATCAGGGAGTCATAATGTCCGACCTTTCCTGTTGCAGTCAGAAGTTGTTGCGTTCGCCAAGAAAGCCAACTCGTAAGATTTCCAAGATCCCCTTTAAAGTCTTGGATGCTCCAGAGCTGCAGGATGACTTTTACCTCAATTTGGTGGACTGGTCATCTCTCAACGTGCTCAGTGTCGGCCTGGGCACATGTGTTTACTTGTGGAGTGCCTGCACCAGCCAGGTACTGCAGTGTGTGTGTCTGAACTGTTTTTGGAACATGAATTATATGATGTGTATGTATATTTGTAAAAATATTTATGTGTCTTGGCAGCGTTCATTACTATGCAGCTCCACTGAATCACTGTCTTTTTCTTCAGGTAACAAGGCTGTGTGATTTATCAGTGGAGGGAGACTCAGTCACATCAGTTGGGTGGTCTGAAAGGGTAAGAGCACATAGCTTACTGCCTTCAGGAAACTGTCATGGTGGATTTTTGTTTGAGTTTTGTTAGTGAGAGGTTTCTTCATGTTTTTAGGGTAACCTGGTGGCAGTGGGGACTCACAAAGGCTATGTTCAGATCTGGGATGCTGGTGCTGGGAAGAAACTCTTTGCCCTGGAAGGACACACAGCCAGAGTTGGTGAGAGCATTTGCTGCATCAGTCAGTCTGCATTAAAGTTGAATTAAAGCTTGACAATCTCAATTGTCTCATTACAGAAGTAATGCATTTCAGACTGTGTCCAGAGTGTTAAGTGACCACGCTTGAATTAAGCTTTACTTTACTCTGTGTCTGTCCACAGGAGCACTAGCCTGGAATGCAGACCAGTTGTCTTCAGGAAGCCGTGATCGTATGATTCTTCAAAGAGATATACGGACTCCTCCACTCCAGTCAGAGAGACGGCTACAGGGACACAGGCAGGAAGTGTGCGGCTTGAAGTGGAGCACTGACCATCAGCTGCTCGCCTCTGGTGGCAACGACAACAAGGTAGAGTTGTTATTCTTATTCAACCTGCCTCTGTTTTTGTGCATTTACTTATTGTTTTCATTGATGAGGGTGTTATTTGTCCTCTCAGCTGCTGGTGTGGAACCACTCCTCGCTGAACCCAGCGCAAATATACATGGATCACTTGGCTGCAGTGAAAGCCATTGCCTGGTCTCCCCACCAGCACGGCCTGCTGGCCTCTGGGGGCGGCACTGCTGACCGCTGCATTCGGTTTTGGAACACCCTCACGTCTCAGCCACTGCAGTGTATGGACACCGGCTCACAGGTCTGCAACCTGGCCTGGTCCAAGCATGCTAATGAGCTGGTAAGTGACTCCAGATACACACTGTGCACAAATGATCTGTTGCTATATACGTTTTAAAGTTATTAAGATATGATAAATACATAATACAATGCTTATAAAAAAGGTGAGCTGCAGCAGTGATGGTTTAGGTGTATCTGAATGAATGGGGCAATGGAGTTATTGCATTATGTTTTCGGGTTGTCCGTCCGTCTGTCCCATTCTCGTGAAGGCGATATCTCAGGAACGCCTTGAGGGAATTTCTTCAAATTTGGCACAGGCGTCCACTTGGACTCAAAGATTGATTACATTTTGGTGGTCAAAGGTCAAGGTCACTGTGACCTCCAGTTTTTTTATTGATTTGGCCCCCAAGGTACTTGTATGAGTCCACCCTCTTCACTTCTCACCTCTCTCTGGATGACAACCAGGACAGGGAGCCTCCTGTTCCTCTGGTAGTCCACCACAAGATCATTGTTTTTGCTGATATTGAGCTTCAGGTGATTATCGTTGCACCATGTGACGAAGCTCTCTATCAGTCCTCTGTACTCCTCTGTAAAAAATAGTCTCTAAGTGAAGACAGCAAGTTTCTCACTGGAATCAATATGGTGATAACTTCTATTTTGCCAATAAATACCCTTTTAATTAAATTCCTTCAAAGTTTTTACTACAAATATTATATAATCTGGGCAGACATCAACTGCAACTTGAGTGGTTGGCAGAGGCATACAACCACAAGGCAGTATTTCTAGTTTGTATTTTGTTCCTTAATTTACATTAATTTGTAGGGATTTGACTCTTCGACATTAGTCTTTTTTCTTTCTTTTTTTGTTGATGTGTGTAAAAAGCCTGATGCCACCTTATGCTAATTCTACACCTACATCCACTCTGACTGAATGTTGAAAACAAAACATGAAAAAGTCCAATATTTAAATACCATTGGAGGCATTTTATATCTCTGTTACACTTAATATAACATAACAGATTATCTAGTGCCAATGTTTCTGAAATTAAAGACATTCCCATTAACATGTAGGTGACCCGTCACAAACAGACTGCTGTGTCTTCAGACAAATGTTTTTCTTAAACTTCTTAATTTATTTTTCCAAATTTGACTGTGAGATACTCTGGAAAATGTTCCTGTTTGCACCTGTAGAAATGTGACCTTCCTGTTTTATCCCTTTGGCAAACAAACAATGTAAATGCATTGTTAAGGCCAGTAGAGCTGTCTGACTAGTGATGGTTTGCTTGTTTGTTTGCAGCAATTACATATTGAATGTGATGACAGTTTGTTGATACTAAATGTCACACAGCACCTTTTGAATTATAACACTGACTCTTTTTCCAGGTGAGCACACACGGCTACTCTCAGAACCAGATCTTGGTGTGGAAATATCCAGCGCTCACTCAAGTGGCCAAACTCACAGGACACTCCTACAGAGTGCTCTACCTGGTCAGTTTGAGTGTGTTTTTCTTTTTGTTCTTAATGTGATTTTGGTGTTGTTCATGTTACATACAGACAGGTGACGAATTAAAGGAGGTACTGGTACAGGTCTGAATGCTTGACCTGTTGGCTCTGTTATGCTGTGGGGGGCATTTTGCTGGCATGGTTTGGGTCCACTTGTCCCCTTAGAGGGAAGAGTCACTTCAAATAAATACAAAGTTGTTCTGAGTGATCACCTTCATCCTATGATGAGACATTTCTATCCTGATGGGAGTGGTCTCTTCCAGGATGACAATGCCGCCCCATCCACGGGGCACGAGGGGTCACTGAATGGTTTGATGAGTATGAAAATGATGTGAATCATATGCTATGGCCTTCACAGTCACTAGATCTCAACCTAATTGAACACCTTCATCATCAAAAACACCAAATGAGGGAATATCTTTTGGAGGAATGATGTTCATCCCTCCAGAAGAGTTCAGAGACCTGTAGAATCAATGGCGCATTGAAGCTGAACCTTTATTTAAACAGGGATGGCCATTGAGAGCAAGCTCTTTTTTACAAGGACACCCTAATTACAGTGCATATAAAAACAATAAAAGCATGAAAGTTACAGTATACAGCAACAGATTATACAACAGGCCAGAGATAACAACATAAGGTACAGCATCAATTCAAAGAAAACACACGCATTCACACTGCTCTATGCCAGTCAAAAGACATTTAAATTGATTAAAAGGTAGTAGATGGGATAGTCTTGGGACCTAGTGCAGTGTGACAATGATCTATAGTTAAAAAGACATACCCGGGATGTTTTCCATTAAGTGCTTTGTAAATAAATAGGATGCATTGCTTTTCTTTTCTCACTGCCAACAACTGCTGCCCAACTTTCTCATATAGTATACAACGATGCGTTCTAAAGCCATCTCCAGTTATGAACCTAAGGGCAGAATGATAGACTGCATCGAGTGGTTTAAGAGTAGAAGCAGGAGAGTGCATATAAATTACATCACCATAGTCAATAACAGATAAAAAGGTTGACAGAACAATTTGCTTTCTGCAATTCTGGGTAATACATGCCTTATTTCTATAAAAGAATGCCAGTTTTGCTTTTAAGGACTTAGTCAGTTCATTAATATGTTTGTTTTTTTTTTTGAAGCACAGCCTGTCATCAAGCCAGAAACCAAGATATTTATAAGAGGATACTCTTTCAATTGCTGTGCCATGAAGGGTAGTAATATTCACTTTATATTGCTGCTTTATTATATGCTGGGTTCCTTTTACTTTCAGATAGTGCAGAGACATAAAATGATGATTTGACATTTCGAATAACAGTGAGACACTTATTATGTTGTTGACAAAAATAATGCCAATCAGGGGATTATATAGTTGTTTGTGTTTTGCGCCAGTCAGCGTCCCTTTCATGTAACATTTCAGCAAAAAGCAAGGATTGTTCCTGTTTTTGACTCTTCTTAAAAGGCGTATCCTTGTCTGCTATGGAATTAAATGTTTTTATGAAATAACCTAAGGCCAGGTGTGGATCAGGAATTGCCATGTTAATGTTAAAGCCCGCCGCCTTTGCCGGAATATCTGGCAGCCTTATATTTGATCTCTTCCTTAAATTTTAGGCCATGTCCCCGGACGGTGAGGCGATAGTCACAGGAGCCGGAGATGAGACGCTACGCTTCTGGAATGTATTCAGTAAAACAAGGTCAACAAAGGTGAGAAAGCACTGAGCACTTACAGAAAGTAATTACAGACCCTCTCATATCTGCAAAATAATTTATCAAGTTACTTTATCTTTTTTGTTTCAGGAATCTGTATCAGTTCTAAACCTCTTTACCAGGATACGGTGACTTTGAAAAAAATCAAATAAAAACTATTGACTGATGAGTGTCACCACTGGACAGCTCATCAACATGGTGCTAAGGACAGACAGTACAAACTAAGGCGTCTCGTGACATTTTTTCACAGAAGAAATAGCAGCAAGAACTACTAAGCAAGTCTGTTTTTTTCATGCAAACTATTTTTTGGGGGGATTCTTTTTGACTAGTGTGCTCTCATTATGAATGTTTGGGTTTGTTTTTTTTTTACTTTTTAAAAAACATATAAGTGGGTTGATTTCCATTTGTTTTGCATTTTTTGTATTCACAACAAGAAATCATAAGCCTTACTTAAAAATGTTGTAATACCATTTTCGCCGTTGTGGAATCTGAAATGTGGAGAGATCATTTTAGTTTTTGTTTAACTCAGGTCTAATTTATTTAACGCACTTGTAATATGATAAAACATTGAAAGAGTTGTCTGTCAGGGACATCTCTAGAGTGTTTAAAGAAAAATGCCATTACATATGATGATTAAAAGTAAACAATCACCTACTAAGGCCTTTGCATTATGTACTCCGTGTTTACTAAGATCCTTAAAAACTAAGGCTGAAGTGTGGTAGGCTGAAATAATGCAGTATGTTTTGCTCCTGTGGACAGAAAGTCTAATGCTGTGCATCTAGACATCTACTACATGGTTGATTCTTTGTAGTAAAGGGAGAAATAAATGATGTTGGAACTGACATACAGTCCTTTTCTTTCTTTTTTTCCACTACAAATACCATTACTTTAGTTTAGTGACACTTTTGTTGTTAGATTCATTTTTATAATGCTGCATTTTAACAAAATGTTACAAGTTACAATTTTGAAGGTAAAGTTTAGGCAGCTCATCATCTATATGAGCCATATTTTGCATGTTCATTTAAGCAGCTTCTGTGGTCAGTTTGCTATGTTGGTTACTTCCATCCGTTGTTTAATTAGAATTCTTTATTTATTTTAAATAAACAGAACAGTGCACACATACAAACAAAACTGATCATAAAGTATAAGTAAATATTTTTTATTTTAATAAAGTAATAAAAAAAAGTTCTCAAAAAATTATAATTTTCTTACATATATTTAATTAATTTTTTTATGTATGTTTTTATTTAATACATCCATGGTCAACTTATACGAGTGTGATGTAGAAACTTGAAGCCTCCAGTGCACTAACACTGGTTCTTTATGAAGAAGATCTACTGATGATCTAACAATCAAAAAAATCATTTAAAAACAGGCATTTCAGGTGCAGAAATGAACATTTTTGATTATATTTTGGGTTAAAACAAGTCTTCCCCCTGACTGTCTGAATCTGTGGGGACTTAATAAAGTAAAGTAATATAATATAAAGTAATGCTTTATAAAGAACTGTAAGAACTTTAGCGCTGTAAGTTCACAGAAAACACAAACATGACAAACTGACTTACAACCTGAATTTTTGAAGTTTTGGTGTGCTCAATAACTTCCACAAATAGAATATTGAAACCACATAAACAACCACTTTGGCCTGTGAAGTGGGTGCATGACTCGTACCAATGGATCTGTAGCAATCACCAATGACATGCACCAGTACTTACAACTTATAAACAAATGAGTTTGCAAACAAATTGGGGACACATGCTGCTCCCTTCCAACATCCACCAAAACTATTATTATGCAATGCATGATGCATGATCATGCCTGCATTTACTTATTTTGCTAATGCAACAGTGATTTAAATGGTTTGCCAACAGCTTCCTCTGCATTAAAACCCCTGTATATCAGCTTTCAAATACAATCAAAGGGCACTGTAAGCTGGCCACCAGAGGGGCAGCAATTAGGTTTATTTATAGGAATGAACTGCTGCAAACTCTGTGCGTCATTGATATCCATCTGCGACGAACAAGTAAGGATGCATAGCTTTTAGATCCACAGCGCTGATAAACAGAGACAGCAGTAAGTGCTACAGTACATCTGCCCCAACGTGACTAAAAATCCACAGATCTGATTAAATTTAACAGTGAGATTTTGATTATTCTCCTTTTGTAATTTACACTGTAATATAAATAGGAAATAAAAATGTATATCACTGCTTTTTGTATAATTGGTAAATCTGCTTTTGCACCTGTGTGTGTGTGTGTTTGTGTCTATAGCATAGACATAGAAAGTAAATGCTTAAAACATGCTTATTCGTGATTCTTCAGGTCACTTTTTCATCATAGTAATGTGGTGTTTACTGTAATTAGTCCTGACATCATCACTTCTAATGTAAACAATTAAAATAAGGCAAATATTCCAGCTGTTTTGGAGACTAAAAGCTACTGATGATGACTTATGGCCAATTTCTTGATACATCTGAAGTTACTGTGTCCCTGATGCTGGGACCACTGCTAGTTGTTAATACTCTTGTGTGTATACAAAGAGTGCCACAGCGTTAGTTCAGTGTTGATTGATGGAAGCTGTCTGTTTTGTCAGTGTGTTTAATGTAAATGTCATAGCTGTACTTAATGAGAGGAAATATGCAGACAAGAGCGAGCATTCTGCATCATCATCACCCAATGAGCCCAAGATGCAATCTGATATATGAAAATAAGAGAGGCTGCTGTTATTGGGCTTAACCATGCATGGAAACGAATTGCCTTCTGCTAAACTGCAGGTCCCTTGCTAGTACATTAAGTTTCAGTTTACTTTGTCTGTCTCGTTTTTTTTTTTTAATCGTTCACCCGACGCATTCATCTTGCCGTGTTATACATTTCGTTTAAATGTCAATGATAGTAAACAAAAAGTACAACGCTGATTCAAATCCCTTTTTTGTAAACATTAAGACGATCAACGCCGCTCTGATGTCTGACATTTCTGCATCTGGTGTGAGTCTGTTGCCATGGAGATAACAATAACCATGATAGAATGTGGGACATGATCCATAAAATTTTTATCTAATTTTACTCCCTACTGCATCAAAATCCATATATCCTAATGTGTCTTTATACTCCGTGCAGGATGTGGCACACAGATATTCAATAGATGCTGGTGTGAACAGAATCTCAGCAGGAGCAGGTGAGAGAGAAAGGACATGTGGGAGAGTTGAAAAAAACTGAAATGCATAGACTAAATGTCACCCGTAATGAAACAAATATACAAACCTATGTGCCACAAAACAGAAACTTGAAGTCTCTGTTTCTTATAACTAAATTATGAATCCTTCATTTTATTTATTATCAGAAAAAAGGCCTCTCAATCTATTTAAACTGAGTAAAGAGTTCAATTATATATGCGCACATCAGACAAATGAAAAGCACTGTGCTGCTGTAAAAAATGAGCAAGGATTGACCCCTCACATGGTGGGCCTGAGGGGAAGAGGCCTCACATGATGAAGTTCATCCTCGGCTGGTAGAAAGCAAAATAAAACTCTGACTGGTCATTCAGCAGAGTCATACTGACACTGAGAGGCAACATTGCTGAGCAGGCCCTTAACTAAAGTTAATAATACAAACAAGCATTAACGTGTGTGTTCGTATTTGAGCAAAAGAACAGCCAGCTTGTACCAGCTACTGTATGTTAAAAGGCCAGCAGCTAAGCAGATTCAATGCTTTGGAAAAAAACATTTCTCAGTCATTAAAAAAACAACAAGACACTAACAAAACATACAGCTCAGAGTATGCATGAAAGCACATTTGTGTGTGTGTGTGAATGTGTACATGTGTACCTTCCAGGGGCGACGAATGCCCTTGAAGAAGTCAGGCATCCACAGGCAACACCACCTCTTCTCTCATCCATCCAGCAACGTCATCCCTGCAGTTCACCCAGAGAGAATTCAGTCAGCAGTGCAATGAAAAAAACTGCCCTGGTAGCAAAACATAAAGCAGTAGTAGTCCGTGTATGCTTTCATACCAGTGAACATTAAGATTACGGGACACAATATCTCTCTCCAGTGAGTCCACCAAGTCGCTGTCATATCCTGTGCCATCAAACTTCTTCTGCTCTACATCCCCAGCTGCGTCTCCAACCTCTTTCTTTCCCTGATGAAGAGAGAAGAAGGAAAGTAGATTGAAAAAGGTTTTGACAGGAGCCACGGGGTAGTTGAGAGCACAGGGGTGTTACATATTACTAATATTAATTCACACAAATTAATCGGTGATGGTCAGAACATCAGGGATAGATTGACTTATTTCTTATGGACCTTGTCTTTGGCTTTTGTGCCTCGGGCGAATCCTGGCCAGTCTGTAGTGTTGGGACGCTTCAATAAAACTATACTCATTGGTGATAGTAGGACACACCTGCAGACAAAAACATCAAAGCCAGTGGGGAAATGGTTTATTTAGTGGTAATAACTAATAACATAGTAGTCCTGTGTGTTATTCAAATCAAACCAGATCTGTCAGCTCTCTGTTGAGGTATGACCGGGCAAAAAAGAAATCCAACATGGTTAGTGACACTGCACTACAAGAGATTAAACAGATTATGGGAAATATGTCTCTGTAATTTAAAGTGCTTTCTTATAGAGCTATTTTGTTCCCCAGACTTTCTGTCTAATATTAATAACGATACTTCTGGCTCTTTCTGCCCAAAATATGAAAACACACTCACACGCTGCAGTCTTGTTCGCAGTTCTTCTATTCAGCATGAACGAGGCAGCAGTGGACAGGTATCTTTTCAGCTTTCAGCGCATATTAACATACAGAATTTATGGATGGTTTCCATAAAAATGGCTTCTCGGAGATTATTAAAATGAAAAATCCCCATTAAAAAATCAAATAGACTAACTGTTGAGCCTGGGTTTGAATATGTGACATAATATAAAATGATAATGTCAATATGAGTAAAACCTTGAGGTCTTTATCCTTCATTTAACCCAAGTTTACTTTGATTAATGTCTCATAAAACATAAGAATTGGTGGAGCTCATCTTTCTGACATGTATTTATAGATATGCTAATAGAGTTCAACAAAAACGATTTTCTATCTGAATCAGCCTCTTCAAAACCACAGTGTGACATGCTCAAATACACTAAATAAATGTCAGCTTATGGTTTTAAACTCGTACATCAGCCAAAATGTGTTTTTTCTGGCACAGACATGTAAAACTTTACTTGTAGGGGGAGCTAAAAAAAACTGTGTATGGAGCACACAGCAGACAGAAACACACATGCACTTATCTGTGCTCTGCAGTAGGGATAGGAGGGGGGCCAAACTGATGGGGCCTCAGATGAGAGCCTCAGCCAATGCAGTAGAGCAGTGGTTCTCAAAGTGGGGTCTGGGGACCCCCAGGGGTCCTTGGGGGGGGGGGGGGGGGGGGGGGGGGGTAGAGGGGGTCCCCAGCAAAAAGAGGAATCATTTATTTTCATTATAATTCCATCCATAAGTAACACAATGACAGAATGTATGAATATTTCCATCATGGGTTTCATATACTTTTTGTAGTAAAATATCTCAAAGCAAAAATCTTATCAGATGGGGGTCTGTGGTCTGATTTGTGTCAGTTTGAGAACCCATGCAGTAGGGGCTTGGGCCCGGAAACAGTATTATTGAAAGGTCGATACCAGATACATCACAACTTAACAAGCAGATAATAAGGCCTTGTTTTTTTTTTTTTTTTTTTTGTTTTACCAATAATATAACACAGCCTTTACTGAGTTTGGGTGGAATTGAACTAATAGATATAAAGTGTAACAATAAGCATATTTGCCAAACCTTTCAAAGGAAGAATAAAACTATGCCTAGAGGCAAGTTTTTCTGGAGGTATCAAGTACCTTAAGTATTTCATATTATATAAGTAAAGTATTTCAAACAAGGCTAAGGAAGTACATTTCAAAATTTTACATAAAATATACCCTGCTAATTGTCTTTATTTTTGTCTATTTGTCTATTTCTTGTACTTTTTATAAACTTAATATAGAAACAATTTCTCACTTATTTTTTGATTGTGAAATATCCCCAAAATTCTCACTTTTTTGACACTGCTAACTCTGTCTAGATGATGGTGCTCATAAATATTATTCACCTTTTATCCTAGAATTAAATTCTCTACTTAAATCACTCAGTTTATTAAAGAACAAAAAAGTAATAAACTATTGAAACATTATGGAACTTTGTTCCCTGAAACCTCTGACTGAACCAGCATTCCGTGAAGACCCGCCCTACTCTGCCTCTGATTGGCTAATACTCGGTGCCTTCATTGGTTAGATTGGTTAGGTTGAGGGTAAGATTATCAGGATCAGGGCCAATCAGAGGCAGAGTAGGGCGGGTCTTCGCAAAATGCGGGTGGGAAAAAACAATAACCGACTCCAACCAGCGGCGGCGCTACCTCAACGGATATGCTGACCGGAAATAGCGTAATCGGGCGGGAAATGGAAAGTTTCAATTTTAGGTCAAAACAATGTTCTCATTAGGGAGTTAACCTACGTGTAATAAAAGTGAAGGCTTCTCCTACGCTACAGTTAGCTAGATTCAGTTAACAGCCCACCCAAAGTAGTTGACACGTATAGTAAGTTAGCTTGTTGTTGCTAGCTTGGGACGTTGTTTACCTTCCGTTGTCTGTCGGGATGGCGGACAGAAATCTTGTGCAGGAATTGAAACGTTGGGCGACAGAGGAGTTCAATCTTCCCCCAGACACCCTGCCAAATGACAGCTATTTCAAAACGTCGGTATCACTTTGCCTTTGCTTTGCATACTATCACAGCTGATTTTGCTGACTTTGCAGGGTTAATTAGTGCTTATTATTTGCTTTACAGGCTGTGCGTTGGGACAGGAAAGTCAATATGGAAATATGTCATACAACACATTTTTCAACAGAGGTTGGTTATAACAGTCTTGCTGTGCTACAACATACCTCTTCATAGATTTTTATGCTAACTGCGTGTAACCCTATAACTTAATTAGAACTTATTGTGGCATGTGTGGTCTCATAAATAAACTGCAGTGTCTTCCTGCACACTGTTGGACTAAAATTAGACAGATGAGCAAAAATGAATGAATGAATGTGTCTCTGTTCTTCCAGGAATGTGAGGATCATGCGTGGCAATCTTCAGTGGTATCCTTTCTGGCTCTGAGTGAGGACCTTAAAGCTGCTGGTGTCCTTGCAATAGCCATGGCAACTTGTTTTAGTCCTTTAGTTGCTCTTGTTAATTTCAGTCAGAGATCACTCAGGCAGGAGACGGTTAGTGTCTTTACCGTAGACTCAGTGTTGTATGTATTTTTAATGTCCTGGTCAACAGGCAGTCTCAGTCATACACTTTTTGGGGGTTTCCTGGGGCCCCAGCGTACATGTAACCACAAAGTTCCTGTTTCAAATGTTGCAAGGGGCCACTGTGTTGCATGTTGTTTTCCATTTCCCTGTCTCTGTAAATTGTTGTCTAATAAATGCCCACAACATAATTTAAAAACATCTTTCTTGGTATACTTGATGTACTAATTTGCTTAAACTATACTGAATTTTCTCATCCATGACCACTATGTTTTAGTATTTGTTCAGTAATTACCTTAACACCATTAACTTCAAGGTACAAAGTGCTTCAAGACAAAGAGGTAGGCTACAACTTGTTTTCCTCTCCAGTATTTCATTTCTGTTTTATAATTAAAAAGGTTTTTTTGTTTTGTTTTGTTTCAGTAAGCAACTCACTGATATAATTTAATGTGTTTGTATCTGCTGGTGTTTGTGCATCCTCAGTTGAAGCAGACTGAGGGCCAGAGTGAGGCTGCAAAGCAGAGCGAGCTTCAGAGGAAGATAGAGCAGCTCAGAGCTGAGATCAGTAACCTGGACTCTCAGATCAGCGAAACAGAGGAACAGTTGACCACTCAAGGTCAGTACATCATATGCAGTTAGTTCAGGGTATTGTTTGACTGTATTTGTAGTATTTAATTTTGATACAGACATCAGCTGATGCACACTTTGCTTAAATGCTGAATGTGAAATTGTGTACTTTGAGCCAATGCTTGGACCCACTGTCCAAGCATTGGCACAATTAGGTAACAAGAGAGGGTTGTTACCTAATTGCACAGTTGGCAGTTCAATCCTTGGCTTCTCATCAACATGTTGAAGTGTCCTTGAGCAAATCACTTAAGCCCAAGTTGCTCCCGATGGTCAAGCCAGCAAGCCAATTGTAGTTTGTGTGAGTGTGTGTGAATGAATGAATGAAACGCAAATTGCAAAGCACTTTGGATAAAAGTGCTATATAAATGCAGTCCATTTTAGAGCTGCAACGATTGATTGATTAATGGATCGACAGAAAATTGTCATGTCATTTTTTTAAGCAAAAATGCCAAAAGTTTGCTGGTTTCACCTTAAATGTGATTTAATGCTTTTCTTTGTCGTATATGAAAGTAAACTAAACACCTTTTGACTGGGAATTTTTCACTATTTTCTGACATTTTATAGACAAAACAATGAATCTAAAAAATAGTCTGCAGATTGATGATGAAAATAATCGTCAGTTGCAGCCTTAGTCCATTTACCATTTTTTGCCAATATTTAAAATGATCTCCCACACTGGTGTTTCCTGCTTTTTACTAACAGAGCAGTCTATCAACTGCACCTGGGCCAAGGTGGAGGACAGTCAGCGCAGAAAGCTCCTCCTACAGGCCTTCAGGCAGCGCTGCATCATGGACCGTAAGGTGCTCTCTGATGACACACAAGAGATCAGTGGGCACTGCCAGGCACTGGAGCAGATGGCCAGGTGAGGCAGAAAATGGAAAGTTGAAGTGAAGTGAGATCATTTACATACTACTAATGTGGCAGTTTCAAATTGAAAAATAAGTGCCGCCTTGTGTGTTGCAGGAAAGCAGAGATGGAAGTGCTGTTCGAGAATCAGGCTTCCAGCAGCAGTGATGGTGACAACCTGAACTCCAAAGCTGCAGCAGAGGCACAGGTCCTGGTAAGAGCTGCTAAATCTGGTCTGTATTTCACTGAGTAGAGTTTAGAGTGTGCTTCATCTATCAGACACAGTGTTGGTGTATTACTACAATCTACCGTCACATGTCTCAACCAGAAAGCCCAAAAAATAAAGAATGAATAAGGCAACTGACAAAAATGTTACAGTGTGTTTGGAGGAGACATTGATTCATAAAAATAACATACAGCGAATGCCATCTTAGGTTAGACGTAGCAATGGGAAACTGCAATATTTTATAGCACTATAGCTGATAGAGACACCTACTGATTTGATTTTCTATTGCACACAAATCTGAGTTATGCAGTCCTTGCAACAAACAGCAAATCAAACAGCTGCTGACAGAATCAAATCATCCCATTTCTGTTATCTTCTTTCATCAGCGTGAAGTGAGAGAGCTGTGTTACGACAGGGTCCAGTTCTATCAGTCTTTACAAGAGAGTGAACTGAAAACAGGAGACTCTACAGCCACACGGTAAGTACTACAGTGGATACCTTTTTTATTATAGATCTATAATTCACAGTGTTTTTTGGAATATTGTCAACATCTTTTTTTTTTCATAATTGTTTCCCCCCTCTTTCAGTATGACTCGTGAACAGAGGACTGCAGTGTTTCATTACTGGTTGAGTGCTGTGGAGGTCGGTGCATTTTCATCCCATTTCACTAAATATTTTGGTACTTGTGTATGTACCGTCTTTACTTTTTCACTTTGAATTAACATGTTGTTACTTGTCATGTCATCAGAACCTTTTGGGTGGTTATCCTCCAAACCATGTCCTCTCAGCACTGCAATATTTAGCTTCCAGAGAACAGAAGGAACTGGAGGAGAAGCTCTCCTCTCTGGATGTGACACGGGATGTGACAGCTCTACAGTAAGCAAACACTGATTATACTGTTATAATGTTTTCTTTAAGGCTATTAAAACCCAAAGGTTTGTTGTGTTACAGTATTTTATTTGCCATTCTCATTGCAGGTTCCGCTATGAGAGCAATCACCTACTGGACATCTCAGGAGAAGATGATACTGAGTTGCCACCTGTTAAGACTCTCATACAGGTGCTGCTCATAAACATGCACCCATGGACTCACATAGACACAAATGCACACATGCACTTTATAACATAATCACCCAAGTTTGTAATAGATGAAAACAACTTCATGTTTTTCTCAACATTTGCAAAAATGCATGTACGGTTCTAGGCTGCGTGGCAGGAGGTGGAGCAGAGTTTAGTTGACTTAGCTCAGACTCGCTCCAGAGTCCAGCAGCTCCGAAACCAGCTGCAGGCCCGCAGGAAGGACGCTGTGCACGAGGTGTCTGGTTTTGCAGATGAGCTCCACAATGACGCCATGGCACTGTAAGTCCGCTCACTGCAGAGTTCATTGTTGAGGTTCACACAAGTCACAGAATTCCTGGCAGTTAATGAAATAAATATATTTAGAAAATGAATCCTCTAAAATCTGTCTGTATTAATGCAGCAGTAGTGGATCAATTGCTAGAAAAACGTGAGATACATTATTTTCACATTTAGTCCAGGAATAACATTTTGGTCACGGAAATTTCTATTATAAACATGGAAAGTCAAGAAAAAGCCTAATAATTCATCTTAGAGGAGTAGCTCATTATTTTTAACTGAATATTAAAATTTGTATTCCTTTTGTATATTCAAAGCTCAATTTAGTCTTATTCCTGGCCTGTCTTCCTTCTTTAGTTAACTATAATCATATACTAAAATAGTCAAATTAGAGACTGATTTGATCAGGGAGGCAAATGTAAAACTTCTTTTGAAGAATTTACTATGTCTGTTTTTTTTTATTTCTTGGACTTTCTGTATCGCTGGCAGGTCAGTTTTAGAGCTGGAGCTCCAGTGTGTGATGCAGGCTGCAGCGAGGGATCATATTCGAGACCAGTGTATTCAGCTTGACCAACACGCCCGAAGCCGACAGGAGGCGCTCAGAAACCTCCACAGCCAGTGGCAGAGTATTCTGGACTTCAGACAACTAGTGGTGAGAGTGAATGGACAATAAATAAAGCGTTTTCTATTTATTGTAAATATATCAGTATAATTACATTTAGCAAATGTGGTCTAGAGGATTTGGTTACATGTCCTGTTAACTGTTTGGATTTAAACAACTTGATTTGCCTAACCAATATCAACTTCAGGATCAGAGCTCTCAGTATTTTTGCAACATACAGTATATTACACATGTTTTGTTGTTGTATCTCTAGGTTCTCAGACAGGATCAGATCAGAGGTCTGATTAAGGGGAACTCCACAACCAAGACAGAACTGATCCGTCTGCATAGAGAGGTGTGAATGTTCGCAATCTATGACACTGAAGTAGAGAGGTTATTTATATGGCCTGCTTCATGCTTTGGTGAAAGAACTTGTTTTGGTGTTTTTAAGATAAAAAAAAAAACTTGCCACCAAGAAGAAAATTTATGAACAATCAATCCCTCTGTCTGGCTGTGTTTTCAGTTACAGGAATTCCTTCAGGGTAAGCTGGTGCCACAGTTTGAAGATGTCACCACTGCTGCCAGCAGTCTAAGGAACTCCATTTCAAAGGAGGCCAGACAGTTGGGAACAGTTTCGCTTCATGCTCTGGACCGCAGGACTGTTGAAGGGTAAGAACATGTTGAACACTTGAAGAAGTAAACTCCAGGTAGGTTAGAACATAAACAATTGAATTTTATTTTTGTTACCACCCAGTAAAAAATAATCGGAAGTGTACACTCAAACTGAACATATTCAAGTACAAACTTTGTCTTTGGTATTTTTTAAAAAGGGGTTACGCAACACATGCTGCCTGCTTTTTTTCCCCCTCTTAGTTGTGTTGAGTTTTGTTGCAGTTCATGATGAATTACAAATTCACAGAGGGAGAGAGAAAAACTGTAATTTGTGTCAGGAAATGATCCACCTTCATCAGTTTTACACCTGTGGCTCCAGCTGCAGTGGACTAAATCTTTTGACTCATTAAGAGTGCAGCACAAGAAAATCAGCATCATCATTTAAACATACTCTTGATGAGGCGCTGACTGTTTCTGAGCAAAAGTAGAAAAGTGATGTCTGGATGTCTGTTGTTTCAGAATGCAAAGGATCCCTGCATCGTGGTTGTCCATCCATCGCTTGCAGTCCCCGACCTTCAGCAGCATGTGTCAGAGCATCGCATTCCCACTGTACAGGGTGAGAGTTGGCACGTAATACATCAACCAGTCCTCCTTTTTCTTCTTACCCAGCACAACACTGTGTAGACATGTCAGTTTAATTCATGATTCTCAGCGTTTTACGATTCAAATCGAGTTATTTCTTTTCAATTTGATTTAATAAATTATGATAATAGTAGTGTCCATATTTATCCTGTTATATGCTTCAACAAACCACTCATTGTCTTTGTTTGTTGTTTTTTTTTTTTCTTTTACATTTTTGGAATCAGCTAGTCATTAAACAACTTGCAGCTTGGTAATTTGTATCTTTTGGCCCCAACGCGTCATCGTTTCTCAGAATTTGGCATTGCAAATAACGCTTTAACTATGCATTTTATTTCCCATTCTTCTTCTTTTCTCCATTCTCCTTAAACTCCTCAGGCTCCGGAGGAGTTGTGTTCCCAGGCGCGCTCCCAACAGCTGGAGTTGCGTTTTCTTCGTCAGTTACTGCAGCTCCACTCTGCTACTCTGCAGAAAACACAGAAAGAAGCCGAGCTGCTGCATGCATCTGATCAAAAAGGTAATCAAAGGAAAGCATCAAGTGAAGCTTTTGTCGTCTGCAACAAGTGCTGTCATGGCTGTTTGTAAAGACTGTATATGATGAAGAATTTGCATTACCTGAGCAAAAAGAAGAATGTTCATGATTGTAATCAATTTTTGTACTCACTGTGCTTCTCAGCCATGCTGTCCAGAGTCGTCGAGGAGGATCAGAAGCTCCTGAAGTCTCTGGTACCAAGAGTGAGAGGTTTCACCCAGCGTTGTGCACAGGGCCTTTCTTATGCGGACCAGGCCAAAACTGCCATCTCTTACTGGTGAGACAGATTTCTAAAGCGAATGACTGATTGAAAACTAATGGAGAAAATGCACCACATTAAGTTTTTAGTATCTAGTTTCCTTTCAATATTTTATAAAAGATAATCCTTTTCTTTTTCAGAGTTTTAGCCATCATCTCTATTGGTTATGGTCACATTTCACCCACCATTTTCAACGCTGAGATCAGGGGATGCAGAGCATTAGGGCAAGCAGCACAAGCAGTCATACAGGTTTTCAACTCCTGTGAAACCACATTATCTTAACCATATCTGCAAGTTAAAATGAAAGTGAATGTGCGACTTTCTGTGCCAAGTTTGACTTCCAGTAATACTTGTTGTAATTGTGTGTGATAGTTTTACAGTTTTAATGCAATTGACATGTTATCTTTTATGTTGCTTTCCAAGTTAGTGGTTTAGACAACTGAGTTAAACCAGCAATTTGTTAACGCCTGTCTGACTACTTGTGTTTTGTGCCGTAATGGGATCCATTATAGAGTAAAGATGTCACTATTGGGGATGAGTCATGATTTTCAAATTTTCAAATAGTCATTTAATATTTAAAAAATCGAATAGTTCATGCGACTATTGTCTTGTTTTTACTGGTGTTACATCATATTTGGTGACCCATCAGATTCTGTGACCTACAGTGTTTGGAAGAAGTACTCAGATCCTTTACTTAAGTAAAAGTATCAATACCACAATGTAAAAATACTTAATTACAAGTACAAATCCTGCATTTAAAATCCTACTTAAGTAAAAGTATTACCAGCTAATATTACTTAAAGTAAAAGTACAAATTTTGTAGAAAATCGTGCATTTTTAAGTAGGATTTTAAAGTATTTTTACATTGTGGCATTGCTACTTTTACTTAAGTAAAGGATCCAAGTACTTCTTTCAACACTGCAGGTCAGAGTCTGATGGGTCACCAAATACGGTGTAACACCGGTAAAAACGTGTGTGGCACGTGCAGTTCGGCTCTCTCCCGCACGAGGGCAGTGTAGCCCATCTCACGTGGGCTAGATGCTACTGCACAAACAGCAGAAACATGCAAAGACTACTACAGCCGTCAAAAAGTGCTATCAGAGAGGGTTGTTTTCCACGGCAGGACTTACTGTAGACAGGCTGCGTTCCCGTCTTCATCCCGACCATGTGGACGTGCCCGTTTTTCTAAATAAAAATATAGGGGGGAAAGGCTACAGGCCTGAACAGTCGCTCAGATTAGCCTTTATGAAGACGGACGTGTTAAAAATTAATGTCCATGTCAGCATGGCCGTCACTCAGGTATGTTCAGGATTTAGACATGTTCAAAATCATTATCAGTATCATCCTTTAGTTAAGGTCGGCGCACATTTGTCCCTGCTGTACTAAACACTTTGTTGTGATACTGACTGAAACGATAAACACCTTTCACGATACGTCGCTATATGAGAAATACAGAAATAAGTCTTATCATTTTCCCTTATTCGGTTGTGCCGTTGGCATATAGGATTTTTTTAAAAGCTTTTGTTAGGCCTGAAGAGTCAGGACCATGTTGCCTTGAGTTTGTAGTATGTCGTAGTGTGAGTCCTAATAACCTGCCCTGTGGAGGAGAAATGATCCATTTCTCCGTGTGTGTTTTGTGGGGGAAGGAGGTGTCGCAGTTTATTATAACCTGTGTTTTAATGGGTTTTTGGGTTTAACAGTTTAATTAGATTCAGTTGTGTTGTGGATTCCAGCTCATTCAGACAAGCATCACTAAACATCAGTAGGGGGGTGGGGGACTGTGTTAGGGCCGGCTGATCCACTTTCAATGTAATCATATTGTGTTGATATGAACACGTATTACTGTGTCACTAAATTCATTTGAGATATTGAGATAATTTTGATGTAAAAGAAAATACTCTTAATATTGTGGTATTGATATCAAACATTTCACCTAGCTCAATGCTCAACAGATTTTTTTTCTAAACATGAATGTCTTGGTATTGTTTATTTATTTATTTTTTAATTTACACCTTCAGTCAGCAGTTCTGTATTGCAGGTTAACTGTTTCTGTTTTGTGTGTGTTCATGCTTTTAGGTGGGATCGACCAGCGCAGCATGTCCTACCTGAGGTCAGTAAAGGAGGACTGACTTTTCAAGAGTGGCTACAACGATGGAAACTAGCTGCCAAAGCCTCCTAGAGGACACCTTAAAGTTAACATTAAAAAAAAAAACACATAAGAGTTCACTTTAAGCATCTTGTGGTGGTAAATCTACCCAGCTACAGTAGTAAGGAAATGCACAAACATGTTGTAAAGAGGTAGTGGTTATCACACCAGACTGTTTCCTTTTTTTTTTTTTTAAACCAATACTCCTTTTGTTGTTTTCCTATGTGAAAGTCTGTAACTAATAAATACATTTAAATGCATATTATCTGTTCTTGTCTTCCTTTTGAAATGCACTCAAAATCACAATGCAAAGTTGTCCCAAACTGCTTCTGGTAGCTCTGCATTAAAGAACAAGCTTCGTTTTGTTCATATGCTTCCTGTAAGAGATGTATATGTCCAGCATTGGCCCAGTATTGATCTGTCGCTCTGTCACCGTTGATCTTGTAGGCAGCTGCGGGTGAAGTGTTCAGCTATCGTTTTGCATGGAGTAACATTGTTCCTTTGTAGCAGTGAAGGGGGAGTGGAGCAATCTGATTCTTGTGAACTCAGCTCCTCCCCTCGCTGCGCATGCGCACTTCAATTTTTCACTCTTCTTTTTTTCGGTTTTTCACTCCTACTCTGGCTTCCGGACGCCAAGACAAGACCGCTGCCGCCGAATTTAAAGAGACAGTCGATAGTTATTTTAAATACGATAAACGGCAACCATTGTCCCTTTAGCTTATTTGCCGACGCTTCTTGCCTCAGCTTGTTTAAATCGATGGTGATGTTTAATCAAAGTCGCGGCGAGTAGCAGCTTGTCTGTCATCACCCTTCACTCTGCTGGATTTTCCGTCCTTTTGCGCTGTGCCGAGACTGTCCAGCCAGGCAAAGTAGGGCTGCTTGCTGGCAGGCTGGCTTCCCGACCGAGAGGAAGGTTTGTCGGCTAGCCAACAACTGGAGGTACACCGAGGCTTCCCTCTCAAGTTGTGGTGGTAGTGGCTCCCGAGCCTCCCGTCGCCGGGATAATGGCGAAGATTCAGGCACACAGCACCGCGAAGCAAATAAACCAAATTCAAGACAAGCCTTACGTTATAACACAAAAGCAAGTGCAGCAGCAGCACTTCCAGAAGCTGAAGGTAAGAAGAACAACGGACACGACAAGGGAAAAGTCCCTCAGAGTCAGAACCATTTTGTTCGTCGGATCATTGCATTGGATTTGACGCTTTTCTGTCTCCAGTTAACATCGAGAGTAGTGAAAGCAACGGCTGGCTAACGTTAGTTAGCTCGCTGGCCTATTAAAAGTAATTCATTGCTCAACAGCCGAACATTGACATTTAAGGTTAAATGTGGAAGCTGTATTTTATTAACCAACGTCTGTGCAGGCAAGTCGAGTGACACAGTTAACGGTAGTTTCTTATTTACGGTGTCAATAACAGCTACTGTGAGCAGACGTTAACTCAAACCTCGGTTGTGGGAAGTTCCTCCTTGTTCGGTTTTTCAGCCACCCTGAACAAAGTGGAGGACGTCAGCCAGGCTAGCCAAGAACGGCTATTTCACTTGATTAGCAGCTTCATTAGATATGTCTTTGTTATCGCAGTGTTTGATTTTGACCGTACTGTTTTTTGCCAACACGACACTGTTGGCCGGGCACCAGCGGTGACTAAACGTATTGTATAAATTTGTATGTGGGTAGGTGTTGTAAGTGTTAGTGGAGTTATTATCGTCAGTTGACTGGCTGTTGGCTAACGTTAGCTACAACAGCCCTCTTCAGATGTGGACTATTTGTGACAATGCTTTGTGTGAACACATTTTTTTTTAATCGTAACCTACCCTAGCTTGGATGTTGTAAATAAAGAGAGTCGTGGTCCAGTGAACAAAAGCTGCTCCGTGTTTTTTTGTACTCAACGTTTATTTATTTATTTACTTGTACAGCCTGTACAGCTAACTAGTGCATTTGTTGATATAGCACTTCAGTTGGACAATGAAGACACCAGACGTGACCTGTATAATATAATTATAACTACATGATTATATGATATATATGATAATAACTACATGATTTTAAAAAATCCACAAATGGAAATTATGCGATGGAAATATTTACATTTGTTAGTCGCACTACCTGTAATTGGAGTATTTGCCTATGTAGCTAATTATGAATGGGACACAATTTAGCCATTTAAGTGTAGAAAAGCCATTGTTTGATCGAACAAGTTAAAGCTATCTGAGAGCTGGATTAACACCTTTTGTAAGATCCTGCTTCATTAACAGCCCAACAGGATGTTTGTCAAAAAATGTTTCTCTACAAGTTCAGGTGGGACTGATAGTGCTTTGTGCTGCATTGTAATCAGATTTTTTTCCCCCCCTCCTGTGTTTAGGTTGAAGATGCCTTGTCATATCTGGACCAAGTCAAGATTCGTTTTGCAAACGATCCTGGCATATACAACAAGTTTCTTGACATCATGAAAGAGTTCAAGTCGCAGAGGTATCTATGGCAATTTATGCAAGTACTTAACACGCAAGTGTAATAAAGAAATGCACAGAAAAGGATGCTACTCATCACCATCTACCTCGAGAGTAGCCAGTTAGAGAGTTTTAGTAATACATTTTTAATGAGCTGATTCCTCATACAGACTCATGAGATGGTGACGGTGGAATTTGATTACTTTGCAAAACATCACAACCCAGGGGTTAGCCACATATTTTAGGGCTTTTATCATTTAGTAAGAAACTGCAGCTGACACCCTACTCTAATTATCAAAGACTTGATATCATCTTGAAATGTAAGTGTGGAGTGACAGAATTTATTATTAATTATTCAACAGTTTTTTTTTTTTTATTAGGAGTTGGTTGTCCTCTCGCAGCACAGGCAAGAGGAATCTAATCATGATTAGCCTCTGTCAACCAAACCACTTAAATGTCTGTCTGCCTGATCTCCTTAATAGCATTGACACACCGGGGGTGATAAACCGTGTGTCACAACTCTTCCATGGACACCCGGACCTAGTCTTAGGCTTCAATGCCTTCCTACCACCGGGGTATCGGATAGAAGTCCCTAAGAATGGAGTGGCTTTCCTTCAGTCTCCATTCTCTACACAGGTGAGACTCTCCCTCCACCTCACACACCTGAAATGGATAAAAACTAGATCAAAACTAGTGCTTTATGTATCTTCAACCCTATAAAGGTGTCTGTCAGTTAAAAAGGATGATGTGCTGAAAGAATTGAATTGTTTAAGTCCACAGAACTTTTCCACAGTTTCAAAAGATGCCAAATATACAGATTCTGAATTCTCCAAATATGTGCCGTATATAAGATGCATAACTATGGCTGCGTATCTACCTTTGTCAGACGGGCTCATGGCCAGATTAACCTGCTTGGGGCAAAAATGAGCTGTGAGCCTCAGCACCCCTCATATTCAGTTTAGTTGTAAGTTGATTAAACGGAAAATTTATTTAAGAATATGCACCATGTAAGCATAATATCAACCAAAATAAAAACATTAAAGGTATTGTAAAGATAGTGACATGATAGCGACCCATCTACAAGACAAGGCATCAAAAAGTCCTTTTCAATTTCAGTTTATATAAATCAATTAAACTAATTCCCACACAGTGAACTTGAGGCTTTTGGGGCCCCGGAGCAGTTACCGACTTTGCCTGGTTGGTAATCCAGTCGTGTCTACAGTCTACTTCAGAAAATATATGTATAAACTGTAGATGAATTTGTAACGATCTAATGCACTGTTCAATATGATTTCATTAATCTTAGATTCAGTTTTATTTCAGGACAGTTTTAATATGATTTGATCATTTTGAATATACATGGATCAAAGTGTTTTGACTGGCAGTAAATAAATAAACAACAATCCATATTTTCTTATTTCAAGCACTAGTGAAGAACCAAATGCATACTTGAGTAACAGGAAACGTACGTGAGTGTGTGTGTGTGTATGTCATACATACATTCACACTGACACCACACACACACACATGCGTGCTATACCAATTTTAGAATTCATCACTTAATATGGTTCAGGTATGTTTTTGATTGAATAGCTAATTAATGATTAGGTTACCTGTTAATCTTAACGCCTGTATGAACACAGTGGACATCTTTCAGTTTTATTGACATAATAATGTATCCATTAAAATGCCATCTGGTGTTTAAATATCCATTTAAAACTGGCACGAGAAGGGTTCAAGTGTTTAATATTTCTGTAGCGTGTGTTTAAAAAATTACCTCCAAATTTTAATCTAGTTCACTGGCAGAAATGTGTGCGCAGTTTGCTCCCAATAATGCACCTCCAATCCTACAGCTAAACCTCTTACCATTTGTCATCTATCCAGGTTTCCCCCAGCCAGCAGGGGAAGAGTGTCACCACCTCCGCAGTGACCACCACCTCAGGTAGTGCCTCTGCCGCCAGCATTGAAGCCGGACCTGCCCAGACCAGTGAAGTCAAGGCGGCCTCAGCAGAGTCCCTATCCTCATCAACTTCAGCAGGACCTCCAGAGCCCCCCAGCAGACTTTCCCTTCCCTTGACAAGCAGAGAGAGCCAGAATCAGGCAACCACCTCGTCCGTGTCCCCGCCTGCCTCAGAGACGAGTCCCGTAGAGTTTGACAGTGCCATCAGCTATGTAAACAAGATCAAAAACCGTTTTCTGGACCACCCAGAGATCTACAGAGCCTTCCTAGAGATTCTTCATACATATCAGGTACTGTAGAGATAAATATTGTGGTTTAAGTTTTAGTTGCAAATTGTCACACAGGCGAGTGTAATTTTGGTTAGTGGTCGTTGTTTTGTTTCTTCCTGTTCCACCTCAAAGATTTTGACTGAATGAGTATTAGCCATGTGTAGCCAGGCCAGAGAATTGTAACTTGTCTTTGCTGTTTGAGTTTGATTCCTCAGCACCTTTTTTTTTTTTTAAATCAATTTTTCCTCCTATCACCCCTCAGAAGGAGCAACTGGAGGTGAAGGAGAGCCGTGGCAGTCGAGGCAGCAGTGGGATGACGGAAGATGAGGTGTTTTCTAAGGTTGCCAGTCTCTTCAAGGGACAAGAAGACCTGCTGGCTGAGTTTGGACAATTCTTGCCTGACGCCAAGAGATCGCTGGTCAGTTAAGCAAAAGATGGAGATAAAAAATTGTTGCGATTTCAAAATGTTACACAACAAAAAGGTTGTTGTATAAACAATTTGCTGTCAGTCTTGTCACCAGAGCAAGCTGATAACATTATTGTAAAATAGTCAAGGTTGTGCAAAACATGTAGCTTTTATACACTATTCTTTGCAAACAATAATTGAAAGTACATTGACAAAGCATTACCTACGTTACCTTTATCAAAGATGGTTTTCCCTCCTGTAGTTCACAGGGAGCTCGCTGACAGGAGGGAAAGAGCAGCTGAAAAGGCCGGAGGAAGAGGACACGATAACCAAACAGAACAAAAAGAGACCCAGACCCATACTACTGCAGCACATGTCTCCACTACTCAAGGTACCGCAGTGTCAACTCTCTCTATTTAGAACTGACCGCCTCAGGCAATGTACCAATGTATGTATACATGTCCTTGATCTCAAAACGATTCAACAACGTTGTCATGTTGTCCCTAAAGCAACAATTCAAATGCGCCAATTACAGTAACTTTAATAACAAACTTCTGAATTTAAAGAAATTAAGTTTTTGATTTCTTCTTTTTTTACTTTAGAAAAAAATGAAGTATTCGTGTACCAAAGATCAGTCCTTTGCTTCAGTTGGCAAACATGGAGTCTTACGGGAATTCTCCTTCTTTGATAAGGTGAGGCATCATTTTCCATGGCATCAATGTTGACTTTCCTTCTTCATTGGTTCATGCTGCTCCTTCCCTTATATTTCTCTTTTCTATATTGCTGTCTTTATGTGTTTGTTTTATGTCTTCTTGCTAATGTGATTGGTCTAAATGCCTTGTCAACCCACACATCATTCAGGTTCGCCGCCTGTTTAAAAGCCAGGAAGTGTACGAGAACTTCCTGCGCTGCATCGCCTTGTTTAACCAGGAAGTAGTTTCGGGAGCTGAGCTGCTACAGCTAGTCACTCCTTTCCTGGGGTGAGTAGATGGTTGAATTGGATAAATGTGTGAAATGGATGGATAAAATGAGAAACGTGAATGCACAAATGAAAGAATACAGCGACTGGGTTGGTGGGAGTATTCTGAGGGGGTTTTGATCAGCTGTTCCTGATTTAAGGTCGCTCATGATTTCATCCATCTCCTTGCAGGAAGTTTCCTGAACTGTACACACAGTTCAAGTCATTTCTGGGGGACAAAGAGCTCTCTCATGCTGTGTCAGGACTGTCGGATCGCTACATGGAGGGGGGAGGGGGCAGGGAGGTGGATTATGCCTCCTGCAAGCGCCTGGGGTCCAGCTACAGAGCACTGCCCAAGACCTACCAGCAGCCTAAATGCAGCGGGCGTACTGCCCTTTGCAAGGAGGTACATCCACTTATGTTTAAGAGTTATCACTAGATCAGTGTATATGCTTAAAGGTCCCCTCCAGACCAGTTTTGGGATTTAAAAATATACTGCTTGGAATAATAATATGTGTATATGGTTTTTATTAACACGTTTCAGGTAACTAGTTAAAAATTCTTGAAATTACATCTACTCCTTCTTCCTTAGTAAAGAAAATGCAGATGCTACGAATATGCAAATATTTCCAAATTCAAAAGTTTAATTGCTGGACACAAGATGTCTCCTACTTCAGTGAAAAGTCTATTCTTAGTGTATGGTTACTGCAAGCTTCAAGTTTTCACATCACACTTGTGTAAGTTGCATACTGGACCTCGACTGGCTCCAAATGGGTTGTGATGTCATAAATTATGCTCGTAGGTACACGCCTTAAACTTGGAATTTTTAGTGAACTCCTTCAGCAGATTTATTTGAAAACTGCCTTCCAGTGTCAAACCCTGCACATGAATCATTCTGCACAGTGAAGCTCAAACATTCAAGTGAAGTAACAAGAAGAAGAAGAAGAACATGTTTTTGAGTGGAGGGGGGGACTTTAATTTAGCAAATGATGGAATAACACATCATTATTAAATAGTTTCCTGTAGAGAGATGTCTCTCATTGATGGTTTGCTGTGTGTGTGTGTTGTGTCTGTATGTGTGTAGGTGTTGAATGACACCTGGGTGTCATTCCCCTCCTGGTCAGAGGACTCCACCTTTGTCAGTTCAAAGAAGACTCCTTATGAGGAGCAGTTGCATCGCTGCGAGGATGAAAGATTTGAGGTACACGCTACAAATACTTCACACAGTATATTTTTGCTTCTTTACAGCTCTCATCAGAGCTCGTTTTTATAAACATCACAAATTGTTTCATCTCGTTGTGACCCTGTTCTTGTTAAAGAGGAGATAATAACCATCAGCACATAAAGTACTTTTGTCTATAGTCTAAAGACTGTGTCTACATCTCCACCCTTAGCTGGACGTGGTTCTGGAGACGAACTTGGCCACCATCAGGGTGCTAGAGAGCGTTCAGAAGAAGCTGTCCCGCCTTTCACCCGAGGACCAGGACCGATTCAGATTAGATGACTGCCTGGGCGGCACCTCTGAGGTCATCCAGCGTCGTGCTGTTTATCGGATCTATGGTGACAAGGCCCCTGAGATCATTGAGGGACTGAAGAGGAGTCCCGCTACCGCTGTGCCTGTGGTGCTCAAGAGGTCAGAGTCGTCGTCTCTTTTTCTTCACCAGTTAAACGTTGAACGAAAGAAATTCAAAGGCTGAACTTCTCTGTTTATGTTTTTAATGCTGTCTGAATAATTGAAGTTCATAGGCAATCATTACTTACTTGCTACTGTTTATGTACATGCATTAACATTATGGTTAATTAGACACATTGCTAGAATGCTTTAATTTTCTTATGTTTATAAACATTGGCAGTATGGAAATTAGATTGTTGCTTGCATTTAGACACCACATTTAAAGCAATTAATTTACATTACCGGCAGGGAGTTTTAACCATAAACACGGCTGTATTTTGTGAAGTATTTACATCGAAGTTGTGCTGTCTTCCACAGGTTGAAAGCCAAGGAAGAGGAGTGGAGAGAGGCCCAGCAGGGTTTCAATAAGATATGGAGGGAGCAGTATGAGAAAGCTTACCTGAAGTCCCTCGATCACCAAGGGGTCAACTTCAAACAGAATGACATGAAGGCCCTGCGGTCAAAGAGTCTTCTCAATGAGATTGAAAGCGTCTATGATGAGGTAAAAATTTTCTTCCTGCCTGCCAGCTTGACATTAACCTTTTCCACCTCCCCACTCCCTACCATGGACCCATTTTTGTCTGTTTTTAAGGGGGGACAGGGGATCTTTAGGGGGAGATAGCAGGTCAACAGTATATGCCACATAGAAGTGGTATACATCATCTGAAAGCTGGGAACCTGATGGTTAATTTGAGGTGCAGCTCAGCATAAGTTTCTAGTCATAAATCTGTAATAATGCTTAGGTGCCTAGGTGTGTTAGGTTTAGAACATTGTAATGGAAGTATATGATGGCCATTCCCATGATCAGTTATGTCTCATAATTTGTTGCAGCAATTTTCAGATTGATACCATTTGTTACACATATTTGGTGCAAAATTTAACCATTTTTGACCAGTCAAGAATTGATAAAAATGGTCAAAAATCCTTCCAAAATACCACATTAAGACACCAAGACCTTGAGGAACACCACAGAAAAATTCATGCTGTGATTTGGTATCAATAACTTTTGACATTTGGAGATTTCTGTAAGAACTGCATTTTTCGGCGATTGGATGGCGAGCACTTCTGTTCTGGAAATTGAGACTCCCCGTTATTGTCAATATACCTAGGAAAGCCACACATTCTCTGAATTCCCGAGGTCTCTAGTTTGTGGTTGTAAAGTTTCATGAGGCTGTGATCATCCTAGAGGTCACAATAGGACAATTTATACAGTGAGGTCAAGTTTCAAAAAATGGTCTCCCTACAATGAAATGGCTACTATGGGGACTAACATCATCACACATGAATACAGTTGGGCTCATTGAATCCACACGAGTCTCAGCTTTCCAGTCATACCCAATTTATGCAATTCCAAGACCGTTTAGGGACCCTAGTATGCAAAAATATTCAAATACACCATTTTTAGAATAGGCGAAAATAACACATTTATACTGCATGCAAAAAACTGCATGGTTTTTGTCCCAAACTGCCTGGGATTAGCATAAAGTGGGCATGTCTGTAAAGGGGAGACGTGTGGTTACCCTTAGAACCCATTTTCATTCAGATATCTTGAGGTGAGAGGTCACGGGACCCCTTTGAAAATGGCGACGCCAGTTTTTCCCTCCCTAATTTTGGATCATTATGTAGCCCCATTCCCGACAAGCTAGCATGACATAGTTGGTACCAGTGGATGCCTTAGGTCTTCTAGTCTAGTTTCATATGACACCAGAATCATAACTGTAGCTTTATAACCCGCTACAGCCTCTGAAAGACAGTAATGTCAGCCGAGGACGCCGGCATCCTTGGGGAGTTTCAGAGGTTAAAGATTCCATAACATGAGTTAGAGAGTGTGGAGTGTCAGATGACGTTACCGTATGATTGCGTTATTATTTTGTATGTATGATACTGTAAAGTGTTAATGTTATGTTGCACACTTTACTGTATAATCAGTGCCACATCACTCTACTACATCCTCAAAATTGAACACAGACTTGAATCACATCTCATTTGTTGTAGGGTTATTGTATTGTATGTATTGCATTATACGCATGGCACTGCCTTGATGTGTAACATATTGTCTAAACCCTGATATTCAACCTTCTGAGGCAAAAATGCCCAGAGCCTGGGCTCGTCCTGTAGAGTATCTGAGCATTAGTTGTAACAGTGATCCACAATAACTTTGAATAAAAGGTCAAGAAGTTACAGTTGATCAGTTCGCTGTTTATAGCTCTTGATGATCATTACACAAAATACCAGAGCAGAGAAACTGATGGCTTGATGAGCAATGACTTAAACAAAGCTGTGAAAAGTAAAGAGCAAGCTTCAATCACAATACAGCACATTCAGTTTTGCAAACTATGGAGGTAGAGATCAGTTTTTTTTTGTTTTTTTTAATTTATGTTCCTGAATTATGATTGGCTACAATATCTTACTATACAAAGGAAATGAACAGAACTCTTTGACAAACATGTATTTGAACATTGTGCTTTAAATGAGTGTTAACGCAGTTAATAAGTTTGTTTAACTGTTTATAGAGTGAAGCCTGAAATACAGATCATGTTGAGTCTTTGACATGTCTGCTGTACTTTTCCAATTAACTATAAAACTGCCATTATGAAATGTTTATCTGCATGTTTCAAACAGTAATAATCAAAAAATGAAATATGGAAAAGAAATCACATAATTCAGGTGAAAAGTCTTTCTCTTATTAATTTCCTTGTATAGTGTTTTCTTTTACATCCGTTTACATGCATTGTTACCTGGATGATGATCTTCTCCCCTTAATGTTTGTTTCAGGAGATTTCTTTATTTCTGAGGTCTATGAAACTCTAAAAATTCATGATTTTCACTTTTCATCTTAGCCTGTGTGTCTTCCTGAATTTGCCCACATTAATCTTTGCCTTATGTGTTTATCTCAGCGTCAAGAGCAGAGCACAGAAGAGGGCGGCGTTGGTCAGCAGGGTCGCAACGGCTCTGGCTCGGCCTCATCCAGCGAGCCTCACATGGTGTTTACATATGAGGACAAACAGATCCTGGAGGACGCTGCCTCGCTTATCATCTACCACGTCAAGCGTCAGCCCACCATCCACAAAGACGACAAGGACCACATCAAGCGCATTATCCAGCACTTTGTCCCCGACCTGTTCTTCTCCCGCCGTGGCGAGCTCAGTGACACAGAAGATTGGACAGATGAGGAGGCTGAGCCTGAAGAAGGAGGAGAGAGAGGAGGAGGTGGAGCGCCAGCAGCAGCACCAGGAGGAGGAAATGGTAATCCTAATAATGCATCGGGAGCAGCGGCAACCACGGGTAGTCAGTCTCAACCTCAACCTGCCCAGTCCCAGTCCCAGACCCAGTCCCAACCCCAGCAGCAGCTGAACGGTGAGTCCAGACGGAGGCGCTGCAGCCCATCCCAACCTGCAGACACCGAGGCGTCCACCACCTCCAGTAGCATGAGCCAGGCTGCAGCGACCAGCGGATCCACCCCTGGATCTACACCCATGGAGACGAGTTCAGGTGCGGCCGGGGAGAAGGTGGACCTGCGCGACCCCGAAGCAGAGCACCAGAAGGAGCTGGACGGCGTCTACAACCTTTTCTTCGTCAACAACAACTGGTATTTCTTCTTGCGGCTGCACCAGACTCTGTGTTCGCGGCTGCTGCGGGTTTACCGGCAGGCAGAGCGGCAGCTGCTGGAGCACAGAGCTGAGCAGAGCAGAGAGAGGCTGCTGATGGCGGAGGGAAGGAGGGAAAAAGCATGTGACCTCGCCATGGAGCTCCGCCTCAAACAGCCCAGTAAGTTCCACCACCTGTTGGTTGTGCAAATTTTAAAATGGCCACTTTAAAAGCTTTCATTCGAGTGACGTCAACAGCTTGACTCAACATGGACAAATAAGCACAAGATTCTTACAGTTTTCATAATCAGAAGCTGTAAAACTGCTTATTATCTCAGTAGGTTTTAGTTTAAATTGAATCATAAAGTTCATTTTAATCAAACATTTCTGAATCAGTTGAGTCCCTTAAATGTAAATGTACTTTATGATAAAGAGAGAGGCTTGTTTGAAATATTCCAGATGTGTATAAAGACTCATACTATTATATTAAAAGCAGCATAGTGTTGAAGATTGATAATAGATATACTGTGGACAAACCTGTTTATAAGTTTAGTGCACTTTTGTGTGATATTATGAATTTTATGAGGTGTCCTGAGTGTATTTGCAAGAAAAGTATTGAAGCAATTCAAAGATTTAAACAATATAGTGTAAACTTTTTATTACAGGTGTTAAAAAATGATTACATTACAGGCCCTATGGTTAAACCACTTTAATCTCTCCCTAATTCAGTTTTCCAAGCAGCCAGAATAGCACAAACAAATGTGAGTCAGCATGTTGAATTAATGACCTCTGCTTTTGAACTCAAGTATTTTCTTTATGCTGGAGACGAAGACAAGCCCTGTCTTAACCTCCCTGTCTCGACAGATCCACACTGACACAGCTCTCAAACACATTTATTACGCAATAAAATCAGAGTTTTGTAACAGATGTGACATCTCTTCGCTTCCACAGGTGAGGTGGAGTTGGAGGAGTACTACCCGGCCTTCCTGGATATGGTGCGCAGCCTGCTGGATGGCAATCTGGACTCAACGCAGTATGAAGACACGCTGAGAGAGATGTTCACCATTCACGCCTACATTGGTTTCACCATTGACAAGGTCATTCATAACATCATTCGGCAGGTAAGAAGAGTTTACTTTCCCGGCGAGCACACGTACACCGTACCAGTTTTATTCTTTTTAAAGGTTATAACATCAACATCTAATTCCCTAACTTTGTTTCCCTTTTTAGCTGCAGCACCTAGTGAGCGACGAGGTGTGTCTGCAGGTGGTTGATCTTTACTTGGCGGAGAGGAAGAGGGGGGCAGCAGGGGGGAACCTCTCCTCGCAGTGCGTCAGAGCAGCTTGGGAGACCAGCTACCAGTGGAAAGCTGAGAGAGTCATGGCTGAAGAGAACTGCTTCAAGGTGAGAGCTGAGTCCTGGTGAACGAAGTGCTGGACCGCATGTTTGGCCCTGGCATTCTCACTGTTGTTTTCCATTTTTTGCTTTTTTCCGCAGTGGAAATATATATGATACTAAAATTAACTACTAATATATACAGCCAGTTGTAAAAACACAAGATGGTCACTATAACTTCCATATTATTGCATGAGCTGCCACAACTGTCATTTAACAGTTTTAATCTGTGCTGGATGAGCTTCACCTCTGAGTGGTTTTGGTTTGGTTATTTGGTTTATTTATGTTTCTTTGCATTTTGTATCACCAGGTGATGTTTATACAAAACAAGGGCGACGTAACAATGACCATCGAGCTGCTGGACACTGAGGAGGCCCAGGCTGATGACCCGTTAGATGTACAGGTAAACACACGTTCTTAAACCATTGAAATGTTCGCGTCTCCCGCAGGCTGTGTAAGAAACGTCAAAATCAATAATGTGATTGAATTGAGTAAAGTTGATGGAAGTTGCTGATGTTTTTCTGTCTTCATCCCGCAGTGTTTGTCCAGCTACATGGAACAGTTTGTTGGAACGGAGTCCAGTCTGTGTTCTCAGGCAGAGGGGTACTTCTTCAAACCTGTATTTCTGCCCAGGTATGACTGTTTAACTCAACACACATTTCTATTTCTACACTTCTAATTCTTCAAAGCAGCTATGATCAATATTTCAATAATAAAAAATGTATGAATTAATTATCTGACTCTGCAGCTCCTCTCGGCTTTACGGGGCTTTGCAGAGAGTTTCAGCTCATTGTTTAGCTGCAGCTTTACTGTTTTGGTTCAGTCTCGGTGCTCTCATAGCGTCGTTTTCAGAGAAAAAGCTCTAAAAACTCTCTGTATAATACCTGCTCAGCACCACACGGCCAACAGACACAGTTAGCGACTACCTGGTGAACATAGTGAAGCATGTAAGAGTCCAAATGAATGATAATGTTGCTCCGTATCTGCTGGATGTGTAAATAAGCAGCTGTTTGCTAACCAGTTTGCCATATCACCTTATAAAGTTATGTCAATGATTTGCTCACAACTTGTTTCCACTGCCCCCAAGTGGCCATGATATCCCTTATTCCAGGTTTAAGGTTTAAACTGCACCAGACCACGTCTCGTTTTAAACGCTCTAACTTAAAGGCACGTGTCTTGTTTAAGTAATACAGCCAGGTTGATGTGTGACCACTACATCCACACGCTGGCTACAGATAGTTTTGTCATCTGGTTGCTTTCCTACTTGTTTTTCAGATATTTTGCCCACAGAGGACTAAATACTTAAAACACCTTTTTTTAAGTATAATTGATCTAATGCAAAAGAAACTTTGAATTCCTGCACAGTCAGCACTCAGTTTATTGAAGATGGCAACATTTTGTAAATATGAAACATCACATTTTCAATAAACACGGAGCTTTCAATAAACACTTAATTAATACAACACCACCACATACTGAACCAATATAATTCTGACAGTCTCAACAAAAGCTAAATGATTTTCATAAGGTTAAACTTGACTGCTGGTGTGTTTGATTGCATTAGATTATGCAGGTCTTAACGTTTACTTGTATTTCAGTGTATATTTTAAGCACAAGGATGAAAAAATGCTTTAGACAGACAGGATGTGGTCAGTAAAATGTATCTTTATAATTATACTGTCTGACTGCACTGCAAACAGAAGCCCTTTATTTAAAAAAGGCAAGTTGTTTACCTTTGCCTCATTATGAGCCACTAAAGTAAAGAGTGCTAAAGTAAGGCTTCTGTTCTCATCTTACTTTAGTGTCACATTGTTGTTACATATCCAGTCTCACCTCAACAGTAGATAAGACTGGATGATATTTGTAAAGATTAACAGGGTATAATTAATGTTGTTTGGTCGTTCTGAGAATAAACCAAAACGCGTCTTCTCTTTTAGGAACCTGCGTCGTTTCCGTCGCTGGCAGGTGCAGCAGGTGGAGGCGATGCGCTGCAGGAGAGAGTGGCACCGCCAGCTGGGTGTGGAGAACGCCGGGAGCCTGGACTGTCGCTTTAAACTCAACACTCACAAGATGGTGTTTGTCATGAACTCTGAGGACTACATGTACCGCAGAGGGGCGCTGGTGAAGGCCAGAAAGGTAGGGGAGGAGTCTGCGTTTAATTTCAGTCGTTAGTTCACTGCTGTGTTTGTTTGTTTTTTTCCCCCCTGCTCGTACATTTACTGCTTGTTAAATCCTGTTTGGTGTCTCAGAGACGAGGCTCTGACAGTCTTTCCTCTTCCTCCGCAGTCGCAGCACAGAGTGGCAGCGAGCCAGCACGAACGCTTCGACAAGTGGCACCAGGGCTGGCTGGCCAATCACGTAACGGCCTCGGCTGAACGCTCGGTGCAGAATTGGCTCATGGGCGAGGAGGAAGAGGACATGATCCCCTGCAAGACGACTTGCCTGTCGACTGAGGTGAAAGGGCAGACGGTCAACAGATACCAAGTTCATTACAGCGGTAGCAAAGCGCCCGCCTCTCCGTAGAGGCCCACGTAGAGATGGACGTACAGGACGCACACACACAGGTAAATGCATGGAAGTACAGGACATTCATACACTAAACACAGACATACAGCTGCAGTCCCACTTCTCCACCTTCCTCCACACCACTCATTCACTTTCACTCGTGGATGAAGAAACTGGCAGAGACACAGTGCAGACTCTGGACTGTGAACAAGTGAGTCGGTGAACGAGTGCGCAGTGACAGGAGTGACGACGTGGAGAAAAGGACCAAGACGGTCGGTGAAGTAATCAGTGAGCGTTAACTCGGGATGAGTCGGACACGACGGCACAAAACGGAGCTCATCACCCTCAGCATCCTCATTCTAGCTTCTCCGGTGGCACTAAGAGCTGATAAGACTGATGGACGGAGACGTCGATCAGGCGAGAAAATTATGAAATCATGGAATTTGTTTCAGAAATGTGAATGTCTGTTTCTTTCTCTCTTTTTTTTTTCTTTCTTTTTTTTTTAAAGTCAAGTGTAGTTTTTAGCTTCTAAAGCCAGAGAGCCTTCTGCTTGTTGGTTGGTTTATATGGAGAGATAATGGTAAACGTGTGTATGTATGTGTATCCTGCTCTTTTCATTTTGTCTGTTTGTATGCCCAGTACAGGCTCCACAACTCTAGTAATTGCATTATTACTGTATGTGCATATATACAACAGGGATCCAGTGTTTTTATATATGCATTTACACGAGTCGATTGATACATCTAAAGATCACGTGGTTATTTACAGTGTGTGCTGTCAGCCAACTCTTGATGTTTGCATTTTGGGGTTTTTTTTTTGTATTTTTTCCCTTTTTTGTGTTGTAGGTAAACAAGTTATCACCAGGGCAACAAGGAGTCCTTAAAATGAATTGGTTTAATATTGATGAAACATTCAAATTATGTATCATATTCATAATTTCACCAAATGTTTACTTTGCATTGTCTTTTTTTTTTTTTTTTTGCATACTGACATTGAAAATGAAAGCAAAATATCAGTGTTAAAATAGAATGTATAACATTTATCCTGTATCAGTTATCATAAAATAAACAACCTAGTTGTGATCTTCTTAGACACTGATCGGCAGGTTTTCTGTTTGTCGGCTTCACAGACGTACTGCAGACTCACTGGATGCAACTCTGACAATTGCTGAGTGATGCATTCTTTTTTTTTCTTTTTTTTTCATCAATACACATGTTGACAAATCAATCTCGCTACAAGGTCCATTAGTTGCTGTTCTGGAGCTTTCAGTTGTATGACATGATCTTCCTCAGCAGATAAACTTTGCCCAGCAACATTTTTCTGAGCGTTTGAAGGACCTGCCATCCATGTTGGCTTAAAAACTTTAGCTTTAGATTTATTAAGGCAAACTCCATCTGCCGAGGAAGACCATGTGATGTGATTGAATGCTCCAGAACAGCTACTAAAGCACCCAACTGCTGTTTCTAAGGTCAAGAATGTACTTTGAATCTCAAGGGACACACTTGTTTTTATTTTAAAAAGGGAGCGATTGTTGTGATTATGAGGGTTTGTTGGACGGCGATTCGTCACAAACTGTTCTCTCATTGTTGTGGGTTCTTTCTCTTCGGCAAAAAGCAAGATTTTCAGGCTTTTCAGGATGATTCACTCATCCTGGTTGGCATCAGACAAACACACACACACACACACACACAAAAAAAACTACCAAATCTCTCGACGATGCCAATACTTTTGGATGAGCTCCTCAACCATGTTTTGGAAGGAGTTGTCAGTCTTGTCGAGATCGAAATCTTGTCGGGACCCGTCTTTCTCCAACGGAGCGTACATCTACTTGGCAACGTTTAAAAGTGAGGGAAGTGAATGACTAACAGGTAGTGGTTCATGGTTCTAGTCTTCTTCAAGTGAACTGACATTAAGAACAAAAAAAGAAGCGGCTAATGAAGGCATGAGGCAGAAGAGGAAACAGTAAAGCGTGTGCAGGAGTAAGGAGTCTCTGCGTAGGTGTTAATGTGTGTGTACCTATATTTACATTAGTGCATCAAAGCCCCACTGTGGGGGGGGGGGATACTCACTCTGTCAGGCTTCTTGTGAACCAGCAGTGACAGAAGCCCCCACTAAAATGAGGCCGTAGTGACTGTAAGAAGGTAACCGGCCAGAATAGTTCAAACTTTTAAGAGCAAAAAAAAAGAGTCGAGAGGCAGAGCGAGCTTTAAAAATAATCGTGGTTTATAAAACCCAGATATGACAGGATCACCAAAGTGTATACAGAAATACAAATACCATCAGGAAAACCATCATAGAACAGTGTTATACACTTGACATGTACAAACTACTCTATAAAGGAGATTCGGGGGGGGGGGGGGGAGGATGGTTCAGACTATAAGACATTTTCCTTTCTTTAGTCTTACGTCTCTTAAAATCACATTTAGCCACAATGTATTTAATTCTATCATCTTTTTTTTTGTATCTTATCAAAGTAGAACATCCATCTACCAAACTACAGGTACTATCACATTCAGCTAGATTAGAGAAAGGGTACAAACAACATCGAGAGAGGGAGGGGGGGGGAGGAGGATGCACACATATCAAGCACTTTAACATCATGGGGTGAATTTCAGCAAGCGGTGATTAAAAAAAAACTCATCTGTGATTTTCACCCATGAGAAAATGGGATGTCAGGGCTTTACGTTATCTCATCGAACACAAACTGTACAAAATAACCCTGTTTCTGTTTTTTTTGTCGGCGGGTTATACGTTACTGTGAACACACACTGGTCACTAAAACAATGTGTTTCTCACAGAGAAGCATCTCAAAAACGCTTCCAGCGAGCAAATAAAAATCCCAGGTCTGTTTAAGAGGTATTCATGCAGATCTGGGATCAGTCTTAAAACAGTTTCTTGTTATGGTGTGGGTCCTCTCTGGGCTGGGGTCTGTTCCTGTGCCTTACAGTATGTCAAAGTGCTTCTGTCTGCAGGGCGGTTTACAACAACATCCACAAGATTTTCATGCACATCCACAAATGTACACTTGGGGGGGGGGAGAGAAAAAAAAATTAGCATTACAGCTTCAGGACACAGGAATCTGTCCCCCCCCTCGTCCCCACATCCTCCACGAGCCCCTGGAAACAAGAAGGAATCACCGACAAGATACGAGCAATCACGTTCTCCATTTCTATCGATTTTTTTTTTTTTCCTATGTTCTTCTATTTTTATACAAACACGTTTTCGACAGATTTACACATGAAAAAAGAGTGCAGGATTGTGAACAATCAAAAAGAGCTCCTCATCGCCTAGAAAATACTGCTTGTCTCGGAGCAAAAGATGGCAACGTATGAAAATCAATCATTGTCATGGTGGCTACAATGATTGCTAATATACACATCATGTAAAATAAATTAAGATCTATGTACAATGTAAAACAAAAGCAGCATGCAGGCAAGACAACAGAGCCTTTTTACAAAAACTATCTGCTGTAGTGTTGTGCTCTCCGACACAGGACAGTGGTAGAGAGAGGTAATGTGGGCTGTGTGTGTGTGTGTGTGTGTGTGTGTCATGTATGCACTTGTACAAAACATGGCATGTGTGCAGTGTGTGTAAATGGACAGGGAAGCTACCCATCTTCTTAACTTTTAACAGGTATAAACACAGCTTTCCATTTTTCGAGCTCATTGCACACAAGAGGCCTTTCAGTCTTAATAGCCGCTACGGGAAAAAAAACACAAGTTAGCAGAAGCGGGACTTTTCAGTAGCACATTTGTCTCGTCGCTCTCTAAGCTTTGTCTCATGACTGGCTGGTGGTGACACAGTGTAGCCACAGGGAGGAACAGGAGAGCGGAGAGCGGAGGGCCAAACGGGAAGAGAAAATGAAACACACACACACCAGCGTTAAAGACAGCATCGTTGCTCTGGAAGTCAGGGAACACACTTTTTTAAAATGACAATTAAATGTGGATGTCAGAAGTACAGCACTTTTTTTTTTCTGGTTATCATTCCTAATTGTATTAGATATAACAAGATTTAACAAATTCACAACAGTTTAAAATCCACTTTTCTTTCAAATAAATGTGGCAACAGTGAACATAAGAGACAAATGAACAGCGTGTGTCTGGTGACAGGGAAGCTGAATGGAGGCTAACTGATTCAGGAGCTGTAAAACATCAAATTATGGATATTTTCTGTTAAAGGTCCCTGAATCAGTCGGGTGATCATGTGAAGTGCGTTACAATGCATCTGTTCTGCACATACTGTACAAGTGGTTCTCAAACTTTTTACGCCCCATTTTGGAAGGTGAAAAACTGAAGTTCTTTGCCATAACGTTATCTAGGACTTTATCTGCATTTTTCTTTTTGTGCATGTTTCTGCAAAATCAACTCGGGGATCTCCAGCTTTATTAACAGTAAACATGACAGGCAAGTTTTTTCTTGCTCAATCAGCTTAACTTGTCTTTTCTTCCCTGTCAAAAATCTGTCCATGTTGTACTTCACGCGTCGTTTTGCTGCCTGAATAAATCTTGCTAACCTGAATCTTGATCACCATGCCGGCGTCTCAACACTCTTGTTTAGTTATCGTACCTTCATGAATCAGATTCATTCAATTTCTGCCCCTCTGGTCCCGCTCACAGTTTGAGAACCACTGACACTTACACTCACAGCTTTGACTCATTAACAATTCCAACTTTACACCTGAAGCAGAACATCACATCACTGCTCTACACAAATGTTGACAGTAATACTACTAACTAGTCAAATTACTGGGACAAGACAGAACCTGCCTGTTAAAACAGCCAAATAAAACACATACATTTATAAAAATAAAGAAGAAAACTCTCCAATTTTTTAAATTAAAATATTAAATAAAATACAATTATAATAATCTTTTAAATCCTAAAAGGTTTTAGGCTCCGTTTCCTCCGTTTCACTCAGGCAGGTTGGATGGACAAAGTTACTCTAGCCACAGACACATTCATAAAAGTAAAGCTTTGGCAGTTAATGCAAAGAAGAGCAATGCACGTAAGGAACTGTAGCTAACAGGGCACTTGAAGATGACATGACACAATGATTCACGCTTCATTTTTGTGCTAATCTGAGATTTGGGGGTCTAACTCTGAGTTTAGTAGAAACGTGGCACGAAGTCTAACCAAGAAAAACATTCCAAACATTAGAAAATACATCAACAATCATCGTGTGGATGCTCCAACTAGTATAAACAACACATGTAGAAGTACTTAACAACTACAATAGAGTAATAATGCACATCAAAATATATATATTACAAAGCAACTTCACAGACTTAAATCGAAACATCCCTTTTGTGTACAAGTAAGGGTTTTTTTTTTTTCCATGTTTGTGTATTAAACGCACTTTTCCTGCAAGTGCCTCCAGGGTTGTGATCGTACACTGACTTTATTACAACTCAATAAACCAACCCAAAAACAGAAGGAGTATAAAAAAGAATCAACGAGCTGAAACCAGTTGATTTGTTTTGATATGCTGTGACGTGTGTCGAGTCCTTCCTCAGGTCTCTGTTGATTAATATTTAGTCTTTTGATTGGCTTGTGTTCTCCCTGTTGATCCTAGTGTAGTTAAAAAGACTTGTAAACAGTCGTGTGTAGCCTAACTATGCAGCTTCTCCTAAATAAATCCAGAAAAGAAACATCTCAAAGTAAACAACACATACTAAAAAAAAAAAAAGAAAAAAAAAAGAAGAGAAGATCCCAGGGCAGTGTGGTCTTGTCTTGGCGTCTGTCCATCTGTCTGTATGGCTGTGTGGCATTAGCTCTCTCCTCGACTGTAGCGATATTACACTGTGCTTGTGCTTCGGCAGGTTGGTGTGTTTCTGTATTAGTGTGTGCATTTCTATACTTATAAAGACCTCACGAGGATATAAAGATGAGGTAAATTCTCACAAGTGAGGGCAGTCTGACGGTCCTCACTGATTTAAAGGTTTAGACTGAGGGTTAGGTTCACACTTACAATGACGAGAGAGAAGGGCTGAGGTTGGGCGTTAGTGAATGAGGTCCTTATAAGTACAGTGTGTCTGTGTCTGTGTGTGTGTGTGTGTGTGTGTGTGTGTGTATGCGTGCGTGTGTGTGCTGTCGCTGTGGACTCAGCTGAAGGCCTCGTCATCCGTGTCTTCAATAAGCACCTTTGTGTCCTTTTTCGATCTAGAAAAGAGGATTGAAAATTATTATTATCTGACCAATCAGTGTTTTTCATTTCATATCAACAGTTCTGTTGCTGTTGTATTATGTTGTATATTCGTTGATATTTGCGTATTGAAGTGTGTGACACTGTTGTCTTTTAAGCTGTGGGTTTGAAGACTTTTTTTAAAAATACCACATAGAAAGCAACTTAAAACCTTTGTCACAGTCATACTGATCAAAGATTGACAGAAAAACCTGCAACTATTTATCAAGTGAATGAATTTATTGACATTTATATCACATTTCTGTCAGTATTTCCCACCTGTATATAATTCCTATAATATAAAGAATCAATTGATGATCCCAGATAAGTGGCAGAAAAATGGACCAATTACAAAAAGACTAATTTCAGTTAAAAAAAAAAAAAACTCCTGACTTGTCTATTGTGAGTGGATGAGCTTCCTCTCTCCTGTAGTGAGCAGTAGTGACTGTTTGCTGCAGGACTGATGGTGCTGACTGAAACGCCACAGAAAGGATTAAACTGCTTCCTGCAGCGCCGGTTTCACTTGGAGTTTATAAATGTAGAACCTCTCCCGACAGCCACGTACAAAAAAATGTTACAACTAATGTTACTGTCTACATCAGACAAGAGGAAATATTCAAGACCTTTGTAAATGAAATTTGAGACTTTGTAATGCATCCTAAGGCCTTTTTTGAGGGAACTGAATATGATGCTTTCTAAGGTTTCGGTTTTTTGTCAGTGTAGTTTATTATACTGACAAATACTTACTTATTACTATTTGTCAAATAGTAATTTGTACTTTTCCCTCTTTAGTCTTTATAAGTCAATTTAAAATAAAAAGCTGTTGTCAGTGTGCATGTTGTTTCTTACTGTGAGGAGGACAGCAGGGGGCGTCGGAGCGACAGGCTGTAGGACCTCTTCCAGGTCTTCTTGCCTGAGCGGTTCCGCACGCCGTCGTCCTGGTCCATCATCTGCTCCAGCAGCGTCTGGTCGTCAGCGTTGAGCGGCGCCACAGAGATATCCCGCACCGCACGAAACTCACCACAGTTATTCAGGTGCTCGTTCTCCAGACGGAAGAAGTTCCACACAAAACGCCTGCAGAGATGAAGGTGAAGAGGGTGATACGAGCGGGGGGGGGGGGGGGATTTGAATTAGAACTCACTCTGGGTGGTTGTGGGATTGTCCATGTTTAAATTCCTGATGATTAGAGCACCATGTGTGTGTGTCAGTGTGTGTGGAAGTTATCCTGTTGTTCAGACCCACCTGAAGACCTCGAGGGGAGCCAGCACGGTGGCTACGATGTCGCCCACAGAGTGAATCTTGGTCATCGTGGTCAGAGAGATCTGGATCGTCCAGGCAAAACGCAGGATCACATCTTCTATAATGGCACAGTAGTAGTAGGCCTACACACAGCAGAGACAGGTTTAGGGTAACAGTGTGTGTGTGTGTGTGTGTGTGTGTGTGTGTGTGTGTGTGTGCGATATGTATGACAGGCTCTACCTTGTGCGGATAAACAATTTCTTCTCTGAGGAAGGTGTTCTCTCCGGCCCCGCGGTCAAACAGACCCCAGTCCATACGCAGATCCCAGATCAGTGTGTACAGTGAGCTGATGGTCGAGAACACGATCAGCAGGTAGAAGAACATGTCGGCGTCTGTATGTCCTTGTTCTGGAATAAACACACAGACATGCATTCAAGACATTTCTTTAAAATACGTCTCGAATATATTTTCAGAATCTGTACTCAATACTTTGACCACTAGAGGGAGCCCTCCTGTCATGAATAACAGTCCTCTGAACATCTATTAAGTGTAATTTACACTTTCCATCAGGTTTACACCCAGATTCAAACACTTACATCATATCACCTTCCTCCAGGTGTTGTAGGAAAGGTTATTACTACAGTTACAGACAGTAGCTGAAATAATGTGTTCAGTATAGTAGCCGTGCAGTTCTGTCACGTTTGACTTTCAGCTTTTCAACAAAAACCCATTTATGTGTGTGTATCCTTTCAAAATGAGAAGAGATTAATAACTAAGATGAATATTCATTTAAAGGTCCCTGGTTTCCCTGTTGCCTGTTGCACTTCATTGTAAACAGGTTTAATCATGTGTTGACATTACAGCAGAGGGCCATGCTGAGTGCATGTCTGCAGTAATGATGGTAATAATTCTAATTATTTGCAGAGGTGCCTTCAGCTGAGGAGTATTTAACAAGCGCTTGTTGCTTGATGTATTATGTCCATGTTTGTGATTAGCTGTCTGTGTGTCTGGGTGGGAACTTGGATGTGATTTGCTTGTTCCTCGGTGGCCGCTGATATATAAATCAGCGCCCTGTAGCCTAACACAAAGACTCGCCCAGACACAGCCACCGGACAGAGACCGGGCTCGCTCCCATTCGTCATAGTCACCGCTTCTTCCTGCTACCAGCCAACGAGACGCCGGGGAGCAGAGCGGGGGGACATTTCTAACAGAGAATTACTGCTGTGCTCCCAAAGTCCTGCTCTGTTAACTGCTGCGTCCATTGTGCTGCTGCTTCTTCGGCTGAGCGATGGGATGCAAGTAGTCCCTACGGCCCGCGCTGAGATTTCCCAGCCGTAGATTAAACTTAGTCCTGGACAATAGACTCTTTTCACTGATGTGATCTCCTCGGTTGGTAAAGTGTTTAACCCTTCAGTTCCTGTTAAGGCTGATGTTTTTCTCCATCAGGCTGGTTAGCCACTGTGCCATTAAAAAGGTTAAGCACAGTGAGATGGACATCGATTGGATGCTCAGTAGAGCCTAACGGTGGTCACTGACTCCTGTCACACACACTCAATCGCTAGTAGTCTGTCACACACACACACACACACACACACACACGTGGTTGCTATTGTTGTCTGCAGGCACCCGAGAGATTACAGACTATTAGAGACAGAACACTTGAGCAGGAACGGGCTCATTTTATGCAACAGGCCCATTTCCCTCTGATGGGAACAATTTCACAGCAAGAACAATCAGTCCCTGCGATTAGACTAATCTCGCTCATCTGTTGCCACGGAAACGCCCATCCGTCAACAGGTAGTTAAGAACCCTGCACCTGGACACCGCCCAACCAAATATATATTCGTTCCGACACTATCCAATCACAGAGCTCCATCCTCGCCATGTCTAGAGATGTTATTCAGATGCGCAGAGTATCAGAGGATTTACTCAGCTCGTGTCTGGCTCCAGATGTGAATATATTCTCTGTAGCAGCAGTCTGTTTGGCCCTAGCAGAGGTGAATTAGAGTTCAGCCAGACAGAGAGAGAGAGAGAGAAGGATTTGACTCAGAGAAGTGTCTTTTATCTTCATATCTGGTTAATGTGTGTGTGTTTGACTGAGGGTGTTGCTGCGTGTGTGTGTTGCAATTCCTCTCCCCATAATGAACGAGGGGTCAGTACATGAAATGAAGTTATAAAAGCTGTCAGCTCTGGGCTCATCTCCATTCCAGCAGAGTCCAGCAGACATGTGTTCAGCCCCGGGCTGGTAATTACACATCTCTCCTCTCCTCTCCTCTCCTCTCCTCATCCTTATCCATCATCTCCATTTCCTACCATCATCTGTGTGTTTTGATATCTATTAAATCTGTGAATTTCAAGTCTATCTTCCTCACCGCCCACTGGTGCTCTCTTGGTTTCTCCGTTACCTCTTTCCTCTCCACATCTAACCTTTTCATTTTTACCTCCCCCTCTGTGCTCTATCAGCTCTAAATGTACTGCTGCAGCGTGACTTGATTCATTTCCGTTCCTCACCTTCAAGTAAACCTCTTACGGAGACCAGCTGGACTAATGTTCCTCTTTGGTCGTGGTAATTTCAGCTATTTTTTGATGTTGATGTCACAGACAGAGGGAAGTCTTGCCTTGACAAACACTGCTGCGTTTTTTTCTTACTCATAATCTCTCATTTGTATGAGAAGTTAGTATCAGATTGTAATTAAATTTGTGCATGTTTAAATGTCTAATTTCCCCCACTAAACAATTATTCTTTATCCATCTGAAGCTTGCTCTATTCTTGCTTTCCGTGCAACATCCTGTTCTCCCGGCTCTGCCTGTCCATGAGATAAATCCCTCAGGTTTAAATTAGCATTAGGGCCTGTAACTCTCCTGCATCTAAAACAGCAATAAGTCCTCAAGCCACTGTACATAAAGCTGAGCCTGTATCGATCCTGAGTAAAGCATCTGCTTTACTGTCAGGTCTCTCACACTGTATCGTACAGGGTTTGGGAATTCTGCCTAAACCAGGAAATCCTCCATCATCTCTCTGGTTACAGGCCTCTGACCATCTGCTGAGATTAAAGTTTCATAACAGTGGCCAATCAGTTACTCACAGCACTGAGCTGAACGTTTTCTCTGAGTGTAGAAATCTGCTCTGTTTGCTGAACCACATCAAAAACCTCAAATCCCACTTTGACACAGCACAGCCCAAAAAAAAAAAAAAGTTTCCTCCTGCACACCAGAGAGTAGAGCGTGCCTCGTTATTTTGGAGATTTAGATGTGCGAATGGAAGCTCTGGATACTGAATACCACTCAGTCTGTTCCAGAGAAGCTCGTGATTTATTTGCTGCGTTTATAGTTGAAGTATTTTGCCTTTCCCGGAGCTAAATGTGGCCAATTCCAGGAAGGGGTGAGATGGAGAGGCAGTGAAGTCATACAGAAACCATCAGGGCCGTGATCAGGTTAGCAATGAAGGTGACACATCCGCGGACCGACAGACACTAGGAGCTCTGCCAGATACTGACTTCATCCACCTTTTACAGCTGGAGTCAGCGGTGAGAACACAACACCACCCTGCTGTCTCCTCTGGGCATCATCTGTCCTGTCTACACTAAAACTACAGCAGGTATCAGAGATTAAGGCACTTTGTACCTTTATTGCTGCTAAGGCTGTTTATGCATAATTTCCATCTCTGGTTGGAGGATATTCTCATATCTGGTGCTCATATAAACCATCACAGGCTTGACATTTGTCTGAAAAATAATTTCTGCAGGAGATACTTCAAATAACTCCACAACAGGCAATTTCCTCAAACATCTGTGCAAATATCTCTCTTCCCAGCCTCCTCCTTTACTTAACCAGGCAGCGACCGGTCTGGGCCTCCATTATCATGTGGGATGAAAGACAGCTTCATACAGAATAACACATGAAGAGAGGCCATTAGTCGAAGGGTCTACAGGCTTTAGACTAGAGGAGGAAGGAGGATATGGTTTAATGGACGCCTTTCCTACTGAGCTGAGAAGGGAAAAAAAAAAAAAAGAACAAGTCTGTCCGTCTGTATGTCTGTCTCTCTCTCTTCCTGGTTCATTCAATATCAGATGACTGGCGGTCAGCTTAGGAAGAAAGCGTATTGATTTAAATTTATATCGGAATAGAATAAAGTCAAGCTGGGAAATAACATTTAACGGTTTGAAAGGTTGAGATGGAGTTTCACAGCTGGCATTTGCTGGCAAATAAATATATAAAACTGGCATCTTAGAGGAGTTTAAACATATGACCGGGCAGAAAAAAAAATGCTTTGAAATGAGCCGCGTGGACAAATATCTGTGAAACTCTGATGGAGAGTCTAAACACAAAGGCTGGATGCTTTTATTAACTGGGTGCTGTGTCTTTGAACATGAGCTCCTTTGTGATATGGCTTCTGAATCTGAATAATTACAGGCTAATTGCGAAGCCGTCAGACGGAGAGTGACTTGACTTTTAATGGTAACCACTCACTCCTTTCCTCTGTTTTACTCCTTCCAATCTTGTTTCTGCTACATCTAAGATGGGAGTATTTCTCTTTTCTTGCCCTCTATTTTTTTTTTTCATTTTGCTACTTCTCCTTTTCTCCAGTCTCTCTCTCACCTCCCGCTCTCAGATTGAATGTCATATTGTGAGAGCAGAACCTTGTTTATCTGAGGCTCTGTTGGACAAACCTTTTCTATTTCCATTATAAAGCTCTGAGCACTGACAAGGAAACCAAGGCCAACTTCTAGCATTTGCACTCAAGGTCACCTCTGCTTTCTGAGCACACACACACACACAAACGACTCAATACAAAAGCTTAGAAGCCTGTGTGTCGACATGCTCCGGTAACGCCAACACACCGATATTGTTGCTTTGGTTTGCAGATTCAGACAGGCTCTGTGTGTTCTGGGCTCCTCTGTGATTCTTACAGCATTGAAATTGAAGATGCACTCTTACCATAACATGCCGACTCAGCTCCGATTACCTTCTACCTGGGTTACATGACACATAAAATAGATATCTGAGTGTAGTGTTTATGTCCTGTGTCTTACCTCTGTGCGTGGCGTAGAGCGCCGCGAAGGTGACGACAAAAAACGTTGTAGAATATTTCCCAGCATTCACCAGGTGAGGAAAGGCCCTCTTGGTGTCACGGTAACGCCTCAGGCATTGGATGAAACGGAACCAGGCGGGCAGACACTGGATGATGGCGCGCAAACCATACGAGTAGCTGTGGCACACAAAGTCACTAGAGTCTGGAGTAGAATAAAAAAAAAGAATAGAATAAAGTAGATTAGTGCGCGGCGACGTTCTACTATCCATTTTCTCTCCCTTTTATCCACCGTAATGCCCTCCACACATTCCCCGTCATGCAGAAAAGCTCATCATTATGAGAGTCACATGGTGACCTCTGTGTGGCCAAACATTTCCGTTCCATTAGCTCCGTGTTAATTGGCTGCGTGGAGGCCGAAGTGTCAATGTTGGCGGAGTGGAAGGACAGCAATTAAAACCTTATTCACATCACTTTTCCTGACAGGAGAACTTAGCTGTCTGGCACACTGTCAACTTATGACCAGCCAAAAGATTTGTGTTTTTCAACAGATATACGAGTTATGTTTTATTAACAGGTGAAGAATATGATTACCAATAAATATCAATAATAACCAACAGTACATTTGAGCTGCAATTAACAATTATTTTCCTTTCATTCATATTTTTTTTTTTACATTTGTTTTGATGTGATGTAATTTCATGGAAAATGCCACATCACAGTTTTTCAGGTATTCAATTTACAATAATATAAAAGAGAAAAGAAGTAAATCTTTACATTGGAGAAGCTGGAAAAAGTGAATGTTTGGCATTTCTGCTTGACAAATGACTTCAAACGATTAATCGATCATCAAAATTGTTGCTGATCAATTTTCTGTTGATTTACTACTACAAACTGGTATTTCTGCCTTTTCTTGAAGGAAGTTAAGGAAAATGGGTCTTGAAAGATCATTACGGGCTGACATCAAAACCTCATTTCTCATTAATGTTTTAAGAAATGTATGTATGTCTGTTGTTACATAATATTGTCTGTGTATATGATTATATTTCCTGAAATTCGAGGTGCATCACTTTTAGCTCTTTTACAACACGTTTTTTGGACTCCTTTTAGGCTTATTGTTTTAAATAACAGGGACAAAGGGCAATAAACTTCTCCTCTCCAGCCTCAAAGTTGTGTTTCAGTGCTACACCTTTTCACAGCAGAGGTATAGAGGACATGAAATTTAGGGTAAAGCAATACTGACCACGGATTAATGTCTCACCTTTAAACGTGGGCAACAGGCCCTTGCTGTTGCTCCACTGCAGCTCGAAGATGTAGAAGCAGATGAGATACTCCAGGTCCATCAGGACAAACACCAGAGAGTTGAGCTGATCAGCCAGCCAGAAGTCTGCAAACTCCACCCGGTGAAACGGCGCTGTGAACACGCGAAACTGTAAAAAAGACAAGAGTGGGAAGGAGGAAGGTGAAAAGAGGGAAGGCGAAGACAAACTAGCGATTAGAGTTCAGCCTTAATTTTGTCATAAAAAAAAAATTCCCTGCATTTCAGTAAACATCTCAGCTAACCTCACTCCAGTGGTTTGATTCAAATTTGCTTGTGTGTACATGGTTTCAGCAAACTGGGATTGAATTAGTCAACAATTAATCAGTGTGCAAATGTCACAGTGCTTCAGCATAGAAGTGCAAAGCAGGGAACAACCTCTATTAATGATCTGCAACACACAAAGGGATAAATCCTCTGGACTGCCTTATCACCACGCCACAGGACACCCTAATGAGTCACGCTTAGTGTCTGTGTGCATGCATTTGTTTACTTGTGTGTCACTATTCACTGGTGTACAACACAACCACATGAAACGACCTGCCAGTGTTTTGTGGCCTGCTTTGGCTTCTATGGGCATGTTATTTGGGATATGACTTTGGCACCGGCTCGGTTTATTGACCACGCTTTGTAAAATGATACAACCCTGCCCGACTCTTTCCATTTACCCCCCCAGGCCACATCTGACATTCAGGAGCGACTGTATGCCTCTCTACATGTACACTCTCAGACGCAAAACCCACACACACCCCCTCTCCACTGAAAATGTCAAAGAATATTGATCTCTTTTTTTTTTTTTTTTTATCTTAACCTGTCGATCAAAGTCTGTATTGATCGAGTGGCCATCTAACTCATTTCCACTCTGCGTGAATGTCTCAAGGCCTGATGTGGTTAGGTTTTCATTTCTTGAGCAAACATTAGTAATCCAGGTGCTAGCTCTGCAGTTTGTCCTATAATGAAATCTTTGTTCTCTGCCTGCAGTTTGTTGTCAGAAGAAATTAGCACACCTGGCTTGGATATATTTTACAGCACTGAAAGAAAGAAAAAAAAGGATTGTTTGCTCCAGTAACACTTTACAATTTCTCCTGAAATATCCTTGATCACTTATTGCTTATTCCATTCAGCTACAGGTCTGACAATCATGAAAAACAGCTCATATCTGGTCTAATTGTGTGTAGGTTGTTATAATTACACAGGACCAATCAAGACTGAGGCTGATTAGGGAGCCACACAAGTGGAGGAGGGCTGAGGGTGTGTTGCCGAGGACTGTGGGGAGTTGTGAAGGAAAGGACAAGAATATGAGGAGGGGATCTGCTGCTGAGGGAGAGAGGCAGAGAGGAGGAGGAGGAGGAGGGATGAAGAGTGAGGAGAGGAGGAGGAAGAGGAGGAGGGACAGAGGAGCTCAGGGCATCAGCATACTGATAGATCTATGCCTGTAATGACTGCACAGTCACAGCCTCCACCTCCCCTGGGACGAGGCTGCATTCTATTATCCCTCAACCCTCTGCCCTCTGTCTCACTACACCCCCCTTCTTTCACACACACACACACACACACACACACACACACACACACACACACACACACACACAGCCTCTCTCCTGCAGCCATGTAGCACAGCTTAGACAAAGAACAGAGTAACATAGGAGGGTTTTGTAAACATGAGACACGAGATGCATATCTGAATTGTACATACATTCATTTTCGAGGCAGAGACACACACACACACACACGCAGACATTATACACATATGCAGCGCATATTTAAATTGTGTCAGCAGCAGAAAATAGCAAAATTAAAAAAAACAAAAACAAAAAAGCAAACAGCTCATGCAAAACTTGTTTTAATAGTTTTCTTTGGACTGTCCTGCAGCTTTTTGTTGGTTTAGAAAAAAAGGACAAAGCTGGTATAAACTTATCTGGACACAGCAAATGTGTATTGTATTGTATAAATGTTTATATTTGTTAAAGTTTTCAGTCAGTATTTTGGGGGTTTAATGTTCTGGTAAAGTTCTACTCATTCTTTGATTTTTATAAATTAAAAAAAAACAGCTGGTTGATTTCACATTCTGCCATGTAATTTACTTATCATAGGAATAGCCACCAATCTCTTTAATACAAATAACCATGCATTTCACATTAAATCAGGCTCTTCCATTTTCTGCTGCAAGTTACCGCTGTGTTAACAGCACCATGTTCATTCATCAGCCCACATACTGAGCAGGTATCTTACAACATATCGTCTTGCTTGCATCTCATTCATGTTCACATTTTCAGAAGATCTGTGTATGATTAGTGGGTACCAAAGTTCAAATGGCATCATTATTCTGTCAAACAAAGCAAACTAAAGCAGCAGAGGTAAATAAATGAGTGGACTGACCAGTAGCTTGAGGAGCCAGAAACGTGACTTGTAGTAGCAGGTCTTGAAGGGGTTTATGAGGAAGAGCACCATGAAGCCGTAAAGGATGAGAGGATTGATCTGCATGGGGAGGTAGGTGTACTCTGAGTAGAGACAGGAGAGGATGCTGAGACACCACAACACACCGAGGAAACCAGCAATCTGCAGCACAGAGAGGGGAAACAGAGGAAGCTGGCGTTAAAAGAAAACCACTTTGACACAAAATCTCAATTAACAAAGTAAATAAATAATTCAGTGCAAATTACTTAATGTTTTGTATTTCTACAGTATAAATAAAACCCTGTGGACATTAGGTATGTATTGTTGCTGCTGCATGAATTTTACACAGTAATCATTTCTTGAATCTGGATTACCCAAGCGACTAAACGATCCCATTCTTTCGCACTGCATATTTCAGAAACTCATGATTATCAATCTGAACGCAAAGTTGTTGATTCTGCATTACAGAAATAAAGTTTACGTGTGTTTGCATGCATCTCATTCTGACCTCAAACAGGTGTTGGTGTGAAAGGTTGTTTCGAGGATTGATCTCGAAGATGAGGACATGGTTGACTCCCGCCTGTCGCCATCCGTAAGTGTTGATGCCCAACAGGAAGAGGAACTGGATCAACAGGAAACCGCCCCGATAGATCCGCACCAAAGGCCACACGTTCTCATAGCGGATGAACACAGCACCTGATAAAATGACGATTCAAATTTGAAACCTTTGCCAATCTGCTTTTAAAACAAGATTTTAAACAATCTACCAAAACTACCAGTTGTCCTACAGTGACACATTATAAATTCAGGACTCAACAGGAAATTAAAAACTGATGAATTCAAATGTTGATGTGACATACCGGTGAGAACAAAGGCGATGGCGAGAATGATGAAGACACCACAGTAGAGACCCACACGGAAGGTTGTCCAGGCTAAAGCAGGCTGAAGCAAGAAGAGAGGAACATCATTATCAAACTACAGTCACCTCATCACTGTATGTATTAACAATTTCACATATACTTTCAGTTCTATATATTCATAAAAATCACCCAATTTTTACATCAAGCTAATTTCCCTAACAGCTCTCCGCATATTCAGATAAAACAAAACCTCAACCGCAACTTATAGAATGTGTCTCTATATAAAGCCACTCTGACTCTTTTTATCTGCATGAATATACAGTATTGATTATACAAATGCCTTTAATGGAAATGGAGAGAGCAACAGTCACATAGCATAATTCAAGTCAGACATGACAGTAATTAATGCAGTAATAACAGTAGATGTAAAATAGGGGGGTAAAATGCCACTAGCCTCGATTATTTCTGAAAGATATCCTGTCTGTTTAACAGTGGAAAGGCACTTATAAAATCAATACTGAAGGCTCACATGGTTTCTGTTTCTTTGTCTCTTTCTCCCTCTCGCTCTTTCTCTCATGACAAGCCATTTTTGTTTTGTTTTTAATCCATGTTCACCACCAACAAAAAACAAGATTACAGTAAGATAAATGCAAAGATTATCCCTGCAGGGACCCTCACACACACAGATACCAAATGTGTTCTTAGGTTGTTTTAGGTTGTCTCCAATTCACTTATTTTAATACTGTGAGTTAGGGGGTGTTTTGGGGGTTTGGGACTTAAAAAAATATACTTACACACATTTAAAGTCATTTTGTCTATTTTTTTTATTTTTGTAGACAGGGTTTAGCAACTTCCCTGCTTCATTTGAGAATAAATCCAGTGTAACCAGCTGTACATCTGACCTGAGCTGCCCCCAGTGGAGGAACTCTCAACCTCTTCATCGCCCGCTGACGATCTCCTCCCTCCAGCTCTGTGGTCACCAGCGTCTGGACACACACACACATATTTATATATTTGTGTTTTGTTTTACATCAATGTCTGTGTACTGTAGCATGTACAGTACGTGCGTATGTGTACATATGAGCATGCACCTCTGTCTCAGTGATGAGCTGTGTGATCTTCTTGCAGGTGTAGAAAGGCGCCACCTCCACGTGAACCACACGCCAGTCGGCCCCGCGAGAAGTATCCAGGATCTTGTCATGTTTCTTCAGGATCTTACGGAAACCAGTGAAGTTCAGGTTCTGTGGACAACAAAGAGGGAGAAACTGTTTTATGTACATAACAGACAGCGTTTTTATTCCAAACAAACTGCTGCTAAAATGTGATTATTATTCTAAAGAGTTTTTGCATTGATACATTTCTTTAAATGCCCTTTAAAAACTTTTCACTTTCATCTGTGAATGCATTTTTAAGCGTGTGTGTGTGCCTGTATGAGTGTGTGTGTGTGTGTGTACCTGGTAGTTCTGGAGCAGGATGAGGCTGAGGTAGAACTCGCTGAAGGCTAGCTTCAGGTCCTTGATGTTGTGGTGTTTGCAGCGCTCCTCCTGCGACAGGTGGAACATGGTCTTGCGTTTCCGCAGTCCGGGCGGAGCGTTACTCTCACGCTGAGCGTCCAGTGAAGACTGCAGCTCATTCTGCAGAGTGGCAAAACGTCTCTGGGCTTCAGCGAGCTTTTCTACAGAGCAGAGACAAGACAGGAATTAAAAAGAGCTTTTAGGGCTTTGTATGGCTTGTTATTGAGGGAATTATTTTGCTAACTGCACCACATTCATGAATTTTCATATTGCACATATTCACACCTTGGGCTACGTAGCTTGACGTAGCTTGATCCATGAAGTCAGGTTGAGTCTTGTTCTACTTCTATATCTACTGTTAATGAAGTTGTTTCACATATATTTTAAAGTTCATAAAAGGTGACAAAAAATTTGTTATTTATTAATAATACAAATCATTAAATGAACAAGATTGAAATAAACAGCATTAATAAGCAGTGTTAATGCTGTTAGACTTGCTTTTTGGTAGCCTAACCATTCAGCCTGAGGGGGGAAAGAAAGAAGACCTTTCACTTTGGCTGTTGCCTGACAAACTGCTGGTTAAAGACATCAACTAGCAGCACTCCCCTCTCCTCTCCTCTCTTCCAGGAAGCAGAAGCATGGAGACTATTAGGCTGAACTGACATGTAAATGCTGCTGCTGAGTGAGGAACCATTATCTGGGTCAGTGATAGGTTAATATACCCAGAAAGAAAGAGAGAGAGAAGGGGAGGGAATCATGCAGGGCCTGGGCAGTAACCTGCATTTCATTAACTTCCCCTGTATATCCTCCTAGTTTTCTGACAGAGATTAGACTTCATTCTCTTGCTTTTTTTTCCAACCCAGGTTCAGGGAATGACCAATGAAGCCCATTTATTAACTAGCTTAAGTCTACAGTGAGTCTGCTCCTGCGGCTTGCAAGGTCATTCAGCTGGCGTAGAACCTCTTAAAACGAACAGATCTGGAGCCACAGTATGTACACTGATATTTTCTTGCGGTGCTGCATGTGACAGCAGTCTGATAAAACAGCAAATTTAATTTGAACTAACAGTCGGAGTAACTGAGGCTTCAATAGCTGTTCCTTTTGTCCTAAACTGAAAAAAGCAGCACTGGTCATGCAGAGGTTTCACTGGTGACACACTCACACACACCCGCACAAATTCTCCAGATACCACACTAGCTGCCTTACAGGAATACCACAGCTCTTCTTGGAAAGTAGCTAATCCTTCTACAGGACTCATAACAGTCTGTCACAACAACGCTTGGATGAACACTTGGATGAACACATGACAGCGGCAGGAGGCGTGAGAAAGTCAAGACGCTGACTGCCTGCCACTTGGTGGGTTTAGATTAAATCTCAGGGACTTCTGGCACTTCACAACACAAGGTTAATGAACCTTAAACAGACTGGTGTTGGTGGTTTAGATATTCCTTCAAAAACAGCAGTCTGCAAAAATTGGGCAAAACCTTCCACAACGAGAGCATTTTCTTTTCAGCGTGCGTTTAACCCTCGATGATGAAAGTGCTGTCCAGCAGGCTGGATTTCAGCGCAATGCAGCAGAATAGCTCTGAGAGGTCAAGACCCCTTTCATGGGGCGATACAGAGGAACAGAGCTGTGTGGAGGCAAGTGTCTTATGTAAAGTCGGCACACGATTTATCTCCATCTTTCCACTGCTCTCTAACACACACAACCTAACCGGCTTTCTTTCAAACCACTACACACAGACACTAACGGGCGCCAGATAAAGCTGCTTGCCGGACGCAACTGTAATTTCGTGCCTGACCCTCCTGTGTGCAGAGGATAAACAAGACGCCTGAGAGTGGGAAGGAGATGCTGATGTTTTCATACACAACATTTAACCAACCTCGCACCTCCGGTCTGCTAAGGAGACAGTGACTCACTGACTGTAATACTGATGTGATGTGACTGCTGCTGTCAAACACACTTAGACATGTGGCATTGAGAACATCAGAAATGACAACTAAGTGATTGTTTTGTTCTATTCTCCTCTATTGTTTTCCTTATCTTTTATTCATATAAACAGACAATAACATACATAAGAGGACCCAAAAATGAAGGATCAGGATAATGAAGGACTACTTAACAAGACATGGCCTCTACAGCAGCTAACAGTAAGTTTCTGGCATATGTCAGTAATCAAAACACACACTGTTAGGGAAAAAAAATCCTGTGGATCAAAGTTTCCTCAGTGCTTCGGTAAATCAACCTCCTGCTAACAAGGTCTGCAATGATTTATACCCTGTTATTTTTGCTGATGTAGCCGTCCATCTGCCATGAATCTCTCATCATTATGAGCTGGAACAAACTTGCCAGTCAACCTTGGCCCGCTGTTGACCCAGAGAAGCTGTAGTTCAACAAAACATCCTGTAGAGGAAGCACTGTCCATCTTTAAATACCTCCCACTTCCCCCCCTGAGCTGAAGTTCAACGACCAGAAGGCAACCTTCTGGTACAAGAATACCAGAATATATTATGGCTTCCATCTCATGTTACACAGCACACACATACTTCCTCGTCCCCTGAAATACACACGGGCAGGGCCTGCTCGCCTAAACATGACAACTACTGGCTTGGTACTGAAAGGGGCAGTGCATGCCTGGAGAATCAGTAGAGGGGAAAGAAAATATGCACAAAATATTGTGCAATAGCTATAATAACCGGGACTTTTATTTAAGATGATTGTGTGATATAGCTATCATTAGCTTTACATCTTTATATACTGTACCCCATGAAAAATTGTTATAAGGCAATAATAAGTTAATTGGAGTTCAGGTCCAGAGTTTATTGGTAGATAAAGGAAACATTATCCCCTGAAATACACACAGGCAGGGCTGATATTGTCCAGATAATTGATTAACACAGTCGATACAACAGTTTCTCTGAGTACCAGTCCAGTAATCACACTGTAATTGTCTTGGTTATTTGATCTGAAAACGCTTTTCTTACTTGACTTGATTTGATGTATTCTGCATCAATCATCACATCAAGTGTAACTGAAATGAATAAATACCTGAATAGAATGTGTTGATTTTCAGGAGCTCTTTCTCACAGGTCTGGAAAAACCTCTCCTCAAACTTAGCGTAGTATCTCTTCACCGTGTCATCATCTGTGACTGGAGAAAAAAAAGAAAACACAAAAAATGGCGATTAGCTGTGCAAGGACCCAAATTCTTTATGAGCATCTGTGAAGCACTGTTGCTCATTTATAATGTTTTTTCATTGATTCACGTACAGTTCCATATTTTCATATACGCCTGGGAGCTGATATGTGACAGCAAAGCACACATTATATTGTGGTGAGAGGCACTAAATGATAAAGTATGAACGTTCTCTAACGGCTGGTAACAAGAACAATGAAATAAACATCAATGCACATACTGGAGGGACAACGTGCACAAAGCAAAGTGTTGAGCTGTAGATATCAAATTGTCATATGTCTCATATCACATGTGTTACAAGCTAACACATATCATACACTATGTTGAGTGATAATAGGTAACACCTCAGAACAGAGAAGGTGAGAACTTGTAGTAGCATAAAGCTAAATGGCTAAATGGTTGATAATCTCAGCTGCAACTTTTCCTTGTTGAAGCAGGACTGTGTGAATTTCTCCTGATGTTATCGTCTCCTGTTCTTGTCAGTTCAGAGTCTTGTCAAAGTGTTTAGAGTGTTAGTTTACTGTTAAAGAAACATACATCTGAGTAGATTTAGAGTGTCCTAGTGCTAAATTAGGACTAATTTTGGTGTCAATGCTTTCATCACTCAAACTTGGTTTGTTAGTTTAAGGTTCATCATCACTGACGAAAACAGGCAGCCATTCACAATTAAATCAACAGCTTCCTTCCGTCTCTCTTCAGTCAGACAAATCCCTGCACGTCTTTTTCAGGACCAACCAATTCAATCAGCATTGATGCTCTGTCTCAGATCATTCACAGCAGGATACCTTACACCTGACAAAGCTTAACATGGGAGCTACTGGCCACACACAGACAAGGACACACATGATGAATCTCTTTATCAGGTTGCCTACAATTCATATCAGCAGTCAGTGACATTCATAAACAGTGTTTTTGACATTCTCATCGCTCAGACGTGCAGTATCACCAAATGTTAATTTCATTTCCTTCCAAGCATAATAAACTGGTTTTACTGGATAAAGAATCTGTAGTGTCAGATCCAATGGTGAAACAGCCTCGTAAACATTAGCTATTGTATGAAGTAAGCCCAGACAGCAGCTGTTGGATGGAGTGGTTTTCTATTCGACAAAGTAATAAGAAAGTGAAGCCCCAGGCTGCAGTCTGTCAATATCACTGCTCTATTCACATACAAGCACACACACACACACACATACCAACATTTACAGCAGGGGTATACAGTATAAAGGTGAAAAAATGTTCAACAACCGCTTTAAAGTCCAACAGCTTTACAAGAAAAATAAATGAGAAACTGCCTCCGCACCTGTTAATAAAATCAGTTCAAAGTTAATTAAACCACATTCTGCAGGTGAAAACACTGAATAGCCTAAAGTATACTGTAGAAGAACAAACCCAATTAAGCATAAGAAAGAGGGAAGAGGGAAACTTCCTACAACAGATCTATCAGAACTGCTGCAAAATACCCTTCACTGCATGCCAAGCTCCTTCAGTGTATTAAAGCAGCACTCATTAAACGTCTAAAACAAGATCATTACAGTAATGACAACAGTTGAAAAATAGGACAAACATATAGCTACAGGCATAAAGCTAACCTTACTTTATGAATAAAAAATGTAGTTTGCCAACAAGAATGAAGTTCCATTTAATTTTAACAGTGACTTTAGAGAGATTGAGAGATAGGGAACGGAGCTATTATAGTACATTAATGGTGGTACAGATTCTGGTAAGGACAAATAAGAGTTAAAGAGGTAAAATGTAAAAAGGCTTGTAATGAAAACAGCTGGGATTTGTTGGATCGAGTACAGTCACGGCTGTACATGCTTTAATGGGTCCCTTGCATGTCAGAGAACCCCATACACCCACAGAAAACAGAACAGAAATGAGCAGGAGGAGAAGATTAAGCTACCGAAAGAAGTGAAAGAAATGTAGACAAACAAAGAAGAAAGAGAGAGAAAAAGAAGCAGATGGTCTCCAATCTGCCTCACACTTCTGCTCAATTGCACTGTTCCGGCTGCAGTCACAACTCTTTCAGCCCTACAACCATGCGAGGCTCAGCCACCTCAGCACCAGCCAGCTGACAGGCTGACTGGCTGGCTTCTGCAGAAGGATGAATGACTGTCTGTCTGGATGGAGGGATGCTGATGGTTGAACTGCTGACCTATCAGCTGGCTAACATTACTGAGTACCTGGCTAGTCGCTGTGCCATGACAGAATGACTAATGGTCCAACAAGCTCCTTCAGTCAGGCTCGCAGGCAAGCATCAAACTGAGTTTGTATTGTAGTTCAAAGTAAAAGGTTATGCTGCTAATGAGTCAGTGATAAAAAAAAAAAAAATCACACATTAAAGTTTCTAAAAAAGATGCTGAAAAAGAAATAAAATAATAATGTTAGTAAGCTAGGTCACTAATAAATGCAGTGTGTGTAGATGAGAGTAGTGTGTGATGCATGCATGCAAAAAAAAACAAAACAAAACAAAAAAAAACAAAACACAAAACCCTGACCAGGTCTGGTGAGTCAGTTTTCAAAAAGTTTTCTAAATTCAAAATGCATTGTCAATCAAATGACATTTACAGGGATGCTTTGGAAGAAAACATATTTTGTGAAAATGCCTATTTTCCCCACTTTGATTCTGACTAACAGAGTGAATGTGGTGGCAAGAGTGGAGGATGAAAGTGTAGATGTGAGGGCAGCGTGCAGGTAGGAAAAGGAATGACCCTGCACCCACTGTCTCTTTGTTGTCCTGCCGACCCAGTACACTGCTGAACACTCCGGCGAAGAAGCGTGTGTGTGTGTGTTTCCACATGCACACATCTCCTTTTGTTGTATTTATGTGCGTGATGTGTGTGATGTGTAGAAACAAAGGCCACTGTCATCTTTGGATTCATCCTAACAGCTGTGGATTACTGAGGCTTCACTAACAGTCTCTCTGCTAACATCTCTGCTGCTGCTTTCTCTCCTCAAACTGTGACACACACTCTACCTTCAACCAGCGTTAGCACATATGAGCATCATTAGCATCTCATAATTACATTGTCTCAACTCTTCATCTGCCTCCTAATGTGAACTGTACTACAGTGCAAATGCAATGAAACCTAATTACAAAAACATTTTGAATTCATGCAACTATTATGGCATATGGTATATCTTTAATGTGATCAATGGTGCCAGCATTGATGTAAATCTGACAGCTTCTCTTTCAGCTACACAGTATGGGTTCTCATTATCACTCGTCTGGCAGTGATGGCTTTCTAGAGCCCGACAGCGTCCACCAGGGAGGAAGGTAGATAAAAGTTTGGACATCCTGGCAAATGAGAGCTTAAACAGAGTGACCGAACAGAAACTTTTTATTTATCTCTTATACCTACAGTACAAATAGGAATGTACACACAAACAGTTTTACATCATTATTTTGTTGTCTACAATAAACCATCCTAAAGCATTTGGATAGTACATGGCCTCCGTTTGGTCTTCGACTCCATCCTCTACGCTAACACCCAGATACCAAAACACACAGAGGCCCCCTCCACCATTTCCTCCTGCCAATGTTTAAAGCTTCCCTGCAGTCCTGGATGCCCTGGCATTTGTTTTATAGAGTGTGTGTGTGTGTGTGTGTGTGTGTGTGTGTGTGTGTGTGTGTGTGTGTGTGTGTGTGTGTGTGTGTGTGTGTGGCAAAGCCAAAGAGGAAGATGATAGAGCACCTCAGTGGGGAACAATAATGCTTCCGTCCCTCTGAGGCTTTATGGTGATATATGCCTCTGCCCACTCTGTGTGTGTATTAAATGTGTTTTTGACAGGTCTTCAGCACTGACACTTCAAGTGTCAATAAACACTATTCCCCTTCGTCTTCAGAGGACTAAATCGACCTGTGCTTACAGTATTTCTGCGAACTTTTCTTCAGTAATGTTTATACACCTGACCGACCAAGGCAGACCAAAGCACCACAACTACTATTTATCTAGGATCTAATTTATCTAAAGCTTCAGAAAAATCAATACGTGGTTTGATTAGATTTAGGAACAATTAACTGCTGTAAACCACAACCATAAATAAATAATAAATAATAAATCAATCAATTATTTGATCAATCATTTATCAAATATGAACACCACACATTTTGTGGTTGCAGGCTTAACAACCAACATGAGACTTTAACATTATAAAATGGGTTTGTTGAGGAGGGGATGGGGGGCTAGGATATTGTATTGCTGTGCAGATTGTAAAGCCCCCTGAGGCTAATGTGTGATTTGTGATATTGAGCTATAGAAATAAAATTGACTTGACATGATTTTGAGCTGATTAAATGTGATGTCTGTGTTTTATAAACGAACACACATTGCAAACACTACATTTAGACATACAGAATAAATTTTAGATCTATCCATTTAACAATAATCACAGTCATTTAATTAAAAGAATTACCATAAAATGTAAAGCATTATTTTGTGTAAACCTGTCCATTAATCACCATAAACCACAAGTATTTTTCTTTGTTTCAGCACAGACAGCTAAATCACTGGATTGTCTAAACAAGCAGGAGAATCAGGTGCCTTCATTCATCTGCTTCGCTTTTTCAGACAAAGAATTGTGCTGGTAGCTAGAAAAACAATTCTTGACCTACAGTATTCCCAGGGCGGGTTGTAGAAGGCAGCCCCCCCCCCTCCCTCTGCTAACCCCTTCTTCTGTAGATTGTATAAATAAATGATGAGACAGCTTCCCCAGAACTCTACTACTCTAACCCCCCAAAACCCTTCTCACACACACACACACACACACACACACCCCACCCCCAACTTCTTATATTCCCATACTGGCATCCTATGACGTGGCCCCATAAAACCAGCACATAAATACTTCATGGAGACCCTCTAACTTGCTGTCAGTGGGAGGGATTTAGAGAGAGCAACCACCAACAAAAACACATATTTGTCACTCGGTATCACACACTCATGCTGTAGCAGAGGTTCAACTTAACATGAACTCACAACTGCTTTTGGCGTTTTACAAGCAAAGTTAAAGTCTTGACAGATTTTGCCGATTGTGGATTTTCTGTTAGTCGTTTGGATTCACTTTTTTTCCTCCTTCTGATCTATCAGATGTTTCATGCAAAAAAAAAAAAACCTATTGATGTTAAGTTAGGAGAGACAAAGAAGGTGAAAAGGCGCTGAAAAGAAGGAGAGCAATATTTCCTCCATGTTGGGAGCTCAGATATTATCTATCACTACACTGGAGCCTGGAGAGAAGGGGAGAGGACACAGCATCTATCTCATCACAATCCTCTAAAACAAACACACAGACACACACAAATTGAATGTCCCTCTTTTTAAGCTCCATTTACCCCATTTAATGACACCTCACTGCAGGATATAAACTATGTTCTGATAGTATTACTGTCAGGGGAACTGAGGAGGCCATTCCATTATGATTGTCGTTGTATTAGCTTCGCTTATCTCTTTCCACCAAGCATGCAGACAGGTGTAAATCACAAACAAAGAGAAAGACAAACTGGGCTATAATAGAGAATAGGGTTGCGTTAACTCTGGGCTAAAATAAATTTAGAGAGACAAAAAGAGCAAGTGCATATAAACAACTTCAACATCCTCCAGTGCCAGGCTTTAAGGAAGGAAACACAACATAAAACCAGCCAGACAACCCCCCTCCATTCCTTCATCTCGCCTTTTTTTTTTTTCTCCCACTTATTCCCATTCGGCCCTCCAGCCACAATTAAATCTACCAATCATCTCTCTTATTGAGGCCAGGGGAGCATTAAGAATGCACCCTCACTGGGCTAGACTGCCAGCTAGGGAGGACCAGAGGCAGGATGAGCAGGAACTACTGTAGGTCCCAATCCGTTGTGTACTATTTATACTAGCACACTGCAAGCTAAGCACCTCCAAAATATTAAAGTACACCGGCATAGAGAAGTGAAAATGATACGAAGGAGAAAATCACACATTCAACACATTCTGAGGAGTGTTAATATCTATTGTGTGTGTGTGTGTGTGTGTGTGTGTGTGTGTGTGTGTGTGAGAGGAAGACAGTGAGAGAGAGAGTGAGCAAGAGGCACATGTGATGGGTATATTACCAGCAGCCAAGTGAATACTTGATGAGCGGGAAAGAGTAAAAGCAAGAGGCCAGATGGGGTGTGAGATGATCTTGGGGACCAGAGGGAAAACACACAACACCCAAACACACTGGAGAATGGTAAGAGAAAGTCACACTGAGGGAGAAAGAGAACAAGAGATTGTGGGGGGAATGTGGGGGGAAAGAGATACAGGAAGAGAGACAGAAAGCAGAAATTGGATCGGAAGAAAAATAGATATGTCATGACAACTCTAAAAGTTTTTTTAAACCTTCTTAAAACTGTGTGGAGAGTATAATCCAGATGCTACTTTATAGTGTGGGACAACTGTAGACTACTGTATGACTGATTAATGTAATATATCAATTTCTGCATGCAAAGAAATGCGGATTAATGGCCACAAAACAAGACATTCAACTTACTGCAGGCAATATACTTGAAAAGTTGAAGTACATTCAAATAGCCAGAAATTCAAATATAAATAGAGAGCAAACACTATACGGCACAATGCTGAAGGCCGGGTGGCACATCTCAGTAACTGAGCAAGAAAGATGCACGCTCATTAAGATTACAGGCTTCAAGAAAATGGTGACCAGAAGTGATTGGACTCGATTGGTAAATTAATTATGTGATATGAAGAAAGTAATGATAAGAGTTAGAAATCAATCCCATGACACTGAGAAAATGCGGTTGAGGTGGCGCAAGTATGTTACTGAGACAACTTTAAAGATGATGATTAAATAGTAATCAACTATTTGTATAAGCACATTTACTGTTGTAGCTTTTTTCCATATCCAAGACACCACCAATATCTAGGGTACATAAACACTGTGTGTGTGTGTGTATACAAGAAACAATGTCACTATTATTGCTACCTGTGCACTGTTTTGTTATGTGTTACTGTATGTTATAATGTTATATTGTTGATGTGATTTTTCAGGTGAAAAATGGTTGCCTGGACACTGTAGTTTGCTTTAAAAATACAGTAAAGTACTTGATGTTTACAGTACGCATTGCAAAAACAACAGCACTGTTACTGTGCTTTGCATACTGGGTTGCTGTCCAAGGCACTGAAATTACACAAGAAATGTGTAATCTTCCCTCTTGTTTATAAGTTACAGCTGTTCTGACACTGAGAGGTGGCAAAAACAGCCATCTCTGAAGAGCACAGATGGTGGTAGTGTGTGTGAGTGCATGTTAATCTGTGTCTCTTTATGCATATGCAAAACCTTGGACAGGAACAAGATGAAAAACAGAATGGACAGACCAATAAAAGTAAACACGGAGTCAGTGGGTCAGTTAATATATGTGGACCACTGGAGAGTGAAACTTTCAGTTAATATAGTACATTCTGTACAGGTATACACATATTAAGAGAAAAAGTAGGTATAAAAGAAACAGAAAACTTTTCACTGTGCAGCCTGTATAGCAATTACTTGAGCAGATCCTTAAACAAGGCATAGATGTTGAGCCATGCAGGCTGCTGGAAGTACACTATTAGATGAAGTTTCTGAGAATCACGTGAAGTGGGTCATGTACGTTGTTACACAGTTCTTTTGCCCGTAACATTTTCTGATGAAAAATCGAAACAGAGTGTGTAAAAGTGCTTATGAATGTGTGTGAGGATGTTTCATGTGTAAAACCTGTCCTGTTGTGCTCTTGCATTGTCTCAGCATGCATTAAATAGGCCCTGATAGTTTCCGTATCCCTTTTAAGCCCAGATGCACACCACACCACAGATGACTGCAGAACAGAGACACACATTTGGGACAGCAAACCGTTGAGACGAAAAGCACTGCGGTGACTTGATTTGGAGTTCAGTGGAGGGCTAAACGGGCATGGTCGAAAGCACAGAGGCGGATAAATGGGAATAAGGGAGATGAGGGAAGAAGTTAGATGAGGTAGAATTGGACAGAGAGGAGAAGTAGGCCACAGATTCTTCCAATCACACAAACAGGAAGTCCACAGAAAGCAGTATTTCTGACCATGAGGCTGATGGGAAAGTTCATTACTCCCGCTCTAAATTCTTCAGAGGGGAGTAAAAAAGAAAAGCCAGTGTGTGTCTTAGTCTGAGCAATTCTTTCTTTCCCTCATTCTCTGTCTTTATCTGTTCTCTTTCTCCCTCCCTTCATTCCAGCCTCTTCTTATTTTACTAAGCTGCTGCTGTGAAGTGTTATCTCTGACAGTCAGAGCGAGGGGAAGTTTGGCCCGGGCCTCTCTTTCTCTCCTCCCAGCACCGCGCAGGGCCTTGAAGATTGGGATAGTTTCTCTGAGAGTCTCACTGACTCCCTGCATCTCTCTACTGTACAGGTAGATAGAGGCCAAAGGGAAAAGGCAAACTGATAACAGTGTGAATTAAAAGCTGCCCGATTCATCTCATCGGGTGAAATGTTCGCCTGGATTTTGCAGCTTCAATCATGTCTCTCAAACTTTGTGCAGACATCTTAAGACCCTTGAGATTCAGAATATTAGAAAATGATTTTGTCTGTTAGGAAAGTCTGAGATGGTTATACTGAAAAGTTAAATTAAACGTACATAAACATTTCTCATTCCAAAGCCACTTCAATGCTAGCTTTTTAATGCGATATTTATTGTCAATATCACGTTTCTACACACAGTCTACCACAGCTCGGGTAATGCAGACTTTATTCCTCTGGCAGCAGTCCAATAAAGGATGTGGATAAACTATCAATGTCTCAGTATGCAAACTCACGCACTGCACTGATCCCTTATACAACATTAATTGAAGCATATCTAATCTACAGAGATCAGGTCTGATTTCATGGAGGCTCTTTCAAAGAGAACAGTCACTGTGGAGTCAGCCTGAGAGATGACTCCCCTGAGAGGAAGTGCAGAATAGAGTTATACTGTTAAATAAAAAATGACTAATATGCAATATCTTTTAATTCAAAAAAATGGTTTTGTGGGTACTATCATGTCCTCTGTTGTTGGAGAAGATAAGATTACATACATTACATCTACCTTTACCAGCCAATCTTTTTCAGTTTTTTTCCTGAAGTTTAATTTTTATCTATTAACTATCTGTAAGAATATAGTGTCTTTTGAGCCATTTGCCACCCCTGCAGATATAAAAGTACAATAATACAACCTATCATCAAAACTCCAAAACAAATTGAAACTCAGGCAGCAGGACTATCGGGATACAATCAGGTGTGTGAGACTATATATCCTGGAATAGAAAAGAGAGTAGTATGATGGAAAAAAGACACAAAGCTGACACAACAGGATATGCTGGTACTTCCAACCACAACATACAACCTTGAAATGTATGTGCGTGTGTGTGTGTATGAGTGCATGTGTTTTACTTGAATTTCCTCCATTATGTGCCATTAGGGAACCACTATCTTGTAATGGCTACCCGGAGCTACTACACATTAAGTACATCTATGTGTTTATGGATTAGAAGATGTCATCACTTCGATAGCAATCTCCTCTGAAACATGTGATGTCTGCATGTAAAAGATGTAGCAACATGAAGGATCGGCCAGCAAGGCAGTTATGTAAATGGACCTCTGTCCAGAAATGGCTTAATGACAAGAAAGTGGAAATCCTTCCATAGGGTGTTGTTTTGTTCTTGTTAAGTTGTGTGGAGAAGTGCATCTTCACACTGACAAAACTGTGTCAGAAGAAAGCACAAACTAAGATTCACATTGTCAACTTCAAAGTCTGCAAGCATATGAAAAACCTCAGCTCCAACATCAGAAACTTCTATTATGCTCTCTGAAACCTGGTGACTGCAAGTGCATTGTGGGTTTTTGTAGGTTCTTCGCACAATCTAAGAGGGTAAGCCTAAAGCTCTGTCTGACATTAGGTTTGCACTGCAGGTACTGTTTCTCCAAATCACAGAACTTCAATTTCATAGTGCTTGCATGTTTGCATATATATGAGTCTGCTATGACTGTGACCGGACAATATGGCAGCACAGTGCTCGGGGAAGCAACATAGCAGGCTGCTCTTGGAAAATCATTCACTGAATCACTGAGCTGGAATGAAGGTTATACAGTATGAAGCAAAAACCTCATTAAAAAATTAGGGGAGGTGTGCAAGAGGAAAGAGAGTGAAGGAAGGAGATGAGGAGTACCGGAGAGAGAGAGGGGGGGGGGGGGGGGGGGGGAGTGGGGAGAACGAGGGAGACAGGAGGGAGGCTGGTGGTTGAGCGAGAGTTGGAGGGCGTCAGGTCTCATCAGCGTAGTGTGAACTCACAGCACATGCCCAGAGCCTGAGGGGAATTTGTCAATTTATGTGAGACTGTTTCTGTATGCACATATTTTCTACTATATTGTATCATTTTGTATTGTATACTACTCTATTGCATTGACTATTTAATTTTATCTTGAGTAAGGAGAAAGCAAAAATCCTTATCTAAATGATAATTAATGTAATTACCATTAAATATAGTGCAGTTAATGAGGATAGTTAAAGGTCAATTAGAAAATAGATTAAGGTGCAAAGAGGGAGCATAACAAGTGAATGCAAAAACGACATCTTCCTTGCTATACAGCAATCAATAACTTTCTTTTGTCTTCCACTGAAGTATTTTTTTCTCTCTTCCTCTGGAGAATCAAAGCAGAGAAATGTAAGACATAGTGTGAATCCAGCGAACAGAGACAGAGTCTCCAATCTCTTCTTGGGATCGGGAACTAGCAGCTTAACTCCATTAGTCGGGGCTGGTCTACATGGTCATGCCTCATTAAGATTACAATAAGGTTTATGTTCTGCTCTCGGCGTTACGCAAACATGATTGATATGAATCATCATCTAGTCTGTGGAGAAAAGAGAGCATCAGAAATGCTTGACAGTGCTGCTGATGTCTCATTTTACCGCTCTGCTGGAGAGGGAGGGAGGACTCTAAGCTTTAGCGACTCTCTCTCTCTTTTTCGCCACCTTGGTTGTCTCTTGTCTCTCTCGACTCTTCTTGAGGCAGAATGTATGTCTACTTCCTCTCCCCTTCTTTTCCTCCTCACTGAGCTTGTTCAGTCGATCCATGTGCAACCAAGTGAAAGGGATAAGTGTGGCATCTTAGACTCACCGCATTCATACGGAAAATAACAGGGCCATGTCTGTACTGGGAGGCCACAGATGAAGTCATCAGGGTCCTGTTCGCCTGCATTGCACTACATGAAGCAGTAAAGGGCTGTCAGACGTTGTAATTCTAAAAATCAAATTGCATCCTATTTTCAGAAGGAAAAACATCATTTTGTGGGTTACTGTTGATGTGAATGTGTTCTTCACTTTTCAGCACATGACAAAGACCTTACAGAAATGCTGCAGCCATTTTTTTACTGCAGGTATGCAGGCTTTATCTTGTAAGGCAGCTTGATCACGCGAGAATCTATCTTGTCAAGCTTCAAGTTATGCGCTTGTGTCCGACACACCGCTGGTTCGGACCAATCAGCATCCTACGAGGATTCTCGCATGATCTCGCGAATCCAGCTGCCTCGCAAGGTTAGATGGTGATAGACAGATGGTTCATTCCGTCACCTGCCAAGTATTTCTTGAAAGCGTCTGCCCTTTTCCAAACGCTTTGCAAGGACGACTTCTCAGATGGTTCTGTGTAACAAACCATCTGGCGCGTCAGGTTAATGCAGGCTTACAATCATTTCACAATGATTTTGTTTAGCTATTGTCTCTTCATGTGTTTATATTTCTATTTTTTATTTTTCATGCTCAGTTCACTTGGTGACAGCTGGCAATTCAATATTATAGCGTGAGAGAACAAGCACACACAAGTGGAACTTCAGAACAGAGTAGATGTCCTGTAGGTTTTGCATGACCTTACATCATCTACATTAGCTCGATTGTAATCTGGTGGGCCTGCTGTTACACTGGAAACATACAGCATGTCGTAAGAAAGAGGAATTCTCTGGTCAATCTGAACGATAAAATAAGACTGGCATTAATTTATATGTGAAGAATTGTACAGCGAGGCACTTGCAATTCAAAATTCAAAATGTGGATAATGAAAATTGTGGTAAGATTGTTACAAAAGAAACAGTCATGGCAAAAGGACTGATGGATGCAACCACTTGATTTGTTGTGAACCTTGAACACAGTTGACACTGATGATGAATGGAATAAGGAAATGAACTGTCTCACAACTAAAGCTCCCATGATACACTGGAGTACCAGAGCAGACTTAATGAAAAGGGCAGCCTTTCCCCTCTAATCCAACAAAACCTATTAAAGACAGTGTAAATGTTATAAAAGCTAAAGACATTAGCAATGATTGACAAAAAAAAGGGACAATTTGTATGCTAACAGAAAACAAGATAAGTAATTACTAGTTGACCTTGAAGTTGAAATGAATATTTAGAGAAATTATATGCTGATCACAGCACATGCACTGTAAAATAGAAAAGAAAACCCTTTATTCAAATGTTGGATGTGAAGCCAAAATGGCCCTCTGGAGCTTCTTTGACAGCTATAATAACACAGCCACCTGGTTAGAAGAAAATTGCTCTTCCATTTCAGCATCTAGGCATGTGTGTGTGTGTGCTTGCATGCGTGTGTGTGTGTGTCTGTGTGCTATAAATGCACCAATAGACTTGCATGTGTTTGAATGAATGTGTGTGTCCTGTCCCATTTTTGAGAGCTGGTTGGCTGGGAGTGACATTGTCATTATCGACATCTCTCCCCGCTCCCCTGGATCCTGTAGCCATTAGCAACCAACTACGGGAGTTGGCCTCTCCACTGCTGCAGCCAATTGCTCTCACATCACCGTGTGACTGTGCGCATGCATGCGAATGAGCAGGTGTTTCTTTTTCGTGTGTGTCTGGGTATGACTCTATGATAGCCACATGATTGAATGCACTTATGTTGATTATCTAATAACATGCAGCCTCACTGTTACTCATTTATTCCCAATTTATTCTCCAGGTCAGACAAATGTTCCATGACAGCAATATATCTCCACAGTGAAACAGAATAAACACACACATTTCATACTAGCAGGCATGCTGAACAGAAAACTGCACACCAGAAGGAAGCAGTCAGCGTAAAATAATCAATAAGTGTTGATTAGGCCTACTCAGTACCTTTGTATTGCATGGCAAGCAACAGCCTCTTTTTCTGTGCGCCTAGAAATCAATACTCGGATCTCTGATTAGGCCGATCTGCACATCTCACTGAGCAGAGGAAAAGAGCAGTACACCCCAACTGAAATGAGACTGAAAAAGCACCAGTCCATGATAGATGGAAAAAAATAAAACAATACTGCAGGCCTAGTTTCCCAGAACACAAATTAAGCCGAATGCATGCTACTAAAATGCATCAGAGTGTTTTAGTTGTGGATGGGGCATTATCTTTTCTTCCATGTCTTTATAATGAAGTTACATTATGTATAGCTCTGAGCAGATGCATTACACAGTTGAGGGAATAACATGCCTTGCTCAAAAGCACCTCAGAAACAGCTGACAGAGGACTCACTTTCTCCGTGTAGACTCCCTCAAACGGCCCACAGATTTGGCAATATTCTATAACCTTTAGGTTGACACCGACCCTTTACATAGAAGTATCAATACTCCAGGCACTTACTGGCACAGTAACATGAAAACGCTTTTATACTGAGGGCCCCGCAGGGAGCATGTGTGTATAAAAAAAAAAAAACTCTCTCTCCTTCCTGTCTGGCCTGGAATTCCTGGTTAGGTGAAATGAGCATGAGAAAAAAAAACAACTTCAGATTTAGTGTTACTTGAAATCACGTAAATGTTGCCATGGTTTTATAGAGCTACTACACAAACAAGCTCATTAAGCTGTTAAAGGCTGAACAAACACTTTGTCCATAAGGAAAGCCCCACACAAAAGCCTCAAGGGATTCTGTTTTTGGAAGCGAGCAGCACTACTGTTCACAAATATAGTCTGAATCCTCCAAGACTGTCGGAATTACAGTCTGGATGTTAATATGATGAGATGGATTTTGTTGTTCGGTGTAACAGGTTAATTGTGAAATAGTAGCATTACACTAATATAAAGTGCATTTATTCAGAGCAGGTAGGTATATTGAAACAGATATACAGCATTTATCAAGTATGCTAATAAGTCTTTGTCTCTGTTACCATGGGAGCTAGTCATGTGACAGACCACAGGGGTGTGTCCATATGGATTTAAGAATACCTGTGGGAAGCTGTGCGTGTGTATGTGTGTATGTGTGTGCACATATGAGTGGGTGGGAGGGAGAGAGAGAGAGAGAGAGAGAGAGATCATATATTATAGCTACGTTGCTGGCTGATGGTTGAGTTTAATCAGGCCAGTAATAAAAGCAGGGTGTGCTGATGGAGAAGAGTCCTCTGGGAGCTGCAGCTCTTTGTGTCTCTCAAACCCCTCCGGACCAGGACAACCTCTCTCTACGCACCCCCACACCACCATCCTCCCACCCCCCGATTTCATTCCTGTCCCCGTGTTTCCCTCATCTCTCACCCCCTCCCACTCATTCAGTTGTTGTTGTTCTTAAGATAAAGAAGTAACAAATGAGAGGTCAAACTCGGTCTAATCACCGCAGCTCATTGGTGCCACTGACCCTGATAGCAGGACCTAACGCGTGGACACACACCTGTACCCCACTCCTTTGGCTAAGCGGCCCTCCCTTTGTGCCGAGCAGCCTGCCCAGCAGATGATAGATGTGACAGGGAGGGCCCTTGTGGCGCCTTGTAGCCCCAGCCAACCTGATGGGTTATTCATTACAGCAGGCTTCAACTGTCCTTTAAGGACCCTAAAATGCCACAGAGCAGAGCTGTGCTCTACACAAACACCTTTATTGTGATGGATAGAGCAACACCGGCCCAGCTGGATCTACAGGTATCAGCCCCCCATGCTGCTGGCTGTCCAAGAGGGTTACAGAACTTGACTTATGTAAATTTAGGTATTTAGCTGGTGGTCTTACACAAGGGTGGAAGAAATCAATTACACTATCCAGTATACAGCATAGCATACGTGTACATTTTATCAGTATTAGTAATATGTTCTACGCACCATACAGTAGTTATACCAGTCAAATGTAACTGTTCACATTTTTTCAACCAAAAAGAAAAAAACTTAATATCCTGCCAATGAAGTAAATATTTAATCTACACACTACATCTCTGATGTTGAATATATACATTTGAACATTTATCTATACATTCATGCCTGATGATGCATTTAGAGTTTAAATCAATATATAGGTCTCTTTTTAATACATGCATACATTTTATACATACATTATCTTAAATAGTTTTAACTATTGTTGAACATAAATTACTTCAGCTTTAGAAATTAATGTCAGTCACGACATTTTGGCAATTGCTAACAACATAACAAATAACCTGATGACAAGTTTTTTTCTGACTGAGTGGTGCACCGGAGCAGACAACATGTACTTGGGTTTGTCTGTACACTAATCGAAAGGGTAATAGTCGGCTTCAGGGTTTGTGTCTGTTAATATTTTACAGAGAAAAGCTACAGTGAGTTCACAGGATCCCTGCTGGTCACTTTTCAGGTGTGTACCTACAGCTCCAACCTACAAGGCCCCATTCAGTGAGCCAAAATGATAAACAGTACCATGTAAAAACACTGTACGTTTGATCAAAATGACACACAATCCTCAAGCGTATGCACTTAAAAACACTGAATTACACAGATATACACACACAAGCACAGTAACTGTTCTCTGTCTGAAAAGTGTTCACACATCCAGTGGCAGTTTTTGCCTGTATGGTGCTTCAGGCAAACACAGACTTCAGGCAACACGCACTTGTAACTTTATCTGAGGGTAAGTTCAGTCTGAATTATATTAGTCTCCACAGTAGACATTTAAATCTCCTACATAAGAGTTCCCCCAGCTGTCTGTCTGCCTGAAAACCATCCTGCGAAGAAGCCCGAGCTGCTGCAGTCTTTCGTCAGTATCAACAGTAGCAGTGACAGTGCAAAGGTCCTGTGTGGGCTGGTAGGCTAAAGAGGAATGATTACAGCTGAGTGGACTTTGGCCTCGGGGCCAGCAGGAGATGGATACAAGCCAGAAAAGAAAAGCAAGTGACAAACAAGGCGTCTGCTGAGAAAAGGAAGACTCAGTGCTGGGAGGGAAAAAAAAACACAGATGAAGAGTCAAGTCTATTCCTCAACCAAGCAACCAACAGAGAAGATGAAAGTCATTTTTCCCTTGAGTGACCTCTGCAATAAAAAATAGATGATTAGCTATGAAAACAAGCATCTACACAAATTCCTTCAATATGTGTTCACCACTAAAAAGACCCCTTTCATGCGCAATCACAGCAAATCACCCCAGCGCTTTGTTTTTGAAGTGACATGCTCTCCTTCTGTCTCCATCCACCTCTCATCTCATTTTTCCCTGTTTAGCTCCTGAAGAAGGAGGGTTTAGCCCCTCCTTAACAATTCCTAATGAGTCTCTGTGTATACATGCGTCCTTTTGTGTGTTTCATGTGTGTGGTAGGTATGTGTGTGTATATTACTGAATGCATTGGGCCAGTAATGGGTGCGGCTGCCTCATTGTATTACCATGGATACAGCTGGATTTCAATCTACAGAATTCTATTATGTCCTGTTTGTCCCTCTGGAAAATCCTTAACAAGAAAATCCTTTGGCTGATTTCACATCTAATTACACACATAAACAGAAGATGAAAAGAAGAGCACAGTCCTTTCATTCATTTTAGTCATTTCTAAATGTTCAGTCTTGGACCTGACTGGTGTATGCAAAAATTCTAGTATTGCTACTAACGATTACTTTCATTATTGATTAATATGATGAGTATTTTTTATTAATACATTAGTCTATAAAATATCAGAAAATAGTGAAAAATAGTGGAAATTATTTCTCTGTTAGCAGGATCTGAAGATTTATTGTAGCTTTGATGTCTGCTGTGTGGGCAGTGATTGACAGCTGTGATTGACAGTTGGCTCACCTGCTGCTCTCCCTGGCTCTACGACTCGCACTACCGGTGCAATATTTTGGTAAGTTTAATGTTACTTAATTACAATACCTGCCCTGTTAATTTAGCTAAAGTAGCTAACATTAGCCCAAGTGTGCACCGCTCAGTGTTCCCGCTCAGTGTTCCCAGGCTGCTAGTGCTTCAGTCGAGGTAGCGGGGCATGAAAGGCAACACCCCGCACTCCTTATTTGGAAGGTCCCGGCTCCAAACGGAAAAGATGGCGCCAACCATAAGCTGCAACTCGCACCTTGCTACGTCCATCTTATACAACCTATGATCTCAACACAAATGCGGCTTTGTGATTACAAAGTTGCGGGAGATGCATTCTCAGATGTATTCCAGGACAATGTGTTCTGTGTGATACAACTCTTCCTCCCACAATGTCCTGTCTATAGTGACCTTTATCAGCTGGCACCTCTGCAGCTGATGTTGTGGTTGTTAGTATTCTAATGTCATTCTAATACTAGTTAGAAGGACACCAGGGGCAAAATTGATCTTGTGTGTGTGTGTGTGCGTGTGTGTGTGTGTATCTACCATTCACAAGTAGCAGCAGCAGTGATCTCCTGTGTTCAGACTACTAATATGAACATGATGGGCCAGTCACACAATGAATGACAACAACACACAAGGTGAAAGGTCAAATTGCTACTGATGAAATGTTCGTATTCCTGCTGTCGTTCACCTACTGTAGAAATCCACACACACACACGCATGCACGCACGCACACACGAGAGCTCAGACAGACACAAACAGAGACACACATCCTCCCATCCCTCATCCAACAGAGGGTTGATGAAAGAGCCTGTGGCTGTGGTTGGAGGATGGGAGATGAAGAGGGAGGAGGGAGAGGATGGGAGGATGGGTGGATGCTGGGTGAGAGGGGGTGTAGAGAGCGTAGGCGACTGACAGACAGACAACAAAAGACCAGCACTGCTCCAAAGTTCAAAAGAGCCCTTTTAACCAAGCATCTACCCAATGTGTACACATATACTCATGCATACGCCAACAAACACGGTCTCACTGAATCATCCCCCGTCCACAGGCAGAACTAAAAGTATTTTCACACGTTGTTTGTGGGTTCAGTTCTCTGTATTGAGTAATCAGGAGACACTCAGACTTGATGGCCACAGTCTCAACAATGCTTTTCCTTTCCAAGAGCTCTTGAGGACATTAGAGAGATTTACTCAACACACACACACATGCACGCACACACACACAAACAAACTAAATGCATAGACACACAAGTGTACACGTGCTCCTACTCAAAAACATATCTTATATACTTAAGTATTCTTCAACTCAATTATTAGGATGTGGGTTTATGCAATATTTAAAGCAACTTCTGTCATTTCAAACACAATCTTGCGTTAAAAACAAGGGAGTTAGTGACCGGAAAAATACTAAAGATAAGTGGAGAGTTAAAATGACCTTCAGGCTGTGGTCAAAAGGAAGGCATCTCTATACTCCAATATTAAAGCATCAAGTCTCTTTAAAAAACACCACGGCTGAAGTGGCTGAGCTCCGCAGGTGGCCTCGGCTTTGTGGTCTGAGTGCAGCATCACTCCCTGTAGAGAACAATCATCTCTATTGGACATCCCACAGTCCATTTCATCTACTCGAGCAACATCTGCTTCTGTGACTACACACACACACACACACGCACACAGAAAGAAACTCTCATTGATTTGATAGCTACAATATGTCATAATATACTTTATAGACTATGTAATAAGACTTTTTCTCTCACAGTTCTCGAATACAGTTTACCATTTTGTTTTCGTCCAACACTACACAATAAGGTAGAGACACAGTTATATTTGCTTTTGGACTCAGAAAGTGGTGAAGCTACAGAAACAAGAGGGAGAAGAATGGCAACACATTGACAGACCACGATCCAAGCCTTAGCTCCTCAGGGATCATACACTTTAAGCCTCATAAAGGCAATAGAGCACGTGTCAAAACCAAACTCTGCTGCAACACTGCTGTTATAACTGTGTCATCCCCTGAGAGTCTGCCTCTTAGGGACATGGTTGTTATTGAAAGAGAGAACAAGAGTCCTCTCAAAAAGCACACGAGCACATGCACAGACAGGCAGAACTAAAGCAAAGCTAACAGGATTGTGGAAAGAACACAGTTCGGTTGTAAGCAGATGATAGGGAAAAGCCGGGGTTAGAGAGTAAAGAATGTGCATAAATAAATTCAAGAAGTTTGTTACTCCAACAAAGCTTTGGCAGTATGCTGCCAAGTACACCTAAAAGTTTTCCACAACTCAGAGAGGAGATAGAAGAAATGTCACTTATCCTTGAGGTAAAATTACAAAAGTAAACAAATACAGATTGCTTCACATGGTTTGTTTTATTTGGGCTGGTCAACCAGTCTTTGGGCAAAAAATAAAATACACACAAATACATTTCTAAAAGCGGCCTGTATCTTTATTACAATCAGTATACTGAAATCATGCCCACACAATATTTGTACTGGGTGATTGTTTCAAGCTACAACTTTAAAATTTGACACAAATAGTTTGATAAGTTGTATAATTAATATCAGGAAGTAACATCTAAATCATGGATGCACCAGTATATGATCTCCATCTGTTAAAGATATCTAGATATCTCCATGTCTTAGATATATAAACGTGCTTATATATCTAATACTGTAGCTATCCCATTTATCTACTTAATATCTATGGATATTTGGTTTCCATCTATCACCTGTCTCCAAAAAACATGTGTTAAATAGAGAAAGAATGAATGAAGGATAGGACCAGAGGCATGCAGTAATGCAACAATGCAGGATGAATTGTTAGCTACAGCATTGAAGAGCTGAAAGCGTCGGGCTGAAAGCTCTTCAGCTAGCGATGCTTAATCTGCAAAAACACTTTGGTTGGACAGAATTTACATAATTGTAGCACTTATCGCACCATCACTGAGAAAGTGAGCACCACCCCGCCCAGTGAGCGAACAGTTGTCAAGGCAACTGAGGCAAGGGTTCAACGGGAGCATGTCACTGGCCTTGAGAGACAATCGAGGGAAAGAAGGGTTGACGAGAAGTCATTTAGTTTGGTCTGTAAAAAAGGACAGCGCAGGTATGTGAGGTCAGTTCAAATGATTTCACAAAGGGAAATGCACATATATCCGCGATGCCTCTGCTGCTGTGAACGGCACATGACCAACTCACAGTAAGTGATAAAGCAGGTTAAGGGACATCGTAATGATGCGTTTTAACTACAGTCCAGTTGTGGAGAACTATCTGTAGGTCTATTTATGCACTGCTGACCACTCAACTGACCACTGAGCACATTAAATTTAATGAGTTAGTCTACTATGCGTGTCCACAGATAAATGACTGCAGAGTTCTTGCATAAATCTCTCTCTCTGTCAGTTCCCTGCTCTTATTCTCAAATGTCTTCTCTAAAAAAAAACCTCTCTATTCTCTGTTTTATGTCTTTATCGCGCTTTTACATTCTCCTCCTGCCTCTCCACTTCTCTCCTAGTAATAGACATGGCTGCAAAGGTTACAAGGCTATCTTAAGTTTCTCAAAGTAAAATAAGGTGTGTATTTTTGTGCATGCGTGTGTGTGTGCACCATTAACACCATGCCTGAAATATGGACGGCAGCAATCTGTGGCCAAGCGTCCAAAGAGACGAAAACAAGCCACCTCTGACTAACCGTCTAGGCCTCTAACACACACACACACACACACTTACACACAGACCATAAGTGTCCAGGAGAATGTGCAGCCCGGGGGTCCTCTGTCTGTCCACCAAGAAAAACAAATTAGCAGGCAGTCTACTGGGCTCAGAGTCTGGAGTCCAGCCAGAGCATGCAGCACTGAAGTAGGAACCACATGGTGCAGAGGGTGGCCACAGGCCCGACGAGAGTACTGTATCTACCATACTCCTTTGGTCTTAACAGAGGTGACAAATGGATAATGAATTACACATGAGATTATGTACAGTAAAATATGCCCCGCAAGGTTTTGAAACATGTCAGGTTCATCATCTGAGAACCATGAATATCCACACCAAATGTAATAGAAATCCAGCTATTATTTTATTTTAGATAACCTGTTATTGACCAAAGTGTCATCATTTGGAAATTGTGATCTGACGGTGGCACAACACTTAAGGTTAGGAATCCTCTGAGGACAATGATTATCCATATCAAACAATCTAACAAGATATCTTGCCCTGAACCAAAGCGATGGACTGAGAGAGAGACTGTCAGACACACAGCACCACCCTCAAGCTCCAATATTGTTTGTATAAGAAACTAGCGTCTGAATTAAAAACAGAAGAATTTCAGAGAAACAGTACGATTTTGAGAAACCCTATTTTTGGTTCACTTGCTTGTGTTTTTGCCTGCATACAATGGCAAATGCATGCAGTGACAAAGAGAAAAGGGAATGGGAACAAGAGAAATGAAAAGATACAGTGACACAGAGAACGATACAGATCCATTGCATAGACGTATAAAGAGATTCTCAGCAGAATCAACAGATTGGCAAATTCCTCTGCAGAGCACTTATGCTGTCCGTCACTTTGCCAAGGCTATTAACACAGTGAGGGATGGCTGTATCCAGGCAACCGGGCGGCTAGCATCAGCAGTCTGTATCTAACCACCATCAACCAATCACAGGCATCAACTCCCACCACAGCCAATCATGACTGATGTCAAGCAGCTGCTATTCAGCGGGGAGCTATTATCACGGCAAACTAGCTCAGTGCACACCCGATTGTCTGGGCACCATCTGTGGACCTGAGAGGTTAAAACCCACCTGATAGTCAACATTACAGTATATTTACGTGAGCTAAGGGGGGAAATTGCAGCAAATGCTTTCTTAATACTGTTAATATGAACACCAGCCCTGGGCCACCCTTTTCAACAGCTAATCTACACGTTACAGGAATTCAATTATTGAACTTTCTTTGTGTGTTTTCTTTTTCCCCCAGTAGCTACTCAATGAAGCAGTCTGCTTCTCCTAAATTCAATTATTTCTTTTGCAGTATACAGAGAGGTTATTACTGAACCTTTACTATTTGTGCTCTTCTTATCCGCATCTTTCCCTATTTCTTCCTCAAACTGAGGCAAGTATCATTTAAACTAACCTATCCCTGTGGAAAAACATAGTCTCAAAGCTGTGAAGTGTAAAAGAGCATGACAGTGAACACTTTCAATTTTCAAAAACATTACGAGATATTGTAATATTTTCACTTAGGTCAGGTGGGACTAGGCTGTCTGCATTGAGAGCTATATGGATCTGACAGAGGAAAACACAGTTCTATTAGAGATTATTATTACCCAGCATACTCACTGGTCAGACCCAGTGTGTTTGTGTGTGCACGTGCATGTGTGTGTCAGTATACACCTACCAACAGAGGCGCCTCACCCCGGGCTGAGAAAGGCTGCATGTGTGATAGGTGCAATAGTTTGTATCACATCAGTTCCTCTCTATTCTCTTTCCGTCTCCCTCACACACAAACACACGCACACACACACACCATCCCCCTCACTTTGACAGACATAAGTTTGGGCAAGGCAATCTGTTAGTCTAACTGTGGCTGACGGTTCCTGTGATGTTTGGTTCACTCCGTGTGTTTGATCCTCCAGGTACAGAGGAAGCGAAGCCTACAGGGATATCTCATCTGCTCATTCTCATTCTCTCTCTCTGTGATCTGCTGCAAAGCTGCATAAAAATACAAACATTTCCAATACACAGACCTTGTAGTGCCTTCTCTGTGACTGTATTCAACAAGCTGGTGTCTGCCTTTGTTTCTTTATGGTGTTCAAATGGATTTCTGATCCAGGTTTACCAACTCTAAACCAGACTAAGAGTCTACAGCCACCTTGATGATGGCAATAGATGAATATGTCTATGTCTGTAAATTCTGTTTGTGGATTTGAAAATGGTCTATTTTATAGACTAGTTCAACATTGGAAACAACGGAAAATACGCCTATCAATGTTAATCTCATGTCTGTAACTGAAGAATAGAGCTGGAGCCTGGAGGTGATTAGCTAATCTTAGCTTAAAGACTGGTATCAGGAGGAAATACAAGATACGTTTGGGCAGCTATGACTGGGCCAGGCAGCAGATTTCCAGCATTTTCAGCAGGACAGAAAAGGAGGCTCTGATCAAGTAGGTCAAAGAGCTAAAGGCTCAGCTCCAAAAGGCACAGGAACACTCTCCAGAACCAGGTGGTGTATCTGACGAACGAGCTCCACAGAGAGAAGACCTGGAGACAACAGCAGAGCGATCTGTTCAAAAAAGAGAGAGCTAAGTGTTTTGAGGAGCAAACCCTAAGGAGGCAACTTGGTCAACAACTGGAGGAAACAAAAAAAAAACTGTTGGCTGATCAGAAGAGCCAGGTGGAGCTGTTTGCAAGTAAGGAAAAAGAATTGAGGAGTGAGCTCAAGACACTGAAAGTTTCATTCATCAGTGTACTAGGAGCAGATCCAGAGGCTCAGAGCTGAGCAGGAAGCCCTCCATCAACTATTGGAGCACAAGATCAATATGGAGGACCTGAAAATCCAACTCCATGAACAGATCTCAACAAACCTCGAGGAAGGTCTTTGTTCTGGAAAAGAACCTGCCACTTCCTTGGCTTGAGGAGGAAAAAGAAAGTGAAGTGGGAGAAGGAGTCCATTCCAACTGAGTGGACTTTTCCACCCGCGGCAGCCGTAAAAGGCCACAAGATGACTGTGTAGTTGTATTTTGTGGTGATACTTGAGAAAAATTGTGTATAGTAATAAACAAAAGTAGCACATGTAGAGTGCTTAATGTCATCAGATTATAAATAATCACAGTTTAGAATATGTGATGATTAGAGTAAGTGGTAACCAACATTTTCAGGAAGAGTTACTTAAAGTAAAAACTAAGAAGTATTTCCATAGAAATTTTTAAAAGGAAAAAGGAATGACAAAACTTCACCTTGCATGTGAATGAAGGGTTGGAATATCAGTGGTAGCTTACAGCCTACAGCCATGCTAGCAGCTCTATGAGGCTGTACTTAGGCAAAGCTGTGTTTTGAGCAAAATGCTAACGTCAACATGCTCACAATTTCAATGTTAAAATGCTGACATTTAGCTAATTAAACAGGTATAATGTTTTAAGGACTCAAAGGTTTATTGTTACATACACAAGTAGTATGTGTAATGAAATGCAATGTGGGGTTCGACCCAATGACAAACAGGGCGACATTCCCATCCCATGCCCATGCTGCTACCGTACTGTAGGTTGCTGTGTAACATGCACTTCTATCTCCAGAGCATCAAATATCATTATCTGTCTTGCTGCAGTCTGCTCCTCAGAGTGAGATGGGTGTACTGTGTGAACTGCTCAACTCTTCATTTTATCTTGACCTCAGAGCCATTAGGATTGGGTTAGAAACATCAATTGAGTTACCTACAGTCAACGGCATATATAACCCTAACTGAACTGTACGTGCTTGAGCCTCAGTGAGGTGTGTGTCTGTGTGTGCGCTTTTATGTGTGTGACTGTGCACACGTGTGCCTCTAAGGTTTATAGATAGAAGCTGCTGGACTCATAAAAACAAGATAAGTGTTGTGTCAATAGTCCAAGCTGGGGCCATTAATCTAAGCAGAATAAGAGCCCAGGCTCCACTACTGTAACCATAGCAGACGCATCGAGGGCGTACTGTAGAGGTGGAGGAAATTCAGTATCCATTACCTACAGGGTGGCCATGCCATTAAGAGAGGGGGTCAGAGAGGTAACGTTATAGCCAGCGCTCTTACAGCGTAGATGTAGCTATAGCTTGAAATACATCCATCACCCATGAGACTATGTCGCCTGAGAAACATCGTCATGTATCATGGAAAGGCTTGTGCAATATATTGCTATTTTACATGCTATTTATATACAGCACACTACAGCTCCTCTTCTCCAATTCAGAGGCATCACCTGGCATTTAAGATGTCAGATAATGATGGTAATGCTAGTGGCACACAGTCAAAACCCTGTATGATCAACAATATTGATTTTCATGATCGATGGTCACTTCTGCTCAGTATAGTGCACATTGCCTTCTAGATACTAATTATATATATATTCATATTTGTGTAAGAAAAACTATGAATAGCATGCACTCACAAAGTATTATTTTAGTGTACAACTTAATTAGCGTACAACTAAGTGAGATGCTCTTTAATACCGAGAGAATCCCTCAGCTATATCCCATTGTAGGTAAACATGCTATTATTCATGCTTGTTTAGGGGTGTAATGCCTTAGTCAGCTTGGTGTGCGTAAACCAAGGTGTGTGTACGCGTTTGTGTATGTGTATGTGTAAAGATGTCCCTCCAGGCTGCCGTGGTATTCTCACAGCAGCAGCTGCAGCCTCTCGATAAGAGTCACACTCAACAGCTTCACTTTGAAGACAAAATGGACTGAAATGTAAGGAGAAAACATTTATAAAAACACACTGATCCAGACACACACACACACACACATATTCCTGTAACAGATATTTATGAGCTAGCAGATTAGCAGACATGAAACAAGGCATTTTCCTCAGAGAGCGAGAGCAAATTCTGCAGTATCTGGAAACTGCTCAGTCAGGCAGAGTTGACATTACAGCCAGGAACATCTTGAAAGCATCTTATAAACACCCCAGCCCCATATATGTCAACAGTCACAGTAATGCAATATCACTCTGAGAGTAAAAACATTCTATAACATTTTTATTCTATGTGGATGGGTAGGAGGGAATTGACAGAGAGAATAAAAGGTGGGAAGGCAGCACGGAGACGAAAGAGACGAAAGTAAATGTGTTTGAGGCTTCAGAGAATAAAAATGGAAGATATGAGAGGTAGAATAACAGAGTGAAGATGAAATGTGGAATCGAAAAATACAATAAGGAAGGAAAATTAGGAGGGAAAGAGGCATTACAGAGTGACTATAATGTATTATTGGAGATTTAAACATGTACCAACAAAGCAAAGCAAAGTCCACATACACTGCCATGGATGAATGAATTAGTGTCACACATGTATTTGACATGTTAGCTGTTCACATATGTTTCAGCATACCACTGATATGGCAACACTGTATTTGGTCTCAGTGTTTAGTATTGATATTCAGCTACTGGGTGACAAAAGGATGTTCAAAAAAATTCCATTTAGCGGATCTATAAAGACAATATAACCCTATATTAACCCCAACTCTAACCAAGGCAGTGAATACGTAGTGGCTAGTTTTCACATTAGTTTTTGTGGCGATCACCTGAAACTAAGCAGGAGGCTTTTTACGTTGGCAATATTCTCAAAGGACACTAAATTTAGTATCACAACTGGGTTATAAACATTATTTAATTGTTGGAGGTGAAGTTAATTCAATAAATACAATATTGCAGATTCACTTTCCCATTGGAACTTCCTTTTTCCATTCCCTAATTGTAACACTGTAACTCTACTTATGAATGAGCCATCATACTGCCCACCTTTACCATTCAGGCAGGGAGGAAGGAATCCAATACTTGATGTTATTAGATTAGGAGCAATTTCCTGACTCAATCTGATTAGGAGCATACTGACCTTGCGGTGCTTGAGAGTCATATCATTAACACGATTTACATGAGCAGGAAGTACCCAGGTTTTTTACAACAAGCAATGTATGAAAACAAATACGATTTTTACAAAGCATTCAGGAGCAATTTCAACCCTTTCAGTCACCTATTGTGAGCCTTGAAAAAGCAGGGGATACATTTAGGTGGTTTTAATATAAATCCTAATTATTTCCGATGGGAATTGCAGTTTCTGTTTGCTTGTGAACTGTTGAGATTTAACTAGTATGATCTGAATATTGATTACTCCTCCCAGAAATAACTGGCTGTAATTACCAAACAAGTATAAAGAGTTCAGGCTAGCAAGTGCATTTTGTTATTTGAGTGCAGATCTTAGTAAGTAAGGACATTTTGGGTGTAAACAAATCCTTCACATCCCTTTAGCAGAAATTCCCATCCTTTTTAACAGATGATTCAGGTTAGAGTTAGCGACTAGGAAAAACATTATGTCAGTGAGGATCCTCACAAGTACAGACGTGTGTGTGTTTGTGTTTTGAGGAGGGTTTTGGGCAGCATATGGGACACGTGGCTTGTTTGTGGGGCATGCTGTGTAGAATATGTATGTGTGGCATACAAACTGAAGGATGTGCGTTGTGAGTGGCGTGTGTGTCTGTGTGTGTATGTGTATGTGTGTGTGTGTGTGTGTGTGTGTCACTCAGCAGCATGGGGTAGACACTGGCAGAGTTTAAAGAGCAGCATGGAGAGAAGAAGCAGCCTCTGTCTGTCAACCACCAGCGAGCACTGGGGCTCTGAATTCCCATTCATCCCCTTCATCTAGCCTCAGTACAAATAGACCAACAAATCAGAGCTGGAGATGTCTGTGGTTTTGGAGTGATGGAGGAGTATGTGTGTGTGTGTGTGTGTGTGTGAATGCCTCTGTGTGTGTGTGTGTGTGTGTGTCAGCGGATGAACCATACTGACTGAGCCTTCCAAAGCCCTGCAGCAAATAGTATCTGGCTGGTACTTTTCCCGGGGAGACAAACCAATCTGACCTGCTCCTTGTTAACCTGGGTAGTACATAACACACACTGTATATACATACACAAGTGTACGTGAGATCAGATGAGAAGACATTTTATACCAACAAAAGTTGAAAGAATTGCTGCCACCTGTAGAGGAAACAATTCATCTAAATGTAAACCAACAAAAGTGAAGATATGAGGTTTCATTCAACAACTGAGGAATCAAACCAGGGACAGGTACAGAAGATGTTGCCAATAGTAACAATGGTATAATAACACAGGTGATTCTGTGTGTATATTGCAAGATAGTCTCTGTGATACATCACAATGTGTGGCTAATGAGGAGGAATATACCTTCAATGACAAAAAATAAATCAAAAGCTATAAATCAATCATATATTATGAAATGCTTCAATTGAGATGAAACAAAACATTTCACATACCAGTCTAACATATTATATTATATTATATTATAGTACCATATCAATGATTGGCCATGTGCCTGGTACTCAGAGTGGAGCTGACAGGAACAACAAACACTCACTATTACCAGAAAACTGACTCAGCTAATAGGCAGTCGAGGCAATAAGCAGTTATAAATAGTATACACTGATAAATACCCTCTTTCTTTGTGTATTTTAAGATTTCTCACATAAAAAGGAACGTGACTATCATACATACATAGTATATAAACTGTATATAGCTTATGGCATTATCCTACACACAGCTCCTGAGGTATCCCACTGTGACTATGAATTTGGAGTCACACTGCCAATAATAAATTCAGTTCACTTGTCGCATTTGTTTGTGTTCTCAAGAGGTGTCAGCCTGCTTTCACAACACAGTATTAAAATGCAACCTAACACCCCAGTCCTTAGTTCGACATGTTCTACTGTTTTTGTGTTTGGGTACTGAACGTCACAGGGACAAAACAAGGCTCAAGTGATTCTGGTCTCCTTCTTTGGTGCCATGGTAACTGTGACGGAGAAAGTTCGGCTCGGCTTTGTGTGTCTCTCAGAAAGGTACAGAAAATAAAGTTGCAATCCTACAGTGAACTCAACTTTGAAAACACAGCTTACCACTCCCCCACCACCAGTGATTTAATGCTTTCAAAAATATTACCAAACAATCCAAACAGAGGATTTATCACAGCTGCTATAATTTTGCTACCCGACTTGCTGGCTACATTTAAAACAAATACTTCTGAGATTAACAATGCAACAATTTAAGTCATTACACATATGATTCATTCTCATAAAAAACCTAACAAGAAATTTACAATAATCCTCTTACAAATGGTGGCTGGCTCATGCCAGGGGAACAATAAGCTGTTCTCTGCTCAATTGAGCTGCATACTAATAGGGTGATTATGAGGCCTAATTATCAGATGGCACTTGTCAAGAAGAAGCCGAGCAGTTTGCCCTGAGGACGAAATGCAAAACAGAGACAAACTGTTGTTTCTACTGAAAAGCCACTCAGGAGTCTCTCTCCATAATACAGCTGGTTAGAAGCCAAGAGGCCACTTCTTTAGATTACAACCATGACAGGAAGTCAGTGAACATACCATCAGGCACACTCATGTAGTGAAAATAACGTACACACAGGACTCCACCCTAAACAGTGAGTCAACCCTCCCAGCACTGAAGACATTGGTTATTATTAACGCACATCATGAATACATTAGTCACATGTTGAGGAGGATATGAAATATGCATATTCCCTGAGGAATATGCATATTTAGCAGGGATGTTTAAGAAGAATTATTAAGAATGACGAACACTTGCGGTCCTGACATGGTGACTTTAAACTTAACTTGAAACAGTTAATGAGTTTGTATATGTGTATGAGCCGACACACAGTGGGTAATCTCTCCACTTGCTTCTAATATACCATTAAACCATAAAATTTTCTAATGCTGCTTTAATTCACCTTCTACTTAACATCTGTTTTTTGGTGCTTCTGTGGCTGCCGGTCACCGGACAGTTTTTGAAGACTCATGGGCGTCAGGAGGGAGATTCACAATATTTCCAATCCTACACACTGTTAATAATTCAACATTTAATATAAAAACAGACAGGCTGTCCAGGAGGGAAAAATAGCTGTGAATTATTGATATCGCCCTCTCCTCTTGTCTTTGGATCAGAAGTGATATATTGTAAATAAGAAGAGAAATTATATCTGGACCAATATTCTTCTGGCCCCTGAAAGAATTATCCCCTGACCTCAAATGTATTAAATTTACAGTATAAATATATATTTATTGCTGCCCTCTTTGGAAAACAGTTATAAAAGTGCAGTGAATCCAAATTTATTGAATAGGCAAATGACAGAGCTTCAGCCAGGCTCTCATGTCTTTTCTGCTTCCAGTTCTTTTTATTTTCACACATCTTTCATGTGACTTGTAGTAACGGTTGGGAAAGGAGGCTCCCTGAGGTTTTAGCTTCCTGTCTTCCAATTACCGCCAATGTCACCTCTCTTTTTTCTTTCAAGCTTCCACTCTCATTTTATCTGTCATTCTCAGCCGTTTACTTTACTGCCTTCACTGCCCCTCTCTCTCTGCTGCCTACTTCTTTGTCTTTCTCTGAGTATGTCTCTCTCGTTTTGCCTGCGGGTACGGTGAGGATGAAATATTAGAGGCCACACCAAACATAAATATATGCCATCTATGTAACCCACACTCCACACACATGCAATCAAACACTGGCATTGATCCCCATGGGACCACACTCAATTTAAAGTCAAACCCGCTGCTGCTAGAGAAATGTTTCCATCAAATATGAGTTCTGAAATAGATCCCTTTGCTGCCAGGTGTAGTGCTGAGGCCTGTAATTGTGTTGACAATCAGCTGAGAGTCAATACAGCAATATAGGGATGAGAAGAGAGACTGATATGAATTTCACGTGATTGGTACATTTTCACCACGTTTTCATGTCTCTGAGCCAATCTGGGCCAGGTCCTGGCTGCCTCTCCAGAGTGACGATGAGGCACAGTGGCACAGTGAAGGACACTGTGTTTTCTGCAATGCCCTACTCACCCACTAGCACATACGGTACGCACCCACCCACATACATCGACCAAGTAGAACACAACCACACAAATGCCCGTCAAAAGCTGCACAAACATCCATAACAAGTACATCATTTGATTTGTGAAAATGAGTAACAAGTAACAGCTTCTCAATCTCAGTGCAGGGAACTTGAATAAGCGAAGATCAAAGAGTGACATGCTGAAAAATACCTCTCTGCGTGTAAATGCTTTTGCACAACAATGAAGGTTTTCTCATTTTCCCACAACATTTATAGAAAAATGAAGTGTTTACAGCAGAGATTAGAGTGGACATTGTGTAATGATTTCATTGGTTGTACTCTAAATGCAGCGCCAAAAAAAAAAAACAGAAATACATCAGCATATGGCACTGCTGTCATCACCTATAGCTCGCAATCACACCCACACCCCCTGTAGCACACAACTCCTTATGTGCCTGTGTGTGTGTGTGTGCCGCTACATGAATGTGTGTTCAGCAACCTCTCCACAGTCCGTTGTATGCAAGTGCAGCAGAGAACAGCAGTGTGAGGAGATAAAAACATTAAAACACACACAGCAGAGACAAGGTCATGTGTCTTTATTCTTTCCTCTATTCATCCATCATCACCTCCCTGCTTGCAGTGTTGCTTTTTTATCACACAGACTGCTGGTCTTAATCTTTGAATACAGAACAAATGCCATATGAATGTGCATGTCATCCAATTCTGCAAATTGCAATTCATTGCTGTTTTTTTTCCCAGTTTCAGCCAAGCAATGTAGTCAGTATAGAAAATGATTCAAATTAATCCTAGCCTAGCTAGATAAATGCCATGCGGTCAGCTATGGCTGATTGGTTATACTCAGCAGAGCCTGGCTGATCTGCTGGCTTGCAGCCAAAGCTGTTGATTAGGCTTCTCATCACCGATTAAAAACAATAACTTGCCTCATAACAGAGGTTAAGATTATGGTTTGGAAGCCATGCTAATGCTAAACAAATATACCAAACCCCTGAGACCTCGACAGCTGATTCCTGATCAAAAGAGTCAGATCTCATTACATTCAGATGCCTGCCATGCTTGAGATTGTAGAGATCACTGCTGGTGATCTATCTATATGATCTCCAGTTGTGCACCTGGCAAACAGCCAGATCATATGATTCGTGCTTTCTGTTTATTTAACCTTTACAGGATTGTATTCTCATTTGAGTCAAGGCTCGGCGTCTGAGAAAACTATTTAATGTTCATCTAAGGATTAGTGTTCAGCCTCTGTCCATCTTTGAAGATGTAGAGATCACAGCCCAGTCCTGTCATCGTCATGCGAGTGGAGGCATGTTCATAAGGCATGGAGATCAAGAGATCATTGCCAAGGCCAGAGCAGATGTGCACATGTATGTAAATGTTCACACACACACGGGGGTAGAGAGGCACAGTAATGACAAGTTGTTGACTACTGGATTCATAACCTTTAGAAGCCCTCATAACTACATTTAAGAGCTGCGAGGACTCCAGCATGACCTCGACTCCTCTGAGCACCAATAACCTCTCCTTCACCCCTTCTCCCTGATTCATCCCCTCCCTAAAACACACAAACACATCAACATCACTTCTCCTAATTGCACCCCTGCTCTCTCTTTTCCCTTCAAATTCACATCTTTACTCCATTTGCCAACACTGCTTTTGCTCCACTGCTTACCCTCCCAGACTACTGTCAAATGCCCCAAAATCTAAAAATACCATCCCCGCTGGAGCCACATCCTCATCTGAACTCCTCGCCCTTTCCTACCACCCCAACAGTTGCTATCCAACCCCCCCTTCTCTAAACCAACCCATACCTTTCCCTCTCTTCCCCTCAACCACCTCCTCTTTCCTCCTCTCCTCCACTTCATTCAGGCGAGATCTAATTCACCGATGAATAATGGATGGATGGATAGAAGACTTTCATCTATCAAGGTTCTCTTTCTCTCTCTGTCTTTCTCTTGCGGGATGGCTGTAGTGCTAATGCAGGGCAACATGCATTGGAGATGAGCCCAGGGACCTCCCACTCAGTCTGTTTGTCTGTCTGCTGCCTGAAGGATCTCTCTCTCTTTCCGTTTCTCTCTCGGTCTATCTCGTTCTGTTCCAGACTGGTCATTGACAATCCCATTCAATCCATTTATCATTGTTTTCAGACCTCTTTTCTCTTTCCCTGCTTCATTTTGTTCATAATTATCAAATCAAATATAAAAGTGGACAGTGCTGGACATCTCCCTTCATCCTTCTCTTTGTCCGATTACCCATCACCTTTTCAACGTTCATTACTGCAGTTCGATTAGTCCCTGACCTTGGGATAGTGATCCTAAGCTTGTATTGACCCTGACCCCCCTGCTTCCCTCCCCTCTAATACCCTTAGAAGCCACATCAAAGGACCAATCTCAGAATCCAGACAACAGCCCTCCTATACTACTTTATTGGATTGAGGCCTGTTTAAATCCGCTATGGAAGCTGAGCTACTGAGGTGAGGAGTTTTGATTATGGATGTAACTGCTCAAGCTCAAGAAACTTCCTGTTTGAATGGCAATTAGGCATATAATTGAAGTCATTGTAGTGTTTTGTGGACTAATAATCTCCACTAGATGCCTGATGATCTTTATCCAAACACTTATAGTTGTCATATTTCAATGTGACTCCAAAATTTGGTTGAGTTGGATATTCTCTACTTTCGTGGTGGCACTAAGATTAAGTGAAAAAGGACCAACCCCCACAAAAACCCAACAATTAGCGCTTGGAGGCGAGCAGGAGCAGCAGCTTGTCAAAGAGCCCATCAATAATGCAGGCTGGTGGGTGACCCTGGCTGCCACGCTACTGTCCTGCTGAACACTCCTGCCTGTCTACCTGTCTGCCCGCCTGTCCATCTGTCTCCCTTCCTTCCCTTGCTTCTTTCACCTTCTCAGTCCCTGCCTGACATCTGTCGGTCTGTCTTCCCACATACAGAGTTGTATATTTCTCAGCCTGGGAGCTTTGGTATCTGTTATGCATGTATCCTTGAGCTGCTGTGGCTGGAGAGACTCAGTCTATATGTATGTATGTATGTATGTATGTATTTATCCATTGTAGAGGTGTGCAGTATGTAAGGTTGTTCATAATTTAAAAAGTATATCCTTGTGTTGACACAATATTGGATTTTTAATATATATATCAAATCCTTTAAAAACACATTATTTGTATATTTAAAGGATTAACATGAAGGCAACACAGGGATCCAATGGCTTGGACCAAAGGCAGCACATCGCCTTCAAGGTAAACAGCATCATTTAGGAAAAAAAAAGGAAAGAAAAAAGATAAAAATATTTTTGGAAGACTGCAAGAATAAAACACTTCAATCGACACGCCAAGGCGAGAAAATGACAGAAATCAGAATGCTATTCCAGGCAGGGGGGCGAGGACAGACTCCAAATGGGACCAACAACAGTAATAACAGCTGCTGTTCCATCATATACGCCAGCAGAATAACAATCAGCTCTGTAATACTAGCAGACTTCAACTAACCTCTCATCACGTTCGTCAACAACAGCAGACAAAATGGCGGTCGAGCAAGCAGCATGGACAACAATAGAAAACAAGCTGAATAACAGCTGGCTGAAAGGTGTAGTTGAGGTGATTTGAGGCTGTGATTCATGTTGCGGCTTTCATTAGGCAGATTAGGTACGATGGCGCACACACTCAGACACAAAAACATTCATTAGAAAATTGTTGGAGCTAAAAGGGTTGCTGGCAGAGCGGGAAAGGTGCAACAGTGTTCAGGTTTACTGTTTTGTTTATGCTCCTGCAATCAAAGGCATAAAGAGCTGAATGAGAGGGGGCAACATTGTCCGGGGGAAGCGCGGGAACAAAAGCCTGACAGGCTGCATGGTGGAGAGCAGGCAGCTGTGATGGTACAGGTGTCGAAGATGGAACAATGAACATCTGGATTTGAGGCTGCCTTGGTCGGATGAGAAACTGTGTGAAATAATAATTTCATCCCTCCATGTTTATGGAGAGGTATTCCTCCAGCGTTGTATTCTGTTGACTTCAATCTATCATAAAACAATGAAGTAAAGGTTTGCTATTTGGTAAACATTTCACAGAGAGCCAGGCTCTTCAGGAACACTGTGATCAAACTCACACAGTTGGAAGTTGGCACTGGAAGTTGCCCAGTACAACCACACACTGATCCACTGCAGATCAGCAGATCCGCTGGAGCTGCAAAGGATGAAGTGCCTTGCTCAAGGGCACCTCAGTGGTGGTAATGTGGGAGGGGCAATAGCAGCACTATCTGTATGTCAAGTCTGCATCACCCGTAGCCATAGTTCAGAGACAAACCACGCATGCACATGCATACAGACATGCAAACAAAGTGCACTGATACCCAAACACTGTAGTTTCATACTCAGCAAAACACAGATAACCTGCAACATATATTCATTTTAGTCAACATGGTTTGAACATAATGAGGTTAAAAGAAGATCTGAAGCTTGCAGAATCAGTAACATCGTTGAAATCACTTCTTTAAACCTATTTAAAAAAGCTTTTTATTAATCTCAAAGTTTTATGTTTCCAGTTCCACAATGTTTTAAGCGTTTTATTTGTTTATTTTTTTTTACTGTTCTTTGTGCTTTCTGGTATTTTATTCTATTTCATTCTCTACACCAGTTTAATTGCTGGTTTTCATTTAATTGTGGTGCTGAATTGTTTTAATTTTTGTTTTTCCTTTGTAAAGCACACTTTATAACACTGCTTTAAAAAGGTGCTATGTAGACAAAGTATATTATTATTATCATTAAAAAGGTGGACGATTTATTTCAACACAATAAAACACATTAGGATATGAGGTTTGAAAAGAATATGGGAGGCTACACAAACTTTTGGTAAATACCATTACGTTTCTTTTTGGTAAAAATGGCAGAGCAATTTATCGCCACACAAAGCACTGGAAGCATTCTATATTCACACCACTGCTTTTATAGCATTATTGATTTGACTGCATAAAACATGAAAAATCCCTAAAGGAATACAGCTGACAACTAAGCCACAAGATAGGAGTGAAAATAAGGTGGACATTTACTGAGGAAGGGGCTCTGCTATAAAAATCATGCATTCATTTTAGTTGATTTTTTTTTTTGTCTGATTCATTCATCTCTGACATTCAGACCTTTTCATTCAGAGGAAATCCATTCCCTGGTGCCCTGAGCTGCAAGTCACTGTGTGTGTGTGTGTGTGTGTGTGTGTGTGTGTGTTCGTTCATGGTACTACACAGGAGCCCCACCCTTAGTCCCTGTGGGAATCTAACAGTACCATCACTGCCATCTTCCCACAGCCCTGCACAGATAGCATCACAGTAATAGACTGGTCATTTACCAAGTAGCAGAATGAGACACACAAAGAATGAATGAATGCATGAATGAGACAGCAAATGAATGGCGTGCAGTGTGAAACCTTGTCCCCCCAGGATTAGAAAAAAATCTTCCCAATATAAATATAGGCATTTATGGCATGTTAGCATGTGAACATGACTGGACATAGTATGACACACACACACACACAAAACAAATTCCAGTTGAAGCTGTGAGTTTATTATCCGGGGCGATTGTTCTCAGATCTCAGTAATAAGCAGCAGGCTAACTGAATTAAATTGTGGCATAACTCATTCTGATGGCTGGAACAAGAGGAACCAGAGATCCAACTAGCTCCTCTCCCTTTTGTCTTCCACAGAACAGGGATAGGCCTGTTTTAATTACAATTACACAAGGACCAATGGGAGGATGGAGGGAATGAGAACAAAGGATGTTAACGAGGGGTGAAGGGGCAAACGCACCACCAGAGCCACTTTAATGTGCATGTGTTGGTGTGGGTCTGTTTGCAACAAGCTCTCTTAATTACTGTACATCCATTTTGTTGACACTGAATGATTAATTTGACTACAAATGGTGAAAGAAATGTCTTTCACAGTTGAGGTGCTGACTGGATAATATGTGTTCCAACTGCAACGCACAACTCAGCATGAAAGACAATTATGCACAAGATCAAGATTAAACCATAAACAGTGTAAATGTAATTTTTACTGCTGTGGGCCATATGCTACACAGCAATTAGATTTATTTTACATTGCACTTGCAGAAATACGCCCAAACTTGTCATGATCAAATCTCCATTGCAAAGTTATCTGACACTGTCAACTTCCTCTGATTTTTCTCTGTCATAATAGATTCACCAGGCAGATTGCTGTAGAGACAGTTTCATAATCTGACAACCATACACATGCAGAGGCCCTGACAGAGGCTTTGAAGTGCTGCCTGTTCAGTGCAATGTCTACTACACACCTCTATCAGGTACCGCAGGGTGTCCAGTGAGAAAGCAGAGTGGGTGAGCTAGCAGTTTTAACTCAGTAAACTGTCTCCCTCAGGCAAGGGAAACATCTTCTGAATACCAAAAACGCTGCTTTTTGTAAAGAATGAGGCAGGAGACAGAGAGGGAGAGAGAGGAGCGCACCCTTGAATCAAATCCTCTTCATTAGTCTTTCACTGAAGGAATAGAATTCATGAAATGATCAAGGTTTAAATTTTGGCTGTAAATCTTGCAATGTAAACATGTGCATAGTAATAATGCAAATGATGGTGTGTAAAAAGGCAAATTAGACCCAACATGGGGCAGTATATGCACAGTTTCACTGCTTGATAGATAATGAAAAACTATTTTTAATGACTAGTCTATTTCATCTGATTAGAAGTTTTATTTTAAAATAGATAATATGAAGCAACAGGCTTCCTTTCTTCTTTTAGCAAAAATGTATCATGATATAATCTTTTTTCCAATATCGTTCTGCCCTAATTTAAACTCAATCTGATCTGACAGATTGGGTCTAGTTACCTTGTGAGGCAGCTGGATTCGCAAAATCACGACATCACAAGATCACGCGAAAGTTATGCGCTTGTGTCCGAACCACCGGTGGTTCGGACCAATCAGTGTCCTGTGAGGATTCTCGCGTGATCTCGTGATCTCGCAAATCCAGCTGCCTTGCAAGGTAAGCCGGTGATGGACAGATGGTTCATCCAATCACCTGCCAAGTATGTTTTGAAAGTGTCTGCCCTTTTCCAAACAGTCGCCCAAGATGACTTCTCAGATGGTTCTGTGTAACAAACCATCTGGCAGGTTATGGGTCTAGTGCATGTGAAGAGAAAATGCTGCAGTAAGCTTCTATTTTATAGCACCTGCTAATCTTGTTTCTCTTATGAAAAGTCAACAAAATCTCAGCCACAGGAGAATGTACTTGACGGGGCTCGATAACGCTGTTTGTTTTTTCATTACAGCTTCTCTCTCTTTCCCATAAGACAGACATCTGTCTGATACATAAAACATTTCACTCTCTCCTATATAACAAAAGCCATTGCTGATAATCCTTTCTTTGCACTTGCCTTGGTCCACTCTTCAGTGGTTTGGTAATATTCTGTATTGTGTAAAAAGTATGAAAAGCACACAAATCAATTTGATTGAGCGGGGAATGTTGAAACATCACAACAATACCAAATGAGTGACACAGTACGATATTCTACTGAGTGATTGATCCCGTCTCTGTTCATAAGACTCCCTCACCTATCTTGTAACAAGCTGACAGAGGCAGAGCAGTGACCCATGAGCACAGCTCAGGCCTGAGACAGGAAATGATTTATCATCCACGTCGAGCTCGCTCGGCATGGCTAACAGCCTCTGGGGACCGCTCTCAAGGCACAGCTGATATGTTATCACAGAACAAGACGTGTTCTGTAGAAGTGTTACTTTATAAGTACTATCCAGAAACCTGGGATACATGCATAGATGCTTTCATACACAAATGAGCAGCAAACGCTCATATACACACTTTCAATTGTGTTTGATGGAATATTTTACATAATAAATCCTACAGGGCTGCTTCAGCGCCAACTGCACTCAAAAATAAAGGCGACATATTTCTGAAACTGATCTTTGTGCCTGAAGCTTGTACTCACACATGCAGGCTCACGCACAGACAGAGCTCTGTCACCCACACACTCAGTGACTGTGTGTTACGTCTTTGTCACTCATGGATAGAAGCACATCATACTCCCATCCACATCCAACTCACTCAGCTGGAACTGAGCGCTGGGAGTCGCAGCTCTGTGGGGGGGGGCATGTTGCAAAACACTGAAAAATGTATCACACATGCACACATTTGGGCACTGGCTAACAAGCTCATCCCATCACAACACAGACACGCAAGCACGGTAGAGGTTTTGTGCAGCCATATTTATGGAGAAGCCCATCTTTTCTACTCCATCGCACAGTCACATACACAGAGCTGCACATCACAAAGTAAGTCTCCAGTCTGCAACCAAATAAAGTTGTTTACTCCGACAAACAGGTATCTAAAATAAAAACAAATGGTTTACATTCTTTCCGTCATCTCACGTCAGTCGCAGTCTAATGCCAAAGATTAATTATAGCCGGCGTCCTTCCTTATCTTTGCTGTGTTGAGTAGCAACACTCAGCACTGCCGGGTATTGAACTCCAGCTCTGGTCTGCCACGTTGACTAACAGGACACTGCTGTAAAATCTCTAAGATGTTTGTTGTTTTAACCCACTAATAGTTTACTGTACACGGACAATGTAGAAAGTGTCACTTCACCAAACTTTCAACTTTACTTCTCGGTATGTTATTCTTCATATGTGCCGTCTATCGATACATCATGCAGGTTAAAACGCTACAACAACAAGGTAGAAAAGTAATGATTTGGTAATTGGCCTCGGTCTAGTTGAGTCAGAGCCTGCGGAGTGAGTGGCAGCATAATAGCAATGATTGGCATGTATTTTTAGCAGATGAAGAGTTGTTATTCTGGGGATGCCTAAACAGGCCCGGAGCAGGGGGCACTGAGCACAGACGTGTGTGTTTGTTTGTCCAAACAGGGAGTCTCCTTACCTTCTATGGACGGGGCTTGGTCCTGGGCAGCATACAGCATATCCTTGAATGCCTGATGAGGAAATGACAAAAAAAAAAAATCACTGGACAGATCTTCAACTTTCCACAAACAATGACCCAAGAAACACAAGAACAGGGGTTTATACAAGGAAAACAGATGTACTTTTGCCCAATTTAATAACAAGTCAGCAGAGTCTATAGAATTCATAAATACAGCAGATTACTGCTTATACATGGTGTATGGAGTAAATCTGGGGTGAATAAAATGGCCTGACAGTAAAATGTTGTAAAATGGTGTATTTACAATATACACTGTTGTAAATGACAAGTGATTAGAATGAACCGTGAGCCATTACACCATCGTTAGCACCATCTGCTTTTACAGTAGCATTTAAACCATTTGAGAACCATTAACTAAACGCTTGTTCCCCATATGGGAAGATTATAGCAACGGCCACACAGCTGTTAACATAATGAACAATGCACAAACTCAGGCATTTTAATCATCTCATTCACTTCAAGTTATACTAGAGATATCTAGAGCATGCAAATGGATGAAAAACAATATTTCAAAGAACTGAGAATATACGGGTCCAACAGTACCAAACTTGAACACGTCAACACTTCAGCCCCTTTAAACTTAGCACTTTGTTGATTGCGCTATGCACTTTATGCACTTTCAGTCATTTCTTACTTTAATTTTAAAAAGTACCTAGTCAGCTACTTGAGATTTTGCACTACACTTCTTTTGAGTCACTGTCCTCTAATGCTTGATTGTCTTGCCTGCTTGCTTATAAGGCGCTTTGCATAAAAGCATCTGCTGAATGACAAAATGTAATGTAAATGTAAACAAGTAGCACAACTTGAAGAACCAATATACAGCAAAGATATTATTTGAAATTCAATATGGAATCCATTATAGACTCTCATTCCACATAGGAAATAGAATAAAGTATGTGTTGCATATTCATCACTCTAAAGTGCTCCTGCTTGCAGGTTATTATATTTGTTACATTCTTTGTTAATTGTAAAGTCTTGTGGAGTCAAACTATCTCCTTTCTTACTTGTTTCACTATTTAGATCAAGTAATCACAATAACAACACAGCAGCACTCTCACTGACCTAAACAGAAAATTACACACTGAGACCGACAACGGACAGATGTTAAACAACTTCTATAATTACTGAATACAACAGATGCTGTGTGGATGTTGTGATGTAGATTGAGTTACCTGTCCTTTCACAGATGTAGAGTTTGATATTGATTAAAATTTTTTATCAAATCTTTCCAATTAAAACAGCAGATTGGGGAAAGACGGGCAGAGAGACAAACTGACAGATTCAAAGGAGAGAGAGAAAGAGAGAGAGAGCTGCAGAGGTTAAATGAGGGTGTTTCTCTGCAATGAGATTGATTTGAAGATAATGGAAACTGACAGATAATTGCACGCTGGCTCATCTGAACATATCAGTGGTAATCAGAGAAAAGACTGGAACTGAATCCTGTTTCTTGACAGAGATGTCTTTGCCCCACCAAATCGAGAAAATGTCTGCCTATGTGTTTACAAGGCGCACACACAACACTAAAATCAGCTCCATGTCAATTTCCATACACCATTGGCTGATTCCAAAGATGACTTCTCAGACTGATACTATAACTAATATGTATAAAATAAAATTGAAATAAAGTCTACAGTATTCTCCAGCACAAATGACAACCTGTGTGAAGTTTTCCTGACGTATTCTCCGATCACTCTCTGTCCAGGTTCTTATAGAACCTGCTGCTTGTGTAACATGACAGCGAGAGAGCAGTGTGAGTAATCCAGTGTGTGGGTGGAAACCACTCAGAAACTGCTGTGCATTAGTAGCGGCCTGGATTGTTGCTACTTATGTTCCTCTGGGAATTACATGCACAATGAGACCCCAAGACTCAAGTCTAATCCAAGAGATAAACATTTCATCTGTATGTAGGATCGTCTCTACCTTGTCTGATAAAGATCACAGGAGACCAACTGTGCACGCAGAGCACTGGAGCCGGGCCCAGACCGGGCTAATCTCTGGTGAGCAAAAATGCCGCCCCCCCACAACCATTATGTGGGAAATAGACATTCAGATTCAGGCAGGGAGGCGTTCATTAAGATGAAGGCATTGCCATGGTGATGGCAGTGACAAGAAGGGGTGGTGGGGGGGGGGGCAGGAGGCTGGCTCTTTGGGGAATTGGGATAAACCTGCAGGCTTGCCAGTAATCAGAAGTGAAACCTGTAGACAATAACTAAGCCAAGCCTAATGGGGCCATCAGTTTGAATGACTATACATTAACGTAATCTTAGTGCATACTCACTGAACCAAACATACATGTGCCACAAGTACCAAACATGTGTCACTATGTTGGACTGAAGCTTACACTGAAGAGTGTCCAGTCAAATGAATGTTGTCAATGGAAATCAATTATTTAATAGTTGTGACATGTTGAGTGGACACTAACCAAAATATTTGAGTAATAATCATTCCTCTAACATGCTTGAGGTTGTTATCCCTGTGCTTGAGAGGATCACACAGTAGGCAACATTAGTCTGAAGAGATCTCGGGCCCTAATAGAAAGCCATTGGTGGATCACCTGAATCCCTGGCTCTGTGTCTGAGTGGATCCCTGCGTCTAGAAAGAGGAGTGGAGAGGATGGGAAGAGGAAAGGATGGAGGGAGAGGAGGAGGGGAGCAGAGGGCAGGTCTGGTCGGGGACCAGATGTCCTCCCAGTGGGGGAGGAACGATGAGGTGAGGATGGAAGGAAGGAGGGAGGTATAGAAGAGGAGAGGCACTTCTCAGCAGTTGCCTGCTGTATACATAATGTTCATATTGTAGAACATGCTGATAAATCACACTTTCATTGCACAGAGTGTAGATAATGTGAGCAATGTTGTACATTTTATGTGCAATTTACATTAAATCTGTCACAATACAAAGCTTACTGTGCTGGCTAAGACCTACATCGCTCAGATTAATTAATGAAAGATACAAGTTCACCTTTGAACAAACACCAATCACTCACTGAAATCAGACAGGCACCTGCTTTTCGTCTAAATAATGTCATTTTGCTAGTTTGAATTGTAAATGAAAGTCTCTACATCCGCTCTCCTCCTCCTCCTCCTCTTGGCTTACATGAGTGATTAGACTGCAGAGGTAAATGCATAAGTGGCCTTGTTCTCTCGCCCACACACACACACACACATACACACACACACCTGCATCTCTGTCTCTATCTCGCTCTCTTTCTATAGACCTCTAGTGTTCAGTGTAGTTATACAATATACATCTGAATTAAATAGTTTCCACCCTTAATTATTGTCTGTCCACATCTTACATGCTGTACTACAAGCAAGGCTGCTTTTGTATGAAAAACTGCCGGGCGTGTAAAGAAATTAAATTGAGAGGCAGACAGTAAATTTCAACTGTCATCAGTCAGAGTTCATAAACAGCTTTTTTTTGGTACCTTGTTGCATTTAAAAGGCTAACCGTCTGCGTATCTACATCTCACCTGTATCTCTTGTTCTTTGGCAGAAGCCTCTGGAGTCAGGTGGACATGCACATCCTCCATACAAAACAGCTATTTAGCATATAGGTTTATAACAACAATCCCACAGGATAAAGCACACACCTAATTACTCAATCACTCAATCGCCTTGTCAATGCCTCCACGTTCAGATGAAGTGGCTTACTAACTAAAGCCCGTATTTGCTGGAACAGACACTTTGCTGCATCCTTCTCGTCTGCATAGAAACCGGCTGACCAATCTGAACAGAAAGTGTGCGGTTTTCCACACAATAGTGTGTTAAAAAAAAAAAGAAAAAAAAGAGGAGAGTGAAAACGGGGCAGCAGGTTAATTAATCCAACTGACACATAAAGGCGAGAATATTACTTCAAACCACAGTCAATTTGAATGTGGCCAGCTATAATAAGCACACGTCACAGATACAGCCACTGTGGAAGTGTCATATTTTACTGCATGGACAACCAGTAAAAAGGACCTGTGCTACTAGAATAATGTGTCAGTGTGTCATTTAATAGACAAACAACTGAATTACAATCCAGCAACTGTGTGGGCTGCAGTGGCCACTGCGACACATACTGAAGAATAGACTCTGAGGGAGCAGCATATGTGGCTGTAGGTAATGACTACATGTTTTTATGCATTTCCAAATGTATCTGCGCTGGTCCCTTCGCTACGTAAGAGCCGACTGGACTGACGCTGCTTGTGTTGCACCACAGCAACAAAAAGGGGATTAAATCCTTAAATAAGATGTCCATCTCCTGCAGGTGTGAGCCATGTCTCGTTGCCCCACCCACTCAGGAGGTAATGGTGTTTACAGAGGTCAGACAAAGACTGAAGACAAATACACACAAACCCATCCTTGCAACACAACCTATATATAATTCAGATTTGAGGAAGAACACAAACTGTAAGAAAGGGAGAGAGCCTCTTGTTCTACGTAATTCAACAATAGCTCATCACCCATGTGACAACAATATGTTTTTTTCTGTGTTTTTGAGATGCCTAAAAATATGTAAGCAGAAGCCATGGCTCCATATGAATCACTGCAGCACATAATTACGTATCAATGATTGATCGCAGTTGTGTTTGCACTGGATTTATCGTAACTTTCATTTGTCATAGAGATTAAATGCAGTATTTGATGAAGCCCATCAATCCTCCCTAATCTTCCTGAAATCAACTAGTCTTGTATTTAAAGATTATTATGCATGATTCCAGTGAAGAAAAATATATAACTGAATATAACTGCCTCTATTGATAGTTATTGGTGTAAATATATTGCTATGTCATAACTTATAAGGTCAAAATTAGGATTTCCATATCTAATAAAACTGTTACTAAATACCAACACAAAATGCAGATGACAGAAAATCCATCATCATCATCCATCTCAGGTCAGTCAGTGCCGAGCCGAAGACTGGAGGTGTAAAATGGCTGGTATGGCCATGCATCTGTCCCTGTGTTCACTGTGCGTTAGTCTGTACATACAAAGACCCCACACAGGCTGAGCATATATGGTGATAGATAACCAATTCAAAGAAAATTCAGTTGTTGAGCTGTTCTCTTCAGTGTGTTCACCACATATCTGACACCTTTTCAATTTTTTCCCCCACTTGAATTATGTTACTTGAGGATGTTTTTAATCACACTATAATGACACCATATCATTCATGTCAAGATGAACAGATCCAAATGTCTGCTATAGCCATTATCCAACTTAATGATAGGTCATGTTTCCAAAACACAACCAGTTCAGTGAGCTTCTGTTGAGCCTGGGATGTAGGCTACTAAGGTTGAGGAGAACAGGGTCTTTGTCTATAATTCATAGAGCCAAATGGAACAGAGCAGCGTCTCCTGTCAATGCATGTCTGCACCAAAGCTCTTAATGTAGAGTCAGCAAGAAGTGCCGTGTGAAAATAAAATACTCCACAATAAAATACTACACAATGATCGCTCTAAATCAACAGCCAGACATCAACAACCAGAAGCCAGACAGACTGTCCTGTTAGATGAAGATATACAGGTTGACACCTTTTTTTTAAAAAATGGTGCTATATACATATATATATATATATATATATATATATATACACACTGTATAAGAAACCAACATCTTCATATAAGAAAAATATTACATATCACAAAAACTGTGGTCAAAAGTAAAGAATGACTTGAGGAGAATATTTGCAATTTTACAACAATGTATAATTAATGCATAAAATATTTCCCTTTGTGTTCATTTAAATTGTCACAAATAAAAAAATGAAAGAATTTAAAAAAGGCAAATTTCTTTAATGAAATCATGGCAATAGACACTGAACACTTTTTTTTCCCTTTTTTTTTTTTTTAAACTATTTTTATATAGACCCCTTCAATTATATGATGAACAAACTCACAAAATTGAGACAAGGAACAGAAATTTTATGTAATCCTAATCTGTGATATTAATTTTATTTGTTTAGCAAAGAAAATACTAAAAATAAACCCACACAAAGCTACGGAAATTAATTATTAATAACATATTATGAAATATTAAGACTATGAATCATTTAAACAAGGAATATTTTGCTCATTGTTCCAGTTTGAAATGCATCCAACTGTTCATCAAACTGTTTATTTTAAAATTATATATTTTTAATTTTGTAAACTCAACAAACCAATAATAAACACTGAGTGATCTCTATGCCTGTAACACCCGCAGTCAATTTCCCCTTCATAAACAATAGGGCATCCCGTATCTGTCCCGACGTTTATTGCCTTCAGGAGTAGGCTACACTGAAACTGTTGAAAAGAAAAAAATATTTAAACAGCCTGTATTTTTTTCCCCCTCATAGTTGATAACTCGTATCTTCCACTAAATAGACAGGGCAAAATAATGTGTGTTTTGGGGAGTTTGCCTCATGCCCACATTGACAACAAAGCATTTAATTCAAATACAAAATAAATCTGACTTTACCTCATACTGAAGGTACTGTTTTCTCCACTCTGGAGTGATGTGGGACGAAAGATGCTCCGCGAATTTCATTTTGCCGGAACAACTGTTCCCCTCAAGCCTCCGTTAAATCCGAGAGCGGCTGTATCCTTCCCCAGTCGACGCGACTTTTGTTATTTCAGTCAACTTGCTGGCTCAACATGCGCTGCGTCCGCTCCTCTTCTTCACTCCACTTCTGGCTCGTCCCGGTCAGTGCACTCCGAGCAGATCCCGTCCCACATACTACTACTTCACGGGAGGGACGGCGATGGCAGCAGCCTCTCTTTTAACAGGTGGTCGGACGGCAGTATAACGGAGCCGGTGAGAGTGGCTTCAGTGACTTTGCTCCGTCCCTCCCTGGGCAGGTCTGGGGACATTGCGGTCCGCCATCGCATTGAGCCACAGCGACGTGGTTGCGTCAGCAGAGCGCGCAGTGGCACCGGGCGCTGTTGGGACCTCCTGTGAAAACTGTTGGCAGTGCAGCCAGGGATCTCCCTCACCTTCCACACACAGATATAACTCAAAGAGTTACACAGAGCCGAGCTTCATTAAGTTGTCGTCTCAGGTGCCGTCGTTTGAGAAGCTTCTGGTTGTTGTGTGTCTGCAATGAAACAGAGGATACAGTTAAAACCTCACTATAGACACCGTCTGGTACTTTATACAGTGTTTTACACCACCAGCTAATAGTGCAAATCTCATTCAAAGCTCATATGTGGACTACAAATGCGTTTTCTTTAATCCTGATTGACTTTCTTCAACTCTTTTTCTCCTTTGTCTCTCTCTTGCACGTGTTTCTGATTTTAAAAAAAGTCATGTTAGAGTTGTGGATAATCAGACGTTTTCGTAGTTTGTTTGTTTCTGTATTTCCTCAATTTGTCTGAAAATGGGACAGTGAATCATAGAAATTAGGATTCTTATACAGAAGCCTTGTTTGTGGCATTTGGAAAAGCAGAGTTTTTAAGACAGCAGGATAATAGGCTACCATTACATAGAGTATATTTCAAAAGGATCTCATTATGTTATCCATACTCCAAAGTTCCCCATATATATATATATATATATGGCAAATGTCTGCAATGTAATGAGGGTGGAAATCAAAAAAATTCTAAACCAGTTGCTGTTATGTGTGTTTGAATGTCAGAAGAATGCTGTTTTTGGGCCATTTTTATTGGTTTACCTGATTTTAAAATTGTGTTCACTCAGCTCTCAGTTAAGTTAGATTTTGTTGTGTTGGAATGAACTTAAAAGATAGGTTTACAATTTGTCCAAGTCTGTCTTAAAACAACACTCAGATGAACACTGAAAGAGGTTTTTCCTCACTGTAATCATTCCTCACGTTAAAAGATCCCCTTCAAATGCGCTTTCTATGTAAGTGATGGGCACTAAAATCCACAGTGTGTCATTTTTTGCAAAAATGCATTTAAAAGTTTATCTGAAGTTTATATGAGGCTTCAGCAGTCTGAGTTAGTCATATCAAGTTGATATCTGCCACATTAACAGTCTTCTTAGTATAAAATTCCCTCTTTGTGTTTCCCTGTTGAGCTGCGGTGGAAGTATGGTAACAAAAAAAGGGACTTTGGCACTAAAAATCTACTTGATTTGACTAATTTGTTTGGGTGAAGCTTCATATTAGCTTCAGATAAACTTTTTTTTTTTTTAATTAGCTTGTAGAGGGTTGTGGATTTTGGCCCCCATCGCTTCCATTGTAAGTATATAATGAAGGGATCTTTTAATGGCCAGTATGAACAGGAGGAATGAAAACCCTGTTTCAGTGTTCATTTGGGCACCTGACTGTTGTTTTAAGACAGACTTGAAAAACTGTGAACCCGGCCTTTAATGAGCTGTAGTTCGGACAACCGCTCCGCGCGTGCTGCAGTGACAAAACCAGCGACCATCATCATCATCATCATCATGCCAATAGCAGCATCTGCTGGATGTACAGCGCTAATGCATTTTACAGGTGTCAAAAACTTACACGCTCACATATTATCAAATGAGTTTCGGTTCAAATATATGTTTGAAGGCCGCTCGGCCTGGAGTCTGAAACTGGACGAGGACACTCAACTTGGTAGTTGAGTGAGAGTAAAAGTAGTTGGTCGCAAAACTGAGACAAGGCAGCCTAAACTAAATTCACCTGTGTTACAGAGCTGTGGGGCAATCACCTGGCAACCGTGTGACGTTACCGTTAGTCAAATAAAAGGCAAGATTAAAGGCCACGGCACACTTAACATACAAAAAATGACGACGCTAACAGGTGTATGTGATAATATGGGAATCTTCCATATTTTAAAGACATATGAGCCCAATTTTCGACTAACTGAACGCATCAATAAGCCTTTCACAGGTTACTTTAACTCGTAGTAAGCTAACGTTAGAGTCAACGGAACGGTAACTTAACTGTTGTCATGTCAGTTCTTGTTTTAACCGAAAAGAAAGTAGTTGACATGCAGACCACGAACAACATAACGCTAAAAAAAAGTTTATTTAATTTAATTTAATCTATTTAAAGCGCGATCCGTTCCAAAATAACATGTTTGCCTTTCTGCGGGCTATTTTCTTGTTTTTATGTTCCTTACCAAAGAGCGGCGCAGCAGCTGAGACGGAAGTGAAGCCGGAACCTTTTTGCTAGCTGTAGGTTGAGCCGGTGCTTTTTAGTTGACAGTACCAAAGACGGACCAATGGTGGAAACAAATCCGACTCTAACGGATATCTTAACGATTACGGGCTAAAGACAACGAAACCGCGGCTGAAACACTTCACCACTTTTTATCAGACGGCTACTCTGCGCGAGCCTTTAACGTTTTTCGTCGTCGTGTGTGACGGTACGCTGTAAACAATAATAACAATGGCTTCTATGTCGCCGTCGTCCTCTCCGGACACTGCGACGGGCTCAGGTACGGACCCAGCCCGGCCCGACACAGGGGAGCCCCTCGGCGGGGCGGGCTCAGACTCGGACTCTGACCTCGGTTTGGGTAAATTTGACTGCAGCGGCATGGAAATGGGGGACCGGCTGGAGGGAGAGGAGCTGGAGCGGGAGTTTGAGTCGGCAGCTGACCGCGTAGGAGTCCTGGTTCAGACGGCTAGCAGGGACCAGCTGCTGTACCTGTATGCTCGATACAAACAGGTGAGAGTCGGGTGAGATGTCACTGTGGTATGCAGGCTAAATGTATTTTATCAGGTGGCTTTAGATGAGAAGCACATACAGTGAGTCCTCAACATGCATGTGTTATCACTCATGAGTCAGGTCCAGATACCTGTAAGTTGTCATATAACAATAATAATAATAATAATGAATAATAATAGTAATAATAATTGTATAGCATTTTTCAAGTTTCCATAGACATCATACAAAAACAATCACAAATATAAAAAGAAAAACACAAGAACAGCAAAATACAAGCATACAATTAAAAGACCATTTAAAAGAAATTTACAAATAAATCATCTAAAAGGTAAAACAAGTGAAACTATTAAAATAAACTTAAAATCAGGTGGTTGCACAACAGAGCTGTAATATGTAAACAAATAAGACTATTTGTCAGTGTCAGCAGACCGAATACTGGAGGATTGTTCCAAAGCTGAGGTGCCAGTACAGCAAAAGCTCGAAGACCCTTTAACCTGGACTCTCTGGGACATGATATAAGTCTGTTAACGTAGTACTTATTAATACTACTACACATAATAAATTAAAGTTGTTGTGTTTGCAGGTTAAGGTGGGAAAGTGCAATACAGCAAAGCCTGGCTTCTTCGACTTTGAAGGACAGAGAAAATGGTATGTAGACAAAATTTGGTGATCAGGTATCAATAAATAATTTGCATCTATTTTAAAAACGTTACACGCATACACTCACCGGCCACTTTATTAGGTACACCTGTGCAATCTGATGCAATCCAATACAACAGCTCTGCCATAAATTCTACATTTATGAAGCTTATACATTTTCAGTTTTTGTTGACATTGTCAGAAAGGTGATAATTCTACTTTATGTTTATTATTGATGTTGTAGTGGGTGGTGGTGATGTGGTGGAGTGCATTATATTGAAAAGTGTTCCTAATATTTTGCCCTCCTCATGTATGTTAATGGAGTGGGCAAAATATTAGGAACACCATTCAATATAATGCAATCCAGTACACCACCACCACCCACAACGACCTCAATAATAAACATAAAGTAGAATTATCACCTTTCTGACAATGTCAACAAAAACTGAAAATGAATAAGCTTCATAAATGTAGAATTTATGGCAGAGCTGTTGTATTGGATTGCATTAGCTTGCATAGATGTACCTAATGAAATGGCTGGTGAGTGTATATGAACGTCATTTAAGGTTGTAACTTATATGGCATGAGTGAGTACGTGTGTGTGAGAGAGAGAGAGAGAGAGAGTTTGCATGACCATACACGTGTTCATATTCACCTGCATGCTAAAACAATGAGGACTGATTTCTACACACCTTTTGTTTACAACTGTACTGTAGGTGATGATGATGATGATGATGATGATGGTGATGAGAATTTAAATATCGTTACAGGCAAGCCTGGAAGCAGCTTGGGGACATGGAGGCGGAGCAGGCGATGCGGGAGTACATTTCCTGTGTCAATGTGTTAGACCCTGAAGGCAGCCAGAGGGTAATAAGAACCTTTACTGCTGTGTATAAAGTACTACTCTATGCAACTTTGTATATTCTGAATCTTCTACTATAGTGGATTCCAAAACAAAGCAAAGTTTTAAAAAATGTATAAACACACCTATTATAAAAGTAGGAACAGGGAGGCTCAAGAAAACCCTTTTAAGTGAATGATGTAAACAACAAAAATGGTAAACCACATCCTTTATTGCAGACTTGGTCAAATACATATTTGTGTTGTTTGCAGCTCTCATTATGTCCTGCTTAAAGGGTGATGTCACTGATACTGAGCTGCAGATCAATCGATTCAATCAGAGAATATTGCTTGGAAGCTCCTAAAATACTGTTAATAACTTCCCTATCTAACAATGAAATGTTGCTAAATGTCAAACCCCACCCACCTGGCACCTCAGGTTGACTAAAACAAGTCTTCAGACTAAAAATAAACACTTGATTCATGTCTGCTTCATGGTGAGAAGAAATGAATGACAAATATGAAAACATTCAGCGTCGTTGATGTCCTTTTAGAATGCAGTGCAGCACATTGTCCAGCAGAGGTCAGTGTCACTGTGTCATTTTGTTCCAGGACCTTCTGTGGCTCTTTATTCTGAACACGTAGCATGAAAGATAAATGAGAAGATTATGTTATCTCCCTCAATAGCTGATATTTTGAGAAATGGATAATTCAGGAAACTGTCATAGCATGGCTTCCGAGATGTGACAAGAGACACTGTTTATGTCTCTACACACTCCTATGTTATGTCATTTGACTGTCAGGAGGGTTGTGTTGCCATGGACAGGCTGTCATTTGGGGCATTCGGTTACAACAACAACTCTGTACCGTCTGCTTAGTTTGGAAAGGATATCTGTATTGGAACACTGAAGAACAAACTTGTCATGTTAACATCAAAATATGTGTTAAAAATATATGCTTTACTGGTATTTAACGAGGCAGACTGACGTAGTTTTGCTCAGCATGGATGTAAAGCTATACTATTCATACTGCTTAAAGTGACCGTTTTTAAACAGATGATCTAAGACTAATAGCACTGAAGACAGCAGCAGCAGCAAGAAGCAATTCAGTGACTAAACTCCAGTCTTGCAATATTGTCATGTAATGGGTAAAAAGGTGATTTTAACTTTTAGCGTTTCTTCAGAATTCATTGTCAGAGAAAAAGATAATCTGGATGTACAGTAGTAGCTGATGTAACTAGAAAAAAAAAAACTTTATGCAGCTGGCCTCTGGTGCTGGGGCTACAGGTTACCTTAGCTTGTAATGAAGTGAACATGAAGAAGGGCAAAACTGGGAAGCTTCACACCTTCAACATGCCTGCTATGTCCACACGAGGCAGACGTCTGATTGACTGGATTCCCTCTAAATGTGTAGTATACTCTCTAAACAGGGGGTTGGATTCACAGTCACATAACACTCTACAAGCAGAGCCCCAGAGAAACAGTATTAGGTTGTTTTTTTTCTGGAATCGAAAGGTAAATTAATACATTTATGTGTTTCTTGTCACATGCCCTGTGTGACCTATCGTAGTGTCTCATTGCATCACACATCTTTTTCTTTCCATTGTCTACTTTCCCGCTGTTTTCCCTCACCTTCTCATTACTGCTTCTTGTCCTCCTCCCTCTTTGTTCTCCACCTCTATGCTACCTGCTATTCCTCTATTATTTCTGCCCCCACCGTCTTCTTTAACCCCTCCGCTCTTTTATTACCCCTATCCCTCCCCCTTTTTTTTGCTCCCCTTCCTCATTTATGTCTCTTTAATAGCATCACTGTCCACCACGTGTCCATTCCTGACACGTTCTTTTCTCTTCAGGCATGCTGCGGGGGCATACTCGCTGACTCTGCCCCACAATTGCACAATGCCAGGAGGGAGTCCGGCAGACAGGCCAGCAAACGCACAAATGCCCCCCTGAAAAGAAGCTGATTGTATTAGTGTTAACAAAGCGCCATAGCATGGCAGCGGCCATTCTTGTGGAAGCACAGTTAAAATGGTGTAAGTAGGAGTGCATAGACAGAGAAGCAAGGGAGAGAATAATAGCCAGAATCTGACCTCTGTTGCTGCCTCAATTGTTGAGCAGACACTGGCTTTATATTACATTATTCTGCAGAGGAGCAGGGCCAGTGCATCAGCGAATATTCTGAGTTTCAGAAGTGAATTAGGTTGTCCCAAAAGTGCACGCACCGTTGTTTTGCTTCGCTTGTCATGTTCTCCCCCACTCTTCCCCTTTTTCTGAAATCAGATTTGTGCGGGTTCTTTTGTGAGTCAAGGTTGGTCAGCGAAGAATAGGCCGGGTAATAAAGTCTTGGCTGAACTGAATGTAATAAGAAATTTCATGAAAACAACTAAGAAGATTTACAAGAGTCACAAATTAAGGCACTATATGTTTTATATTGTTCTCATGCATGTTGTTGGTCATTTATTACCAGTGAGGTCATGTCTAAAGCCTCAGAGGTTTGTCTCACATGTTCACATTTTTCAGTTCATCTCTGTCATGCATTAACTTTACAAAGGCTATAGGTGAAAAACTATAGCCATTCACGGTGAATAGATCAGTCCAGGCCTTTTGTATTAGGTTGTCCACACAAAACAGGTGAGGTCAATGCCTCTGTCCATATGTGGGGTAGCAACTCAGACTGCAGAACTAAGCCAAACTAGAGTAGGATCGTGTTTAAACTGTGGTAAACACTTTAACAAGCTTTCCTCGCACAAGACGTACATCTGTCACCAACGGTCACCAACATCTTTACTGTAAATATGACAAGTTTTAGTTTTAACTGTGTGCAAGGTGGAGGATGTTCTTTAATGTGTGACTGCGTTTCATCTGACAGGAAAGACGAGGAGCAGAGAGGAGAACAGGCTTCGGAGGAGCAGCAGTCAGTTCTTTATACCAAGAGGAGATGATCAGGTATTTACATCAGAAGTAGAACAAACATACGCACATGCAAACACAGACAACATCAGAATTTTCTTAGTGTATTGTTTACATGAGTTTCACAATGTTGTGCGTTGTTGACTCTACACATCTCACACACACACACACACAACTCTGTGTTCTTTGGTTGTGTTTTCAGATACTAAAGCATCTAAAAGCATTTTCCGACTTCACTATGGTGCTGGAATAGACTCAGCTTTTTCCTCCGGTTGTGAATCACCACTTATTTAATGCTTAGGTCAACTCGGCCTGAGCCTGGCATTGTTAACCAGAAGTCTTGATGCTGTATTTGATTATATTCAACAGACCGTAACTGCAGTTAGATCCCGGAGACGTCATACAGTTCTGATTTATGTTAATGGATTATATTCTCCATTTACTCTTGCCTGGCAGACTTACTCAAGCTTAAAAACCTCATCTTCATTTCAATGAAAAAAGAGCTCTTTTGGAGATGAAAATGAGATGTGTGAATCCTGCAGGTTTTCCTCCTAAATGGCTGTATGTGATTAGTATGCATGGTCTTGGGAAGCGGCGGCCAGAGTCTCCCTTTTTTAATTACGTTACGATTCGGGGGGTAGTTGCGGCGGAGGGGAGGGTGATGAAGACACAGCGGGTACAGCGGGCGGAAGCAGGTACAGCAGGTTCCCAGAACGATGCTCCCCTCGGTGATATCCGGTAGCAACGATGCCCCGAGGGAAACCAGCACGAAGGAAGTCATTAACATGTCACGTTCACACACCTATGCAGATGTGTGCGCGCACAAACATACACTTGCCGCTATATGTCGCTGCGATTGCATTCGAATCCATGCATAACCTGCTGGAACTGTCACACTCACTGCTCTGCTGCTTTCCAATTTCCTCTTTCCCGCACGCAAACACACACACACACACACACACAGACCCACTCCATATTAAACAGCTAAGCACCTGATAACCAGACAGAGAGTTAATTGCATTGCTCACTGCTCATCTTGCTCTTAAAGTGTATGTGTCTGTATTGATAAAAGCAGGATTGATTAGCGATATCCCCGGGTTACTGAGCTGATCAGTGTGTGATTGAGGAGGCTTTGAATGCTACATTTGTAATTCTCTCACCCACCTTGAAAAGGGATTCTGATAAACACCGGAGGCTTTGTTGTCTGGACACTTTGCTGGAAGCCGGCGCTGAGTTATTCAAGTTCTCATTGTTTTTTCGTACTTCCATGGAGCTCGGCCATGTTGAGAGTGTAGACCAGGGTCCTATAGGGGATGTGATGACAGATTGTATAGGCCTGCGTGCGTGCGTGCGCGTGCGCCTGTGTGTGTGTGTGTGATGGATAATGTGGCTGTGGTGTTGATCAGTGAAGCTCAGGCCAGGTAGATGAGTGTTCTCTACCGCTGTGGCCAGTTTAGCCTGATGGATGAAGGACATATCTGCCAGTACACCAGACTGGACACACACATGTGAGCACATAACACTCGCACATACACACACACACACACACACACACAAAACCCTTGGTACCCCAGCTGTTGTGATGACAGAGTAGCCTGTGACCTTCCCAGCATGCATTGCGGCACTGTTGATGTCACGTCGTTTATAGGAGCCACATTAATCATTAGTTTGTTTATAGCCTCTGTGTGTTTGCGTGCGTGCACGTTTGTGTTGATTCATGTTTCTCACTGTGATATAGACTATATACAGGTGTTGGTTGTATAGGTGCATTCATATGTAAGCTTTATTTTAGCAGTTCTTTATATTATATAACTGTACACTACATACTTAGGGGTGTGTGTGTGTGCTTATGCTTTTATATACGTGAGCATGTGTCATGCGCCCGTCAGGCCAGCCCTGTCCGACCATCGACGAAAGACTGATGAGCTGGCCTATTGATTAGTTGCCAGGGGAGACGGATGGCGGCCACACATCAGGGACGCTCGGGGTCACCATGGCCATCAGACAAGGAAGTGGGCGTGGCCCGCAGCATGGAGACTCATGAATAAACATAGCGGCGGTAATCAGGAGTATGTAAATTAATGTGCTCATACATAACCTAGCAGTGATAAAAGTGTAATGAGTTATTCATAATTCATCACGGGCTGATGAGGAGACGGCGGGGAAAGGGAGGGCAGGAACGAGAGAGCATGTCGATGGAAAGCTGAAGAAAGGGAAGTACAGAGGTTCATTAAAGAAAACAGCAGACGAAACTTTATGTCTGCCGTTGGTGTCAATTTTGGAGCTGTATTCTCAAAGTAAACAGTACAATGTGTTGCTTGTGAGTAGTTTTTAAGTTGTAGTTGTGAGTGGAGGAATGTGCAGTGGATCTCTGTGACTGAAGAACTGTGCTATGATTTTCGGATCAAACTTTTGTTCTTGGTATCAAACTTAACATTGTACGAACAGAGACGACCAGCCCATTCAAGTGATGCTGGAAACAACTCTTTATTCCTGTTAGTGTTGCTATTTTAACTAACTCAAAAAGTGTTGAGTCGGAGCGCCCTGGTAGCCAAATGGTTACAGCACATGCCACAAAACTGCAACATCCCGGGTTCAACTCCAGCTTGGAGCCTTTGTTGCATGTCCTACCTCTCGCTCTCCCTCTCTCTCTCTCTGTTGAGTTGAGAGCAACTGGACTTGTACGTTCTTGAACAGGTTTCGCCTCTCATCCAAAACAGTGTCTAACGACCATCACATGACACACATGTGACCTCAACGAACCTACAGAGATTAAATAACTGGAACTCCCCACCAGTCAGTCAGAAGTGAAAAAACCTTTTGGATGAGAGGCGAGACGTCTTCAGGAATCTACAACAAATCCAGTTGCTCCTGACTCAACGCTTTTGGATATACCATGACCTGGGTGACTGAGAACCTTCACAGACTTGATAGATAACCAAAATATTATGTTACCCCCCCCCCCCTTTTAAGCTCACAGAAGTGTTATGAAAATCTGGTTAATGAGATAAAGAGATTTTTATAAATCCTGAGAGAGACATTTGATTGGTCACAAGTTTAAAAACAACCACTAAAAGTCTAAAAGTGCCTCTTACTGGTTTTTGGGTGGGTACAAACAAGTTCAGGGTCTCCCTCAGGAAATCGTTTAGCAGAGGTAATAACCCACCCAGATCCTGACACATCCCTACTTGTGATAAATTTAGTTTGGAGGTGACGGCCTAAATAGCTACAGTCATTAAATACATACTATTTGTTGAAATAGCACTTTTAGCTCTTTTTACCTGAAGTTTTATTTCTTATAATTGTAAGATATTTAATGAACCCTGAAGATTTCAGCCTGCTGTTTCTTCACTCTTTTCAATCTGACTTTTATGCTTGAATTAACATAGCCACCTCTGTTTCACCAAGCTAACAGAGGACTGGCAGTGTCAGATAAACCCTGACAGTGTTAAGGCCACCCTGTCCCCACCAAGCTAAACAACGCCCTCTGTGTTTGTGTTGGAACAGTCCCACAGTGGCTCCTGTGCAGCTGGAGCCAGGTGGGTGCTGTGGGACATGTAAGCAGCAGAGCAGGCGTCAGAGACAGGAACTGGGGTATTTGGCCTTGGGGGATGACTGACTCACTGCGTGGGAGTGGTACAGCGGCGGGTATGTGGGGTTTCTGTCAGACAATAGAGCACTAAATTCAATTAATCTGAATGGCCGGCATGGGTAAGAGGGAGGGGAAGGCGTAAAGCTCTAAATGAGATTTCGCCCCTTCTCTCCCACTCACCCGACAGCCCCTCCACCACCACCACCACCACCACCACCGCACCCTGCCTCCCCCCAGCACTCACTCCTGTCCCCAATGCCAGGAGGTGATTAGAGAGATATAATCAGAGGTGGGATGGTGCCGGCGTGTGCATGTGTGCCAGTGTTCCCAAGGGATGTGGCACGTGCGGCTGCCGCTTGTGTATGAGACAGAGAGACTACTTTGTATTATCTCTCTGTGTGTTTGATGACTAAATACTGTAGGAACATGCTGTTTGCTTTCCTGTGTGTGAGCACACTTTGCACATGAAGCACTGGAATGGACACGCCGGTCAGGGGTCGGTTCACTCAAATTACACAATAACATATTTTCCCACTTAACTTACTTTCTAACTGTTCAGATAGTGTTTTTTAGTTTCCCATGTTTTGAGAAATCAATCTCTGAGACTTCTGCTGTCAACCAGTACAAAAGGAATTGATTGAATTTAGTTTCTGATGCTCACAGCCTTGAAAGATTCAATAAAAATCAACAGCAATAAAAATCAACAGCAACATCAGTAAGTGTTATTGACAGTTTTCATTGGGACAATTTCTTCAATAGAAAGTAGTTCTAATGTAAACTTCACAGTGAAGCATGTGGCTTATTAAGTGTAACCAACACAGTAAATGTAGGGATGTTACATTTGGTTTTCTCAATTATATTTTTTAAAGCTATCAGCAGCACAAAAGAAATTCCTCTGAAATCACAGACATGAATAAAAGAGCAAGCAAAGCAAAGTCATCTGCTTCTTAAACTACAAGTGATATCTCCAAAAGTGAAGTTGACTGATTCTGGACCTTTTTCTCTCTCTGTCTCTCTTTCTGTTTTCTATTTCTGCATCACTCTCAGGGAAGAGGATAAGAACATCTTTGATTACTGCAGAGAAAATAACATCGACCACATCAGCAAGGCCATCAGCTCCCAGAAAGTGGATGTCAATGCTAAAGATGAAGAGGTAACTCCAAAAAAACAGCGTCAAGAAATATGTAGAGTCGGTATGGGAGAGAGGCTATTAATAGTGTTACTGGAAATGAATAGATTATTACCATGAAACACTGTAATGTCTATACATAATGTGGGTAATAGACAGCGGGGGGGGGGGGGGGGGGGGTGGAGTAGAGTAATGAAACTCAATCTTTCACCAGAGGATGCATGTTCAACCCTCATTTTAGGAGGAAGTCGTCCTGCTCAAGTGTTCTGTGTCTTGATCCCTTGTGAAGAGAAAATCTCTACAAGTGATCAGTGGAATATCATGAAAAATACCGGTTAGAATGACTGGAGAATGATTTATGCAGCTCTTTTTTTGCAGTCGTTACATAATGCTTTGAATGATCTGAATCCACAAACACATGGGAACCTCTCCTCAGGCTGAGATGCGTAATTTGCGCGAACAGCTATTACCATCGTGAGGTGTTTTCCGGATTGACCCCGAAATCCATTCTTCTGTCCTTGATTCATTATCGGCCGGGCCAAATGGCTCGCTCCCTGCCTCTCTTTCATCACAGCCGTTCTTCAGATAAGCAGGCAGTTGGCTGGTGAGTTCCCCACTCCAAGGCCAGATGGTTGAGGGCCCTCTGCAGAGAAAGCTTTGTCTGTCCGCTGTCATTGTTGTCTGCTCACCTGCAGCGCAGCCTGCTCAACAGCAGAGGGCAGTGGTGAAGTTTCACATCAGCCAGACGCTTCATCTGCTTCTACAGCTCAGATAGAAGGAGGCAGAGAGAGAGAGAGGTGCTGTCCAGAACCCACACTGTGATCTGACTGAGCCAAATATCCACCTGTGTTACTTCCTTTTAATAATTACCAAAAGTGCCAAAGTTCTCTTTTAGACTGAAAGTGAGTGGAAGTTTTTTTTCAGAAGCACAGTAGAGCATGCTTGGTTAATGAACTCATCCTATCATTCATGCAAATTGCTCATTAATGCCTTTTTAAAAAGGTTATTTTCTGATAATAAGGATACTTTTTCAATTACTAGTTATAACCTAACTGGACATGCCAACACTGTGCATTTTTGTATGCGAGTAAAATAGATGTTAAATCTTTTCTTTCTCTCTAAAACAAATCACAGGTGGCACAAACCCCGAATGAAACCTTTTACTTAACAGCTCTAAGGAAATATAATTACCATTTATTTCTCTCTACTGCATTCCTTTTAGTTTGAGAAATGCCAGCCAGTTTATGTTTACCTTATTTGTCTTCACTATGTTGTGTTCGATTATTTAAATCATTGTTACTCTCTCATTTTTCATTTCACAGCCCTGACAATCTTATTATTATCGTACATTTTATTATTTATGTAAAGTAGAAAATGTGTGTTTAACTGTGAAATCAACGGATTAAAGAAGAATGGCTTTACAAATAGCCCAGTTGCTAGAGCTGAATCCAGCATGTGATGAATTTGATAACTTTTTTTATGCTTTTACAGATACAAGCTTCATGAATACTATTCAGAGAACCCATCACTGATCTGCAGCTACTCAGGAATATATATTAGGCTGATTTGTATATACTTGAAAGTCCTTGAGCTTTAGGATTGCCGTCTCGTGCTGAGGAGGTGTTTGTTCAGTCTCTTCTTGAAGGCATGAACACTACTTGACGTGACGTGTCCGACGACAGCAGGGGGAAGGCTGTTCCATGTTGTTACAGCGGAGTGGAGAAAGCTCCTGTCAGGGCATTTGGTGTTAGTCCTGGGGAGCGACTAGGTTGCCTCTAAGATCAAGCTTGTTGGCCAACTTCCGCAATACTCTGAGGTGTTGTCCAGCACGTTCGCAGATGTTAGACATATGGCTGGTCCACTAGAGTTTTCTGTCAATGCATAGTCCTAGAACTTCCAGGCATCTGCCCACTTTCAACGTCATATTTTCTTATTCCGGATGATAAAACCAACTCATAGGTGCATTACCGCCAAATGAACTGGTACTGAAGATGCTGAGTTATGGACACACTTACATTTAGATATGCTCCAAAAACCACTTCTGAAGCAGCATGTGGAGAAGTGCACATCAAGTGTTGGTTAAGTGTTCCAGCAATCAAGACAAAGAAGTCTGGAGAGGCAGCTTTCTCTTTTTTTTATTGACCAAAACTGTTAAATAGTATCTCAATTAATATCCAACAGCTCATCCTTTTAATCTTGCCTTTAAATGGTCTGTTCTCATTTTTCAATATTCATCAATATTCTAATTACTATAGACTGCATCTTATGTAGGAAAGTACTACACCAGTGAAATGCATTATTGTATTTCAGTATGTTGACATTTTTCAGATGTGGGATACACTTGTGTACTTTGCCCACACTGCATACTTACCGTTGCACACAAACTCAAACATGCAAAACCGCAAGGCTATAGATATAAAGTAGTTAGACGACGGTAAAGAAGAGGACTGTACGTACATTTTGCATACATAAACTGATGAGGGTGTACGTGCCTCTGTTCTCCAGAGTGACCAGGAGTTTTCCCAACTCTTCAAAAAACTACTTTTCTGTCTACTTGAGCAGAGAGTGTTGGGGCTTAACCTTCCTAGATAAAAGGCTACGTCAGCCCTGATCAGAAGAAGCCCTTATTAATTTACTAATGTCAATGGCCTGAATTCTAAATTTTTATGAACATGATGTGTTCTCAACTTCAAATACTCCCAGTTATTCAGTCTATTATGAATCCCTGCAGAGTATTAAGTGAGATCAGAGGTCACTTAATACTCTGTTGGAACCGACAAACTCTGGTTTTCAGTGAAAATGTAGCCAGCAGTCAGCAGCAGCACACCTGGAGGAGAGCAGGAAAGTGAGAGGGACCGGGAGAGTCAGGGCCCAACTTATTGGTATTCTGGCCTGGTTTATAAGTATCAATTTTAACATGCAGCCATGGTGATCAATATGATTTAAGCAACAGAATTGGACTGGGAGAGTTTGCTTTACCTAATTGGTCTCACTGAAAAATGAGCTTGCGTGGTTTTATTAGAACAAGGATCTTGAACCTAGGAGAGGATGGTGTGTGTATGTGTGTGCTGTATATGTGTGTGTGTGTGTGTCTATGTGATATAGGGTAGGGGGCTGCTGATCGGGGGGGCTCTTGTTTTGCGCGCAGCCTCCCATCAATCAAGCTTTACCGTCTGTGCAGGTTTCTGCAATTTGTCCTGGAGCCCTCGGTCTCCACTTCAACCACCTATTGCTCTTCTTTGCACACACACACACACACACACACAGATGTCCACATATCTTGTCACTCTGTCCGCAGGTCATTATGGAGCTCAGGTCCAAAGGCTCTGAGTTCTGAGTGGTAGTGCATAATTTATTTTGTCTGGAAGCAAAGAAACTGATTGAAGTGCAGTTAACTTTGAGGCACAGGAAGTGAAGGAGGAGAAGGGTGAGGAAGAGGATGTCAGTGTGTTAGTCTGAACTGACTAACCGCTAATTTAAATTAACTTTTTAAACTTCTGCACGTGCCATTTATGTGTGTTTCTAGTAATTATCTGGTACCTGTGTGTTTGCAGGGTCGGGCTCTCCTGCATTGGGCCTGTGACAGAGGACACAAGGAGCTGGTGTCTGTATTACTGCAGCACAAAGCAGACATCAACAGTCAGGTGAGCAACATTTTACGGACCAGACCTGTGAGCGAGTGACTGAGTGAGTGAGTGACTGAGTGATGAAGTTACACCATTAATCGGCTGGCCGTGTTGGAGTTTCCCCATTGGCCGTTGCTCTTTCAAAATGAATCGGCGCACGATGATGGAAGCGGAGGACAGCAGCGCGACACAGAGTGATGGTGTTTCCTGCTCCGAGCTCTGACACTCTCAGCTCCGGTGTTAAATGCAGCGCAGTCGGCTAAACTCCTGTTTAAGCAGACACGTACCAGCGTCTCCTCCTCTACCGTCCAGTGTGATCGACTCTCCAGCTGACAGCGCTGTCAGCAGCCAGCAGGAGACACGCTCTGCGGTGTGTTTGGATTTTGTAACTGAACTAATACCAGGGCGCAAGCTTTTTATTTCTTTTGACATTTTCACATCACAAACGATGAAAAACAGCATTAAAACATGAGTCTTGCAGGTAAAACATGCGAGTCATGTAGCTGTTATATTAGTTTTGTGTGGGGTGGCTGTTCTGCAGGTGCGCTTGATTTGACTGTAACTGCAGTAACTTGGTGGAGATAAGCCTCCTGAATTTGCACCCAAAATGCTGTCACAACTTTCATTTACAATTTCCACTGCAGCCTCCATTATCATCAATGGGGAAAGAAGCAGAAAAAAGGCGCACAGCAGCATGAGGGAGAGCGCACAGTTAAAACACCTCAAATAACAATCTGACAAAACACTCAATACAGTGAAAAACGAGACATCCGCAGAGTGAAACAGAGCAGGGGGAGTTAACAGATAATTAGAATAGTTATAATTAAAATTTCTCTTTCAAATCAAACATCCCAAGATATGAGTGGAAAGTATTGTTCTTGCAACTGCATTTATAATCTTTTTTTGACTCAAACGTAGCTTAACTATGTCATGTGATATGCTACTTCAGTACACTTTAACAAAAAAATATTACTGGGACCACTACAGAAAAGTGCAGATGAATATTTAATATCCAGGTATTCACATTATAGACACTACCACTGACTATCCCTGTAACAAACTGGCCACAATTTCACACATTGACCATACACAGTCCAGCTTTATACTAGGTCTTCACCTAGTCTTGTTTCCCCTCTTTTTGGGTGTTTCATGTGCAGTTCAAACAAAACTGTCCCACTAAAAACCCCTTTACACTGCGCGAGCTCGGCCCATCGGAGAACACAGTTGACAATCATGGGAGAAACATGATAAAGTCTTTAGTCTTTAAAACGGTGGTCCTAAATCACACTGTGAGACACGTCCACTGACAACCGTTTTGGAGCTTTGCGACCAAAGACAGCCTGAGGCAAAATTCTGTAAGAAATTTAAGACTAAATTCTCACAACATGACTGCTGCTACTACAACAACCCAATCAGAATACAACATGAAATGACACACAATACACTGGCCGGTGTGACTTTTTGTAAGTGCAGTCTGCTACAGATTGTGAACTATGTGTGAACTGTGAAGAGTTTCTGACTAACAGTGTATATATAGAAAAAAACATTATTATGTTTCAGCTTTTCCAGGAGGTCGATGAAGGAAACCCTTAATGGGGAAAAAAACATTGTGGAACGGAGGCTTATGGAACAGCAACTCACCCAGAACTGGCTAATTACATTATTAGACTCCACCCCTATAATTGCGTAAATTAGGATACTTGAGAGCTGGACTCAGGGACAGTTTTGGCAGAAGAATATTTCAGTCACGTGCAACTTCATTTGCAGTTACACACAGTCATGCATGGCACAGTTTTTTCTTGCAATTGCAATAAAAATGGTTTGAGTTTGCCCACCCAGAGAACTATAATGTGTTTGTTTGATTGTGTGAGATCAACAAAGAATAGGATGCATTAGAAGATTTTCACCAGGACGTCTAGTGGCCGTCCTTTGTTTTAAAAGTCATCACAGTGTGTGTTGAGGTGTGTGTGTGTGTGTGTGTGTGTGTGTGTGTGTGAGTGTAGGTGAGCAGATATCAGTGTCTGTAATAGATGGAATTAGGGAGGGGAAAGAGTGGAACGTGGCAGGAGCTTTATAATTCCTAGTAACACTGCTGTGCTCACATGCAAACCCCAAGGCAAATGTTGACATGTCCAGCATCCCCATTGCCCTTCTCTTTTCTCTCTCCATCCCTTCCAGAAGGTCACCTTTAATTCACTTTGTGCCACAGACAAATCCTCCGGGGCTTTAGCAGACAGAGTTAGCTGGTAGCTAGCCTAGTGTTTAGCCTCCGCAAGGTTTAGCTGCATCCAGGAGGCTTTAGCTTTGGCTGTAAGCTGGCTCAGCTGCACATCGGAGAAATTACTCCTCTGTCCGCCCAGCGGCACGACACCGTGCAGTTCAGCGGGCTGCACACTGAGGCTTTAACTATAAGGCCGAATCAATTGGAAGTAATCAGGCAAATTGTTTTACGTTGCACAACCCACATAATCAGGACATTTCACAAATGACTTTCTCTTTTGTGGTCATGTGTGGCCCCTTTTGTTTTGAATGCTGCGGGGAGGGGGCGGATTTGTGGCGAATGGTTCATAAAAGACTTAACAGCAGGATAACTACGAAACACTTCACTGATGATTTAGAGCCATATCAAGATAATGACAGTAGAGGAGGGTTGATGTATAGAGAGAGGCTTTTGTCCTTTTGTAAGGTGTAGCATATTTACAATCATGTATCTATCATTAAAATATAAATTGATATCTCCTTGTGCCAAGATTTTTCAGCAGTCAAAGTAGGAAACATAAATCTTTGCCCAGGTAGCCCAGCGATATTGGATGGCTGAATTTGAGCAGACTCTTAATTTATTTCCACACACACTCACACTCTTTGTCTGATTCTACTTGTTTCTGTATCAAAATACAAAGAGGGAAATAATCCAATGTTCCTTCTTCCCTTGAATTTGTAAGAGAGCCAACAGAGAGAGGATGACACTAATTGAAAGATTTCAGACGTATTTTCATTATTTAAAATCCTGTTCTGCTTGAAAGGTTGGTTTTTTTTGGGGGGGGGAGGGGGGCGTTTGGAGCAAATATATGAAAGAAAACTTCAAATTATGTATCAGAGGAAGACTTTTTTTAAGCCAATTAGAGCACAAGCCTAATCTGAATTCATGCATTCGGCCCAGCAGGCCATCTTTTCTCCTCGCCTGTCTCTCAGGTGTCGGGGGGGAGCCAGCTGTGGAGAAGTCTGAATATTAAAGAAACTGGACCTCTGCAGCAGAGTTACTGGTAGCAGATTTATGAGGTGGCAAAGAGGTGGCTGAGAGAAAAATATAGTCCGCTAAATCATACCAGTCTGTCGCAATGCCAAATTATCTCACTATGTAAAACTTACAGAACGATATGCTTCTCATTAGAACTTGCTTGAACATCCTTTTGCTTTTTTAAATCGGGGTTAAGTTAGCGAGGAAAGGAGGAATAAATGAAGAAAAGAAGGAAAGGAAAGTTTTTGCTTTACTGGAGAAAATGTAAAATTTGATGGATAGTTTCATGCGTCTCTCCTCTTTTGCCCAAAGCCCCTTTCACGGGAAAGGGGGCGTATGGGAGGTTGTGTGTGTTCATGAGAGGAATGGAGGAATGTTTGGGTTGTTTGCAGGCTATTAGAGCAACCAGTAATCTCTCTTGACCTCTACCAACTGCCGAGCGACCAGTAAATAAAACATGATTTATGCTTAATTTGTTGATTAAAAAGGGGAGGGGGACTTGAGAGTTAAAACAAAAAGTATTATTATTTGCCTGGCAGAGGAGGAAATCGTTTGAAATTAATCAACTGATGGTTTCAGTGAATTGTTCCCAAACCCTGGTAACCTGCATTAAGGGTTCGTTTGATAGTTAATCCTGGATCAAGGCAGGGAGGGACTACAATAGGTATCTGTGTGTGTGTTTGAATACACAGATCACAGCTCTGCCACCTGCCAACTGTAGATCAGGCCCCGGTGTTGGTACTGTACATTAAGCCCTCCCCTCCCCGTCCTTACAGTATCACTGCTCCCTCAGCTAATACACCCGCAGGAAAGTGGGGCAGCCAGCAGCAACTGTGGGAAAGATGACAATAAACCCTCACTTCATGTAATAATGGAAATTAAGGCTTAAACACTGGACTTATTCTGATATTCTGTGTGCTAGAATGTATTTAAGAGCATTAATGAGGCGTAAGCTTAAGTTTGGGACATTCCATCATATCACAACCAGAGTGAAAACAGATCAGACAGCAGAAACTCATTAGTAATTAGCGTTTGTTACTAGGTTTTGTTTAAACAGGAGAAGTATAATAATTTTAAAGACTCGTTTTCAACTTTTTTGTTTTAAGACAAAATAATGTTCTTATTGGCACCAGTATAAAAAACATTTCACACATCCGGCCAGCACTAATTACAAGTCACTGACCTGATTCAGTAAAAAAAAAAAAAAAAAAAATTATACAGCAAAATTGTGTCTACAGGAGATTTAGCAGAATAGAATAAGAGATATTATGAAAGGATGCATTACACCATCACTAACGATACATATTAAAGGTATCAGAAACAAACAAAAAACCACAAAAAGAAAGAAAAAGGGACATGAGGATGTTTCGTGGTACATAACATCCAAATCTCTCTACTGTTATTTCTTCAATGAGGGCAAAAAAGCAATAAAATAAATGTTAAAGGATAAGTTGAGTAATATTTTATATTTATTCAATAAATCCTATGAAAAGATGAAAATCAACAGTCTGATTAGCTCACAGATAAGCCACACTTTTCCACTGGGTGACGGGTTCCTTCATTATGATGAACATGGGTAATGTAGTTTAATTAGACTCAATATACACGTCCTGCTCCCGTAAATACTCCCTGCTCCCCAAATCCACGTCTGAAAATAGTCCCCAACAAGTGTATTCCCATTTGAGTGATGTTTCCTAAAAATTACAGTGCTCAGCTGTTAAAGGAAATCATTTATTCTTTTTTAAAAATGAAACTGTGTATTCGTGACCTGTCTGATTGGGCCTGGGGCTGAGAGTCACTGACAGGGTACAGAAGCCAGAAAGTATTAAGAGACAGACTCACCAGTTTTTAGTGTTGATCTTTTCATGGGATTTGATGACAATAATAAAAATATAGAACAATGCCAGCCTTGTCCTTTATAAGAATAAGACTGATAATCAATGAAAATGCAAAATTGAATGACAATTTGGGAGTCGGTGGAGTTGAGGTGATTTTCGGTGACCTGTAGATGTGTGTTTGTGTGTGTCCGCTCTCCCTGTGGTCATTCTCTGTCCAGACGCTGTAATCTCACACTCAGAGATAAGCCTCATCCCACACACACACACACAACTTTTGTTTTCACGTGGAAATCCCAAACCCTCCTCCAACCCTCCCAATAGCGTTGCCACGGAAATAGGCATTTAAAGAGTGGACATGCCCATTCGTGGGAACTAGAGTCAAAAAGGCAGAGCTTTGGTTCAGAGGTGCTACATACAGACTACAACAAAGCTCAGGAATGGCCCAGAGTAGATTTACACAATGTCAGACTTAGAGTGTGATTACTGAGAGTAAGTGACGGAGGAGTGGAGGGAGAGTTGGGATTAGTCCGACAAAGAGAAAGGACAGGTGAGATGCAGGTTAACACAACACAAACACAATGCCAGGAAGGAAACATTGTTAAAGTAAGAGGAGGCGAGTGGAAGAAGAGGCAGCGCAGGTTTCACACACACATGCTCATACGATGCCTCTCCGTCTGTCTCTCTCCCTCTCTTCTTCTCTTACATCCTCTCCTTGTCGCTCTCCCCTCCCCCCCCCGCCCCCCCTCAGCTCCCGTCCCTTTCACTCCGTCCCTCGCTGCCTCCGCCTCTACTTTGTATTAAAACAACATGATCCATGAGGCGGGGAGGGCGACTCGCAGCACCGCTAATTCTAATTAATCCAGCGTGGTAGCGCGGCCACGGCAGGCCCCAAGCGCTCCCAGTCTATCAGATAGAAATTCATAACTTAATTGAGGTCAGAGCCTCGAGCCGGCAGAACAAAAGTCTCCAGCCAGGACCAGCTAGATCAATAGTAATAAATATCTGACTGGGCGGCCTACAATTGGTGGCTAGAGAGCACACAACAAGTCTCGTACAACACAGTTGGCATGTGAAACCTGCAGGGTAATCAGTACTGTATCTGTGTGTGTTAGTGTTTGTGTGCAGAGCTGGGCCTTCAAGACACTAGCAGACTGTCATTTCTTATCAAATGTACGTGTCATTACATCTCTAAAATACTCTTTATGAGTTAGACTGCAGAGAAATGTAAAGGCAAAGTCTCTCTTAGATTATAGATCCATTGATTTGATATTGATGTGAGATTTGGACTGTTTTATATACCTAATGGAGCAAAACAGTGAATTCATGACAGCATGTGACACCTCGACTTTACTGATTCATGCCGACAGATGTCATTGAAGAATTTAGGAGACTCTAATAGGATATCTTCTTCTAGTCGCAACAGTCATCTTTGCACAATAGTTCTAGTATCTGTCGTAACCTCTATTGTAAAGTCGTTTTTTGGGGGGTTTTTTGACACAAAAAACCAAATTATTTCTTTAAAAGTGTGATGTTGGATTCTGGAAAACCTACTGTCAAGCTCCCTGCGCTGGATTTGTCATTTTTCTGCTGTGCATCTTAGAAAAATGATTTTCGACAACCATTTTAATTAACAAAGTGTAGCGAAGACGGAAATCACATTGAGGTAAATGCATGGTAAAAGCTGAAGCTCATATACCAGCTAGGGCTGCAGCTAATTATTATTTTCAGTCTTGATTCATCTATAATTTATTTTTTTTAGTTAATTTGTTAGTCTACTAAACATCATAAAATAGTGAAAAATGGCTGTAACAGTTTTCCAGAAGCCACGGTGACATGTTTAAACAGCTTGTTTTATCCAACCAACAGACTAAAACCCAAAAATATTAGATTTACAAGGTTATAGTAAAGAGAAAAGGTGCACATTGTCACGTTTGAGAAGCTGGGACCAGAGAAAGTGTTGCATTTTTGCTTGATGAACGACTGAAACAGTGAATCAAGTATCAAAATTTGTGCAGATTTGTTTTTCATTAGACTAACCGATCAATTAACAAAAAGTTTCAGTGACAATTTGAAAAGATGTGCACAAGTTAGTACTGCCATTGAAGAAAACTGTTGTATGTTTCTAATTAATTTAATAATTCAGTGTTGCTGTGACGTACTGCGGATGTACTGCATGGAAAATTAATGGAAAAAATATAAAAAGTCAGTCTACCGTATAAATATGGACTACTGCAATTACCAAATAGCACAAGGCTGCAGTTGGGTTTCGGACAGCCTTCTAAATAAGGTATTCTCAGGTTGTGCCAAATCCCCTGATCACAAATCAAGTAGCATGTCAGAGAAAATATTTCATTTTGATCAAACTGAACAAATCTTAAGCATTTGCATCTGTTCATGCACATTTTTTCCATGAAAAAGCGTAGTAAAACCTCTATCAGTATTTACTACATTTCATATTAAAGTCGCAATATTCAGCAAAAATTAAATCTCGCCGCTCTGATGTGGGCGGTTTTTTTCTTTTTCACGTCAAGCTCGGCCTGCTGTTGTAGCACACAAAGAAGACTGAACCCTCTCATCTGTGTCCTCTACTGTGGTGTCAACTACTTGTGTGATCAAAGTGGTAAACACATACACACACACACACACACCACGGTAGCTGATTGAAATTCTATGGCAGAGGCATTATTACACGTTTGTATCCCTCCCCTTTCCCAGCACTGCCTCCTATAACTAATGGCTCAGTCAGCCCAGTCATAACAAATATCCAGCCAGATTCGTCATAATTGTGTGTGTGTGTGTGTGTGTGTGTGTGCGCGTGTGTGTTTGTGTGCGCACGTGTAAATGTGCAACCTCTCCTCCAGAATATATAGGGTCTTTAAGAAAGGAAAGGCAGCGAGGTGGGAAAGTAAGAAAAAGGAATATTTTGGTGATTTAAAGACTAAAAACAGAGAATAAAATTGGATTGAGGGAGAAATAGAGCAAAAGATGGGCATTGCAGTATGCAGCATCACTACTCACATACTGTGGTGTGTAGCAATATGCTTGAGTATGAATATGCAATTGAGTCTTTCTTTTTTTTTTTGAGGTGTTTTTGGGTATTTTTGCCTTTATTGGAAAGCTGATAGTGGACACGCAGACATGAAGCAAAAGTCCCGAGCCCGAGTCGAACCCGAGACGCCGCAGTTATGCCACATAACCGCTGCACATGCGTGTTTCTTTGCATGTGTCCACAGCTCGCAGCATACGAATGGCACAGTACCTATAAAGCTGGTCATGAATACAGTGAGCACCTTCACACACGCTTGGCTTCTCGCCACAGATTAATACCGGACTCTGAGACACTCCCACAGCTTACTGCACACATTAATACAGACATTTTAAGAAAGCTCCCCCTGCCTTCCTCTTTATAATAGGCCCACTGACAGCACAACTGTAACATATTGCTCTTGCATTTTCAAGTGTGTGTATGTTTGTGCCTGCTGACCTGCCAGTGTACGACATTATTACTATTGATGCATCTGTTAATGTAGAGGAAGGCGATGCTTCTTGTGACATTTCATGATGTTTATTTTTTCTTTTGGGAAGATTAAGACTTGTTAAATGGATAGAGGAGAATCTGTCAGACAGGTCTTTTTAAAAGCGTGCAATTTTTCAAGCAAATAGGAATCGGAGCACACTTTAGTAAAAGGTAACACACACCGTAGCCACCGCACACAGCGCTTGACATTTTATAAACCACGCTGTAAGCTGGTCTTATAGGATTCATATTTAGTACTTGCCGCACATTAGCTGGACTTGATGAAATGACAGCTGTTGCAGTGCTGTGTTAAAGGGCCTAACGGACACAGATACAGTTATGAATCTATAATATGAGCACTCAGAAAAGAGCCAGCGACTTGACAGTAATAGTGCAGTCTAGAGAGCCATTCCAGCAGGTAACAGTCCTCTTTGCCATCATCAGCTGTTGTTTCTTTCTTATTGGCCTCTCACTGGGCCTTGCCTACACTCAACTATTTGATTTCCATCGTTCTTAACCGTCCACATAAATTGTCAGGAGCATTAAAGCTGTCCTCGACCGTTTCAGACAGAGAAGGAGGGGGGGGGTGGGGGGGGTGGGTAGAGAAAGAGAGTGAGAGCTGGATACAGACAGCGAGGGGAGGGGATGGGGGTGAGGAGAGAGAATAAACAAAGTAAGTGTTTTGCCTTCCATCAGTCTCCCGCAGTACTCAGCTTTATGAGTCCCTCACTCCAAATGCCTCAGCCGCAGCCCCCGCTGCCTGGCCATTGATTTTCATATTACACTCTTTTATGCATTTATTTATTTCATATATTTCTTTTTAAACATCATCGATGAGCCGCAGGAGGACAGACGGGGGGCCTCTAGCGATGTTAATTCTCAGCTTCAACCTTATCCTCTTCTCTGATGGCTTTAATGGAGGCTAAGGTGTCCCACGGGAACAAGCAAGCTTGGCGACATGGGGAGGGGAGAGAAGTGTGGAGGGGAAGAGGATGTGCATGAAGAAAACACGCTAGCAGAGAATGGAGGTTTAGAGAAAAGGGGAGGCTGGAGAAAAAAACAAAAGGCTTCTTTTGTTTGACAGAGAAAGGGACTATTGTGGGTTAAGGTATGTTCAGCCTTTTAAAGAGGCTTTCACTACGATTGAGCTTGTCTTCAGACACTCATGTTACCCTTTGTCCTCGACCCACAGGGTTTTTTTTTTTAACCTGTGCTGGAGTGTAAAGATGGGCTTCACTTTTGCACTTCCTGAGCTGCAACTGTGACATAATAAATATCTATAATCCCTGGTATCTTCCAGGACCTCTGTCAGCTCTGGACCCCTGAATCCTTCAGGGTGTCCCCCCCCGTACTGCGATGATGCTGATAGCAGCTATGGGTGTGAGGAAGAAGGGGGGATCACCCGGGCGCTTGAAGGACACTCCCAGGAGGTGTGAAGGGCAGCGAGTTTGGCGTCACAGCTAATTTGACCGCGGGTGGCAGTGCTCACACACTGAGTGGCAAGGTTACCTCTCCCTGCTCAGAGAGGAGACCCAGATTTAATTAGGGCCGGCCCCCGGTCTGCAGATCCTTTTAACACGGGAGGCCTTCCCAATGCATACATACATATGAGAGTAAACGCACATGGCACAGACATATAAAACACAGAGCAAGCACAGGCTGATTCACGATCAAGTCCCAGACATACACTCACAAACAATACATATGTTGGTATGTTACTGTGAAAGCTTGAGTGCATCCATTATATGTTAACATTAAAGGATAGTTCACAATTTTTCAAGACTACCTTAATACAATAGTCAGGTGTCAAGTCAAGTGATGGAGGACAAAATCTAGTCCTCATTTTGTGCAAAATGTATTTAAAAGTTTCTATAATGTCTGTAGCTAATATGAGGCTTCAGCAGTCTGAGATAGACAAATTAAGTGGATATCTTCCACAATTAGTCTTTTTAGTATAACATTCCCTCTTTGTGTTGCACTGGACAGTGTTTCCTCGTTGAGCTGCAGTGGAAGGATAGTAACAAAAAGAGGGAATAATTTACTAAAAATGCTGCAACTTTGGAAGATATCCACTTGATTTGACTAATTTGGACGGCTGAAGCTTCATATTAGCTTCAGATGAACTTTTAAATATAGAAAGTTTGTTGTTAAATTAACAAACAGCCGCCCCCCCCAGTCATCAGTAAAGTATACGTGATTCGTCATAAATGGTCTAAAAAGTGAATGACCACCAGTGCGGTGCTTTAAGTTGATTCTGTGCGGTCCGTGCTGTTGGTGCCACAGTAGCTGCTCTGGTTACAGATGCGACCTGGTGAAGTGAACGAGCGTCTTCGTCTCCTTCATCTTGCTCAGATCTGTGTGTTCTCCTCTCTGATTAATGGCACCTGCTCATCATAATGCTATCTGCTGGAATCTGCATACCAATGATCCCAGTCGCCTATCGATTCACCCCTCATCTTCCCAACACACACCCTGGAGACTGTTATACACACACATACTCATCCCCTCCCCCTCCACCAGCCACTGTCATTATAAAAGTCAGCAGCTGCTGCATGCATTGATCATAAATCATAATTGCTTGTCCATTTTTCCCCACTTGTTTAATGTTGCTGTCAGGGGCAGTAGGGGGGAGAAAAAGGGGAGGCGGGGAAAGGAAGAGAGATAAGAAAGTTTCATGAGACACAGAAAGAGAAAAGGAGAAGTTTTAAGTTAAAGAAATAGGATAGAGAAGAGAAAGAGCAAAAATTGGTGATGGGAGAGAAATACTTTAGATGTTGTGGAGCTTAAGCTAAAACAAAAGTTTTTTCGCCTTTTTAAGAGCAGGTTTGCGTTGCACAGTCAATTTTCTAGCGACCATTAGAGGAATTGTAACTTAAGACACCTCCTCATCGGCTTCTCCTGTAAAGTGAAGTGGAAATGTTAGAAGTTATTTGTTTTTTCTTTTACTGTTTCTTATTTAATAATCCAGTGTTTTCCATCACAAGAATCTTTGAAAGCCGTAGCTCTGTGTACTCTGGAAGAATAAAACCTTCTTAGCCAAGATGACTGCCAATCATCTTGGCTGTGGTCCTGTTTGTTTACAGTAATTATACTAATGTCTCAAAATGTAGTAATTAATGATTTATTGATGATAAATTCCACCACATGGCACCTTTTAAGTTGTATTTTATTTACAGACAGTGATGAAGTCACTGTGTGCCAATAATGTTTTGTCCACCTTACAATAAATACTACTTACTGTTGAGGATGACACTGTTCTTATTAATAGATATTAGAAACATTGAAAACTAAATGGTCCAAACACGATGACCCACAAGCAAATTAATGTTTTAAGAAAGGGAAAGGGCTACATTCAAGAAAATTACATTAAGGAAAGAAAATTCTGTACTTATCATACACAAGTTGGACAGATTGACATAAAGCTTTTACTGTCCGTGGAGACACCACACACACACGCACACACACGCACACACACACACACACACACACACACTCTCTTTTCAGTCTCGTATCCTGCAGCAGACTCCACAGCTGGTGGTCGGATTTAACCGACCTTTAACCTCCACCCACAATCTCTTCTCTGGCTCGGACACAGACAAACAGAATGAAACGCAGACAGACTGAAACCTAGTTCCAAGCGGACATTGACTCAGGGGACCTCTGTGTCCTATTTGTATCCCAGACTCAGTTGAGTTTCCCGTCTGTGATATGCCCTTGATCCCTCCACTTAATGCTGGTGTGAACAGTTTGGGGTTGAACGTGTCGAGTATTCTTGTCCAGTCGTCTGAGATTTGTTTGAAAGCAGGTTGATGGAGAAAACAAGTTCAACTTTCCAGAAATGAACACAACATCTGCGACGGTCCCGTTGTGTGTTCTTCTGCAGCGCTACAGCACAGACAAGGTTTTTATTTGTTCCTGCTTGGCCTCGGCCTGACTTTGAATCATCCTGCTTTTTGATAGACTCGAGTGTATCTGTGCACACAATCATTTAGTCTCCCTCCTCTGTTCTTCTCTTTCTTTAGACCAATTTCATACCAGTTACACTGTTACCATTTCAATCTGTTAAGGCTAAAGAAATAAGACTACAGCATATCTTTCTATATCCTTGATTCGCTCTACTTCTCTTTCATCCATCTTGCTTCACATCGTTTGTGTGGTAGAAATGATAGATTGGTGTGACTTAAATTCAGCAAAACTGCAATCGTACTAATAGATCAATCCCTATCCATGCTGCTCCTAAGCATATTGGTCCGCCCCATTAGGGTGATACACTACACAGTGCTGGATCTCTGCTGCTGGTATTGTGCAAGCAGCTGCTTTATTGAGCACTCTGCTGACATCCAGCCCAGCATTTCTGCACCGCAAGGGGAAACTTTGGATGACATGTAAAAGCAGAGGGTTTGGTGCGACATGCCTCCGTAATGGGATGGGAACAGTGGTGCACCAGAGAGGGGGCGAGGGGGAATGCCACGGTAGCTAACTGCAGGTATTGGGAGTTGGTGGGGAGGGGAGGGGAGGGGAGGGGAGCGAGTGTCTCTTCCAGGCTGCTTCCAAAGCAAATGGAAGACAATCCAATTTCCTATGATTCCATCAAGCCTCCGTCCTGGATCCAGGGGCATTAGGGAACGCTGACAGGACAGGCCGCTGACCCCCCCCCCCTTCACATGAACATGCAAGCCACATGTACGCCCAACATACTCCCTCACAAACACAGGCAGCATCTGTATATCTGTATTTTATTTTTGCTTTCAGTCTCGCTGCACTTTAAAAAGCCAGTTCTGTACTGATTGTTTTTACCACTAATTCTTTTTGTGCATACGTGTGCTTGTTGAACAACTAACTGCAGATTAGTGTTTGCCGCAGATTAGAGCTTAAACCCCTTACACTTTAATTATAACTGTATGTATTTATGTGCATCGAGGTCTTTCACTTGACCCCAGCTGGAAACATCTGTCACTGTCCCATTGTAAAGAGTCTTTGTGCGCAAGTCAGAACGTTTTTGAGTATATTAAACATATATTAAACAATGGCTGCAGGGTAACATTTCTCCCTCCAGGCAATTGTATCTAAATTTGTCAACTTCAGTAGAATTTTGCCCACCTCTCATTGTGAGAGACAGACACGGTGTGGGCAGGTTGTGATTTGACTCGTAGACAGACAGCATTGTTGTCCTGGGCTAACTACGGCACGCTTTCCACTGGTGGCGATTTGCATCTGTGTTCTGCGATCCACCCAGAGGGAATAGAAAGCTCTAATCCAATCAGCAGGTCCCTGAAGTGCTGCCCCTGAGACAGAGAGAGAGAGAGAGACAGAGAGAAACACAACAATAGGATCACTCTACACTGCGCCCGGCCAGGAAGGAAAGAGAAGAGGAAGGAAGGAGAGGGGAGGTGAGGGATTGAAAGGAAAGGGATTAAGATTGAGGAGGTGACTGAACGGAAAAGAGGGAGAAAGGTGGATGTGGTAATGAAAGCAGAGAAAAGAGGGGGGGGGGTGAGGGGTGAACGGAAAAAGAGAGATGGCGGCGGGGTGAGGTAATGAAAGAAAAGAAATGAGGGAGGTGTGGTTTGGAGGAAGAGAGGTCAGAAGAAGCAGAAGAGGAAGGATTGGAAGAGAGTAGAGGAAGGACATGGAAGTAACCAAGAACAGGTGCATGAGAGAATCTGCTGTTAGCGGGGCAAAAGGTGGAAAGACTAATGAATAATTTCACCATAAGTTTCAGTAATTTGGAAGTATTTCCACTGCAGTGACATTTTACAGCAGGGAAGGAAATGTCACAGAGGCTGCTGGCTTTTAATCTGCCTCTGAGCGTTTGAAGCCATTGTTCTTGGCTCAACGACTGCTCTTGTTCTGAGAGAGGAGGCTACAGTTTGACCATTTATCATCATTATGAGGTGCAAAGGCAGGCCGGAGCAGTGATTAAGAACTGAATCTTCTGTTGATGATACCTGTCATATATTGTGTCTTATTATACCTGTATAAACACACACACACACACACACACACACACACACATATACACACGCACACACACAACCTGTCCCCAATCCACAGTCCTAACAAGAATTATATCTCTACCATTGACCCCGTGACCCCAAGGATCATTTTTGCTCTTCAAAAGACACACAAGAGACCAGCCACTGATTTTTCGGTCAGCTTCTCTGTTTTTTACATTGTTCATTGTTGCATAGCTTCCATGGTTAATTCATTTTAAGGCTGGAAATATTGTATATTTTTCTTATTGTCAACAAAACCAGCAATTAATTGATACTACTAACAAGTATTTTTTTTGTGTTGCTGAAGCCTAATAGAGCTTATTTTTATGTGCTTCAACTTAATAGCCACTGTTTGTCTTGAGTAAATTCCATGTACTGTACACCATCCTGCTGCTGTAAATACTCACAATAGCACCAAATGTGTACATTAATACACTGCTGAAAATACTGTAGTCCCTGCCGGTTTGAGTAATGTTTGCTAAAGAAACTACAGTGCCCAGCTGGAAACTACTGAACCTTCTTTAAAAATGAAGCTACATATTTGTAGGCAGTTTTTAAAGATTTAATGAGCTTGGAGCTGAGTGCCACAGACATTGAGGGAAGTTGAAAAAACAGACCAAATAATTGTTGTTGTTTTTTTTTTTTTTTAATGGGATTTGTTGATGATAAGAAAAACGACAGCCTTATTTATAAGTCTTTCTGAGTTTTTTCTGAACATTAGCATGCCAGGAGCAGTTGACATGGCTTGAGATGCAAACTTGGTGCTAACACTTGTGGTGTTGTGGCGGCTCCACCGAAACGTGTTCATTTTCCCATCGCTTGTTGGATCAACTTGATCGGAGCTGGAAGTTGACGGGTTTGACTCGCAGGTCACGTGTGTCTCAAATCAATATCTCATCTTCTCATAATCCCCCCTATAGTACCATGAAAACAAGGCAGCCTCTGTCCACAGCCAACACGTAGAAGGTAATTGGTATTCTAGCAGCTGAAAGTTTTCCTTTTGACTCTTTGGGAAGTAATTGAGCTCGCTAACAAATGCTGGCGATATATATCTTTTTATTCCTTAAATTATTCTTGCAATCTGCACTCTGTCGTTATTTATTCTCCCCTGGTCACAAGCCTGTTGAAGTAACGACTTGTTTTGTTTTGTCTTTTACAGGATAATGAAGGACAGACAGCACTACATTATGGTAAGGAGGCCTCTCATATTAATCTCTACACTCCAAAAGCTTGATTTACTTTCTTTTTCTGCTATGAAGCTTTTTGCAAGTGTCTGTTCTTTAAATAGTGGATGTCTCATTTTGGAACAAAACTCTCTCACATTCATCGCACACTGACATCTTCAGTTGTCTGTTTTGTTTTTTTTTTTTGTCTCAAATTTGTCATCTTTCCCTCCTCTTCCTCACACTCTCTCACTCCCGTTCCCTCTTATCTCTACTTTCTACAATTGTTTTTCATCCATTCGAGTTTTTCCTCATTCCTCTCTGTTTCATCCCATGGGTGCGTGTGTGTCCTTTGGTATGTTTGTGTGTGTGTGTGTGTGTGTGTGTGTGTGTGTGTGTGTGTGTGTGTGTGTGTGTGTGTGTGTGTGTGTGTGTGTGTGTGTGTGTGTGATAATCGCCAGGCCTCCCAGAGGAAATCAGCAGTGGTCCTCAGACTCCCCTGACCCTCTCATGCCCCAACACACATGTCCCTGAGGGGCGGTTCCCCTGTCCTCTGAGCCTGTGTGTGTGTGTGTGTGTGTGTGTGTGTGTGTGTGTGTGTGTGTGTGTGTGTGTGTGTGGCTGCACCATCTGTCCCCCTGCTTGGTGGCGTTGGAGTGGGCATGTTGCATCACCCGCTGGATGTCCACACACACACACACACACTCACCAGAGGAAGCCCTGAGGATGGGGCATAAAAAGATGACTAATAAACATAAGCGATGAACTCCGAGAGACAAATAGCAGAGAATGAAAATTCATTTCCACCTCTCTTTGCACAGGGCCACAGTGGCTGGCAAGTGATTAATTGAGGGTTTACTGCTCACCATAAATTGTTCTCCTCCTCTACGGCTCCCCTGAGGGCCAGCCACTTTTTACAGCTCAAGGCCCAGGCGAGACACCCGCCACACGCATACACACCGCCGGCTAAATAAAACACTGTTTAGAGCAACAAGAGGAGAACTGCAAGCGTCACTGAAAAAATAAGCCAAGCTTCTTTTTTTAGTCTGATTAGCAATTCTTTTGGCGTTTCACGCTTACACGCCTCATACTATAGACGCACCTCGAGCTCACATTCACGCGCATTCCGATGTATTGTCATATCTCATGCACACATACACACACACACACACACTCCCACTAGCCACCCCCTGGGCTGGAGGTTAAAAGGCCTGGCTGTCAATCACTGCGGCTGCTGACATCAGCGATCATGGCGGAGCACAGAGTCTGCTCTTTAAAAGGAGTGAGCGATTGACACTGACAGAGAAGAGCACTCACAACGAGGGAGAGGAAGAGAGAGGAGATGAGGGGGGGGGGGGGGGGGGGCGAGGTGCCAGAGGGGCGAGAGGTGCATCAGGAACGCAGGGACCCACTAACTGGGTTAAGAAAGTGCAAGCCCCCCCATACTCCTCCTTAGACTGAAAGAAAGAGAGAGGACCCTTTTAGTGGGGCACAAATTGCCAATGGGGCAGAAATGAAGTGTTTGAGGGAACCACAGGTCCAGGCCAGTGTCAGTGCTGGGCCTGCAGATGGGCTTTTCATTAACTGCAGGACTGTACAGGCTCACTGCCTGTTTCATAATTCTCTAAATGCCTTGCAGAAAGTTTGCACAGAATGTCCTCCAATTCTTTTATTTCTCCCATTTGCTGTATTCAACTCGTCCTTCATTTTTCTCTCTTCTTCCGGTAGCATCGGCGTGCGAGTTTGCCGACATCGTGGAGCTCCTGCTGAACGCCGGAGCCGACCCGTCCATCAAAGACATGGAGGGCTCTCTCCCCGAGGAGGTCACTGAATCCAGTGCCATTTCCTCCCTCCTGCGTCAGTACACTGCTCCGAAAGGCTAGATCACCTACCTGCACCCACCCCCCCAACCCCTGTCCTAGTCTCATCCCCGCTCGACTCATTAGCCCAGATTTCCCACCATCCCTTATTCATCCCTAAAGAGACTCTATTCAACCCCAGCTGTTAATAGACCAGCATGGTCTAGGTTTTATTTGATCTTATTTCCAAATACTTGAAGTGAGTTTGATTTCATTGGCTAAGGGTGTAAACAGAATCCCGACCATTCGATAAGACGCATGAAATGAAGCGCACAACATGTGTTTACGTTCATCTAAATACTATATATTGACTTTATCTGCCCAGTAGGGTTGGGTGATATGATGATTACTGTGAGATGATATAGATTTGTCAGCTGGTGAGATGTTTGTATACAGAGGTAGTTACCCTTTTATCATATTCCACCATTGCGGACAGTGTTGCAAATCAATGAGCCGGACTGCTTTATGGCAATATTGGATTGTTGCGTCAATGTGATAAAGTACCTGAATTTGTCAGGTATTTCTTTCACAGGAGGAGCCAAAAACAGACATTCCCATGTGCTTATTTTGTCTTTAAACAGTACACATTACCAGAAACTTGATGATATATATTGCTATCGTGATATAGGATCATATACTGTAACAGCAGATTTAATACATATCACCCACTTCTACTGCCCGGGTCTGACAACCAGCCAGGCCTTTCAGTCTGGGTTCATCCCTCCTGATTGTTTCCATTATTGCAGGTTTGTTCATGATTCAGTTGTGTTACGTTCCAAGGAATGCTTTAATCGTTTGTCATTTATCACTATTAAAAGTCTTCAACAAATCTGCTCCACGTTTTTGTTCTCTGTTAATTATGTAACTGACACTAGTGGTCACATGACAGCGAACATTTATAGTACTAACACACACTGTGAGTGTATACACTGCTGCAGTGATAGATTTTACACTAGTAAAACCATCCTAAACCCACATCGCACCTTAGTGACGCCACATTAAATCTAAACCAGTGGACTGTGGGCCAAATCCGGCCCTTCAACAAAAATATGTGGCCCCTGAAAGCCACATCTGACCCCAAATTAATCCTACAATGAACTATTTCTACATTTTATTCTAAGGTAAATTGAAATAAATAAACATACACTACATATATATAGGGCTGTATTTCCACTGTGCCTGTACAGCATTGGTCCCCAAATTAACAAAGTTGAAAAAACAGGCCCGTGGCTGCCTGAACCTAATTGCTGACCCCTGACCTTAACCGTACATTATCAATACAGAATAAACTAACTGAGCCAAGTGTATTTGTACCAGCCACCTGCCAAATTGTGGGAAATTTTAGCTGCAGCTCGCACAAAGACAATGTGAAAAGTATTCATTACTTTAGCTTGGAGCAAATACAGCCTGGAAACCTTAGAGATAAGCTTTATCAGAATAAACTAGTGTGTTTTGTTACCTTACAAGAAGACTTAAGTCACATTAAACGTCCCCCACAAAGCAGGCAGCTTTTTCTGTCATTTACAGTAATGCAAGAAAATTGGGAGGATCACATAAAACAGATTAGGGATTAAATTAAATGTGAAAAACATATAACCACACCAGCAACATGACTGAGTCCAAACAAGAATGCTACCATACAAAATAGCACTTATACATACAGTAAATCCCCCAAGACTCCATTTATTTGACCTGAAAGTAACTTAATGCTGCCAGCTAACTATACAACACATCAAAAACATGATGAAACATGAAATAATAGTAATACATGCAGTCATTCCTTACAAACATACAGTGTACATACAGTTTATTAGAAAAAATTACTCAATTCAATTAATTCAGTCCAACACACTTGATCCACGTCCCACTTAACTGGCCCGTCGTCTCAAAGTCCGCACAGTATACACACAATATACTGTACACACAACAGTATGTTTCTACCACCTGCCTCTTTACTATTATGTCATATAGGAGAGATCTGGATGTTCTCCAAAAATAGCCAGAGGAGTCCAAATCTGCTTTACTTGTCGTCCACTGTGATCAGCACATTCTCTCTGCCTCAGCTCGTACACACACACACACACACACACTCCAACAGATGAGAATACACTAAATCTGGATCCTACTTCTTAACTACAGCTTCATGAAGATGCAAATGCACATTTTGTACACAACAGTGGGGACAAAGCTTAATCCTTTATAACACACTCCCCCCCCCCCCCCCCCACCTCCCCCACCCTCGTCGTCCACAGCGTTTTACTTAACTGGAAATCTGCTTTGACACAAGGCGTTAGATAACCATCTCAACATGTCTGCTTGGAGTCTGTCAGTCATTCACTCTTCTATGACAGGAGAAGATGGTCTGCCCAGCATTGGTAGTCATCACCAGGGGCACTACTTCAAATTCAATTTTTGTCTTGACAGCTGTCGCGCACTGCCTGTAGTGAATTGAAATGCAAGAGCAGCTCTGCTATACATGAGGGGAATTAGAATGTCTCTACATGATGTCTATACCTGCATCCACGTCCCGTCCTTCCCTCCTTTACAAATCACATGGGAGATTTATTTTTTCCAAAAGTATCCTCATTCACTTTTGGAAAGTCTAGCCATAGAGCCATAGAGCCTTCCTCAATGCAATTGTCTTCATCTCCCCTTATGAATTTTGAGAAAAAAAAACAACATAGAAGGAGTCTTACATGAGTTGAGAGGAAACCTTTTGAGTATTCAACCTGAGTCGGAGACATGATGCGCTACAATCCCACAAAGAGACAACCAGTGACCATCGCTTTGTTATGGATTCCGTCCACATGCAGCCATTAGGCTGTTGGTGTATCTCTAAAGCCTGTTTGGGGCCGAGTGTTGTCTCCTCGTTGCTTCCTAAACCCCGTTATACTGGCTTGAGGTAAGAGAGGGTGACGGCAGCCGTGCGTCCCCCCCTGGCTCGTCTGCAAGACTCTGACACTAAGCCCATTATGCTTCCATTATGGGGCCTCAATTTTCCTCTGAGCTTTTCACTTTTGACACTGCAGCTCCCTTCCTCTCCAAACCGCAGACTCACACACCCCAGGCCCAACGTTGTTCAGCCGTTCTTAACGTTTATGCATTTTTATGAGGTTGAAAGTAATACACTACATTAACTTAAGTACTGTACTAAAGTAAAGTTTCATGGTACCAGTATTTTCCTCAAGTATTGGTATTTTGTGCTACCTTTATACTTTTACAGCACTTCGTCTCAGAGGGAAATTCAGTGCGGCTTTTCGCTGCTAACATTCACTCACATACAAAACAAATTATTCAAAGCAATTAAATGTGACATATGTTTCATTTTTGTGAGTTTTTTCTTAACATTATATTCATTTAGCTGAATTCTTTTCAAAATGACTCACATTTAATTCATCAGGAGTTAAGTGTCTTCCTCACTTCAACCAGTGGAAAGGACCACCAGTCCTACAACAGGCCTTTTTCACAGCAGACATCATACTGTAGTAGGAAAAGCATGATGGCTCCCTTCTATTCAAGTGTCCCAGTAAGCCGTGACAGTGTGACAGTGAGCCAGCATGCAGCTAAATGGAATTCAGCCATTAATTAATTGTATTATTTACACACCTGTGATTTTCCTACTGTGACATGTCAAATTTTGAATTATGTCACTTCTAATAGGATAATTAGTAAAAGGCCTTATACACCCGTGGTAGCCCTACACACTTATGCGGCCTGATTAGACCTATTCTGAGGACTGTGTGGGTGTGTTGAGATAGCTTTGTTGCACCTTTATCACTTCATATAGTTTCATATATTTTCATAATTCCCAGCAAAGTTCCACCCAACTCCGACCTGAGCAGAGGTCTAATCAGCCAGAAGAAGTGAAAACACCTGTGCGAGTGTGCGAGGCCTTTAGATAAGGCCAGTGTGCACAGTGTTCATCTCATAGGGGTGATCAAAATATTGTAAATTATCTTCAACACCTTCAACATACAAAATATAAAAAAATCTGGTTCTTGTTTCTTATACTATTGATCTGACAAATAAACGCACATTGTTCAAAACGCTTCATTATTAAGTATTTTTTGAGGAAAGGGAAATATTGAATCCCAACCATATTACAATGTCTTGTGATAATTTAGTACAATTAACAGATTACTTATTAAGAACACATTGCTTACTATGATTGGATGCAACTTCCATGCTCCCATGTCCTTGTGTATATTTAATTACTTATCTAATTAGGAAACAATGACAAAAAAAGCAATGTAACAGTATTTTGCCCTGTTTGTTTGTTTGTTTTTTTTCTAATACTTATATTTTCAATTTTTGTATGGACACAGAACAGATGGGGTTTGGGACAAAACAACATGATCAACCACCAAAAAAAAGCATGGGTACAGTTCATAAAGTACTTAAAAAGGCTCATACAGAAAACAGAACAATCGCTAAAAGTCTGTCTGATTATAACAATCCTCTTTTATTTTGCCCTGTTTTTGATGTGCATGTTTGTTGCCCAGCACCTGCGAGGTATTTGTGGATGTGTCTGCCTCTTGGAAACAATTCCTCCAGAAGACTCTTCCATCTCTCCGCTTTACCACTTTCATCACTCCCGTTTCCATCTTTCTCTCACCATCATTCTCCACACTGGCTCTCTCTTCTTTTACCTCACCTCTCCTTTCTCCCCTCCGTAAAAGCAATACCATGTCGTTGCTTTGGCCAGCTCTTAATGCAACCCTTTACCCCCCCTCCTCCCCTCCTCCTCCTCCTCGTCTTCCTCTTCCTCCTCCTCCTCGTTCTCTTCACGCTGCAGCACATCCACTCTGAGCGGTGTGGCTGGGAACCCAACAGTAAGCAGAAATCCCTGAAATGCTGCTGAAACGCTTCCCACTAATATCAGAGAGACTCATTCACTGTTGTCCAAGGTTGTGTGTGTGTCTGTGTGTGTGTGTGTGTGTGTGTGACTCAAAGGCTCAGTTCTAAAGCTTAATGTGTAGTTTATGGTGATAAACAAATGATTTCTCAGGTCTTGGGCTTTCAGACTTTAGATAAGCCAACAAACATGGAGTAAAAAGTCTGGTTTGCAGCCTCACATACAGTATCTACGTCACATGTAAACCACTAGTGAACTACACTGGAGACCTTCAATACAGCAAACATATTACCATCACTAAAGTATTTGTCATAGTTTCCTTGTAGTCATGAACCCTCCTTCTTTGGTTACCTGTCATCTATCTGATATGCGCAGCAGGATGATTATTGAGTAGAAAAGGCCCTGTTTCACATTAAAACAGCATCGAGCTCACAACCTTGAGGGTGACATTGAGAGGCCTCTGTTTGACTCCAACCCCTCTTTAAGACTCACTCCGTCATCCTGCGGATCATTGTTCACTGCGGGGAGGATGGAGTTGTTCGGGGTGAAAAATGCCCTGTCTTCATGCCGCTAGATTGACTTTGGGGCCAAAACAAATCCTATCTATTTTGCATGTTAATTTATTCCCTTTTGCTTCAGACGGGGGAAAAAAACTGTTTCCTTCAGGAAGTTTGTAATAAAAGCCTTGCGATCGATGATAATGGCATTTGTGCTTGTGTTTGTCATCTTCGCAAAAGCAACAGTGGTGGAGTTTCCACAGATTTATTTGTATACTAGTGCTGTAAGTGGCGTGTAAATTATCCTAACTGTCTGTGTGGCTCTTTATCTTTGTAAGGCAGTACTATTAGAGCCTATCCATTAATGCCCATAGCCCAGCCAATCAATGCTTAAATAAAAATCAGCTCAATTTGTGGCGTTTTATGCAAACGTGCAAACTCTAACCAGGCTGACTCTTTCCTTTTTGTTTTTATAATGTAACAGGAATAGCTAAAACACAAAGGAATCGATAACACTTAGGTTTTCGGTTAGGTTGGCCTGCTCTCAGACAAATGCTGCACGTTGCTGCATACAAATTAGTTTCATATAGATGTACACTGTGGTGTAATTTCATTATAATTCTATAGTTAGCCAACACCATAGTTACAGGGAATGAATCCACTGTAGCCTGAGAGGTTAAGTAATGCAGAAAGTGATACTAAGAGCAAAAGCAAAGGCTAAGCAGGCACACACACACGTCCAGTGTAGTCAGGGCCATGGCTACCACTGAGAACACTGAGGTCACGAAAAGGAGTTTACATTCAACAAATACACAATATCATATAAATTTGAGTGTTTTTAGCCATGCTAGCAGCACAGCTCAAAGGATGGAAATGCGGGTCTGTCAGGCGGTCTACAACTTCAGTCCAAACTGAAATATCTCAGCAATAATTGGCTGGATCGCCATGAAATTTGGTACACACATTTACTACATGTTCACCACAATGTTCACCACAGCATGGACTGAAATAACTTTGGTAATCCCTTAAAGATCCCCTCCAGACATATTTTAAAACATATAAAAATGCTCTACTTTGAATCTCTACTATGGCTTTTCCACAAAAATTTCAATTACCTAGTTAGAAATTCTTAAAATTACATCTACTCCTTCTCCCTTACTGAAAATCTATCAATATGCAAATATTTTTCATTTCAAAAGGTTAACTGTTGGACACAAGATGTTTCACTGAAAAGGCCATTCTCAGTGTTTGTGCACCAGAGGCTTCAAGTTTCCACATCACAGTGGAGTAAGTTACATACTGGACCACGATTGGCTCCAAACTAGTTGTCACAAATCATGCTCATAGGTGCACACCTTAAATTCAGATTTAAGGTTGGCCACACAGAAACTTTCCGCTTTCGGCAGATGAAAACAGTCTTCTAGTGTCAAACTCTGCACATACATCATTCTGCAGAGTGAAGCTCAAACATTCAACTGAAGTAACAATAAGTGAAACACACGTAAACATAGTTTGTGAGTGGAGGGGGACTTTAACTTTTACTTAGTGCCACCAAACAAATCAAACTTTTCATTTGTCAGGTACTTTTTGACCAAATGCCTGCAAAACTACAAAAATCTCAACTTTGTGTTTAGTGCTAATTAGTAAACGTTAGCATGCTAACACACTAACAGTAAACTAAGATGGTGAGCATCATAAACATTGTAACCTACCTGCTAAACATCAGCATGTTAGCATTGTGATTGCGAGCATGTTAGCATGCTGACATTAGCATTTAGCTCATAGCGCTACTGTGCCGAAAGGCGGCCTCAAAGAGCAGCTAGCAAGGCTGTAGACTTTTAGTCTTGTTAAGACTTAATATAATCTAAATTTGACTGTATTTAAAAAATGAATTAAAATAAAAAAATATACATTCTTCATCCGAATTTGATGTGAAGAGCAGGGGAGGGCTTTCAAACAGACTTTAGCTCATTAATGGAGATAAAATGAACAGAAAATGTTTTCTGTGATTACTCAAATCATTTACTGGGAGATGGAGTCGCATTGGAAAATTGAACTCATGACTTCAGTGGTTCTAAAATCTTCACTACAGCCGTGCATATAGCTTGCACCAGCTTGACATATTGACAAACAGGATAACTGCCTGCATATGGGCCATATATTCCCTCTTTGCCTGACCACAAAGCATATTTATTTGCCCATATCCCACAAAGCACTCTACAATTAGTTAACAGCACAGGGATTAAGGAAAGATTTGACTGTGCAGCGCTGCAATCTGCTGCTGTGTCTCTTTAGCACTGAGAGGATCAGTGAAGCCAGCGAGGCAGCTGTTTCTCCACTTGTTTTATTTTTTTCTCCTCTCCCTCCTCTTTCTTTCTCTCTCTCTCTTCATGCATCTTTCTTGTCACCCCCACCCCGAGAGCGAGAGAGGAAAGCAGCATCAATCACTGTTAACTGACTGACCACTGTCTGTTGGTGGTACTAAATGGATCTCCACAATTGAATAGAGGCCTAAGTGTGTGGTAAATGCTCTCAATGGGTAAATGAATTTGCGGGTTAACTCTCTCTAAAGAGCGTTTAGATTAGACAAAATAATAAAAACACCTACAGCAGATATTTTTCTTTTGATATATTGAAAACAAAGTTCAGCTGAAAATCTTAACTCTCGCATTCATCACTGCAGGCGCTGCGTATTACAAAGAAAAGCCCCCGAGGGTAACCCAAAGACAATTCAGCTTTATTTTCCTCATATAGATTTGACTGTACACAGTTCATACCATTACACAGAAGGCATAAATGAATAAATTCAGTGCTCTCTTTTACATCTTTTTCAAAGACACATGGCAATAATAAATAGCGCTCATGAAACAAGACGATCAACACGTTTTCAAACTGTACAAAATTTACAACAATTAAGATGCAAACTTCTGAGGCAACACAGACTTAACAAAACTGTAGTGGTGGTGTTTTTGTACAAGATTTTCTTAATGGTGTCACTTTCTGTTTGTTGGTTTGCTTTCTGGCTCTTAAATAGGATGCTCTGGTTAAAAAAAAAACAAAAAAAAAAAACAGGGCTTGGCAAATTTTTAAAAAACGGTGACTACATTGATACGATTCGATTTTTTTTCTTCAACAGAAATAGGAGTAAAGATAAGATTGGTGTTTTTAAGCAAACCTCCCCTCGGATCAAAATAGCGATAATGATTTTGACATCAGGTCAAATCAAACTATTAGTTCCTCTTACAGCTCAAAGGAAGTTTGCGCTTCGAGAAAAATGAGAAACAGGGGCTCTCCTGTCGTGAATCAGTTGTTATGGGGGCTTTAAGATGCAGCTGATGTGGCCCGAACTGTAAACAGCCCAGCAGCCATGCCAGCACTGATGCTAGAGTATCAGCCCTGATAGTGGGGGGACTATGTGGTAATCCCTCTGACATGGAGGCCAGACGGTTGGAGAACAGGCTGACAACACATCTGGGGTTAGTAAGTAGGTTGATAGCAAGCAAAGCTAGAGCTCAACTGGACTGAGTAGATTACCAAGAGAAGCCTGGATCAGACTGAGGAAACAGAAGAAAAACACAAAGGGAAACGTTGTCAGGGTTCCTGCTAATACTTGTTGGTGTTTTGAATTTGTGTTTGCGTCTAATTTGCAAAGGAATCTGCGTGTCTTACAAAGGGATATCTCCTACACAGCTGTGCATTCAAAAGAATAAATTAATAATTTAAGATGTCTGATTTTCTGTATTATTAGAATGGTCGGAGTTGGATTTCTCCGAGCCGTGGACTTCTTGACCGTCCTCCAACACAAAGCTTTTGATTCCTGGTGAGTCTGGAAACAGATAATTTAACACTGACAGATGTCTGCTCTCGGCTCGGGACAGCAGACAGCTTTACACAGACAAGAACAAGTCAAGCACCGATAAATATAAGAAGAGAGACCTGCTTTGTAGCAAACAGTGTTCGCCCTCATTCAAACAGAGGAAACATCAGCTTCTACGGACAGACGGACGAACGGACGGACGGACAGACAGACCAACGGCCATCTACTTCCTAATAACTTAGTTATGTAAGCTTCAGCAATACATTAAAAAACGTCAGCATGGTTCAAAATTCACACTTGTGCCACTGTTCTTGTAAATTTCTCTCCCAATGAAACACTGTTTTTGCCTTGTGCATATGTCTCTCCTCTTTTTCTCTCTTTCTCTCTGCATTCCTGTCCATATGTGTAGAAAAAGAAGAGGAGAGTAAAGTGCATTGCCAATGTAAAGGCTTTGATATGGCCAGACAGCAGCCCTACTCATTATGAATCAGAAGCATGCAGGTGCCTCCTGGGTCTTATAGGGACTTTGATCTACAGTAGATTGTAGCCCTAATGTTGTAGCTGTTAGACAGGGATGGTGTGGTTTAATTTAAAGGGACGAGACAATATTACCTCCCCCGTGAGCATAATCCACCAACATATCGGAAATCCGGTCTCATTTTTCAGAGAGTGAAAGAACAAGTCAGTTGATAACAAAAATCGTATGATACACTGTTGAGATTGAACATTCAGAGGTGTTTTGTCCAGTTCACTGAGTGTGGAGGTGTTCTTCACTGCTAGGACTAGGCCTACACATCTCGACCCGGCTGTTGCCTCACAGTTACGACTGCTGAGGGACTGAGAGTCATAATTCTTCTCTTCCTTCTCCTCTTCACCCAACATCACAAAACGTACCAGTCTTGCAGGGTGATAGAAAGAAATGTAAAAAGCCTTGTGAGTCTGTTCTGTCGTGTCCCCATTTATCCCCGCGGGGCGGTCGTCTCCGCCGCGTTCGTCCCGAGGCTCAGAACTGGGAATGGTCCATCTCGTCCAGCCAGGAGGCGGGGCTGGTGGGGAAGTCGGGGTATCCCGTACTGCTGCCTGTGGAGAGGTCTGAGGTGGGGCCTCCCGCCATGGCCCTCAGAGCCTGTCCCACCCCGCCCGGCCCCCCTTGCGCCACCAGACTGTCCATGCTGAAGCCGAGGTTGTTGAGGAGAGGGGTGTGGCCGGGCAGGGAGGCGATGGAGGAGGGCGACTGAGGGAGACCGTAGGGGCTTCCCGCTCGGATGTCGTGGTAGGGTTGCCCCGCTGCGTCGACGGAGAAGCCGCCGTTCAGCACCGCGCTGTTAGTCACGTCCCCGACACTCCCGTAGAGCCCGTTGGTGTGGCCGAGATCTGACAGCACCTGGTCGTCTGCGGAGGAGATAGCATCGCTTAGCATGATGGGTGTAAAAACTTTGACACATCAACATCTCTGTCAACTGTGTGAACATTATATAGTTGTTATATTTCAATATAGTTAAGTGCTTTTATGAGTGAGATTTACTGTTGCAACGTTATGAGGATTTCATGGAGGTAAGTGGACCAGCCACCGAAGTATCTGATAAGCAGCTCGGTTTTGTCAGTGTAAAAGTGAGTCTACGTATGTGTGCAATCACTGCAGTACAAAATATTTGTTTCCATCTCAATCCCTCCCCTGGGTGGCTTCAATAACAACAATGCCCCAGAGCGCTTTCTCTCTAATTGACTAAAAGCCTCACATGCTTTATAGAGTTTCTGTCACCATGTTTTCATTTCTCATAAAAACGGCCTTCTTTTTAAAAGTGGCTTGAAGACTTTTACGACTACCCAAAACGGGGGTTTGCGAACATTAAACAACACAGGGATGTCTAAAATGTCGTTTGCATCCCACTAAGGATCCTCTCTCTTTTCCAATAAGCTCCATCGCGGTGACAAACTGAGGCAGGAGGATGCGTCGGTGGCCACGGGGAGGTGTGAGGGGAATGCGGAATGAGAATGCCATTTTGGATTTGCCTGAGAACAACACCGCGCATTGAACAACACAAGGAAAACAAATGAATTGCCACAAAGACACATTCAATTGCCGCTGCAGTCGGAACCGTGTCATTTAGCAGCTCGTAGGCTCCCCTAATCCCGTTAGCACGACAGCATGACTGACAATTCCCTTTCAGGAATCTCTCTCTTAAGCAATAATAGATATGTACTGCAGACAATAGGTACCTCTGAAGCTCAGTTCACTGTCACTGAGTCCTGCATCATCAGCTGAGCTTTCCTTTTCCACTTTGGGTCCTCCTCGGCTGCGTTTAACACTTTTATAAAACTGAGTCCAGCGATGTCGACCTGCGTCCTTCTTCAAACGCTTTTCTTTCGCTCGCCGGTTCTGGAACCACACCTGACAAAGAGAATAATTATCATTCATTTATCATAATGATAGTTTTTGCAATAACAGGACACACTTGTCATAACAGGAAAATCACTGGTGTTTTTTTTCTTTTATGTATTATTTGCTTTTTTTCTTCTTTGTCTCACTGTAAAGGGTACAAGGGGTAGGTGGGTACAGGCTGTTTTTGTTTGTTGTATTATTTTGGTTATGTAAAAACCCTGTGTTATGTGCCCTGTACCCTTAACAAACTTTGCAGGAAAAAGCAATAAAATTAAAGTTACTAATAACATTAACGATGGCTCAGTTTTACTAAGTGTCCCAGTCAGCCATGACAGTGTTACACTACTGTACCAGGACCCTGAAAGTGAAGCAGCTAAATAGAATTCAGCCGTCATTTATTTTATTATTTACACACGTGCTTTTCCTACTGTGACAAGTCAAACTGTCACCTGTCTGCCTCTTGGTAACAATGACATAAAGGTGATCTAATCAAAAACACATTTCCAAACTGTGTTGCAAAAAAGCAATAATGAATAAATATGTATTGTATAAATTTGTAAATTAACATAAAAGCTACAAAATCAAGGTCAAAAATATTTAAGTTTTAATAAATGGAAAGTCAAAAACAATTGAACAAGGTTGTTACAAGATACAAGTTGGTTAATAAAGAAGTTTCAAGAGGTCAAATTTAGCCACCTTGAACTCTTATGGTAGGTTGTTCCAAAATCTAGAAACCCACATGACAAAGACTTGTTTTAAATATATATTTAATCTATATTTAAAATATATATTAGAGCCACATCAGGAAACTGCCTGATGACCTAATTTGTGATGTAGTTTAAAGCCAAGTCTAAAGATGCTCAAATCAGTGGTGTCTTTGTCATAGTGAAACTGATCTGCTGCATATCATCCAAGCTGGAGACAATAAAGAGCTTTTTTTGGAATATGGAGACATGCAGTAATCTGAATGAGAAGAGACAAATCCTCTACCTGCACTACTCTCATGTCCAGCCCCGTCTCAGAGGACAGCTGCTCTCTGACGTGGCGTGCCGGCTTCGGCGAGTTTTTGTAGGCACTTTTGAGGGTCTCCAGCTGCTTGGCCGTAATGGTGGTCCTCGGTCGCTTGGTCCCTGCCTCTGAATCATCTAAAAACACCATTACAAGTATGAGTGACTTCTTCTTACATTTGTCACGCTGTGTTAACAGGCAGTGCCCTCTGCCTTGTGCGGAGTATATGTGTGTTAAATGAAGTGAATGGTCATGTATGGAAGTGCATTATTGTCCTTGTGCATCTGTCCCACTCCTACAGCAGAGGACATAAATCTACCCGGCCCAAGTGCCAGAGGAACGGAGTTATTGGGGCCGCACCATATAAGAGCATTGCTTCACTTTACATAATCAATCAGAGATGCATGGAAATCTCAGAAGAGAGGGAGGGAGAGAGACAGCACACACACCCAGACGACAAACAACATATATCCACAGTGAGTAGTGATTTCACTGCATTGCACAGTTCATTTAGCTTGATCTGTCATATCTTTTTACAGTGATTTTACACCTATCTCCTGCTCATTTCAATGCTCAATCGCCTCTCTCTGATGCTGATATATAATAAACAATGAGTCACGATTACTGAATCAAATAAAAGTTCTTCTTTTTATGTGTGTGTTGTATTTTCTGGTTAAAAGTACAGTTTCAACCTGTATTTTCCTCATCTGAATGCTTTTTAATCGAACTGGATTTCAGATTAATATCAGCTGTTGTTTACGTTTTGGGTCCTCGCAGACCTACCGTTTTGTTTTGCCGTCTCGTAATCCACCTTGCACACCAGCCTCCCGTCCTCCATGAGGTAAAACTCATCCCCGGTGGCCAGCTGTCTGCTGCACATGATGCAGGCGAAGCAGTGCAGGTGATACACAAAGTCCTGCGCCTTCCGCACAACCTGCGTCGGAGGAATCCCCTGTTGGCATGATGCACATTTTGTTCCAAAACGCCTGCAGGAAAGATGAAGAAGAGAGCTGCCGTTAGATATATTTAATGCAAAACACCAGCACGGTAGATTGATATCCGTCTCCTATTTATATCCACTTTACAGGCTGATGGAGAAAGTGAGACCAACCGAGATTAAAATTTCACATGCTAGACAGCTGCGTGTTTCTTCAACTGCAGCCAAGAATGATGGCACAGTGTCTGTATTAATAGAAGCTCCAGCTGTTGTAGAGAGAAAAATCAGCACTGGAATGCATTTCTGTTAACGATAGACCTGTCCGCAGGTTGATGGATGGAGAGGATCAATGCAGTGTGTGCACTGTGCGTGAGTGCGTGTGTGTGCGTGCGTGCAGGTTTGCATGTTTATGTGTTTGCAGATGAAGGACTGAGAGCTAAAGAGGTAAAGGAAGAGAGGAAAAAAAAAAGAGGAAAAAGAGAGGAGGAAAGAGGAGGAGGGGTGCTCACAGTAAACACACCCTGAGGAGAACCAATAAAACACTGACTCAGGAGAGGCTTTAAATCACACAACCAACCCACAGAAATAAAAAGAGCAAGGTGAAGCCTCCAAATCACTGCTGGGAAGCACTGGGAGTCTACGTGTCTGCGTATTTTCTATGTTCATGTATGTGTGTGTTTGAACATGCAAACTCCCCCCCTGCTGTCCCCTGGGTCAGCTAACACAGTTAGCTTTCAGTGCGACTCCAGAGCTCTTTAGGTCTCATTCAAGCTCTGAGCATTAAAACCTTTCAAACATGATTTAGTAAAAAGCCTGGATCTGCTGATCCTGTTTTGGATAAAAGTCAAACTCAATTTTCCTCTGTAATGCCTCAGAAATCCAATCGTTGAAGGAAGGAAGGAAGGAAAGAAAGAGAAAGAAAGAAAGAAAGAAGGAAAGAAAGAAAGAACTTGTTTTGATTTTTTTTGCTTTCTCTAATATATCAGCAGGACAAAACAGCCACTAAAAATGTGAATTATAAATATTATGAACACAGTCAACAGAGATTAATTATCAAACCAAGCCAAGCCAAATAATGATACCTATTTATAACTGAAAAAAATAATAATTAGCTAATTCAACTCAGACAATACTCATCAAATATTATTCAACAATAGATTATCAATTTACCAGATCTGTGTGTTGACATTTTCTTTCAGAAATGTAAGAAAATTACTGCCTCAAACTCTCCTTTTATCAACTAAATCAATTATCCTTTTTCATTCTTACACTGAATGACTTAGTAATAAAAAATAAAAAGGCAACTTAAGAAAATCCAACACAAGATATAAACGAGTTAACACCGGATTTAACTAGTTTTGTTGCCATAGCAACGTAGAAACAATTAGGCAGTTGCCGTATAGGTTTTGAAAACGTCAAATAAAGACGATTTATTCAAATACTTTGCCATCGTCACTTTATTTCTCATACTAACCAAATTACTGGTTAAAGTGACCAAAATGTTCATGTCAATTTTCCTTCTCAGAAAACAGATATAACTGCTAAACGAGCTCATAATCGAGGCAAAAGACACAAGAAAGCAAAGCAGCGGAGAAGCCACTAACTTGAAGAAATCCTCCTTGCAGTAGACGCTTCCTGCCCGGGAGAAACATTTGTCCGCCAGCGGAGTCTGACAGTCGGCGCACTTGAGGCACTTGGAGTGCCAGTGTCTGTCCAGCACCTTGAGGATGAACTTGTCCAGGATGTGCTGACTACAACCTGCACACTGAGGGATCTCTGCGAGGGGGAGAGCACAAGGACAGAAGAGAACAAGGTCACACTCAACGAGATGTGATGCAGAGATTAGACTAATATAAAAAGAGGTGAAACTGTAACTCTGACCAGGAGGCAGGCATCCTCTGATATTCATAGACATAAACATTTTCAGGAAAGCGTAAAAACAGATAAAAAAGAATTACGTACATGCTTACAGTTGTTTAAATGGTGAATTTAAATCACATACAAAAGGTTTTTGTAGTTTTTACTGCATATAATAACAGACGTGTTTCCCTCCATCATGTCACAGCTTTCAGATCAGTATTGAAAAGTAAAATATCTCAGATCAGACACAACTTTTTCTCTACGTCACTCCTCAAGTGGTTTATTCATATTATCCGTATCCAAACGAAATTTTAAGATACAAAATCATAGTGGAGAAGCTTTGTATTCTCTGAAGCTTTCATGTCTGACACTGTTATAGACTATATTTTATCTCCGTCCCATTTGTTTTTTTAAAGCTTGTTTTTTTTTCCTACTTTTTAATCCCTTTAAATTGCAAATGTGATTTTGATTAAATTGTTTAACAGTAAAAACACGTCAGTCTGTTTTCTGTGTGAAGCGCATTTGTGAATGAGTCCGTCTCTGTCCAAGGTGCTGAACTCGGAGCTGTTTTCCAGCAGTGCACTCACACTTTTTTTTTTTTTTTTTGACAATCATATCGATTTTTTTCTTCATTATTTTTAAACCAGTTGTGCTCTTTTGAAGCCTGGTTATCTCTCTGAATGGTTTCATGGCAGGTATGGTGGCGTCAGTGTTTGTAGATGAGGCGGCTGCTGCTGCTGCTGCTGCTGCTGCTGCTGCTGCTGGATGTAAATCAGGGTCAAGACGAGATTAATTTTTTTTTTTTTTTTTGTGATTGTGAAAAACACAACCGCGATTTTGGAAGCAACAGCAGCAGACCACGTGTGCACGTGCAGAAAACAGGGACCATATGATCATAATAATACCTCCAGATTAACAAATAGTACTAAATTCTGCAGCGGCATCGATGATCAGATTTCAAAAAGTAACGTTAAATGAATGAATGAATTGTTCCATTGAATGTCCAAAACCAATGTGCATTTCCTCTCAAAGCTTGACCAATAATAAACGAACACATTTCTTAATTTAGTCTATACATTGATATAATAATGATACACAGCGTATCTACAGCAACACTTATAATATAGAATATAACAGAATATATAATCTATAGAATCAAATATGTCCTTTCAGTTAAATGTGTTTAATGCGGGGTTGGCGTTGTAGAAAAAGGCCTCGTCCTGTCATCTAAAACCAACGACAATGACTTCAATCTAGTTCAATTAATATGTAAAAAGCACATTTTCTTTCGCGGCTTCTCTTATTCAAACACACGATCCACATGATATCCGATAATGAAAAATCAATGTCGAGGAAAAGTGGCCATGCAGAGCAAAACGTCAGACCAGTAAACACACACACACACACGCACACACACACACAGTTTCTGTGTTGCGGCAGCGGGGCTGTTTACTGTCGAGATGAAACATCTCGGCCGTGAAATCATCTTATAATAACCGTCTAAGGCTCGAGATGCCTCATGTTTAATCTCATCGCAGCACATACAGGCTGCTAAACAAAGCTCTCAGCTTATTCAGGCAGGCATGAACACAACGTGGACATGCCTGCACGCGGATTTTACATGTCAAGGTTTTAGTAAATGCATGCAGGCGAATTCTTTAAAATATTCTTCTTTAATATTATTTTGTTTAGCAATTGTTTCGATTTAGAACAATAATTACTCAAATGAAAATAAAAGGTGCCACTTAGCTCAGTGGAAAATAACAGATTCATATCTCTAAATAGTTTTGTTTGTAGTTTTTGTTTTGTAGTTATGTTTTTTTTCTTCTGAATAAGGTGAAAAAGTAACTCGCAGAAAACATTCAGCACGTTTGACTTGGAGCAACACTGCACACACACAGACTGGAAGATTGTAGGGCTGAACTGGTTTTGTTTCACTACAATAGTGAGCAATGACAGAGGAAAGTAAAGATATTATTTAGCATAAATCTGCATCAGTACCTTGGCTTTTTTTTCTCTTTTAAATGAGGACAAATCAGAAGTAATTTAAAAGTGGAGGATGAAGCTGAGCGGGATCGTTTTGCAGAGAGAAGTGGTGCTGAAAGGAAAGCAGCACGATCTTGGCAACGACAGAGCGTGTGTGTGTGTGTGTGTGTGTGTGTATTCAGGAGGTCTTCCTCATATCTTGATATTTGTTGCCACTATCCTCTCCACTCAACACCTCCATCATTTCACACAGGCAGGAAGTGAAACACGTGGACACATTTTTTTTAAAAAAGATGTTCAAACGCCAAACAGCTTTAGCAGAGTTTTTTTTTTAAAGAAGAGATGCAGTCTGGCAGCCTCTCCTATTTTTAATTGTCAAATGATTTGTGTTAATTAAACGTGAAGTAAACACTTTATGTCCCAGACTAATAGCCTGCAGGTTAAGGTTTTGGGGTAATTGCTCTGAGTCAGCAGAGCACTCTGTCCATGATAAAAAATGTACAGATAAATTCTCTGTTGCTTTTATTCCTGGAAAAAAAAAATGCAGGTTTAAATCCAGGATGAAGGCTGGCGCTGCAGGGGACTGAGTGGCAGGATCCTTATCCAATCTTTTAATCTGCCTCGATTTATAAAATTAAAGAGCATAAGCCGACCACATATAGGCTCTGTTCCTTTAGTCAGGTTTAAATACTTTGCTGAACAGGCTGAGAGGGACTATATTTATATTATACTAAAATGTAGCATAAAGCAAATGAAACTTGAAATGTATGTCAGTATTCTCCCTACATGTTTAAAATTTTGACTAAACGTGTCATTATCAGTGTTTTGATAGTAGCAGTCTTATTTCATTGTGGATTATTTTTCCAGAGGTAGCCTATTAGACATGGCTCCATCTGTACATTTGACAAACTCGCCTATAAATAATTAGGTCAGACCAGGAATGTATCCAGTTGCACTTCTATCTCGATTGCACGATCAGATTATAAAGGGCCTGGCACAGATTAACACGACGGGATGAACAGATGTAAAGTAATTCTCTCTCGCCTTTGATGCTGGAAGGTAAAAAAAAAAAAAACGCAATAAGATTATGATTAAAAAAAAGACGTGTGATAAATATTTGTTATTATCCTCTTTAAATAATGACCTAAACGAATCATTCTGCTTTAAATCCCTTATTGTAAAATATAAAAACACAAACTGGCGTCTAGGCCTTTCTTCAGAGACGTAAAATAAAATAAAAACAGTGTATCAGACATTTATTTGACCCAGTAATGAGTGTCAATCAAAGTCAGTGGGTATTTGTCTGATGGGTGATGACAACTGCGTCTGATCTCTTGACCATGCAGGCTCGTTTACAAATTAACAGCTGCCTGTGAAGGCTCACTGTAAACCTGACAGAGGATGCAGAGGAGCTGAGAAAGTTTGAGACCAAAGTAGAGAATTTAATCATAATAGAAATACTTTTTTTCCCCCTCTTTCTTTTCTTCAAAAGATGTGGCAAATAACCAAGATGCCATCCTGTGCACTAAAGTGTTGCAGCTGCAGAAACCAGCCTAGCCCTGTGAGGCTGAGGAAGATTAATTGGACATGCGGGCTGGTCACTGCTTGGCTTTGAGGCCATGAAACAGAATCATCTAAGACGTCTTTTTTTTTTTTTTTTTTTTTGCACGTTGAAACATAAGCAGCATGACACATCACTGGCCTGTACGTGACAGTCTAAGACTGAGAGTCTCCTTCTCCTTACATAGTAAAACCCTGCAGCACAGGTTTACACTCGCCAGGCTGATAATCGACAGAAACAGGAGGAAAATGTCTTACGTTGCAGTGGCACTCCGAGAATCTCCGGTAAACTCTTTACAGGACTCTCTGTCGGTAGGACCGCCGCACTTTGCATCATCGTGATCCAAACCGGGAGACAAACGCACGCACATACACCCGCAACACGGTGGGCGCACTCCCCCGTCCTGTCTTCTTGAGAAAAAAAAAAAAAAAAAAAAAAAAGTATGATGATGGTGATGTTGAGGCTTCAAAAGCGGCCTTTCTCCGCTCTGCGTGATCCCCCTCTCGCTGTCCCGTCAAGCCTCTATCCCTGTTATTTCTCTATTCCCGGGATGATGTCCTGTGCCGTGCCGTGCCGAGCTGTTTTGGAGTGGATCAGACAGGCTGCTTGGTCCATTCAGCGCTGCAGGGGCGGCGGGGCCTGACGTCACCGCGGCAGAGGCTCAACGGGGGCCAATAGGAGCGCAGGAAGAGGAGGCCCCCGCGGGCGGAAAGCATCCTCCATAGGTGTACGAGCGAGGAGAAGAAAGGAGAGGAGGAGAGGCGTCTAACATGGTATATGAAAATGTCTCCGGAGAGGCGGGACCTTGTTCCTGTGGAGACCATAAATAGCTCACTGCAGTGGCTCCCGGAGGGGCCCCGGGCCAGCAGGGCGAGCAGCGAGGAGGGGGGTCCCAGCCAGGAAAATGAAGAACAGTTTCATTTCACTTTTTTATTTCCCTTCTTATGAATTAAGACACTTTATAGAGAAATGAGCCCAGACAGTAATTCTCTTTAACACACACATCAAATTCTTGGGAGATTTTAATGGATGATGAGTGATGCTGAACTATTGCATTGGCTTAAATCTCATTTTCTTCGCTTTTACATACAGATATAGGCTGATATATGCAATGTGATTGTAAATATATAAGGTGCATGTATATACATGCTATCAATATGAAGGAAAATCAATTATATTCCTAGAAAAAGTATGAATTCACTCGGTTTTCCCTTAAGAAACAACCCTCAGTTTAAATATCGGTTTCCTGTGAAAAGATGCCAACTGAGATGACACTAACAGTCAGGTATGGGAACAAATGTGAAGCCACACCAAAGTGGTGATATTACCGGACACAATGTCTGAGTCAAATTCACCTGTGTGAGCTGTACTTTCCCCCCCGGGCAGTGGCAGCGCCCGTGCATGCAGCAGCTGGATCTCAGTGACAGGTAGGATTAGGAGTCTGGGCGCAGTCCTCCTGACACTGTTCATTTCAACCCCATCGTCTGAGACTTGCTCTCCCGGATAAGATATTCCCCCCGGAGGGCTGCTAGTTCAAGCTAGATGAACTCAATCTTCGCTTCCAATTTACTTCAAGCGTGAAAAGGAAAAGCACACAGTGGAGCTTTCCCGCCTCCGACCAGCGCAGGTTTGTTTCCACCAACAGTCCCAGGTGAATGTCTGCTGCACACACACACACACACACACACACACACACACACACATCAGGCCACATGCTCACACATTTCAGTTTAAACACAATATTAGCTGTATTCTATTTAATTGTTTAATTTTTCAGCCGTTTAAATGTTATAATCATCACTGGATATCAGTTCAACGCAATTATACATAATAATCATCATCATCATAAACAAAGGCTCTAGCTTTTCTGGGAAATGTTAGAAAAAAAATTAAAATTTTTGTTTGTGTTGGATAAAAAATTTTCACCAACTGCTATTAAAAAAGAAAAACAAATGTGTAATGCAATGAAAAATAGGCAGCATTCAGATTTTGCGTGTTTGCAATTCAAACAAACGCATCATGTTCTGTGGTGAATGCTGATTTATCCTCGCATCTTTTCCCGTATAGTCTATTTTCAAACTCTGGACTTTTTTTATTGTCACACAGCGTTTATATAGGCTACTGCAGGGAGCCACAATCCCATAAGCCGTTCGTCTGTGCGGTTAATGTTTCAAGTGTAATTTAGTAAAATGAAAACGCACATCAAGCTGATTAAAAAAAAAAAAAAAAGGAGGCTGGGATATTACAGGAATTTTATCCAACCGATTCAAAGCCAGTCTCCATGAGGCCAGGTGTCCCCTCCATCCATCCATCCATCCATCCATCCATCCATGGTGTACTGTGCATGTGTGGTAAGGAAATCATCTAGTCTTACTTTATTTTCATTATACACTTTTCCCCTCAAGATCATTCAATTTATTCAACTATTCAATTACTCTGATTGTTGGTATCGGGACCCCTTTAGCTGCCCTGGAAAACAATGCAGATAAAAATGCTCTTAACCTGTCAGCAAAGGGCAACACAATTAGAATAATTGACGGATGCAAAATGCAGAAAGGAAAAAAAAAAAAAGATGTGAGCGCGCACATCTGGTTTTGTGGGACACTAAATAGGTGGTGCGTTTATTCGTCGTTATAGGAAAACGAGAAAAGAAACGTGAGAATGACAAAAAAAAGAAAAAAAATCCACACCTGGATCTGTTCAGTTAGACATTTTCAAACAATATTTATGACAGCAAATATTTAAAGAAAAAAATGGCAACAGAAGCCATGAACATATGAAAAATCACAAATATTATAAATTATTTCACCTTGTCATAAAGCGTCCAGCTGTTTACAGTCCTGCACACAGAAATTAAAAAATGTCAAATTTTAACTTAACGTCAAAGTCATTTTTGGATCCTTAAAAACACAACAAAGGAAATAAAATATAAATAATTATTTCAATAATGCTGATTCTGTGAGAAGTGCAGATGACTGATGTTTGAGCCAATATGAGCAAAGTGTCACTTTAAAGTGGAGGAAGAAAAAAAAAAAGCTGTAGAGGAAGCAGCTCGGGCAATAATTCAAACTGAGGGCGACTCCTTTGCCACCGCCGTTGACCCAGCCACCTCTAATTAGATCTAATATTTCAGTGGACGAGTTCATTGACATCTGCGATTCACAGATCCATCTTACCGAGCGAGGACTCAGAAATATAGAAACACATCCATCCTGCAGGGTGAGCAGGCTCACTGTGTATATGGACCATAACACACGTGTGAGGCTGTGTGTCATCCTGCACAGCCCCTGCAGTTCATAGCCTATAAGCACCAGGCCTGGTTTACAATGAGCCAAAACATCACAAATTAAAGAGACTGAATTTAATGTTTTTATGCACATATATATATACAAAATTTATGTATTAATATTTTGCACATTATTTTACAGAAGTGGATGACAGGCAGACAGACTGAATGAAGCATCAGATGAGCACAAGAGCAAATGCACAACACCAAGAATCATTGTGAATTTTGTGAATTGCCAAACATCAGTTACTATAAAGTAAATAAAAACAAAATGCATTACATCACAACTGGTTTCTCTGCATTCATATTTTAAGAAAGTCGTGGTTTTTTTTTTAAGACGAACGTACAGCTGAACACGATCGTGCAGACCTACCTAATCACCGCAGCTCGTCGGTGATTTTGTGTCTTCCTCCTCTTCCTCCTCCTCCTCTTCCTCCTCTCCTCCGCCATGGCGCCGAGGTTTGTTCCTGCAGGATGAAGCTGAAGCTCGCAGGGAAACAGCAGCGGTCAGTCCACCACTCTCTCCGTCATCCGCAGACAAAACAACATCAGGTAGCGATGGCACCGTGTCCCTAACCATTTGGTCCGAAAGCAGGAGAGGAACAGAGAGGAGAGAGAGGCAGAAACCTTAGGAGAGAGCACGGAGAAAATTAAATTGCACTTGGGGGGCAAATTCTATTAGGGAATAGTTATTGTCTCCTGACAGCTCCTGTCCATTTGGGTAATTAGTAGAAGAGATTGGTTGAACAAACGAAATCTATTCCCGTCAGAAATGATATTTTCCAATTCCCCTGATTGAACCTGACCCGGTCGTGCTAAGACGAGGCGGTAATAGGCTCATTTGACTCAAATAACTGGTACCACAGTTCAGCCAAGTCTGCCTGATAAAAGATGGATCGAGATTTTTCTAATAATCTGACAGAGGTTTTTTTATACTTTATTTTTAAACACACTGGCGACATTAATAAAGGCTGTACTTGTGTATAATTAAACTTAAAAAAATCCCACTTATAATAATAATAATTATTATTATTATTATATATATGAGTGAACAAAACTAACTCCAGGAAAACTGCATATTTTGGTAGCGATTTTAAAGGTTAAGGTTTAAATTAATTGCAGATCCTAGATGTTCCTTTGTATGTTAAAAAGGAGATGTGCACTTGGGAGACCCTGGGGGTCTTCCTGTAGAAATCCCTCTGGACAACAAAGACATTATTCAGCTATATTATCCGGTTTAATTTTAAGTCCTGTGATGCGCTGGCACCTGCCCAGTATGTGGCCCTGCATGCTGCCCATCCAGACTCCACGACCTTGATGAGATAAACCTTGAAATTCGAGATGCAAAGCTCTTCGTGAAAAATATTGATAATAATTCATTTGTTTATGAGAGCCATCAGTTCAGTTTTTATGGTGCTTATTGGTGCAGAATCCCCTGAAAAATGATGTTTAAATGACCTGATAAAAGTGCACCATAACCTACAACACACACATTTGGCTCTCAAAGCAACGCACATAATTTAATCAGCTTTCACACAAAATTATACATATGCAAACGTTGCAGCACCTCTTGCTTCTTTAATACACATTAAAATACAACATGCAAAGCTCTCCCAAACAACAGTTGTATGTTTTTTCTTTAGAGTCTGAGCCAGTGAGGATTTCCTTCAGGGCCTTTGAGTTGAGTGTGACAATCTCCCAGAGGAAACCTTAATGTTTAAAATAGTCCCTGAGCTTCTTCAGTTTACGTTACAATTCTCAGAGAACTGAACAAATACTACATACAGTACGTCTCAATTAAAACATGACCATCTAAATTTTGTCCAAAGATCTGAAATTATATTTTGCCATTTAAAATTCAAGATAAGGATTAAAATCAGATGACCCAAAGCCCTTTTTATTACTGACAAATTATTTTAAAGCTCTCTTCATAAAGTTAGGATTTCCACAGAAAGAGGAAGAGTGAATCTTCTCAGTGCAATGACAGGAGCGGTGTCAGCTGAGTGAATTAAAACAATGTGACTGACAAGTGTTGGATCTCCTCCAACTTCATTACCCGAGCACTTCCTGTAAGCTACGGTAACTCTGGAGTAGGGTTTGGGGGCTTGTTGGGGGGGGGGGGGAGCAGAGTACACTAGATCAGAACAGAACAGAGCAGAATATGGTCAGGTTTGTGTCAAAATCAAAACAGTGCAGTCCAGCGTATTATCAAGGCTTAAATGCAGTTGATAGTAGGAGGTTATTGATTCTCAGGGCTTTCCCTCCCCCCCCTGTCCTCGCTTCTTCACTCCGCTGTGCACAGATGAACTGTAAGGACTTCCAATTGGCTAAAATCAAAGATACCTCTCTTTCAGTCATGCAGAGCCAAAAACATAAAACAGTACTCACAAACCAATAAGAGAGGGCAAGAAGTTACACAACTAAGATCAGACAGAAACGAACAAAAACACAATTCTTGGACCTGCCAGTGCATCAGAGTGTATCTCCCAGTTTCAACACTGGCTGACCAGTGTCAGTAAAGTGACAGTCTCCATCCGTTCCTCTTGACACGAGCAGCGGGCCCAACACGCTGATGGTGAGATGAGATGTTTGGTAGGTGGTGAGCAGCAGATGAGCGTCCACATGAAAGGGGGAGGGACTGCAGCAGTAAAATGAGATGGATCTGACCCTACTTGACTCCTGCCTTTAAAAGGCTGAATGTTGAAACTGAAAGGGGATCTGGCTTAGTTTGGATGTGATATATACCAATACCATATATTAACCTCTTTTTCATAATTTATTCACCACCCCCCCCACCCCTCCCTCTGTCCACAGCAGGAAGCTTTATAGTATTATTAAAGTCAGAAAGAGAGATGACAGAAAAATGCATCAGGGCCCTCCTGCATTTTAATATCAATACCGGAGGGGTAATAAACATTGAGGCAGAGAGCATACAGGAGAGGAGCGACTATAAAACCCTACATTGTCTAATTTATGGAAGACAACAACAGGGCAGCAAGGTGAGGTTTTTACCCTTCAGTCTGTGCTTTCATAACACAACAACGTCTCAGTGCACAACATTTGTTTCCAACAATGCAAACATGCACAAAAAAAAAGTTTTGAAGAAAGTAATCAGGCCTTTTTGAGTACCAGAATGGCTCATATTGTACCTGGAGGAGTGATGATAGACGGGGCAATTTGTGTACATGTGTAATGTTTCTCATAAAAGACCGTTGAGTAAAACAAAGTAGGGGCAAAAATCTTGTCTTTTGGCAACCATGTTTTGCATGATGACAAAACAATCTCACTTCAAGGTCCATTTTGATGAAGATCTTCATAATATGAAGCCAAATGAGTCAAAATCAAGTAGATATCTTGCAACATTAGTCTTTTTAGTGCTGAAGTCCCTTTTTTTGTTACTATACTTCCACTGCAGCTCACCAAGGAAACACTGAGGAACACAAAGAGGGAATTTTATTCCAAAAAGACTGTAAATGTGGCAGATATCCACTTGATATGACTAACTCAGACTTCTAAAGCCTCATATAACCTTCAGATCAACTTATAAAAGCATTTTTGCAAGAGAAAAAAAATACATGTGGACACACTGTGGATTTTGTCCCCCATCACTTACAATGAAAGCCTTCATACAGGCACGTGACTGTTGTTTAAAAAGACTTAAAAAAAACAACTGAAAACCTATCCTTTAAGACTGTAATCTGCAACTCGAACAATGTAGACAAATAAGGCAAAAACCTTAAATCTTTATTGTTCACAGCCAAGTGACAAATTAAAGAAGAGATCAAAATGCCTGAATAAATTAGTGGAGAAACAACACATGGCAGAGGGCTCTCTACTTTTCTTATGTTTTTGTTCCAACCTATTTAATGCTTGGATTATGTATATTATACTGTATATTTTAAAATGGACCCCAGGTAGAGCAGTTGTTGCCGGGTAACGATTAATCCAAAATAAACAATTGACTAGGGGCGCGCCTGGTCTCTCCCCATTTCCTGTCATCTCTCTCTACTGTCCCAATCTAACAAAGGCATAAACACCCAAAAAAATATATTAAAAAAACAATTGACTAGGGGTCACTAAAAGGTTTGAGGAGTATGAAAATTATGTGAATAATACGCTATGGTCTCCACTGATGACCTGGAGATTTTGGACCAACATATTAGACTCACTCTCTACCAATTGCTGCCTTCAAATGGAAGTCGTGAGCTCCTGGTTACAAAGGAAGTCACTTCAAGTGGTTAAGACGTGAGAACAACGTGTACGCCAAAAGACTCCTCGTTGTTCTCTTGTCATTCTTCGCTTCTTTCCAAGAAATGTTTGTCGGCGTCTAGAAACCACCGAGGCTAACAATTTAGCTAGCTAGCTAGCTAGCGAGCGAGTAACATAATGCAGGAAATGCAAAGTCATAATGACAGAGGAAAAATATGAGTCCGTTGGGAACATAAACATTCTCCTCAGACATATTATAAAATTACAAAGAAAAACTCTATACGACTAAAATTACAATATATTAACTTACCATCCACCGAAAAACGAACTTCCATGGCCTCCGCCATTTCTGAAAACGTCAACAACACGTCACAATTTGAAGTCGGAGCTTTCAGAAAATTTCGACTTCCGAAGTCGTGAATACCACCAGACGGCGGCACTGGACTCTTCTCATGAACACGGTAAACACGACCCCTTTTGAAGGCAGCAACTAAAAACACCAAATGTGAAAATATGTCTTTAGGCTTCTCTGTAAAACAGCAGTTGGTTTCATTTATGTGTCCTGTTGCTAGTAGCAACCCCTACTGGCACAGTTCTGTAGCAGCACTTTCTTGCTTACAAATTATGCTAACAGACATTGTGCAGTTAGCTAACCGTTTATTCAGCCTTTTGTCATATTGGTGACCATATCAAATATTAACAGCCATCTTTTATGTACTCGTACTTGTTGCAGCATTATCTGTCTTTTTTCGTCTCTTTTTTAAATGCTAACTGCATTGGTAATTTTTTTATCATTTTACTGCTAACCATGCTAGCCAGCCTACTAGCTTTCTGAGGCTAATGTGTTTTAATACATTATAAGTAACTGTTAATTTACTGTTGAGCTAAATGTTGATGTTATAAAAAGTTAATCTTTTTTACTTCTACTCTTGTGAAATCTACTTTATCTACTTTACTATATTACCAAATTAATAACTGTGTTGAATGGGGACTTTATGTAGATTTTTCAGTGGAGATACTGGTGTTTCTTCCTCAAAGGAGGGACAGTTTGACAGTGAATCCATTTGACTTGTCACTGTATTTCATTTTTACAATATCTTTGGTCTAACTCTTCTTTATATCTGATCATTGAATTTGTTGCATTATATCCAATGCAATTCAGTTTCACAACTGCCTAAGTATAACTTCAAAGGCCAACTGCTGTCCAGCCCCATAGCTGTGCACCGAGCTGCCATACACCATACTATGACACTTGATGTTGTTTTTTCCTTTAATTTGTCACCAGTCTGTCTATCTAAATTGCCCTAGTTCTATGGTTCATGTAATCAGCAGGAACAACCCTCAAATTAATGCATATTATGCATGTAGACTTGATAAAAAAAATTCTTCTTCTGGATTCAGACAGAGGCGTAAAACACCTCTGAATGTGTCTTGATTTGGATCTGAAGCCTCTGTCCTCAGTGTGAACCGCACCCCTTGGCCTTGGCAAAGCTGCAGACTGATATTACACAGCTGCCAACTTCCTCATTAACCGTCATTAGTCATCATTAGTTTGCAGCTCACTGAGGCTCATACAGGGCTTCTGTAGAGTAAGCAGCACAAAGCATCGCTGACTCCAGTCCTATAACAAACACAGGTAATCATTTAAACAGATTAACAGATCAGTTGTGTGGGAGAAGAGTACCTAAACCAAAAGACAAGTAATAATTTAACTAGAAATATGAATGCCCAAAGTCAGAAAAGGCAAACAAAAAACGGCAGTGCATTCCATGATAGAGACAAATAATACAAAACACACAAAAAAGTTTGAGAAGGAGACATAATTCCTCCTTTAGTTTGACATTTTCCCAACAACAACAAAAAACAGCAACAGATATTAAAATTTGTCAGATGATATATTGGATAATGTTTGAAAAGGGAAAATAAATAACATGCAGAGGCTTCCCTGTGACAAACTGTGCTTTTCTCAATCCATCCTCGTAATCATAATGTGTCATTGGGGGTCTAATTCAAAGTATCTGAGAGTTTGATTAAGTTTAATGATTAAGATTAACCACGGCTGCTCAGCCTTGATGCTCCTCTCCTTTAATGTAGGCTATTAATCAGCATATTGTGTTTGTGTGCGCGTGTGTTTGTGTGTGTGTGTGTGTGTGTGATTCAGAGGAATCGACTGCCTTAACTATTTCACCATCCAAAACCTGTCATACTGATGATGCTGAAAACGTGGTTTGGATAAAGAGATGGAGTGGGGTTTGGGATGAGATCAGAGTGTGTATATACTGTATACTGTGTGTGTGTGTGTGTGTGTGTGACAGGCTGTGGGTGGAGGTAAGGGGCAGGAGTCAAGGGAATTCAAGCCAATGTTCCAGGAAACACAAAGCTCAAGATCAAGCATCGGTTGTCCTTCAGATGGGCTTGTTGTAATCCGGACGACATCAAACCCTCGTCCATCCATCCATTTATCCCTCACACACTGCTCCCCCTTTCATCGACCTCACCCCAACCCTCTCCCCCCATGTTGCTGTCCCAGAGGGTCCGCTGCTGCCCTCCCCCAGCGGAGCCCACCTCCAAGTGTGTGAGGAAAGAAGCCCCACAAAAGCCGATTGCGTTTTAATAAAGTTTATTATCTGCAGGGAGCTAATCCTCCAGGGTAATCTCTCCCTTCTAGTCCTAAAGGAAAGCTGGATTACTCACTTGCTATAATCCCAATGAAATTGTTAGGATTTAGCTTGCGCTGCATAGCAGATGGCAACAGGCTTTTTCCTTCAACCTTGGATGCTTTAACTCGCTATTTCTACATGCAACACCCTGCTCCTCCTTGCCTCATGTCCTGGTAGTCTTGGTCAAAACAAAAAAACAAACCTGAAATGAATAACATCTGTGAGGATCAGTAGACATATTTTGACATCTGAGACAATACACCACATTGAGGTTTAACCCTTCCTTGTAAATTCACCAGCTATCTGTTCAGAAACACCTGTAATGTTCCCTTACTTATCTAAATAAAGGTTTCAATGACAGGATCTGAGTTTAGGAAAAAAAGCAACGAGTCTTTATCAAAAATAATTTTATTGATTCAGACGGAAGCAAAGAAGCAAACAGAAAAACAGTGTTTTTGAGATGAGCAGCAGAAGCTTTACATCATGGACACCGGCCAAAAACAAATCCCGCTTATTCTAAAACCTTGTCCAGTGTGAACATATGCGTCGTTCCACAACACTTCACAAACAACCACAGTCATAATAAGCAGCTGTTATGTAGACTCAGCAGTGTGATGTAATATTCAAAGATGTGATATAATGCTCAGTGTAAACCGCCTCAAAGGAGCTGTAGGACAAACGACTGATCTGCTCGTCTCTGGTGAAAGTTACTGTGGACTTGCTGGTTCCAGTTACAGTATTCAATGTGCTGCTGTCAGTCCAACAAAAGACCCTAAAAAACCCACAAAGAATTTAGGGACAAGGCTTTTTTTGCTATCTGATTTTTAAATTAAACTTATAGAAATGTGAAACTTAAACACAAAAATCCACAAGTGATTGATTGAAGGGGGAAACAGTCCATCTGTAATTTAAGATACAGCATTATTTTTTTTTTAAATTGCAGAAGAATCACCTATTTTAGTATTTAGTTAAAATGATTTAAAGTTTTTCATGTGTAAATATAAAAACTTCTACTGGAACTTATTTTTTGGTCATAGTACTAAGGTAAGTAGTGTAGGAGGTCTTTAGCCTACTGTAAAACAAACAAACAAAAAAAAAAGAATTTGGCCATAAAACTCTTAGAAAAATGACCGTAATTTCAGTAAAGCGACAAAAATAAATCACTTAATACAAAATAACCCCAAAACATTAGTTCCATTCACTTCATAAAAATTCAAAAATGCATTCATTTTATATTGGGTTTAATTTCATCCTTCATACAGTAAGTGGTCAAACAGAATCAAAAGCATGATTGATTCTCCCTAACAGGGAGCACAAACCCCGAACAGAAAGCCACTTATGGAAATATAGGCACAGAATTTCCACAGTTGAGTTGCTGTCTGAAAAGCTCTGGAGGCTGCATTAAGTGTTAAATAACTGCCCTGATTTTAAAGGTAATTAGCTAATTTTCCCTTCTCCTCCTCTCTAGACATGACCAAACATCAGGTGACCACAAGGTAAAAAACAGCCTACTTTGGCTGTAGGTAACAGTTAAGTGGACCACCTAAGATAGCATTAATCTTGACACATCTCCTTACACTAAACCCAACCTTAGCCCAGATGAACTTAATGAACGTTAATCATTGCTGTGACTCGGGTCAAATTTGAATACACTTTGGTTCAGGGCAGGGCTACTTTAGCCCGCCGTAGCCTGAGGCGGTTTTTAAAGAAAAGGTACATGGCGATAAGACACATGGAGGACAGGAAATAAAGAATGACACACAGGCTGATGTCCACTTTAGAGAATCCAATGCTCAGCACAGACATCCAGCGTCCTCTGTGATTCAGCTTGGCCTCCTCACTAAAGTACTGGCCTGTCAGTTCTCGCTTTTGCAGCCGCTTCCGCTGCTGCCCTTCGTCCAGCTCAAAGTCCGGCTCCATAGGCTGCAGGCCCACCATCCCGAGCCCTGCGTCCAGCTCCATGCCGAGCCCGAACACGGGCCCGGGCTCTTGCTCCTCCTTCCTCTGCAGGGTGCGTTGTTTGACCCGGCTGGAGGCAGCCACCCGCAGTGCTTTGGCCTTGTAGTGCTGGTTTACAAATGAGTCAAGATCCACAATGTCCTCCTGCAGGTCTCGCATCTTCATCCCCACGATGCTCGGCTTCCTGTTGGCCTGCCGTCGACCTTGACGCACCTCCATTTCAGGTTTGGCCCAGGGAGTCGTCTCAGATGTCTTACCTTCCATCTCATCTGCTGCTGCTGCTCCCTCCGCACCTTCCTCCCCTTCATCTGTCACCGTTTCATCCTGCGGCCCCTCTTCCTCTTCCTCTTCCTCTTCCTCCTCTTCTGGCACAGTGGGTTGTGATGGTGGAGGAGGAGTTATAGAGTCCAAGGCCTCTCTGGCTTTCCTTTCAACCCGTTTCTTAGCTTCTAGAGCTAGCTGCTGACTGGCATGTTTTTCCCTCTGTTTTGCCAGGATCTGGCTTTCATCCTCGAGGTAGTCTGGCAGGGAAAAGAAAACACAGACACAGGTGGATTTCATGATCAATCAGAAAGAAAGAATAAAAAAAGAGAAAGAAGAAGGAAGAAACAAATTTCTGCGGTTTATCCTAAAACAAAACAGAAACTGTGGCATTATCATCTAACCGCAACCGGTACCTGTGAGGATGCTGTTGGAGGAGAAGTAGGACAGGAGGAAGGAGAGGACCTGCTCATGGTTCCACCTGTGCTCCCCATTGTCCTTCACTGTATGACATGCCGAACACATTTCTGGTGACGGCCACTGGATCTTTGGAAAGAGTGGGTCTTCACTCAAATCACCTGGGAGATAAAAATGCAGAAACAGGGTTACTGTGTTGTACAGGAGAGTCTGTAGAGGGCAACAGATTTAAAAATACTGAAGTTGAAGTTTAAAGTCCCCCTCGAACCAAAAATGTATTTTTCTTCTTGTTCCTCCACTTGGATATTTGAGCTTGATGATGAATGTGCAGAGTTTGACACTAGAAGGCTGTTTTCAAATCTTTCTGATCTGCTGAAATGTGGAAAGTTTCTCTGTGTTCACCTTTAAATCTAGTGAATTAAAGGTGTACATACAAGCATGATTTTTGATATCACAACTAGTCTGGAGCCAGTTATTGTGCAGTATGCAAGTGTGATGCGGATACTTGAAGCCACCAGTGAGAATGGACTTTTCTGTGAAGTAGGAGACATCTTGTTTCTGGCAGTTAAACTTTTTTATTGAAAAATATTTGCACATTCATAGATTCTGGATTTTGAGTGATGGAGAAGGAGTAGATGTAATTTTAAGAATTTTTAACTAGGTAATTTTTTTTGGTGAAAAAACATAACTAATTATTATTCAAAGCAGTATTTTTATGTCTTCAAAAATGTTTGGTGGGGATCTTTAAATGTGTTTTTTTAATGTTATGCTTTTAAAGATGTAACACAGCTTTGGAAAACATCCAGCTAAATACACTTTGGTTGGTTTCCACCTTCTTCCAAAGGGGAAATAAAAACATTACTTGATTATTTCCATTTTATTCCTCTACATTTTAGGAAAAAAATAATACTGTACTTTATTGTACAATTATATCCCTGTATTTATTTGACAGCTGTAGTTACTTCACAGATTGAGCCTTTACATGCTAAAAATATAAACTCAGATAATATAATGCATTGCTACGAAATAAACTACCTTATAATACGAAGCACTACTAGTAGTTTGTAGTAGTATTTGACACAGCAGCACCTGGACCAGCTACAACATTAAAATGCTGCTTACGAGGTAGTGTATCAATAATTTATAACACCCCTGGCTACTCTGCATAATAAGTACTTTTACTTGTGAATATTGCTGCTGATACTTTTACCTAAGTACATTTTTAATACAGGACTTTTACTTGTTATGGAGATTCAGTGTAACATGCAGTAACCACACAGCTCCAAGGCTTCCAGTCAGCTGCTCTATTGTTATTTCTTGTATCTCCTTGTTGTTGCACTGACTTGAGGATGTAAGTGCTTTGAGGACTGGATGCAATCTGTGTTGAACCCATTTGATCTTGTCACAGTGCTCGTAAAAACTAAGTGCCTATATGCATATGTGTATGTATGTGTTTAAAAGTGTATATGTAAATCATCCGTCTGTGTTTGTGTGCATGTAATCTAGGGATTGATATTTTTGTGTGTGTGTGTGTGTGTGTGTTCGTATGACAGGGTCTAACAATGATCAATGGGCTTCAGGGATGTCCCAGTGGGAGGGGTGGTGAGATAATAGATGCGGCCAAAGTGGACAGCTTCCTCACTTGTACGTACACACACACGCACACACGCGCACACACACACACACACACACACACACACACACACTCCCTGTTTTCAGGCAGCAGACCTCAATGTTCTGGACCACCTGTCTCGTCCCTTCACACCCCTTTGAAAGCAAAGTCCAATCTTCAAATTGAACATGAGAGCAACAGAAACCTCAGGGGCGAGCTGCCCCTCTAATGAATTAGAAACTTTCTCTTTTAACATGTTTTCTTTTATGTGGCCGCCTCCCACCACACACCCTGCATCCATGCAAACATACTGGCGGAGAAAATAAATGTACACACACAAAAACATACATACAGGCCCAAATGCAATCTTAGACGGACACATTCTGCACAAATGCCTACAAGGACATACACACACACACAGGGCAGCATCTAGTAATAAATTGCTTGTTGTCACCAACATGCCATTGTATGTGTGTGTGTGTGTGTGTGTGTGTGTGTGTGTGTGTGTGTGTGTGTGAAAAGGAAAAAAAAGCAGAGCAGCCGCAGGTCTGTCACTTTACAGCACTGTCAATTTACATCCTCCATCCCCTCTCCCTCTTTCCCTCTGCCGCTCAAGATTAATCTCAGTCATATGCATGTGTGTATGTACTCTGCATACAGTACTTTACATAAAGGATACATCAATTTTACTGTGTCCTGGATGGGCTGCAGCCTGTGGGAGCTTTTATACATTTCAGCAGGTGGGAACACACACACACACACACACACACACACACACACACACACACACACACACACACACACACACACACACACACACACACACACACACACACACACACACACACACACACACACACACACACACACACACACACACACACACACACACACACACACACACACACACACACACACACCAGATGCCTCAGATCTTTTTCCTTATTCTAATCAGCTTGCCACGTTTGCGGCCAGGGTGACTTTAGCCATACCAGCCATATTGAGATTGCCACAATGGCCTGTCACGGAGATGTCATCACCAGCGGGCATACATATTCATCAGGTATAAATATGTATTGTTCAGCACGTCAAACTAGCTTCCTCAGCACTAATTCTATAAGTGAGGATCACCTACCCTGCACGGCGTCCCGAACCATCACGGCTACTGTGGAGTGCAGCTGAGATTTTATGCTCATGTAAATAACTGAGGCTAAAACTAATCTAGGAATTATGATTGTTCAACGCATGACAGATTTAATAGGTTACTAGTGTTGTGTAACAAACCTCAATGCTTTTTTGGTGCCGACCTAAATGTGTTTGCGGCACAGAATATCTGAAGCTGTCAAGTACCGAAAGCATTAAACGTCCTGTCAGATTCGAAACCTCAATATTTGTTCTTTGATCAGAAAGTTTTCTGGTTTGAACATGAAATAACTGATGCAGCATTCATTGAGAGTTGTGTTTCTGGCCACATGATGAATTTAAGTCCAATATTCACTCTCCTTTTAGCCATGTTTTGGTCTCCACCAACTCATATGTTCACCAGCCAGTCTCTAGCTTTTTGTGTCTGCCGTTTTGGTGCTGGGCCTGTAGTGTACGGTGGGTTTATTGGTTTTTCAAAACAGCTGCCTGCTGCGGCTGGAAATGCTGCTGATGAGAGCAGTCTATCAAAACAATAAAGTTCCAAGCTCTAAAACCAAAACAATGAGCTAAAAGCATAGACTGTAAAAACGTAGCCACTGTGACGTCACCCATCGGTTTCTGAAGAGCGGTTTTGAAGTTCAAAGTGGGCGGCTCCGGCCTTCGCCATCTTGGCAGTGCCTGATTCTGCCTAAAACCCAGCTAATCCAAAACGGGCAAAGAGGTGGAGCTGAGGTAGGCTAAATGAAGCCTGGTTGCTGAAACAAGCCACCCAGCGGCTAGTGACCTGTCACTCAAAGCGGTCACGTCTTTAATTATGTGTAACTTTACGGTCGTACAATTGTCATGAAAGGGGAAATTAGCTATAGAGACCAAAACCGTTTTTTGTACCAGGCTGTAAACATGCTTATTTCTGCTGTAAAGTCGGATATTTTAACATGGGGGTCTATGGGGACCGAATCACTTTTGGAGCCAGCTTCAAGTGGCCATTTGAGGAACTGCAGTTTTTGGCACTTCTATGTTGGCTTCATTTTTCAGCCCCAGAGGTTGCTGCTTGGCTAAAAGATGATAAAATGCTCTGTACAGCTGAGGGGAAATGGGGAGTTTGGTTATAATTCTGAGGGTTTGTCACTACGAGCAACACCTTTCACATTACATGTAGTCACTTGACCTGTTGTCATTTCTGCTGCTTTAAATCAAAATTTTTGTGAGTTTTTGACAATTTTATTTGGGTATAGTTGGCTGTAGAGCTGCAACAATTAGCTGATTAAACGATTAGTCAATAGACAATTGATGGCAACTATTTTGATCAACAAATAATTGTGTTAGTATATTTTTATGCAATAATTCCAAACATTAGTTCGTTTCAGCTTCTCAAATGTAGTAATTTAATGCTTTTCTTTGTCAAACATGATAGTAAACTGAATATCTGTGGGAATGTGGGTTGAACCAAACAATACTTTGACTCTGGGAAATTATGGAAATAATGGGACATTTTACAGACAAAATGATTGATTGAGAAAATAATTGGCAGATTAATCAATAATGACAATCGTTGTAGCAGTCTTATATTACTGCTTGTCGTAGACATTTCATATTTAATATTTGCTAACCTTATCTTCTTTTGTAAAATGAAATGGGTTTTATGGAAAAACATGTTTATATTTCTGACAGCAAGGTATTGAAAAAATTGTATTGTTTTGGTATTGGTACAAAAATTAAGATACTCTATTGGCATCAGTACAGAAAATTTTCAAGTGATAGCCAGCCCTTATTAAAATCAATATATTGCTTCTACTCTGCATTAAAAAACAACACACACACACACACACACACACGATGCGATCAGTGCTGAAGGCAGCCAGGCAGGCTGCAGCGGTGCTGTTTTGTCTGTAGAAATGTGAATCAGTCTCAGCCTGTTGACAAGCAGCAACAGGACTGAGCTGCCACCGCTCTTAATTCTGCCGGTGCGAGGAGGCTGAGGGCCCTGGGGCCTCTTTGTTGCCAGCTAAATTAATTGTTCAGCCGCTTTACAAATAGCTGCTCTTTCATGCATGGCTGCTCCTGAAAGGAGGGGCGGGGAGGCCTGCTAAAGAGCTCCACTTTAGGCAAAAGGGAGAGGAGGGGTTGAGTAGATGGAAAGAGGGATGGAGTGTGCTGTCCTCGGGGAGACGCTGCCACTCATTGCTACAAACACAGGCAAACCCTCTGCTCCTCCCTCTCTCTCTCTCTCCCTCTGATTCACCCGACTTATCCCCTGTGGACCCCCAACTCACCCTACACCATGACTAACTCCCCCTGCCACACGCCGCAACTTGACCCATGCTTGGAAAGCCTGCGTGTGTGTTTGGGAGAGGGTGATGACTGGTGGAAGGGAGGGGAGGATTGTGTGGCTTGGTGCTTGTGTCATGGTGTTTGCCACCTGCTGTCACACAATACCTTGGGAATTGTGTGTGCATGTTTGTGTGTGTGTGGGCAAAGAGGGCTGGTTCCTGGGGGACCCATCCTGCGAGGATGCGGTGCTATTACTTGTCAAGCGGAGCATATGAGTCCCAGGGGATGGTGAGTGGAAAGAGAGAAAGACAGAAACAGGAATAGAAGACGGATGGAGGGTTTGGGGGGGCTGAATAGTGTTTAAGTGTCTGGGGAGCAGACACACGCAGGGACGAGTGTCCTTCTGGCCCCTGCTGTTCAGGACACAAGCTGTCCCTGAGATAGAAGAGGGGGCAGTCGACACAAACAAAAGATAGTGATTTAACAAAGTGGGCTGTTAATGACAGCCCTGTGCCTAATAAAATCATGTGAACACAGACAAGGGAGGAGGAATGCTGGTTTAGCACTTTTAAAAATAATGTGCAGAAGTGATACAGTACAGTCAAAGAAGAACTCAAAACTAAATGTTTACACAGAACGAGAAGAGACAGAAGTCTGGACTGAGGATGGGAGGAAGAGCTAGTAATGCAAAAAAAGTAATCTCTGAAGCCTCATTTCTGTGTATGATGTCTGCTAAAAGTTACTGATTGGGTGATTATGCTCAGTTAGTCTTTAAATTCCTCAAATCCTGAATTGGAGTGGAGTTGGTGGTACAGGGCTATGAGGAAGATGTGCAAGAGCAGGATCTGGGGAAAAAAGTTAAGAAGATAAAAAAATGAGAGATGTCTGATGACTGGAGAAGCGATAGTGGGAGAGAATCACAGTAAGGGCGTGAGAAGGATGAGAGATGGCAGAGGGGGGTCAGGAGAAAATGGGTAAGGCCGAAACAGATAATACTTGGGGAGACTAAGGCCAAGTGACAGCTGGTGTCTGATCTGAGGATCCATCCTTCCTCCTCCCCTCACCCTCTTTAGTCGTATTATGAGGACTAACTGACCATGAGAGGAAACTGGAACTTAAAATCCCCATATTGAGTAAAGTTCACGCTTATTATCCCACTGGTGGGGATGTGTAGACACAGAGGAGAGAGGTGTGGAAAGAAGAAAGGATGTGATGGAAAAAGTGGGAGGGACAGGGTGCATTGATGTCTCAGCATGCTAAGGTGTGTAACATGGACTCAGTATATCTTATATCTTCGTCAGTATATTCTGTGTATCCAGTGTGGTGTCTGATGTAAACATCCTCTACATATTTATTATTAAGGTCTTTTCACATCCTTCTATTTTTAAGTCTTCAACACAAAGGCACAAGTAGTCACATCCTCTGTAAAACAGAAAGTAGCAGTGTTTATAGAAAATGTGCTCTTCATTTTAGAAACCTTCCACAAAAAATGTCTCTCAAAGCTGTAATAGAAATAATGGAAAGAAGAACCACCTCTAGTCTTCTCTGCAAACTAGCTACGGATGACCACGCTGACTCCTACCTGCCAGTCTGTTGTTAACGCGATTGTGTCTGGACCACAGCCACAGGACCGCTGTAGACAACGTGTTCACCTCCACCAGGCTCTCCCTCGCCATGTTCTCAAAGTGCTCGGCACACGCCCTGCAGCCAAAGAAGTTGCGGATGTAGCCCCTCATCGCACTCAGCACCTCCTGGGGATCTGGAGGGGAATGACAAGATATGACATGAACACTGAATATCCTCAAAACTCCTGTTATGTATTTTTGTACCAACATTTATGTGATATGCAATCAAATACAGTGATTATTGCTACATACAAAAAGTACAACAATACATTATTTTTTATATAATATAAATTTTGTATAGAAGAGTAACTGTGAATGCAAAATCAACAAGCAGAAATCAGTCATTATATCCTATATAATGCACAACCACCTGCCCTTATAAAGCTGGTTTTCACACATTAAAATGTACTGTAAACCTGCGCTGCAGCCTGAGAGCTTGCTAATGGTAGCGTGGCTCCACAGCCTCCTGGATTCCCACGGTTATGTGGGCCAGGAGTCACAGACAGCTGGGTTAACCCCACATTGAGATGAATAATCTATACGAATGGGATAACCCAATCTGGAGATTAAATACAGTTAACCCTCTGTGTGAATGGTGGCCAGGCTGTTGTCTCAGGACCTCAACAGTCCACTAACATATTTTCCTGTAGCTGTTTGCTTTTGTTCTCGGCTTAGCAGGACCTTCAGATGAACCTTCAGATGCACCGTGCTGCCAGTCAGAGTGTGTTTTTGGTGTATGTGTGCTATGTGTGTAAATAAGGATGGGTTGGGTTTAATACTGTATGCAGCGTGTGTGTGTGAATGAGTTCTGTTTTACGCCCTAGTCAATATTATACTGTATGTACGTGCATCCATCCATTAAGCTGGTGGCCTGTGGGGGGCCAGATGGACGCCTCTTTTGGTCAGTCCATCTGCAGGTCACATGATGGTCCGTAAACCCTGGGATTAACCTCTGTGTGTGTGTGTGTGTGCGTACGTGTGTGTTGAAGAGAGATTAACATCCCTGCCAGGAGCGCAGCCTCCGGTCATCTGCCTGTTTTATTAACCACTCACATTCCACTAATCTAACATAATCCCTTTTCACACAGTCACAATTAGGCTCAATTTTAGCTGTGACAAAAAGACAAAACAAAAACAAAAAAATCTGATGATAAACATAGTCAAGATATATGTTTGAATTTCTTTGAGTTTCTGTGTGCGTGTTCGTCTTTTCTCTGTGTGATGTTGAATCGGGTCAGTGTGAAAAGAGGTCCGCCAAACATTCCAGGGCTAATTTGTTTACAAAAGCCTCACAAAGCCCTCATCCTCAGTCCACCCGTGTCTCTGTGAACTTTCAATAACCCTTTTCATTCAAAGCAACACAAACTCTGTGTGTGTGTGTGTGTGTGTGTGTGTGTGTGTACCTGAGCCCCCAGAGTTCTTGGCCTGGACAGTAAGAACATGGAAGAGAGTCCACATCCCACAAGGGTATCGTCTGAAGTGGGGTTTTGATCCCTGACAGCCCACCCACCTCTCTCCTTCGGGTAAAGCAGTGTCCGGAGCCTGAGAGGGAGGGGAACAAAGCAGGCAAACATGAATCAAAGACAAAAACAAAGAAAAAAAATAAACAAAAAAAAGGTCCTCTAAAAAACAGGAGCATCTCCCAACCTATTCAACTTAATGAAAGCTGTTCTGTGTAGTTTTCTTGATCAATGAGAAGTCAATCTCAGGTTAATGGCTCAGCCCTCCACTAATGAACAGAAGCTATCCAGATCTCTAACCACGAGCCACAGTTGAATCCGACAACATATTTTCTCTGACACAAAGTCGTTTCTCTCGCCGCACTCTATTGCCATTGCTAGCGGGATTGACAGGGTTACTCACATGTCAATAGTAAAGATTTGGTGTGTGTATGCATGTGTGTGTGCAGACTCCATTTCCTCTGAGGTGAAGTCTATTCATACCTTCCCATTGATTCATTGATCCATTGATTTGCCTGCTAAAAGCTAATGATGTAAGTAAGTGAGTCTTTCAATTTGCGAGGGGCCATATACTGAAGGCATGCAGGCTTCATTCCAAAGACAACAGCACATAGATTCTCAGCTCTATGTGCTGGCACTGAGACAAGGACAAAGTACATATTGAAATATCTGGATATTTATCTTTAAATGTCCTTTTTTTACCAACTCCTTTTTACCAAGAGATTTTCAAGATCACATTTCGACATTTCTTTAACAGAATCGGCATCACTTTGCTGCTTCTGAGGGGATTTTTGAACTAATTAAGTAGCCAGACTGACAAGTGACCTTGGTTGCTCAGTGAAACGATGAGACACTCCCAGACGGACGTCCTCACATCAGTCTGGGTGCGTTTTGTGATGCCCTGCCCTCTGTTCTCCCTGCTTATATGTCTGGTATTCTCTTTTCTGTATCTTTCCTTGTTAGACGCCTGCCTGCTTAGATACACAGGAGTCTGTTCTCTTTCTCAATTTGTATTCATGTATTCCACAGTGTCCTAAATGCAGTATGTAACATAACTGACCACTTCTGAAACCAATGAATACCAATGAGAGAGGACAGACAACAAAGTTTACTCAGGATGATTTTGTTGTTGGTTTGACCAACAGGAATGAACAAAAGACGCAAGTTCAGTGTAACAAGGAGGAACAATGTCAACACTGTATTGATATTTGTCTGTACAGCTCTGTCTCGACTCACCTGTGCTGTGTTATCCAGTATCTCTTCAAAATCCTTATAGGAAATCTCATTGCCAGTTTGGTTCTGTAGCCAAGAGTTTACAGACTGCAACAGGTTCATTAACACTGGACGGCCTGGAAAATACTGCAGACAAAACAGCAGAGCACAATGGGAATAAGTGTTAACTGGAGCTGCTGATTTGAGAGAAGATGAGGTGTACGTATAGTTTATTGAGAAAGAATGAAGCAGTTTTAGTCTTTTCTACTCACATTTAAAAATGACAGTCAGTAGATTCCATTAGACTAATTTACTGATAAATCTTCACTGATAACATTCAACTGACTGAAATGTTGTAATGAAATACAGTGAAAACAAGTGGCCAACAGTTGATGCGATTTTGGTTCCTTTTCACTTTACACAGTTTTTGCTCCCACATACCTGTCATTAAGATTTTATGGTGTGCAAGAACATAGCTGAAGCTTTTACCTAGTATAATTTAGAAAATCTAACAAAAATTTTGTCTTATAGTTCATTTAGTTGTATTTTTTGGTCATTTTATTTCCAAACTACTACTATTGATACTCATGCCCCTTAAATGATAAGACAGGTAACATTCTATATTTTTCTAATAATCATCAAATCCCCTGAATAGATCACAACAGACAATGAATTAAGCCAGCTAACAAGTATCGTCTGTGTAGCCAAAACCTAATTTAACTTATTCCTCTGTGCCAAACAGCTCCATTCTTGTCCAAAAATGATTTTAAAAACAAGAGCCACACAATTGTACTGGGTGACATGTCCCTTCATATGACATTATGATAAACTTGGCCTCTGTAGAGTATTTTGAGTCAATCCCACATACGCCATCCTGCTGCTGTAAATACTTACTTGCACACAAAATATGATTGATCCACAGCTGAAAATAGTCCCTGATATGCACAAATTACTCCTGTTTGAGTAACATTTGCTAACAACTACAGTGCCCAGCTGTTTTAGGGAACCACTGAGCCTTTTTTAAAAATGAGACTTTAGACTTTTGGACTACTGTCAATTTACATCTTCAGTAGGAGCCAGTGGGCTTGAGGCTGAGTGCCACATACAGGCTGTGGAAAGCACTGAGAGATGGTCTAATGCACTTTTGGTTTTGGTATGTTTGTGGGATTTATAATCAAAATATAGAATATTGCGAGCCTTAACCTTAAACATCCATACATCTTAGCCTGAAATGAACCAAATCAAATCATCATCTTACATCCTTGACAATATTGTGCATAGCATCTATGTGCTGCACAAAAGTTGTGGTTTGAGTGTTTTTCCTTCTAAGCACCTTCAAAGAATTTCACAAAATGTGACAACAGCTGAGCTTAAGCCTCTTCCTCCATTAAGATCCATTTCCTAAGCCACTAACAACCAGTAACCACTGTCTACTCAGGTTCTCTCATGATGTGTATTTACGTCTTTTCAAACCATCACTGCCATGGTAACAACCGCGGCTGTGGGGAAACATGATACTGTAACTAGCGAAGTGGGTTCACAAACAGAAAGAGGAAATCCACCTGATGGATGTCTGAAACCAGTGATGACAGAGTAAAGACAGACACAGACAAGCGTGTCTTTACACATACCATACTGACAATAGAAACAGCTGACTGCACTGATGGCAAGAGAGAGAAGAGTGCTTTAATAAATATCAGCTAAATGTGCTTCCCATTCTTACAGTAAGCCTCTCTGTGGAATAGTTTATTATAATGGTCCAGTTCCTCAGAAAGAAACACTCAAGGGATCAAGCTTTTTCTTTCCAAGACTTTAACAACAGGACAAATAGAATACTACCATGGTAACTTTAGTTTTTTTTAAATCATAGTTAGTGCTAAACTTCTGCTTAACAGAGAAAGCAGAAGGTAGACTTAGGTTGCGTCATCCAAAATGTGGGCCTTTTTAATTTGGCCTCAACCATCTGTTCAGCTAAATACACCTGCATACGGGGACAATCTCACACACACACGGTCCTTTCAGTCGGCAGCTCAGTCCTCTATTCATCACCCTCTAACAGGATCTGAGTGTTACACCCTGACCACTTAACCAGACCCCCAGTGATTTGCTTAAACCTCTTGTGTCCTTCCGTCTTGACTGCATGCAGCATCTTTCATCAACCCGGCCTTCAGAAAACTGTGTTTGCTGCTTTTAGTTTGTTGTACAAATGAACACAAAAGTACTTTGAATCAGCACCAAACATGGAAATTATCAGCTTTCAGATGTGGGCAAAAAAATTCAATATCATTAATCCCTATCGATCATCTATAATAATTGATTTGTATTCTGTTCCAACAGGAAACATTCACCTTTTTTGCAGACTCTTGATCTCACTCTGCTGCATATAAACGTCTACACACTCTCTCACACACACACACACACACACATACAATGTTAAAAGGACATGCACACAATACTAAAGGAGGTGTGTCACAAGCACACAAAGGCCTCTGATGTCTGCTGCTTGTTGCTGGGAAAGTGATATAATAGGTTTAGGTCTGGATCTGAGGTCTGGATGCCAACCAGTCAGAAAAGCTCATTAAACAACCGTATGAATTTAACCAGAAGAGAAAACGCAGGTGTTTTCCACTAATGGGCTTAGCTCAGCATCACCAACGCAACAATATTCATGGGCTCTCTCAGGCTGCTGATTGCGTAAAAACCTCAAATGTTCACCATGTTCAACTTTTGATACAAAAATGATCACAGATATTAATCGGTGTCATCTTGCTCAACTTTATCAGTATTTGTCTTATTTTACGTTGATTCCTCTTTTTTTCTTAACCTCCCTGTCTGAATATCTGGCCTTGATCTTTAATTGTGTATATCAGTCAATCAGCTTATTAATTTTGGAAATAGTGGTTTTGATATGTAGATGAACTCTGTGCCAACAGCAGTGAACAGACCTTGATTGAAAGAAAGGTCATGTGACAACCTTCACAGTATTGACTTTTTTTTTAGCCATTTGGGTAGAATTTAACAGACTTGCTGTCAAAAATGCTAAGATGTTTAAAAATCTTATATCAAAAACAATGTTGCATGTTTTCTACATTTATGATGAAATGATTTGCATCATCTTCTTCATGAACACTGACATTTTTACACTGTGGAGGGAAAAAATTAAAACCAGAAAGGCACTAATTTAGATGTCTGCATCTGCAAGAAGCATCACAGATAAAGCACAACGTCAAGTGAGACAATATATTTCATTTACAATAAAATGAACAGTATTTATATCAACTGACATGGCCATTAAAATGATTGGGTATTGAATAAAATTCAGGATTACCAAAACTGATTCATATTTTGCTTAAACTGCAAATACTCTACTACATGTCTCCCTCTATATCTGCTCTCTCCATTTTAAAGAAAACAGCCACACACACACACACACACTTTGCCTCTTTTAACCCTGTACCCCTCCTGCCCCCATCCCTGTTGGACCATGACAATCCCCTTCACCCCGGCAATATGTCATCCCTGATCGGATTAGTATCAGCAGCACTTGAGAAACCACAAGCTCCTTGTGGTAAGGGTCCCGAGAGGGAAGCATCTGTTGGCTGGAGTGGGGCAGACCAGGCCAGACCCGGGGAAGAAGACAGGGGTGAAGCCCCTTGGTTATAATCCAACTTCAATCCACCCGCTGGAGGCATGGGGGGGGGGGGCTGCAGACACGTGCCAGAGTGGGAAGCAGGCAAATAGCAGCCTCATCTTTACAAATACACACACTGTCACTAAGTTGAAGCTACCACAGGAAAACAGCCACCTCAACTGACTAATTCTTTATGAATTACTTAGTAAAACAGTAATTCATAATTACATGAACAGCTAATTAAAAAAAAAAAAAACACAGAGCATCTTACTACCCTGGTAATAAAGGCATATGTGGACGTGAGAAGGGCCAAGCCTGTGTCCCTTTAGACCAAAGCCCCCCTCTTAATTCTTTGTTTTATTCCCCTGCCCCTCTGTCCCCTGTGGGCTGAAGGGCTTCTTTCAAGAAAAGCAGGATAGAGGTGTAATCCTTAAAAACCTTGCTTTAATGCTCTCATGCTTCCCAAGATCCACTTTTTTTAATCCTCATATACATGTAGAGGATTCATAAATCCGGCTTCAGCCTGACAAGACAGTAAATCTAGTAATATTATGACTGTGTTCAAAAAAAAAAAAAAAAAAAAAAGGAAAAAAACAACCCCCATGTTTACATGTTTGGATGAAGATGCGATGATGGTATGATAGTGGATAAGAAAGAAAGAAACAATTCATGGAATTACAATTCTAGGACAGAAAAAGATGAATACACGAGGGGATGAATAAACATTCATTTACACACAGACTTTACAATCCCCCATTAATATGCACAGAACACACAAACACAGAGCCGTGCTCATACTGTGTGTTCATACCACCCATGCGCATACACACCATCATCATCTATGCAAATACATTTCCAACTAATTGTTTGGCTCGGTAAAAATTAAAAAAAACGCGTCATGATTGAGTAGTGTGTCACCAGCGTGAAACGATGACACCTGCGCTGCAGTCAGGACAGTGTGAGTCACTTTCACTCTAATCTAATCACATGACTCATGCGGGGAGTTCAGGTGTTACGTTTTTACATATTGTGTCAGTGATCAGCAAGAACATTCCTTTCAATCAACAGCCGTTATGATAAGAAGCATCACTGACTACTTACCAAAAATAGATTTCACTCTGTAGTATTTGCCCTATGAATTGTAAAGTATCATATAAATTAAAAATATGAAAATTCATTCATGACATATGTTTGCTTTTGAATTGTCATCCTCTCTCATCCCAAATCCTCTTCAGTTTCTTTGATCTGTTTTACATCCTACTTGCTTGTCTTACATTAACTGCTCCTAAAAAAAGCTAACCGGCTGAATGGATTCTCTTTGTAGCGCTCAGTCAAATGTCAATAAGGACTGTCACAAGTCCCGGTCAGCTGCAACAATGACAGCCTCCTTAGCCACACAAAGACCTGCTGAGCGGCTGGTCCATTCTGGTAGGGGGACAGGCTAAAAATACCACTGGGACCTGCCGCTATTGACTAAACAAACTGGAGCTAATGGGAGGCCACAGAGCTCTGCCCCTCACACACACACACACACACACACTTGCACAGACACACACTAGCTTGCTACAACGCCTCCCTAGAGAGTGAGATATAATCAGAGAGATTGGTGACAGACTAGGGCAGTGAGACAGCCTGGTGCGTAGCCAATAGGGACAGGGCTAGCAGGTCAGGCCTCATCATCACAACATGTTTGCCTGGCTGGCACACTTCTACGAGGAAGGAGGTAGACAGGGAGAGTGGGAGCATGTGATCAGAATGGTAAAAGTAAAAAGAAAGCGAGCCAAAGTGGGTAAGTCCTTATTAGATGTTTATAAAAGCTGAATAATCAAACAAACATGACATCCTGGAATATTTTGAAAAATTAGCATATCCATGAAAGAGAGGGGAGAAGAAAGGGATTATGGGAAAAAAGAATAAAAGAAATGACGGGGCAGGACAGAGGGAGGATGGAATATCCAGGGGGGAGCGAGAGTTTTTAGGGAACCACAGAGGACTGGCACAGGCATCTACAGAAATGCCTGTGTGAAGCCAAAGAGGGATACAGAGTGAGGAGGAGGAGGAGGAGGAGGAGGAGGAGGGAGTGGTTGGGGTATCCCAGGGAGGGTGGCTTGTAATCAGGCTGTGTGTGTGTGTGTGTGTGTGTGTGTGTGTGTAAAGCCTGTGGGTGGTGAATGGGTGGCAGCCACGCTTCAATACCCCTGGGAGCCAACATGAAGAGGGTCAACAATACCCAAGAGAGTGTTTGTGCTCCTTTTCTAGTCAATGGCATCCACTTGTACTTTCAATAATGTACGTGTGCCAGTGTGTGTGTGATGAAGAACAACATTTTTACAAAACAATTAATTGGGTAAATTTGCAGAATAATCTAATGGATGCTAAAGGAATTTAAAACATGTAATGAATGAGGAAACAAAAGCAAAATCCTGCAAAACAACAGTTGAAAGCTACAACATGTAAACTAACATTTTGCTGTCTCATTCTCCATCTAGTGGTGACCTGCTGTAACTACACATTTCTGTCAGTTGTGGATAATCTCAGAAAAAAACAGTAAAGTTTTTTAAGGAGTAGGTTGGTTTTAACTGATTTTCACTTGTTCCTATGCATCCAAAAGTTGTCTTTCCTGATCACTATAGTTTACAATAAACATTTCCTCTTGTAAAAGTGCAGCTCAGACAATGTTCCTGATAACAGAATGTGAATGTCTGTCCAAATAAGAGAACAATACATTATTGAAATACAACATGTTTGCACTTCAGATGGTATTTCTGAAATCAGATTTGTCACCTATATTTCTGCCCGTTTTTAATATTCGAAACTGTGTCATGTTTATCATTGGCTTTGTAAATTGTGTGTCCACATTGTGTGGGTATGCAGTGCTCTCTCTCTGTTAATTTCACCTTTGCGAGGACAGAGATGTACTTTTTGAGAGAAATCAGGGCCTCTCCGCTGATGACGGTGTGAGCAGCCAGCTCCACACGCAGAGAATAGTGCAGCGTCGACTCCAGGTCTGCCATATACAACTTGGACCTGGACAAACAATCACACCCGGTTAAACTCATGTCAACAAATAATAAGGGTGAGCAGGGAAAGACGGTCATGTAGGCTTTGTCTAGTTCATACTTGTTGAAGGGTCTCCAGAGTGTCTCATTGTTGTCGGGGATAACGTCTGTGATGTCCGGTGGAGCCTTTCCTGATCGCACCACCCCCGGCAGCCTCTGGAGGGCGAAAGTGTAGAAAGTACGAGCCTCGATGGTGCTGTGGGACGGAAGGACAGATGTGATTGACCTTTAGGCCACTTATTAGGACAACCCTGCCCACTCTCTTTGTTACTGTTTCCATGATTATGGAATGAGCCTCCCAGCCCCACACCGGTGCATTCAAGAAATGCCTCAGCTCTTTTTTGAACACCTCAACACTCGAACCCCTTTAACATTTTAGCACTTTGCACTTGTCTACTTCCAGTCATTTCTTATTTGAATTTAAAAAAAAAACCTTCTGTCTGACACTCTTTCTCGTCACACTTGTACCTGGTCAGCTACTTGAGAATTTCTACCACGGCTCTCCTCTAATGCTTGATTGTCTTGCCTCATTTGTAAAATCGCTTTGGATAAAAGCGTCTGCCAAATGTAAATGTAACTAACTACAACGCACGTTGATATTTTAGACAATAGTGTGCTTCCAACAGTTTGGGGAAAGCCCTTTCTTGTTTTGAAGATGGTTTGCTGAGCTCGGTGTGGAAGAATTTGCATGGCCTGCTCAGAGCCCTCATTTCAACCCCATCCAACACCTTTGAGCAACATCAGAGCCTGACCTTGGTAATGCTCTTGTGTCTGAATGGGAGCAAATTCCTGCAGCCAGGCTTCCAAACTTTTGTGGAAAGCCTTCCCGGAAGGGTGGCTGCTGTTACGGCTGCATATCAATGCTTTTAGAGTGATTTGTACAACAATCCCATATGAGTGTAACATTAAGGTGTCCGCACACTTTTGTGTATACTGTATGTGTAGCTGTTTGTTAGGAGCTAAGCAAGGATCCTCAAACAAAATGCACTTTTCTTTTTTTCTCCTGCACCTTTTGTTTTCAAGTCCACTGCCATAAAAATTGTTTTATGACCTGTTTTTTTGTGGCCATATATTTTACACACTTACTGGAAACGCATTTCAAATCCTGAGCAGATGGTGCCAGAGTGGCGTGGGACAGAGAGAGAGAGAGAGCGAGCGAGAGAGAGAGAGAGATCACTGATCATTTAGCTGTGCGATAACGCTGGAACTGGAACCACAGCCATTAACGTGCTCCCTCCCTCTCTCTCTCTCTCTCCCTCCCTCCCTCCCTCCTTCCTTCCTACAGCCTCACATCCTCCTCTCATTTACTTTCTCCCCTCGTCAGGGACAGAGAGAGAGAGAGCGCGAGAGAGAGAGAGAGAGCGAGCATCGTAAAACTGGAACAGGATGGTAATAAGGAGGATGGATACTCTGGGCCCACGCTCACTCACACCAGCCCGGGACTCAATTACACCTGCGTGTCTGGTGGGAGTGTACAGATGTGGAGGGAGAGCCATTCATCCAGCGATCCCCAGGGCCGACGGGCAGGCAGGCATCAGGGAGGGCTGGGAGGGAATGCATTCACCTGGGACCAGCACACATTACATGCATGACGGATGTGAGACGCCCCTGCACGCTCTCACACACACACACACACACGCAGACACACACAACCGCACGCCCGGCTCTCCCAGGATCAATCAGACATTCAGCGATGATGGGAGGCCATCTGTCGCCGTGTGCGGCTGGGGCTTGTTTGGCAGGTGAAGCCAGAAAAGCAATGGCATTGTTTTCATGCAAGAAATTAAAAAACCTCCCCTCTGTACAGTGATGGAGATGAGGGGGGTTGGAAGGGGAGAGATGGAGGGTGAATAAATAAATCAGCAATAAATCATTTCCTTTTTGCATTTGTCAACTAAAAAGAGTCCTCTTTGCATGCCAAGTTATTGAAACAGCCAAACAAAGAGGCAGAAACAGCAGATGAATTTGCAGGGTGAGGAATGATCAGCGCCGCTTTATGATAGTGAATAATGGGAGTGATTTTGATGCTCTGATCCCATTAAGAGGCCAGATGTTTAAAAGTATTCTCATGAATAGGGTTCAGATAATGAGCACACGATGAAACTTTTCAGCAGAAAGCAAAGTTGTTGTTGTGTGTTGAACAATGGGAACCGAAGGGGAATAAACGTGGTGTTTGTGTATTTCAGATCAAGAGAAATGGAAATGACAGTAAAATGTTTGAGATATATACAAAAATATCAATACAATACATGTATGTTTCTATTTCAAATGTCCCTAATAAACATAGAAAAATATTTTTTGTTAAACCTCCATCAGGTGTCGTCCTTTCTTTGGGTTAAAAATAATGTTGAAAATCTAGGAGTCAAGGTTCATCTACAAATACACCCTGTTGCAATTTTGATGACTTCAGACAAGGAACAATTGTGTGCAGACTGGTGCTTGCAGATCACATGCAGAACAGTAACAACATTGTTTTTCCAGTTTGTGCCAGTGCACTATTCAGTACACCACAGCTCACAACAGGAAACTCTAGAGGTTCTAGGGTGAAGTTGAATGCTTTTAGAAGTTATCTATGATGCTGATTGGTTGATTGCTCAGCACTGGTTGCTGTGTTTTTGCACAAAGTTCAATGGTGAAAAAGATCAATTGTCAAAGGGTTCACTTCTTGTGCAGTAAACATCTAGGCCCTGCACACACACACACACACACAGGTGTTTTCTCTTACAATTAGACTCCTGCTCAGGTTGAAGTTGGACAGTTTGTTCATGTGCAAACAGTCCTCAGTTGAGATATAATCAGGCAAATAAATGAAAACAACTGTAGGTGGACTGTGTACAGCCTAAAATAAAAAGGAATCATCACTTTGTCCTAAATTTATTTTTATTAGATTGATCTTATATCCATATGCAAGCATCAATTAAGGTGCGTTCCACAGTTAACCCTTTAATACCTACTCCCTTAATGTGGAGGTCCTTACATGTCTGTCTAGCTTAATAGGCTTTTTTTCCCCCCCAGCAGACACTGCAGCAGTTGGAACTGATAACATTAATAATGCCTCTGCTCAAGTCATACTGGTGAACCATCATGCACTATACCAGGCTCATGAATTTGGAAAAACTAAATGGTATTCAGCCATAATTAATGTTGTTAATTGCGCCTGTGCTTTTCCTGCTGTGAAAAAGTTTTATACCCACAATGTAGTGAAGGGCTAGTATTTAAATAGTAGTTTGGGAAAGGGCCTAAATGTCCACTACTGTATCCAGCTACTTGTAACAACTGTTGTACATATTGTAACAACTGTCTTCCTTTCCCTACCCGACTGTGGGCAACTGTGGCTCAGGAGGTAAAGCTGGTTGCCCACAAACCGCAGGGTTGGCAGTTTGTTCCCTAGCTCTTCCTGTCCATGTGTTGAAGTGTCCCTAAGCAAAACACCGCACCCCAAGTTTCTCCCATTGGTGTGTAAGTGTGTGTGTGTGTGTGTGTGTGTGTGTGTGTGTGAATGGGTGAATGAGAGGCAAAAAATTGTGCTTTGTCCGTTAAAGTAGAAAAGCGCTATAAAAGGTCTATTTACCATTTCTACCTATTCCTACCTGACACTGAGTGTTAGTGAAATGCAAAAGCTTTCATAAACTGGTAAAACAAATCCCTCCTGTTATATTACCGTTACATATACATGTATATATAATGTAGAAAACAATTATTATCATCATATATCCCCACACTACTAAATATATTATGTCCATTTGAAAAGAATAAAATATCTCAAATTTAGCATATTTTTGCACATATTTTCTGATATTTTTAAAATTTTGCTGTAAAAGGTGCAAGCTGGTGAATGCCACTGATTATCAGTTGCATATCACTGTGTGTTTTGATGGAAGTGAAAGACCACAGAAACACTCACACTTTGAGTTTGGTGAAGTTGCCTCCAGGATAATAAAGGTAGCAGGATGGGAACGATGTTACTCCCAGTTTGGTCACCAGACCTTCTTCAGTGCTCAGGACCCTCCGCACTGCAATGTTCTCAAACTGTAACAGGTCCAGGGTTACCTGATGTACACATGCGCAAAAAAAGGGAAAAAGTTTTTAGTCATGTTATAGTTCAACATACTGACCTTGCATATATCATGTCAGTGATATAAAAGACACTATACTACCTCATTTCAACATCTAATTTTCCCTTTCTGAATAATGTAATGTCATCCACAACAGAGCTCTGTAGTACACAGTTGGAATGTATTTCATTTTTCTGAAAGCACATCTAGAGAAGAGAAAAACACACACAGCAGGTCAATGGAAACATGAGCTGTTACCTCTCGGCCAATGTAAGATTTAGAATCCTCAAAGATCAGGGCCAGGTGTCGAACGTTGTTGGTCTCAAAGAAACTGTCAATCTCTGCTTGGCTGAAATGAGAGGAGCAGAAGAAACACATCAGACTGGAGTCCCAGACATACGTTACATTAATGCCAAAGAAATCCCCGACTGAACATCACCAATTAATCTGAAAAGGGATTTGTTATTGTTAAGTGCAAGATTTTATGGATATATTTTATTTTTAAGGAAAAAAGGAGCATTTTAAAATTAAATTGAAATGTATTTAATTTAAGTGTTTTAAATTTACTTTTGAGTTGCCTTGGATCTCTCCTTTATCCCTGCAACACTTGTAGACTACACCCACAAACCTAAAAACATTAAAACTACTGTACCCCAGCTTCATACGTGCTTTCAAGTGTGTTGAAAGCAACAGTTTCCATTAGACATTTGCTGTGAAGTAAGAGAGCGAAGGTTCAAATTCACTTATTATTTTTGAAATTACAAAAAGACGACAAGAAGAAAACCTCATGTTTCTGAAAGGAGTGATGATACGTTCCCCTCAAAACTATAAAGGAGAGATTAACTTGACACACATTTCCTGTTTCCTTTTCCTGCGCCATCATTGTAATGAACTGTCTGCATGCAATACATGTGTCTGAATACATGGATGACAGCATGTGAGCTGAGCATGGAGGCTGAGTAGTGACAGTCTGAAACATGTGCTTCCCTCAGGCTCTAATAAAAGGACTTTTAACTTACATTAGAGTAGGATTTTCTGACTTTCTCACCACAAGCTGATAGATTTAAACTGATTGCTTTATCAGATCAAATGAAACAATGGCTTTCTATAGCAAGAATTCAACCGAAGTATCGAAGGAATACTGTAGATAAACATGAAAAAACTATCCACATAAATGTGGAATTACATGAAAATAAGTAAATAATAATATAGACTGATACATAGTTAAACCTTTATCTTCAACATTTTCTCTTACTGTATTAAAATCACTCTGAAAGAAAAACATCACAATGAACATGAACATATGTACGGTTTGTGTGTGTGTGTGTGTGTGTGTGTGCTTACCTGGTGGGCTCCAGTGGGGGGCAGGCAGGAGGCCAGGGCTCTTCATGGGTTTCCAGCTTATCTATAATCCTGTGTCGGAGACCTCGAACATCACGGGGAAACCCTGGAGGTCAAAGAACATCAAGAGAACATTATACACCCGCTGTTTGTTCTCATGCAGGATCATCGTTTTTGCTAAAACACACTAATTAATGACGGAGTCGTTATTACATAAGTGTCTACATCCTGCACTTTTACATAATGGAGTTGACTTAAGCAAACATTAAAATCATAATAATACAATGTACATGACTATCGGCTACAACTACATATCTAATAAAACTATGATCTGCATACTCGATGAAAGACAATTCAGGGTGGAGTGTGTACTTAAACAAACCAAAGACTCCTTTTTTTAAAAAAAGAAAAAAATACCTTTAAAAGCCTGTCCAGTAGAGTTACCCTTGGAATAAGCATGGAAGAACTGTGAAGTGAAAGAGAGAGAGAGAGAGAGAGGGTTTGTGTCAGGAGGGAAGTCGAGGGAGAGAAGTGAGATCAGCTCAGACCGGCCTCACACGACCGTGAGAGAAGCGAGGCGATGTTGTGTAATGTTTGGTTGAGGGGCAGCCTTTCCCCTCTGCCCGCCTTGACCTCTAAATCCTTCCCGGTTAAAATGAGTCGCAGATGTTAAAGCTCCATTGTGAATTCAGACAGAAGGAGGTCTTTGTTTTATCGGCTTTCGCTGGATGACAAAGAGGAGAGACGGGGCTGAGAGCAGAGGCCTTTAACACACACACACACACACACACACACACACACTACTGCTGACTAATCAGATATGCTGCAAATACAAATGCAGATGTTTGACGCTGGAGCGTTTCTGCAGTGTGGCTGCTGATCATGCAAAAGTTCACTCTCCACTGAGAAACGCCCACTGCATCTACAGTATCAAAACACAATATGACACATTCTCACCCAGAGTGTCAAAAATTATACATGAAGCGACTGAAAAAAAAAAAAAAGGAGAGCGTGCTTTTACATCATAGATAACACAAAACTACACCACATTCTCCAACTGAAACAAAGAGAATAGTCCCAGACTGACTCAAAACTAACCATTTTACAAAGTGGATCCTACAAGTTTTGAAGTTGCTGAATGACAAACTCCAAGAAAAGCATATTTTTGCTTACAGAGTTGTAGAGCAGCAACAATTAGTCGAATCATTTATTGTCATATTTAATAATTTCAGTCATTTTTTAATGTTTTTCTAAATGTTCCTGTTTTCAACTTCTCAAATGTGATGCTTTTCTTTATCATACACGACAGTAAACTGTTGGTCAGATAAAACAAGACATCTGAAGACATCACCTTTGACTCTGGGAAATTGCAACATGTCATGTTTCACTATTTTCTGACGTTTTATAGACCAAACAATTAATCAATAAAATAATTTGCAGATTTAATGACAATAATTGTTAGTTGCAGCCCTAAAAAAAATACACAAACATTTCAACTGTTCGTGTAGTTTCAGGTTTTAAGATAAGGAAAATAAGCAAAATCCATTTAAGAAATTTATCACCAATGAACAACTTAAACACCACTGGTCACTTAGGGATAAACAGTTGTACTCTTCACTTGACTCTGGTTTATCAAATACCTCAATAAAGTCCATGCAAACAGGCCTTTTGTTCCCACACATGTTCATGCACATTCCACATGTGAATCAAAATCACACATATCAGTGTTGAAAAAGGGAGCTCCCAGACAAGTTCAAGCAAAACTGTGAACATTCCTGATTTTATGGTTGGTTCACAAAATGTATGGGAGTAAGCATGAAACTGAATGAGAATAGCAGCAGGACTGTTACTACAGTATGGTGTGCTTCTGCAAGACAATGACCACAGAAATATCTTTCTATTTCCTTGTAGGATGACAACTATTTTCATTATCAATTATAATAACTTCCAAGCACACAACTCCTTAATTGAACCATTAAAAAACCCAAATATATTCAGTTTACTATCGTATATGACAAAGAAAAGCAGCAAATCATCAATTTTGAGAAGATGAAATCAGAGACTGTTCTACATTTTTGCTTGAAAACTGACCGAAACAATTAGTTATAAAAATAGTCGCCAATTAATTTTCTGTCGATATTTTCAGCTCCAGTTTCTTGTCTCTTTAGACACAGCGGAGTTCATCATCTCCTGCACACATTTGTCCCTGGCCTCTCAGCTTCACCGAATAAAAAAAAAAAAAAAGTAAACTCACAAACTGCACAGCAGCCATTATGAAGTAAAGAAAGAGCACTGCAGTGTACGGGCTTCTGTGAACAGTTCAAATATAATACCTTTAAAGTCGGATACCCTCTGATGCTGTAGCCAGTGCAAACCTTCCTGTTGGCTTCTGCAGCACAGTCTATAGCTGCCAGGTCCACCGCTGGCTTCCACTCTAAAGAACAAACATGAAACAGAGACTTAGAGAGAGAGGCACAGTAAATATTTAGAGTTCCGTCTGTCTACCATATCCTGCACAGTGTACCAACATTGGACAGGCTCAAAGTTGCCCAGGCTTGCTGAAGCCGACACATCTCCATCTACAAGTTGAGGGTTGTAAGAGTGCTCGAGTGGATGCAAAGTTATAACTGGCATCTACTCCTAATTTCACCTGAAGTCCTCTTAAAAATTTTCAGCTGGATCACTCCCCTGGCTCCGAAGCAAGGCATTAAATAGCATGCCAAGGGATCATTTCATTATTGACTGTGTGTGAGAATGAAACACGGGACTGAAATACCCCATGACTGTTTGTCAGGCCCTCTGCCACAGGAAGAAACTTCACCCTTGATAACCATCCTATTTATGTTTATTCTCATGGCTCTGTAAAATTTCATTATGCTCATGAGCCACTGAAACAACCCTCAAGTTAGAGGGTGTGATGGTGAGACACAGAGCTGAGCACAATTAAAACACATTCATTAGATCATGCTCTAATTAACAGATAGAAACAACAGCTTGGTGCTCCTGCTGTTTCCACGCAGATGGATGCATTATAGATTAGTGTATATGTGTGAAACTTAAAACAAGGTCAGTGGTGTAAAACTGATAGTAAATAACGGAGAGTAAAGTAGGATCTGCGCTGTTATGAACTAAAATAATCCACATTCAATGCCCGTGTAAGCAGCTGCAGCTACGTGCCGTGCACCAACCTTTAATGTCTCTTGCCAGGTTTTTGTACACCGGTGAAAAGGCGATGCAGTGTCCGCACCATGAAGCGTAAAACTCCACAACTATAGCGGCTGTGGAGTTGATCAAAACCGACTCCACATTTTCCGGAGTTAACAAGACGATCTGGTCAGAGGCGGTGTACAGTCCGGCCTCCGCAGCGGAGGGGAAAAGTAGACAAAGACACAGCCAAACTGCAGATGCTGTTGCTATCTTTCTGGGATGTGTTAAGGTTTCTCCATTAAACCGAGACGTGGCACCGATACAGTCGCCGCGCCGCGCCATCTTTCCCCGTCTGACCTGCTGGTGCTGCTGCCGCCGCCGCTGCTGCTGCTAACCGTCGCTCTGAACGCAAGTTTCCACCTTACAAAACTTGACACAACTTTTTCTCTCTCTCTCTCTTTTGTTTTTTTTTTTGGCCAGCAGGCTTCATGGGTCCTCCCCCTGGCGAGCTACCAGTCCTCTAAACACACATCAGTCATCACGTCCTCTCCACAATCATTCTTTACGCTACTCCTTTCAACTTTCTCTGATGTTAACTAGCTTAATGAGGGCGATTTAAAGTGACAAGTATCTGCGAATAGACGGGTTTTTACATACAGGAAATAATAGTTTATTAATAGTATCATATTTAAATAAAGAAACTAATATGTTTTTTTTTTTGACGCACACACACAAAACATCTTAACTCAAGGTCAACGTACTTGCTTTTTCCGGGCTCAACCCCATCATCTCACGGTCTTCCTCAACGGTTATATCTCCATGGCAACTGTGCAATTTGTTATTTATTTGTTATATATATATATATTATTAATAAATAAAAACAGATAGTGTAGTATTAGTTCCTCTTTCACTAAATTGAAATTAATTAATTAAAAAAACTATGTTCTTATTAGATAAAAATAGGTCATAAAAGGTTGGCAGTAGTTTGGCCATGAATCACAGGTAACTGTATAACTGAAGATTTTGACTTGTAATGGAAGTTAAGTTAAGCTAATTTCTTAACTGATACTGATACAAAATACATTGTCTGTCTTACATCAGTGATTTTTGTGAGCATCAGAAAGCTACAACAACTTTGTATTAAAAGAACTGAGATCCATTTAATTTTTTTATTCAGTCCAAATTCCCCTCAGCACCACCCACCCACCTGAGAATTTTGTCCAGCCTCCAAAAAGTATTCAAAGCATGAAACATGAAACATGTTATTTCCTCACACCGTGCTGTTGTAATTTCGTTTTTTTTTTTTTTTATCTAAAAACATTATTTTTTAAGATATTTAGACTAAAAAAAATATCAACCTTAAAAATCCAAACATGTGTTGGATTGTGTGTGTTATCACAGAAACTCCTCAGTTGTAATGTAACCCTTCAAATCCTTAGATACATTACAGAGGACATGACCTGCTGACAATTTAGCACAACAGGCTCTAATCATGCATTTGGATGGCATCCTTTTCCCATTCAGATACATTTAGCATTGCGTCCTTAATGTGACCTTTACACAATGTAACTGTCCCTCATCAAAACACACCCCCTTGATGTTGCAATTTTAAGTAAACCCATTGACAAACCTCAACAACTGACTTTTGGTCACATACCTAACAATCAGTGTTGGAGGGGGGAGATTTCTCAGTCTGCTGTCAGCGCAGCAACAACACAGTGGTAACCACTGCACACTCTAAACAACAACCAAACACATTATCAGACAGCATTCCTTCAGAAACAATGAAAGCTTTATTTACAGTTCCAAAGTTCATTTAGTCAACAAATATAATATGTACATATTTGCAAAGTAAACAGTGTTTATTTTACAACAATCGCCTCGATTACAGTAACAGTGGGTCAGATTGGATAGACATCGCATTTATATTTACACCCATAAAAGAATTGTACATGTCCTCAAGTGCGCTTAAGCACACACTCACAGCACATTATTATAAATATCCATAAACATTGCAAAAGATGAAAATCTAGTCTGACGGGGTTAATTTGATAATCAAATCTTGTGTGCCTACTTTTTTTTAAAAACTCATTAGATTTATTAGGATCAAAAGACAAGTTAAAGTCGCTCCATCGAAGTCTGTGAAGAAAGCTGACCAGTAGAGAAAGGAGCCGCTCCACTTTACACCAAACAGCTTCATACTTCTTGAAGATTTTTTTTTTTTTTTTTTTAAATCTACAGACTACAGCGGAAGTCTGAGCTGTTTGGTCCATACATAGAAAATAATGCATAAGACCAAGTACTGCATAGTTACAAAGGGGAAACTTAACTTCCTCCCATATACAATCAGTTCAAGAGGACAATCTAGAGGGTTTGCAATAAAGCCTGGCAGAAAATCATGTCACCATTATAGATTACATATGCCTACAGACCAGACATACATGTCATACAGCATGGAGAGATTGGTATCAAATGTTCTTTTTGGTCTTTTTCTACATTATATAACTTACAGTTTGAACGTACACCGTAGCAACAGTTAAAACATTGACAGTAGGAAAAAAAAAAAAGACTAAGTACTGAGTTTAAGGTCACTTTAGCTCAAAACAGTCAGTGAGGATAAACAAGCTCTGTCACACATAGCAGAATGAGTTCGTACACAGTTTGTTGGATCAAAGCAGCGCTGACAGAGGACCAAAATAAGGCCGTGGTTACAGTCCTACGTGCTCAGCCAACATCAGTCCTGTGACTCACCCTGTACAGCTGTGAGCTGGAGACATTGTGTGTGTGTGTGTGTGTGTGTGTGTGTGTGTGTGTGTGTGTGTGTGGTGTCTCCACAGACTAGTTCCTGATACAGTGTATCAATAAAATCAACTCAATAGTGTCTATACACACGGATACAAGGGGTTGACGTGGAGAAGAAGCAGGTATTACATTTAGAAGTGAGTCATGGATTTTGTTAGCATAACAAACATTTCCTCAGGCTGAGGCACAGGACAAACGAGGTTTAAATAACTTCCTCAAATACAGTATGCTTCAATAAAGAAAGACTAATAAGGCAGAAACTGAAGTAATGTTAAACCGGTTGGAGGGAAGAGCAGTCATTTAAGGATCATTTACAAAATGGTAGTTTACAGCAGTTGAAAGAGACATTCAAAGAAAATAGGTCCAAAAAGATGTTGAGACATCGACACAGTTTGTTAGAAACTGAACTTAAAGAGGCACTTAAAACTAAATGTTGAGAAAGACTACCTTTGCTGTCCAGGCTACATTCTGATGGCTGGTTTCAACTTGACAATCACTAGGAAGCCAAATGTTTCACAGCCATGCTGGTACACAACTAGGTGTGTTTTGACTGAAATTACTCAAAACAGTTCTGCTACAGCTACCTTTATCAACTGATGAAGACAACTACAGGTGTTTTCTAGGGACAAAGAAAGGAAAATGGGCATTAAGGTAAATAAGGCTCAAATCCAGCATTTCAGTACAGTCCTAAAATGTGACTCTAAAAATATCAAGTCAAGCCTACTGCCATTCATTTGTGTCCCACTTGCATACTATATATACCATTTCGGTGTTTTGACTATGTAGTGTCTTTACACTCAACTGGACTTTTGAGCGTGGTGTTAATGGGACACTGTTACACAATGTGAGTAGGCTAACACACAACTACTGAGGAGCTACTGACAGTGAAAAACAATGTTAAATGGGGTGCAAAAGCTTCAGTTACAGCACAGAACAACAGTAATAAACCTCAAATCAGTGGACAAGCATTCTCCTTGCAGGCTGTATGAGATGTTTTCCAACGGTTAACATTAGTGCATACAGTAATGTATGTGTAGGCTTCATAATATTAACATATAGCACAGAAGTGGGACACAGTGATTGTGTTTACCAACTGGACAGCTGTGGCCACAATAAGTCATACAAACAGTTTCTAATTATGAACACTACAACGTTTAAATATTAAAACTGTTCCCATGTTCTTCTCTGGTTTCAATAGCATTCTTTGAAATTGCCTACATAATGTATTGCCATGTTCACATTCACATTAAAGTTTGTGCTTTTATCAATTTTTTTTTTTTTTACAATTTTACACAACGTTAAAATTATCTCTTCTCTATATTTTGACAAGATCATTTACAATTCCAAATGTTCCTTTCTCCTTTAATCAAACATTTTCACACAATAAATAATATATTTAAGAGGTTTCACACAATATCTGATCTCAGTGACGTTTCACTACAGTCTACAGGTCTTAGATCAGTGACACATTTTTTTTTAGTTGTTTAGCAATTATGAAGTAAAATCATTCAGAAAAAACAAACAAACATCCATACCTGGTATGGGAATGAAATTAGGGGAATGTATACAAATGCAGCATGACAATGAGTTTTTGACAGGAGGTCAAACAGTGGAATATTTTTGACTGGCTATGTCAGTCACCTGACCTCAGTCCAACAGAGCATGTCTTATAGTCGCTGAGGACCAGACTGAAGGCAAAAAGTGCCCGAAACAAGTAAGAAGTAAAGATGGCTGCGGCACAGCGGCGGGCATCACCAGGGAAGATGAGGAGTGTCTGCTGACGTCTAGATTTCAGTCATCTTTTTAAATTTAAGGCTTATAAGTTTACAGTCCCCTAAGAAAAAGGGGACTATGAATAAAAAGGCTACAACACTGATATGGATGTAAACACTGAAAGATCAACTCCATAGTTACTGTTTGATTTTAAGTCCAATGTGCTCGAGTACAGAGTCAACAGAAAATGTGTCACTGTCCAAACACTTGTGGACTACAGTGTATATTTTCTATCTGCTACTTTATTACAATTTTTGAACCCATATATATATTTACTTTAAGATTCAATACATAATATAACAACCTACTTTTGTTCCAAGTGGATTTTATATAACAGTACACTATGGAACAATAAACTTAGCAGCACTGATGGACTAAATGCTAACCAAATGGCACAGTCCATCCTATCAAAACATCTACTCATTCTCCAACTGGCAGTTACAAAAGGACCAGTGCAGGAGGTGAGAACTGAGACTAGATGGTGTTACGGTTTAAGAAGGCTGGATTGCTCAAGAGGCGTTTTGTGTGTAAAACAAATTACAAAAACTATTAGCTGAAGCAAAAATCAGCAAATCAAAGTCACAGAAATAAGTAGGAGTTGTTTTAGCTGAGAGGTAATGCTGGGACTGAAGGCATCTGAGGGTTGCTGTTGGCACATCAGCTGGTGGAAGACCGAGCGGCGTTGGGTTGGCTGGAATTTACTGGGGAGGAAAGACTGGGATTGAGCTAGAGGTTGTAGTTTAAAACCAAAGCAGGAAAGCTGTCAGGAGAGGGTGCCTCTTTTGGCTCTCTTCTCAGAGATTAAGCTCAGAACATTTGCAGTGTCCTTCAGCAACGCATCAAAGATGCTGTCTGCCAGCTGCATCTTGACAAACAGCTCATCCTCATCGTAGTTGACCCACTGGGCCTCCTCCTCATGGAGTTCTTGTACCTGAGAGACAAACAGTGTCAGCTACTGTAGCCCAGTGACTAACATCGGCTGGAAAAATTTCATGACTGAAAGATGAAATTTCAATTTGAAATCCATCCTGTTATTCTGATATTGAGTAAACATTTCAGCTCAAATTTGCTCAGAGGAATTGTATGATACAAAGAAGTCTGCACAACACTGTTTTTACACATACACGCGGAGCTAAATGGGACTTGGTGGAACAATCTACTGCACAGCATAATAGTTTTTTAGCCATTAAGTTCTCCTTTACATACACTGAGAAATCATCAAAGACTGTAATCCTCAATTAAAATACCTCAACCTTAAATAAACATTTTATAGAACTGCTGTTGCCATCTAGTGGAAATAAAAGCCCTGGTTCTGATATTATCCAAAAGGAAAAATCAAAAAGCTTTCAAGTTTACACAAAGAAGCACAAATACAATTAGTTGTTTTTTTTAAACTTGTGAGATTAATTCAAGCAACATGCCAGTAATTTTATGAAATGGAAAAACAACTGACTTACAATTACCTTCTGTACAGTATATTAGTTGTTCTGTCATGATGAATTACTGATGAAAACAGCTGCTCTTTAAAGTCATGTACAAAAAACAAACTTTTAATTCCTGCACTTACCAGTATGTGATCGACTCTGTCCCGTTTCTTTCTGCCAAATTTGAGCATCTTCTGCCAGTCGGTTTTCTGATTGTGATCCTTTGTCAGACCATACATTTTCAATACTTCTGCTGAGATGAATTCCTGGTCAACAATGTAAAAAAAAAAAAAATCATATCATCACATGTGTGATGAGGAATGAAACTGCATTTGAATTTGTGTGACTGTGAAGAACTTTATGACTGCACTCCATTTTGCAAATTTGCTGATAACGAGGTCTTAACAGAAACACAGTGTGAAGTCTGTTTACACTTCCAGTCACACTAGCAGATAAGAAACTGACCACTGAAGGTATGTCTGTATTGTAAAGCTGTAGCTGACCTTTGGTATGGCAACTGCATTTTTAGAATAGAGTAGTAAGGGTGTCAGGCAGGAAAATGAAGTTTCTTGTTATTGTTGGTGATTCTCCTGTAGTACTGTACCTGGATTTTGGTGATGTCTCCTGGTGTCTTGACTCTGTGGAAAAAGGAGGATTTGGCGCGCCGTGGTTTGACCCACTGAGGCTGATCAGCATTGGGGTCTTCAGCATAGATATCCTGAAGGATCTCCCATGTCAGGTCATACACAGCCTGGGGAGTGACAGAACAATGAGATACGGGGGCTTAATTATATTAAAATAGAATAAATGGAAAGTCATATTAAATCAAATGGACAGCTTAAAGCTGCAGTAGAGAGGTTGACACAGTACATTCAACAACACTGATCCGATGTTAGGTGAATATAAATGTCAGCATTATTTAGTGCAGATCTGGTATTTGCATTCAAAGCAAAGCATCTGACCAGCTGAGGCAAACTCTGGAGCAGGAGTCTGAACTTTCAGTAACATGTGCACGGTAGTTGTGAGTCAAAGGCAACTGAAACAGCTACGTAGTTTTGAAAAAATTTAGATGCTCATCCACAAGACATCTGCTGAATAATGGAAAATCAGCTGGCTTTTAACCTCAGTGAACCCACTCAGATTGAGTGCTGTTTTTAAGACTCCGCTTGCAAGTCCAGCTGCCATTGGCTTAGAACTACTGAAGCATGGCAGTTGTGTGCTGATTTTTATGGCAAGGTGACAAAGAGGAAGCCAATCATGCTCGTCTTCCTGGTCAGATTGTGGTATTAGAATACACATGTAAATTGGGATTTCTGTATGATTGTCTTTGTTTAGCAAGTTCTTGTGTTCACCTTTCTGTAGCTGCGGATGCAGAGGGCCTCCTGGTCCTGGCTGCTGGCCTCTTTACCCAAATACGCTTGTGAAGGTTTGGGGTAGGGCAGTTTTGCAAGTGTTGGTGCTCCCTCCTTCCCCAGGCCACAGCTCTCCCAGATCTCCTGAGTGGCAGCATGGACCATCTTCTCTACCTCTGTGGCTGAGTGGGGCACCACCATGGCAGGCTGCTCTGGTAGTTTAGGGGGCATGGGAAGAGGAAGCTCAGGTCTAGGTGGAGTCTTCACCTGCTGTTCCCCACCTGATGAGATCAGCCCCCCCAGGGCTGCTCCTCCCAACTTTGCCTCTTCCTCTTCCTCTCTCTGTTTCTGTTTGAGCCTCTGCTGTTCCCTACGGGAGCTGAGGCCAAAGTCCTCATCAAACCAGTCCTGATCGTCACCCAGCTCATCTAGCAGTTCACGGCTCAGTTCCAGCTCCGCTAACCGCTTGGCAAGCTCTTCTTGACCGCTGGCCCCCAACACGGGACTCTCCTGTTGTGAAAGAAAAACAGGAAAAAGTCAATTTTGTGCTTACTTTGAATTTCAGATTTGAAATTTCCATAAATATGTATATATGACAGAGCAAGTCCCATTATAAATCATGGTTTTACACTTTTGATCTAGTGTTTAAGAGTATTCTTTCTTACTGATGTTTCAGACAGAAAAGGTTTTCCGCAAAGAGCACCAAATTCAATAGACTGTCAACATAACGTTGGACTTTGGCTAAGCACAACCCAAAAGCAAGGGTTCTCCAGGTCAAATCAACAAGTACTGTCAGTCAGCAACTTGATAACGTCACAAAAGAATTCCACAGTTCAATAACAGAGCATTTTCTGCTAAGTTTCTGCTAACTGATAATGACAGCTCTATTTATATATTATGAAATATGTAAAGGCAAAATATTCTTTTTAATTTTATTAACATGATGTTGAATCAGAAATATAGACTCACCGGTCGGTTACACAGCTCTGGAGAAGAAAGCTCCTCTTTTTCCGCAGGTAGAAAGAAAGGCAGGCCGTCTTTTTGTTCCACTGAAGAGATCCATTCTTCTTCTCTTTCTTCATTTTCAAAGAGGTCTCCATTTATCTGGTTGGCAGCTTCTATCTTCTGCTCTTTAGCCTTTTTAATCTGAGCAAACTGCTTCACTGTGTCTTTCACAAAGTTGTTGAGGAGCTGGTCTGCAAATGTGTCCAGTCTGACGCTTTCTTTCTGCTCTGCCTTATCATTCCTGATATCTGTGGAAGCGGGAGTTAACTGGTGGTTGGAGTCTACATCTTCACTCTCAACAAGGGCGGTAATCTCCTTCTGACTCTGCTTCCCGAGGCCGATCCTGTCCATGTCAGAGATGAGGAGAGTGGTTGGTGCATCTTCAAAATCCAAGATTATGTCCCTGCTCTTTCCATTAGAAATCGGATGCTTTGATTCTTTGTGATGCTGTGAGTTGAGGTGGGATACGCCTTTCAGTGTGTGCTGCTGATTTAGGGGAACAGACTCATCTGTAACCTTTTTGTCTCCAGACCCAAAGTCCTTGTGAGAAGTTTGTCCATTTTTAGTCTCCAGATTTCCTTGTTTTTGGGATTTGTCCTCATCCGTTTTACGTTTATCCCCACCTTTATCTGACAGATCGTCAAAGAACGAGTCCTCGTCCTCTGTGGTGTCTGTGTAGATCTCGAATTTGTCTGGCAGGTGTGTGATCTTGTCTGGGGGAGCAAAGATACCATGGCACTCATCACACTCAAAGTAAACCACTCCATCATAAGTGCCATTGTTGCTGCCTTCAGACTTATCCAATTCCACGCCGGCCCAGAAGCCATTGGCAAAGCTGGTAGGACCTTTAAATCTCAGAGTGCCGGGTTGAACACCACCGACGAGCACTCGGTCTCCAATGTCAAAACTTGGCATTTCATCTGTAACAGGAGAGAGGGGGGTCTGCAAAGGAGAGATGGGGGGTGAGTGGCTGGAATTAAAACTCTTTAAGTCTTCTGTCTGCTTATGAAGATCTAGCAGTTTTCCAGATTGATGGTTGGCACCACTAGTCCCTGAATGGTGACTCAGTTCTTCAGCTATTTCCTCCTCTACCTCCTCATCTTGGCTGTCAAACAGCGTGGCCCTGCTAGGGGAATCCTTTATTGAACCCTTGATTTCAGTAGAGGAATCCGATATCGGAGAGGCGGGCTTGGAACTGTGGCGCTCCTCCCTGGGCGATGAATCCACTGATGACTCAAAGTCATCATGATAGCCATCTGCCACGGGAGAAGAGGCCTCGACATCCTTTATGAATGCCGCCTCCTTTGAAGAGAAGGCATCTGAGTCAGGGGAACGGGAATGGTCACTGAATGAGGGGCTGACACTAGAATGTTGTGACGTTTTGAGGTCCTTTGCAGCTGAATGTGACTTGTTAGAGGCAATAATAGATTTTACAATATTACAATATTTATCTTGTTCTAGGTTAACAGATGGATATTCTTTACTTATGGACGGGGAGTCATGTTTAGACGTAGACAGCTTCTCCTGGGAGTCAAGTCGGTCTTCCCTTTCTAGGTTGAGAAGATGTTCAGAATGTTGATCCTCCAACCTGTGGCTGGTTTCCACCTCCAGGTCTTCCTGAATGTCGGATCTTAGATCAGACACAAGGTTCTCATCCCCAGACTCTATTATCTGTGCCTGAGCTTCCTTAGAAGAAGGTCTTAAAAGACCCTCTGTGGACTGATGGCTCCTCAGTGCTGAGGTCGGACCCTCTGGGCTGCCATATACTGGGGTTGGAGTGACTGTTGGTGGGTCTTCTTCAGACAATTCTTCAGGCACTGAGGTGGATCTACTATAATCTGGTTGAGATAGGGCATCTGTCACAATAGGAGAGGATCACAAAATTATTTGTCAAATCTATCTATTGTCAAAACACCTACATAAATAAATACTGTACATTTGTCTGTATTAGTTATGATGAGAATAAATTACTCACTGTGGTCTAATGAAGCATCAATTTGTATCCTTTCAGAGTCAGAGATTTTGCTGGTTTCAGACCTGTGAAAGACATATTTGCTTTTAATTGAATACCAGCCTGTTCTAACCCATATTATGGTATAAGATATGTTAGCACCAGAGCATCGTGTTTGCAGCTGTTTTTGGTACCTGTAAGCAGGTAGTTTAATACTGGACTGCTCCGCGACTGAGGTGGAATCTTTGATCTGGGACTTGGTATCAGCTGTCGAGTCTGGCTCCTTGTTCAGTTCTGCCTTTGTTTTCTCAATGAAGTTATTATAGTTCTAAAAAGAAACAGGAAGAATAACAGTTATGATATGTGTAAATCTGCTTATACATGTATAAATGCATACACACACACACACACACAAACACACAATGTACCACCTAGAAGCCCACACGCTTACCTCCAGCTGTTTCAGTAGGCTGGCCTCTTGTGCCTTCAGGCGCTCCTTGTGCCTCTTCTTCTGCTCTTTCTTGAGCTGGTAGGCCATAGACTTTCGCTTTCTGAGTTCTTCCTTCAGGGCTGTGATACGACTCTCTATGTCACTCTGGTCTGAAATGGGTTCTGAAAGCAAATTTAGATAATAAATCACAGTTAGAATGTGAAACCAGTGCCAGACCTCTGTGATTAGCAAAGGGTAATCCAACTTTGTGCCCACTCGAACTCAAACCCAATTCTTTGGGGATTAGTGTATATTTTCTTTACTAGGAATGAGTAAAGTTCACTTTTATGCACATTGCTTTGGCTTGTGCACAATGAACAAACACTATGAGTATTACAAAGATTAGAATTACAGAAAGAAGTGACAAAATTGGAATAAACTATTGGGTTGTGTGCAAAGGTTTGAACAGTGGCCTGAAAATGAATAAACCAGTCAGCTTCAGTACTGGCGCAGCAAAATTGTCTTTGCTTGAGCAGTAACTAAGTGCAATGCAAAGTGTTCTCTCCTATCACACAGCGAAGCAGGTTAGGTATCAGGGAAGTGCTTGCATAATGTATTCCCGGCAGCATCACATTATGCCTGATTACACAGTGCCAGCATACAGCTGCATTATGTCCACTCTCTCTGCTTGCCTCCCTTCCATCTTTTCTGAGGAACTATCAGGAACTATTCAAAAATGTTACATATTCAGTGTTTCCGTGTGTGTGCGTATGTGAGTTAGCGTTTTGGGAAACTCACCAGTCTGCGTGGCCATGGGGGTGTCAGTGGGCTGAATTCGGGTCTGGTTGGGGGTCCGGGAGGAGGAGCGAAGCTGCATCTTGGTTTTGCTGCTGCCATCCGAAGGAGAGGGAGCAGGGCTGTGGCTGACTTTGAATGAAGAAGACTGGAGAGACCAAACAGGAGGAGGAAGAAGGAATATTAATTAAGGCTATGATGACAACACTTCCTGATGGACTGATCATACAGGTATGCTGTATGCTATTGATACGAGTAACAAATGTATAGTTACCCCCCTTGCTTGTCCCTCACACAATATAAAGGATAACAACAGTAAATAATTTGTTCTCTCTCCTTTTCACATTCAAGTTTTGTGTATTTTCATAACTCAGCTCTACAAATTCCCTCAAAGGTGACAGAATTTTTTGTGTCGAAGTTGGCTACAGTCTTTTTAGGATATCAAACAATACTCTCTCTATCAAGTTTTGGAGTAGCTATAAATGAGCTCAAAATTAACAGCAACTACCATCAAAGAGATGAGTCTAGACACTGAAATACAAAAAAAAAAAAAAAGAACATAAGCCACATTTACCACCACATTGGGTGAAGCTGAAGTGAAGTCCTGGGTGTAATTTGCAGGGCTGCTCTGGATGGAAGCCAAAGGTGTTTCGGGGACTGATGGAGGCTGTGCTGAGGATGGACTTCTCGATTGCTGGGACGGCTGTCCCTCTGTGTGTATACTGGACTCAGGTGTCACTGAGGAACAGTCGCCCTCACTCACATACTCTGAAAATAGAACGTCAAGTCATCTTTATATGTTTAGATCTATTTTGATTCCAAAACCATAAGATGTGTCCTACATTTCATAAAAAAAAAAAAAAAAAAAACATTCTATACTTCTTTTGACTTTAAATCTCGTAAACATCCGGCCATTTATTTGAAACTGAAAGAATTCTGTAGCTTCACCTTTCTCACTGTCAGTTCTTGGCTCTGAGCTTCGGTGGTGACTGGTGCTGGCGCTAATATCAGAGATCTCATTTTTCTGACTCTCTGACATGGCACGATCCTTATCCCAGACAGCCAGGGCTTCCTTTTCAATCCTGCGGACTTCTGCCTCCTCTTGGTCCAGCCGTTGTTTCCACTGCAGCAGCTCCTCGGCATGGTGACGCCTCTGCATCAGCTGCTGCTCCCGCTTTGTCAGGAACCTGGGGAGGAGGATGGTGAGAATGAAGGGAAAGAGGAAGGTGTGGAAGAAGAGATTAAGAGAGGATGGTGAGGAGAAAGGTGAAGAAATAAAGATGAGGGTAATGACAGGAAGAAGATGGGTGGTGGTGAGGGACCAGGAAGGTAGGCAGTGATGAGGAAGAGAAGAGAGAAGAAGACATTTAGCATAAGGAATGGTTAAACATGACTTCACAGAAGCAAACAGACCCAAGTCACCTGTACATACAGTTTTCACAGCAAAGTCACCTCAAACTTCTGTCCATCACACACACATACCCACCCCGGCCATGCTCTACTTATTCCTTTCCCTAGATTAATTATCCAAATATAGTGTACAAACACCCATCAAATAAAAAAAGGTGATGAAATGTTACTCATGACAGAACAGCAGGAAAATAACAGTGATAATGTCAGATTCATGCAACAGACTGAGACCCAGGGATTGAATGTTGACTGGGTGCAGTCACACACACAAACATATGTAGCTACATGTGTAGCTAATATGTAGTTTCAAGAGATAGAAAAAAAAAAATCAGGCCCTTAAGCACAGACATTTAAGTCTCTATAAATGTCTCTTTAGTATGACCTCTTCCATTTACTGTAAACCTCCATCCAACGAGGATAAGGAGACTAAAATGTAAGGCCGCAGTTGTTACTATTACATACAATAAGAGTCAAAAGTTTGGACACACCGTCTCATTCAAGTGAATGAGAAGGTGTGTCCAAACTTTTGACTGGTACTGTACATATCCCTACAGATGTATCAAAGTAAAGTGCAGTCAGGTAGAGCTGTTGTGTAATGTGGTCTCCCACAGCTGTGGGTGCCATTACAGTGCAGTATTATTTAGCCTTGATCTAATTTAGAAGCCTTTCCCTTGACCTAATGCATACTGATGACAGATCAGATGCTGAAGAACCAGGCTGAGGGGTTCTTTTAGTGCCTTCCCAAACTCTATTATAGCCAATGGCAATCTGTACTTATTATCCCATCCTATGCAACAGTTACCTAATAAAGAGGGGCTAGTTAAGATTTACTGAGCTCATTAAAGAGATAGACCACTCTATCTCTGCTCTATTCTCTGTAAAAGAAACCAACTATTTTACTTCCATGTCATAGCGTGGTTTCATCTCAAAACATTTTGTATCAATGACAGGGCTGGAGCTGAGCAGCCACAGTATAAAGATGACATTGAAGAGAGATGCACTGCAACTTAATCATTCATTCCAAGAGGCAGGGAAGAAACAGGGGAAGAGTCAGAAATTAAACACCACGGAAATTAGTGAAATCTCAGCATTGAGTCCGAGATTCTCATCCAACAAGGAAGGCTCTTATTAAAATAAACATAACCTTTGACCTTCACAAAACAGAGTCTATCTCACCTCCAGTTTTCTCAATGCGACCACTTTCTTTCCTTGTCGGAAAAGTGCTACACAACCAGTGTACTTTAATGTATACACTAGTGGCACAAACATTAAAAACTAACATCAAAACACATTTTAAAAGTGATTTAGTCAAAAGGTTAGCTTATTTTAGCAAGGCAGCTTTCCTTAGGCACTCTCAAGCTTCCACTCAAACTCCTCCCCCACAAATTCCATCCTGCAAATGAAAAACCTTAAAACCTGACAGAAAACCCAAAACAAACCAACACATCCTATCACTCATCATTCACCGTCCCACCCCTAAAAAGTCCCAGTGCCAGTGGATGAGCACAAGCATGTTCCATGGGGAGGGGTGGGGGTGGGGGAGGGGGAGGGGGAGGTGAGGCAGGGCAGGGCAGGGTTAGGTGCAGTGGGGAAGAGGTAGAGAGCACTGTACAGTACCTGACCAACTGGTTGTAGATAAAGAGCTGGAATTTAGGGTGAAGGTTGGGAAGACAGACACTGAGGGAGGCCCAGTGGTGGGCCGTGAACACAGAGAAGAAGTAGTGGACAGGAGAACAATGTCTACAACACACAAACACGTAACAGACAAAGTCAAATTGATCACAGACATCACACACAATGTGAGGGGAAAAAAACATGAAAGACACAGAGGGAGAAAACAAGTAGAGAGAAAGGGAGAGAGAAGAGCGATATGAGCAAATGTGTTTTTATTGCACCCACGTCTATCAGGTTTCTGTTAGAAAATGGTTACTTTTAAATGACTATGTTTTGGGACATGCATTAATTATAACAGTCCCTTAATTAACATTTAAACTAGCATGTGGACATGCATGGAATGGAGCTAACCGGGGATTAGATGGGGATATGATCACTGCCAAGCCTGCTTATGGAGAGGGTTAAATGGCAGATTTGTTATTAGGTGATTTGTAAACAAGTTACAGTGCGAGATGACAATTGTGACAAAAAGTGATTAGATCTTTGTTAGTGTCACGTCAAGCTGAATATATAATATACAATAACTTTGGCTATGATCAACAGCAGGACAGTGGTAATAGAGAATGACAGAGGGAAGGGAAGAGACAGTTGACAGTTAAAAAGGATCATGGCAAGCAAGCAAGCCAATAAACGCATGATCAGACACAAATATGTGAACAGCTTTATGTTTTAGTTATGTGCTCTTAATCTTTTTATTTTGCAATGATCTAAACCTAATTGTGGTGATTTTGAAATTCCTAATCTATTAAAATTAACTGGCAGACGAGCAAGGAAAATGTGTGTAGCTAGTGTAAATTCAAACAAATGCTGACCTAAAAATTGCTGACTGGCCTGTGATTTGTAGCCAAGATATAAATCCTAAACCCAAGAACAATTAACCCACTTGTTGGAGCCACCCGGTCATGAGAGGCTCTACAATCACCTGACCAAAGCTGTTAGCCAAGTCTTAAACCATGGAACTCTCTGGACTTACAGGAACTCCAAAGCACATGTCAACAAGAGGGAGTGGGAGTAATAAAAATGAGAGAATGCACAACCTGTGTTTGTCTTATCTGGAAAATAAACATGCCTCTGTCATCTAAAGTTGCAGTAGTAAGATTATCTTCACATCCACACACTCACAGCACTTTAGACAGCAAGAGAAAGATGGCATGCACCGATATTACTGTTGGTTTTATTAGGTTAGTTGTTAGTTAAGTTAAAGTTCCTATATATAGAATTAGAAAATGTCTGTGTTTTGTGACTTGTACCCGTAGAATGAATAAAAAGTGTTAACTGTGCAACAGTGTTATGCAATAAAATAGTAATAGTGAACAGATCGAAGCACATACGATGTGTTAAATGACTCAGATTGTTATCAAGGGCCAAAAATAAAACAAAAAACAAAGACAAACAAAAAAGTTTAAAAAAAAAAATAAAAAGCACAAAGTGCAAAAGAATCAAATCCAAATGGAAAAGCAGTGGGACACACCTACAGCAAGCACTGTTAAAAACACAGATAATGAAGCATGACTTCAGATATATCAATTGGAAAAACGGTCAATAAGCCCAGAGGACCTTGTTAATATATGAAGAAAAAGTTTTTACTTTTCATCCATGTGAGAGCGCATCTTCTTGAGCTTCTGCATGATGCTGCTCGTCTCGCTTCCAGAGATGGAGAGCGAGGGAGAGGGGCTGCGGATATCATCAGAATGCCTCATGTTGGAGGAGGCTGCCTCTGACACGGGAGTTTCTGACACTGGAGTCTCCTGGAGGATGGATGAATGGATACATGCAGACAGGCCAATAATTAGTAAAGCCAATAAAAACAAAAGCCTATAGATGTAAATGGCAACATGCTCTACAATTACGTGCATGTTTTCTTTCTTGATACTGGACTGAAACGGCTTGAAATCTATCTGTAGCGAAGGTTGCGCTACTTACAGATGGCACTTCACCCCCAGCACACTTGAGACGCTCCTTCAGTCTCAGTGTAGAATTTCTCATCCGCTCAATCTCCTCTTGCTGCTTTAATAACAGCTGCCTTTCTTTCCTCGCTGCTTTGTTGGCCTCCTGAAGCCGCTTGATCTCAGCCTGAAAGACAAGTAAAAAAATATAAGTGCACAATAATGAGTTTACCAGTTCCAAATACCAGTGTGGTGGTGTAACATTAGTACTTCATCAACATGCAAGAATGCTTCAGCCATCAAGTTACACAGATTGGTTGAGATCCCAGTATACCCTCTAGCTCCACTGTCACTTAATGGCATTATGTTTCTGTCCACAAGTACCTGCTCCTGCTGTAGTTTCATCAGAAGGCCCCTCTGCCTTTTCCTGAGAGGTGGCATTTTGTCATCCTCCCCCTTGTCCCTCAGCCTCTTTTTCTGGTGCTCGAGCCAAGCCAGCTCAGTCCTCGTCTTCTCCTTGAGAGCTTTCTGGCGAAGACGCAGCAGAGAGCTCTGGTGCTGCAGTCTCACCTCCTCGTCCTTCATGTATTGACGCACCATGTCCATGGTGAACTGGGAAAAGCTGTCCTGTCCACCAGAGAAGGTAATGTTCGCATCCTAAGATTGCGGGAGAACATAGGCAAAAAGGCAGAGGTTAAAGCAAGCAATAATTTAAAGGGAAAGAGCGTTAAAGGGGGAGCAAAGTGAAATAGGTAACAAGCAAGGTAAGATAATGTGAAGTAATCATATATGACAGGATGAAAAAGGGACACAACCACATGCACAATGAGGAACATCCAGGCAAAAAATAGTCACACCTTTAATAAATGGTACGACTATAACACATTTGTATGTTTCTGCCCTCTCACCTTTAAGATACTGTGTGCTCCAGGAACCAATGTTGTGTTGTGACTGGCACCATCGTCCTCTGATTCCTCATGGTGGCGGGGTTTCTTTTCCAAAGTGCCACGGCGGTGTGCCTCAGACGGCAGCAGAGAGCGGAAGGAGCGCTCTTCTATCTCATCTTCTGTCAGGGACTCATCAAACTTGAGAGAGTACTCTGTGGCCACTGATGTACTGTCTCCTGGAGAAGCAGAAATAAGATAAGTTCAGTGCACACTGTAAACTACAACCACTAACTTGGCAAGGTGGTTAGGTGCCATATGTCAGCCCCTGATTGCTGTATAAATACAAGGGAAATATTGGAGTATTTACACATGAAAAAAAAAGCATGTTAACTATGAGGCCTGCTTGCCAGTGGGTACCTCTCTCATCCACTACAGAAAGGATGCTGTCACTGCAGAGGGAGTCATTAGCTGCTATGGGAACTTCTTCCTCGATGGAACTGCTGCCCGCTTCCCTCTCTGTCCTCTCCTCAGCTGTCCCCTTCCTCCATTTCAACTCTGCCGCCTCTTTTTTCATCCGCTCCCTATGGTCCGAGGACACATGCGATGAGCTATGGTGGCTGCTAGAGTCTGCTCCACTGAAGAAAGGGGAAAAAGACAGATTTGGTGTCTCATTTCTTTCTCTTCCGCAAATCCACTAGAAAACAGTGAAACTTGTACTATGTGAGAGGCATGACTGGTACCTGATGTTGGGTCTTCTGAAGGGTAGAGAGTCAGAGTGACTGAGGCTGTTCAGCGAAGACAGTGGTTCTTCTGGCCTGGTTCTTCTGCTTGACCCCTGACTCTGGAAGCTGAGAGTAAAGCAGAAGGGATTTATTATACATTTAGAAAAGATACTAATCTAAAGCATATAAGTTGTGTATCTGATGGATCATGACACTAACTGGTAACACAAGTGGGGCCTAGAGATGTTAAACTCAGCTTTTTCAAGCTTTCCTTTTACCTGTCAGAATCAGATTTGTCCTGTTGCTGCTCCGTATAGAAGCTCTGCTTTTCCTCCTGCTGTTGCTGGTTCAACATGGAGGAATCAGTGGCAACAGGAGGGACAGTCAAAGCTCCTGCAATCTGCGACTGCGCCAGTTCTGTCATCTGACAGACAAGAACACAATATACAGTTCAAATATTTGATTTAATGAGTCTTACACTGGATATTATGTATTCTTCCTCTGCATTTATTGTCATTTCTTTACTGTAACCCAACAATCGATCCGTTTTTGTTACAAAATGAAGACAAAGGCTCTTATTTCAGGCAGAGGGGAAGTCAGTGATTACTAACCTCCTTGATGTGTCGGGCAGCATCGGCTGTGTACCGTGCTGCCTCAACTTGTTGACTCATCATCTTTGTAGTTGCATCCTGGAGGCCCTCCAAAGTCTCTTTTTGAGCTGTCGCCAAGCTTTCCTGCAGTTCAATATGAGCCTGGACAAAAGCATACATACACATCATACACACAGAAAAATAGAAAAACAGTGCTCATACCTTTGAATTCAAAGCACTGGATCTAGAAATACGCATTTATATTATTGCTCAGAGTAAAGTAACTGATTAACTGTGTTTGTATGCGTGTGTGTGTGTGGGGTTGTACCCTGGCCACTCTCTGCTTGTTTTCCTCCAGCTGTAGCTGTGTCTCCAGAGCTTCTCTCTCAGCCTTGATCTTCAGCTCGTAAAGGTCACGCTCATGGCGCTGCTGCTTGGCCTGCAGGGTCAAAGTTCAGAAAGTAGGTCAATATAGTGCACCAATCGAGAGCCATTATGAAGAGGTCGTATGTCACTGAAATTTAAGGAGGCTCTTAAAGCTCTTAAAAGTAGTTATTATGTAAATGTTATGCAGCAGCAACAATTCATTTAAGTCCCTGGTAAATAAAAGTATTGGGAATTACAGTCCCAAAGTAAACTGATGCCAGGGACACATGCAGTTGTTTTACATACATACGTGTATATGTATATGCAAACAATCTATATAGTTAATATTTTGTCCTCACTAAATACTATAATAAAACACATAACATTAACTGTGAGCAGCTAATCTAACACTTATACACAATAGCACAGCACATACATTGTATTTTAATTGCTTAACAACAATAAATCTTCTGATATGTACAATCTTTAGATTCAGCTAAATACAAGAGCTTAATCTATGCAAAATACCCTCCCTCACCTTGAGCATTTGGGCCAATGACGCGCTCTCCTGCTGAGCCATGGACACACCCATCAGCCTTTCCACCTCCCCCAGCTGTCGGACTGACTCCTCAATGGATTCCAGGTACTGGAGCTCTGCTGTCATACGCTGCTGCAACACAGCAGGTGAATATTGTAGTTCACCTGGGGGGAAGAGAAAGGGGAAGAGAGAGAAATGAATAGAGGGATGCTGGTTGAGTGTGATGATTTACAAATAAGGCAGAAGAGTACAAAAACACACATATTATACATCGGTGTAACCAGGCAGTCTATGCAGTTTTGCCAGATCTTTTCTATCCTCATCCTTAACAGTAGTGACCAGCGAGAAATGTGATGACAAAGGGGAAAACTTGTCATTAAAACTATCCAATTTTTACATGATAAAGTTATTTGTCCGTAATATCTAATGTTACCTACATCAATAACAGTTGTATTTACCTGTGGTCCTGGTCTCTGCTCTACCACTGCGAGCTGAGGTGCCTGTATTTAGGTTAGCTGCCCCCAGCACAGAGCCACCTCTCAGAGGCTCACTGGGAGAGCCTGCTCCTGGAGGAGAACCAGAGTCTGGAAAGCCAGTAGGAGAAGCCAGTCTGGGCTGTGCTGCTGGAGACTTCTTACCGTCTAGCCCCAAACTAGAAGAGCAATTAAAAAAAAAAAAAAAAAAGTAATGAAATATTGATTATTATTGTGATTTGTAACTTTGAGGTTGATGTCCTGGGTAAATTTATTACTTTAAGATGTTTTAAAAACAAAATTTAATACTGACAAACAAAGCTGACATGTGAAAAGCTGACATTTGATATGTGATAAATATTAATGATAACTAATGTAATATACACTGTTATAATATTTTTAAAGATGTAGTTTTAAAAATAGGTGTTTAAATCATGCACAGGACAGTGGGATGTTGCGAACTCCACAAAGTAGGGTTGGTGATTTTATAGAGAGGTGCAGGTTGAGGAAATGATTAAGAGAGAAGGGGCCCTGCTGGGGGAGGCCCAGACTATGAATGGATATATTGTGCTGCTCAGAGATGAACAGAGGCCAAGGACAAGGTCTAAAGAGATCAGGATACAGCCTACTTCCCTTTTAAGGAAAGTAGAAAGGATCACCTTTTTTCTCCAAGGATAACGATCAGACTCAATTAATATATCATAATACAGCAATGTTATTGGGAAGTCAATGCTAAATGAATGAAATGAATATGAATGCAATCTCCCAAAAGTACAACTCAATGACACTTATAGTAATACATGTGCTGTCCCTAAAGAAATTATTTCTGAGACTGTTCTCCGTCACAGTAAAAAAACACTAAATCACCACCTCCACAGTAAAACAACCACCTGCTTTGTATATGCATCATGTCTGAATGTCTTGCCTTTACCTTGTAAGACACAAAGGCTCCACAGAATGGCAGGAATCTGCCGTCTGGGCTTCAGAGTACCATTAGAGGGCTCAAATGTCACTCCTGGGCACTGAGATTAAAGAGAAAAAAAAACTCTCTCCTTTCCTTTGGCAGCAGGCCCAAACTGTGGTGAAGCTGGCTGACCCGACCAACCACCCTACAGGCCCCCAAAAACAAAGTACCAGTGTTTTCAGTCGAACTGCAGCCTCCTCCTGTTGCTGGGTACTCCACGGCTGCTTAAACCCTCAACCCTTTAACCGAACAGCAAGCCACAAGCCTGTTTAGACTGGCAGCCTCAACTCGGGCTCTCTACGCAGAGTTTAGTGTTTAGTCATGCCCAGATAATTAACCTTTTAGTAATTATATACCAAGTGGAGTTTTCTGAGGGGTTGGAACAGGAACAACTGAGATGATCCAGTGCTGAAAAGATCCTATTCATTTCAGAGTGTGCATAGATTTTTTAGAAGTTTAGCTTTAGTGTGCCTGGTATGGCTTCAAGGGTTCATTTCAATATACCTTTATACAGATTAATCTATTACCAAGTGCAGTTGTCATAGAAAATAAAAGTTTCAATTTATCACAAAATACTGTGATAAATCAAATAAGAGTCGAGAAATTAAGTAATATGATCACACTGTGACATGAACCTAAAAAAAACATCTACAACCTACAACATGAAGGGTAGCATAACACCCTCAGTGCTGGACTTAAGCTTACTTAAAACCAGGAAGGAAGGAAATACCAGAGACAACTGGATGTGTGGGTAATTTAAACTTGTGGGAGCACCATTCACAGCTCCTTCTCCTCGCTAATACCACCGTACATACTATTCAATTTGACGTCTTAGAGATGCTCTTAACTGAAAAACACAAGAGTGAAACTTGAACCTTGCAGGTGAAACTTTTACACCAGTTAACTAAACCAAAATAACAAACCTCCCCTTTAATGTAGACTGTCAGGGATCATTACCTTTGGTGAGAATGCCCTGAAGCTTCCCCTAATGTGTCATTAGAGTGGACACTCTTGGCTTGGCTGTGGGCAGAGCTATTTTCTGAGCCCTTCTTCCTGGAGTCGGAAGATAGTGCTTCTGACGGGGGTGAGCAGGAACTCCTCTGCTCTTCCACCAGGGTGGCATCACTTTGGTCTGATGCTGTGCCTGCAGAGGAAAGGAGTAGTTTTATCATGAGGGATTTATAACTCATAAATACAACATACAGCCTTAAAGACACAATGCAATCTATCAACAAGCTTCAATCTAATCCATTTGTTTTTTAATTTCTTTTCTAATAAAAAATAGAGTTGACAATTCATACCACGTATATTCCCACCTCGTTTTTTAGTGGAGTGCTTTGAGAGGGGTGAGGAACCAGATGGGGAGCCCGAGGAAAGATGCGGTGAGTGAATAGATGAATGGAAGGATGAATGGTGGGAACTGATGCCTCCTGTATTTTTCTCATAAGGCGACCTCCTCATCAGCTCCTCAAAGTGACTGTTCATGCTGACAGATAGGGGACAAAGAAGTAAGGATCAAATCACAGTTTAAATCAAATTCAGGATCTTTGAGACAACACAAAGAAATAAACACACAGAAATGTCTAGTGATTGTACTGGTTAGTCCTCGTTATAATAACCCTGGAAAGAAAAACAACAACAAACTGAAGAATACAGAGGATGACTTGTCTGAAAGGGCTGCCTGAGCTTTCCAGTTGTGTGACATGAATGCCACCCAGTGGTCACTTTAAAAAGCACATTCACTTTATTTATCTTACCTGGGTGAATTGGAGCCTCTCTTTAACTGACCACTGGCTCCGCTGCTATGAGATGACACAAAGTCATCTTCATAGACTGCTGTGTCTCTGGGGTAATTTCCAGAGTGCATAGAATGGGCAGAAGGAGAGTTCCTCTCACTCGCTATGGGATAAGGCACAGATTGAGGAGAAATCGTATTAATATGACAAACATTACAGCATTACGGTTAGGATTTGTGCAGCTCTTATAGTTACATCTCTACCAGATGCTTACTCATAGATCCTACATCATTCTCACAATTTCCTTTAAATTACATATGTTTGTGTTGGCCAGAGACATGGCAATGTTAATGGAAATACAGATTCAACACCTCAATAGTCCATACATCCTGAAATATATATTAAATTAAGAGATATCCTTACACTTTGTAGGTCTGACCACCTACAAAGAAAATTCTGACATTTTTCTTAGTTGAAAGGTACTCATCTATGAACTAACCTTTATGATGGCCTTGAAGGTTCTTAGTGAAAATGTTGATTACACTTAGAGGGCTTCCTTTGTTCAGCTCCTCCCAGGCTGCTTTGCTGCTGTCCTGCTGAGCAAAGGTTGGGCTGAGGGCCGAGCACTTTGCTGCCTCCCTCTGGAACTCGGAGAGACGCTGGTAATCTCTTCTTTGACCCGCACAGTAATCCACCGCCTCCAGGCAATCTGCTGGTCTAGGTACGCGATAGATGGAAGGTTGAGGGGGGCTTCCTTCATCCTCAGAGAAACTCCCTTCACTCAGTAGGGGACCCTCACTAATGGAACCTGCACTTGAGTCATGGACATCTGTCTGTTTCTCCCCCTTGTCCTCCATTGCTCCATATTCGCTCCTTTGTGGCATTTTATCTTTTCTCTCTACCTTCTCCAAGCCATTGACTAGCTTCCTCCTTTCTTGTGTATAACTGTTAATGACGTGCCCTGTTAGATCAGCAGAAGTTGTTTGTGGATTGGTCAAACTGGGGTGTGTACCATTCTTTTCTTTCTGTCCCCTGAAAGTGTGCAGATTTCCTGCTCCTGGAAGAGCAGTGCCATTGTATGAGCTATGACCTGTGCTAGTCAAAATCCTCTGGATTCTAAATGCCATGTCATTATTTTCTGTTGGGGCACGAAGAGCTGTTTCTGCCCAGCATCCATCATCAAGATTAGCCTGAGAGGACCTAGGAGCCAAAATAGAATCCACGTCCATTGAAGTTGCTGTACCATAGTTGATTCCTTCCCAAGCAAGCTTCCGTGCCTCACTCTCTATACGGTTGGAGAGGGACGCGGCTGTGGCCTTGAGGGTCTCTATGCGGGACATTTTGGACTGTGACCTGTTGGAAGGTGCTGTGGCTGGCCGCTGGGTATGCCTGCTGTCACCAACTGCCACCGCAGTCTCCAGCCTGAGAAGCTGAGAGAGGAGATGGTCACCAACAGGTGCTAGTGCGCTGCTGTTGGGACCAGTGCTAGTTCGAACAACTGGGCTCAGGCGGTCAGGCTGAAACAAGGAGGAAACTCCAACATCCAAATCATTCCTACAACAGTAGGAGTAACACAGAATGGGAGAGAGGAAAGAGAAATGTTAACAGTTTGCTTTAAAACAACTATAAAAATATGTAAGTGTATTCATTATGTCTACTGAAAACAAATACTTCCATAACATTTGTGACTACACTCCCCTGCACAAACAACTTAATGAATAACAGATATAATATTTTTAGTAGCTATAGTTTTCACCAGCCCGATATGCAGCTTAAATGGTACAAAATATAATGATACTCTACATTTGCAAAAATCACAGCAGAATAAAGCATAAACTGCAACTGGATGGAATAACTATATAAATAACTATTCCATATATACAAAGATGATTTATATGTTTCACATGTAAAATAATTATACACCTTCAACTTTATTTAAACTCATTTATCTGCGATGTTCTTTTATGCACCTAAAACAGAAGCAGTGACTGTAAAAGTGCACTCTTTTTGTTTATCTTGTACTAAAGTGCAGAGCAATAAGGCTTGTGGTGCACTTGCAAGAGGTGTTCATAAAAAAACAAGCATCTGAGAACAAACAGTTTCTCTGTTTGTGACAGTCAGGTGATTCCCTAGTTATTATCACCCCAAGTACGATGTGATTTAGCCAAGTAGGACATATTCCTGGATCAACATCCCACATTGCGATCAACCAATCACAGCTCTCTGACATCATCAGTGTGCTGCTCCTGTGCTTCTTTCAAAATTCTTTTGTACCCCGGAGACGGTTGTGCTTCTTCAGAGGTAAGCTAAGTTTTCCAAATTGAATTTAGTACAACTGAACAAAATCCTCAGTAAAACTGAGCCTACCTAGTTAGCAAGCTAATTTGCTAACCCTGCAGTAGCTCACATAGTTACAGCTCTTGTTAGGTACTAGACTATAAAGATTAAATATTAATGACTTAAAGACATGCAGTTAATGATTTTGTTCAATGTTAGTGAGGATTTTGTTCAGTTGTACTAATTTCAATTTGGAAAACTTTACCTCTGAAGAAGCACAAAGGAATTTTGAAAGAAGCACAGGAGCAGCACACTGATGATGTGATGGTTGATCGCAATGTTGGAACATGTCCTACTTGGCTAAATCACATCATGCATCACCCCAAACATTATTTCCCAGGAGTTTGTCTTTTGTCTGTGTATATAAATATAAATGCATTGTGTTTGTTTTTCTGGAGAGTTAGGTAGGCAGGCAGTTTTGTGTATGAGTGTGTGCATGTGTCTACCTGGATAACGGAGGAGGTGGCTGATCATTCAAAGACCTATCACTGCTTGAGGGGCTCTGTGGTGGCTCTAGTCTTTTATTTTCTTTATCCGACTCTCCTGAGGGCTGGTACATCGGCCACTGTGGCAGGACACATGATAACACAAGTCAGAAAATCATCAATGTTCTTTCTTACATGAAATTCATGAATTCTTTCCACTTAATAAAGCTTTCATAGAAATAAGGTGACCATGTTTAACGCTTGTATACATTACCATTTGACTAGAAGAAGCAGCAGGTTGCGTCTGTGTGGCCTCCTCGCCCAGCTGGGCCTCTTCCAGCAGCAGTTTGTTGTAGGTCTCCTGTAATCGCTTTTGTACAGGGGCTACAGGTGCCTCGCCGGGAAGGGCCACTGTTTTAGCGACTTCTCTTTGCTTCCTGTAAAGCTCCTGCAGCCTCTGGTTTCTCTTCTCTGCCTCCTCCCTCAGTGCCTTCTTCTCTTCAGCTTGACGCCTCTTTCTGTCCTCTTGTTGCCTGGCGATGTACTGGCGAACGGTATCTGCATCATAGTGGCGCTTTTTCTGCCCCGTGTCAGCCATGTTAACAGTCTCTGGTCTGTGTGTAGAGGGGCTGGCGCTGCGGCAGCCTCTTGAGGAGCTACCTGTTGGCACAGTAGTTCCCCAAGCAGAGACCGGAGCCCTTGTTCGTGACCCTGATCCCCCTCTCCCTCTTCTACCACCGTTCCCTCCCCGGGACCTTTGTCGGGCCCTCTCCTCCTTCTCCGCTGCTTTGCACTCCAGCTGAAGGTCATCAAGTATTCCCTGGATGTCTGCTGACAACAGGTCTGTGCTTACACCCACTGGCGCCTTGTCTTGAGCTGCAGATGAGGGGGTAGATGTGGTTGTGGAGTGGCCTCTGGATTGCCCCTGAAATGCACTGCGAGACCTGTCTGTGCTGTTAGGACGAGACCGTTGGTTTGATTCTGAGCGTGGGTGTGAACTGGAGCGGTGACGGGAAGCTGGTGAGTATTTACAGAAAATCAAGATGTTACAGTTGGTAATGGTATTCAAGTCAATAATGACAACAAAGGTGACATAGAGCATGTTGCTAAATAGTTTCAATGTTAAACTAAGACTTAACGTTGATGGAACACTGAAAAAATTTCAACTTTGCAATCACTATTCATACATGAATCAGATTTGTGAGTATGTGACCAGTCTGTTTTTTTCTACATAGTAAGTAAGTCATTGGCTATAAAACCCTGTAAACTCTTTTCCTGTTTATCTATGATCAATATCTGTAGTAAATATGACATGGAATGAATAACACTGCATTATATAGCAAGTGACAGCAGCAGATTTAAAAACCTCTAAAGCTGAAGCACTGAACCCAGACAAACTACACATAATAAATGAGGCTTGGGGGGGAAGGCCTGCCATGGCAACTCTAATCTGGGCCAAATTGAAAATTCCCATCTAGATTTTACAGTATTTAATCCAGACAGTGCTTTTGCTGAACATGACTACAGTGACCCTCATTGCATCTCCCTGCCCTACTCTGCCATTCCCCAGAGAACATGCCGCCTGCAGCGGGGGCAACCTCATGAAATCAGGCCATGTCTAATTGTGCACCCAACCAGAACAGCCAGTCGATCTCTATTCCTTCCGGTCAATGGTACCCAGTACAGACGCAGTTAGCAAAGACAGAGGTGGATGTAGATAGTGTGTATGTGTGTGAGAGCGACTATGGCAGTGTGTGTACAGCAGCAGCCGTAGACTCTTTATTTATTGATATTCTTTTGGCTGGGTTTGTTGTCAGTCCCACAAGTGTGGGTCCCAGACATGCAAAGCCCCTATAACAAACTACAAATCGTGTATTTTATAACATCTTCCAATTCAAAAACTCCATTACAGGTAACAGCGCAAATGTTTGTTCAATTTTGCAAGTGAAATATCAATAGTAGTAAAATGTAGACACAAGTATAATGAGAACACAAAATGGCAGAAAAGTGAAGGGTAAAAACTAATTTATACTTTGTCACTTAGGTGGACGTAAATAATGCAAAGGCGATATTTGTGACATCAAGTTGACATATTTTGAGCAGTTCCTCAAAGCCTAGATTGCTAGTCACCCTCTCTCTACCTCTTGATAATGACACTATGTCAATAAGTGCAAGAAGACCATTTGAGAACACATGACTGGGTTATAGGTAGGCTGAGTCAGCTGTTGGGATCACGAAATGAGCTTAAATGGTAATATAAGACAGGGGTGTAGTGGCATGTATAGAAGGGTAAGAGTTTAGGTCTCCAGGCCCCACCTGTTCTGCTCAGTCTGTCATCTGGCTGGGACCTGTCCTCTCTGGGCAGCCTGGGAACTGGACCCAGTACCATCTTTACCAGTTTCTGGCCCTCCCGCCATGAAGCAGGGCTAATCACTGCAGAGAAAAAGAAAGTTAATACCTTAGATGCTGCTGCAGAAGAGCATTGCAATTCAATTTGGTTCATGCTGACTTCATGGAACATGACTGCATACGTTAGCACATACTGACTGTGTATGTAGACACTGTCAGAGACTCACTTGAACATAAATACACACACAGCTTAGAGAATGGGAGACATATAGGAAACACACTTCATAGGTAAGATACATAGTTTAAGTGTGACCAATTTAAATGGTCACTTTACGCAAACCTGTTTATATGAAAAAAGGACACGGAGGCCCCGACTCTGACTACTTTTTTGAAGTTATGGAAGTTGTTGTTTGAGACAACTGATTAACCAATAGCACTTGACAAAGTGTCTGATATACTGCCGGTTGTTGCAGATTACCCCCCACCCCCAAAACCATATTTTCCTCCTTCATGACACCAGCCCATTACAATGAGTTTGACTAGTTTCAGTTGTGGTGCTCAGAGCATTGAAAATCTAAATTTCAAAAACTCAACAACAATGTCTCTTTACTTGGACTAATATGTAGAGCACTTTTCACTATGACTCTTCTAAGAAAGAGCAGTTCCTGGTAATGAAGCTGTACATCTACTAAGCAAGCAGCTGTTTGTACTGGGTGGATGAGCCAACTGAACCTGGCCACAGATTGCAGAGGGCTATTTATAGTGCTGTGCCACATGAAACAGAGACAAGCCAGAATTGAGAGGCAATACAAAAGTTGGAAGAAACACAAGAAGACACCAGGCGTAGAGTGAATGAAAGCAAGAAAACGGGAAAGAGGAGCTCGTGCACTCAAGACCTACCACTGTGTGCTTGTTATAAATAAAAATTGGTTCCTGAATCATTTATAGGATCTTGCATGATCATGCATATCATATATCAATATGTATCTGACAAATGAGGGGGTGTCCTTGTGTCCAGGTCCACACAGACATGAAGGAAGCTAGCAATCATGTTTACATGTGTGCCTTGGGAAGCATCTTTGTGAGTGGTGAGGGGGGAGTTTTCTCAGCTGTCAGAGCTGTGCTATAACCAGGTTACTGTAGTATGTGGCTATGATTCTTCTATGAGGGAGTCTGTTTGCTACTTGCTTGTCACAAATTGCATGTCACACATACTGAACATTTCTTCGGGGATTAGAATCTTAACACAGCCTCAGCACCCAGCAATGGCTCTGTTTCATGTACTGGAACACACGCAGGCCTGGTATGGGACAACTGCGAGATGGAAAGACCACACTAAATACTGCAGTCTGAACACTGGTTTCTGCAGTCTTTTGGGGCATTTATGACATCAACTAATTTTGATTAAAATATCATATTTGGATTATATCATGTACATTTAAACAAAGTTAGCACTTTATGTCACGATTACCCCAATTGTGTATATACCCACCAACAGTCTAAAGAAATAATGCCATACAAATCAATCTTAACATCAGTGAGAGCATCTGTGCAGGATAAAATAACAGCAATATCTACACAGAAATTAATATGGGAATGAAGGTAGATAAGATATACAGAATACAGCTGACATAAAAAGGCACAGAACAACAGCACAGACATGGTTCAGTATCTGAGACTCTTGGTTTTGGAGCGTATGCGCTGACCCATGACAAAATCCTGCAAGACTCTGCTATGTGCTTAGCTTTCCTAATTCCTACTGTCACTAATTAAAAATAGATCAGAAGGTGGATTGGCTCTCACATAAAAGAGGATTATTATACCTGGTTTTGCATTTAGGTCAGAGGCTGGGGCAGCTCTGTGGACCTTTCTGACTGGTTTGGGAGCCCTCCTCTCTTTGGGCCTGTCTGATCTCTGTTCCCTTTGCTGCTGATGCCTGGATCTGGTGCTCTCTGTACACAAAACACATACACAAAGAATAAGACACAGGGAAACACAGACTGACAAATATTTCTTAATAACATTAAAAGACAGCAGTTGGCAGCAATGTGAGCTGAGGTAACAAAAATCTTTGATGTTATAAAACAAAGTGTGTGCTTGATGAATGCTGACATACTAAACTCCTCAATGGAAAACAGCTATTACATCATGTGAGTGTACTTCTGACTGATCAATACAACTCAGTGTTTTCCATTATTTGAGCGGCACACATTAATACATTTTCCCCAATCCAATCGTCAAAGTGAAAGTGCCACAAGGGTGAAATCATTATCTTGCTAATACAGTTTTGCAGATAATTCCAACATAAGCTGAATACAATTTTCAAGTCCCTTCCCTCTATGTGAACCATCACATGCAAATTCTCCACCTGTGGGAAGCACTAACAACGTACTTTATTGGTTTTCTGTATCAGTGAGTCTGATAACCTAAATGTGTAAAATGTTCAGTGCCTTCTTAGTAACGCTAGCAGCATGGCTCTACAGATGGCAATGTCAGTGTGTCTGTCTGTTCACCACTTTAGTGCAGACTGAAATATTTCTCACCAAATATTGGATGGATTGCCATGAAATTTCTATATTTTGCTCAAAGCACAGCCTCACAGAGCCACTGGCATGGCTGTAAACTTGTTTACAGCCATGCCAGTGGCTTGTTTAAAAAACTATTCATAAAATAAAACAACGGAATCAATACAATTACTTTTGTCTTGTCATTTTAGTTGATGCACATTTCAATACTTTGTACATTTCATTCTTCCATAACACCCAAATAAAAAGGGTTAACTTTATGAGGGATAAACAATCCTTATGTATTACTGCAGCTCAGGTGTGTGTGATGCTGGTGGTGGAATCCTACACATAAACAACAGTGGCAATCAAAAGAAAATGTTTTCTGTGCTTACCAGCAAACTGTCGTGACAAATCTCTGTATATTTCTCTACTGAGGTTATGAAAATCCTCCTCTTTCCAAACTTTCCCATCAGGAGTCCGGATCTTTGTCTCAGTACTGTTGAAGCCTGAGAGTAAAAGAATTGAAGATGTAAGCTGCAACATCCCGTTTCCTACTTAAACGGCTCAAATCTTTATTCCCCAACCAGCACAGTATCACTTCACATATAATTGTTACTTAATTTAGTCAACACAAAATACAAGTTAGAAAGTTAGTTATAGCCAAAATACCTTTGTATATAGGTGCAGGCGGTGCAGCTGCTACTTTCCGTATTTTGGCTGTGGGCATGTTGCTTGTACCACCATTGTTACTCCCCACAGCTGCCATTATGGGCTGTTCCAGATAACCCAGCAGCTTCTCTCTCTCTGCAGCCTCCTCCAGATGTTGTCTCTGCCTTCGAATACGCTCTTTGAGCTTCTCCAGCTTATCATCTGGCTGATGTCGCCTCAGGTTCTCCAACCGCTGGGAGGCTGAGCCAGGGCTGGTGGAGGGAGTGCTCTCCCCTCGGCGTATGGAGCCTGGGGCTAGAAATGGGCTTGACTCTTGGCTCTCCATGCTCTGGGAAAATTGTGCTTTGGGAGTGCTGTCCTCCTTAGCCCCCTCCCTTGCTGGGACTCTTACACCTGTCGGATGTGACAGGTTTGCAACAGTCCTCAGGGTGTCCAGGGCTGGCTGGTCATTGAGGTAGCGGACCTCGGTGCTCTCCAGAGCCGAGGAGTGTGTGCTGTCCAGGTCCCTGTCTGTCTGTTTGTCCCTGGTGTCTCGCTGGTAGACCAGCTGGCTGAGCAGAGGATCTGAGGGAGGTTGCGAGGGTGGGTACGAAGACCCTGGCGCTGACTGCAAACTGTAGGCCTCCAGCTGAGAGGAGGGATGTGGTGGTGGGGTGGCCTCTCTGCACGCAAATCAGATTACATGGGATCAGGAAAAGGATCAAGATTTACTCTTCATTTACCACTCACTGAGCACACAAGAGGAACACATTTATGGGTGGTGGAATTTTTAAATTTGGTAATGCTGACAGACATGATTGTAGAATAAGATTAATGATGGCTCTCTGTGGATAATAATATCAAAAACTGATCTGAATATCATGTACTATTCTGCACATTTGCTGGCAATAGTAAAACAAAAAAAGTTTGACTCTTTATTTCAAAGATAGTTCCTACTTAATAGTTAACATTCAAAAATGTATGTTAGAAACTTACACAATTTACTGTTAATATGCAAAATATTCACATTTGAAATGAAGTTATTTAGTTAAAATACTAGATACAACACAGTTTTGCAGTATCCCAACACTGGAGATACTGACTGCAAACAGTCAGTTTACTGAAGTATCTGTGAGCTATTCACCTTCGGGCTATTCAGAGGGGATGTCAAAAACACATGTTCTCTGAATGGAAGTCTTGAAGAGTAAAGAGCGCTCGGTAATAACTGACAGAGAAACAGCTCCTCTGATGTATCAAGTATAGACAATGAGCTGATGTAATAATCACGATGAAAATATCGCAGCCTGGGTGTGGAATAAACACCATCTTATCAAGCTGTCACCTTACACAACACAACACAACACACACAGACACACTGTAGTACGACTTTCATATAATTTTAAACATACCATAAAAAACTGGAAATCGTTTTGATATGCTTGTTCAATAAAAGCTATATGCTTTTAGTCATAGTTTTAGTATTTTTTTTGTAGAAGATTTGGGTAAAGAAAATATTACCAATGTTATTTGGTCATCACCTGAAAGCACAAACCACAGATATCTAGTCCTGAGGATGATAGCATACTATCCTACCCAAATATAGCAATGTATCCACATGGAGGGAGCTATGCTTTTTTCTACAGTATTTGTACCTGTATGAGGCCAGCGGTTCCCTGAACTCCACGTTGTTGTTCTTGCGGACATTGCTGTCCTGGGTGGCATTTCTCAGCGGGCTGCGTGAGCTGCTCTTTTCTGGACTTTGTTGACTACGCCCCCTGTGCTTTGAAGACCCCCCAATGTCATCAACTTGTCGTCCATCTGTGACAGAGAGAGTGATGTTAAAATCAAGGGACTTCACTACACATCACATCACAAAACCACAAAAATAATACAATAATAATGTTAATGGTAGACCAGTTATAATTTATTTAAATCATCATGTGATTTAGCTTTACGTTTTGGAACAACTCACCCCTGCAGCGGACCGTTCTGGAGGATTTCTTCTTGGGGGGGTCCATGACAGAGTCCAGGAGAACCGATGACCCTGGAGTTGCCTCTAGACAGTTTTCTATGTGCCGCAACTACAGAGAGAGCATACCAATGTCAGACTCCTTGGGTTACGTGAAGATGGAAGGGAACAATTGTCATTAGATATAGCAGATTCTATTTCATTACTTTTAAGAAATGGCAATTCTTTCTGAAAGGCTGACAAAAAATATATTCAGTTATTCAGCAGAAAACTGTTCCAGGTGTACTTACAGCAGCTTTGGATTGAGCCAAACTTTTCCATGCAGTTGTCAGCTCTGACAAAGATAAAGAGAATGAAAATTCATTTCAACAGGAGATAGATTACCTCTTTCTATGTAAACAACCCACATGACACAGTTACCTTATGAATTTTAAATAAAGTGATTGTGACAACACTATACCAACTTTGAGACTAAACACCACTACAACTGAATTGAATTTTTTTATCTTTACACACCTGTGCCAATATTGTGATCAGTAAGCTGCTGAGCAGAGCTTTTAAGAGACGCCTCAGTCCTCTTGCTGCTCCTCATCTCTCCCACTCACCTGCAGCCAAGATTAGACATAGGCAAATAAGAAAAAAAACATTACTCAACTAAAGGTAAACATGACATTAATGAGATAAACACAAAAAGTCATTCAGAGAATAATATACTCATGTATTCTTACACTCTATATCCATATACTATACTTAATCTTGTGACAAAAGCAGTAACATATGAAAAATGCACCAAGCACTTAGAAACAAAGAAATGACTCAGACAGAAACAGGTTTTAGAGAAAACAGTCTGGATGGCAGGCTGCATCCAATGCCTAGCATGTGAATAAATTAAAATATGCAATAAATACCATTTAAAATGCCCTAGTTCACTCCAAGTATAACGTGTATCCATTATGACACCATGTTGACAGCAGATTAGTGTCAACATGCCATTTAAAACCGGCCCTACAACAGCACATTCCTCAAAAGATTTCCATGAAGAAAGGTGAGCAGAACTTAACTTTGTCACGTCAGCCTTGTGATGTTTACCTAAAACACCTGTAAATGCTAGAGTAAGGGTGTGTAGTCCCAGCTAGGTACAACTTTCTTAAAGTCAACAAGTGTCACAGGTACAGTATGTGCAGACTATATCCTGGATTGCTGCTGACTTTTTCCTTTAGTGTGTATGTTTTTATTGTGCACACACTTCAAACCAATTCCCCTCTGGTACAATAATAAAGTTAGTCTAATCTTCTTATTAGGGAACCGTCTTCCTGAGACAATACTCGGTCAATTTGTTGACAACTTTGCCACTTTAATCAGTTAACTATATTATGGCTCTATAAGAAATTCTAGCCTTGTTGTTGGCTCATTGTGGGTGTTTTGCACTGCAGCACGTCATATTTTACACTCCTTAAGTCATAAGGAGTTCTTCAAAAGTCATGCAGTTTAGCCATAACAATCATGTGACACAGCCCTGAGGCACAGCACTGAAAGAGCAAATAGGAAGAAACTTTTTCTGCCTTTCTAAATAAGCAGAATTTCTTGGCAACAGCCCTCTCGGTTAATATATCATCCTATACAGATGACCAGGATTATAAACCATCATCAATAACACATATTAAATTATGCTTACTAAACCAGACTACAGACTGTAGTCTGTGTATTTCCTGGTATATGAATCCAGATGGAAGTAAATCCAAAACATCTGGCAGGAGAACCAAAAGCAGCTAAAATTATGTGGCATTAAATTGAGGAACTAACTTTCATGTAGTCATCATGACTATCATGAAAAGCTGACGTTAGCTACTTTTGGCACAGGCTAAGTGCAGACCCCAGTATTACATAAAACACTTGCCTGCTCGAAGCTAACTTTACATTAATAATTGGCGTGTGTGAACTTACTACTGATGTGAGGCCATTGAAGCCAGCTGATTAATTCAAGCTGACATCCAAAGAGTCAGGACTACTGTACTGTATTGCGGTCCCGTGGTTCTGCCTAAGTAAGCTGACACCATCCAGACATTTAGTGCTCATAAAGTTAGTTAATGAAAGTAAATTGAAATTGCAAACTCATCGGGGGGAAGGTAAACTTGTGAACTATCTATCAGGAGTCCACAAGAAAAAAAGATGATCTCAGGGGAGTGTTAAGTGAAAAAAACATACACTTTCATCCTATGGAGTGACAGTGATTACCATTAAAACAAATAGACTTCCTCTTTGCTCAGAGTACGGAGCTGTGCACAAATGCGCTTGTTGCTGCCACTTATGAGTGGACGTTACATTACAACAACACTTATGCAGAAATTTTACATAGATATTATTTTACAACCCTCAAGCTTTTTCTAAAAATGGCCCTAACCCATGATAATAAATGCTGGAAGTGTAATAAGGAAGTGGACACATTTCTACATGCTCTTCGGCAGTGTCCTTTGGTGCTGCCTTTTTGGAAAGAGGTGCTAAAAAAACTTGAAGAGTGGCTCAAACACCACCTACCAGAATCTCCACCAATGTGGTTATTAGGGGATAAATGTCTCATGCCACTAAGGATGGGAGTATAAGATTTTATCTTATATTGGGATAAACCAGATAATTTAATCATGGTGAACTTCCATTATCGGGATAATCGTGAATATCCTCACATGAGCATAAATTCCCCTTACGAGTGACTTGGAAAAGCTGTCTAGCTCAGTAACGTACAGTTTTATTGATTTCCTGATTTATTTTGAATTGCCATTTGCCACAAGGGGGAGCCCGCATCTTTCCAGTCATTCAATGTGAGAGCTTGAATATCAGGTTGATAGGTAGATTCTTTTTTTTTCTCTCATTGTGATTACCTGCTGGGTGTGGCGAGAGTCTGAATCTTCCCTTGTTTGTTTTTCACTAAAAAGGATGGTCACAAAAAAAATATCCCGAATCCTGTGACACAATAAAATATTTGTTCCTTAACAAAATGTAAGGTAAAGTGATTCCAGTATGTTTTAGTGCCATCTTAGGAGTTTTAAGCATATTTTGATGATTATTGGGATAATATCGTTAATCGCAATTATTTTGGCCAGGATAGTCGAAATTTTCATATCGTACCATGCCTACATGCCACCAGGGTTTACTAAAGCAGAGTTCAGTCTGGCAGTTACAGACTTTGTAGTTGCAGCCAGGCTTATTTTACGCAACTGGAACAACTCACATAGACCAGTGTGGGAAGAATGGCTTAAATTCATGATGGAGACTGCATCTTTTGAACACCCGATTGCCAGCGTAAATAATGTGCAAAGCAAAACTAGCCAAATGTGGCATAATTTTCTGACATACATTACGGGTGTACATCTTAGAGAGGGTTTTTAGGGTAATGGTTACCACAATATAAAGAAACACTGAAATGCAGGGGTTGTCCTTTTTGACTGCCATTTGCTTTTTTCCATTTATTTTTTATTTTATTTATTTATTGTTGCTATAAATGGGTACTGTCTTTGCCTCTGTCTTTTTTTTTCCTTTATTGTAATGTACAACATTTATACTATCTGTATTTTTGTACTGTTATAATATGAAAACGAATAAAAACTTAAATGACGAAAAAAAAAACTACTTATAAAAGGAGCACTGAATGTTGCAATATATCTTCCGGCCACTAATGTCAGCAGTGAAAAATCCTGCGTTAGGTGAGGAAGAAGTTATGCGCCATCTTTGGTTTTACATGGGTTGTATTTACTGTAATGTAAATCACCTTTACTCCATGGTAACAAGTCGAGTCTTTAATACTTTTTCACCCACCTGACATTACTTTTTTTGTTTCCGGGTAGGTTGCTGAGAAGTTTACCGCCCCTTCAGTTACTTAATAATTTCATTATTATTTTGTAATAGTATTTTACAAACGCTGAGAGACTAAAACCGATGGATTCAGACTAACAACCCACATATACACACACACACATATATATACTAGCTGTAGCACTTATTATTAAATTATTCACAAACTAATTTTAAATAAAATCAACTATAACAATAAAAAAGGGCTACAACTAAAAACTCACAATCCAGGAACTACTCATCCGTGCACAATCAATCATTAATCTACTTTTGGGTGTGTGAACTAACAACCAGATTATTACCGGTAATTTAAAACCTATGATTTCAACTACGTCACCTTTTCAATTATTATCTTCTGCTTTGTAAAATCAACCGTTTTATGTCCACAATGTTTGCCAGTAACTCAATCTAACCTCTGACTTCAAGATTAATTGTTTCTGAATGTCTTCGGCCCAGGGAATAGTCGGAGCCGCCGCCAAGTCGAGAGAGTTAATGTTAGCTGACAGGAAAGTCATGAATTAACTTAGCTGAACCTCTTTCAAGAGACATAACACATACCTTTACGGAAACGACCCGATGTGTCTAGATGTCCACATTCACGCTGGTGGTTTCATGATAAGTAAAATCCTAACTTCTTCAAACTTGTTCAGTTTGGTTCAGCAGTCTGTTTGCTAACGTTAGCGTTAGCCAGCGAACATTAGCTACCAGTTGTGCCAACTGAGCTGTAGCAACTTTTTCAGCGACATGTACCCGTTTGTTGTTGTCTCTGCCTTTATCCAGGGCAACCAAACATCCAGTCTCAGCTGTGAAATTCCTGGAAAAGAAATGTGGCTACCCGCGTCTGAGGTCGCCTTTCCCGGGTTACTATGTTGATGTTTCTCAACGGTGAAACTGGAGCAACCAAGACGGGTCGGTAACTGATGAGTGACCGAAATATCGCGAGAGTTGGGCCACGTCAAACGCTTGGGCCCCACCTACCAGGCACGTACGCGCACACACGCACACACACAACCACATAAAAATAGGAAAAAAAGAATTAAGTTTGGGGTTAAGTTTGGGAGGAAATGGAAAACAAACAGTCAACAAAAATAGCAATTAGGCCTACTCCCAACAAAACAGTATGAAGAATGCAAAAGCAGAAAGATTTTCTACAGACTGAAAAGGTATTGGCTGAAGCTACAGCTTATTGCACCTATGCCTTTTGCAATCAGAATTAGAAACAGGTTTATTGTCAAGTAGGTTTATACATACAAGGGATTTGCCTTGGTGTTGTGGTGCATAACAATCAAAGAAGAGAAAACACAAGTACCAATACAAAGTAAGAGAAAAATACCACTACCACAAAGATAGGTGATATAACTATATAAATAACATTTACAATTAAAATGTGAAATACTGTAAATATAATAAAAGTATATTCTAAGTGAAAAGAGCTATTGAATTATACAAGATATTGACCGGGAATGTGTAAAGGTTCACAGTATAAAACAGTATAAGCAGTGCATGTAATGTGCAAATGTAAAACTACAAATAATTGCATTAATGTAATGTGCCATTATTCAATGTGATGGTTACATTACACAAAATACTTGTTTTAGTACTTGTTTTAGTTATAGTAACATCGGACACATTTTACGCCGTCCCTTCCATACTAATGCCCACATTTCATTATTATTTGCTATATTTGTTTGCTTTGAAACATTTTTTTTTCAACTTCAACTTTTTTTTCATAAGCTCATCCTTTTAAGAGATGTACAGTAATTTTTCCATAATTGATTAATTGGTTCTTAAAGATTGATATTCCTCTCAAATTAAGGCTACTATTGGTTTACTCTCATTTTAAACAACTTTTGGTTTCTTAAGTTAGAAACTTGTTTTGACCATATACACAGCTTGTATTAAATTAACAAAAAAGAGAAAAAAGAAAATTAATAAGAATATTATAAAAGTTAAAAAAAAAACTGATAATAGGCTACAGTAAAAAAAAAACCATAAAAGAAATGTTGAACATATATTTAAAAGTTAAACCAATATTCTAAATATTGTTTGCATATTATTGAGTTTCTTTAAAAAAATTAAAACGTCAGAGCTCATCGACACAACTTAACCCCAGATAGCCCTAGGTAACCCTAGGTTTGCAGAACTCGCGAGATTTGCAAGCGTTGTTCCTTATTGTGCGAACTGTTTGTAATTGTACAAAACCATTATGTTTTATGGTGTGACAACGCTGTGGTTAAGGTCTGGTTAGGTTTAGACACAAAAAACACCTGGTTAGGGTGAGAGAAAGATTGGTTTCATGATTTTGGGTTCAAATGGGCACTCTCGCGAGATCTTTATCTATCTAGGGTTACCATCTAGACACTACCACAACTTATGTGCGCTTACTGCCACCCTGTGGCTTGAGTGTGTATCACAGACAGATACACAGTCTCATGGACACGCATACATCCAAGCTGTGGTGCATCGCATCACCTTGAAAGCTCCACTCTTTGAAAGAAAATTACCTTAGCCCACTAACCCCGAGTCCAGTTAATTTAAGTCATTCATCATCACAGGATATTGCTTCTTTTATTTCATTCGACTTTTTTTTTTTTATTGTAGGTCGAGTTAGGATCATCTTTTATTGGTCCCTATGGCAACAAATGGAGTGCACATTGTAAAAAAAAAAAAAAAGGGCGAAAATAGTTTGATGATAGGATTGTGTATACACTGTTAACAGGTGAGTCATAAATATATAAACTGCAGTCATGACCATTCAGCCAGAGATTGAGGTTTCCAGGTTATGGCTGCTTGTTTGACCACGCAGAAGCAAAGGCAACAAGTAGGTTACCAGTGATATCCATGAGCACTCTATGGTTTAATAGTAATGTTAGACTAAACAAATGGTAACATGAGATGTGATAATAGCTGCATTTTCTGTTTTTTCTTTATCTTTTCTTTCTTTTTTTTCGTCTTTTCAATAAAAGGTGGTGTAACTGGCAACTGATCCCATTTCCCCTGGCTTGGTATGCTCTCTCTCTCTCTCTCTCTCTCTCTGTCTCTCTCTCTCTCTCTCTCTCTCTCTCTCTCTCTCTCTCTCTCTCTCTAGTAGGTACGTCGGACGTGGTCATATCTGCTGCCACATTTTCATTTTCTGTGGAAAGGACGAAATGGAAAGGAGTTCTCCCTTTTTAGGTAAGAAATTTTGTGTTTAATATTCTCTAACAGGTGTTTAGTTGAAAAAAACAAAAAAAAAACAAAAACAAAAGCAACAACACTCGCGACAGTATTGAGCTCGCAGATGACAACTAGACTAAATCTCTTTTTTTGCAGCTTTTTGTTTTGTGTGCCACCCAGAGGAAGAGGATGCAGAAATCCATAATGAGGAGTCTTCCCTCAGTCTTCATTGTTAATGCAAATCAGTGCGAAAGATACAGCAGGTGCACGACTGTGGAGCTTTTATCTGACTTCTATGGAAGCATCCTGCAGTTTTGCTGACATGAAAACGTGTTTTTTTTTTATTAAGTTCAAGAGTAATTAAATTATCTGTCTTTGTATGTTACTTTTTCGTCTTAACATTAAGACTCTTTAAGGAGGCTATGGAGGGCAGGTACATGTTTTTTTTTCTACGTGTTGGGTCCAAAGGGAGTTGTTTTATCACTCACTTTGGCTTGTTGCATTCTTAATTAAACCTGCAAAATATGACTTTGACAGAGCGCCAATATTTGTTCTTTAATTTGGGTTATACCAGTGCAACAGCATGAGAGGACAGGAGAGTGAGTCATTACAGATACAAAAAAATGTTGTTCAATGTGATAGTGCAGGTGTCAGTATAAGGGCCACATGGAGGCAGACTTGAATTAAATCCTGCTAATTACTAATTGGGCCTGGACCAGTTAATAATACAATTTTAAGTGTAGGAAAAGAAATCTCCCCAGTTTGATCTCAGAGCTTAGGAAATGCAGCAGTCATTACCACAAGGAGGGAGGAATTAATTAAAGACGAGAAAATCGAGACTACATTTTCTGCAGTGAACAGAGAGGAAGTGTGTGTCTGACAAGTAATTGAGGAGGTTTGAGATATTTGCTTGTATCATGTATCTTTTAACGTGGCTGTTTGTCTCTGCACCTGTATTTCCTACGATGTGGGGAAATATCAAATCATATCTATGTGTTTTTTATGATCTTACTGAAAAATGAACCCACTTTGTGGCCTGTAGCGGTGTGTTTAGATAAAGTAATCCATCAGCACAAGCGAAACAGTCTGTATTCTCAAGTCTTGGGAGTTTGACAGTGAAGGAAGAGGCAGTTTGAATAATCAATGTTTGTGTTGTAGATGACAGGCTGCTGGAGGCAGACACTGTGATGCAAGACGACTTCACGTCACATTTCTCCTTTAAAATTGCTGTCATGCAATCTCCTAAGATACCCAGCCTCTGTTCAATGGTTAAATACACACTGTGATCAGCTTTGTGTTAGAATTGATCAAATGGCAAATGGACCATTTGTTTGGATCAATCCTGCTTCTCTGCAGTGTCTTGTTAATTATTTCATCACATTAACACTTGTCACTTACCACCCCCAATCTAGTTTGGCGATATTTTCCTGTTGTTGTCTTTGTTAATCTTTTCTTGTCAAGTGCTCTGATTGTCCTGAATAAATAACACCACTCTCCTTGGAAGGGGTGTAAATTGGTTTTCATGGTGTAAAAATTAGTGCCTCTATTCAGCACAAAACTGAACCCGAGTGGACCTCTTGGACTGATTCTTATGGAAAACAAGCAGCATATTTGTTGGACCACCTACCACAGCTACAGTCAGTAAATTCATGCTTAGTTGTCTTCCTGTGAAAATCTTATGTGCAAGTTAGAAATTTCCACAATTCAATGCGTTTAGGACAAACAAAGCCTTTAGCAAATTGATAATACTCATATTGTCAAGCTGTTTTAGGTGATAGGTTCCTTCTACAGGCTGGTGGTGACTGTAAACCAGTTTGTTTGTTTAGACATCGATACTTGTTTTTACTTATAAGCTTTGGGTATCTAAAAGAAGGCAGGTGACTTTTTTTCTATTTGATATGATCAGATCTGGATTTCATGGAAACTACTGTTTTTTTGGCATTTAATTTCTATAGTTATCCAAGTAATTTGTGTGTGAACAGGCAGGGATTTTAAGTGGTCTTGCACAATGCTGCTTTGATGGCTGTAAGTGGGATCCAACCTTCTAGTTGTGTGGAAGTACCACCCTGCTGTGTCCCTTTTTGCAGTTTGCTAGCTCAGCCATTGATGTGGTTTGTCACTCACTACAATACAATGTGCCAGAAATTTTTGGCAAACACCAAGAAGCACTGACAACATACTGTAATTCACGCTGATATGCTAAAACCTGGTCATTTGTATCAATTAAGTATCAACTAAGGATTTCATTACAGTGATTTCATCTCATCACAGTGTTGTAGTGGCCTCCTGTTGAGCTGGTTTGAGCTGACTAATGGATGCAACAGATACTTATTTGCTGCATGTTATCTGTGGAAAAATGAGTCCACAGCAATAATGTATATGTGCAGGAGATTCTTCCTAAAATATCATGTATATAAGGATGAAATGCTATAATGTAATTGTTCAAACAGATGTACTAAAAGCCCTTTTTTAAAATTATTGTATATATATCATATATATAATTTCTTTCCACAGAATTCAATTACTGCTGTGGTAGGATCCCATCCAATCTAATTATTTGTTATTTATATCAATATATTATTCAATTTATTCTGCACAGAAATGAAAAACATAAATGCAACAAAAAAATCATTCAAATGTGCAATGCAACATGGTTTTGTATATATCACTGCATGGACATGTGTACCTGCCTGTGATGCAAACCTTTTAGTTACCTCTAACACATTTTAGAGCCAATTCAGAAAAGCACAGTATACATCAAGTACAGTGTTATACAACACATACACACACATGCACATATCGAGAACAGGCTTACAAACCTCTCAAGTGTTAGTTCGGTGTTGTAATAACAATTGTGATATTTTAGCACTAAGCCTTTTCTCAAGCATGCAACCAGGGCTCCTGCGGCTAGGCCAGTTTATTCAACTGATTTATTCTCCTCACTGTAATGACAGGTGAATATTATTTGTGGCATGTCTAGCAGTGCAAAAGGCGATTTAATCTGTAAGGCCCCTTCCAACACTTTGGAAAACATAGATTCATATTTCATGACGTCTGCTGCACAATGTCAAAGACTGACATTTTCTTTAAAGCATTGTATGCAGTTTCTCTGCGTTGTTGCATTGTAGCCAAAGTAAAGTTATTTTAAAAGACCTGGGTTTTCTCTTAGTGGTCCCACTGACAAAGATCATAATATTCTTTGCTAAACAATTTTGAGTGGTTTCATGGACAGCAGGTTTCTGCCCCTTGTTCCCTCAAAGTAAGGGAGATTTTTTTTCTTGAAAATGATCCACTATTCTACACATAGTTCAGAGCCAGAAAAGAAAAATTCCTGGAATGATTGTTGCTTTTCTGAAGGGAATGGTTTTACCCTACTCGATATTTCCACTTCTGTCATTTTGTTGTGTGACTTACCTTATTACCTACGTTAGTAAGTTTAGGTATTAGATTATTTATCACAAAAGGATGATTACAAGACAGAGCTGAGGAAGTGCATCACGTTTCACCCTATGACAGCTTCTCCAACCCTTCCCCAAGAGGCTACTTCACCTTCCAACGATAGGACCGTAACGGTGTGGAGGTCCTATTAGTAATGTTGATCATTACCGATCTGACGTGTCAGTGGTGTTGCGTAATGGTCTTTCCTGGAAGGTCATCACAGCAGTAGGATCTCTTTGAGAAATGTCTTTTCATCATCTGAGAGCTACATGTAATGGAATACCTGGTTGCAGTTGGGGACAACGCCTAAACGCCCCTTCTCATAAATTATTGAACAAAATTAGCACAAAGCAGAAAAAAAGAGTCAGTGGTAACTTTTCCTTCTAATGTGGGTTGGATTTTTTTTCAAGAACTGTTGACAAACTTGTAGAACTCATAAATACCTTTAATTTTAAATTATGCTGTTGTGTGACAATGTTTCTAACTAGGTCCAAGTGGGCACCTAGCTATGCATGTCCACTCAAAGCAAAAATATAAGAAATTACACCAGTTATTATGTCAGCAAATTATGTCCAGTAGACTATTAAGATGATGAGTCTACAGCCATGCTAGCAGCTCTATGAGACTGTACTGAAGCTAAATGCTTAAGCTAAATGCTAACATCAGTGTGCCACAAGTGCAGTGCAGCCACAGCAAAGGTACAGCATTTTTGCTGCAGGCCGTCCAACCAAAGTTATTAGAATTCATCCTTCGAGCACCATGAATATCTGTACAAAATTTCATGGCAACCCATCCAGTAGTTGTTGAGATATTTCAGTCCAGACCAAAGTGGTGGACCCACTGGCTGACTGACTTACTAAAACATTTTGAATACAGTACTCAGAAAAATAGAAGGCAAACGTTTTATAAAACTATTAAAATTGTCTCCATTTGCCCTGAAACAGAATTACAACGATTTAACATGCAGCTAGTAGCCTCTTATTGAATCATCCCCTGCTGGGCTCAGAGCGGGAAAACTCATCCACAAGTTGAGTTACCCTGGATGTTCACATTCACATGTCTGTTACTCAGGCTTCCCACTAATTGATCTACTCAATCTTAAGTCATTCATTGTTTATGGGACAATAGTAACATAATGATAATATGAAACTTTAATAAACCCTTCAGGAAAATTGGGTTGTTGTTCTTGCAGCATAAAATATCATACTAGTAGGATACAGAAAAGAATCATGGAGTAAAAATAAGATTAAAGTAAATAGATGCATGAAATGAACGGCATGTACAGCACCACTTGGAGCAAGCAAGTATTCAGTACAGAAGTATGAATGAAAAGTATGGAAAGAGAGCATGTAAATGGAAAATATGAAACACCCAAAGGCGTATATGACATGTATAATAAACACATGTATACGCTGAAATGAAGACAAAACATTTAGAAGAAAACAACAAAAGGGAATTCACAGTGTACATACATGTTGAGCAAAACATGCATAGTATTTGCATTAACACAGCTGCAGAAGGTGTTACATGTGGGAAGAAAATGTATAGCTTGTGTTAGATAGAACTAGGTCATTAAATACATTAAATGTCCAGATACAGAGGATGAAGTAATAAAGTAGCAACAACAACAGAAGCAGAGGGACGTGGCTGTGGGTGGAATAGACTGTGCTGGCACAGTGCAGTGGAAACGTTTTGCTGGTTTATTTGTTTTTTGTTTTTTTTTCTTAATTGTATCCTCCATCAGTTATTATCAAGGTGGGGGATGCCCTTTTGTAAGTACTCAGCTAGAAAACCTAGTGTGCATTAGTTTCCGATGAGAATGAGAATAGCTAAATGAGAATAATAGTGAACATACAGTGCAGGTGTTAACGTGATGATATTTCCTTGTTACCTCAACGTCTTTCCCATTATTCTAGTCATGCTCACACTCTATATATCTGCATCTGCATATTTCCTGCGTCCGTTAGCTCACTGAAATGCATCACCGTGTGTATAGAAAGCTGTAAATTTAATATGTAGATGTTGGCACTCACTGCCTAATGCACTCTGTATAATATAGAACAGTAATATGCAGTGGCTGCATTTTAGAGCGAGATGCTAGCTGAGGAAATTAGACTTCTCATTGAGAGGACATTCAATCGCTCTTTGTTCCTCTGTTTGTACGAGGCAAACAAAGCTGTAAGATAATCCACAGCATACAGAGCGGCTGGAAATGGTTGAAGAAATACTATAACTTTGACACAGCTGAGTCATATATGTGCAGGATATGCTTCTGTGCCTTCTGTTCCCACTGCGTTGTGATGGATAACTCCTAAAGGTGCTGGCAGACTGTCTGTAATAGCCGTTTTACTGTACATATTTCTATTTAAGCATCACACTAACATAGAAATACAGTCTATGAAAACCTTTCTTTGTCTGCAAATTGCCACCTTCTTCTATTTTGCCCTTTTGTTGAGCAGATTTAGAAAAACTTAAGTAAAAAAATAGGAACTATAAAAAGTAAGTGTTTATTATTTTTGGATTTGAATGACCATTTGAACTCCTTTATTTCCTTTACATGAATCTCCAGCAGCTCCCTAAAAACAAGATGGTTATTTTTAGCTGACAGAATTGTTTACGCCTGATTTCCTTTTCAAACACATCGCCCATTAGAGTTTCAGGTGACACAACACTTCTTGACATATGTTTGGCCTCCCTCCAGGTTGACAAGTTGAGGGGAGGATGTGGTGAAATATGATGTGTAATCAGGCAGGTGTGTGGGCAGCTGGGGGCAGCAGGTGTGAGAAGGTTTCCTCGCCTGCCTGAGCGTCTCCTTCACTCCTCATTAGTAACCTTGCGGGCACCTGGCTGTCCAGCAAAGAGCGTAAAAACAATTTGGCCCAGGTAATATTTTTATTTTAGATTTCACTTTTTTTTTTTTTTTTTGTCTCCGTTGATCAGACCCTGAGCGACTGAGACGTCAGCACACAGCTGTGAGTAACACATTAGATGTTTGTGGTCAATTTAAGATAATGACGGGCTGAAAGCCCAGCGACTGAGGGTAATCAACAACCAGCCTCTTAGAAGCTAATAAGTGTATCAAACCACAGTCGACTTTATGGGCAGTGTGGTTTTGGTAATTATGAAGAGCAGCCGCAATGGAGCGTGGAGGCAAGCAGCTGAGCCTTGTTGTCCGACTTTGTGCATTGCAGTGTGGATGTTTTTAAAACTGTGGTGGAGGCCTGTTGTCGAACTGGTGATATGGGTCTGGTTGTGATAATGGTCCCAATAATGGTCACAAAAGACAGTATCTTATTGGATTATATTAATGTTTATGCTCCTAATTTCTGGATATAAAACACTGTTTCCTTTTTTTCCCACTTTACCATCATAATATTAAATGTGACCCAAAAAGATTATCAACTAACAAAAATAATATAGATTAAAAAGACTAAATATATCATATAAGGGATTGTATCTGTCTTTCTTATCTCACTGGCAGATGGTAGATGACCACAATCCTCAGTATAGATAAACACAGTTTAAATGGCCTTAAGTAAATGCACCATAGATGAGCGAAGTGCACTTGTTTTCTGATAAGAATCGACTGGATTGACTAAAAGACTAACCTTGTGCTTGTGCCAAAATACAATCAATGTTTATTGTCATATACAGTATACTTTCTGGCCAATATCAATATCTGTGCCCATTTTAAAAGCTTTCATCCTCTGCAAGAGGCCTGTTTGTCATTCGATAGCTGTCTCAAAAAGTGGACTTCTTCCTACGTTTCAAGTCTTGCAAATATGTTTTTGTGTTTAAATGCTTGTACCTGCCTATTTTATTGGTATCAACCATGAATATGGCAACTTTTTGGGTAAAGTAATTTTATCTTGAGGGTTCATTATTGACCTTGGACATAGCAGTTACAACTTTCAGTTGTTATTATCCCACGTAGGGTATTTTGGTCATGTCGTAGCAGATTAAATGTTGATTTTTCTTTCCATGGTTTCAACATCTTAACATGTGACTAGTTTTGTTCAGACAGCTGATGTTTGTTTCCTTCTTCTTGTCTGGACAATTTCCACTTGTATTAAGTCTTTTAGGTCAAACTGTTCATTTTATCTTTGTTGTATTTTCCTGTTTGCCCACTTTTTCTTGCTAAAAGGAAAAAATGCTGTACACCCGTCATTAGCAGAGTGTTGCAGGTGCTTTTCTGGGAGTATCATACCCAGATCCAATTATTTGACCTCAAACATCCCTACTGTATATATCAGCTAATTGAGTTGGCATTCCTGTTCAAGCAATTTGAAAACATAATTTGCAAAATGGATTCAGTAAGCACTGGATCAATGGAAGTTCTCCTGCCACATCTCAGACAAAGCTTCCCCTGCCAGGAACCACACAATGGACGATTATATGGACAAATATGTGTGTGTGTATATGTGTATATATATATATATATACTGTTTTTCACTCAGTAAAGGTGGGGAAGAGGAGGAAGAGGGCAGGACTTTGACGCAACAGGTGTTTTCTGTCTTTAATGGAAGCTCATCTCGTATTCATTAAGCAGCCACAATTAAAGCCACTTTACCTACAGTCCCTTTGCTCTCTGGGTTCCAGAGCAGCAGCATTATCATTATATGCCATTAACCCCCCAGAGAGCAAGGGATTTAAGGTGCTAGAGGTAATGGGCACGGTCAATCGGAAACTATAGAAACGCCACTGTTTGTTTGGCTCACAAAGGAAACCTATAAAAGTGTGTTCCTAAGAATTGATTCATGATTTATTGATTTCAGGCTAGGTAGGTCACTCCAAACATTAAGGACTGTAATGGCAGTGCTTTTGTCATGTAGGGATTACATCATATCCAATTGCAGTGGCCATAAAGGTGTCTTTAACTATTACACTCAATTTGTTTCTTTACACTACATACATTATTTTTCACACAGAGGGACTCTGTGTGAAAAATAATGTATGTATTTAATAGAGTTGTCAGAGAGGTGGAGTAATGGTCCTCTTGTAGCGGCGCGGTTTAAGGACTCTATGGCAGGAGTGGAAACCTGCCGCAGTTGTAACCACAACTGTTTGACTGCCTCTTTGTTGCTGTGTCTCTTATTATAATGCCTTTGATGAATGAAACTAGTTCAGAGAACAGCTGGAAAAAGCACTTAAATATGATGATTTGCCTGCTAGGTGAGATTTAAAATTCAAAGCTTCAATAGCAATGAGGATGACTTCTCCAAAAACGTTGACACTAATTATAATGTTTGACTTCATTCTTAGTGGAAAAAAAAGAGCTCACTTTATTTCTTTGGCCTTTTGGAGGCAGCACAGCAAGCTGTAACAACATTATAACATTTATTTGCCACAGTGAAACTTTTTAGATTAGACAAACAAACCCCAGCTCCATTTCCTTGCATGCTTTAGATAATTGACCCAATAGTGCATCAATATTGCATTTTCATTTTTAGACAGACTCTGTAATATGGATCCATGTTAAATCAAAGGACCACTGAACCACAGTTATAACACTGTCACCAACCGGCCCACTTCAATCAGCTCTAATGAGGTGAGCCAGTCATCCATGCCTCAGGAAAACATTGTGTTTGATGATTAATGTGCAGCATTTTTTTTTGTCACATTTTTTTTTTCATTTATTTTTATCCCCAAAAATTATACCGCTTTGTGCCTCATGAATTTAATGAATCATGATTCAAATTGTTGCTGATTTATTTGTGTCCTCAAAAGAAAACATTGTATGATATCTGCTGCTTCTCAGCCTGAGGTGTGGCCCAGCAGTGTGTTCATTTAGTTTGTTCAAAAACATTTTAGATATCTGGAGGTGTGAGTGGAGACCTCTTGAAATCAAAGAGGCTCAGCTTCCTTGTATAAGTGATACCATCATCGTGATCATCAACCTCAACGGCGCCTCATTCACAACAGCGTTGCCCACTTATTGTCCACTCTGAGGGTCCTTTAGCAGTCTGATGGATTTTAAGCTGATGATGAATAGATTTAATCATTTCATCTTATCCGCACTATACAACTATACATCCTCTTTTTACTGCTCAATATCTTCACTGCTCAAATTATTTAGAGCCTGTCCTCTCAAACCGACTGTAAAACCTTTATCATCCTGCTAACTAAAATGGCGAGGGCTCAGTAAAGCAGGAGCAGGAGCTGTAGAGAGCTTTAAAATGTATTATGTGCACATACCTGAAACCAGACTAGATCTCAATGTTCCTATTAGATAAAGGAGAAAATGGACTGATGAAATGACTTTCCTTCTCCTTCCTCCCTCTTCCTAATTGCACCAATAAGCGTGGCACTGGCAGTATTATATGAGTGTTTGTTTTGAGGGCTGCATTACAGCTTATCTAATTGGTTCTGATGCTCAGAGGACTGATAATATTTTAAACTGACTGAGGACAGCGAGAGCTATTGGGCCATTGGCAAATTGCCTCTGAGGCTTAGCTGAACAGATGCATAGCTTACACAGAAGTTGGATCTCTTCAGGCGTTTGACTGGTGTAGCTGTAATTTAACACCCAAGTATAAACTGTTTGGGTATCTGCACCTGTAAGTGGGGATGATGCAGCTATACCACATCTGTACAGCCAACAAACAATAAAAGTAGCATGGAAATGAACTGTTTTAAGACTCTTTGATGTGTATTAATGATTGTACATTAATATTATGTCTCTCTCACTTCTCCCCCTGTTATACTCTCATTCCTGCTCCTCCCTGCAGCACTATGCTGAGATCCCGGGCAGCCTTTCAACCATGCTGGAACTGGGCTCCTGTTCGGTCAGCTCTCAGTCTCTGACAGGGGACCACAATGCTTTGGGGCTACCTAGAACCCCAAGAGGGCCAGAGTGTCCAGATGATCATCTGGGTCTTGGCATGGAGGCGATGCGTGGTAGCAGCACCCCCAGGCGCCAAATCCTCCGCACGTCCCCGGTGGACTGTGAAAGCTGGCAGAAGCATCGCGCGGGACTGGTCGGAGGGTCAAGCCTGTTTTCTGGGTCTCGCTCCCTCCTGGAGCCCCTGAGTCTCTCGACGAGCTATGACACCCTCTACCTCCCGCACACGTCCGGCCGCACTCCACCTCTACACCAGAAACGCCTCGGCCTCTCTCTTGACGTGACCTCATCTTTCGAAGTCGGAGGGGGAATGCTGGGGGTGGATGGAGATTTGGTGGTCAGTCCCAATGTGATGAAGAGGCGTCGGGGTGGCCTGATCGAGCAGAGGGACATTGTGAAAGCCCACCAGGCTCATAAGATACAAAGCACACCACAGGCACGACGCAAGGAGTGGGAGTGAGTATGATGCTGATGTAAATACTAAACCCTGCAGCTCTCTCTCACTTACACACTAGAATATCCCGGGCGTTTCTTCTACATGGCTGTTTTTCTGAATGGTCTGAAACGTATAGCTCACATCTGCTCACAATTCTCATAGCATGGAGAAACAGACCACAGCAAAACAGCTGTATACAATGTCAACATTAATGTGATAACAGGAACTGTTTTTTATTGAAATCGCACTAAGCAAACATTACTAGGCTATAACATATAGTATTGAGAGCAATTTTGTGCAATTCATTCACTCCCTAACTTGTTTATTTTAACTTTATTGTGACAAAATTTCATATCCAGTCTCTCCCTGTGAGCAGGGATGTCAGTGTAGCTAGGACCAAGTGTTATTTTGCCAAATCTATGCAGCTGAAATGGAGATAATGTTTAGCTTTAATGTGACTACACATTGGTAAACGCCTTGTTTGTGTAGTTCAATGACAGCGAGGGATCACAATCACACAATCTCCTATCACAGTAATCTTATTTCTACAGTACATATATGGTGATACAGTAAACATTCTGTATAATCAATTGAGAATATAAGACAAAACCTGCATTTAGATTTCAGTTACAAAGATGCCCCAAAATATTCAAAGCATGAATTTTAAGTGTCTTCTCGGGATATGATTGCAAGCTTAATTGTGCATCCTGCAGTGGAAATGGAGAAGCGAGTGTCTTGATCTAACTGATTATTGTAAAAGTCTCATTTCAGCAGCTGCTTGTTTGTTACGTTGTCATCTGAGTCACTGACGCAGTGATGATGATTCTAATGCTCAGTCCATCATTACCGTTTGTGTGTACTCTAAGTGTGTGTGTTTACTATATGTTCATTCACATGCTCATACCACGCGTATGTGTGTCTGTGTGTGTGTGTGTGTGTAAATGTGAAAGTGCCTGCGTGTGTGTATTTACTGGTTTCCTGCCCTGCGGCGCCGTGGAATTTCTAGCTGATTATAGCGGCGACGCCCCAGCTCTGTTTGCCTGCTGAAGCTGGGGCTTCACCTCTAGTGGCTTTGGCCCCCACTGTGCCCCCTCCCACTTCCTCACCACAGGTTCAGGATGCCACATCCCATGCTGAGTTATAGCTGAAGAGACAGAGGCTTGAGGAGAGAGAGAGCGAGCGAGAGAGGAGATGGATGACGCACAATGAATGGAGGGGGATTCATGAGGAGGGAAGAGGCAAAATGTAAATTAGGAAAAAGAGGCACATCAGCACCAGATTATTACGAATGATAACTTTTTTCCATTTGAATTTGATATTTAAGTCCACGTGACAGTAGTTGATGTGGACAATTACTGGATTACCAGGCCTGTAGAGATGTTCAGTCATGGACTGGATAACTATTCTCTGGCCTGCCTGATATAATTAATATAATACTAGATGTCAGATTTACACTTCGGCTGCTGAGAGGACAATGACCAGAGTGAGTCAGGATCCGTTACAACCGTGAACATCTACCTCTCAGGGCCACTTAGAGGCAAACCCGCGGCATGACAGGAGGATGGAAAATGAGATGTTGCACCTGAGCCAAAGTGTGCACCTGCTTTTGTTTTTCAAAGGGAATTAGTGTGATTTTAGACCAAACGGGAGCAATGTGTTATGAAAAAGCTTATGTGAGTTTTTTTTACCAGCTATTAGTGAAATAATTGTGTTTGTCCCTCGATTCATCTTGGTCTCTATAGCAAGATATTTCAGCAACTATTGGCCAGATTGTCATGACATTTAAGTGAATTATTCCTAATAATTGTGGTGACCACATGAACTTTAATACAGCGCCACCATCAGGTCAAAATTTCCTCTCGACCTTTACTTTTGTTCATGACAAAGTATCTTTGAAACCAGGGGAAAAACTTACATGACATTTACTGTGGATATCCATGACTCCCAGAAGACTTTGCTTAGTGTCTGAGTGATTCCTTGATGTTTTTTCTCTGGTGTCGTCATCAGGCCAAGTTTCACAGGTTGCCATGGAATTTCCTGCCCCTAAGAGCATCTCTGCCCAATTAGAGCATTACATGACCTTCCCTCTAGCACACCCCCGGGCCAAATTATCAGCATTGTATGCAAAGTAACTACTGGCATGAAATTTGTTGTGGATATTAATGTTCCCTGGAAGATGAACGCTCTTTTAGAAATTTTAGTGTGAGAGTTATTGAGGTCAAACTGCACATTTTTAGCCCCTCTGTTGGCTAATTGCAAAATTTTCAGTGTGCTTTTTCCTTACAAACCTCTTATTTTGTGACCTGTAATGAGCAATGCAGACTTGTTCAAGTTTTATGTGCCTTTTTCAAATAGCATCTTCTGAAAGATTCTCATGTCACATACAGAGCCTTACTTGAAAGACATGCTGAAACAGAAAACACTGCTTTGTAAATGAGGCAATTAAGCCTCCAATTCTTGTATCTGGTTCTGCTTTTAGCAGGGGGTTGACTATGTTTTGTTTGTTTGTGTTTGTATAACAGATGCATGTGCGTGTGTGTGTGCGTCTACTATGTGTGTGTGTGTGTGGCTGTGGGCATTTGTAGCATTTCACATGTGGCGGTCTGGATAAAGACATCCTTTCGGAAGTGCTTGATGAAATAACAGTACTTAGCATTGGCTTTAACGTGACCTTAATGACAGTAATCAGACTGAATCTGGCATTTCAACTGCATCAGAAGTAAACATTGGTCACAAATAGAGGAGAGCACTAAAAATCTTTTGGACTCTATTTGACCGACTTCTCAGATGGTTCTGTGTAACAAACCTTCTGGCGTGTCCAGTTTTTGGTATCTTTGGAAACTTTGATATCTCCACGATAATTTAAAGTTAATTAATGGGGTAGGAAAGAGAAAAATGAAGGGGCCCCTTTTTTGTACTGGGTTACAAGCCCAAAAGGTTGTGAATCACTGGTTTAATCTTTAAATGCATTAAATTTCATCAGCTTATCATGTTTTTTTAATGTAAAATCTTAATCTGTGAAGTAACTAGTAACTATAGCTGTCTGATAGATGGAGTGGAGTATAATGTCCAATATTTCCCTCTGAAAAGTAGTGCAGTAGAAGTATAAAGTAGCATTCAATGGAAATATTCAAGTAAAGTACAAGTATCTTCAAATTGTACTCAAGTAAAGTACTTCTGTTATTGTATTCACTTACTTTCCACCGCTTCCCTCAGCATCAGCTTAGGGTAAATCAGCATCAGCAGTAAAAGAGGAGCTGTTATCTTTGTGGGAATAGTGGTTAATTTAAATGTTGCAAGCCAGAGATTCGAGGGAGTTCGAGAATTGCTGAACTAATGGCAGCATATGCTAAATCCATGAGTCATTAAGCTGAACTTCGAAATTGAGCCAGAGCAGATTTTCTGAAAGAGTTGCAAGACTATCTAGCATACAAACACAAGGCCAGTTTCCTGGTGACAGAACTTTGAATGAGACTCTACCTCAGAATGATATTTAATGTCCTCTGGGGAAACCTAGTTGTCATCTTGTGAGTACAAGCAGATTAAATTGACTAGATTTGTGTGTTTCTCGAATTAGTTCCTTGATTTTCTTTCCATTCTTCTGGGTCTAATGTCACACCTGCAGCTCTGTGTTTGTCACCTTTCTTCTGCTCTGAATGAGGGCTCTTACACACTCCTCAGCTCTCCCGGCACACATTTACAGTAAAGGGATGCAGGATGAATCGGACTGAAGTGGTTGAGTGCAGTGATGATACACTAGCGGCGCTCCAGTGTCTCTGGAGGACTGAATTGGACAGTAATTACTAAAGCATTTTCATTATTAAAAGAGATTTCAAATGGAGAGTAAATGGCACTTCTTCTTCTTCTCCCTGACAGACAAAAAGGTAAACATGCATACATCATCCGTTCAAGTTATTGCTTAAACGTTTTACTAAAAGCACTGGGAAAGGTATAAGGTGAGTAAGATCAGATTCTTTACTCTTGTACTTTGACGATGTAGAAAGAGAGATCTTTGTTTTATTAGAGGTTTGTTTAACTCTTGGTAAACGAGGTAGGTAATTGTTAAATTTGCAGGGCACAAACAACTGACTCTGCACTAACATCCATCACAAGGATTTCTCATTTTTTTTCAGGACCTGACATACTGTCTCTGCTGACCGGTAACACACACATGCACATATATAAACATCTGCACACTGAAGACATACTGAGTGCTGTCAAATCAACAATTCATCCAATACTTCACAGGTGATGTATTCTGGAAACACTGCAGGCCACAGTGGTTTCAGATGAAAGATGAAGACACCAGCGCATCATCATTGTGTGTGTGTGTGTATATATATATATATATATATATATATATATATATATATATATATATATATATATATATATATAATGTGTGTGTGAGTGCACTGTGCTATCAGTGGTTATCTGCGTGAGGCTGTGTGTCCTGTGTTGATACTATTCTCGGCAGGGGTGTTTACAGACTTGGACAGACTGCGTGTGATCCTCATTTCTTCTGATCACAAGGTGATTGAAACACACTGGCTGTGCCTCGGGCCATCCATAAAGCTTCTATTGCTCACTGCTGCTGTTGGAAAATTGCCTGTTTGCAGTAGGGTCACTGTTTTCATTCTTTACACACCGAGCACAAGCCTCATTATTTATCTACCAGGACAAATAAAGGGGAGCTTAACTACAGGGTTCAGTTTAAGTCTGCACGAGCTTAGCGACACCATAACCAAATGACTTCGATTGATGATTTTGTCAGAAATCTGCTAAGATACTTGCCGGTATCCAGCATGAACATTAATTTGGCAAAATCTGTACAATGCTGAAGATGTATTAATATTAAATGTTTCAACAAGTAGTGTGACTGCTCAAAGATACATTCAAAACATTTGGATAATCCCCAATCCCTGTCTCTATTTGTTTTTTCTGCTGTTTTCTATCTTTCTTATAGAAAGGTTTTTAGTCAGTACAGACGTGACTGTTGTATAAAAGCTAAAACCTTGTGTCCTCCTCCTCTGGCTGAGTTATTATTTTCAAAATAACATTCAAAGGAAAAATCTCTGCACAGTTTGATCTATGCAATTTGTTGCTGTCATTTCTGTCTTTTTTTTCTCAGATGAAACTCAATGTCTTTTGAGCAGCTCTACAAAGTGGAGAACCAGTAATATAGTCTGGGAAACAGTGATACCACCTCTGGTTTCAATCTGTCTGCTTCTCTCAGTGTTTGTCTGCCCACAAAGTATTAGCTCTGAAAGAGCGTCTGCACTCTGCTGCCCTCAGAGGACCTCACACTTTGGTTTATTCTCAACCTGTTGAGCTTGCGAGTCAGACAGATATTCAGGAGAGGAGACGCAGGGATTTAAAAAGTCCATCACTTAGTCAGCCAGCAAGTCTGCCAGCAGCTCATTCACACATTCCTTATTCATGTTTGTCTGTCGAAAGCTGAGGGAGCGTGTGATTGATGTTTCAAACAGAGGCATAATTGGACAGCAGGGCTTGCAATCTAAATGTCGTTGTTCATTCATACCAATCTCACTAGATTTGCTTAAGGGGCTCGACTGCACCTTTAAGTTAATCTTATGCCACATTTGATTTGTTTCCCTCTCCTTCATTGTTCATGTTTCTTAAAGCAACAGAAACTCACTTCAACTCAATTTGTGGTCAATGGGCAATTTCTAAAAAGGTCATCGCAGGCAGCTTCCATCAATGTTTTACTACTGAAGGTTTGACACTTTAGTAGTCCTGATCCTTTCTAATTTCATTAGTATGCAACTGAGAGAGAATCCGTCTCTCCTCCCTCTCTGTCTCCTTCTCCTTCATTATTGTCTTGCTGTCAGTGTCAGACAGACACCCGGCGCAGTGTAAATGTCAGAGCTGTTTGTCATAAGTGAATTATTAATGATGACATGCTGAAAAGCCATTTTCCGCGCCACAAAACCACGTGTCTGTCAAACAATATGCAGAATGGAGACGGCGGCGGTTATTGAGAGAGAATATGTGTCGAGGGAAAAGTGTAGAAATGTTTGCTCACTCACACACTCTATAAATGTTTTCATTTAATTCAGGCCGGCATATTTGTTTTATGACAAGGACATATTTGTTTGTGCTGCGTTTATGGTGAAGAGCGTCTCATTAAGTGATAAAATGATAATACTGCTGCATTCATTCTCTCTCTTTGCTTCTTCTTTGCTCTCTCTCTCTCTCTCTCTCTCTCTCTCCGTCTCCCTGTGTGTGGATTGCAAAGTGTTGCAAACTGACACTGTTGATGACCATCACGGAAATGGAGAGAGATCATGAGTTACTGAGATGTGTGATCTGTCAGCAGATGACGGCGTCCGAGTTTGACTAAATGTTGCTCTGGGGTGCAGAATGAAAGCAGTGAAGGGATGAGAAAGAGTTTGGGAGTGCAGCAAAGAGGCAAAGAGACTGAAGTGGTTTGAACTTTTTTGATTGATTTTGTGTGCGTGTCCCCTTATGTTGCTCTCACATTTGTGACAGAACGGTTTATATAAAGCCCCCGATGAATAAAATACATTGTTATTGTTCTCTTTGGTTTTGATGATTAAAGGTAAGACTAAAGAATTAGTTAGTGTTTGGCTTTAGTATACCTTATAATTGCAATGTCCCTGGTTTGATTCTGGCTGGAGACCTTTGTTGTTCCTGCCAATCTCTGTCACCATTAATAAACGCAAAATTAAATATTAAAAAAATGGCCTTACTTAGCTTCAGTCACCATTTCTGTTTCAGAAATGGTCATTAAATTTAATTAAACCTGAACGTGATGGTATTTCAGAGCACAACACCATCAGATGGCCTATATTTTCTCTTGCCTCAGAATGTCACCGGGATGCCCCCATTCCCCTTTCCCCATTATAGCCTTAAATGTTACTACCATGCATCTCTGGGCTCATGCCCTGCTTTACTGACACCACCTACATCTCCTGAGGGAACCCTGTATGAAATATAGCCTCTGGTCCTCCCATTCAACACCATATGAAGGCAGCGTGCTCTCTCATTTACACACACACACACACAGCTCTGAGTTCAAATGTGAACGGTGAGCAGGCACATGTATAGATCAGCATTTATTATCTGTTTAATAATTAAAAACCATAGATGTGCTGATAACTCACTCACTACAAGCAATATTTTAAATGATGCTTCAGGCTTTGTACTGGATAGTGGAAGTGCCAACAAGAAGTGTAGCTGTCTTAATTGTGCTTCTGGAAAATAAAACAGCTGCCAGAGGAGCATAAAGCTATATCAAACTCATTCACAATCATCCATAAGGAAAATTAAATTAAGTTTTAAAAAGAAAACTTAACATATTTTATCAGTACAAGAAAACATCATCACATTACTCCAATACATGAATCACTTCATTGTCTTCCCATTCAAAAGAGAATTCACTTTAAAATCCTCCTATTTGTTTTTAAGGCACTACATGGTTCAGCTCCCCAGTATATTTCTGACCTGCTCATCAGACCTCTCAGGTCTGCAGATGGTGGCTTGTGTGTGTGTGTGTGTGTGTGTGTGTGTGTGTGTGTGTGTGTGTATTTGCGGTTCAACCTATGAGAATGTGTGACTTCTGCTCTGTATGACCTTTACTGTGTATGTGTGTATGTAGGTATTGTGGGTATGTATAAATATATGTTGTTTCTTTATTTTTTTCTAATCTTTTAATCTACCCCCCCCCCCCATATGCTTGATGTTTTTATGTCTCTCTTTTAAATGTAAAGCACATTTTAGTTTCCGTGTAATGAAATATGCTCTATAAAAAAGCCGCCTTGTCTGTCATTTCAATAAACCACATAGGTAAGTATACTACAGTGCATGGATTAATGTTAGATTATTATTTTAACCGTGTTTACTCGCTCTTTGCCTCTCAGAGAGGCATGTTAAAGAGAAATATTTTTCTGAGCAGCTGGTCTGCTGTCCAGGCTAATCTGCTAGAAAAAAAGCAGCACTTTGTGTTGACCCCTATGTGCGCACACACACCGACAAACAAAACACTCTCATGTAATGATGTTTGCTTAGAGAAGAGGCACATTCAACCCCCCTTTTTTTTAAAAAAAAGGAACAGGCCGTCAGCTAACATATGACAGGAAGTGATGTGGGTCTTGAATGTTCACTGTCAAGCTGTAAATCTATTCCACAAAGGTTCATCAATATCAGATCAATCAATTATTCAAATCACAACATTTTAAAGGATAAGACTGGTGATATTGTATATTTTTTCACATTGTCAACAAATCCCATGAACCACAAATTCGTATTACAAACATGTATCGCCTGTGTAGCCAAAGCCTGATATAATGTATTTCTCTGCCATAGACCTTCATTGTTGTACACGGTTACACTGGGTGACATTTCCCGTCATTGCCATGAACATGGGCATTGTAGTTTTTAAAAACAATCTATCCACACACATACACTGTCCTACTGCTGTAAATACTATAGGACACAAATCAATGCCTGAAAATAGCCCCTAACAAAGACACAATCTACTGCTGTTTAAATAACATAGCTAAAAACTACAGTGTCCAGCTGTTTTAGAGAATTATTTAGCCTTTTAAAGAATGAAACAACATTTTTGTGATCCGTTTTTAAAAAGATTTTTAAAGATCTTCATTTAGAACCAATGGGCTTAAGTCTGAGAGCCACAGACACGCTGGGAAGTCAGAAAGTATTGAGAGACTGTTGGTTTTGGCCTTTTTTAGAGGATTTAACTTTTTTCTCAAAATTAAATTGCTTCTTTGGCAAAGTTATAATAATTATGCAGGATTTAGTTTTAATATAACAACTGGAATGTGATAAGTCCTCCGTGCTTCTCTTTTTTTTATGCCTGTGAGCAGTCTTAGCTGATTCACACAAAGCTTGGCACAAAGCTTTAATACTTAATTTACTTTGATAGAAGTGTGTGTGTGTGTGTGTGTGTATGCGTGTGTGTACGTGGGTGGTATGTTTATGTGTTTGCGTGCGTACATGCTGAAACTGTGGCCGTCATGTGCCTCTTTGGACATTAAAGTCCTGAAATGTCGAAGCGGGATGAATGCGGGCCCCGTCGTAGACCTTGAATTTACTCCCATTCGTTTATTCAAAGCTTCCGATTTAAATATCAAAGATGATTGTGCTGTGTTCTCAGAGTTCAATGCTGTTAGCTTATTGGAGCAAATAATACCTTTGTAGTGCAACAGGATTTCTTTCAGCCACTGATGCTTTCAAGCCAAATGGGCTTAGAGGGGAGCCCTAGCTATATCTAAATTGGCCTTTTTGGCCCCTGTTTTGAGATTATAATTCAGTGATGGGTTGTGTAGTGTGTGGTCAGCATCAAGATCCACACATTTACCTTCGTTTGAGGCTAATATGCAGGGAAACAAGCCAGAGACACGCCTAAGTGTGTGTGTGCGTGCGTGTGTGTGTGAGATATTCATCACATCCATTTACCCCCAAAACAGGAGGGAGTCCAAATGTTGCAGCTGTGTGACTTATGCTGCTCCAGGAGGGAGTAGTTTTGACAAACGAGTAGAAGGTGCTTTGTAAGCAAACTGAGTCCATCACAGCAGCAAACTGCGACCTCAGCGTCGTGTCTCTGACCTCTAGTGGAGCTACTGAGAAGTGTTTACTGCACAGGCAAGCTCATGCATGCATTCATGAGACAAATGGATGGTGTTTAGCCTGTAATCATTTGTTTATATTATGACGGCATCTGAAATTAATGGGTAAATATGTTGAGAGGCATCAATCCAACTGGGGATTCACACAAGACGTGGAATAATTGGAGTAGATTTTCTTGGGAATTATTCATGCAGAGCTACAATGAGAAGGTGAAGCCTCGCACATTTAAAGTTTAAAATCTCTTTTCTAAGGTTTAATTTGGCTCGGCCCTGCTCACACTGGGACTTCCTTGCATGCTGAAACATTTATAAAGGGCGGGAGGCAGTGGCAGAATCCGCAAACACACTGCAAACTGATGAATTATTCTCCCATTTTCCATCTCAAGCTAAAGTCTGATTTGATGCTGTGGTGTCTTTTCAGTCAGATATTGTAAAATCTGAATTGTTTGCTGCACCGGAGTGCATCCCTAATCCACAGTCTTAGTGATTCGCCGTAGCTTCAGTCGAGCTTGTCCGCACAGTATGTTTTTTCCAGATCTGAGCAGCTGCCACTTTTAGGTAATGATGTAGGGATAGACTGTCATGTGGAGTGAAAAATCAAACATACCCAGTCTGCAGCTGCTGGGACAGTCTGGGTAATCTGAGTAAAGTCACAAACATGCCTGAAATTGTTAAACTGATATCCTTAGATTGGGGCTTTGTGATTTAATTTGATTAGTTTTGGGGCTCATTTCCACTGCCAAGTCTGAACATTGATCCAGTTCACGGAGGAAAACAAGACAAAATAAACAAAATCACTGTTACCTTATATTCATTGCAGCTTTGGTTGGATCAGTGGTGTCAGGCATCGCTCATGCACACTGCGTATTAGCTTCTCTCAAACCTCAGGAGTACACAGCCATCTACCAGCCTACCAGCCATCTGCTTATGACTAGCAAGCCCCTCGCACACCTCCATGATAAATTTACAGCCGCATGTTGACCATATTGATCTGTCGTGCTGCCAGTGTGATTATTAACACTCTTTTTATTCACTTTAATTTTGAGCTAGATAGATATATGAGCTAATGGATGGCTTAATTTAAAAAAGTAAATGGCTGCAGCACAGAGCAGTCACTGAGAACTGACTCCCTCTTTGGCTGCACAACTTAGAAATTCCTTATTCATGGTTTTTTTGATTACCTCACCTGCTTCCTTTTCACTATATTATGATGATATTATACATACAGATATTATATCATCATGATTTAATGCTTTTCTATTGGTTTTGCATTGTGCTGTTGAAATGTTTGGACTAAGAAAGGTCTCTAAACCCCTGACTATTTATGCTGTGTGAAATATAAACATTCTCCAAACCCCCTTAATGATTTATTTTCTCTGTACACTATATTTAAAGGTTTTTCTTCTACACACTTACAATATTTTCCTCTTACCTCCCAAAGTACTTTCAGTTCCCTTATATGAATATTTACCATGTGTGCTTTCAGGGAAAACGCTTTCATTGCCAAAGGTGGCTGATTAACATAAAGCACTTTCATATTTCTAGAACCATGAAAAACAGTATCTCCTTATATGATATTGAAAGATGATATATTATAGTATTGTTTTTTTTTCTATCTTCTTCAGGGAGGCAATATTAGTCAGTGATGCTGCAGGATTTCATTTAATCTCATCCCTTTTCTTTTTCATGATCTCTATTGATTACAAACTCAAAACAACTGAGAAAAAAATGTCAGTTTTGATTGAATGTCTGTATTAAACATGTTTAAACAAAACTGAGACGTTGAACAGGAGAATGGGGAATAATCCAAATGACAGTTCTCAACTTTGCAACTTTAGACTTTACAGTTTTAAAATGACCTAAATAGGACACAAGAATTGAAATTCCTGTGCCTTTATTTGATGTAGTACCTCTATTGGTCACTAGATGGAGATAATTGCTCAGCAATCTTATTTCCCACTACTGAGAATATTGTCCGAGGAAAATGAAGTCTGAGACAGACTTTAGGATTCATAGAGTGACATGGTAGTGTTAGCACAGACATAAATTGGTGTTAGACTGATATATGAAGCTAATATTTGCCTTTTATCAGATGTCAGATATCAAAAATGTCATCTACCTGCACAATGACGGGGGCACGCTCCTGAAAATTCATTAAAACAGCCTGATAGACCTGTCATGTTGATTTTCATTGATTATTCCATTAACTGTTTAAGCATGGCTTTCATAACTTAGATTTTAAAGGCCGAGAGTTTTCTGTATCATCGGTGTGCTGTGTTGCCTAGTGTGTCACTTAGCCTCCAGGAACTGCTAATGCTTAAGGGCACAAACAGAAAAGTCACTTTAAATCACTGTCACACTAAATGAAAACAGCCAATTCCAAGTTACTAATGTTCTATTCCTGTAAATAGTTGTTTATATTAGTATTATTTGCAAATAATGAGTGAATATGAGTAAAACAGTTTTTTTATTTTAATTCCTTCAATTATATTTGACCATATAAGTTTACTGATACTTCAGTCTATACTTCTAATTTATCTGATCAGAAAACACACATTGGACTTTTACAAACTGTCAGTAGTTGACCTGTTTTCTGAGAGTTTTATTGTATCATGATCTAAATGTTGCTACAGACGGTTTTCCATCCTTCAGTTATTCAGTAGTAATACCAGGATGCTCATCATGACATGGACAGTGTTGGTGCTAAAGACTGCATTGCAGTGTTTTTATCCGCTGTTTAAGCCTGAATGAATGAATTTCTCAAAATGATCAGGTCAGCGTAAGGCTAATCCTCTCCCAAGTCAATAAATTCACCACAGCTGATTCCGTCCATAAAGAGGAACAGACGACAACGAATGTCTCAAAAACACTCCTCTTCATCTTTCTAAATTAAGTTGCTTCAATTCATTGAGCATCCCAGACAGCTGAATAAATATCAGCGTTCTGCTTGTTTTGTTGGTAGCTGCAGTGCACCATTCACTGCCCAACTTGTTGCTTTGAACACTCTAAACTTGCAATATGGAGGAAAAACCAGGTTAACAACAGCGCGCTTGTAGACAGAGTCGTTTGTCTGGAGACAACAACCATAACTCAGCTCCCCGTGGGGAACGATGATTTATATAGGTTATTCCATAAAATCTAGGGTTATGGCGACAGATTCACGGGGCTGAGAATAGGGGGCATGTCAGTTCAGTTGCTAGGAAACAAGTAGGAGGAAGACAACAGTGGAAAGCAGAAATCTGGGTTGGGTAGAGAGAGAGAGAAAGAGAGAGAGAGAGTAAGACATCTAGAGAGACAGAGGAGGGTGAGAGAGACAGGAAGAGATATCGTGCTGCAGGGTAAATGTGTTTCATCATATCTCCTTCAGGCATTGATCAAGGCCAGGAAAGAAAGCAACAGTGCTGCTATTTCCATGCTGTGTGATTACGGAGATGACTATTGATTCTGTCAAACCCACTTGTAATTATTCCCGTTTTTATGATAAACACTGTCTTTCCCAATGTAATTCCCAGAAATTTAAATTGTGGTTCTTGTACAGTTCATCGTTAACACACACCCAGACACACACACACACACACACACACACACACACACACACACACACACAAGGTCCTCTCATGTTCCAACCATTACCATCTCAATGAAGCTAAATATAGTCCAATCCCCCAGCCCCCTTCATCTCGCCACATCAATAGGTCTGGCTTTGTCGTCTGTCTGTCCTTCTCTGTTTACCCCGAGCTTTTCTGTGTCACATAGAAATCTGCGCTCTGGCCGATGGCACACTGACCCAGCGCGCGTTTATTTTTGGGGGAACTTTATAGGTTTAATATGTTTTTTTTTGGAGATTTGAGCATCGCCCAGTGTACAAGCTTATTAAAGAGAACATCAAACATCAAAATCCCCCATGTGTCTCTGCTAGATCCCTCAATCAAGTGCATGGTGCTGACACACACTGACAATGTGTTAAGTGATTGTAGGTGAATAATATCCTTTTTTTTTATTATAAACTCAATACAGTTGTTGTTGTGGTGGCTCAAACTACGTATTCATCCACGTCTCCAGTCGTGCAACATGTTTATTTCTGTTAGAAATAGAAAGTAGTCGCTGGTTTTAAAACATATTCTGTTTTTGCGCTTGCCAATATGATTATGTTTTCACCCATATTAATTAGTTTGTCAGACATTCAGCAGCATACATCAGCTGTGTCGACAGACTGCAAGGACAGACTGTTTTTGTGCTGATTCAGTTCTACATTTTCCACCAGTCCATGGTTATTGTGTTTTGAGCCATATCTCTGAAATATGCAACTTGATTTCAGTCCAAATGTAATGGCACCTTTGCAAGCCGAAGAAAAACGTAAATTCAGCTTAAAATTGAATTGATTGGAATGATGTATTTGTGTGTAACCGCAAGAAGTGCAACAGTTACAGTATTTGCAGATGTTTTCACACTGCAGGTCTGGTTTACAGGTTTGCTCCCAGAGACAAACAAACACCACGCTGACAGGCTGATCTAACATGTTACTTCCATCCAATCAGTAAATTCTCCTCTACCATAATTGGATCTTCATTTTAGGTAGTAAAGAAATATAAGTACGGATAATTGCTTCTGGGTTGTGTGTAGCAAATTCTCTGCCCCCTGAAGAGCAGGTGCAAATTTATACAGGTATGAGCGACGGTTGTGGTGGGGCAGAAAAAATTTAATCAACCTGTATTCTTCAGAGACCTGCGCTGAGAGGGAGAGCAGTAGCCCATAATAAATGAACATAATATCTGACTGTGTTAGAGCACCAAACAAAGAGCAGGCAGGGAGTTATGGCTCTCTGGTCATTAATCCTCAACTTGAAGTTGAACGTGATGTTCATGGAGATGCTTACTCACTGTGGTGGTGGTGGTGGATGCACTCTTAGCACAAATATAATGTGTTTTCAAAAGCATTTCAATGGTCAGAGTGCATTAGCCGTTTAGTGAACTTTCTTTGAACTTGAAATATTTAACTTCAATCATCACAAAGCAAGCAACTTTCTTTGTTTGGTGAGATGCTCTGTACAACATTGAGGTATCATTTTTTTATTGCCGCCATCTTACAATCAGTCTATTTAAAAACGTTTTCAGTGCAGCTGTCTTCCATATTATTGTGGTGAACTCACTCTGCTTGCAAAAGAAAAGATGTTTTTCTTTTCCCACCGCGACCTTCCTTTTTCAATACACCTGCTGAATTTGCATCTTCTCCTTAGAGGTGGAAATACACGACTGTTCAGTGCAAACTGTATGAAGTAAAGTTTGTGAATCCAGCCGAATGTGCAGTCAGCCATAGTTGCTGTTGTCTGAAAACAATTTAATGCTCGGTTAACCCAGAAAGAGTGAAAGACTTCCATGTTAACTTTAGCTCCCTGCTGCTTTGTTAAAATCAGTTTAATATACAGTATTCAATTGTTCATGCTTGTGGATGGATAAGCTTTTAATACACGACACTTCACTACTCACAATCCTTTGGTGCAATAACTCTCATCTGACAAATAGTCTTTAAAACTAAACCAAGTAACATACAGACTGAAATTAGGAGAGTAAGATAAATGAAAGTGACAAAGAAGCACTCTGAAACCATTAGACTCTTAAAGGATGTTCACGTGTTATGATCTCACTGCCTGGTTGTATTTTGATCTGATCTTTTATACCTGCACAATTAAAGCCCCACCCATAGCTGTCATCGAGTGTGTGTTCGCCACACTGATGAACAAGTGTTGACGCATTTAACTCAGACGGACACACAGATTCCTTATTTGACGCCTCTCTTTTGCTCTGTCTGTCTGTCTGTCTGTGTAGATAATAATGTGTCTTACTCACTACATTAGCTACCAGCACTTATACTCCTTCAATTACACTACTTGTCATTTAGTCAATGATTATTTTTTCTTATTACTGTTCATCTACCTAAATAGATTTCAAATTTAAGTGCTCAGCAAAGGAACAAAAATTAGAAACACCTACATATATATAGGCAGAAGTGTGTGTGAATAGTCCATCATTTAGTATTGTGACCTTCAGAGTTGATATGGATCCAGCCTGTAAAAAACTAAAGAAGATAATATTCCTTAAGATGTTTTACATCTTGTGAGAGTATATTTTCTTTTATCCCACACTAGAAGTTTTATTTCTGCTGTAGAGTTTTATTTATACTCATTATGTGTCTTGCACTGCTCTTTTGCACAGTATGTGTGATCCTGTTATCTTTGCTAAGTTAGCATATGGCATTAAACTCATGTTGTCGTAGTGTGACTGAATCCGATATTTTTAGCGGTGCTGCACAGCGTTTCTGCCTTATGCCTATGTGTCACCTTCTTACTCCTCTGCTCCAAATCCATGTTGGACAGAACAAGACGAATAAAAGAAGGAAAAAACCCAAACCCAACAAATCCAAACTGGCTGACGGGTAAACTTTGTAAATTATATCATAGCAGCAGGTGTTTTGTTAAGGAAAAGATGTAGAGTACAAAAAACATTGGCTCTCCTGGTTGTGTCTTTTGTAGATATCATTATTTCTGGGATTATGTGTAAAAGAAACAAGGTAAACACTGCAGCATGAAAGTAGTTCAAGTTCTCACAGAAAAGTGGGATGAGTCTCTTTGAAAGGCACTGGAGCATGGTGGAAAGATGTTGGCTGGTGACGATGGAAACTATTCAAATGTTCACATATGACAAACAAACGTGTGTTGAAATCACATGTGGGACTGTTCATATCTCAAAGAAAAGCAGCTAATTTAGTTAGAAGACTATTAAGCTGAGAGGATGATAATGAGCGGGTTTCAGACACAAGCCCGCCAGGTATCTGCGTACACACGTTCTATTTTTGAATTGAAATCTTTGTTCACACCTCAGTCCTGTGGCACTAAGTCCTATTACCACAGCAGAGACTGTCAACCTGCTGTCATAACAGCAGGTAACCGTGGAAACCCTGTGTTCCTCAGCTCAATTTTTGTAAGTTAGACATCTCATGTCCAACAGCTAGGAGACTTTCCAGTGGTGACAACAAGTCTACAATTTCAAATTAGATATTAGTTCAATATTTATCTACTATAACTTTATGCTACTGTGGTAAAGCACATTGTTTTTTTTTATTTAAATTTGTCTGTGTAACCTGCTGTTTTAAATACAGTTAGCCCACGTGCATCAATTGTCAATAAAATCTGATGAGTTTCAGAAACCTTTAGGATCTAACCCTAACCCTAAAAAAATCTTATTTGACTTTCTGTCATCTCAATAATTTTTTGTTTATTCTTTTGGATCTTATAGATGTTTCAAATGTCTTTATGGACACGCCTCTGTCAGGATCGTTTTAGCTTACTTACCTAAAGTATTTAACATTTTAGTTAAGAAAAGATCAGATAAACTTTATACATTTCAACTGGGAAACTTACACGTAATTATACATATATACATTATACATATATACTTACATATATACATAATTATACATATATACAAAACAAATACTAGATATATTATGACTATCTGCTATGTACAAAATATAGTATTGAAAAACAAAAATAAAAGGTACTAAATAATATATACACCACAAAATGGTAACTACAAAGTGTATTGAAACACAATATATTCATAAATAAGTGATGAAATGAGGAAGTTTCAATAGATAATTTGATACAAAAATTGCACTAATGGGAATCAAATCTGCTTGCAGGCAAATTGTCTTTTGTTAAGTTATTTTTACACCTATTTTCAATTCAAAACGAACACTACTAGCTACGATATTATTTATGGATTACAGACACAAAAACTAAATTGAAGGGATAACATGTTAAAGTGAAAACACGTTTGTTTCCAACATGGTCCCAAGATGTTAAAAGACAAAGAAGCGTTCAAACATAAAACTAACAATAAATCCTGAAATCTAAAAACACATCACTACAATTTAAATAAAAAGAATAACGCCCGCATCAAACTACAAGGACAATTTTATAGCTAAAGTAAAAATGTCACTGAAGGTTTCATTATGAATCTATAAATCTATGAAGTTAGTGGTGTCAACATAGTCTTTACAGGTTTGACTGAGCTGGAGGTTAGTAGGTCTGAGCCCATGAATAAATACATCAGTCATGTTGCAGTTGGGTTCAGTCACAGTTCTTCAACAAAATAACTTGTTTGATTCAAAAGTTGGGTTTTCAATTAGAGGGGAAAAAAACTACTGACTCTCTAAGACTCTCTAACCGCTGGCTCTCTGCCTTTTTCCAGGAAAGAACCATCATCCTTCCACCCTAATCATCCCTGTTGCTAACACCTAATTACCATAATTCACCCCTCACCTCTCAGCCAAGAAAACCGTGGCTGCTGCTGCTGCTGCTGCTGCTACAGCTACACCCTCTCATCCTGGCAGAAAACAATGTAATGGTATCACTCGCTTACCGCTGTAATATTTCTATCAACTTAGCTAAGACTGAAATTACAAAAAAAGCAAAAGAAATGTGATTTATTTCAACAGTTATAACTAGAAGAGCCTGTTGAGACACGCTAGTACATCTCTTCTCACTGTGCGTAATGAGAAGACGTCTGATTTCTGTCTGTTATGTGTTCTATTTTTAATGCCCGTAATGTGTTGGAGCACTAATGAGTTGGAGGCCACACACCATTGATCACTGCCTTCGTCATACCACCATCACTAAATACCCGTCAGTGTCAGTGTGGCGGGTAACGCTCTCCTGTGGTTCCTCTTTTCTTTGTCTTCTGTTTCCATCACCGTCAGTTTACTCTCTCAGTTGATATGATGGTAGCTGGTGACTTTTACTTGCACTGACTCCTCCATTGCGCCACTGCTTGATGCTATTTGAGAATATTTGAGCTTTTATTCAGTCTCTTGACACTTTCTTTTCAGTAGAGCCTCGTTGCCTGATTTCAAGGGTAAGACTGCTGTTATACCACACGTTTTTATTATCAACAAATCCCATGAAAATACCAAAACCAGCGATGTGTTTGCTCGCCTCTTGATACTTTCTGACTTTCCCTGCTCTATCTACGTGTCTTTCGAGCACATTGGTTCCTACTGAAGTCATAAATCTTTTTAAAAAAGGGTCACAAATAATAGTTTCAATTTCTAAAGAGGCACCTTTATTTCCTTTAAGAGGTGGGCATTGTAGTTTACACCAAACGTTACTCAAACAGGAGTAAATAGAGCATTTTTGGGGGACTATTTTCAGCTGTGGATTAGTACACATTTGGTCACTAGTGAGGATTAATCCAAGGCTGAAATAGTCCCAAACAAATGCTCTATTTACTCCTAATGTTTGGTAAAACAGGAGTAAATAGAGGATTTTTCGGGGGACTATTTTCAGCTGTGGATTAATACACATTTGGAGTGCAAGTGAATATTTACAGCAGCAGGATGGTGTATGTGGGATCAGCTACAAAGAAACTACAGTGCCCATGTTCATTATAATGAAAGAACATGTGCAAAGGTGCTCATCGATTATTTACTTGTTTGTTTGTTTAACAGGGCCAGTACAGATAAATATTATTACACGGGGAGAAGCAACACCACAGATGTTAGATGAAGCTGATTTGCAGCTCAGTCTGTGGTTTCGCGCTTTAAATATAAGTTAAAACAGCCGAACAAACATATTGCTGCAACAGATTTAGGATAAAAGCAACAGACTGTGTGCATGTGAATGCACGACTGTGTATGCGCTGACAAATAGGTGCAAGAGTGTGTATCTGTGTGTAGCAGTATGTGACAAGTGGGTCTATTCAGTGTTGGTTTGGCTATTTTTGTGGATCTTGCTGACAATTAGAAAAACGTCAAAACACAAGCTAATTCACTGCTTGCTCTGTAGTCGTGTTTCTCATATCTTACATGTGCAACTCCAACCTCCTAATGGGTCCCTTCCCTCCTTTTTCCCCCTCTTCATTGTGAAAATCCCTGATCCCCATGAGAGTATATGAGCACTTCCAACCAGCACACAGCAGCACGACTCCCCCTCACTATCAAGCCTTGCAATAGTGGGTTTTGAACCCTGTAATTAGGCAAAGATACGTGCTGCTGTCCTCCTGAGTGTCTTGCTGGCGCTGGGGGATTTCACAACAAGTGTTGATACTCTGGTCTGCGTGACCAGCATTCAGTTTGCTCGACCTGAGGCGTGACCGTGCAGGGTGAACAGCACAAGTCAAAAGGAATATAACAGCGTGGCCCCTCTTCACATGGTAGTTGACCAGTGACATAAAAAGCTGGAGTGGTCCTACAGGCGATTTTAAGTTGTCTTACAAGAAAACCATAAAGTGAGTGCATATTTGGAGGTTTGCAGGCCAGTGTTAAATATAATTGGTTACATAATCACGTCAGTATGCAGGCAACAGCATCTATTGTTTGTTTTCATTGCATTTTAACTTTATCAATTCAATGCATGACAGCTTTTCTTGGTCTTTTATTTGCTGTTAACGCACGTTTTGTTTCGTAGTTTTGTTTCATAGTAAACTGCGCGGGTAGGGAGAGGTTAGACAGAGGTTAGGAGAGGTGTGTTGATCCTGTCGCATTAGGAGACACTGCTGTCTCCTCTCCTGCTCATATAGTGTGGGACAAAGGAGACGCTTCCTTCACTATCCCACTGCAGACAAGACGGATTCAGGAGGTCATTTTTTTTGTTTGTGTGTGAGACGTCCTCTAGTTGACAGCTTGTTGCGTTCGCGTTGCGCATTGTTTCGGGGAAAATGTGAAAAATGCCAAAGTTTTTTTTTTTTTTTTTTCCCGGTCGTGCTCTTACGCATGCAGTAGGATAATGCTCTTGTGGTAGGTGGTCAGCAGAGAAGAGAAGAGAGGAGACAGGAGTGATGTGCTCTGAATTAGTCAGTGGACTGTTGCTGGTTTATTTAAAAATCCATGGATCAACCTGCTCTTCTTCTTTTCGCTCAAGGGACTGATGAGGATGGCTAAAGACGTGACCTGTTGCAGCTTTTCTCTAAGCTTTTAGTGTTTGGATGGATAAAACGCTGCAAAATGCAACGTCGAAATCTGTTTTTACAGCTTCATTTAACACTACGGATTGTGAAATGAGGCAAATATGAGTTACTTTTTGGATATATGTCCTTTTTACGCAGAGCGCACTTGAAAAGGGGGGGGTTGCTGCTTTGACTGGGCTCCTCACTGGACTTAAAACGCGACACACTGGACAAAAATCTGTAAATGTTTTGAACCGAACACTTTTAAAGTGAAAGCGCTGTTTTTGCGACTAAAACTGATGATGATGATGATGATGATGGACTAAAAGCTGATCAGGATCTCGCCACTCTGCTGCCGCCACACCGAGCGCAGCACCGCGCCCTGCTTTCGAGGAGACTATAACCTCCTTCTACTCTCCTGTCTCACCCTGTCTTCCCTTCCCGTGTGGTTTGCTTTTGACAGAATGGCCCGTTTTGGAGACGACGTTCCGGGCTTGTTGAGCTCAGGAGATGGAGGGTCCGAGCGCAACAGGAACCGCGATGGCGCGGCCGTGTCCACAGGTGGCATCTCCCCAGCCTTCAAGCAGACCAAAGCGCAGCGTGCCCGCACCATGGCCTTGTACAACCCCATCCCGGTCAGGGAGAACTGCTTCACCGTCAACAGGTCCCTCTTCATCTTCGGCGAGGACAACGTGGTCAGGAAGTACGCCAAGAAAATCATTGAGTGGCCATATCCTTTTCATGCTTCACGGTGCCAGTGAAGCGAGCAAGGTGTGATATACAGTATACAAACACTCACACAAGACGTGCAAGGAGTCGTGTAGGAGTAGATTGCAAAAGGTGGGTGAAGTGTGTTCCTGTTGGTCAACAAACAACCATAAAACAAAAAAATCGATTATTTTTTTAAATAATCCTTTTATGCCCCCTAACTTGAGTATAACTCCCACGTTTCCACAAGTGCAAACAATTTTAGAGAAAACTAAAGTCCTTAAAGAGGCAAGTTTAACTTTTAGTGTTTGGGCCTCATTTTTGTCTGTGCAATAGACTGTAAGAGAAAATTCAGCACCATGGACAGCACACACACACACACACACACACACACACTGAGTTCTGAGTTCAGTCTGGAAATTGTTTTAGTGATGAATTACTTTTTCTGGTTCATTAACCGGTTGATTAATTGAACAGAATCCAATACACTACATTACTGTACAGAACAGGAAATTAGAAATTGAGAAAGTAGAGTAGGGCGTGATCATTTGTTCTATTTTCTAAAACAATAGCCCCCAAAAATGGATGAAATTATACATTATTTTAAGTTTGACACATGTTAGGATGATAGCTTAATCCAAACAAAAACTAGAAGGGGGGGGGGGGGGGCAGGCGTCAGTGGAAAGTGGATTACAGGAACACACAGGAGTTTCTCCCTTCATGGATGTAAATCTTTCTGTCAACAAAAGGCTATGAAGACCTGCTGTTGCAACCACACTCACTGTCCCTCCTGATGAGCTGTGTACACCATATATCAAATTCAACCACTGCAACAACCTGACCCCACTCATATAAACTCCCAAACAGAATATATCTGCTTTAACACTGACACTAAATTAGAGAGTGGCATTATTTGAATCTTGCATAACACTATTATTAATTTTCACTTGTGCTGTTACACCAATAATTATTAGACTGCTTGCTCAAACCTAATGACTCCCTCTGTTATTATTGCAAAGGGAGAGAGTTTATTATTTCCTCTGCCTGTTGCTGAGGAGGACGACCACACGCAAATGTCCATTACTGGCGTGTTTGTGCTGCCGCTGTGCAGCTCACCAGGTGTCCGGGCCAGGTGTGGCCTCTTCGCCGCTATTGTTCTGCTCCATTCAGCAGCTTCCTGACTGACTGACTGGCCTACTGCTGATTTTAAAAAAAAACCCAGCAAATAGAATGCTTCTATTGTTGATCGGCCGTCTATTGTTGTTTCCTCTGGGCTTGCCCGTTCGTTGAGGTGATTAAAAATAGAAACGGGATGAATTTCAATCAGCAGCTGTAGAAAAAAGGGTTGACGTGCTGCGTGTTGGTTATCGTATTACGGATATGTCAGCCCCTCCAGTGGCTGCGTCATCACCAATAATGATACTACAACTGCGCCTACAGGCATATCTTATACTCTAGCAGCAAGAATGTGGCGTTCAAGCAAAACGTTGATCCTTTTGGTCACTACAAGCACACACAACATTTTGCAGCCAGACTACCAAGCAGCCAGACTGGCTAACCTCCAGGTTAATGTGCTGTTGTGGAGGGAGTGTCCCATTACATCTAATGAGCTCTACTGTATCTGATTAACAGACATTAACAGGAATTATATGTAATGATGTCTGATCGCTGTGTCATATGCTATTACAACAAGTCATTACTCACTGAGTCATACTGTATTATATTGTTTGCTAATATGGTTTTGAAGGGCGTGATGCAAAACTGAGTGGTGCTGTGCTCTGGTCAATATCCTGTGTGGCTGCCTGTGATGAGTGGCTCAATCCGCTATATGTGAATCATGCGCAAGGTGTAAAGATTTACACAGAAATACACAAGTAAGCACAAATAAGACCACATGCTGTACATGCCAAGACATATATAAGTATATAAACAAACCGGCACTCACACATTTTTACTTCCACACTTGTGAGGCCCCTTTATACCCTCATTGATGTAATTAACTGATGCCCAGAGGTTGAAGAAATATCACAGTAATATCACAGTGTACCCTGAATGTAAGGTTATACATAAATTAAAGTATGGAAGTATTACCAGCAAACTGGAAAAGGTTGGAAATACACTCATTCATTTTTTTTTGTGCAGAGAGTTAGATGAGAAGATCGATACCACTCTCATATCTATTAAATATGATGTTAGAGCCAGGGGACTGTTAGCACAAATACAGGAAGCAGGGGGAAATGGCTAGCCTGGCTCTGTCCGAAGGTAATAAAATCCGCCTACCAGCACCTCTAAAGCTCACTAATTGATGTTATATCTTGTTGGTTTAATCCGTACAATAACCAAAGTGTAAAAATGACAAGTTGTGGTGTTATCCTGGACTATTTCTTGATCGGGAGCCCTGGAGTCTTGTTGTCACCTTGAGGTTGCCAGAGATGTTTCAGCAATGCTAATTGTATTCTTAAGCTTAAAAGTCTTAAACCATATACATTCGAAGAAGCAATGACCACCCAAAACATAGTCACCTCCTGCTAAACATCCCTGCTCGCATGGTCTAAAACTCACATTGGTCCTCACAAAGATGGAGGTGCATGAACACACACACATGCACACACACCATCTCTGCAGGACATCTCGTAAAGGTCAGCCTTGTGTTTGGAGCACAACTTGCCGCTGTCACCTCGCCGTAAGAGGCTCTTTTTTTTTCTCTGAGTGCTCAATTAACAGCAGATGATCAATTCAGGATTTATCTAGAGGCTTCCGCGGCAACATGGTAACATGGTAGCCAGAGTGCTGTGTGTGGGCTTACGAGAGCGTATTGCGATGTATTTTGATATTTGTTTGAGTGCATGCTCTCTCTTGTTCCTGTGTGCGAGCTCACAGGAAAAAAAGGGTGATATAGTGTGTGTGTGTGTGTGTGTGTGTGTGTGTGTACATGTGTGTGAGAGTCTGACTATCAGGTGACCTGCCTGAGGTTGCAGTCGATGGAGGCTGATGGAGACCTGGTAGGGAAGAGGCAGAGCTAATGAAGCACACGGCATGAGTTTAGTGTAGTAGGCCTGGTGGGGACTGGCAGCTGCTCTTCCTGTCTGATCCCCACCGGGATCCCCCGCAGCGGGAAGTGTCCCATTGAGAAGGTATACCTCTAAATAATTTATTGTTGGATTTAATAAAGTTTGTTTCATCAGTGCACACAGAAATAACCATAAGTGAGTATGATATGCCTGCTAGTAATCAGAATGTTAGTTTTTAGGCGATTAGACTTGTAGTCAGTTTAGGTTTTATGTCAGTGTTCTTTTTTTTAAGCTGTGTTTTAGACAGATAGGTCTCTCTCAGAGGATTTGAAAAACACAGAGGTGAAGACTGGTGAGGGTGAGGTGGGCTTTCCATTTGGTTATTTAATTAAGGGAGCATTTTATGTTGTAAACGCCTGTGCATGCGCCTCTAGAGTAGGCTTAAACTTGAGAAAGCCCATTTATTCCCCTCTAACTAAATTGCATCCTTGCATGAAAAATGAAAATGGAAAAATTACCAAGGAAATGACCCTAGTGTCCCCAATGTACTTACGGTCTTACTCTCATTTATTTCCAATTACAAAAACAGTTTTTTTCCGATTGTTGCCTGCTTTTTTACTTCTTCAGTGGATATTTGAGAATGAATGTAGCTAAAGAATATGAGACTAGTGTAAACCGCCATGCACACGTTCATCTAACCAATCTGTGAAACATCAGGCATGAGGTATGTTTCACCTTCCTGCTCTGGTTAACTCAAGGCCATTAGCATTAGAGCTGTATATCTATCCACCTCTATATTTCCTGACCTAGAAGTGAAGATAAGAGTGGCTTCGACTCTGAGTTGACACGGTTTACTTGCAGGGCTGCTGTGTATAAAGAGGGCTAACTGAAGTATGGTCACATCTATCCTCAGAATTGATCCTCAGAAGCAGGCCACTGATGTGTGGAGGTGATGAGGAATTGCAGATGGAGTATGTCACATATATTTGATGCAGCAGTCTGTTTAATCCATGAAGCTGTTAAATAACAGCACAATTTAACAGTCTACATTTTTAATAGATATTTAAGTTGCAGTGTGTCAGTGTTTGCATTCTCTAATGTTAAATAGAGTTAATTTTACTCCAAATGGAGATTGCACCCTTGGCTTTACTCTATGTTTGTATATATAACGCTGCTCTCAGCTTCACAGATTTCCAATAAGCCAGGCTCAGATGCCCCGTGATTCATTTATGATTTTCACCTCTATGTAATAATAATCACAGGAGCGACTTGGATCCAATCTGGGCTCAAGCGTATTCACAGATGCACAGGGCATCACACTCTGTCTCCATGTCTATTTTTACACGCATGTTTGAGGAATCAAGGCAGAGTGCCAGCGTCACTGTGACTCACAGGATTGCTCACGAGATGCCTCGCTGCTAAAGCTGGTAGACGATCCACGATCCACGTCACACACCAGCTGACATCCAGAAGAGCGCTGAAGAGGGGAGAAGGGTTTCATTAAAGACACTTTTTGAGTTTGTAACTTATGTCGACCTGGGCATGGGATTTCTAGAAAATCATGCAATTTTAGAGGAGCGCTTAAAATCTTCGAGATGGGAACATCATATGTACTACTTTTGAATGCGTTACTGAATGAATGTATCACTTTTTCCCTATTTAGAAATGAGTACACTTTCAAATGTAGTGCAAAATTTACAATAAACTGTTGCTCATTTTCTCAGTGATGCCTGTAACAATTTGATAAAGTAATTTATTTCACTGATACTAACCTGTTATCACTCTTCAAGACCTGTCATGTAGTGGTTAAAAGCCGGGTGTACAGTATCAAGCTGTAACCCCAGTGTGTGTGTGTGTGTGTGTGTGTTTGTGTGCACATGTAACCACAGAGATAGTTCAGCTGCCCAGTAACTGTCTCGTAGCATTGACTTTTGGCTGGAGGAGAAACCCGTTGCCGTGGATACCTCTCTCCTCTTTCTTTCCATCTTCACCCCCCACCCCCCCACCCCCCTCCAACACTTTGTACCTCTCTCTCTCTCTCTTTCCCTCTCTGTGTCTGTCCCTCCATCTCCTCTCTCTCCTCCTCCTGTTTGTTGTGTGTGTGTGTGTGTGTGTTTGAGGGAATGTAGGGTGTGGCGGCTGGCTGCTGCTGAGAGCTCTCAGTGAGGCTAAAGTAACAATACTTATTTTAGGGGAGTGAATCAGATGCTCTTCGGCTCTTAAAAATACAAAAACAAACTTGAGAACAACCCCTCATGCCGAGACAGATATTATGTCATTAAAACACATTTAGAAATGTGTTTTCCTGCTCGTCTTCTCCCGGGTTGCTGATGGCTACTATGGTTTTGTTTTTCCAAAATCTCTCTGAGCAAGAGAGAGAGAGAGCGAGTGAGAGAGAGAGAACTTGCAACCACTGAGTCAATCTGTGGCGCAGCCTAGGTTTAAGTTAGAATCCCTGCGGGCTGGTGGGAGTAAGATTGTATTTGCTCTGTTTATTTAGCTTCTCATTGCTCACATGTCCCTGAGTAACCCTGCTGGGTGCAGCTAGCTGCCAGCGCAACATCGATCTGTCCTGTGTCAATCTTATTTGGTCTCATTGCCTCCTCCTCACCTACCTGTTTCTTCTAACTCTCTATATAACCATCATCTTCTCCTCCACTGATCACCCTTCTTCCACCGAATCACTTTCTCCTGCATGGTTCATTCTTTCCCGTTATCTCTCTCTCTGCTCTATCTCCCTCCTTTCTTCCGCTCTCTCCCTGTCTCCTCTCTGCAGTTTTAAGCTCCCTTCCTTCCTACCTCTTCTGCACAGAGCCAGGAGAAAGGGGACCGCCCACGCAGAGCATTAGATAAAGAGCACATTGCTGGCTTTAGCTCAACCCCAGAGCGGCAGGAGTTGAACCGACAACCAGTGCGGGTCCCATAGCACAGGCTGTGAGGCTTGTAGTAAGAGCGACCCTGTTTATTGGATCACGTCTCAGGCCCACCCACTCATCCCAGCCTTCTCTTGCCTCGCGTGTTTGTGTGTGTGTGTGCGCGCGCGCGCATGCAGAGGTGTGTGTGTCCCTGTCTGTTGCAGCTGACCTCAGATAAGGTTCAGCATGTGTCTGGTTGTGTCCGCAGCTCCAGGGCTTATAGAATGCCAGGTTAATTTTGTTTCATACAGAGCAATCAATGTTAACCTCTACTTACATGACATTGTAATTGCAGTGCAGGCGTGATTTACTGTAATTAACTAAAAAAAATTTTTTCCAGTCCTGTATCTGAATGTTAGAGGATAGAATGTATGCTCTGTACAGATATATGGTATGATTTTTAGTGTCATCTATTACACTTTGCACATTTCCTGAACTACTGTTATGCTCTGATGAATAGACGGCATTGCATTTGTGTTTTACTGTGACCTATAAACCTTTTTAGAGGTTTCTCTGTTTCTATTTGCTCGTGTCACCAACATGCATCTCTTAAAATCGACATATTAACAGACAGTCAACATTTGGTCAGTCAAAAGTTCCTTAACGTCAGCCTTCCACTCCGTTTGAGTACATGATCCTCGCCACAATCATCGCCAACTGTATCGTCTTGGCTCTGGAGCAGCACCTGCCTGGAGAGGACAAAACGCCCATGTCTAAGAGGCTGGTGAGATACTCACACATGGAAACATCTGCACATTCTACTACACTTCTCAATCTTCTGTCAAGCCGCTGAAAAAGTCTAAACTGTGTCTGATGGAGCCTACAGATCTGACTCGTCTGATTATCTGATTGCTCTGTTGCTTTGCACTAACAGGAGAAGACAGAGCCCTACTTCATAGGGATGTTCTGTTTTGAGGCGGGGATAAAGATCATCGCCCTGGGCTTTGTATTTCATAAAGGCTCCTACCTCAGAAACGGATGGAACGTCATGGACTTCATTGTAGTCCTCAGCGGGTGAGTCGGACAGTGTGTGTGTGTGTGTGTGCGTGTGTGTGTGTATTGCTCAGTATTTAGATACAGAGCCTTGAAAAAGGATTAGTTTTCAATTCAAAGGGATGGTTATTCTGTGAGATTCAGTACATTCAAAATACCCAGTGCTGCAGCTCCCAGTTATTTCAAACAGGTTTAGTTGCTCAAGTTTGACAAACAGTTTGGTTCTGTGTTGTTTCTTGGTCTTTGCTGAGTGTTAAAGCTCACACACTGGACATTTTTACCTTTATTTATTAATTTGCATTGCCAAATTATAAGCCTGTAAACAAAAGTCACACAAGGCGGTTATTTAATGGACAGGGTTTCGGTGACTTTTCATCCTGGCCTTCAGCATCAGAGCACACAGGTACAGCTCTTGGCTATGTGGGAATAGTGGCTGAAGTCACCCATCAGCTCAGAAAGAGCTGTAAAAGAAACTGTGGTAAAACTATGAAGAGAATATCTGTCGTACTTGTTCATTTAATGTACTGTATGTGTGCTTGATGAGCAGCTTTCAGCAGAATAAACGGTCAGCCATGTTAGGATACCTCGTCTGGTCTTGAATACACTGATTGTGTGCACATACAGCAAAGAGACACCTCACCATTGTGCTCTGCCTCTTTTTTTATTTGTTAAAGTCCCCCTCCGCTCAAAGATGTGTTTTGCATCTTGTTCCTACAGTCGGATGTTTGAGCTTCACTGTGCAGAATGATGAATGTGCAGAATGTGAGTTTGAGACTAAAAAGCTGTTTTCAGATTCATCTGCCGAAGGACGAAAGTGTCTCTCTCTGCTCATTTAAAATCTGATTCATGATTTGTGACATCGCAACTACTTTGGAGCCAATCGTGTATTCAACATACACAAGTTTGATGTGAAAACTTGAAACTTCCAGTACACATATACTGAGAATTGGGTTTTTCAGTGAGTTAGGAGACATCTTATGTTCAACAATTAAACTTTTTAAATGAAAAAAAAAATTGCATATTCATAGATTGTGAATTTTTAATGAGGGAGAACGAGTAGATGTCGTATTAAGAATTTTAATGAGATATTATTTTGTGGAAAAAACATATTAGACACAAATTATTATTCAAAGTAGAGTATTTTATCTTAAAACATGTCTGGAGGGGATCTTTAATTAATAAATCAAAGCCGCTGAATATTGTCAAACTAGTGCAATAAAACTCTGTATGTGTCCAAATGAACTCCCTCCTTCACCCATTCGCTGCTCCCTACATCCTAAATACTCAATAGTTTACTGTATAATGAGCAGCAAAGATTCAGTTAGTCTGTTCTGTGAGGGAAAGGTGTTATATTAAAGGGCATTTTACCACCGATTTCCTTCTCAGGAGAGGCAGGAGCCTCACCGTCAGAGCAGAGAGGGGAAATGTTTATGGTTTCAAAGGAGGAGCTTGATGAGACAGCAGATTAACCTCGACACCCCTCTCTCTCTCTCTCTCTCTCTCACACACACACACACACACACACACACACACACACACACACAAATGAAATATTAATCAATTCACAGCGCAGAAGTACAAAGGGTGGCAGACAGGGTTCTTAGAGAATTCTACATGATTCTGGCTGCTCCATTATTGATGAGCCGAGCTCGGCTTGGTTCTTAACGATACTCCGCTCGCTGTTGGAGAGAGGAGGGATGCGAGGTAGGAGGAGAGAGGGATGTTATGAAAGTTGGTAGAGAAAGAAGATGGTCAGAGCCCCTTGCCTCTCTAGCCTGTTGATCGTGTGAAAATGCTTGAGGATACTCGACCCCTCGGTTGAGTTACTATACGGCCAAAATTAGAAGCTTAATTAAAACACGGTGAGACAGACACGTGTTAATGGATTGTTCTAATCTCACCAGCCTGAATGGGGACAGAGAGGAAGAGGCCAAAGACTGCCACGGCTCTCCCAGGGGTGACAGATGCTGTAATCAGACTTTACCTTTCACTGCAGGCTGTTTATAGATCAGCCAGTACTTATTGATGTGTTGGTTTCTTCTGGTGCAGAGGTCAGCGTGTGCTCAGGCTGAAGCGATCCGACTATCATGCTATCTGCATACTCTCCAAAAACATGTGTTTGTTGTGTCAAATGGCAGATACAAACACAAACCTTTCTCAAAAATGTCTCTGTAATTTCCTAAATCATTATTTGGCAGTAAGATGAAGGCATTTTTCAAAAGAGTAAACAGCAAATTTATAAATCCTTCATGTCCTGCGGGTTGAATTTGAGCCACCAATAGTGACTTATAGGGATACATGCGCAATCTGGATGAAATAGCCTCCCAGGTCTAATTTTATTAATATTCAGCATGATGAAGTGAGCTGTAGATAGATCCCTCTCTAAATTATCATTCTGGCCACAGCAAAGATAAATTAATGAAAATGTTCTCGCTCTCTCTCTCTCCCTCTTTCTCTCAAACATCATTCATCTAGCGCACACACACACACATACTCACTCACCTATAGTATAGGTCATCACTCAAGGTTTACAACCGTACTAGACAGTGAATGAAGATTATGAGATATGCTGATAATATTAGATGAGTCACCGGTGCTGTCAATCAGTTAGTAATTAGGAGGACTCTGCAGACTGGAAGGGTCACAGACTGTGTTAGTAATTCACAACAGTACGCATGCAAAAATTTAAATAGCTTCTTGTAACACTAAGAAACACTGTAGCATTACCAAGAGGAGCGTATGAGAATGAGAAAGGAACAACCGAACTAAAGTGGCAGCTACTGTACAAGAGGATGACAAAATTGCTAATGGAGCAAGTTAAAGTCACACAGTTGCCTCAAAAGGCTTCACAGTCTGTACAACATGTGACACCCTCTATCCTTAGACCTTGATTAGGATAAAAGGAAATTGAAAAACTCCCCCCAAAAAGCCTTTAAAGGGAAAAAAGGAGAAACCTTGGAAAAAGCAGCAGAGGAGGGATCCTTCTTCCAGAACAGGCATGCAACAGATGTTGCATATACAGAATATGGTCCAGACATCAAGCACTGATACGACCTACTTGATCAGTCTATTCAGAGTCTGAGACCCACAAAAATTTTAAGGCAGTCGATTAAAATTTGTGATATCATTTTTATAAATTATATAATATGTTTTGAATTCTTTATGAGGCCCGGGAGACGAGGCGCTCCAAAGACCATGTAAACTTTAAACTGATGTGATAAAACTGGAAATAAACACTTTGAGCGTAATTTATGGTCTCACGCAGTGGCGACAGGCACTAAAGGCTTCTGGTTACACACACACACACACAAGTGCAACTTGTATAACCAAGAAAACTTCCAACTGCACTGAATTACCAGTTTATTACACCTTAATTGATTCCAGTACAATAGCCCTGCAGTAAATCCAATCTTTTGTGAAGCGTATAATTTTTGTTGACATCGTGTTAGAGAGGTGTTGATTCAACTCACATGATTTAACTGAGCTAACTTTGATTGAAGGTTTATATTACACTGAGTCATGCGGGGGGGGGGGGGGGGGGCACACACCTGCCTAATTTAATGGTACGGCAGAAAATGTTGCCGATGGAGGCAACAAACATGGCTGTGAGCTCAGACTACAAAGCTTGCGAACCCTTCCTCAGTGGATTCCCCTGACTCACTCAACATTATGTGTGAACGTGTAATTATGGAAGCATTTGCTAACAGTGTCAACACTGGAGGCCATGATTACCTCAGCAGAGTTTCAAGATGGCCCGTGTTACAGAGAGAGAGAGTGAGTGGGAGGGAGGTATGAAAAACCAGATGGCACTTGCTGTTTCCTTAAAGGCTGTTATCGTGGTAGATGAGAACTGTTGTGATTCTAATTCGAATGGAAGGGCTGAGAGTTTCAGGCTTCAGTCTGATCACACATGCTCCCCCAGCCGGTTACCCCTGCTAAAACGGCAAGCTGCGAGGGAGAGTCAGAGGAGAAGGGAGA